>OV281285.1:67405173-68841423 GCA_923062465.1 Acleris sparsana | reverse complement strand
AATAAAGTTCGTTTAAACAATGCCCTATTGTTATTATATTTTAGCCTAAAAACGTAGGAAATTTCTGTTTCATAACCTAAAAAAATATTATATTAATATTAGAGGAAATCTAGTTGCCAAACAAGAAGTAATTGTAAGATATGATGAATAATTATATCGGAATTATAGCTATGATATCTAATTGTCATTCGGAGGAATTTATACATATATATTTATATAATTTATATTTTTGAGTCCTTTAAGCCATTCGCAATCATGAAGCTTCCTTCGTATTCTTAACCTGAACTACGAGTATAACCGTATTCTTAACTGTCCAGACTATGACCCTCAAAGGCTCATATCCGCGAATAAATATTTATGCAAATCATGCATAAATACGCACGCCTTTGAGGGTCATAGTCTGGATACTGGATGATGCTCCAGAGTTAAATTGGGAATGAACCTCATATTCTATTCCCACGGGAATCCTCAAACACATGCAAAAGATCTCCGAATAACTTATGTAAATTGATTACAAGATAAATGAAATTACGTGATAGAATCGTTGAACTTGGCATCTAGCTAAAGGGACTGCAAAATGGAATATATACTTACATGAAATCTCCTGAGAAAAGCTTTCAACTTTATTCAATTTCCTTACCATATTCCGACTAGATTTGACAATATTTTATTAAATTAATAAGACCCATATCACAATACGGAGTGATAATTCAAAATCTGATTTTATTAGGAAAATATAGGTAAAATAACTCACTCTCTTTTGGTGATCCCTCCGTACAACTCCTAAGAGTACTTACCAACTGAACTACCATGACATAGGGGCAAATGTCTGGTTGCCATCATTCCAGAAGCAGTCTGGGACAGTTGTTTTCTTTACGTTTCTGTTATAAGGTCACTATTTTGTAATGGTGAAATGGCAATAAAACGTAATTGGGTTTGAATTAATTCATGTTTATTTGTGTACCGATCTACAAATACAATTTTGTACAAGGGTAAGTAATTAATTATCTTTAAAACTTTTTGGCGAAAGTTTGCCCTAACACTCATTATACATCTGTTGGTTAAATGTAAGTTCCTACTAAATTATCTATATCTTGAATAAACAAACGAATTAAATAACTTCTAAATTTTAAATTATATTGTTGGCATTTTATACCATTTTTTAGCTTTAACAGTTTCTTTTATATCATTTTGAAGAATAACATTAAAATATTATGAGCAAAACATGAATGCATTAGACCGGAACACAACAAGCTCGCCAATTAAATAATTATTTAACTCTTACCTATTGAATCATTGGCAAAAAAATATGGCCACCAAGTACCTTAATACCTAACCAAGTAAACATTCACTACGAAGCACATGTACAAGCGATTGAATTAATCGTTGATCTAGAGAAAATAAAGACATTACTAAGCTCAGAAGAAATTAGAAAAAAGTAACAATATTAAAAATATTATTTTAAAATTGTATCCTTCTAACCATGTTTCTAAGACAGGTTCAAAAAGTCAAAGGAGGACAGTATTAGCGCCGCCCACATTACTTGTTGTCTATTGCCTGCATAACACACACAATGCGTCCCCCAACAATGCATCCGATTCGTTACTTCATGCATTCGCATTAGTTACAGTTACATTGTCGTCAACACAACACGCAGGTATACGTTTTGCTAAAATACTCAACTTACGGAGAATAATTCTTAACCGATGAACATCGAATTAGAGCACTATAGTTAGATATGAGATCTAAAAATCGTATTAACAACTATTCCTTTGCTTGTATCATTAAAATTTGCTGGTGGTCGTACCTAAACGAGAGAGCCGTCTCCGAGGCGTTTGTGCTGCGGTTCCACCCGGACCAAAACTTTTAGAAAGTTACGTTTTTTAAATGGGTAGGTATACCTATTGTCCATTTGCTACTGTTTTGTCGCAGTAACGTTTAACATCACTGACTTTTATATTCTCATCACAATTTTTACACGACTGTACGATATAAGGTTCTTTACCTTAACTTATATAATGAAGTCACTATTCGTTTCATCGATTTTCGTTCTGTCACGCTAAATAATGTTCAGAGGTCATTTGTTAGAGTAAAGATAGTTCCAAGCGTGACACATGCTACTTATTTATTTTAGTACATTACAGAGGGAATAAGGAAAAATTATATGCTAACCCTCTGGTTTCATACGGCATTGTTCTTTTTCATTCATATACAAATTATTGAACAGCAACCGCTTACGTTAAGATTTGTAAGTAAAAAACGGCCCGGCACGTTTTGAATGCCGCATGAGATAGCGGTTAGAGTGAACATGCATGCACATTACAGTTTTGATTTTGAATCGGCTTTAAACAAGGAGAGTTCTCAATCCACTAATCGCGCGCGCTAAGTATCTGTAAGCGTTTCGCAGTTGACACCGGCGACCCAGAGTAGCGCTTTCTGAATTCCATGTCTAATACTTGGGTTTTATCAGCATCATCATTTCAGCCGAACGCGCCTATTGCTGGATAAGTGGTCATATTCTTATGACTTCCATAAAAATGTCCACCATGATTGCACCTGTGCTTCTCGCATTAAACTAACTCCTGCACTTCGCCGCGTATCAGATTAACTGGCCATCTTGGGCCCTCCCACCAATGCGCTCTGGGTTATTGAAAACAACCCAACACCATTAGAACACTGTTTCAAAAGCTAGAGACTTAATAAGATATTACCGATATGTATGGATAGCGAAAAAAAAAATGGCTTGCTTTTTCATTTAGCTTATTTTTTGGCAAAAGTTTATTACTAATAAATACGAATTTCTCGACGTAATGTGATATCGTATGATTCTTTGCTATATCTCGTAAACTGGTTTAATTCTAATTCACTGCTGGGACTTTGTGTTCCGAGCCATGCTTGCTCAAAGAACGTGGTAACCCGAGGGTTATTAAGACACCGACTTTGACTTGCTTTACACGCTCTATCCACTTACTCGTAATCTTTTTATACATAGAAATGTACATTTTTAGAAAGTTGAAAATGAAGTCTACCCTACTATGTTAAATTTAAACGGAATAATGCATAATTTAGTGTTTGCAGCCAATTGATTTCAGAGAAAAGAAAACTGAGGCAGTTTCCCAAAAACATATAAAAAATACTTGTTTTTGTTATAAAGTATGGTTTTATGGAAAAAGAAAGCAGACGAGCAGGTGGGTGATCTGATGGTAAGTGACCACCGCGATCCTCATAAAAATATACTTATGTTTTTTTTAAAGATACTCGTATGTGCATATTAACATGAAAGCAAATTTACATTGCGAAGCGTTTTTGCGACTTTATTTTTCAATGCCTATTGTAAAGTTAATATTATTCCAGTATAGTATAAACAAGAATAGTTTCTAAGCTAGAAAACCTATTCAAGGGGGTATAAGTAACATAATTAAAGAGGTAATCAAAAGGTATAGTAAAATAAATACTTTTTCCAGACCAAGTGTATAGAAAACGAAATCTTCTTTATAACTATGTACTCGTAGTTTAAAAAATGTAAACTATCCATACAAAAAAAATACAAGAGATTTTTTTTCACAGCACTTTCACTCACGCAACGATTGGATAAAATAAACTCACAGATCACAGAAACAAGGGAGATAATTATGGTATGGGGTGTGCCGCGAGGTTCGGGACGCCCCGGCATGGTCAAAATCACCATATCGGCACAAGGCGCGTCAAGAGTTGCCTTAGTCACCCGCTGAGTGCTGTCAATATACGAGCTCCGTTTAAAAGGTAAAATGACTGTTTGTAGCGTGATAGTGTGCAAAAATCGCAGTCCAAACATACACTTTAAATCAAGGGGCTTAGCGCCACCGGTTAATTTCGTCTTTAAGCATTATTTCTATTTTAAAATGAATATTAAATGTTTGTATGGGTATTTGAGCGAAAGGATGTGGACGTAATTTCTATCGAATATCGATAAATAGTTTATTCTACAACGATCAAAGAATTAAAAATTCAAGTAAATCAAGTAATAAGTTAAACACACATAACTAACTAATTTTCACGTTACAGAATAATTAAATTTTTGTAATAATATAACGAACGTTATAATTATAAAGTTTAAGTACACTGTAAAAATTTATTCAGAATGACATACTTAGGTACGTAAATACTTACTAATATCTGTATTCGGTTCAACTGTATTGCAGATTTAAATTTAAATATTTATTGATTGGATTTTAAATAAAAAATACAATTAAGAAATGAAGTAACAAACGACAACGGCAAAAGGCAAAAGACTTGAGCTGTGCTTGCATACATCCGCCCGCGCCGACTCACTGGGATATAACTATAGTAACCATGTAAAGAGATCATTTATAAAAAAAGGTTCAAGGTTGACTGGTAAGGAATGTCCCAAAGTATTAAGTCTATCCTTTTGTTTTAAGTTATTTTTAAATACCATTTGTAAAATAACTATTGCGCGCGAACTACTGGTTCGTCCCAAACCGAGATCCTTTGACGTGACACTCAACCGAATCCGGTAAACTAGTGTATTTGTATCAACATCATAATATCCAAGCTTAAGTTTAGACTTTTATGTACCTACTAATCCAGTAAAATCAACACATGAAAATCTTTAACAGCTCCTGCAAATTTACCACACTACCGCTGAGTAATTTATTAATTACTCGTCGCTAGACAGCGTCTAAGTGAATTAGTAAACGATACATTACGTTCACTAAATCAACTAGAATAGAAAAAAAAACGATCTTGCAGCATATTTCAACCTTACAATAAAATATATTTTTTGCTACGCTCAAAAGTATGTTACGGCCTTTTTAGTTTGTACCAATTATGAGGAGATTGTTTTTGTAGTTGTTCGTAGAGCGTAAGCGTAAATGCACACATGTTAAAAAGTGGCGATACGCGGGTCTTGTACGAATTTGCGCCCATGACAACTCCTTGATTTCTGTGATCTGAGAGGTGTATTGCTCGTGGTCTACCTATGTCGATTACAGAGAGTAGACTGGACAAAATCAACCGGTAGGTTTTGTTTATGTTAGTTCTTCAGAGGGCCAAAATAACACAGATGTGGGAGCTCCGCGATAGCGCAGCTCCTTCGAGTTCGTTAAAGGCTGCTAAAAGGCCCAGGGAAATACAGGGATCTGAGAGTAGACTGAAGTTCACCATGAGTTCACCTGACCATATTTAGATCCTTTTCCGTTTAAGTGCTAGTGCTGGTTGGTTGATGCCCAACTGAATCGATTGACATGCGATTCATGGGAATTCATGCGTTAATGTGAAAGGCTAAGAACGGAAAATCGAATCATGACGTAGTGGCAAGCATGACTGCCGTCAGGTTACTAATTTTTTTTGGGTGGCATCAATAGCTGCCGTCGGAGCACAAGTGGTCATCATAGATTTTGCGTAGCTGGACGTCAGTAATTATACCTATTATGAACATGAGTAAGATGAAGCAATCTCAGCTGTTTAGGGGCCGGTTAGACGATCAACTTTTAATCGATAATTGCAGTCTTCCTTTTACTGCGTATGTAAGACCAAGACGCCCCTAGTTACTGGGCACACATTTCCGTGAAAATGTTGCTCGTCGAACCGGCGGCCGTTTGCGGTTGCTCGGAGTGCCCGTAAAGTAAAATCAGACCTGGGCAACACAGAGACAAATTTATCCTGTCTTTTAATTGTAAAGTCGAAGGACTACATTCCAAACTACGAGTATATTTGTCCCGTGTCACTAAAATATGCATTATTTGTGTACCTAATAACTATGTAGCATTTATTTATACAGCTGCCTTCCGTTTTCTAACTAGACTGCAACAAACATTTACACATTAGTCAATAAAACCTACCTAGTTTATATAATTGCCTCTGGCTATGGCGCAAGGAAATCTTTGAAGTTATTGCTTACTTTTCCAAGTAATGACTTAGGCGAACAGCTAGAGATGGGTCACTTTATTAGTAATTGATCTCTGACCTAGCAGAGCTGTGTTGGCTCCAATACTTTAAAAGGCTACCTTAACTTGAGACACAGATGAGACGCATTTCCACTCAATACATCAAGTCATCAAACACTGAGTTAGCACTGCGATCATCTAATAATATAAAGAGCGAGACGCGTACTGATTGCATACTTATGCCTTAATCTTCTATATATGAACCAGAGGCACGCTTTAACACTTTAGATCGATGTAGACAAAATATATTCTATGTTTCAATTTAGTGGATTTCGATACTTGGTCTACCTTTTGGTCTTTTACTTGTGCGATATCGTTTTAACGGTTGTATATTTTGTTTTGTTATTTTTCTGACACAGCTTGTTAACCGTTGCACAAAAGGCAACGCCGGCATTGCATCGATGGACAACATTGGGTCACATTGATTATACATATATTTAACAATAAGTAACTTTTGATCTACTATCTATCTCGGTATCTATAAGCCAAACCTAATAGATTGAATTCCATGACCATCGATGGCCTCTGTTCTAGTGGGATAAGAATTAATAATAACTACACGTAGAAGCGAAAACTCCCGGCTCCCGACGCCCGATCGGCGCGTTAGATACCTACTGCCTGATGAAACCTGAGGTGTCTAGTCAGTCAGTGGCGTCACACATGGAGTATATATTAATAACTATGCCAATATATATTATAGCAATGCATCTTAAGATACATTTTCCGTACTAGTTGACAGAGTCCACACAGGTCAGGTAAGATACCTTAATAGACCTAGCTATAAGATATATTTATCTCTTTCCCTCGCCACTATAATGAATGGGATGGATATTATATTTTCATGTGTTAGTAATGTGTGATTCTTCGCTTTCCTTTCAAAACTGACCCGACCTCAATCAGCAAAAAAAAGTGACTCCAAACCAGTGGTCTTAAAAGGGTTTTTTGTTTTGCGAATAAAACAAACGGAAACCTTAAAAACTAAATAATAGATAAGAATAATATTTTGTAATAAAGCTTTTTCAACTTAATAAAAAATAAAACTACGAGTAATAATCCGGTAAGGAAATCAGGGAACGTAAAAAGTAAAACTTATTGAGCATAATTATGATTTTAATAGTACATTATTGCCTAGGCACGGAAGTAGGCAATTGCGGGGCGAGGATTTGTTTAAACGGACGAGCTTGCGAGTCCGTTTAAAAATACGAGGCCCGCAATTGCCGTTCCTGCCGAGGCATATATAGTGCTTTTCTCAAAAATCGCAAGAATAAAATTATGTTGGAGTAAAGTACTTTATTAAGGAAAGAAATACCACACAATCTATACAGACAATATTATTACCTACTCTTTACCGTCTTTTGTTTATGACAAGGAGAAACGCAAGCTTTTTTTTTAAAACTACTCAAGCTATTCGAGATACAGATAAAAAAGTTATATTCCGAACAAAATTTGGATGTAATAAGACTTGTGCCCTCATTTTATTAAGGCCGTTTTCACTTTTTAAAAAGTTAGATACTAGATGGTAATGAAATTTGTATGCAACATTGCGTGCTTGTGTAGCGAGCACGCAATGTTTTTTTTTTTAATTTGAGATCTGTCAGTAAACTATGTACTTCGCATCCCAATATATAGATAGTAATGTCAACTTTTCCTGTCATTTTTGAGAAAAGGTTGTTTAAATACTAGTTTCCTTGTTTTATAGATGATTAATAGTCACATAAGCCATGTGATTTTTTGGAGATAATCATAACATAATATCATCAAAAAGTATTATTACCTACCTAATATAACGTAAATCCAAAAAAAAAAATTTTGCAACAATGTAACGAACAATTCTTCTATGTTGAAGAAAAACATCAACAACATGTCGTGTCTAAACTTGTATAATACACCCATAAACCGATTTAAATATTTCGCAAGTAAGATCCCTGACTTTGGGCGCAGAAGACTGAGGGGCGTAGCGGGGTGAAGGGGGAAGTAGGTATAAAGCGCGGCATTTGGGGCCTGTTCCAAGGAAATTCGCTTCTACGTGTATATACTCATTGTTTATTCTTATGATTTTACCCAGCGGAATCCTTTTTCACCATTCTGACAAAGACAGCTGTGACATTTTAGTGTAGTTGTACCCATGTAGCCCTGCTCCATAGCAGGTTACATGAAGCCCAGTGATGAATCAGCGTGTTAACTTTGCAGTGCATACCGAATTGTCACCTGTCACGTTTCACTGTCAAGATGCTTTAATAGGGGGCAGAGGGCCCTGCCAAGATGCCACTACGCTAACTAGCGATTCTATTCGTTTCGTTTTTAAACCAATCCCGTCACTGGGAGATGACGTGATACGAAAAGTCACGTGATCTACCAGTGACGCGATTGGTTAAAAACGAAACGAATAGAAACGCTAGTTATCGTAGTGCATCTTGGCAGGGCCCTCAGGTCTTACGTTAACGTTATCATAGAAAATCGAGGTCTTCCCACAGTTTTGCCCGATCACCTCAAATTATTTCTACCTGTATCTAAAATTACTTTTATGTTAAGTTCTCAAGTTAACCTAATAATAATGCATACCTAATATTTATACAGTGACTAGTTATTATATTAACTTATTCAACTTGTTATTAAATATAGGCCGTCTGCGGACAACAAAAGGTTCAGTCTGTTGGAACTTAAAAGGCTTTACAAAAGCGGGACCATAGAAATACCTTGAGGACATAAGTGTCCATGCAAAGTATACATGAACAAGACAAAATTGTACAGAACTTACATGTTTTTTTATGACTTGCCGATAAAACTTACGATAGTTGGAAGAAATATTTTACAAAAAATCGCAAGAAAGTTTTGAACCGGTTGATATTTAATATTAAGATACGTCATCTGCGCGCAAAAGCATTCCTCAATATAGAAGTTAAATTGCCTTACTACCGTTCAGCTACGCCGCGACCGCTGACACGCACGCGTCAAAGATAATAAAGTTTTACTATAGAAACGTAACAAATATATTTCATAAATAATGCCGTCTTGTGTTTTTCGACGCAGCCGAAATTATACTGTAACTGTAAAAAGAAAGAAAGGATATTATGTCTCACTTCATTCGTAAGTACCTACCGTAAATATTTTTTACATTTTATTTATATACATCGCCATGCCATAACTTGTTTAATTTGCACCGGCGTCACTGTTGCTTGTGAAACATGAGATACACAATGAGATATCGCATGAATGCGATAAAAACGGGTAGCTTAATGGCGGAAATGGCGAGCGAGCACCGGTATCTAGGCACGCTGCGTCATTCGGGTACGCAATTTGTAACAACTATTTATCCCTTTTTGACAAATAGCGTTTGCTATGGATTGCCGTCTTTGTCTATAAAAATATGGTGACGCGTTTCGTAACAGCATAACGTATCTAAATATAAAATATAATTGGATAGAACGTCGTTTTTTCTGAGACACTGAGAACCTCCTCCTTCTTTTGAGGTTGGTTAAAAATACCACTATAGACAACAACGCAGCATAAAATTCATGATGCTGCTGTTTTCTTCCCTCGCAGCGTCGGAATATCAGCAATTATATTTTGTAAAAAAATATTATCCGACGCTCGTAGCATTTTATCGGGAAGACAAAAAAAACATATGCTCAAACTGTGCACAATTATGTCATATTTACACTTCTCGTAGACTTTTTTGTCCTTAAGTAAATTTTTGACGAATTATTTAAAAAATAATCAATTTTCACCCCTTCAATTAAAGATAGCGGCTCACACCTCCCCCTCCCAAAGTTGGATTTTTATTAGCACCCTATTACCTAAACATGAAGATCAAAAATTCTATGCTCCACCTATTGTAAACCAGAAATCCCTACGGACTGGACTATAATAAGGTACGAACCGTCCGAATCATTGAAAAATGTCGATTGGGATTTCATAAAATGCAAAAAACACCTTTTTAGATGACACAATTCACCGCAATACCGGGTCTATGGGTGAATCTACTTCTTTTCTTATGGCTAATTGTAATAAAATAGATAAGCTGATATTATAACTTAAATAAACCTGAATTGTATCTACAAGCTGCTTTTTCTCCAACAACAAATCTCGTCGTATTATGGTAGCACTTCACTAGGGCATGTTTACCAAATAAAAGAGACACAACGACAATATTTGACAAATAACCACCAAGTAAGTGCCACCACAAGCCAAAGGACGTGGACTATTGAATACAGGGCCTCCCTAAGGATCTCCACGACAGTCGGTTTTGTGCTAATTCTAGCGCATGACAATTGGATAAGTATTTGTATGTCAGCAAAGTTTTTATTATACGGTTTTACTTGTTTTATCTCCAATTCAGAGTAAATCTTTCACGACTGTCATTTCATTATATGTATACTCTTACGAAACTATACGACATTTAATGTACTAACGATAATGTGACATTCATTACAACTTCTAATAGTTAATAATAATACTGAAAATAAGACTTTGGCACTCTTTTCTTTTAATTATTTATCTACAACTCTATTTGTTTTTATCTCCGTTTAATCCGCTGTCAGATACCTACTTGTACCAGACATCGTTTTCGCTAAGGCCGAGCACATCATCGGTCGGCACACATAGACGGAAACGTGTATTCTATTCTACAGTTCCGTTCGCGTTTTACAGAATACGTCACAAATGTACGAGCTCATCAGTAGATATAAAACAAAGTATGCGCGACAATACACGGTTATACAGTGACTGGAAAAGATAGCGTTAATTTGCCCTAATTTCAACAAGTTTAGGAAAATAAGCATGCCATAGGGGTTAATATTTACCACTAACGCGTGAGTGAGGTAACCTCGAGTTAATTAATATTACTGCAAGATAAATGTATTTCTAATTCACCCACGAGTGAGTGGTATTAACCTCTTGTATGCCTAGACGCGGATCCGCGCTCAAAATTTAGATATCTTTTAGTAATATTTTTAGTTTTACATATGAGGGGTTAATTAAACTTTCGATCGAATGGCAAATTTACCTATCTATTCCAATAGATGACTTATAAAGAAGGTCGACGTGGTACGTTTCCCGCGACGTATTTCACAACGGAAGACATGCGCCATTAAAGTGTGGTAGCCGGTGTGGGCCAACTCAAGTAAATGGAAATTAGCATTAATATTTTTTACACAGTATCATTTGAAAAGTATGAAACACCTATTTTGTCAATAATTTCATTATCACAAAGTATACAGGATTATAATATCACCTCTATCGATTCGGCAGTGTCGGCTATTACAAAACTATTGAACAAAAACAACAATGATATTGTCAGCCTCCTGAACTTATAAAATATATTTCTATTCGTAGTTCGTCTAGTATATTAGGCTGTAGTTTTTTGTACGTATGATTTATCAGTAAGGTACATTCTACATGCAGAGACCGCATCGCGATCGCGTAATCGTCACCATTCCGAGATTAACTGCGCCTACAAATATCGCACACATTTTTAGCTAAGTGTTGGGGCCACGTGGCAGTGGCCGACAGGGTAGAGGAGGTCGGTCGTGTCACGGCCTCACGGCGCCGGCGCCGCGCCAGTTCCGGGTGCGCGCGCTTCGCCCTGGACTGCACTCGACGGCGGCTGGACGCTGATTCGGACTTCGCCTGTAGGGCCCACCACGATTTTCACCTGGAAGTGGTAGTTGTACTTAGTAACATTGGTTCGTGAAATCGTCTTTGCGCAGTACTTCTTTGGAAATATACAAATAACGGACTTAATGTCAAATGGATCACGATTCTGAACAGGAATTTAACAGGATTTACTAGATTGATAACCAAGGGTTGAAAGTGACGCATTTTACCCGAGATCGTTCGAGCTCCAATAGATCGAGAGGAAATGGGTAATTTCACCCGAATTAGACGCTCTGCTTTTCATTTCGACTTTCTGGAAAGTAAGCTAAAGGAAGAGATGGATTATATTCGTGACGTAATAAAGGTCAAATTTCTTGTTTCGAACGGATGTTCTGCGTTCAACCTCCAGTGTTGTATATAAGCTCCTTGGTCGTGCGCAACTGGATTAAACTTTTCTAATGTTGGCAGTATGTGTATTTACTCGATGGCCAAGCCGAAACGTGAAAAAAAAGTGTCATGTTATGCTATCATAGCATTATGGCGGGCAGCAGAATAGAGGAATAATTTTATATAAAGATTTTCTGTAATTGCGAAAAAAAAGACCAGTCGTAAAATGATTTTAAATTAAACCTATAAATCGTAATAAATACGTCATTTAACGTATAGCCGAGTTTAGATATATGAAAAGCTTTTATCTTAATAATATGACGTAGCTCAATTATCTTAGGGTCGTATTAATAAAATCATCTTGACTTTGAGGCCCGTCAAAAGATTCGTCAAAGTAAACGCCACACCAAAGAACACTGTCATTTTTGACGCATCTCGAGACGAGCAATAGAGTTGAGATCAGTTTATTAATACGGGCCTTAGACTCCCTGGCAAATCGTAACTATTAAACATAAAATACTTTCCACCCTAGAGGTGAAATAGTATATTAAGCAATTAGTGAATAAAGGACGGATTTAAACGAGGGCCATTCAAGTGTTAGAATCCTGAGCGACGCGAGAGATTCATGGCCCTCGATATAAATCCGTTGTATTCAAGAGTTGTATACTATACTTTATGCCATGGCTCCGAGAAAAAGAAAGATTTAAGCGAATTTTCTACTATATCGGCCGCCCTCTCTTTCATAAACTCAGGTGTTAACACATCTTCTTCATCACTTGAATGCATTATCAATCGTTTTACCAACCAAAACCAAACCAAAATAGTGATTAAAAGTGCTTATTTTATTCACTGAAAACAGATGATTTTTTCCGCCCGGCTATCTACTCATTCAAATTAAACTTTACAGGTGAAAAGGTTATTTTATTACGAGGACCACATCTAACTACGAGCCGAATGAAGAGGATTGTGAACGGACGCTTAAATCGCGTAGCTGTCAAAGTTTTCCCATACAAATTATGCCGGGCAGTAGCGTTTTTCACCCCCCAGATCAAGTCCGATTTTTAAGATTTTTGAATATGTTACTCATATGCTTAGCAGTTATAAAAATCTAGGTTTGTATTGTACATTTGCGATTTTTATTTTCTTTATTTGTTTCTTTCCAAAAAATACTTTCTTGGAAATGAAAACATACAGACCTAGGTTTTCATAATATTTACAACATATTCAAAAATCTAAAAAAAACCGTACCTAATAGGTTTAAGGGGAGAATAACGTTATCGCATTTAGTATGGATTTTTTTGATTCATAATCTTCTTAAGAATATAATATTTTGTAGCGCACCATTTTCCATATTATTAAAACTGGACCACGGTATCAGTATATATTTCTTAATTTTCATAGATATTTATTTGTTAAGATACAAATAAATAACTTACAAATTGTGACTTTTTATCTGTTCCATTAAATGTTCATGACATAATGTTAATGTTAAGATCATATTAAGGAGAAGACTTAAAATCACCTAGTCCCCGCGTCAGACATTCATGGCGTAGTACACGGGGTTGGGCGGCGGCGCCATCGGCGAGGTGGCCGCGGGCGCAGCACCCGAGGGCGCGCCTTCGGGGGCGCCGCGCGCCGCGCGCGACGGCGACCCCGGCGCTGGTTGGTATAGCGGGGCCGCCACCTGGACGCAAAAATACAGCCATATAGGTGTTGATTATCATTGTTTTACTAGATCTGCTAGTTATCGTCTGTAATTTTATAAGGGGAAAAATGAAGACGTATTGACACTTATTTAGTTTCGTATGAAGAACTTATAATGACTCCACCTCCACATTGTATACGGTGTGTTACTCGTACCAGCATAAGAGCTTTCTATATATAGAGTAACAATGCGCAACTTCTTTTATTTTAATTAAAACAAGAAAAAATGGTACACACTCTTGTACTCTAACAAAAAATACATTGTAAGCAATGTACACTGTGCATTAAAGTTTAATAGTAAAGTAAAGTGAAGAAACTAATAATTGTTTAAAAGTGACCATAGTAGCCTCATTAGACGTCTATCGCTATCGCGGAGTTCCTATTTCTGGGTGTTTTGGCCCTTGGGGCCTACTGCAAAAATTACATAACCTAAACCTACCTACCTAATCCATTGTAATAACAATAGGAAAATATGCGACTGGGTATTAGCCCGGGGACTGAGTTAGGTTTGAGGTAAGTTAATATTTTCAGAGGGGTCCATTGGGCCCGTGGGCTGAGTATCCTGAGCTATCCATACTTATAAAATGGTTTGTCCTGAATGACTGACTGACGGATTAATGCACAGCCTAAACCGCTGATCGTCGAGACTAGAAACTTGGAAGGTGTGTTCTTTATATGACGTAGGCATACGATAAGAAAGTATTTACCGAAATTCTACCCCTAAGGGGATGAAAAAGGGGGGCAAAGTTTGTATGGGACAACGTGATTCCTTGGGCAAATCTACTTAAATTTTTGCAAATACATTCTTTAACAGAATTGATATAAGACGTCTTTCGTATTTTATTGAAATTCATCCCCTAATGGGGATAAGGAGTAGAAAGTTATTTTGGGGGTTATTTGCTTCGAAGTTGATATCAAATACTCGTGCTTTTGATTTGCATTACATTTTATTTTGACACATGTATACAAACTCAACCCGATTTTATTCAAAAAAGGGTTAAACTCACATAAAAGCTTGGTGCAATGCAAATACCCATACCGCTGTCTAAAGATTCCAAATATGGTACATAGGTTCCACATGAGGTCTAGGGGTGCCGTAAGAAAATATTTCCCGAAAATCGACCCCCAACGTGAAGAAGTTGGGGGAGTAGCGGGAAACTAACTCTACGCGTACGAAGTCGCGGGCGTCCTCTAGTATAAATATATAAATCAATTTCGTAGTGAGCTTTTCGGGCCGCGGGCCGAGTGAGGCGTGGGCTGAGTTGACCATTTACCGCACTTACCTATCCACCGTGTTTATGTGGTTGTCCTATACCGTCATAGGTAAGTATAATTTTATTGTGAAAATTCTGAGTTCTGACACATTTGCCCGCTCAACTACGCATGATGTATATATTTTTTATGTTATGTTCATTGCTTTATATAACGCTAGGTTAAGTTTCATATTTTTATAATATCACTAGAGGACGCCCGCGACTTCATACGCATAGAATTATTTCCCGCTCCTCCCCTATTTCTTCCCGTTGGCGGTTGACTTTCGGAAAATCCTTTCTTCGTGCACCGCTAGAGCTCATAAGGAAGCTACGTGCCAAATTTGGAATCTCTAGACCCAGAGGTTTGGACTCCTTACTAATCCAAATTTCGAAATCTACGTTCCTATGAGGCCATGTCCTAAAATTGCATGACCTCTCCAAAGCTTAGAACCTTCAAATGTTCTAATATATTTGCATTGCACCAAACTTTTGTGTGAGTTCAACTTTTTTTGAACAAAATCGGATTGAGTTTTCAGACATGTATCAAAATAAAATGTCATTTTAATCAAAAGCAATAAGGAGTATTGATATCAACTTCGAAGCAAATCACGCCCAAAATATATTTTTACTCCCTTTTAACTCTGTTAGTGGAATCCGAATTTCATTAAAATACGAAACGTCTTCCATTTCTGTTAAAGAATGTTTATGCAAAATTTGAAGTAGATTGGACCGTGGATACTCGTTGTCCCATACAAAGTTTGTCCCCTTTTTTCACACCCTTAGGTGTAGAATTTTGATAAATACTTTGTTATTGGATGCCTACGTCATACAAAGAACACACTCTCCAATTTTAAGGTCTCTACGATCAGCGGTTTAGGCTGTGCGTTAATCCGACAGTCACTTAGTCAATCATTCAAGACAAGGCATTTTATATTTATAGAAAAACGACTGACTGTTGAGTTTCTTGCGGATTTTCTTCTCAGCAGTGGTCTCTTGCAAAGCGCTGGTAGATTTTTGACGTGTAAAAATGCCCGTGCTGCCTACTCTCTGAATAAACATGTGTTTATTTATTTTTTGTCACCATAGTCATAATACTCGTAGACTAACTCAGCGAATTGTCTGGCTGCACATTGCAATACAACGCCTTATTTATTTATTTAATTAACTATTAATTTATTTAATTGCCAAAACGATCAACGGACTGTATTTTCTGATAAAATAATGAAAATCTAAAGTTCAGAAAAGTAAGTAGAGCGTCCACTAGGATAGGGTCCTATTACGGGCTTATTTGCTTGCTAGTTTAAAGACAATTATTTGTTAATGAAATTTGCTTATTATGGCGGTATACGGTATAAATTAGACACAAATCAAGCGCGGGATGCCAGGATGGAGTCTCGAGTCAAGGCATAGGTAGGAACAGACTAAACGCATCAGCGCAAAAAATCTCTTGCAGAGAAAGTTAAACCAAATAACGTCAAGAGGAATAAAAATGCTTACCTATATTTGGTAAATTACTAAGATTTCATTTCGCTTGATTCGGCAAAAACGTACCAACTTGTAATTACTGTAAGAGATATTTCGTTACTATTCATCACGTGTATAGCGAGACGGTTCTCCAACTTACAATTAGTTATGCGCTATGACTGTATCCTAATAAGTAATAGTCATTGTGAATTAAAAGGCATATATGTATTATATCAAACGTATTTGTTATTTGATCTCACAAAACAAAGCTAATCCAGAAAATTACCACCACAGATTTGTAAAATAATCATTAAATGCAAAAAAATAATAATTCAAATGTCATAAATTGTACCTTTTTAGAAAGCTTATAAATTAAGCAAATTATTCCTGTAATTTGTCCGCGAAGTGTCATTTTTTTTTTTTAGCTATTCTTTAAAATTTCACAAAATTTTAAAGCTTATTATTATTATTTATAATTGCTAGAACTTCTAACTTCAAATCCTTTTATTTGCAAAACTTTGCATTTTTTTGTCATTTTCTTTTATTTTTCGTAATCAGTGGTTCATTGACTATTCGAAAAATACTTTTTTTTATTCGTAAATGACGAAGTATTTACAAAATTACTAGTTTTAGGTCGAAAAGAGGGTATTTTAAAAACAATCTAAAAACGTGAATAACTCGAAAACCAATGAGTTTTGACCCCTGGTCAACTGGACTTAAATCATTACCAATGAGCTGTAGAATAACCCCTTTCAAGGAATACGGCGAATTTCCTGTCACCCTGTATGTATGCTTACATAATTTCCTCTCAAGTACGCCGGGCCATCACGTACCTTTTCCGAGTAGCATATCATCTGCTTGCCACCCCCTGGCTGCGGCGCCAGCACCGGCCGGTACCTCGCCGGCGCGGGTATCAGCGTCTGCAAGTGCAACACAATCGCAAGTGACCACTTGCTGCAATGCTAACAGGGTATTACACCATTTTTAGGCACTGGTCCCACCGCCGACGGTGAGTGGGAAGCGATCAACTAATAATATTTGTGTCTCTTTTTTTGACACGAGATCTATATCTTGTGTTTCGCCAAACTAGTGGAAAGAGTTCTCGCCGGCAGTGTGAACAGCCAGCGGTCAACTTTTAATATGTGTCTCTTTTACTGACAGGGGATCTTTATCATTTGTTCGTTTTTTGGGCAAGAACATCGCCGATACCCAATCGGTTCCTCGCCCTTGGTGGGACCAGTGTCTTTACGAGGATAAAATGTATGTTAGTATATTTTTTTTAACTTTCAGTTTTCTTAATAATGCAAGAAAATATAAGACTAGCAAATTGCGGCGGTGATCATCGACATTCCATTTATATTCTAAACAGGTACGACTTAGTATAAACCTTATTAGGTATTATTATATTCCGATTTAAATTCGATTTCGAATGGAATCAGCGCTAACCCAACCCACGCTTGACGATGTTTTATTATTTGTTGTTGTTACTGGGTACTTATTATTTGACAGGATTTAAATTTGAAGCTTATACATACCGTTTGTTATTTAGTATTAGCGTTTTAACGATACGACAAAAATAAAATATTTTTCAACTTTCATGCTCTTAAAATGCTACTTAAATCTCTGCGAATCGGGACTAAAGCTACTTAGCTCTAGAGATTAAAGTATATTTTTTTTAATTATTTTGGAAACCCCTAAACAGCCAATCACGGTGTTTGTGAATGGAGGATTATCGCCATTTTCAGTGATTGTGTATGGACCATATTTTTGGATGTCGAAATAACCTCAAAATGACAACTGTGCAAATATATTTAAAAAAAAAGGATTTAATTTCGTGAAACACGATTAATTATTACGAATATGAATCTATTTAATCATATTAAATAGATTCATATACCTATATTCTTTTATTATGCGTGGTCCAATTATTTTTAAAATGGTTTCCAAGTTTGAATCTGTTGGCTAAATATGCAAGCATTTAAAACATCACTTTAGAAAAAAAGCCGTGGAACTTTTTTTTCCTATTTGTATTTTGAATAGATGTTCATAACTTGTATTGAGCGCATGTTGTTAAGATACCTAATTGTTAGTTTTAATTGTTAGAAACTTTTTTATAATAAATGTTGTAATTTTGTTTAGAACGTCGTTTTCTTCCTCGCATTCAAAGTGAAAAGTAGAGTGTTTAACGCGAGACTAAACAACCATAATGACACTCGAACTACAGCCACCCTCGCTCGCAAGCTCGCTGGCGTGGCTAAACATCTCGTGTCATTATGGCTTGTTTTAATCCCTTGTTGAACAACCTACTATTTCGGCATTAAGCTATAACTTCTTACAGCGCCTCTATTCCCGACGATAAAAAACATATCGTCTTTGACCTGTTATGGTATTGTTCTGACGTCATCCGGCATTACTGTCAAGTATATAGGAGCTATCAAAACGGTGACAATACGATAGCCAGACATAGTTTTTGTGGCAAAAACGTCAGTTAAGGACTTCCTTCCGATATTAAATTTATCGATAAATGTTTCAAATAAGTACTTATTTCAAAGTGACATTTGATAGTAGATAGAGGTTTAGAGGTGTTAAGTTCACCGGATAAAATGAAAATTAACTAAAATGCTGATCATTACCTATCGACGTTATATAACGATGGGTAATATTTAATTTAAGTACCTAATTCATAGGAATCATAGGCATACTTTTTAGGGATTTTAAAAATTAAATAAAAATCAATATTATTTAATAAAAAAATATTATTAACGTGTTTCTTAATCGACGTTTACGGACTTTATACTGTATAATAGGTAAATATACTTGGGAGCAAAGAAATCGAGCCACTTTCTATGGAAATTCAGTACTAAGGGGCTCGATTTCTTTGCTTCCAAGTATATTAGGTATACAAGTTGCATGTTCATATTAGACGTTATCTTATAGTCATAACTGTCATAAGAAAGTACAATTTCTGGATAAATGAATATCGTTCTAAAAAATGTAATTTAACCATTTTAATAATTTGTAATGAACATAAATTGTTATGACTTTCGGGACTAAAGTTAACCCTCTAGCCTGACCCAAAAATAATATATAATGTGATTGTGTGTTTTAAATATTGAGCTCAAAGGGCTGAGCAACTAATGAGTGCGCAGCCTCAAGACAGGGTTGATCAATCAATACAGAATATTTGAAAAATCTGGAATGGACTACTGTGGTCCATTTAGCATTAAACAATCCAGCATTCGACGATCCATTGAGACTAAAGGTTATGTTTGCATTTTTGTATGTTTTGTTACAAGTATCTGGTTTAACCACTGACAGTTTCTTGGCTGCCTTGAAAAGGTTTTGTTCTCGTAGTGGTTTACCTAATATTTTGATAATGCCATTAAGAGGTGCAAACAATTAGCTTAAAAAAATATATTATTTATGTAAATCGGATAGTCATTGTGGTGCTGTCATTAACTGTTGTAGTGAACCTGGTGTAGAATTTAAATGTATACCTAGCTACTCTCCTACGTGGGGTGGCCTCTGGGAAGCTGCTGTCAAGTCAGCAAAATATCATTTCAATCGTGTAGAAGGCAAATTGCACTTAACCTTCGAACAATTCAATACCATCATCATTCAAGTTGGGGCAATATTAAATTCCAGACCCATAACACAATTTTCGAGTGATGATTCTGATTTTACCTTTTTAACACCTGGGCATATTTTAAATAACCAGTCAATGACAGCTCCACCTGAACCTGAAATACCTAATAGTAATATAAACTTAATGAGATTATGAAAAAATGTACCACGGTTCAACAACACTTTTAGCGTGCATGGCACAAAAGTTACTTGTCACAGTTGAACAGTAGACCCAAATGGTATAAGGGTTAACTTGACATCGTGGAAGGTGTCTTAGTCTTATTGATAGGTGAAAATCTCTTCTACAATGGCCTGTAGCAAGGGTTTTGATTGTGTTTAAAAGCAGTGTTGGTCAGTAGAAGACAGTAGAAGTTAAGACTAAGCTTGGGTCTCACACCAGAGCCATTAACAGGATTGCAGTTTCACCTATTTATGACTAATATTGTTATATGTAGTATTTGTGTATTAAGTTACTATTGTGGTGGCGGAGATTTATGTGTATAAAAATACATTTTATTATGCTTGGCAACATTGTTCCCCTCCTTCTCTTCTTCTCCCAACAAATTTATGTCGGTGCACATCGTGTCCGTAAAAATAAATTACTAAAACTATAAATATTTATTTAATTTTACAATCAACTATACTTATATTTCGAATTATTTGAAATTTATTTTTGTTCACGACAGTTTTTGTCGCTCACTTGCCATGGGATAAACGCTACCTCTGTGGTTATACTATCACGTCTGACTTGCCTTACCTCATATAATTCGAGACCCACAGTCCCCAGCTAAACGGTGTTAGAATTAACACGTCGACAGTGTGCCGTAATCAAAAATTATAAACAAAATATTACGCGAGCGGGAGTTTGTAATGGGTACGTAGTCGCTATTCTGTCTTCCATATTTTGATAACTGTGTGACTTATTTTATGAATATTATTTTATAACACGTAAAACATGGTTTATTTTTATGAGAATAAATTATGCAGTTCATTAACCAAGTACTTTTTTAACTTGTATTGATGATACAACTGTAATTTTGTTCACCACCTGTAAGTCGTTCACCTGTCGAAAAAAAACGGTTGGCGTAAAAAAACTTGTACTGTAAACCAAAGATGTTTGTGGCGTTAATATTTTTTGTCCGACTGCACGAAGCAGGGTTGTTCTCCGAGCGTATGTATGTAGGTATATATGTATGTAACACCCTGTAGCCTATACGGTTCCCCGGATTTCAACATATGAAAAGCCGTTACGCTTGAAAGGTAAATAAGGTGTGTTATTTTACATAAATAATTTTGATAAGGAAAGAAACGTATCAAAAATATTCAAATTAAGCACTTGTTGTCAGTTGAATGTAGTTTTTATTTAACAATTTACTTATCTGCAGCCATTGTCATTAACCTGCTAACAGTTTCATTTTATTTGTACTTATTTGTCGCCAACCTGCCCCTATTGTCAATAACCTGGTTACAAATAGTCATTCACCTGCCTAACACATAATTCAAATACCTGTATCTTCTACAACAATGAAATAAAACACTTCCCCTCCATTTACTCGAGTTTATTTCTAGCGACCTTAATTAAAAAATACAGCAAACTCGGAAAAAATCTGATAAATGCATAATTAGGTACTTAATTCAGCGGTGCATTTTTTTTAAAACGACCCAGATACTGAGAAATCTGAAGATTTTATCGTCACGCGTAGTGCTGGGTAAATAAGCTACCTGATGGTTTATTTTATTGAAAGAAGCCTATGTTCATATTTTTTTTTGATCAATGTTATTAAACATATTTATATGGATACACGGAGCTTGGCGATAGTCCTCCTGGGGCCCTAACATGGCTGCGTTTATCGTGCAACAAAGTTTGGATAAACATCCGTCACCTTTTTACATGTAAATAATAATGACAGTGACGGATGCTTTAAACACGTTTGACATGCGATATAGACGCAGGCATACTAGGCCCCCTGGGATACATATATATACATTTCCATGTATATTTGTGTCGTCATGGCTATGTGCATTAATTGATACCTACATTTAAACGATGGTGTTTTATATTATTTTTTAAGCCTTCCGCAGACCCCTAGAAAACAAACCTACAATATATCAGAAAAAATGTCCTGCCAATTATAGAGGTAATATTGAATGCGTCAGTTTCGGTCTCCGTAGACCGAGGTTTTAGGCGAGAGGGCCACAGTTTTTACCTGCAGCTGCAGCGCGTGCGAGTACTGCGCGCGCACCGGGGCCGGCGCCGGCTGCGGCGTACTGGCTCCGCTCCGGCTCTGCTGCTGCTGGTACGAGTGCATCCGCGTGTCTGCCAACCAACACCATACTCATCAGACAAAACGCCACCAGACTCCCAAAACTTATACGATTATGGACTATTGTACAGGCTGATTGCTAGTCAAGTGTAAAGGACTTACCTACATTATTTACAGTATTTACCTCTGTCTCATTTAGTTCTTATTTAAGTTAATAGGCAATACGGTAGGCCCGTTAAAAAGGGTACGCATTTTTTATTCATATTTTAATACGTATTGCATAATTTGTTTAACTCAATTGTATTTGTGAAGTAACTAATATAATGTAATTTGATGTCGCCGGATTCTATTACGCATATCCAATTGTAGGGGAGAAGTCTAAAATATGATGATGATAGAGGTAAAGTGATTCCCCATCATAGCTGAGTCACTGTAGGCGATATCTATCCAAATACTCATTAACCAAGTGTCTTGGAGGTGGAAGCACTGAGCGCGGATTTATTAAAAATATATGGAAAAGTGAGTGTCTAATCTATGAATGAATGAATGAACGAATGAATGAATGAATGAATGAATGATATTTATTTTCCAAAGTAAGTCACAATATACATTGCATGTTAGTATGTCAAAAGTACATGAAATTTCATTGGAATCGTCAAAAAATATACACAAATCTAATATAATCAAAAATAATAAATAAGAAGTCAAAATAAAAATAAAAATAACAATACAAAACTAGAGTTATCACCGTTAAGGATCGTCGTAAAAATAGCATGTAAACAAATTAGCAATACTTAAAAATAAATAACATAATAGGTCAAAAACATCAGAAATAATAAAAACAACAATACATATTAAATCAAAACAAATTATAAATTAAGGTCCATAAACTCTCTGAGTATAATGGATTTTCCAATAAAAGGTTTTTCAGCCGGTGTCCAAATGCATCGTCGGATGGTTCGTTTCTGATTTCGGAGGGTAGACGTTCGTAAAAGGTGGGACCAATTACGCGCGGATTCTTCCCTGCAAGTGCCATGCGACGGGGAACTATCCTCAAACGCCCCGAGTGGCGGAGCTGCTGGCCGACTGCGTGGACGCGGGCGAACATGTTAATGTTTTTTCTCACAAACATTACAATTTCATGAATGTAAAGTGAGTAGTGCGTCATGATGCGGTGCGTCACAAAGAGATCCCTGCAGGATTGTTTAGGTTTCACTCCAACTAATGTACGTACAGCACGTTTCTGCATTACCATAACTCTGTTGACATCCGTGGAGTTTCCCCATATAAGAGTACCGTACGACATAAGGGAGTGAAAATGTGCAAAATATACTTGCTTCAGTGCGTCATCAGAGATAAGGACCTTCAGCTTTCGCAACGCAAAGACTGCACTACTCAGTTTACCACACAATTCATCGACATGACACTTGCAGTTAAGGTTCGAGTCCAGAGTGAAACCAAGGAACCTACACTTGTCGCATATCGGCATCGGATTGTTAGGCACGCTCGGAGGAACAGCCAGACTGCGGCCCGAAAATAACATAACGTTTGATTTCGCGACATTCAAGAGCAATCCATTTGTCGTGAACCACCCCTGAAGCTGCTCGCAAGCGTCATGTATTTTTTTGTCTAGCTGCTCATACGTGCGCGCACTTACCACGGCGGTTGTGTCATCCGCAAACAGAACCGAGAGCCCAGCTGTGATTGTGGTTGGAAGGCCGTTAATAAAAATTAAAAATAGGGTATTTCCTAACGCCGACCCTTGAGGAATCCCCAAATGCAAGCCACCAGTCCCAGATGCCAGTCTTTTGCCATTTGCAGACAACTTCACTACCTGTTTCCGATCGGACAAAAACGACGAAAGTAGTTGGTGGCTGGTATCCTGGATACCATAGTGTTGCAACTTATCCAGAAGCAGTTTGTGATTAATTACATCAAAAGCCTTGGACAAGTCGCAAAAAATACCAGCCACTTTGTACTTGTCGTCCAGACCAGAAACAATACAGTCGAAAATTTTGTGTGCCGCCGTGGTAGGTACACGACATCTTCTGCCTATATGCGAACTGGCGGTCTGTAAGTAAATCATTGTCTTCAAGGTGGGTCATGATATGTGACGAAAGAATGGACTCGACTAATTTTGAAATAGTTGGCACTATTGTTATGGGCCTATAATTATTGACGTCACACTTGTCGCCCTTTCCCTTGAAAACAGGACACACTCTGGTACTCTTCAGCACGTCAGGGTAAACACCAGTTGCAAACATCATGTTAATTAAAATTAATAATATATTTGATATAATAGGCCGTATACATAAAATAATATTTAACGATATATCATATGTATCAACTACGGTACGCGGTTTTAATAAGGATCGCAACACCTTGTCCAAGGCGTCGCGCGAGACTGTCGGCAAGCTGAACGTGGGCATATCCAAGTCGCGCAGGTGGTTGCGGAGGTAGTGTCTGCACCTAGACTGATCACTGGCAATGGTATATTTAGACGCAATGTTTATGAAGTGGGTGTTAAATTTATCTGGAACCTCGATATCCGGTAAGTCAACTTTGGCTGTGGGGTCCCTGAGACATATGTTATGTGACCTAGTTTTAGTGCCTACTTCGTCATTTACTACGTTCCATATTTCCTTAGCCGGGTTTGAGCTACATCTAAGCTTGTTTTGGATGTAGTTTTGGCGAGCTTGCAGCGTTGTAGACTTAATTAAACTGCAGTATTTGTCAATACATTCCGAGATAATGGGGTTGTTTGGGTATTGTCGTCTAATTTCGTGTAAATCCCCATATTTGCGAGTGTACCTACTCTAATAGCTCATCAGTCAGCCATGGTACAACAGACTTTTTTTTCAATTTTATTGTATTAACTGGAAAATGAGTATCAATATAGTAAATTAAAATATTAAACAATTTATTAAATTTAGCATTAATGTCATAGGTGTTATTATATAATTATAAAGTTAAAATTGCAGTTATAAATGTCTAAATAAAATAAATAAGTGGATTCATTATTATAAATACGACGTTCTATAAATTGACTGCCCATAGCACTTTCAAACTCACAATCAACTACAAACTCATACCGCTGTGCGTTGTGGTCGCTAACAGCAGTGTCCACTGGCGACACAGTAAGACAATCGCGAGCATGATTTGCTATTCCACAATCAATGGATGACGAACAGTCGGGAGTCACGCGTGTAGGAAAACTGACGGTGTTAGTGCACTGATAGCTAAACAACATATCGTCAACCTGCCGTCTCGAGCGATTTTCGGATAGGTAATCCACATTTTGGTCACCGACTAGAATAAACCTTTTATTTTCGTCAGTAAGCTTACCTAACAATAATTCTAAATTGTGTAAATAAATGTCGAAATCACCATTTCCAGTCCTGTATAAGACAATAATAATAAACTTTAAACTAGTTACTTCTATCGCCGTAAATTCGAAGTGAAATTGAACGGCGAGGCTAAGTAGGTCATTACGCTGTCTATATTTTATAGCCTCGCGTACGTATAGCGCCACACCGCCATGAGCGATGCGCGTGCGGCAGTACGAGTTTGCAAGCGCATACCCACTTAACCTCACTCGCTCAATCTCATCTTTTCGGCTCCAAGTCTCGCTAAAACCTATTACATCTGGTTTCTCAGTGTGTGTTAACAAACATAATAACGACGTCTTGCCACAAATCGATCGAATATTTTGGTGTATTAAGACAAACTTAGTTTTTCTTTGTGCCGTGCTGTGTCTCGTTGCGCTGTGGAGTTTTTTGGCTAAACAACGTTAAATAAGCGTACTGAGACTCCATCTGGCCAATTCTGAACATTTCGCACCGCCTTCTCTTTGTCTGCCGGCACATCCAGCCGGAACGAGGAGTAATTGCCCCGCGTGACGGCAAGCTGTTCGCACACGGGCGCCGGGATACCCAGCTGTATCTGCACGTGGTTGGTGACGTCCTCGGCAGTGGTGTCAGCACTCAAGTTGAAGATATGGAGGCTGACAACGCGAGGGGCAGCTGCGCGAAGACCTGAGCGGCAGGATGTGCTCGGACGGGCATTGGTGCTCGGCGATGGTCCGTTTGTTGGAGGCGCTAACAGTTGTGGTTTGACACTGGTGAATGGCGAAGAGATGGCAACAGATGATTTCTCATCAACAGCCTGACTATTTTGGGGGGCATTTGTGCTGGGAGCAGTACGCTGTGAACGAACTCGCCGCGGCCGGGGCGTAGGGGCTTCGTTCACGGGGCCTTCCGGCACTGGCATGGGGCATGCAGATGTCACGGGCCCTGACGGCGCGGCGGTATCCGTGTTGGTGGTATTAGTTGGTTGGTGTTGTTCACTACTTACAAAGACAATGCCCGCCGGGCCAGACTCGTTAAATGACCAGTGCGAGACGTTATGTGATGGGTGAACAATTTGGCCGGATATGATACTCAGGATTTTTTGAACACAGGCATCTTGGTGAGTAAGCATCCTTTGTTGCTCGCAGATCACATCACGGCAGGATTTAATTTCGCCTCTCATCTCAGTTAACTGTGCAGTCAAATTTGAAATAACCTCCACCAACCTGACCACCGCCGCCGCACTTGTTGTTGTTATTGCCTTCGCTGGTGCCATATTTCTTCTATTTGTGATTGCACTTTTGTTCGATGTGTGTCAATGTTAATATTTTCGTAAATATGTCACTTAAAATCTATACTTACTTAATAAATTAAAATAATATAAATATAACGGAGCTGTTTTGAATTGCTACGTTGCCCAGCAGCGCCCTCTACCGACAATGGTACGCATATTTTTAAAGGTTCTTTACGTCCTGCATGTTGAGTTTTATTAAAATTTGGTTTCATTGGGGATTCCATTGACGTTCACCTTTAATTAAGCGATGTTATGCCACATTTTGGACTTGAAACTCATATTTTGATCGATGACCTGAAATTTGATGTTTAAGGTAAAATGATCCCTTTTCGTGTGTATAAAATGATCCCTGAGATCCATTAGAAAATGTCTATTGCTCACAAGTCCCACTTACCATCAGGTGGCATGTGTGCTCGTTTGCCCTATCCATAAAATAAAATAATTATTTTTCATTATTGAAGATCATGCTGCGAGTTTAGAAACGATAAATTAGGTACTTTTAAATGTTTTTTACAACTATTTAAAAAACAATTTTCTTGAATATGTATTATATAATTTAAAAAATATATCTCTTTATTCCGACTTATAAAATGTTAGTTGTAAAAAACGCTTACATATTTTCGTAGTCGTAATCACATGATTAAAGTAAATACCTGGTTTTTTTTTATTAACGTTAAATAAATATCTCAGAACCCGGGGATCATTTTAAACATGCTTGTGTTTAAAATGATCCCTTAGTTAACTTTTAGAAAATGTAATTATCAAAACACACAAATGATAAAAAATAAGTATGCTGTTGCCTAGATACATAAATTTACTATCCTTATCATTTTAATCTTGTGATTATGTCTTAAACTCTGACCACAGTAAAGATTTTCTTTTAGGGGGATAATTATGCACTCATCTCCCCTAGCCGAATTGGTTTTAAGCAAATTTTCTAAATATCGCAGAATATGTCTCACGCATAAATTAGTTTCGTAGAAAGTTTTCGCATAAGCTTATTTCGCAGAATTAATAAATTGAGTTTCCTGTATTTAGAATGATCCCTCAAACTATGGATGTAGGTACTTAGTATAACAAATAAAGCATGATAAGTATTTTTTATTTATTTATTTATTATTATCATTTAATATGAACATAACCTAATTATGACCTAAGCGAGGAGAGTCGCCTTGTGTCGCGCTTCCGCGGAGCCCCTATTCCTCGTAGTTTTGCGGTTCGCGGCTGGACCCAATTCTAACCTAACCTAAACCATTTTGTTTTCAAATTTACCTCTCTTTATAGTGGTCAGAAGGCATCTTTCATCTCCGATTTTTATCAAAAACCTCATACAATAACTTACCGACCTATAACTAGTAATCGTTTGAAATTATTCAAAAATAAAGTTCAGAGTAATCTTTCAGTGTTACCTTTTTCACAGAATGAATGTAATAGTATTTATAAAGACTTGTTTGGCGTAATTCTACATCAGTTCAACAACAATTTTAAAATCAAAACTATTACTAGGTCGAAAACCAGATTTAGTGAATGGGCTACTGCAGGCATTCATAAAAGTAGAAATAGGCTTTATGACCTATATAGAGAGAGGGAGGACAATAAGAATGCTGATTTCCTAAATTATGTTAAGAATTATTCGAGGACCTTTAAGCAAGTTTGTTTAACTGCTAAGGCATTTTTTCTTAGTCTTAAACTCAAATCATCTGAGAACAAGGTAAAAACTGTATGGAATATTATAAATAGAGAAACGGGAAAATCAAAAACTCGTGATAATCAAGTCACCCTGAACACAGGTGGCCATCCAATCACGTCAAATAAAGATGTTGCACTAGCATTCGAAGATTATTTTTCCAATATGGCAATTAATACTACGAAATGTCTTAAATCATCCGCGGTTGAAGCTCAATCATTAGTTTGCACTAATGTCAGTAAATGTAATATAAACTTTGAATTCAGCCCTGTAAATTCAGATTCAATAGTAAAGATATTTAAATCGCTTAGTTTAAAAAAGACTGAAGATTTGTGGGGCACATCAGTTAAAGTGCTCTTTCATATAATAGATGTAATTGCACCCCATCTAGCATTAATTTACAATAATTGCATATCAGAGGGGATCTTTCCAGATCTCATGAAATATAGTAAAGTCATACCTCTTTTTAAATCAGGTGAGATGAGTGATATAACGAACTTCCGTCCCATTTCCATACTACCAGTTTTAAGTAAAGTCTTTGAGAAACTAATGCTGAAGGATATGTTAGGTCACTTTAACAAAAATAAACTACTTAGCAATAAGCAGTTTGGCTTTACAAGAGGTCGATAAACAATTGATGCGGCATCTGTACTCATTAAATATATATATAACAGTTGGGAAAAATCTTGCGACGCAATAGGAATATTTTGTGATCTTTCTAAAGCTTTTGATTGCGTGGAACATATG
Organism: Acleris sparsana; assembly: GCA_923062465.1. Lineage (NCBI taxonomy): Eukaryota > Metazoa > Arthropoda > Insecta > Lepidoptera > Tortricidae > Acleris > Acleris sparsana. The sequence goes on along the minus strand of OV281285.1, from coordinate 68,812,112 downwards.
ACCCTTATTTTAAAATTAGAACATTATGGATTGTCCAATAAAGCTTTAAGCCTTATGTCTTCTTATTCTAAGTGATAGAACTCAAACAGTTGTTGTAAACAAAACGCAATCTGTTGGAGCTACAGTGAAAATAGGTGTGCCTCAAGGCTCTATTTTAGGTCCTTTTTTATTTTTGGTCTACATAAATGACTTACCACCAATAGTAGATGAACTTTGCGATATTGTACTTTTTGCTGATGATACTTCACTAATTTTCAAGGTAGATAGAAAAACCGTAGACTACAGTAGGATAAACGCCACTCTAGTTAAAGAACATAATTGGTTTATTAGTAACAACTTGCTACTAAATGCCAAGAAAACTAAATGTGTTAGGTTCGCTTTGCCTAATGTTAAACCGGTAGATTCTAGTATTTTTCTAAATAACGAGTGTTTGCTAATGGTAGATAGGGCGGTTTTCCTAGGCATAACGATAGATAAAAATTTGCAATGGAGTCCCCGCATAGCTGCACTGGCAGGTAAACTAAGTTCGGCAGCTTACGCCGTTAGGAAAATTAGACAACTAACTAATGTTGAGACAGCTCGCTTAGTTTATTATAGTTATTTTCATAGTGTTATGTCTTATGGTATTCTGGTTTGGGGTAAGGCAGCTGACATACAAACTATATTTGTGTTACAAAAAAGGGCCATTCGTTATATTTATAATTTAAATTCCCGTGACTCCTTAAGAGAACTTTTTAAAGAAATTAATATCTTAACTGTAGCGTCTCAATTTATTTACGAGAATATTATTTAAGTTATTAAGAATTTAGATTCTTTCACCAAAAACTCAGATATACATAATTTAAATACTAGAAATAAAAATAAAATAGCTATTCGAAAATTCTGTGTCCGTAAAGTATATAAATCATTTGTTGGTCAATGCATTCATTTCTATAATAAATTACCTGAAGTAGTTTTAAAGTTACCCTTTCCGGCACTTAAAAAATATTTGAAAAGGTCGTTAATGTCTAAAGCGTATTATAGGGTCGAGGACTATCTAACAGACAAAAATGCATGGCCTACACCCGAAACTTAGTCAATAGTAATTTGTTCAAATGCAAAGGCTTTATCCTGCTTTTTCTTGTCTGGGGGACACCGTTGATGCAGGAAAACATATCGAAACTTTTATGTGGTCATCTTGAACCATCTCATATACACATTATATAAGTAGGTAGTTGTAGTTATTTTTTTTTTTATTTTCTATCTTTCTCTCCCGTAAGATTTTTGGCATGTTTTCCTGCTGAACTACTGTTATTTGATATTATATTTAATTTAATTCAAATTCAAAACGTTTATTTCGGGTATCTTGACCCATATTGGTTAGTATGCTATACACTGTTATCTTACTATCTAATGTTAGTACTGAGGAACAACTTAAAACTTAAACTCTAAATTCGACTTAACTAAATTACACATGCTTAAGAGTATAGGACAGTCGAATCTACTTGCAATCATTTCAAGGATCCTATTGGAGCTGCCTCGCATTCTTCTAACAAGTGATGCAACCTTTTTCCTACGAATTGCATGGAAATCATCGGTGCGAGCTTCCGCAAACATAGTCGAGGCGCTACAGTAGCGAGGCAACCCCATCAGAGCCCTGAATCCATTATTAAATTGGACCCGCAGAGCACTGTATGATCTCTGCGAATATTTGACCCATAGGCTGCTCCCGTACATATATGTACAATAAGATTTAAAAAGTGTTATTTTTACCGCAGTTGAACACTTAGCAAACCTACGAGCCAACATACGAGTATTAGCTTTAATTGACAATGCTCTGCGTTCCCTCTCAATATCAGCCTCATCTCTAAGATCTTCGGTAACATAATGTCCCAAGTACTTGAACTGGTTCACTCTTGTTAGTGCAATCCCGTTTAACGTCACAGGTGGAACTTCATTTGGACACTTGCCGCCGGCCTTAAAGATGAGGAGCTCACTTTTTTTAACGTTAAATATTAACCCATGTGTATTTGCAAAAGATTCACACACTGACAGAAGCTGCCTGAGTGCGCCCACAGATGGAGCCAGCAGCACCATGTCGTCGGCGTAGCTAATTTAATACTTGTAGCTTTATATAATGCTAGATTAAGTTGTACATACCATTGTAATATGAAATATGAAATAAGTTTAAAAAATGACTGACTGTTGAGTTTCTTGCGGCGTTTCTTCTCAGAAGTGGTCTCCTCTTGGGAAGCGCTGGTAGTATCTTGACGTGTAAAAGTGCCCGAGCGGCCTACTTGCTGAATAGATTTCTTTTATCTTTTTTTTTTACCTATCCTACACCTAACGTAACGTAACTATGCAAAGTTCGTGTTTCTTTTCCATTTATACTAATCATGAAATATCTAAATAATCATTAAATTGTTGTTTCGGACATTCGAAATTCTGCCAATCACAATATTACTTATGCAGAATGAAATTCTGCAATGTCAATATTATGCTTACATCCTATTCGGGCAAACAACCATTCAGATCATATAGATTTACGCCAAATAGAATTTTGGCTAGTCTAAGATTTGGCGTAAATAAATTATGCGTTTCGGACTTAAACATTATGTCAAAAATATGGCACCTGGTAACCCCCCAGAGCAAGCAAAGGATCGCGATAGAGAATGCAAGATTGTCATCATAAGACTTCAATCCTGAGATTGCAAATGTTTATGGGCTTGAGTCTACCCGCTGAAAAGTGGTAAAGCAGTAGACTATTCAATACTATTAGATTTATTATTAGTTGACCTAGCTCAGTTGAAAAGGCAGAACATGCAGCCCTCGGCAAAAACGGAGTGGAGGGAGGTTTGCTCGGTTTAAGTGTGTATTCGGGCCACTCCCGGTTGGTGAGTCTCAAATAACCACGTCGGGTCCTCCCGGAACGAGGTGGTAGGTATGCGTAAATGTAGGTTCCCAGAAATAAAGAAAAACAGAGGGCAATAACGGTTATATACAAGTACAAAACACCCCCAAGACTGCGTTCTAAACGTCGGATAGATTTTCAGTCAGTTCGAAGGTTCTGACTGCGGAAAAGGGAATTAACGTATAACGTTGCTAAGTTGAGTTATGACGTGTATAAACCGCTATTGGATGAACACAGCCGCTCAAAAGGATCACAAGCGACTCACAATCGGCGGCGGCCCACTGCGCGGAGTACTCGTGGTGCTGGTGATAGTGTGCGCTGTACGGCACATACAGCAGCTGGTGGTGGTTGCGGATAGGCGGCGGCGACTCGGGGCGGCGACAACGGCCCGCGCGCACCGGGGACGTCTGCTCTGAGCTCGTCTGCGAACTGTACAGCTCCTGGCTGCTGTCCGAACACCTGCGGAAACAGAATAACAAAATATATACACATACAGATATTTAAGATTTGGGGTCGCTGAAAGTAATGTACTCTTAAAAGTGTCATGTGAAGTACAAGTCCCTGCCCACTATAGCTAAAGCTTCTGAAAGTTACAATTACCTCACAATTTTTCTTTGGAGGGCAGTATTTACCTTATTTAATTATTTATCTGTCCATGGATCTATGGAAAACCAACAGCTTAACACAAATCCAATTACAGGTTCTCACATTTAACAATTAAGTATGGGTGAGTTTTCTTCATGGCATCACTGCGTGAAAGTGGGATTTTGAAAATGAACTCAAGCTGGTTTTTAATTGGATGTTATTTATGATATGATTTTATGAAAAGGGCCAAAAGAGTTTCTGAAGATGAAATTATACTCATGGCTTTCCAATAACAACAACAATAATTAAAATACTTCAAATACGAAAAAAATCACATACGATACAAAACTATATTGTGCACCTAAAAAATTACAGTAAAACAGCACGTTTTTATTAAAAGTCCCACAGGGAAGGGGTTATTCTCTTAAGACAATTGTGATCCGACACATCGCGTAGCTGTCAAAATCTCGTCTCGTTGCTCACCCCCTAAATCAAGTCCTATTTTCACGATTGTTTAATATGTTGTAGTTCTTATAAATAACTAGTTTTGTAAGTTTCATTTTTTTTTATTTGTTTTATTCCACGAAATATTTTCTCGGAAAGGAAAACTTACAGACCTAGTTTGTTTTTCATGATATCTACAAGATATTCAAAAATAGTAAAAATCGGATTAGGATTAATGGGGAGGAAAATGTTATCGCATTTTGTATGGATTTTTTTAGCTTCACAGTCCTCTTAAAAACGGCGTTCGGGGCATCGGTCAGTCGAACAAGTGAACGAGTGAACGCGGCGCAGCTTATATAGACCAGCGAGTATTAGTAGTCCCGTCAGAGCGTACAAAACACATTTTGGCGCTTTCATTCTCAATTAGGCAGCAGGGCTTCTGTCTAACGATCGAACGTATAAGGCTCGCCGGTTTATATAAGCTTCGCCACCGCATTCAAACGTTCACTCGTTCGACCGACCGAAAGCAGTTTTTAAGAAAATAACACCCCAGCAGGCGGTGCGCGGTGGGCCGGCACGGCACGTACCTACAGAAAGTTAAAAGAAAATCTACCAAGGCTATAAATACTTCGTTATTTTTAAGATTAGAATACTGATCGATACTTTGCACACATTTATAGAACTTTAACAAAGTCAAAATTAGAAATGAAAATCCATAGTCGGACTCGCACGGCTGATAGATCGGCCATGACACGGTTACTTCAATTCAAAAATTGGACCACCGTTCCTTGTATAAAGGCTCTGTTTTTTTGAATTTAATTACTTGCCAATCTTCATAGGTCTCGGTCAAGGACAAATCTGTGCCTCCTGTGACAAGTGATACAACTCGAGTTGTAGCAAAATGCGGTTTTTTTCATGGATCAACTTAAAAAAAAATTACGCATCTTTTGCTCCAACTCCCGTGTTCCTAGGCCTTCTAGTTCCCAAGATACATTCGTGTAAAATGATACAATTAACAACTTTTTTTCCAATTTTGAGTGTTTAATGCAATAGCATAGCAATAGCAATAGAGAAATATCTCTAGTTAAAACATTCAAAAAAATAAAAAAAAATCTTTTTTTGTGCCTAGTGATATATCGAGGGTTGCGTGGTCAAACCCGATAAGTCGCTATAACTTGTTGTGTCAAAAAGAACATTATTGAATACATCAAAACAATTCAAATTTGATGAAACAATTATGTCGATTTATCGGGTTTGACCACTCAACCCTCGATATCTAAAATTGTATTATTAATCACGATTTTCATTTACCTTTAAAATGTCGTGTTTTTTGATATAACTTGAGTTGTATCATTTGTCACCAGAGTTTTGCGTATTTCCAAAGTATGTATATAGGTTAAACCTCTAACTCTAGAAATAATAGAAAAAAAGTAGCTTTTAAAAAAAGTTGTATCAATCATCACCAGACCTCCTTTTTTACACTTTTATGTGTTAAATAATACAATTCGAGTTGTATCATCATCTTACACGAGCTAAATGGAGCTCAATCTGAAATGTAAAATGATACATTAAGTACGTTTCTTCGAATATCTCAAAATCTATACTAGTTATCAATATTTTTGTGAAACCATATAATAAAGTAATATTATATGATATAAAAAGCAGCAGCATTTTTTTTTAAAATATATTCATGTAAGAGCAGTATTTTTTTAAAACTTGTTTTCGCTCTCCTGTAAAATCGTGTTTTTCGAGTTGTATCACTTGTCACAGGAGGCACAGAATACCATATACATTTTGGTTTTTTTGATCCGAGTGTCGGAGTATACGTTTTTTGCGGCAGCTTGATTTTATCACAGCTTCAAAGGACGGTAGACCGGAGTATACGGTTTTAATTACAACTCAATACCTCCACGCGTTCCCGAGATAAAGAGTCTTGCAGACAGACGGAACGGACGGACGGAAGGACAACAAAGTGATCCTATAAGGGTTCAGTTTTTTCTTTTAAAGTACGGAGCCCTAAAAACAATTATCTTTTCTATAAGTAGGTAGTTACAATAACACAAATTAGAATTCGTGAATTTGGGCGTTATTATTCTAATGCTAAAAAAACGAAGTATATACCTATAAGTAGACATCAGCCTTCTTTGGGTTTTGTAGGCCCTACAGACTCTCGGTAAGAAGTCTCGACCCGAGAACCGAGAAGCTCGGTACTCTCTCGCGATCCTTTCTCACTTTAGTTCTCGTTCCCTTTGAAGCGTGAAAAAACCGACAACAAACGGAAAAGACATACGAACACGAGAACGAGAAGGTGAGAAACATATCACATTCACGTGTCTCGGGTGTTATCGGGGCTTCTCGGCGTGAGTCTGTAGGGCCATTGACAGCGTTTGTTAGTCCTTTCCCTCAAAAGCATAAATTCCTTGTAGCGAGTCAACGAATCGAATTTCACATCGAATTAACAAAGTTTTAATAGAATCTTTTACTTTACGCAATTTTTCGCGTGGAACATTAATATAATTATTTTGTAACATTTAATTTTTCGTGTAGTATTTTAACCTGGACGCGTTTCGACGCGATCGATGTTTGTTTGGGACTCTATTTTAATGTGCCGCGTTAATTGACGTTCGCACTAAAATTCTGTAAAATAATAATTAAAACGTGTTTTGTACCTGTAGTTTTATGTCTTACATGCTATCAAACTCGTTGAAATATTATCTTTGTAATTAATAAATATTAGATAATATTCTATCATTGCGACCTTGAAGTACAGTGATATTGAAGTCAAATACAATAATTCAATATTTGTAAAAAAATATGGAGCTTGATCCTTGGCTAAAAAAGCGAAAAAAGTACATTACGACTAAATATATTGTCTAATACTGAATTAGAAGATTAGGACACAAAGCGAAAATGTATCCAACGATCGAGGTGAAATAAGATAAAAACTATTAATATCGACTAAAAAAATGACGATTGAGGCACAACGCGATAGTTAAATGCACGATCGAGGTGAAATGCGACTGAACCTTATAACGACTCAAAAAGTAAACGATCGAGACACAATGAGAAAATAAATATACGTTCGAGGTGAAATGCGATTCGGTGAACCGCTACAAAGAATTTAGGCTTTTGATGTAAAGTACTAACAAACGATTGGTAGGGCCTATTAAGTTAGATCTTTGTTTTGTGGCATATGTCATTTGTGTTGCCACTTTGTTACCACTATGATTTTGCCAATGTCAGGTTTAAGGATGACACGTTTTAACGGAGAGAGTTAATAAATTTTGAAAATGGGAATAAAATACAAAGAATGTTTCGGTTTCGAAAACTTACAAATAAACGAATATTTATATGCTTACAAGATTATTAAGTTATAGCCACAGGTTATAGCTCAGGCGACTGAAATGTTTACACAAGTACCTTGCAACAGAATCTGACCATCATATAAACAGACATGGCCCCTATTCTATAGACTAAAACATGAACAGCATAACTATCAAAAGACTTAAATAGAAAATACCGATTTTAAAAAGAAAAACATTATTGTGACACCTTGATAACACACTGGCATTACACACAGAGGGCGCTGTTGTGCAAGGCTGTTAATTTAAACAGCTCCGTAAATTTTGTTGTTGTTATTAATTGATTATAAATTAGTTAAAAGAAAATATATAGTATTTTTTTGTAAAAACTTTATAAATCAAAAAAATAATTAAGTAAAAGTAGAGGGCCATTTGCAACGTCAAAAGATGGCGGATGTGTAATTTGTTTTAGTTTCTATTTTTGTGTATTTAGGTGTTCAAAGTTCTTTTCTGTTAGTGATTTATGCTTTAAATGCCTTTGTGTTGCACAGTGATAGAAGAATTGGACTTATTTCGTGTACCTGGCCTCTTACTTCTCGTTTCAAGTGGACTCGCAGTGGTAAAGAGGTTAAAACTATGTTGACCTCTGTCCTACATTTTACCGTACAAATCCCCGAGGTAGTAGCTGTTCAAGTCGCCGCGGGGCAAAGAAAAAAAGAAGTAATGGCCTTATGAGTTATGACACATTACATTTGGTTTTATTTAAATTCTGTATGGTAGGTAAAAACTTCAATTCGTGGACTAAAATGAAAAATACTTCAATGGAAGTCCGTCATTTTAAAAGCTACGAACATTTTTTCACAGAATTTTCGCATTAAGTAAGGCTTATAAATATGATGCTGTAAATAAACCATGGTGTCCTTTCATTTCGCCAAACAACGTTTCTCAAACTGATTCATTTCCCAACTGCTAATTTGGGCTAATGCTTTTTTTCGTGAGTTTGTATGTGAGATACGTCATTTTTAAAGTAAATATTTTTTTTTTAAATAGGCTCCTGGTACGAATTACAGAAATATAATTTTTCTGTTTATGGAAAATTCACCTTTAACAGACATAAATAAGGGGTTGAAAATTTGTATGGGATTCCCGTTGTTTCAAAGAGTTGCTGACATTATAAATTACGTTTTGAAAATTTAGATTTAAATTGGTTTAATTATTTATCCGGTTATGATTCTGTAGAGGTATCTGGTATGCGTTGGAGCAGATTGAAACTTCTCTTGAGATTGTTGATCAGAATGAACAAATTTATTTACTTAAAGCTAACACTATGGTATAATTAGAATTAAGACAGACGAGGTATAAAGTATTTACAAAATAAGAATAAGAAGATAAAACGTGAGACAAAACAATAACATTAACAACACAAATTAAGAGCGAGAGGTCTGAAGCGAGACGGGGCGAAGGTAGCATGATGCGCGTGAGACCTGCACAGAACCTATAAAACCGGCGCGCAGCTACGAGTAATTAGCATTCTCTTTGCTCCTGGCCGTCGCGGCGAACACAATGTCGCTCTGCTGCGCGTCCGCTCCGAAGGTAAACAAAACTGCTCTTTTCAGAGCTTCTTCGATGTCATGACTTGATCAATTAGCTTCGACGTTTTGGTAAAAAGCTAACGACCCCTCAAAGCCTCCCACCCGCCGCGGGAAGAAGCGCGGTGGAAGAAAACGGGGCCAAGACCACCCCGGGACGAAGAGGACGCGGCCACTGCAGTCGCCACCCCCGCCCCTGCACCCACCACCAAACCACCATCGAGACCAGCCCCCGCACCAGCAGCCACCAAAGCCGCACTTCAAGCCACTTTTGCCCCTACCCAGGGACCTGGCCCGAGGAGTGCGGAACAAACGGAAAAAATCAAGGTGGCCTTCGAAATCCTGCAGGAAGTCATAATGGTCCTGCAGAACGGAGAAGACATCGGCGCCAATAGTCCTCAGAGGTCCTCGGCCCCCCACAGACTAACGAAGACCATTTGTTTGTTGTTTCAAAGCTGCTGACACCATAAATTACGTTTTTAAAATTCAGATTTAAATTAGTTCAATTTATTTATCCATTTATGATTGCAACAGACATTTCAATTTAAAAGACTCCAATTTCCTATAAATATTTCAATTGCCGTAAGCATTAATAAATCTCAGGGTCAAACATACAAATATGTTGGCGTTGACCTGAGGCAAGAATGTTTTTCACACGGGCAATTGCTATGGGTATGTTGGCCTATCAAGATCAGGTAACGCGGAAAACCAATACATTTTGAACCCATTAAGGAGTAGTACCAAAAATGCTGTAGGTATATTCTGAAATATTAAATTACAAGTAATAAGAGGTCATTTATTCATTCATTTATTTAATAGCCATAGATGTTGTAATAACTTATTGTTAAAATAATATGAAAGGCTATGATTAATAATAAACAGTGAATGTTGAGTCATTAGCGAGTTGTTTTATTATTTATTTATTTATTTATTTATTTGAGGAGATCCAACAGCTATACTTAACAGAAATAGAATTTAAAATAAATTTAGAAAGCCAATTATAGGTTCTCGCAGATAGAACTAAATTAACAGTGATTCAAACCACAAGCCGGTTCAACAGCGGAAATACCGCTTAAGCACGGACCAAGATTAACACTTAACAACTATTAATAGCAAGTACAATTAACAACAATTAATACACAGGTAAGAAAGGGTCTTAACAGGAAAGTTCACAAATGGGTATTAAAAAGATGAGCTTATACAACGAAATACGGTGGGATATCAGATTTAGTAAAGAAAATAAAAGAAAGGAAAGAAAGTGCTCATTTGAAGAAATCGTCTGATAATTTCCGTGGCTGGCGTGAAGACGTTGACATCTCGACTTACATGTTTTTTTTTTATTCCTTTAAACGCTTCGTTATTTTTTTTTCTATATAGGTAATTTTTTTCATATTTTTATCTTTATTACTTTTTCAGTTATGACCTTTGTTCATACATTGATAACTATACTTTTGGCAAGTGATTGTGGATAAAAAGACATATTACACATCACATTGTGTGTATAGATTTATAAATGGTTTTATCAATTTACTCTCGATTACAGTAATAACGTTATTATTTTAACATAACGACATATCAATCAAAAAAATCATATATAACGAGTTATCAACTAACGCACAGTAACTAAAACTAAGTGCATAATGTGATATCTCAACTTATATTACTGGCCATCGAGTTGTCAATTTATGTACGGTTAAAATATGTAAGTTGTTAATATAATATCTCAACTTATACTTATGTCCATTAAGTTGTCAATTTCCGTACAGTAAATAAATCTGAGTACGTAATATGACATCTTAACTTGTACTACTGTCCACCGAGTTATCACGCTACGTACAGATAATGAACCAACGCAATAATACGATATCTCAACATATATTTTAAAAATATTTTAATTCTCCAGAATATCTTAAGATATTAACTGACAAACAATTAAAATCAGTGCTGAAACCTCGACGTGTATAGTTAACAATGTTTTTATTTAAGGGAACAAACCGGTATACTTGTATATTTTCAGATAATAATGTAAATAAGAATATGTAGGTATAGTTGTCAATATTACTAATTGCAATAAAAGTGTTGTTTCTATTTATTTTTTCACTATATTAAAATAATTTCACTAATTTATTAACAGTCGCAAAATTGTTTACAAAAAAAGCAATTGTAAAAAATCGGTTATGTTCAATCTCTATGAGCGTGGCATGTCACTAGCTCTGTGTAGGTACCCTACTTACACATAAAGTTTCCTGCCAGGGCGGCGACGACGACGCTTACTTGCTCACTCTAGAACTTTATTAAAATAATTATAAATAAATAATAATAATTTGAACTGATTTGTTTTAAAGTAAGTTTGTTGTTATAAGATTGTGATCTGCAACGGTGGACGAGGAAAAAGTAAGTAGTAAGCTACACGTCGTCCGTCTAACATTAGCGTGAATGAAATGTACCTACTTTCTTATTTAATAATGTTGTATTCGTGGTTTTGCAGAAGCGAATGATTTTATATTTATTTAGTAGGAAACGCAAGCTGGAAGAACCCCGAGAACAAACCTGAGGAAATTTGGTCCGTCCAACCATCTTGAATGGTTCGTAGTGTCCACGTCTCGTGTTGCGTCGTCGGCTAGGTTGAGGTATGTCGGAACCCACCTCCAGTCATGAGAGTCTGTTAATTCGGTCACCTCGGCGACGCGATGTGCAACGAAGGGCTTAAAACGTCCAGTTTCCGATCTGATCCAGTCTAAGACCATCTTGGAGTCCGTCCAGAAAATCGTCCTTTCTAAGGATGTGTTGACATACTTCCTCAAACCCTGGGAGAGACGGGCGCCCATGACAGCAGCTTGGAGTTCTAACCGTGGAATACTAAGGTTCTTTAGGGGAGCTACTCGTCCACGTGCCATTACCAAGGCTAAGTCAGTCAAGGGTCTTCGAAGGTACGCGACGGCTGAAAACGCTCGAGAGCTGGCGTCGCAGAACACATGAAATTCTACTTGTCCTTCCTTTAGGCAATTGTCGGTCAGTAGCCAATGTGGGATCCGCGTGTTCTTCGGCCGTTCTAGTTCGTATAGCCAAATCTGTCATCTGTCATAGTGGTTTGCAGCTATTTCGTCGTCCCATCCAATAACGTCTCTCCAAATGTCCTGAAGTATCAGTCTTGCCTTAATTGTCGTTGTCAGTACGAATCCCCAAGGGTCAAAAACATTCATGATTAGCCGTAAAATGTTTCTCTTACACGGTCGTTTGGTCCCAGATTGGAGTTCTTTATCGACTTTGTGATACTTCATGCTAAAGACAAAATTGTCTGCGTCGGGATCCCAGTTGACACCCAGAACCCGCTCCAGTTGTTTGTCTTCGGAGTTTCAAAGAAATTTTACACCTCCCGGCGCCAACTTCTCTTCTGGTAGGTGTCGCAGAAGCTCTTTAGCGTTAGCTCTTTTTTATGGTCACTACGTCCTTCACCAGTCTTGATCGCTTCCTCCATGTTGTCTATGTAGTGGATATAATCGTCGACGTAGTGATTATGTCTTTGACCCTCATTGGGTGTGTATTCTCAAATCGGTGGGCGTTTAGATTCTTGACGATTGAGCCGACGATGGGGAACAAATCGTTCCAAAGGTCATCACATTCATGAACTTCAAGAACTCTATGGAACATTTCTTGGATGCCCCAGCTGACCCGGATATAGACGAAATAAACCCAGATTTGGAAGATCTACAAGAACAAAATTCTTGGGAAAACTCCGAAAATTGCATGTCATGAATATTTTAGTTTCATTAATTAAAAAAATATTTAAAAAAAAGATGTTTTATTTTTAATTTTTTCATACTAATACGGTGAATTAGTTGATAACTCGTCGCCCTCGTCGGTGAACCAATTGATATGTCTATTATTATTAAAACTAGACATGATTCTCTAAATCACTAATTTCCACTTGAAAGATAATAAAAAGTTGTATTTAACAAAACTTTTTTGTAGTATAATAACACAAAATGGATTTATCGCGATTTTTTTTCTTCCTCGAAACGTCAATTTTCCCCTCTTTGTATGGTGAATACGTTGATAACTAGATGAAACGTAAGTTGATAAGTCTAATATTAATCAAACTAAGAGGAATCTCACAAATATCTTCTAATCATTCAAAAGTATGGAAAAAATTATGGGTAAATCAAGTTTTACATCAAAGTTTCAAACAAAAACCGACTAACCAGAAAATGTCAAACCTTAAAATTGGCGCCCTGTAAAATTGCCGTTTTAGACATATCAACGTATTCACGCCAGCCACGGATTTACGCCTCACAGTTTGGATTTTCATGTTAAACACATCAATGTCGATCTGTTTAGACAACTCGTTTAAATTCCTACTAGCGCGAACCAGGAAGCTGTTCCGCCTATATTTTGTTGATGTAAAGGGGACGGAGATAGGAGGATAAAATCTTTTTAGCCTGTGCGGAGTGTTGAAAGAGAGACCACCGAGCAGCTCAGGGCAATCAACGCTGCCGTTTATAATTTTTAAAAGGTAAATAATGTCAGCAATTTCACGGCGCTTATATAGTGGTAAGAGGTGATGCCTTTTGCAAATATTTATGTAGTTAGCTGAATTATACGAGACCTTTAACTTAAAGCTAAGACATTTAACAAACTTTCATTGTACACGTTCGATTCTATCAATGTAAACTTTATAGCACGGGTTCAAAATTTGAGACGCATATTCTAGTTTGCTTCTGACATATGCACAATAAAGAATTTTAAGAGTTTTTACTTGTAAAAAATCAATGAAGTTGCGCATTATAAAACCGAGAGATCTGGTAGCACTCTTAACAATGCTGTCAATATGAATATCAAAAAGCAGCTTCGAATCATGAAAGACACGAAGGTCTCGCAAAAAAGATACCCTGCATAGAAGTTGGTCTCTTATTTTATATGGAATACATAAAGGTGAACGTTGCCGAGAAAAAGTCACAGTGAAACATTTAATTGGATTAAGGTCTAAGTTATTGGCTTCACAGTATTTGTCAAGTCGCTCAAGGTCAGCTTGAACTAGAGCAGAGTTATGCAAAGATTTAATTTGAGCAAAAATATTCATATCTTCTGCAAAACATAGCAACTTAGAGAATGTAAAGCACTGACTGATGTCATCAACATAAACATCAAAAAGCAAGGGTTGGACCCTTGCTTTTTGATGTTTATAAAAATAAAATAAAAATTATTTATTTTCAGATTTCTCAGATCCATAGGTTGTTAGTTAGGTACAAAAACACTTATAAAAACTACGTTAGTACATTATTAAAATTTACATTCACAAACTATCTCAGGGTCGTAAGACATGAAGGTCGGTGTATCGGCGGAGAATATCCGAATCCCACCTATCTGCTATCATCTTCAGGATGCTATTTGTGCTCCCCCTCATCTGTTTCACCACAGAAGCCGTCTTCTTCCGTACTACGGCATAAAAGTCCTCTACGCTAGCTCCGGCAAACATCCCAGAGGCGCTGCAGAATCGAGGAAGCCCAAACAGCATCCTGAAGATGTTATTATATTGGATTCGCAGGGTATTGTAGGGCCTCAGCCTGAAACTAGCCCACAGGCCGCACGTATAGAAGCTTTGACAGTAAGCTCTAAATAAAGTCAGCTTCACTTGAGCACTGCAGCGCGCGAACCTGTGCGCCAGCATCCCGCCTCGGACCGACAACGCCCTGCGCTCCCGCTCTATATCGAGATCGTCTTTCAGGTCCTCGGTCACAATATGACCTAAGTATTTGAAATGTGTAACACGATTTAAAGGAACTCCGTTTAACATTATTTTGGGCGAGTAGGCTGGACACTTAATCTTACCTTTGAAAATCATGAACTCACTTTTGGTAGCGTTATACTTCAAACCATGCTGTTCTGCGTACATCTCGCATGTATCAATAAGCTTTCTAAGGCCTGATACTGATGGGCTCAGCAGCACCATGTCGTCCGCATAACTAATATTATTTACACAAACATTATCAATTCTACAGCCAGCACGAATGCTGCTGAGCCCCTCAATCAGTTCATTCACATACAAATTAAACAATCTGGGTGAGGTTAGTCCCCCCTGCCTCACCCCACACTTTAGCACATATGGATCTGAATATTCTTTAGCCCACTTTACCAAATTTATCTGATTGCTATACCAGTGTGACATGATTCCTGTCACAGCCGGATTTATGCCTGTCTCCTTCATCTTTGACCACAGTATATCATACGACACGGTATCGAACGCCTTAGAAAGATCTAGGAAACAAGCATAAATGGGCGTATTTCTCTTCACATAATAACTTACTGTATGTTTTAAGGCTAATATTGCACTCTCAGTGGATAGTCCTTCACGGAAGCCGAATTGAGCATCATGTAATTTAACATGTAGGTTCAAAAACCTGTCAAGAATCTTATCCAGTACCTTTGCGGTGACTGTAGCCAAAGAAATCGGCCTGTAATTACTTTTATCCGCGAGATCTCCTGTAGAATTTTTAACTAGGGGAATGACCACAGTTCTCATCAAATCCGGAGGTAAATAAGTGTGTCTCACGCAGAGCGTGAACAGCATAGATAACAACCTCCCAATGTGCGAGCCCGCGTGCTGGAGGTGCTCAATGCTGAGTCCGTCGTGCCCCGGTGACTTACCTCTTTTCATGTTAGCTATAGCTAGTCTAACGTCCTTAGCGGAGACTACAATTGACTGACCTGTCATATTGGACTCATCATTGAACACCTCCCGCACGGGTTGGGAGGGGGGCTCCATCTTAAAATAATCCCTGAAGATGTTAGCGACATCTTTGGGTTCACTCACGCCATCCACACTGGCCGACAGACTTGGTTTATAACTCATTTTTTTGGTACTTTTCCAAAACTTTCCAAACTGCTTAGTTGAATGTTGTGTTGCCAATATGTCACATTGAATCTGCACTTGATTATTTTGACAAAACTTAAGCTTAGATTTAAAAATTCTACGACTAGAGCACATTTTTTCATAAATAGGGCCACTATTGGGCTTCCCATGTGATACATATGTAAAAAAATCTAACCTAGCTTGCTTGTGACTGTGTGATACATGTTTATTCCAGCCCAGAATACTTTTAGCTTTGTTATTCACATTCGGCTTATGCACACTACTCTCTACAGATGCTCTAGTTAGTGCGCTAATTATGTCACCGTATAGTTGATTAATAACCCTTCTGTGTGAAGTATCTTGACACATACTATCTGCACAGTATTGAAGTTCATGCGGAAAATCTACAACTTTTAAATAGGTATTACATAGCTCTGAGTACTTAGCAGTGTGTTCAGGGCTTCTAACTCCCCATAACACTTCATTACCTAATTCATTTGTTGGAATCTGTTTTGACCTAATTACGTTAGTATTACATTTGATTTTTAATGGATAGTGATCAGACCAGTATACATCATATAGAACCTCGATATTATTTAATGTGTGCCATGCAGAAGTACTTACCACGCAGTGATCCAACCACCTTTGGGATCCGTGTGCATCACTCACAAACGTATGCGTTCCAGATGACGTACCTAGCCGAATCACATCCGCACATAACCATTGTCTTTCATTACAAAAAATTGACATTTCTTCATAAAATGGAGCCGACGGATGTGCATTAAAATCACCCAATATGTACACATTTGCAACATTGTTGTCCTCGATTACAGCATTAATCTCGCCCAAACATTGCGTAAAAATTGGCAAATTATCCGGCACATCAGTCGGCATATATACACATATCACTATGAACTCCTTTCGCTCCTTAGTTACAACTTTTATTCCAGCAATACGCTCACTACTGCACTTTATAACGGTAACACTGTGAAACGCACTATTGCGCCAGAGAATCGCCACGCCACCGTGAGGCCTACCGCGAAGAACGCCAGCTGCCAAATCCACCGCCGATTTGCCTGTGTAACTGAAGTCCTTATCAATTTGTCCCAGGAAGGCTAGGTCATGAGGCAGTAGCCAGGTTTCCTGAAGTGTAATCACATCCGCCTCTCTACAAAGTGATCTCACACAATCAACACTTCTTTTTATATTTTTACAGTTATATGTTATAAAAGCACTACTATTCTGGGCCATTTTTTCTTGTATTGTTTTTTAGACCCTGCCCCTCACTCTGTATTGCAGGGCCATTGGGTTTGAAACGCATGAAACGACTAAATTGAATCCCATCTGGCCATAATTGGTCGTTTAGATACATGTCTAACTTTCGTTTATCTACAAACATTTTATAGGCATTGTAAGGCCTCTCGAACTTCATGTTTACTTTTTGAAGTGTGATTTTGTCATTAGTTTGTCTTTTTATGTAATCACAAATGTCTTTCTCCTCCGTTTCTTTGTCTACATTTGAAATAAATAACGGTATTTTTATTTCTGCCGCCTTAAATTTCGTTTCAGGCACCGACGCGGCCTTACCAATACGGCTTGTAAGACGATTTCGCGATTTTTTCTTTTGTACTAACGTCCATTTATTTTTGTTAATTTTATTTTCGCTTACTTCCTTCTTGGCTATATCTGCAAAACTTTCTAATTTGTGTGGCAACGTATCCTCCGATTTGTTCGCAATACATTGCTCATTTGTCATCACGACCGTAGTATTGTCTACGGGAGATGCCTCAATGGACGTTACACATTCAATAACATCAATCTGTCGCGAGACTGATTCATGGTTATGAGGTATAGGAGTCTCCGACCCACACGGTTCAGTGTCGCACGCGCAATCTTCAACCGCTCGGGGAACCTGCGAACAAGTACCCGCACACTCCGAGTTTATACTGTGCGACAAACCAATGGGACCGCTATCGTAAACGTATCCGCCTCGTTTTCTCATATTAACGTTATGATCGTTAACAATAGATGCATACTTTAAATGATCTAAGTCCATTTGCAGCTCGCGCAATTGTGACACCGTTGCATACATTTCTTTGAACGAATTTAGTTCGTTTTTCAATTTTATAACGTCTTTCAATAACGTAACTGCATCAATGTGGTCAACCGTCGTTGGAGGTAATTTTTGGAGATCGCGAGCCACAAAAATCGGAATCAGATGGGCATCCGTATCATCATGCATGAAGAAACTAACTATGTCGTCCAAGTTTCTTATCTTTTTCCCCTCGCTCCGCCTCGATTTCACCAGCTGTTTTGTTGTTACAGATTCAAATAAAAGCTTCTTAGCACTTTCCACTTCACTTTCCGAGAAATTTGCGTCACACATTTTTATCAAACTGTCCTTGTCCATTATGTCATTTTTGTATTGAATATAGGATAATAGCTCACAAATCACTATATTGCAATTGCCGCATTTTAACGTATTTAACGCCATTTTAGACAGCACGAAACGCGCCCGAGTGCAACCGCTGTGCGAGCGAGACTCGTTTATGATAAGGAACCTTGCGGAACCCCGCTCGGAACGCTAACCCACCCAGAAATGTAATTACTCACTACAACAGCCTGTGACCTATTATTTATATATGATGAGAACCATCTGAGTAGGTCTCCATTAATACCCATACGTTCGAGTTTCATTATTAGTAATTTATGATTAATACGGTCAAAAGCCTTGCTGTAATCAGTGTATATCACATCCACTTGGCTTCCGCTATCCATTGCCTTAGTAATATAGTCATTCAGTAGCACGAGATTAGAGACTGTAGATTTCCGTTGCATGAAACCGTGTTGACAGAGGTTAAAATAATTTATTAAGGCACTGTAGACCTGTTTATAGACTATCTTTTCAAGAACTTTAGACAATATACATAATTTAGAAATTGGCCTATAGTTGACTAAATCTGTTTTGGGGCCCTTTTTACCTAGTCGGGCCATAAGTTCTGTTACTAAAGTTTATTACAATTTAAAAAATAAATTTAAGGAGTTTTACGTAAACCTGTATATTAATCAAAACTTTGATTTATAAAGAATAAAAATAAAAATAAGGTATTCTAAAACTATTGCAATTATTTGATGTACGAGCTTGAAGTATTCCCATTCGGGACTAGAAAATTATAGTTTAATTTACGCACGACGATGATACTGATAACGGCCACAACTTTTGTGAGAGTTCTTGTAGAGAGTTCAACTTTGCGTGACATATTGAACAGACTTTTAGCTTTAAATTCTGATACAAATGTATTTCAAGCAACTAAAGATCCGCTTGTACACCGGTCAATCTTGATGTCTCATTAAAATGACTTTACGATTTCACGACAATTTGCAGTAATACGAAAAACACACCAAATCTCTTGCTTCATAAGCTGGAATTGAGTCTTGTTGAGAAATATAATGTTGGTCTCTAAACATACACAGAGATAGGAAGTTTTATAATATTAAACAAAAAAAGTTCCGTGGTTAACAAAAACTAACTTTTAAGCGTTTTTAAAAAGTGTATTTACAAAATAGTCATGCGTAATTTTATCGATCCCGGCTGTGATTGCTAAAAGATCGTATCAGAAATTGCGGTGAATATATAGAATGATTATTTGTGCTTAACAAGGTACATTAATTGAGCTTTTAATTTTTATACGAATTGAAATTAAAAAATAAACATTAGTTAGTTTTATTTGACTCAACCTTAGTAACAGAACTTATGGCTAGACTAGGTATAAACAGGCGTGATAAAGGCGGATTTCCATACAAAAGGGACTATACATTCCGCGAAAGATCGTTTAAATAACAGTACAATTGGTTCAATGAGCCCCTTAACACAACCTATCAAGAATTGAGCCGGAAGGTCATCTGGCCCAGCAGATTTAGAAGGATCAAGGTTAACTATTAATTTATATACGATATCAGGATCAACCAATACTAGATATATGCACACTTGAGTTCATCGTAGAGAAGGGTAGGCTATCAATACTTGAGATGCTTGGTGAAAAAGTGGTATAGAAAAAATCCGAGAAAGTGTTACAAATGTCTTCACCATTGCTAACCGTTTTATGCCCATAGTTTAGACAGTTAGGTACCCCATGGGAACAAGTGCGAGATTTGATGTAAGACCAGAACTGCTATGGGTCACTAGCAATGTTACTTTCTATGCGACTCATATATGAGACATAGCAATCATATTCCATCCTCCGTACTCTATCCCTTGACACACCATAACAAATGAAGTCAGGTATATTACCATAGCATTTGAGATATTTAGACTTCTCTTTAATAGCTTTTTTCAGACTAGGCGAAAACCATTTAGCAAAGGAGTTCAAATTTATGATTTTGTTTGGTATGTGTTGCTGCCTTAATTTTTTACATGTAGAATATATAAAGTCAACGCACTGATCGAATGAACGGTGAGAGAACTCAAAATCCCAATCAATTACAGATAGTTCATTTATAATTGAAGTATAGTCACCCTTATTATAATAATATTTACTCATAGTGCGAGCCACAGGTTTAATGTATTCCAATTTGGCATATTGTAAAGAGATAGTTAAAGCTTCGTGATAAGGATCGATAGGAACTACAGGGTTGGGCAGATTAAGTGTCCTAGTTGTGTATGGCTTTTTTACTTAAATATATTAAACTTCTTATTCACTTCGTTTTTTTTTTCTTGTCAATTTAACCTTCTTTATGATTTCTACACGTCAGCTTGATATATATTGTTTTCAACAATGGACGCGAAACGCCAGCTCGTGTGCGATTTGTACCAGAAAAAATACCGACCGTGTGAGATATTGAAGACGCTGAAACATTTAAATATCAATATAAGGTTTATATCGCGGACCGTCAAGCAATTCAAAAAAACGGGATCTTCACAAATCAGGCCCAAACCTGGGAGAAAGCCATCTGTTCGCACCAAAAACATCATTAAAAATATTCGTGAGCGTATTAGACGAAATCCAGCTCAAAGTGCAAGCAAACTTGCTAAAGATATGAAAATATCCCGTCGGACAATGAGTCGTATTTTAAAATATGATCTTGGGCTAAAGAGGCCTACAAAAAACCAAATATTCATGGCTTGAGCTAGAGTGAAAAATGTAGGGAATTGCTAGCTCGGCACGACGGCGATGATATTATTTTTTCCAATGAAAAGATGTTCCAGTTACAAGACAGTCACAACCAACACAACGATCGTGTCAATGGTGTTTCATTGAAGGATATTCCTGTGGACAAATTAGCCGTACAACGGCTCCAGAGTGCATCAGCTGTCATGGTATGGGGTGCGATATCGCCTAGAGGCAAGTTACCGCTGCTGTTTATTGATCGAGGTGTCAAAATTAACCAAGACTATTACATCCAGGACGTGTTACAGGGTCATTTGCTAGAAAACGCTCAAAAAATATATGGAAACGACTATTACTGCTTCCAACAAGATAGTGCCCCATCTCACAAAGCTAAACGCACTCAAGACTGGTGTAGAACAAATTTGACAGATTTTATACCTTGGCAAGAATGGCCTGCATCATCCCCGGATTTGAATGCTTTGGACTTTTCGATATGGGGTTACATGCTGAGCAAAATTGGGAGCACACAGGGCATGAATCCAAACTCATTCAAACATCGATTAGTCAAGATATGGAATGAAATACCAGACGAGGTAGTGCGTGGTGCGTGCAATGCATTCTATGGAAGAATGCGTCAAGTAATTAAAGCTGATGGCGAGCGATTTGAACTTATGAATTAGTTTTTTTAAGTATAGAGTACGCTAAAAATAAAAACTAGTTTTCCCATAATGTTATACGCAAGGTACTATATTTATAGTGTATGGTATATTTTACTCTTCGAAACAATTGACTTGCTGGTAAAAAACTAGTCGAGTCAAATTTTGAGCTTCAGTTTATGCTAAGTTATTTGCTTTGTGTAAATAATTTGGGTGTTGAAATATAAGAAGTTATACTTTTAGATAGCAAATATTGTTGTAGCAGAAAAAATAAGAAATTGTGTTTTTAATTTATATTAGAATGTTGTATGTTCTTAATAAATAAATATCAGGATTATCTACGGAACTTGGCACCCATTTAGATGACAATTTTTTTGTCGGTGAAGTCGATAGACACGCATCGCATATTCTTAATATTGAACTTGGCTCGCATTTTCACATGTATGTTTTTGATGGGTTTAAATTACGGGAGAATGTTACGGTTTTAGATCGTAATCCTCTCACATTCTGATAATAAATTGTAGGGTACGTAGTCAAGTTATTAGACATAGTTTAAAAGTTATTCGCGATTACAAAGTGCATATCAGAATTAAGCGATCCTTGAAATAAATATTAAAATTATCAAGCGTAAGGTTCAAGGCTAGCAAGGAAATAAATAGACTATTCATTATAAACATAAGTAGTACCCCATTGGAGTAAACGAGCAAATCATTCAAACGATCAACAATTGAGTGAGAAAGAAAGAGATAAATTTCTGATAATGAGCACGTCCAGAACACAATGCAAATAATGCAGCCACCGATAAGCCACCGGTTTGTACAATAACAACTGCCGAGCCGTTGGGTCAGGGCAGTGATACCCAAACTTTTACTATATACTTTAATTAAGGAAACATGAAAAAGACAAATCAGTACCAAAAACATGAATAATGCTACGTGCAGGCATTTAAAAGAAGTTAAAAAAGTGGCTAAAGAAGCTTGTTTAAATCATTTTCACTATTTATAATGAACACTTTGGAATTGTCATTTTTGCGCACATGAATTTTTGCATATCTGCCCCATATGAAAGTGTAGCCTTTTGGTTTCAAGCTGGTCTTTGTCTTCGTTAACAGCTGCTTGTATGCAGGAGTTAGGTGATCGTTAGCGAAAATCCTTTGCTGGCTGCCCTGGAATCCTAATTCGTCAGCTAAGATTACTTTTTTGACTCGCGCGGAGGCTAAGAAGTCCTCTTTAATGTACCTGTTGTTAAAACTGACGACAATATAGTTATCGTTGGAGTTCACGATATCCCTATCGTGAACTCCAACGATAACTATATTGCCCTGGATATGTAGTTTATATTAATCTTTTCTACTGGGTATCCTATAACCTCACAAATCACCTCCAGGACCAAAAATAGATTTTCATTCTTCTTGTAAGGGACCCCTTTGATTTCGACATTATTGAAGCGATGCCATTGGTCCTTACTTGAGAGTTCGTTCAAGTACGTTAATTCTTGACTTAATGACTGAACCTTACTATGCAGAATTTCGAGTTCAGGTACCCTGCGTTCCACTGCATCCAAGCGAAAGGTGCATTTATCCAATTTGTCACTCGTAAAGGTCACAGCTCTCTTTTACCTCTGAAAGTTCAGTCTTGATCGAATTAATGTCCTGCACCAGACCGGGAAGACACAAGAGATGTTTCTTCATATCACGAAGCTCACTCATTATAGCGTCTAGATCAGTTCGCTTTGAAACGACCTGCTGAGGAGCCAGCTGGTCGGGTTGCTTAGCTGCCGAGGGGGACAACGAGGTGTCCTTTCTACAATCTCGGCATTTCCAGGCAGCCCGCCGATCAGGACCCAGTTTCCTGTATCCTTGCTCGGTAATGTTGGCACAGCAGTAACCAATAAGTTTCTTGCAGCTACCACACTGAGCGTAATCGCTAACACCAACATTACAGCCACTGCACTTCATATTTACAATAGTCAATACAGGGACAAATACACAAAAATAAAGTTTGAGAACCTCTGAACCGGCTAATATCGCTAAGGAAAATAAATCCGTGCACGGCGAACGGTGCAAAACGGCGTTCGTCTCCGGCGGGATTATATGGCTAACTGAATTTATTGCAAGAAAATCCATCTTGGCTTACCTAAACAATCTAGGTAAATAAACTACAGGTCTGGGTTTGTTAGATCAATTTCTCAAAATCGTTATTACCTAGTAGCAAAATTGCCGTTCGCATTTTTTCCCGAATTTTATTTTCCCAAAAGCTTTATTTTCTTGTTGAATATTTTTATACAAGTACTTTTTCCTAATGTTTTTTTTTATCATAAGCTTTTTTAGCCGTAGCTTATTTTCTAGTAGCATTATTTTCATTTCGTAAATTTGAGTAGCCGATTTTTTTACTTATAGCAAATTATTCATGTTTTTTCAAGTGTCAAAGGCGGTCGCGTGTCTGTCAATAAATTGTTGCCATGTAATTCACAAACCCGTCACAGCTCTTAGGTGATCAGTATATCCCTGATAAAATTTGACTCGTGGACTTGTAAAAATCGTTTGAAATCTGATGCAAAATATGTTCGCCTGCTTATGAATGGCGTTAGCAACTTTGACAAACCAGCACCTTGACCGCCAATTCATGTGGTCGATGTAGCGTACAATGCCTGGAAAAGGGTTAAACACTTCGTACTGCAAAAATAAAATCAGAAACAAGGACTCATGTTCAATATATTTTTTGTTAAAAACCAGTCTCTTACAACAAGCAAAAACGAAAATAAAAAGATTGCTTCCCTTAAGTAATTAATAAGTAGGTATGTTATTTTTCTTATACTCGTACATAACATTAAAAATAAAACTCGTCCATTCTTGAAAGTAATACAACCAAATGTCACTAATATTTTATGTAAGATAGTAGTTTTATACAAGTCGTTATTGTGATGGTACTCGTCAAGTAATCATTCACAATTTTATCATATTTTTTATCTTTTTCAATGAATTTTTGTTGCCGTCGTCGAAAATTTTGCGAATTAATGTCATTCTTTAATATTTCAAAATCAGTATTTATTGCTTCGTCTTTTAGTACTGAAATAAAGTGCAAGAGAAATTAGATGTTTTTGCAAATTCAGAAGAACACTGCCACCACACAAGCTTTTACTAGCACACCTCCAAGCGGTTGATCCAGAACTGTTTGTGCGTCGACAATAAAGTCTATACCCACCCCTTAGTAAAATTTGGCCTCCATGTGTACTTTTAATAAATTCGAATGCTGTATTTGAAGACGACGAACATGACAGTAATTTATCATCTTCCATTTTCAATGTAATTAATATTTTCTAAGCTGTTTTACAAGACCGTGATTGATACAGAATGTCATATGTCTATGACACTGTCAAGTACTAGTTAAGTATTTATTTGTCTGAAGCACACAACTCTGAAGTGTACTTATTGAAAATATTAAAGTCTCTTTGTTTGCGAACTCGCCACGGGGAATTAATAGGTATGCTTTGATAGGTAGGTATGTTACGAAACGGGCCTCTATTCTACTACGGTATTAAGGCCCAGTACGTTCGGATTAAAAGAGTCAGGAATTATTTTCTACAAGTAAAAAAAACATCCAGGAAACGATGCGATCAGAAAATAATGCTTCATAAAATATAACGATTGTCAAATGAGCTATCGAGAAAACATGCGTCATGAATAATTTGTGAGAGAAAATAAAGCTATTGGGAAAAAATGCGAACGGCAATTTCGCTACTAGGTAATAACGATTTTGAGAAATTGATCTAACAAACCCAGGTCTGGGGGGTAGCCTAGATGACCAACGTTTAGCTTTCGAATAACGAAATGGACAGAAAATGTATAGAGTGACATTCCATGACGCCTGTTAGTCCTAGGTACAATATGTTTCTAATCTATTTCAATTTTATAATTATGATGACAATATCATATTTTGGTATGATGATAAAAAGGATTAACTTTCAACCTAGAATGAACATACTAAACCACACCCGAGCGAAGCCGGGGCGGCCCGAAGAGCAATTCTTACCCGATGTTGGCATAGAGCGAGCAATTTTTGTATCCGTTGTCCTGCGGGCGAAGCGCGTACTGCGCGTACGACGATACGCCCTGCGCATGCGCGTAGCACGCGTCGCCGTGCGCCGGCACCGGAGTTCCAACGCACGGACGCGCCGTCACGTAGTCCGGTGGCTTCGACCTGCAACACAACATTATATCAGCTCTATAGGTACTCTCTGTGTCAGTAGACCAGGATCTGAATGTGTTAATACGGTTAGTTAATAGTTAGTACCTATGGCAAAAGGGTAAATCTCTGAATATCGAAAGTTAATACATTGTATATCTAAAGTTAAAACATCATAATCATAATCATAATCATATCGGACGTTCTTGTTGGGTAACTATGTAATTAAATATCGAATGTTGATTCATGTAAAATTAAAATATCGATGTCCAAAACGCCAATGCCGGCTTTATGCCAATGTTAAAAATATCGAGCGTACTTGTTAGGTATGTATTTAATCAAATATCGAAGGTTGATACATCTAAAGAAGTCTAAAATGTCGAAAGTTTAAATATTTAACGGTTATTGTAGTTGATATATAAAAGTTACGTATGGTCACGGACTTTAATTGATATACCACTATGGAACGTTGTCGTATAACACCTACGATTAATTCCCATGAAATTTCTATCTCGTCACTTGACGCTGTCATTATGACAGGGTTCTATAGTGGCATAATAATTAAAGTCCGTGACCGTACGTAACTTTTATATATCAACTACAATAACCGTTAGGTTAAACTGCGATAATTTACCGATTGCCCGACCTAAATTACTCAATCTGTTTATTCAGTATACATACGCTCATTGTTATGTGGGCAGTAAAAAAACACCTAACATCGTATCAAATCATCCTTCTGAAATTAACCTGACGGAGATAGTTTCGAATTAAACGGACTGGTTCGCTCGCTACGCTCGCACACTTCACTGAAACACTTTTCTAGAAAAATGTGACAAATCTGAACATTTGATGTTTTAAGCGCGTGGCATTTCAGACGTAGACATAACGAATGTAGATAAGTCGACCGTTCGATTTTTTAGCTTTAGATAAATTATCTTTTGATATTTTAACACAAAGTTCAAACAACTGTTGATGTTTTAATCATTCGGTGTTTCAAACGTGTGGCATTTTGATCGTAGGCCTTTCAGACGTAGGTATTATAACTTTAGATGTTTTGACCGTTCGATATTGTACCTTTCGATATTTTAGACCTCGATATTTTAACTTTAGATATATTCACTTTTGATATTCAGATATGTACACATGGCAAAAATTTAAGAGTGTGAAACTTCTTACAAGGAGATGTATACCTTTGACCACACGAAAATTGGTTATCTGCTTATCGAAACCAAATTAAAAACTCCAAACTCGGTGAGTCTACTACGCTAAGTAGCGGATCTCCTATTTTCACCTTCTGACTTCATCAGGAAATCAGCCATACTCGTATGACACAATGTTGTATAAAAAAATATTCGCTGGAATTGGAACATTATGTATACTTTTAGTACACTTGATTTACCTTTTGGGTGTACAAAGTAAACGAAGAGTATATCTAGTTCACTCATCGCTGGAATTGGAATATCTATCTAAATATATAAAAGGAGAAACTGACTGACTGACTGACTGACTGACATATCAACGCACAGCCGAAACTACTGTACCTAGAAACTTGAAATTTGGTACAGGTGATCCTTTCGTGATGTAAGTGGGCACTAAGAAAGGATTTTTCGAAAATCGACCAACGGGAAAAAAAGGGGGAGTACTGGGAAACTAATTCTACGCGTACGAAGTCGCGGGCGTCCGCTAGTAATGTATACTTTTAGTACACTTGATTCACCTTTTGGGTCTACAAAGTAGACGAAGAGTATATCTAATCCCTTATCGCTGGAAATTGGTACATAAAGTACACTCGATTCACCCATTTAGTGTACAAAGTAGACGAACAGTATATCTAGTTCACATATCGCTGAAAATTGGTACATTATGTACACATACATACATAAAATCACGCCTGTTTCCCAGAGGGGTAGGCAGAGACGACTTCTTTCCACCTGCTACGATCCTGACAAATGTCTTTCGCTTCTTCCACATTCATACATCGAGTCATGCACGCACGTCGGTTTCGGGTAGGTACTTAAGATTCGGCCCTTTTCCAGTATTTCTCCGATTTGATTCGAAAAAGTACGCCTAGGGCGGCCTCTTCCGACCCTTCCACTCACTTTCGCTCTGTATATCTCTTTCGTCAATCTTCTTTCATCCATGCTTTTCAAATGACCGAACCATCGAAGCATGCCCTTTTCAATCTTAGTCACTACATCTTCTTTTACTCCACATTTCTCTCTGACCTTTTCATTCCTTACTCTATCAATCAGTTTCACACCACACATACTACGCAAAGAGCGCATTTCAACTGCATTTTTACAACTTTCATGCTTGTCCTGCCACACCCAACATTCACTACCATACATCAGAGTGAAACGCCCCTTCTGCCCACAAAGGAGTTCAGGGCCCCATTAATTTGATTTCCCGCATTCACCCTCCTCTCGACATCCTTCTCACACTTACCGTCTCTTGTAAACATACTTCCCAGGTACACAAATTCACTCACTTGCTCTACTAATTCACCATTTATATTTATCACGCACTCAGTCATCTCCTCGTCCTTCTCTATCACCATGACGTTGGTCTTGGCAACATTTATTTTCATCCCCTTTTGCTTAAATCCCTCATTCATCACTGTCACTATCTCCTGCAACTCAAGTACCGATGGAGCAAGTAGGTATAACTTGATCATCGGCATATAAGAGGCATTTGATTAGCAACTCTTGCATACGCAAACCCTTATCATACTCTTTCACATCTTGCATACAACTGTCCATGAATAGATTGAACAGCCATGGTGAGGCAACACAGCCCTGTCTAACACCTCTAGAGATATTAAACCAGGCCGAGTATGCCCCATTGATCCTGACACAGACTCTGGAGCCCTCATAAAGGGACCTCAAAGCCTGCACCAGGTTGCTGCTCACTACATAGACAGCACCGTCCATAACTCCTTTCTATCTACCCTATCATAGGCCTTTTCCAGGTCCACAAAAGCACAGAAAACCTTTTGGTTGACAGCCAAGAACTTTTTTGTGATAGACCGTAATGACATCCCATTCCCCTTCGAAATCCCGCTTGAACATCCCAGATTTTGTCATTCGTAACATTCAACACCCTTTCAATTAAAATCTTTGCATATACTTTGCCGACAACACTAAGGAGGCTAATACCGCGGTAGTTTTTGCAGTCTTGCTGTGACCCCTTTCCTTTATACAGAGGGACGATAACGGCCATGACCCAATCTTTCGGGACTCGACCGCTACTCCAACATGCATTGAAAAGGCGGTACAACAGACTACCCACCACGCCATCTCCTCTCCTCAGCATTTCTATCGTCACTCTATCACAACCTGCCGACTTTCCCGCTTTCATACTTTTTAAAGCTTTCATGATTTCACTCATGCTAATCACACTTTTATCTTCGCTACTTGCATCCATACTCATGCTCTCTGGCTCAAGACAAACATCTTCGCATTCAAACAAGCTTTCAAAATAAGTTTTCCATCTATCAAGCATTTTTCCTTCCTCACATATCAAGTCTCCAGACTCATCCCTCACCGCGCTTAATTTAGTTTTCTCCGATTTCCCCCGAGCCGATTTAATCAATCTCCAAAAAAGTTTAATATTCGACCGGAAGTTGTCAGAGAAACTCCTATCATACTTTTCATTTAGTAAATCTTTCTTTCTAGCCACAACTTCTTTCACTATTTTCTTTGATCTATTATACTCTTTTTTCTTTCTGTCGCTTAGATCTTGCCCTGGCTCTACAGAAATAAAATCCAACCAACACTTTTTCTTCTTTTTCACTACATCATCTACCTCTTTATCCCACCATTCCGGACGTTCATTCTTGCTCTCTCTTCTCTTTACTACACCGCATATTTCAATGGCTGATTTAACCATGCCATTCTTCATAATCTCCCATAGGTACATTATTGATGTCGTTATCAACTTCACTGTCATTCATCTTATTAACACATTCAAAACAATCTTTCAGCTTCCTTACGTACTCATCTTTTATAACTTGATCATTCAGTTTCTCTACTTTTATCCTCTCTAATGCTGTCGGTACGGGAACACGATGGCGCCAACGTGTGTACAGACCCCTT
Organism: Acleris sparsana; assembly: GCA_923062465.1. NCBI lineage: Eukaryota > Metazoa > Arthropoda > Insecta > Lepidoptera > Tortricidae > Acleris > Acleris sparsana. The sequence continues at coordinate 68,782,410 of OV281285.1, read as the reverse complement.
ACTCGTGTTACCACTAAGTAGTGATCTGAACCTACGCTAACTCCCCGGAATGCTCTGGTATCTACAACTTTGTTACGCAAACGTTCATCCACAATGATCAAGTCTATCATAGACTTCTCATTCTGACGTCTCCACGTATACTGATGAATCTCTTTGTGATCAAACAGTGTTTGTCACGCAGAGATTGTTAGCCAAACATACATTGAGAAGGCATTTGCCATTCTCGTTCACTCGCTCATCACCATACTTACCTAGTACCGATTCATAACCATCCCTTTGCACGCCTGTCCAACCATTAAAATCGCCTAATAAAATAATTCTTTCATTCTCCTTGCATTTTGTTGAAACCTCATGCAGACTTTCCCAAAACTTCTCCCGTTCATTTTTCGGTTTATTCGTATCGGGGGCATAAGCCCCAATTACGAATAAACGGGTGAGACCTAACTTGAGTCTCACCCAGAGAAGTCTTGGGCTCACACAATCATGCTCTTGCATACATTCAGCCATTCGCTCTGTGAGTACGATACCAACTCCTTGACGACCGTGCTCGGTTACCGGAACCCCGGACCACAATGCCGTCAAGTTTCCGTGTGTGGACGTACTCACCCCTTTTTCTTCGTCTCAGTCACACATAGAACATCCAGCTTTCTCTCTTTCATCATCAAACATACTTCATCTAATTTGTGTTCCATCCCTCCACAAACATTCATCGTAGCAAGGCGGCTTTCAGCAGCCCGCTTTTTGCCGACCCCCCTACGAACACGGCGTGACGCGTGGCAAACGGCATCGCCACCGTTCCGATCCCCGGAGGGATCTGAACATACTTGCACTGTTTCCCCCCCCCCCCCCAGAGTACGAAGGGCTGCCCAGGCTATGCCTGGGGAGGGATTCTCTGGCATTGCCAGTACCCTCCTGGGGTATAATCCTTTTAAACGGTGCTAGCATGGTCCATACTGCAGGGTTGGGTTTGAAATTGGAATTTTCCTTGTCCTAGATAGGTAGCAGTCCAATGCTAACGACGCCTATCCCACCGAGTATTTTTTTAGCTTGTTTCCATACTGCTCTGTTGTAGTGATAGTAACAGCCGCTGATCAAAGCAGACGGAGAAAAACCTCTTTTACAGCATTGATTATAGCGATTTCGAAGTCGCACTTAAATAATTCTATTCTCCTGATGACATCCATGACACTTTTAGTACCTACAATTGATTCACCTATTAGGTGTACAAAGTAGACGAAGAGTATTATACATAGTTCACCTATCGCTGGAAATAGGTGCATAAAGTACACTTTTAGTTACCATAATAAAGACTACCAAAAATAAAAAATAAAAATTCATAAAACGATACGGTAAATTACGTCTACTAAGTAGTAAACTTTATTCATCCAGGTGAATTAACCCAGGTGAATTTTGTCTACGGGAGGATTTTTTTTATACCAACCTAAAATATCCGAAGCACTGAGAGAATGCTATGGTAGGTAGTGTTAGGTAATTTTGTCCCTTCCGGGTGGTTAGGTCTGAATGTCAAAATGTACTGATTTTCTATAGGTCTTCATTATTAAATGTCGGGAATCCGTAAAGCCTGACACAAAAAGTACATTCAGATACATTATCTTTAAGTACGAGAATTCCGCATACATCGCCCTCGAAATAGCTCTCAATCCAACAGATATACATGATGATGATGAGTGGGGACGCCGCCGAGGCAGGCGGGCGGTCGAGTGGCTCTCCATTCATTCCGCCCAGGGGCCCGTTTCTCAAAAAGTATTAGTCTAATAATATTAGTGTTTTGTCTCATTTTGTAGTGTTATTTACGAGACAAAACACTAATATTATTAGACTAATGCCGTTTGAGAAACGGGCCCCAGTTCCCCTTGATCCAGCCTCACGTTACTGGCTCTGCGGCGCTCCCATCCAGCACTGATCCCATCTTCTTGTTTTCCTACAGAACATTAGTGCGTCCTGAAGGTTAATGCTTTTAAGTGTCTCTACCGATAGCACGTCCTCCCCGAATGTGCGATGTCTCAGTGACGAGTACATTACACACTCGGCCAGAACGTGCTGACTAGTCTCCTCTTTGCCGCAGTGTGAGCATCGAGGATCCTGTTTGACTCCTATAACCGTCAGATGTCTGTTGAGTGGACAGTGTCCAGTCAAGATCCCTGTCAGTATGCTTAGGTTGTACTTACCAAGATTTAGTAGATACCTTGTTCTGTTCCTATTTACCCTTCCTATCATGAGTTTGGATTGTCTGCACCCTTGTGTTGTTGTCCACGCCTCATTTGTCTTTGTCTCTATTCTTCTGGCGATGACTCCTTTCGTTACCGTTGCAGATATCGGGAGTGCTGGTTCCGGGCCTAGATATTGTTGGTCCGCCCCTGCTCTGGCCAGCTATCAGCCTTCTCATTTCCTATTGCTCCACTGTGTCCTGGTACCCATGCCAGTGTTACTTTGGATGCTGTGCCTAGATTATCCAGTTCATCTTTGCAGTCCTGCACCAGGGAGGATTTGATTACCGGATTATCTAACGCTTTTAGTGCTGCTTGGCTATCTGAGTAGATTATAACGTGGTGCCCCGCTATATCGCTTCTGTCCTTGAGGCTTTGTGCACACTTCATGATGGCATGTACTTCTGCCTGGAACACACTAGTGAGGCCTCCTAGTGGTATCGCTGTATGCTCATTCGCCTCCAGGTAATAGATGCCTGCCCCCGCTCTTTTTGTTGAGGACTTCCATGACCTATCCGTGAAGCATGTCATTCTGGGTTCCGGTATCTCTGTCTCCCACAGATATACATACTCTTTAGTTTGCGATGGAAAGTGCCACTGATGAGATTGGCCACTTATGACACTTGAAAAACAATACATTCTCCTCACCTTGTCATTCCAGTATTTTTACAGACTGAGTAATACATAATTTAATTCTGTTGTGCGTTAAAATGGATAATACGAGTAATACCTTAAAATGTATTGACAATAAAAAAGGAAAACCTACTTTGGTGCACGATGGACATAGGTACAACATTTCTAACAACAATAAATCTGAGACTAGTATGTGGAGGTGCATCAATAGAAGTGAGTGCTCGGCATTGGTCACACTAAATGCTGAAAAAACTACTATTATCAGAAAAAGTAAGCACGCGCGTCGGTCGCATTTTAACCAAAACCAATTGGATATAATTGTTGATACCTAAAAGGCGATATCTACAAATATGACACCAGTAAAAAAGGTTTTTGAAAAACATCTTTCTGACTTTCAAGGTTCAGGACAATCAATAATGCCATCATTTGAGGAAAAAAAGAGTTCCCTGTATAGAAAAAGGCATAATATTTTGAATCAAAACAGTACTGAATTCAATCGGTTGGCCGATGTGAAAATTCCTCAACTGATATCTGACAATTTCCTTGTCATTGAAGATGGTATGGAAGAGAAGATCCTGGTTTTTTCGACTCAACAAGCCTGAAAATTACTCCAATAATATAGATAATAAAAACAAAATGAAGTATGGCGATGGAACTTTTCAAAGAACCCCCCACCCGTTTGTTACTATCACTACAACAGAGCAGTATGGAAACCAGCTAAAAAATTAAAGGTAACCGCCACTATGGAAAATAGAGTATTAGTTAGAAGGTGTGCTAATTTACCTTTATTACCCAAGGAAAAAATTCATAGTGCATGGGTATCTTTGGAAGCTCTGTTCCCCCAATCTCCAGAAATGATAAAAATTCAAAAGTACTTTTCTAAGCAATGGATGAGTTTGTGTGAGTCTTTTCTTGGATGCGGAAATGATAAGCATCATACGAATAATGCTGTCGAAGGCTGGCATAGGAAATTGAACGCACATATGCCGCACAAACCTACCCTGGTGAGATTTTTGTATAAACTAAAAAAAGAGGCGAAATATCAAGACACCAGAATTATAAATTCATTGTTTAGTGGTGCCACTAGACGACGGCGTGACACATGATCTAAAAAAAACAGTTCAATGAGTTGCAATCCAGTGAAATAAATGAAATATTTTTTTTAGAAAATATTACTACTTTAAAAAAGCGTTTATACTAGCATCACATTAGTTAAGCAGTAATGTAGGATTCGTGTTTTTGTTTTGTTTGCCTATTATCTATAGAATGTGATTTTATTTTAATATCTTAAAAATAAAGAGAGTGACTGTACACACATTTGACAGTTTCATTTCCGACATCAGTCATTCTGGGAAAGGCTCTTTTTGAAGTACGTAAGTTATGTAGATCAGGACATTTTGACATTCAGACCTAACCACCCGGAAGGGTTTTATTACCTGTCAGTACAGGGTGTTAGGTAATGATTGGATAATCCTTGAACTACGGATAGAAGGCACTTAGGACGTTATGAAAAAGCTAAAATAGGTCTAGTAAAAGTCGCACGGTTTTCGAGATATTTGGACATTTAGGTTTTTTTCGAAAATGAACACCCTTGTTCAATGTTTCGATTATAGCACCATTTAATGGCAATTTTTTTTTTTTTTGCTTAATATTATTGAATACTTGTGTTATCAGATAGGAATCACCGTTTTTGTGAGACATCAATAGATTTAAAAAAAATATCGCAAACATGAATTTTGCATTTTCAATCGTACATTGATCGAACTTTCAACTCTCATGGTGATAAAAAAATACACTGCCGTCTAGTTGCCCATAAGCTTAAAAACATGCCAATTTATTGCCGAATTCAAAATAGTAACTACTTTTTGAATTTAAAATCTAAAAGCCAAATAAATAAATAAAATACACGCCCACCCCCATTTTTCCCGATTTACTTTTTGTAGGTATCCCGAGCGTAGAGTTCAAAACTTTTTGTTGCAAAAATAACATTACTGGCCACTAATTTAAATGCCAATTATTCCAAATTTTAAAAATATGCCGCCTGTTTTTTGTTTTTTATTCGAATTCGATTTTCAATTTCGCTATTATTGCGTAATGAATGGTGAATTGTGTTTAGATTGTGGTGTTGATTTTTTTGGTTTTAATGTTTAGAACACAATACACGTCCAATGAATATGCTCAAATGCATTACATTTATAGCGAGTGCCAAGGCAACGCTAGTGTTGCTGCGATTTTGTACGCTGAACGCTACCCAAACAGACGCCATCCCGATTACCGGATTTTTCTTCGCATCCATAACGCGTACAGTGAAGGCAGAGTTCTTGGCCAGGGTGTAGGAGGACATAGCGAAGGTAGACCGAGAGAGGGAGACGGTGAAAATGTCCTGGATTTAATAGTGGAAAATCCTTCTTTTTCCGTACGGAACATAGCAAATAGCCTTGGTCTGACAACGTGGAAAGTGCATGCAACTTTAAAAACACATGGATTGCACCCTTTTCATTACCAACGTGTGCAGGTTTTATTGGCTAGAGACTATCCACAAAGGTTGACCTTCTGCCGCGCAATGCTGCGTCGTATCCGAGATGATTCAAATTTTTTCGACAACGTCCTGGGGTCAGATGAATCATCATGTCATAGAGACGGATACGTGCATCTGCACAATCTGTACAGTTGGCAGTTAGATAATCCACACCTGATGAGAGAGGATAGGTCGCAATACCAATTTAAGGTAAGTTCACTAAAGTTCACAAACGATTTAAAATTAATATTAATAGTGTTTATTTTATGCTAATAATTGCAATTTTACAATACAAAAAATTTTGATTCAAGGTAAATTTGTGGACTGGTATCCTGAACGGAGAAGTGATTGGCCCCTTCGAGTTACCACCTACTCTGAATGGAGAGAGCTACTTACAGTTTCTCCAAAATGATTTGCCGATCCTATTGGAGGATGTACCACTAGCACTTAGGCGAGAAATGTGGTTCCAACAGAACGGTTGCCCGGCCCACTACGCTACACGAGTGAAACAGTACTTGTCGGCCACTTTCACGGAGCGATGGATCGGTCGCCGCGGACAAATACTTTGGCCTCCACGTTCACCGGACCTGAATCTTTTGGACTTTTTTTATTGATGTTGTCTCAAAGAAAAAGTATACAGCCGTCCAATAACAACCCCTGGTGAACTGCGTGAGCGAATTAGAATTGCAGCTCGAGAAATAAGCGACTCAGGCAGGATACACCAGATTTGCAAAGCGGTCATTCATGCGACGATGTAGAGCGTGTATCAGGGTTGGCGGACGGCAATTTGAGCACTTACTTTAACTTTTTTTTTATTTTAATTTATTAATACTTTTACTTACCATTTGTCTATTTTTTTATTCAACGGCGGCATCGTTTCAGTCATTTCATGAGAAACTAGACTTAATAGTATCAGCTGCTTTGTACTTTACCCGACTTTTTTCAAAAGTTTTATTAGTGATACCGACAAATGTTTACTATTTTAAAATCTCCATTAAATAAGCATATTTTTAAGCTTCTGGGCAACTAGACGGTAGTGTATTTTTTTTTCACCATGAGAGTTGAAAGTTCGATCAATGTACGATTGAAAATGCAAAATTCATGTTTGCGTTTTTTTTTTTAAATCTATTGATGTCTCACTAAAATGGTGATTCCTATCTGATAACACAAGTATTCAATAATATTGAGCAAAAATAAAAATTAAAAAAAAAAACCTTGTAATGGTGCTATAATCGAAACATTGAACAAGGGTGTTCATTTTCGAAAAAAACCTAAAAGTCCAAATATCTCGAAAACCGTGCGACTTTTACAAGACCTATTTTAGCTTTTTCATAACGTCCTAAGTGCCCTCTATCCGTAGTTTAAGGATTATCCACTCATTACCTAACACCCTGTATAATACTGTATATCATACACAGTTGTCTTCTCATTTCTCATATAGTGGCGAATTTATTTATCATAAATTTACACCAACCACACCCATCCACCTCCACGACGGCACCTATCTCGAACAACCCTTATGGAGGGACAGTTGTCCATGAATTATGATTTGCAGTGCTGCTGATCCAATGCCTAGATCTCGCTCAAGCTCTACATATGTAATTCATTGGTTCTCACAGATATTTTTTTACACGGCTTGCAAATTTTGTTGAGTAACAGCGGTTGGCGTTCGCCCACCCTCTTTCAAATTCAGCAAACCAATTTAGACAATTGCACGAGAACAAAGATAATAAATAATACAAAGATGTGAGGAATGACCATCAATATAAATCTACTTAAGTTTAGCTCTATTAACATCCATGGATTGCAAAGTGAGCCTTTCACCTGATAGGTTTACTTTAGCCGTAAAACGGAATAAGCTAACCAGAGGAAATTTATATAAATTACGGTTTATTTGCTTTAGTAAATAAACAATAACAAGTATTTGTATTAGGTATTTATTTATTACTGTCTTGCAAACGCTCCAAATTATTTTTAGGGTAAGTAACCAATAAATGTAATTTAATTTGTATAATTAAAATCTTTGAGTCATGTCCAGATTATTGCGAGTAATGACACTCATTTTTCCGATCTCTGCTAGTGACCGACTACATGCTAAAAATATTTCAAGCTAAACAATCATGCAAACACTTTCACACACGATATTACTGTATGTGCTATTTGACTGACCAGTTAGAGACTGTGCTGGTTCGGCTCTGCGGGCGCGAGTTGAGGTTGGCCTCGGAGTAGTAGGGCCAGGAGTAGTTGGAGGCGGCGCGCTGGCAGGCGTGCGCGGGCGCGGGCCCGGGCACTGCCGCGGCGCCCGGCGAGGGCTGCAGCTCGCTCTGCATCTGCTGCAGGAGGTCCTCGGCCGTGCCGAGCTGCTGCTTCACGGCGATGCCGCGCACTGCTGGCCGACGGTGGAATCCTGACCAAACGCACTCCTATTATGTATAAGTCCACACGTTAAATGTGACTTGGAGATATTAGTTCGCAAACTTCACGAAAGTATCGTCGTAAGAGCCGAGTGAAATAATTGCAGTTATCTTGTAATTTATTACCATAGTAGGTAATAAATTACAACAAAACAATAAAGTTAAAGTAAGGCTCAACTAAAAAACCTGCAGAAAATGTTATTATTTGAGAATTATGGAAGTTGTTATCAAGTTTTAATTACTAAACATGTTTTCACGTTAACCTGTTTCTGGACTAAGGTAACCAAGTCCAATGTTTCCAAAGCACAGACACACGATCATAATTGCTATTCAGATTCAGATCGCTAACATATATATAGACTAGCTTTTGCCCGCGACTTTGTCCGCGTGGCGTGTTATAAAAGAGAGATCTTTGTGTGTGTGGGAGAATGGTTAAAAAATGCTTAATTTTATTATTTTTAAATGAGGGTATAGTATAAGTAGCTCAGTTGAATAATGAATTGTTATAAATTTTTAGATTATTAGTTTATGATCATTTGGTTTGATATAAATTTAGGAAAATTATACGATCAGTGGAGGCTAACCCTAAAGTACCTATAAGCTTTAGTCTGGAAATCAGAGGTGAGAATGCGGATGTCAGTCGGTATGAAAGTAAAAGTTTGACCACATGAAAACTAAAAACTGGCCAAAAAAATCTCGTTTGTTGTATGGGGACCCCCCTATTTTTTATTTTATTCTTATTTTCAGTATTGGTTGTTATAGCGACAATATATATACATATTCTGTGAAAATTTCAACTGACAGACATACAACGAAGTCTCAGTAATAGGGTCCCGTTTTCACCCTTTGGATACGGAACCCTAAAAAGAGTAGCATGGAAGAGTGGTTCGGTTGGTGGGTGGCTGGTGCAACCGGGATAAGGGAAATGTATTTAGGAAACATATTATTTATAAAATTTCCTTATAAACAACGTTTCTGGTCTTTCTGGAGGGTGGTGCGAGAATGACCAGACTGGATGGCGAACTTACGCGGGAGCACGCCACATATAACCGACCATGGGAGAAGCAGGGCTGTCTTAAATCAACTCCTGCTAGCGCGAGTGTTTGACCCTGCGACTTATTAATGGTCATGGCGAAACATACCTTCAATGGAAATTGTAGTCTCCGAAATTCGAAAGGAAGATCATTTGGCATTAACGGTATTCGCGGTATAAATACCGTTTCTCCCTTTGCAGACCCAGTTAAAATAATACCTTCGACAATATTATAATGCAAAACCCTGACTTGAAGTCTCGTGCCATTGCATAATTTAGGTGGTTTCAAATTCCTGAGCAACATTACTGGTGCACCGACTCGTATGGAAGACCAGCTGGATTAATAGTGTTCAAAAACTCAACCGGATAGTGAACAGCGTTTTCTGTATGTATAACTGTATCTACTGATTTATAAATCATTTCTTCACCTGCAAATGGATTTAGCAAAACGTCATCACTTCACGTTTCTTGGTTGCCACTACCGCGAGCTATAAATTTCAAGCCTCTAACTCGCTTCCCGTTCCCAGGGGAATTTTTAACTTTGCATTCACTAAGGTATATGCATGTTAAATTTCAAGCATCTAACTTATGCAGTTTAGATTTTTTCATACAATATTTTTTTCCCGCTAACTTAATTTTTCAAAATACAGCCATAACTAAACTTTATATTTACTAAGATTGAAAACATCTATCTTACGTGATTTAGATTTTTACATACAAAAGTTTTTTCCCAATAACTCCCGTTCCCGTGGGAATTTTGCAATATCGCGTTGCAAGTAAGCTTTACGTTCATTAGGGTACCTGCATGCCAAATTTCAATCATCTATCTTACGCGGTTTAGATTTTTCATACAAAAGGATTTTTCCCGCTAATTCCCGTTACCGTGGGAATTGCGGGAATTCCTTTCTTAGTGCACCTCCACGGTACCTAAGCTACATCCCTTCCAAATTTCAAGTGCCTTCGTTTAGCCGTTTAGGCTGTGCGTTGATATGTCAGTCAGTCAGTCAGTCAGTTTCTCCTTTTATATATTTAGATAAATGTTTTTAAAAAAACACACGCCTTCAAAAAGCAAAAAAAAAACATCTTTAAAAATGGTAGGTACTATTAAAACACCGACTTTCCATTACCGAATAATCTTTATTTTTTTTAAATGATACAACCACAGATATCAACAGATGTCATACTATATTTAGTTATAATAAACAACATCCCCACTTAACTAAATAAATGTATAAATAATTAACAATCATCTTTTATTTATCCTTTACACCTAACATATCCATAAGCTTATAATGTTTAGTGGACAACAAACCTTTGGTTAACAGGTCAGCAGGCATTCCTTGAGTTGAAATGTATTCAATTTCAATTAGTTTATTTTTAATTGCATCTCGAACATAATGAAAACGAACGTAACGTCTGACAGAACCTAAGTTTTTAATTTTAAATTCAGAGCTTAGAACATTTATTATTTTTTCTGTCTCTTTGGTACAAATTGAGAATATCAAAAAATCATCGACATAAACGGTTACAATTATTTTTGTATTTCCAGAAGTCTTTGTAAATAAGCAAGGTTCATATTTGCTAATTTTTAAACCCATTTTACTCAAACAATCTATCACTCTTTCATACCATGCAAGAGAAGACTGCTTCAATCCATACGTAGCGCGTTTCAGTTTTAAAACCTTTCCATGAACTATCATTTACAAAACCTTCTGGGATTGACATATAAATATTCTCTTTTAAATGTCCATTCAAAAAAGCAGTGTTCATTCCACTGTATACCAAGTGCAAATAACATCCTGAGAGTTGAATATCTCACAACAGGTGAGAAAGTGTCCTGGTAATCTATACCTGGTTGCTGTGTGAAACCTTTCGCCACTAGCCTGGCACGATAACGCACTTCTAGTTTCACATTCACAACTAGTTTTTTTTTAAGTACCCATTTACACTTCTCAATTAAACCATCACTTGGACCATCGACAAGCTCCCACGCGTTATTTTCCTCGAATGACTGCAGCTCCTCCTGCATAGCCGCCCTCCACAGATGGGCTTCTGGTCCCTTGAGAGCTTCTGCAAAGTCTATTTGTTCAATTTCTGGAAAAGTATTAGAAACAACCATGTTACTAAAACCATAGCGTTCTGGGGGTTGTCGCACTCTCTTGCTCTGTACCGCTTCAACTGTTGTAGCAGGTATGTCTGTCTCAATTTTTGAACTAGTCAGGGTGTCATCTTCTGATTCACTGTGTGGATCTGTGTATAGGGATGTACTGGAATTGTTTAGAGATTCATTACATGTAGACTCCCCCACTGAATCTCGACTACCTTCAGCTACCTCCTCTGTGTTCTTCAGTATCTTTTGTCTTTTCTATCTCATTCTGTACCCAGATTGTACTGTCATCTTCTGTGTTCTTTGTTGGTATCATTAACTCACCTTCCATCACTATGACATCTCTCTTTACAGATATATCATTCCGTTTGGGATCATAGACATGATAACCCTTCGTTGTTTCTGAAAATCCTACAAGGATGTACTGTTCAGCCTTTTTGTCCCATTTTAACCTTTTCTGTTTGGGTATGTGAACCATCACAGGACTTCCAAACAGACGGATATGATCTAAGTTTGGTTTCTGTCCATACCATACTTCATAAGGAGTTTTGTCTCCCAAGTTTGAAGTTACGGATCTATTCTTTAAGTACACAGATGTATTTGCTGCCTCAGCCCAAAATCTCTTTTCAAGCTTTGTATCGAAAAGTAAGCACCTCGCTTTCTCGACAACATTTCTATTTACTCGTTCACAGACTCCATTTTGTTCTGGTGTGTATGCATTAGTGTGCTGGTGGATTATCCCTTCTTTGAGCAGGTATCTCTCCATTTCTGTACTACAAAACTCACCTCCATTGTCTGTCCGCAGGATCTTTATTTCCTTATTCTGTTGGTTTTCGACCATCACTTTGATTTCTTGAAACTTTTTGAAAACTTCATTTTTATGCTTGAGGAAGTATATGAATGTCATGCTACTACAATCATCAATGAATAATAGAAAATACTGTGCACCACCAATGGATTTTGTTACATTGCACCAGATACATCAGCATGTATAATCTGTAGTGTTTCCGTGCTCTTCTGTGCCACATGTGAAAATGGCAGCCTCATTTGTTTGCCTTCACAACAGGTCACACAGTTATTCTTCGACATGTCACTGGAATCTGGATAAAACAATCCATCCACAATGCCATTCTTCATTTTATGTAAATCACTTGTGTTTACGTGTGCTAATCTTCTGTGCCAAAGCTCTGCACTCTACAGCTACAGCTGGTGCTGCCAACATACAATCTTCTACTTTCAAGTTTAGTTTGTATACTCCATTGATTGAACCGAATCTGTTTTTACGATTACATTGACGACGTTATCTAAATTCGGTTTTTATTTACAAATATTATTGTTGATGTAGGTTTCAAGTATTCTGTGATTCATTATTTTGCAGTAATTAGACGTTGGTTTTCATAAGAGAAGCGTTTTTTATGATATGACTAACCCAATCAAGTAAAGAGTTCCTTATCGATAACTTGGTGTTTTGGTAAAATTCGCTCTTAGTGAATACTAACAGCAATAACTTTATCTGTAAAGACGTAAACACCATGTGTTATACCAGTTTAGGATCAATATTAGATACACTATTTTTCAACATATTGGCCACTCTGGTCTTCATACAAATTTTTTTCACCACAAGCAGTCAAAGTTGTTGCAAAATTTAAAGCAAAATGTGAAGTTATAAATTAAGATATGTTTAACAAGAAATTAGTGTCGCTACCATAATGCTCTAAGACACATCCGTTAGCATCACTATTAAAGAATATTTAACAGCAAACAGAACGACAAAATCTCTTTATTTGTGACCTTGGCAGTCATTACAGTGAAGCAAGGTGCTAATTATTAAGAAAATAGAAAAGTTCGATTATCTCGAAAACCATGCAACTTTTACCAAACCTGTAAGTCCTTTTTAGGGACCAGCCTGAGGTGCCCCATGGATGGGTAGAAGGTTATCCATTATTTACTGGACACCCTGTTTACATGCTTTCCATTACCGAATAATCTTTTTTTTTTAAATGATACAACCACAGATAACAACAGATGTCATACTATATTTAGTTATAATAAACAACAGGTACTTCAGTGAATCGGTCAGTCCAACTGAAGTCGGCGTCTCACAATATTTTTCACCAAAAGCAGACTTCAGTTGGACCTGACCGACTGACTGATTGACTGAAGTACCTACCATTTTAAAAGAAGTAACTGTTTGCTCTTTGAAGGTGGGTTTTTGTTTTATTTTCATATTTTTAATGTTCCAAACTAGGATCAGACTAGGAACCCTTATTAGTTTCGCCATGTCCGTCCGTCCGTCCGCAGCCTAGCTTAGAGAGTCTTAGTAGGTACTAGAAAGCTGTAATTTATCATGAATATTCATACTAGTCACGCCAAAAAAGTGGCATGATCCGTTTATGAAATATTAAGCTTTAAAGCGCTAATTTTTGTTAGAATCAAGTGTCGTCCCCGTGCCCACCTACAGCCAAAACTAAAAATACTAAACATGAAAAATATCTCCGATAAAAGCGCATATGACCTCTCGCGACTTAGTAGACTTGGCATGGTCAGACATGCTCTTGCCCGGTTTTTATTTAAAGCTCACTATGAACTTTATCTATCAACATAGCAAAAATGAAAACTTTTAGAATTCTCAAAACTTTTTCATTAATATTGATGTCCCATGACACGACTAAACCGTGAGGAATGTACCGTAATCATCGTGCTCGTCGTCGCTGCTGGCCGGTTGCGACTCCTGGCCGTATCTCTGGCGCAGCCGCTCGGTGCGAGGCCCGGCCGCGCGGGCGAACGCTGCCAACCCGTCGTCGCCGTCTGCTGCGCCTTTCATATTGTTAAATAATGTCAAATTACTGTCCAATCCAGTAACAATGTCTGATCGAATAGAGAGAAATGTGAATGATTTTGTAGCCTCTAAATCTAAAATAAAATTGAGTGATATAGTTGTTCTTCGTACTTGCAAATAAATAATTTCATTTCATTTTACTAAAAAAAACAAGTTTATTTATATTTTGGGCTATGCAAAAAATTGGTAAAATGTTAAAAGTACCCCCCACCCTAATACACGATAAATATTCTAATTTGAACGCTTAAACAAGCATCGATCTCGTTCCCTGTGTAAGTCTACGGGTTACCCACTACAGGGTACATATCTGGATATCGAAAGTTAATAATATCTAAAGTTAAAATATCGAACTCCAAAACATTGAAAGTTGAAATATCGAACGGTTATTATGCCGATGGTTGAAATGTCGAACGAACTTGTTGGGTATGTAATCAAATATCGAAGGTTGATGCATATAAAGTTAAAATACCGAAGTCTGAAGATTATTAGGTAAGTAATGGACAGCGCGGTACGGATTATCATTCACATCAGCTGATAGACGGCAAATGCTGGACATAGGCCCAAGGATTTGTTTTCGGTTCACGGATCACGATTGTCGGTTTTGCGTTACTCGCATTTAACGTTTCATCGCCCGTTTCAAGTACCTACCTTGTAATACCTAAGTGTATCTTTACTTATATTAAACATTTATTGCGTTCATGTCAGTCTTATTTTAAACGTGGATGATAGTAAGATTCAAATCCACAGCCACAATTGATACGGTCCACGAATTTCAAGTCGAAAGATAGTATAAAACTTTTAATTGTAAGTAGAACATCAGTGAGCATAAAATAATAGTTCATATTTCCGCTAAGTACTAGATAGAGTGGGTAGTTACTAGTTAGGTAAAGATATGTACCCGGGGTGCCAGCCACGACGTCCGGTGCGGGAGCGTCGCTGTGCTCCTCCTCCAGCACGGTGGCCACCGCGGCCGAGGTGCGCTCGCCCGGCGGCACGTAGTAGAAGCCCTCGTGGTGCGCCGCGCTGCCCACGCACGCCGTCAGTGGCGCCAGCGTCGATAGGAACTGCCTCCGGGGCTCCGGCCGCAGCTGCTACAAACGATTTACAACACTTGACATTTATTAACTTAACCTCTGTCAGCCTATAATCGCGAACACGCTGGCACACCAAAAAGTTTGGGCCCGCGAGCTCTGCGCCTGCACCGCTCGCGAGCTGCCGGTCGACCAAAAGGCAAGTCGGGTCGTTAGTCAGCCAGCAGGTCAGGCACAGCGCGTTGTTTTCAAGATGGTGGCCATATTGATCGGCACACCGCTGCCGCTTGCCAGCCGTGTGCCGTAGCGCTGCACATGCTCCTGACACGCGCATGGTTTACCGAAGCATTTATAAGTATGACGCGTCCGATACTGTCTTAATGCAAAACACCTCAACAAATCTAAATTTCGCGCGTCTTTGAGACTTCGAGAAACATAATTATGTACCGTTGTTCAGTTAACCGTGTATTTTTTAGAGCACCAATTTCATCCAGTTGTAAGCGCTTGTTAAAAACAAACGTCCCCTAAAACGCTTGTTATGTGAAGTGTACAGAGCATAAACTACACAAAAACATCACTCAGCACCCGACGCGCATTCAACGCTTGGCATCTAAACATTTTTTAGAATGAATAATCCTTTTCCAATTACAAGTTTATTTATTACTCTTCCCAGACTCTAAAACTCTTTTAATTTCGCCAATATCTGTTAGCCATTAACCACGAAACAAACGAAGAAATAATGTATTCTTATACAGAGTAAAATGAAATGCTTTTGCTTTGAAATATCGAATTCCAAAGACTAGCTTTTAACAAAAAATACAAGTGGTATTGAGGGCTGGAGTCACTTTTACAAACGGCCAATGTTATCATGAAATATTTTTGTTACAACCCTTACCAGCCACCAACTTATGACAGAAACACGCGATATTTTTTTTGCCAAAATGAGAATGTAGAGCCAATCGCGGATACAACATTATGAACTTGAAATTTACATAATCCCCGAACCAACGTTCTGTCGTTTTAAGTAATCCCTCTTTGTACCAGTTATAAGTAAGCTTAATACAAAGTTCTGAATTAGTAATACTGCTTACCCACATCGTACACGTACCTACAGTCAAGTTCATAAATATGTGTACACTTTAGTACCTTGTCACTTTGATCGCTGTCATAATCTTTGTATGGCAGTTAAACAAGTCATTAAATAGACAAGGTACTAAAGTGTATACATATTATTAACTCGACTGTACGTTACATTTATAAATCATTACTTTACAGTTTGCGATGGTTTAAATGAGGTCTCCGTTTCATGTTCCGTTTCGACTTAAGTACAAGACCGTTGAGAATGGGAGCGACAGCAGATCAAAACCTAAGTGTCTCTTAGGACGAGGCTAACACTAAACTGCGACGCGATGAGCGACACATAACCACAAATTAAATAAATATATTTTTATATCCTATACACTTTCATATTATAAGGCTATACATAATCATCATGCAAATGTTAGAAATTTTAAAAATGAGCGTTTATTATACTGCGAATATGACCACTCTGAGGCATGTCACACTTCCTGTTTTGCCCAAACAAGCTCGCGTAATATTGTGTGTACGCAACATTAAATTTCAATCAGTATTAGGTATTATAACCAACCGATCCGTAGGCACACCAATTGGCCACACTGGTGTGACTATGGTTCATTTTATTTATCCGTAGTCACACGAACACATAAATAGGAGGAAGGTTTAGGTTAGGTTCGTTTTTATATCAAGCCCGGAGGGCCAGAACAACCCAGAAATAGGAGCTCCGCGTCAGCGCAGCTCCGTTGACTCTGTTGAGTTTGATTTTGAAAGAGAAATAGACGCAAATTCGGTCTTGGTTTGACTACGGGTAAATAAAATTAACCATAGTCACACCAATGTGGCAAATTGGTGTGACTACGGATCGGTTGTGTTATTATACATCATTGGAAAGAATATTAGTTGACTTGATTGAGTTGATTTTGTCCTTTTGTCCAGAGCTCGATCGCCCTATATTTTTATATAGGTCGTTTAGCAGGGAAAAGGTTTTTCGTTTTGTTATGCCACAAAACGGCTCCGGGCCGACCAGGGAGTTGTCAGCACCGTTCCTAGCCAATTCATCTGATATTTCGTTTCCATCAATGTTGGAGTGCCCTGGTACCCATTTAAGTATTACTTTGTTGGATTTTCCTAGAGCATTGCCTTGCCTATGGTTGTGGGAGTAGATGGCTGAAACACGTGTCATACTTACTCTGTTCACGCTTGCAAGGACCCGTTTTTCAGTTAGTTATTTCGATTATCGTTCCTGACGAAGAGACCTCGTCATGCTGTACTGCTAGTCACTACTTTAAATTTAATGTTATTGAGCTTACATTTGTAATGATCTTATTGGTGTTTGTTTTACAATAATTACTTACTTATTACTTTATTACCTTGTAACATCTTTTAAGTATTATTGTATTTAATTATAAGAAAAAATGACCTTCTACTAAAAAGTATTTTATATAAAATTTAATATCTTAAGTAAATGGCGAATACGTAGGTTGAAAAAAATCAGTCCAATAACTTATTAAAAAATCCTCCAACCTTTCCTACCTTTTGTGGCTCCTGGTGCACGTCTCCCAGGTCAGGCGGCTGGTGGCGCACCGGCGCCGGCGCCACGGACAGCGTGGACGACGACGAGCTGGACGACGCGCTGCCGAACGCTTTTTCGTTGTTCCTGTCCACACTGTTGTATGATTTGTCACTTGACTTGTCGCTAAACTTATCCGATGACGCTCCGGCCGGCGGAGCCCGATGCTCTTCACCCTCTTCTTCAACGTCGCATGTCAGAAGTCGAATTCTTTCCGCTAGTGATGTTGTTTCTTGCTGCAATATGAAACAAAGGGCTCAAGTATTATCAAACTAATAAATAGCTTTTAATTTTTTTTTTTTTTAATAGCAACTGCTTATTAAGTTGTTCTTTTTGTAGCTATATATCGTGCGGAAAGTAGAATTTTTGATCTATTGCTTTTTACTTTTTTTAGCTGCATATCGTAAGGAACATTGGATTTTTCGCATGTTGTTGTGTATGTTGTTCCGAGCAGGGCATCCAACCAAAGAGTTTGCATGTTCAACCACTTTATTTATTTATTAAGTTATTTAGCACTGAAACTATACCTACATATCTATTTCAATTTAAATACGTTTAAACTATACCTACATATCTATTTCAATTTATTTAATTTAATGTAAATTTTTAACTTTATTTTATGTTGAATTCTTAATAATATTGACTTCGACCACATATCTACACTAATATAATAAAGAGGAAAGATTTATATTTTTATATTTTTGTATGTTTGTAACGAATAAACTCAAAAAGTACTGAACCGATTTTAAATAATTCTTTACCACCATTTCGATGCTACATTATCCCTGAGTAACAGGCGGTCTTTATCCCGGGTAAATGAACGGTTCGGACGAAGTCAGGCCAAGAAAGTGGTCTACCAGTTTTGACAAAAGTTTCTATGAAATCTAATGAATATACTAAAAGTCCTCAAGGGTGGGGGGTGTGCTGAGGGTGTAAGGGGGGGTTAAAGGTACCTCGTTTCAGATTTTTGGTCATATCTGGAATATCTGTACAAATAGCATTATGATTAGGTACCTACTTCTGACAAAAGTTTCTACATTAAAAATCCGACAAGTGTGGTCATATTCACTTTTGCATTTTAGCTCTACATTCAATACTTTAGGAGCTACAGGGTAAAGAATCCGACTTTTGTTAACCAACTTTAAACCGTTATAAATCCTAAATGATCATGAACAATTTCAGTTTACCACTTTGTTTCAACTGATAGAATTCTTATAGGTTTTCCTGTAACTTACAAGCAATTAGCTATATTTCGTATGTTTTTCAAAATTTTAGGAACAATACTTTCGGAGATCAGGGTGAGGAATGGCCATTTTTCGTCTTCTTTCATTAATAAAATCATAACTCTATTTTACAATATTTGCAAAAATATATTTGAGATCCTCATAACGAGCCCTTTCATTTGATATAATTATGACACAGTAAGATTTGCAATATTTAAAAAAGAACCTAATTTTTCCCCAGAAAATACACTTATTAAAAAGAAAACTCTGCATATCTCTATTTGGGTCATCAATTTACATATGTGTACCAAATTACAACTCAATCGTTCCACTAGTTTCTGAGCAAATTGGCTGTGACAGACGGACGGACAGATAGACGCTCGAGTGAGTGATCCTATAAGGGTTCCGTGTTTCCATTTTTTGTACGGAACCCTAAAATCGATTTAATTTCGTGAATCACGATTAATTATTACGAATATAAATCTATTTAACTATATTAAGGATTCATTAATTTTATAATGCATGTTCCAATTATTATTAAAATAGTTTTGAAGGTTGAACCTATTGGCTAAATATGCAAGCATTTAAGGCGACAGCAACAATCATTTAAGATTACAAAATAATAATAAAAGAAAAGGAAAACTTAACTTATAAATATTGTAATTTTGTGTAGTTTTTTTTCCTCCTATTCAAAGTCAAAAGTAGAATATATAACACGAGACCATACAACCATAATGACACTCGAACTATAGCCACCCGCGCTCTGCTTGGCCAAACATCTCGTGTCATTATGGTTTTTTTTTAGTCCCTTATTGAACAATCTACTATTACACTAGACCAAGAAGGCATCTTGTCTCAAAAGTTGGTGCAGTTAAGGCTGGTTCATACGTATTAGGTAGTAAAATAGTTTAATAAATTTTAATAAATTTTATCTACACACATCATAAGTCCTAGTCCTATATTATACAATTAAGTTCAAAACCCGTAAAGTATTTTTTATGTGTAGCCTACTTTTTACAACTCATAAATAGTGACGTGATACAACCGGTACATAAATATATGTAGGTGCTTATGTTTATTGATATAAAAGTGTCTGTAACGCAATGAGTGCATAATCCATGATGTTCCAAAACGATACAATACTTTAGGTAAAAATGCCACCCTTTGGTAGATATTTAGATTTTTTGTAAATACAACTTATTTCTAATATTTAAAGGTTGCGGAAAAGAGCCCGCCACAACCTATAACCTATATTAAAAGGTAAATTTAATTCCATTAAAACTTAATACTTATCATAAAAGTACAGAGGTTAAAACTATCTTGGCCTCTGTCCTACATATCACCGTACAACGTTGCCACCAATCGTCCTAGAGAAGATTGGATTGTGTTTTATTGCTTTATTGATTTATACTTATATATACTTGACACTGGCGAAATCACTTCATTGTGGAAACGCCATATTCCCGCGGTAGTAGCTGTTTAAGTCGCCGCGGCGCAAAGAAAAAATAAAATAAAAAAATACTTGTCCAATAGTAGGTTAAAGGTTGAATACACTGAGGATTTTATTTGTTATTAATTTTCGATAAGTATTTTTAACGTAGGTAGTAATTTTTATTATACCACGAACCGAAACAAAGAAAGGCCACTATTTTCTTAAAAGCAAGACACATTATTTTTACGTTTGTCATATTTTGAAGATGTCATTTTTGTAGCTGTCTACGAAATAAATAAAAAGACTTTCCGGGTTTTCTGTGTCAGTCTGTGGTGATAGCGATGACAGCTGTAACGTAATTTTGGAATTATTTTAAAATTTGAAACATCTTACAAAATTAACACAATTTAAATAGGCCCAATTCTAGTATCAATTGAAACTTCAATTTGGTATATTTAGTACGACATTTGATTTCGAACGACATTTGAATAGGAACTTTAGTAGTTAGTCAATGTTTTTTTTTTAAACATTCATATTCGTGACAATGCTCACACTGACACAACACAAGTTTTTTTTGTCGTAAATCGTCGGTTTCTGAACCCATCTTAGAGTATAATATGTGTGTAGATAAAGTAATGTATGCAACTGTGATCGTGTGATCTTAAAATGAAACTCGCCGTTGTCTTGTTTCATAAATCCACACTCGTGCTTTGAGGACTCTCATTAGGTATCAGTTATATACTACTTACTATAAAAGTTGATGGGCGTGTATTATCAATTATCACTTTACTCCTTTGGTTTAGGGATGGTTTTGTTAAATAAGTAATAAGTTTGGCGGAGGAGTTGCGTTCAGAGTTCGTGTGTCTGAAAGTATTTTTGAAAATATTGTGTAAGTGGTCGGATAACTACACTTGAAAAGTTATATAAAGCGCGACTGTTTGTAATGTCTGTGTGATATGAGAAACTTGAATTACAGAACCAAGCAAGCCAAAAAACTGGGCCTAGCCAATATAGTGGCAACTTAATAATTTTGCTATTAAGGGAGGCGAATCAAAAATCAAGGGTTTTACAAGATTTCTCCTGCACGGCTATCACATGTTGTCCGCGTAGTTGCGTGTTTGTCGCTCAATTGTCACTCGGATCTCCCTATCTTTTTAGCCTGTAACGATAGAGACGCACTGAGCGACAAGCGAGAAAAAACAACTTGTGCTACCCTTGTGGTTATCCCGTTTTTCACCCACTCTCTCGTTTCCCTGATTTTTTTATCTTTTCACATGGTAGAAATTTAATTACGAAATTAATGACGTAATTTCGGTTCGAATAACACAGTTCTGATCAATGTGAATAAGTAATCGCAGTTTAGTGTGTAACAAATAACCAAGTTTCAATTAATATACCTGCCCTGAAATATAAAATACCCTAATCTAGCATAAATATGCCACCGGCAGCTAATACTGCCTTGTTCTTTTGGATAGCATAATAAATAAACAAAGAAGACAAACATTTCAAAACATTGACTTTTTATTCTATAAAAAGCTAGGAACTTTTAACTTTCTTTGAATTCACCCATCTTACAAACCATGCACCTCACATAGCCATGTACGTACAGTATTAGGGACAATAATCACAAAATAACATTTACATAGTTCATTCGTAAACTAAATCGTTAAGAGCACGTGACAAGACAACTATTATGACGTGTCATTTCTTTTCTTTTATAATATGGCCATTCCTACGTAGATTTTAATGCCCGCCTTTCAAGATGACTCAAGTGCCATATTGACATTGCATTGATTGCATTTAAAAAGAGATCTCTTAATCTTAAGCGAGAGATTTATTTAGTTGCAATACTTGCAATAATGCTAGCGGTAAGAGCAGGGCAGCTGGGTGGGAAGAGAGCGGGAGACATCAGTGGACAGTACCTTTGGCTGTTGCTTCTTGCGCGCCTCGCTCCGCAGCAGCGAGCAGCGCAGCGCGTTCCGTTCGGCAACGCGTCGCACCGCTGCCTCCTCGGCCTTGGGCCGCACGCCCGCGTCCCATAACCTAAAAACATAGGTATTAAAATTTTGTCTGGGCGCATATCTTCTCTATATTCAATTCATTGAGCAATGCACACTACACAGATAATTTATATTTTATCGTAAAACATCTGTAGGCACCGACATATATCGAAAGATGGTGAGAATACATTGATAATATTATCTGCGTATACAAATATATCAGCAGATAACAGGTAAGAGTAAAGGGCCTCACAGACTACGCAGATACAATAATATTTTATCTGCGTATATGAACTTAACTATCTGAAAGTATCTCACACTTCGCAGATACGATAATATACTTACCTAATAATACATTTACTCTTACCTGTTACCTGGTGATATATTTGTACCCGCATATAAATTCCCGCAAATTCATTGAGCAATGTACAATGCGCAGATAATTTATATTAAATGCTTATAAAACGCTTTGTCCTT
This sequence comes from Acleris sparsana, assembly GCA_923062465.1. Taxonomy (NCBI): domain Eukaryota; kingdom Metazoa; phylum Arthropoda; class Insecta; order Lepidoptera; family Tortricidae; genus Acleris; species Acleris sparsana. Next base: position 68,759,828 of record OV281285.1, on the reverse strand, counting down.
AATGACTGACTGACTGACTGACGGATCAACGCACAGGCTAACCTAACCGCTGATCGTAGAGACCTGAAACTTGGAGGGTGTGTTGTTTGTATGACATAGGCATCCAATAAGAAAAAATATTCGAAATTTGACCCCTAAGGGGGTGAAAAAGGGGGACAATGTTTGTATAGGATAACGTGATTCCTTGGTCCAATGTACATAAACATTTTATAACCGATTTGATAGTTGACGGTTTTCGTATTTTATTGAAATTCCTAAGGGGGTGAAAAAGGGGTGGAAAGTTGTTTTGGGGGTGATTTGCTTCGAAGTTGATATCAATACTCCTTCGTACTTTTGATTTAAATTTCATTTTATTTTGACACATGTTTAAAAACTCAATCCGATTTTATTCAAAAAAGGTTGAAATCACTACCCAAACCGCTGAGTGTAAAGTACATATAGGTTCCTTATGAGGTTTAGGGGTGCAGTAAGAAAGGATTTCCCAAAAATCGACTCCCAACGGGAAATAGTAGGGGGAGTAGCGGTAAACTAATTCTACCCGTACGACTAGTTAGGGAGCTGGCGGGCATTTCGGTATATGATTTGCACATGTTTCCCATCGAGATGGATTGCAGTTTAGAACAGTAAGAACTGATTTGGTCCAGTCAATTAAGGTCCTATGTCGCTGCGTATTCGCGTTACAGCGGATTGAAGTTGCTTAAAAAAATGGTGGTAGTAAATCATCTTGGAAAGGACGAAAATTGAACAGGCAGACAACAAGAGCTCTGCATTATCATGGGACGGACATATACACCGTGTTTTTTTTGATTTACGATAACTTTAAGGGAACGTTCTTTAGGTCAAACAAAGTTGATTTCCCGAAGACAGACAAATAATAAGTCTAACGGTTAAAAGATATTTAATTTTTAAATTTAATCAGTTAATCACGTTAAACTAGTGTTAAAGGCTCTTAATTGATAACAACAATTTTCTTTTAATACTTATGAGTAAAGAGTTTCCAATTGTTAGGTTTGTATACGCGTCAATCTAAAGTGACAATCTTGTACCTGTCAAGTGTTATCTTTACTTGTGTGTGTATGTCACGCCAACATAGATGTATTTGACACTGATTATTAGTTAACTCTAAAGGCCCTTTTAGAATGACCAAAGATAAAAGATTTCATTATTTTGTTCTAAACTGAAAAAAATTTTTTTTTTTGCAATATTTAAAAATCGAATCTACCAATTAATTTCTATGGATATACCTAGTAATATGCCAAAGTTATCGTAAATCAAAAAAATCACGGTGTATATTTAAAAAAATAAAAGCTCTACTAAGTCATATGCACACGGTTCTCATTGCGCCCATTTGATTCATTATAACTCGCTGAATACGAAATAAAAACCGGGCAAGAGCATGTCGGACCATGCTTAGTAGTCATTGTAGGGTTCCGAATCTATTACTACAAACAAATTAGACCTCGCGACTAACTTAACTTAGCCGTTGGCAAACTGTTCTCCCCATTCATCGACATCATACGTCGCGGCCAGTTTACCAACACCGCAAATAAGTTTACGGTAGGTATAATAGTTTGTATCTCAAAAACCAATGAAGTCTACTTATGCCCGGTTCCTATATTCAATAAACGATTGGCTTACGGGCACTTAACTCGGAATTTACGAATGACTGACTGACTGTCTGATTGACAGATCAACGCACAGCTTAAACCGCTGATCTTAGAGACCTGAAGCTTGGAGGGTGTGTTCTTCGTATGACGTAGGCATCCGGTAAGAAAGGATTTGCCGAATTGTACCCCTAAGGGGGTGAAAATGGGAGAGGAAAGTTTGTATGGGACAACTTTATTTCTTGTTTTGTATTTTATTGAAATCCATGCCCTAAGGGGGGTGAAAAAGGGGTAAAAAGTTATTTTCGGAGTGATTTCCTTCGAGGTTGATATCAATACTCTTTAGTGCTTCTTCCGCTACTTCTTTCTGTTGGGGGTCGATTTTCGGGAAATCCTTTCTTACTGTACGCCTAGACCTCATATGGAACATTTGTACCAAAAATGGAATCTTTAGACACAGTGGTTTGGGAATTTGCATTGCACCTAGGTTTTATGTGAGTTCAACCTTTTTAGAATATTTTTTTTAAAAATGTGTCAAAATAAAATGTAATGTTAATCAAAAGCACTAGGGAGTATTGATATCAACTTCGAAGCAAATCACCCCCAAAATAACTTTCTACCCCTTTTTCACCCCTATAGGGGACGAATTTCAATAAAATACAAAACACGTCTTGTATCAATTCTGTTAAAGAATGTTATGCATAATTTGAAGCAGATTGGACCACGGAATCACGTTGTCCCACACAAACTTTGCCCCCCTTTTTCACGCCCTTAGATATGCAATTTCAGAAAATCCTTTCTTATCGGATGCCTACGTCATACAAAGAACACACCCTCCAAGTTTCAGGTCTCTACAATCAGCGGTATAGGCTGTGCGTTGATCCGTCAGTCAGTCAGCCAGTCAGTCATTCAGGACAAAGCATTTTATATGTATAGATTAAAAGTAAAAACAAAAGAAATTTCAAAAAGAGTTAAATAGAGTTATTGCAGTGTAATTGACCCCGAGACCCTCAACATGAGGCTGAATTGGATCCAGAGGCATTCGGCGAAGTAAATGAGATAACACCTGGACCACTTTAAACTTTTTTACGTAATAATAAATACCTTTGTGAACAAGTTAAGGCGTAGTTAATTCATTTCAAAATATTAAGTTATATTTTCTTTGATATTATGGCACTTATTGGCCTAAAAAGGTAAGCATAACCATTACTTATATATTTTTACATCTTTATCATGTTTGCGAACCCCTAGGATCGCAAAATAACATTTTAATTAGAATTTATCCGTTTCAATTTTTAGCACAGTCAACAGCTTTTTTGTACGAGTACTACACCCATACGAAACATTTTAATTGACATTAAGTATTTTTTTTTGTGAACAAATAGTAGGGCTTTCTAAAGCATCTCTTTTTTTCAACTTTCATAATACTTTATAAGTTATGGATTTTTCCTTGTAAAATAGGATATGAAAAGAACAAGTTTTCTTTTATTTTATATATTTTTACTTTGAAACGGTGTCAATATGATACCATAAACGAATTTCGCATCCCCAATTTATACGAAAACGATACCAAACTTAGCCTATTAGCTTAACCGATGTAGATAAAGAGATAAAGTTGATATTCTCCCCCCTGAAAAATTTACATTAATAATATTGGTGGCTCCACTTCTAAAATCCATCCTTGGGTCCTAAGGACCAATCCTGGCAAAGGAAATCTTTGGGTCACGAAACGCCGTATTTCATCAGTTGCTTCCGTACCTATCTTTGAAAGGTTATGGTTGTTTTAACACCTTGACTGCGGGAATGAAATTAGTGGACTTTCCACGAGTGCACGAAGGGAAATGTACCGTGGTGCATTACGGCCAGGATTTTCGCGCTTATTATTATTGAGGTGATAACTTATTATGGGAGGGTAAACCGCTTCGTTACGTAACGCGTTACGGCGCCAGTCTATCTTGCTTCCCTTTCTCTCACTCATACGGCAGCGGTAGGAAGGCTCCCCCTCTCACACTCTAACCCACTGCACTAGCCGTATTTCGGACTGACGCTTCCCTCTCTCTCTACCCAGTGTTTAGTGTGCGATAGACATATACTGTTGACAGTCAAGTTAAACAATTTCAATATTAAATAGTTCTTACTACAAGACCTGCATACGATCATCACTAAATTTTCTAATATAGGCCTCTCATTAAACTTTACTAAGTGCGAAATGTATGTGCCAGATCACATTTCTTTAGAAAAAAAAATTGATATCGTCACTAATTTTAACGCAGCTTCACCCAACATTTCGGTCCATTCAAATTCATCTTTAACACTTTTAGGTTCACCGATTTTTGACGAAGCAATCAATCCCATTATAAATTGCAAATTAAATCTTTTTAAAAATACTTCTGACCTTTTGTACGAAATAAATCCCCACATGGCGCTTTTTATTATTCGTTTTTGTCTTTTCACTCCAAAGTTCATGTATTTATTACGGAGTTGTCCAATTTGGAAATTTCCAGACATCATGGCTTCTATAGATATTACCCTTCAATCAACTCTGTCTAAATTATTAAACATTCATTTTAATTTAAGGTCTTGGACTCAAGCGGTTCTCCCAATTCGTTTCGGTGGACTTGGTATTCGATGCTCTTCTAGCGTGGCACTGCCGGCTTTCCTGTCCTCCGCTTATGGTTCGTTGTCTCTCGTCAGTATTATTTTAAATCTCCCACAGATACTTGACGTTGAGATGGCGAACCTGGTGGAGGCCAGGGATGCTTGGTGTGAGTCTTGTCCCGGAGTGGATATGCCAGTCAAGAGGCATATCCAAAGAGCATGGGATACACCTCGCCTCGAATCAATTCATGCATCTCTTGTACAAAATAGTCCGGACGATTTAGATCGCGCCCGTCTCCTCGCTGTCTCAGCAGGCGAATCAGGCCACTGGCTCCACGCTCTTCCTTCCCGTAATATAGGCACAGTCTTGGACCCAAGCTGCTTGCGAATTGCAATAAGCTTACGGCTAGGAGCCAGAATCTGTGAACCTCATACTTGTACGTGCGGGAAGGAAGTGAGTGAGCTGGGACGACATGGCCTTTCATGTTTTAGAAGTGCTGGCCGTTTGTACCGCCACGGCACAATTAATGATCTGATCCGTCGTTCGCTTGCCACTGTCTCTGTGCCTGCTGTCCTGGAACCAGCAGGTTTGCATAGAGACGATGGCAAGCGACCAGACGGAGCTACGTTGGTGCCGTGGAAACTAGGTAGGGCACTGGTGTGGGACGCGATGTGTGTTGATACATTCGCCCTTTCTCACGTCCAGTCAACCCGTAATCGGGCCGGTGCAGCAGCTGAACAGGCCCAAACCAACAAGCGCCGCAAATATTCATCATTATTAAATAATTACGAATTTGTGGCGCTTGCGGTGGAAACAATGGGACCTTGGTCAGCTGACATGAAAAGTTTTATTAAGGCCCTGTCATCCCGGCTCATCGACACCTCCGGAGACCCTAGAGCTGGCGCTTACCTTTCCCAAAGGATTGGGCTAGCCATCCAGAGAGGTAATGCAGCCAGTGTCTTAGGGACCATGCCGCGAGCGGACCTGCTAGAGGGGGTGTTCTTTTTATAGTGGTGTTTATGTTTAATTTTTAATATTTGAGTAGCTTAGTTTTATTTTATTTTATTTTAAATAAGTTTAGTTTTAACTTTAACTTTTAAATGTAAAGTCCGTATTTATAGTTGTATTAAATAGTTTAAATAAATTTTATGTAAGAATTTATATTAATTTAATATATTGAAATATACGAATATATTATTATGATTATGTATAAGTTATATTTATGTTGCACCGCCACCCCAATCTCTGCTTTGCCCAAAGGTTAACTGGTAGAGAATGCCTTACGAAATTAAGTTCGCCTTTTGTATATTAAGTGTATGCTTTTGTTCTTACTTAGATTACTTTAAGTTATCACTTCTGTCGGGTATTATACTTTCGAGGGAAAAAACGGAACCCTTATTGAATCACTCGTGTTTCTGTCCGTCAGTATGTCCGTCTGTTACAGCCAATTAAGTTGGAATTTATTGGTACACATATATTTATGGCTGTGAGCCAAACAGGGGCGTGAAACGTAAAAAAAAACAAAGCGGGTCGCGATTGGGGTATATCTGTTTTTTTTTTAAATTTAGCAAAATGATCGAATGAAACGGTTTAACTGAGCTTAGTTCTTTTTATTATTTTGCTATAAAAAAGGATGCATACGTTATTCCAGAAAAAAAATTAGACCTCTCTTATCTTGAAAAATACTATGCCTAAAATTTTGAAGAAAAATAATAAATAGGTCGTTACTTATACAGAAATTACTTACTTTTAACAAGTCTACACTTCACATCGTTTTGGTTCGTTTCAATTTCTAGTATAAACTGAAATTCACATAGTACTTGAGTGCATACTTATTACATATCCGGTTCGGTGAATATACGATTATGTAAAAACCATACTTCATGAATTCATGATAAAAGTGGAGACCATAATATACGGCACATTGAACAGTTTCCCAAGAAAATGGAGTAAACGACTCGGCGCAGCCAGAGATGCGGGCAAAAGGTGGTCGGATAATATTGGATTTAACCACGATATAACATTTGAACGACTCTTCCTTACACATATGTTCGGTTGCACCCTCACAATTGAAAACAAAAACGTAATTGTAGGTCTTCTAGAAAATTGAAAACTGCTTGCTGTTGGTAATAACTAATAATATCTATTGATTTCTTTGCTCGCTCATGTGTGAGTTGAGACGGCTTGGGAACACAAATATTTACTCTTTATAATTTGCGCAAGCTGCAGTTAAAGAACTTTTCAAATTATCCAAGGAAAGAGAACTTTGAGAATTAGTGTATTTACCATCACTCAAAAGCTTAATTACGAAGTTGATGCTGCAGCTCTGCCTGGAGTAAATGAGTTGATTAGGCTTACAGGCTTACCTCAGAGTTTCCGAGGTAACCAACTGTGGCTCAATGGCGGGCGGCGGCGGCCGACTGCTGTTGAACAGCTGTTGCACGGCGGAGTTCGGCTTCGGAGTTTGATTAGACAACAGCAATGGCGCTTCCACTCTGTGAACAAAATGATATATTTAGATTTATAATTATCTCATAAATTGATTAAATAGTTGCTGTGTATTACGTTGGCAGATATATAATAATATAGATATCTCGCCATATTCGGTAAGATCTCTACTTTATGAGTTTAACTGATTGGTGAAATCGTCGCTATGAATATTCCTTACCTCTTGATCTTATTTATATTTAGCATACGAGTACTATAGTTCAAACGTTATGGTTGCTCTTACTTACTTGATTGTAACGGAAGATGAATCGCAAAAAAGCAACGTTTCATTATTTTTATTCAATTTCCCTAATAAATCTTGGTTGTAGAACCAATGTCCGTTGGGGCGGAAAGGTTCTGATGTGGCAACCACGTACCGGAACGCGCGATGCAGTCAGGCCTCCCGTATGATGGACAGACGTGGTGATCTGATATAGGTCGCGAGGAACGCCTGGATGCGAGTAGGTAGCACAGGATCGATCTTGGTGGAGATCTTTGGGAAAGGCCTGTATTTATAAGTAGGTACCTAACGGAAGTGTTTTGGCTGACATGATGATAATAATTGATACAACTCGAATAGGTACTTGTTTTTTAAGATTTTTGTTTGTATTTAGAGTGATATGAATTCAATGATGTGTCCACACACTACAGTTTACCTTTGTGTATGGCTTGTAAAGCCTTTCTGTGAGGAAGTTTCTGTGTCGGAAGCATGTGCAGAGTGGTCGCTCTTCTGAAAGGGATCCTCTCTGCCGGGCTCCTTCGGCCTCTCGACGAAGCGCACTGAGCGCGGTGTGAAGGGTCCGTCCTCGTCGCTGGCCGTGGCGTTTGAGCGCTGGTCCTCATTCTGTTTAAGTAGGAGACTAATCAGAACGTATATTCAACTTTGTCTCCGTGTACCTCAGGCAAGAGCCACAACACACCACAATGCCGTCATCAAGTTGCGCACTGTGTGTGTTGTGTCATCGATCGTTGCCGGCGGCCCGTGTGCGGGGACCGTCGCGGTGACACCAACTTAGACATTGTCATATACATATGTAGATACAGCACAACAGTTACTGAATCGCTTATTTTCGCATTGTAGTACGTATAATGTTAATATAGCATTAGTACAATTAAATTCTCATTATCATGCTAGTGAAAAACGGGAAAACAATGCTCCATTTCATATTAGTTTGACACGCGGAGCAGACAACAGCAATGAACAAAACCATTCCATTGCCTTATTACAATAGTAATAACTAATTATTTTATCTTTATTCATATGGACCGGTTTTATTTTAAAATATTACATGTTTTTCTCGTTTTAAGGAACTTTGGTGTGCGCAAACAAAATAACTGGTCATTTTTATACATATGCCCGCGTAGATTTTAGTTTTAGTCTGTCACCTGGGATTCGTGCCAGCAGTGCCTTACATTTTAAAATAAACCTGATTACTTACATGAAATTGAGTATAAATCTTTATTTTGTTTTTCCTGCAAGTTACCCCTAAATGTTTACTTATTATTTATTACCTATTGGCCAAAAGGCCAAAACTTTATAACCACCAAAATATTTTTACTAAACTCTTTGGTTAAACTAGCCTTATAAATAAAATATGCATTTGAATTGGTTCAGTGGGTTAAAACACGTGATCTCCACGTGACAGTCTCGATCCTCTTTCTAAATAAACATTGCTTATTATCTAATAAAAATGTAACGGAGATGTAGGTACTAATTATATGGCACCTAGATGTTTCGCACATTAAAAAATATGCCAAATAGATGGCGTCCGTACACAAGTACCGACGGCGGACGCCATCTATTTGGCATATTTTTTAATGTGCGAAACGTATTAAGGCATAACAAGTATAGTATGTTAGCATAATATTGACATAGCACAATTTCATTATGCATAACGTTGTTTAGAATATCTGTATCTGAAATCCTGTCTAAAATAACAATAGCACTATTGATTGATTAGTGTAGGTAATGGTAAATGGAAAAAAGAAACAAATATTTAGCAAAAGTCCGTTATGTTAGCGGTGGGATAGGTCAATTTGAAAAGAAAAATAGGTCTATGTTAAGTTAGGTTAGAGATGTGTTCAGACGCGAAGCGCCAAACTACGCGGACTAGGGGCTCCGCGAACCGCAGCCCCATCGAAAACGCCCCAGGAAGCGGGACATAGGCGACTCTCCTCTCGATAATTACTAGCTTATGTTAATATTAAATAATAATAAGAAATAGATCAAAAATATTTACTAATCATGCTTTATTTGTTATATTACATTAACAAAAAACATCATTGCTGCTCTACAGGAAACTCAATTTATTAATTCAGCGAAATAAGCTTATGCGCAAACTAACTGCCTGCGAACTAATTTATGAGTAAGTTATTTTCTGCCATATTACTATTCGGAATAAAAGAATCTAAGAACGCAAAATAAGACTACTCAATCCGAAGTGGTAACTTGCTTGCGTATTTTGCTTTTACCAGTACCAATAAACAGAATCTTCAAGGTTGTGAAATCTGGCCACAAGAGAAAAGTTGATACATGGAAATTTACGTAAAAATACGTTAAAAGAAAAACAAAGGCGTGATGTTTGAGAATTTCAATTGCATTAATGTTGCCACAGGGTACCACTGATCGTATCAATGTTTCATACGTTCTTATAGATAATAACTAAATCTTCTGACAATCCGATTGAAAAGTTGGATGTGGGAATGTTCTGGAAGGATACAGTAACCTAGTTAGTGCCTAGTCCACAGTCTAACTTAGATTTGTCAGACTGTGCATAGGGCGATACTGAAACATCTAAATTTTATTATCATGATTATATATCATACATATCTGGCAACCGTTTATAATATATCTTCATATTATAGCGTCTATTATAGAATAGCGCCCGCGCCGGTATAGCCAAATGGATTTACCCGTTGAATATTAAATGACGTGTCGATACCAACTAACTCTGCGGTGGTAACGTTGTTTGTATCACATCTGCATTTTGAATAGTTTTAGATGTATCGGAAGATTTCTCAACTTTACACGATTTAATTTCACTAAGTATTCACAGATTTTATAAGTAAGTGTATGATTTGTAAATATTCTAAAGTTAATGTAAGGCCAATAACAGGAATAACTTCTAATAAAGGACACTCAAACTCTTAACTCGCCAAAACTCGTAGAAGTTTCTAACAAAAAGGTTAAATCGCCGGCTGAACGAAAATTTTCGTATCTATGAAAGTTATAAAGTATGAAATCACCTGTTCTATAATATCCTTGTCAGTGTCGAGCGATTTCCACAGCCGCCCCCCTTTTAATATGCCGCCCCGGCGCTGCCGCGAGGGCGAGCTCTCGGCGGACTGCCGGCCCTCCGCATCCCCCGTGTCACTTTCCTCACCTAATCGGAATAAACAAACTGTAGGATTTAAATTCGACAAACAGGGACAAGTCTATGTCAACCCTCCTCGTCTGTTATTGCAATCGTTGTCTTTACTGTCACATGTGCGGTTACCACTCATTCATTAGCGTAGTACATAGTGGCCCAAGACCTAGAAATAATCATCATTGCTATAGTAACTCTCGAAAATTGAATTGAATATTGAAGATTGACATTACTTCAATGCCAATTGTAACGGTTTTCGAAAATCATTTACATTACCGTATTCGCTAGCGAGTCGAATGCCCCTTCCCTCGTACTCTACAAGAATACTGCGAGGTCTGTGAAGGACAGAGTGTTCGACTTTCGAGTTCGGTAATTGTAACTAATGGTATGGGTACTCTGCCTTACAGTGATACCGTCACGAGACACTTCTCGTTTTGTTAGGTTGGTTTAGAAAACCGAAGCCACCGACCGACGGTAACGGAAAGGGTTAACCATATTATGTACCTAACACCAATCGTTTTCACACTCTCGCTGGCTTCAGAAATACTGAAAGATGCCAAAGACTATGACAGCGATAGAGAGCAAAGTACCTACTACGTATAATATTCTGGTTTTACTGTAAATCTTAGACCGTAAGTACACCTGATTTTTTTAACATCCTACTGAAATCACTTTGAGATTTAACTTCTGTTTGTTTTTGGTCAGTTGAAGTTCCTTTAGTTGGGTAGTTACGAGTACTATTGCAAGAGTACACCGGATGTACAAAAATCGGCCAAGTGCGAATTCAACTCGCGTGGATACGGTTCCGTGTAAATAACAAAAAAACTTTGTTAATCTGTTTTAAAGTTTAGGCTAATCAAAATAATATATAATAAGGTCCTATTACATAGAAAATTGCGGTTACCAAGCATATTATCTTAAATACGGAACGGAGTCCGACTCTCACTTGACCTGTTTTTTTTTCTTTCTTTAAATTATTCCTGTAGTAATGTACGAAAATGAACTAGGTAGTCAAACACAGAACCTCCTCCTTTTTTAAAGTCGGTTATAAAGTAGGACCGATCGGTAGGACAAAGGCAGTAGGACCACATGGCCAAAGGGGATAAAATCAAAGACATCGTGTGACCCGCCTGGACCAGCGCAAGAAACAACGGCGTATTAATGATCCGTCTATCAAGAGGCATTATGCAGCGATGGTACCTACCTTAGAGCAGACTAGAACTGCGTTGAAAAGACCGAAGGTACTTATTAAGCATAAGAATATACTCCATGAACTTGCAAGTAACTCACACAGGTCAAGTCATTGCGAGTTCTTTGAGAGTTCAGAAGTTAATTATTAACACGTTGTCTGTCACGAGCACTACCGGTGTGAACGAATCAATTCTATTAATTTATGAAAGATATAATATTAAAATAAAAAATGTGGGCAGGAAACGAGCTTATACTCGTGCGTGTGAGCTATTTATTGACGACCTCTTCTTTGTTGCGTTTAAGATACCATATAGTCGGGTCCCGGCTTCAGCGACTAAAATAAGTTTCAAGACTCGTCAACTTAAATGTCAAATAGGTACAGAAATCGATCTCTGACGAGAGTAGAGGTAGACGCTTCGCTGGATTGTTAATCTTTTAATACATCCCTCAACTTCGGAACTGAACATATTTTTGGACCGGGAGCGCACTGCAAAAAACCCTACCTGATTAAAAATAGAAAATGCCTATTATTTATCGTTGCTTTGTGATAATTTAATATAACTTAAGCTTATTAACTAATTTATTTTCGAGATTTTGACACATTTCTTCGTTTCTAATACTTCGAACAGTATAGCAAAGAATTGGAACGTGAATTTTATTCACCAAAACCCTTTCCGGTGCCGCCATAATGCCATATTACAAAACTGCCGAACCATTTTATTTTGATGATCTTTTCTTGAATGTCGTTTCTTTTAAAGCTATTATGGTAATAAATTAAATATTTTTCGTATGCCTTTACATTTTAATTGCTGTAAAAACAGTTTTGACGAGTACAATATAAATAAATTATATTATACCTGTCAAAAATTCATTTAATACGAAATAATGTAACATAAGTTAGTATAAGTTAGTTAAAGAAATGAAGAAAACATATTTTCAATATTGTTTTATTTTTTTATAAAAAGTATTAATGTGGTCGGAGAGCAAAAACTACCAGGCTAAGGTGAGGCCGACCAAGACATACGAGATCAGTTTAATTAAGCTATTAAAACCCGCTTTTTCGATTCAATTTTTGGGTGGTAGCACAAATTCGGTACGACACCGGAATGTGCCAATACAGGAGTGTGCGTGTGGATTGAGTGAGCACCCTTCCGAAAAAAAAGATAAAATGCTGTTCATTTAGTAAAAGTTCTAAAACAATTGTAAAACTAATCTGTGTAAATGTAAAACCACAAATAAAAAAATAAAACCTTTAACATGTGCTCACTCAGTTCTCACAATCTACCAACGAAATCAGTGAATGTATTCATTTAACATATAATATTTATATACTAATATTTAGTAAAACCTATGCTAAATTACCTTTATAATTTGTAGATCACCTAGTAACGTATTTAAGGTTTTACAAATAATTTATTATGCTCACTCAATCCACACGTTTTCGAAAACACGATTTCTGAAAAAATACTGAAATTTGAAACTGCTATATATGTGCATAGTTTAGTAAAATTAATATGGGATTTTGTAAAAGACAAAACGAACCACTAACGTGGCAGGTTTTTGGATAATAAATTTTTGTGAGTGCTCAATCATTCCACATATTATAAGTAAGACAAAAATTAAAATATCTTAAGATTCGTAGTATCACAGAAACTATAAACTAGTTCAACTTTTAGTAAAAAAAATTATTAGAAATCGGGTTTTCGAAAACGTGTGGATTGAGTGAGCATAATAAATTATTTGTAAAACCTTAAATATGTTACTAGGTGATCTACAAATTATAAAGGTAATTTAGTATAGGTTTTACTAAATATTATATGTTAAATAAATACATTCACTGATTTCGTTGGTAGATTGTTAGAACTGAGTGAGCACATGTTAAAGGTTTTTTTATTTATTTGTGGTTTTACAAATACAGAGATTAGTTTTACAATTGTTTTAGAACTTTTACTAAATGAACAGCATTTTATCTTTTTTTTCGGAAGGATGTTCATTCAATCCACACGCACACAACACAGGATTTGGCCGACCATTGCTATTTAACTGTCCGCGAAGGCCTCTATCCTACTATATAAGGTTCATTCAATTTTTCGATGACCTTTTTGTCTGATGATTCTTCGCACCATTTTTTTACCATTTGCGCAAATTTTGCCAAGTTGAGCCGCGGCTGACCAAAAGCAGTTGAACTGAACCTACTAAGGTCAACTATGAATAAAGGGTAGGCATTCTCTATTTTTTTATCAGGTAGTGTTTCTCGCAGTGGGCTCCCAGATTATTTCCTTTCATAAAGCAAATTCAGATACCAAGAAATAGATAACAACGCAACGTTATTTTCGTAATATAACGTGAAGCAATGTCCCAAATAAACAAAAATCGAATGAGGGACGTGAAGCTTACCTCGGCCTTGGTTAGACGGTACTTTGTAATAATGGACATGTTATATTCAGCGGAGATTCAGGAGGCCTAGTAGGCATAGCTACGTGTGAACACGTCAACTGTGAAGCCCAACTGTTCATAAAAAGGATTGGTGTACGGACTTGCGACGAGCGAGGACTGAAGAAAATAACTATTTTCTTATGTAAACAGGTGGCTTCAGAGATCTTTGCCCTGGCTAGATTTCCCCGCGGTATTGGGATATTCTCGTTTCTTCATTGGACCACAGCTATAAATAGTGTTTGCCGTCGTGCCGCTGATGAAGCACTACCTACCTATAACTTTTTATTCGACTATTGATATCAGCACGTATTAGTTACTTGTATATTTATGGTCGGAGTCTTTTGTCATTGCTTTTAGCAGAATTAATTCGAAACTACATAAAAAGGTCTTAGAAGTCTTTCAGTTTTGTCTTAAATCGGTGAGAGCAGTATACGAGCGTATGGTCCTACACAGGGTGGAAGGTTGTGAAGGGTTAATATGAGCAGCTACTCAAGGCCTCGCCCCCACGCTAAATTTACCTGAAGAGACCATCTCCAACTTAAGTTTTAAGAGTACCTTCCTATGTATTTGATTTTTCTCCCACTTACTTGTGAGCGTAGCCGACAGCAACTCGTTGTGGGCCTCTGCTAAGAACAGTTCTGGAGGACATTCTAAAACAAAAACATACGGTAATTTATTTATTTATCTAGTTGTGCATTTAAATGCGAAATAATTGTTATTATAGTTTTTTCATCATGTTTTAAACAATAAATAAATGTCGAGGGGGAGTCTCAAATATATTGACCCCTAGCTTTTACACCTAACTTATAAGTAGTGTTCCAAGTTTCATTTCAGCGGTTGAAGGTGATTGAATAACAAGCAACCTAACATCCAAACTTTCAGAGCAGTTACTTACTCGGTAGCCGGTAAAAGTAAGGGGCACAGGACACGAAAACGTAACCAATGAAAACCGGGTGAGCGCGTGCTTGTTGCAGGGTTCCGACGCGGGGTTACTACGAACACGATTTTTTTTCTCGAAAAACAACAAGTATGAACGAATTTTTTATAGGTCGTGATATTTTTCCTTTTAAATTCGTTAGTGCTTTTACTATTTTCTAGTTTTTTGGCATATACAGTTGTGGTCATATAATTAAGAACGATTTGAAGTTGCAGAATATATTTATCTAAATCATGACATGTGTAGTTATAATGTTCCTTCTTAAAAGTAACTAGTTATGTTTTGAAATAGCCACATGAATAGAGCAAACGGGATTAGGAATATAAAATAAAATCTCTAACTATTTCTTTTACAAATTGTATTTTTTCTCTATAGTAACAAATTCAAATAGTAATAAAGCTGGACAAATAATTAAGAACGATTTATTGAACTGCTCGAGAGTTGTATTATATGAAACTTAGACTAAATAAATCACATTAATGTGAAGTGCGTAAAGGAAAAAAAGATATTTAATACATTTTAAACAAAAACTAATAGTTAGTAGCGTGTCCACGGCTTTTAATTACTGCTTTACACCGGCGAGGCATAGACTCTATCAATTTTTGACATTTCGCAAGAGAGATAGACTTCCATTCTTCTAAGAAAACGTCGTACAGCTCTCTTAAATTGCCACACTGTCGATTTGAAACCTTTTTCTTGACTTCACACCAAAGATGCTCTATTGGGTTTAGATCTGGGCTGTTAGCGGGCCATTCTAAGACAGAAACTGATTGCGATGTGAGAAATTCCTTAACGGTACGTGCAGTATGCTTTGGATCATTGTCGTGCTGGAATGTCCAAATAACCGGAAGCACGTCTTCAGCATAAGGTAACATTGTTTCTTCCAGTATATTTTTGTATTGGAATTGATCCATGTTTCCTTCTATCAACTTAACAGGTCCAACACCATGTCCAGAAAAGCACCCCCATATTTTTACATTTCCCCCACCATGCTTTAATGTCACTTTTGTGTACTTAGGGTCGAATGCTTTATTCGGAGGTCGTCGTACATATCGTTTTCCATCAGAACATACCCTGTTTATTTTTGTCTCGTCAGAAAAAAGAACATTTTTCCACTGTCTAACTGTCCAGTTTTCATACCTTCTTGCAAATGCAAGCCGGGCTTGCCTATGACACCGTTTCAACATGGGCACCTTCCTTGCTATCCTCCCGTGCAACTTTTCTTCTACTAAACGCCTTCGAATAGTGCGTGCCGAGATTGCTGAAGGATTGTTTTCACCAAAATATTCTTTTCTCAGCTCATTAGACCCTTTAAAAGGATTTTGTTTTGCCAAACGTATGATATTTCGATCATCTCGACGACATGACTTCCTCTGTTTAGGTTCACGCGGAACATTTGAAGTAGTTTGATACGTCGCAAAGTGCTTCACAGCGTGGAAAACCATTGTTTTTGAGCATTGCAGATGGTCGGCTATCTTTTTATACGACCAATTCTTCTCGCGAAGTTTTATTATTACTTCCCTTGTAGATTTATTGCAACTTTTATTTTTCCCCATTGTTTTTACGCGAAGCAATCACCTTTTAAACTCTTACAGCACTAAATGGCGCCAAAATCATACAAATAGTGACCTACCACCACAGAGTGTTCTCTATTTAAATTTGAATAAAAAAATAAACCATTCAGCGTTCTTAATTATGTGACCAGCCAGTAAGAAGTAATACTAGGTTCAGATCTAATGTAAAAAGTTTATCTATTTATTTTTTAGCCAATCATTTGTATCAGCGAATGAACCGGTAGTATGCAAAAGTTTTGCGATACAGAGAGAAATACAAAAAAATACATGCAGTTAGTTATACTTGTTAGTTGGAAAAAAACTTTCCTTTAAATAAGCGTTCTTAATTATATGACCACCACTGTATGGTTTTGGCTGTAGGGGGTGGCGACACGTAGTAACTCTAGTGGAAATGGCAGTTTTAAGAGTTAAATATATCCTGAAACGGTCTCCCAAATCTAAAAAGTATAAGATCATACATGTAATGGTTTTTAATAGCTGTACAATAATACTATATCATACGATGTAGTACACGCAGGAGAAGGTTTTAGTATTTTTAACCGACATAAAAAAGAGGTTCACAGTTTGAACTTTTTAAAGAGTTGTGATTTAAAAAAAACTTTTTTTGGTTTGATAGAGTATACTTCCGAGGTGGTCCCGTTGTAACCAAATCTGAATCTGATGAGGGGATCAGTGAGGAATTGAGGAAACTTCTTAAAATATTATAGGCATACATACAGCGATTTTAGTATTTCTAGTAACAAGTCCAGCATAATTGATTTTAGAAAGTATCATTTGGTGAAGTGGAACTGATGATGAAGACCACAAATGGCATCCGGTACTCCTCAAGGGTACTTACCTATTTCAAGGGCGGTGATCAGATATCTCGATTAAGATAGTTGAGTAATTGTAACGAAGAACATTTAATTGTTAGGCAAGCTAAAAATGTCTTAATGTTTCATTTTACTAAGAAGTGGAACTACATAACAACTTATTATGATCACTAAAAAGTATAAAATAAACCTACCATTTTAAAAGAAGTTATTTTTTTGGGTTTTTAAGGCGGTTCATTTATTTTTTTAAACATATTTTTACTAATTTCATCATTATGTACGAGTACAAAAATTCGGTTAAGAGTCTCTGACCGTTTCTGAAAAAAATTGAGCATGACATTCAGACAGACAGACCGACCGACTAGCAGACAGACGGACATAGCGAAACTATAATGGTTCCAAGTTTGACTTCGGAACCCTAAAACATTATCTACCTCCTCCTTGGGTATTCGGGTAAAAAGGAAGCGGCCTCTTGGTATTAATAGCACCACAGATGGCGGCAGCAGTTCTTCGTTGTAGGTAAAAATGCTGAAGCGTTGCCAGAGTAAACTACCTGCCTTGTGGGCTTCGGTTGATACTATCAAAAATCAAAATATATTTTTTCATTGCATGACTGTAGTTATCAAGTATAATATAATAATATTATACAGGTGTTATACATTTGTGTGTGCACCACTACAATCTATTATTATTACTTAATTAAGCTACATTTAGTAGGTAACATTAATTTTATAAGGAAATAATTCAAGAGGCAAATGTAACCACCAATTAAAAAAAAAGAACATTTTCTGTAGTACCTAACTATAATCGTAACTAAGACTACTTATATACTAAACCATACACCACCACCTTTCTATCCTTTGTATTTACAAATTTGACTTATGTATAATAACATAATTTTAATTTTTGGAGTTTTTATTTACATTAAAATATCTAATCACTAAAAAAATTTATAATTGCTAATCTAATTAAGCAGGTAAAGTAATAAAGTAAAAGTCCATAGTAATAATAATAGTAGGGAATAGTCTTTAGGCATCCGCTGTTTTCAAAAAAGTGTTTTAGAAGGTAAAATGGTTTTTTTTAAAGCCATTTCATCAAACAATTCTTAATATATCAATTCATACGATTTAAAACTATCTAGAATGTTGACCTCCACTTATAAACGTATCGTCTACGTGAAGAGGATCACTCGCTTAAGTGCGTCGCCAATAAACGCCCTACTGCGGACAGGCAGGGGACGAGAACAGGTGTGATAAGGGCTCTTTGCTTACCTTTTTATGTACAGAACCCTAAAAGGACGAAGGTTTTTTTAGGGAAATAAATCCTCCTGTCTTCGATTAGGTACAATAGATCCGTCATATTTTTTAGGGTTCCGTAGTCAAACTAGGCACCCATATAGTTTCGCCATGTCCGACCATCCGTCCCTCCGTAGCTCAGAGACTCTTAGTTATAATTGGCAAATTAGTCACGCCGAACAAATGGTAAAATATCTTGGAAAGAAATATTTTTATGGTACCGTAGGAATATTTTATTTTTTTCTCGTGTCATGGTGTGAGGTGTCGTTGGATATTTAGGTCTTTCAAAAATATTGCGGGTTCGTCAATACAATGTTTCGATTAAAAATGACCAGTTTGTGAAATATAAAGATATATAAGTGCTCATTTTTGTTAGTCAAGTGTCAACAGTCGAAACTAGAAATAATAAAAATCTGAAAACAATCTTAAATAAAAGCTCATAATTATTATGAATGTCAAAGAAAAACTATCACGACTAAGTACCTAGACATCATTGGTTCTTGAGCTTAAGGCGATTAAAATGTTTAATACAAACCTACTAAAAGTCACCTAAGTATGATCACTTTAAATAGAAAATTAGTTCCTACATGTTTGTCGAGATAGTTTTTTGTGTTTGTACCCCTACACTGAGCATGGTCCGACATGCTCTTACCCGGTTTTTAGGATTCCGTACCAAAATGGTAAATAGAATGTAACGTATGGCTGTCTGTATGTTAAGGAGTTTTTCTCTGAAACCATAGAAGCTATCAATTTGAAATTTAGCAAAGTTGTATTACTTGCTTGCTCGCATCCGTTTTTAGTTAAAACAATATGAAATTCAAATTTAAATACGTATTTAAAACGGGGTCTAGAATTGGGGGTTGAAAAATGAAAGAGATTTGATTAGCACACGGGATGATATTAGGAAAGAGCTCAATCTGTAAATTTCAAAAGTATTCTTTTTACACATTGTACAAAACTTGTTTTTTTTTTCGTTCTTTGAATGGATATTCTTTTTAATTGGTCCCATTGTAAACATGTTAGGATTTGATGATGGGATCTTGGGGAAATCAAGGGAACTCCTCAAATATTAGAAGCACACCTATAGCGATTTTGGTATTTTTCACTGTAACTAGTGCATTTGCTTTTGAAAAGTACTATATGGTGAAGTAGAACTGATGATGAAGACCACAGATGGCCACCCGAACTCCTTAACGGTACCTATTTGAAGGGTGGCGATACGATATCTCGATTAAAATATTTGTGCAACTATGAGGGAGCACATTTAGGTTTAAATATTACCATGATATTCCCGCGGCGTTGCCGGCGCCGAGCGTGAAATGTTCTAAGTTTCTCATTAATTGAGAAGTGGGACTACATAACAGCATAAATAGGATCACTAAAAAGTAGGTATAAAATAAAATAATTTAAAAAAAACAAATGCCCGCCTTCAAAAATGCAAGAAATATATTCTTATAAAATGGTAGGTAAGTAGTCTTACAAATTTATACCGTTTGTAACTCAAAAACCAATAAAGTCTACTTTTCCGTGATAGTTTTTCTTTAAAATTCATTATATGTATGAATTTCCGTTGTCCTTAAGACAATCCCCTTCAGTGGTCTCTCTTAAGAGAAATTTAAAAACGTTGTGGTTGGATGAGTCATGAAGCTAAGCTCCTTTAAGAATTATGGTTATTATTTATATATGCATATAAATATATATATAAGTTTATATATTAGTTTATTTATGTGTATTATAATATGTAAGTTTATCACGGTGTAACACGAGAAAACCGAATAATTTTAACAGTGTGTTCCTAAGGTCGTAAGAAACAAAAAAGATTATATGAACCCAGGTCAAAATATGATTTTAATTTTTGTTATGTTTTCATACATAATAAATTAATTATTTTTCCTACAGCAGTAAATCAACACCTTAGGATAAGCTGGCAACGTTTCTTATTGTTATCTCTTTTCATTAGAAGAGGCCAGTTTATGTCATACTCATAGAGCAATTTCCTTGTCAAACAAATCGTTTCAAAGCAGGATTTACGTACAAATGCAAACGAAACTTCTTACTACGTTTGCAATTGTTATCTCTTTCCATTAGAAGAGGCAGACATACTCATAGAGCAATTTCCTTGTCAAACAAATCGTTTCAAAGCAGGATTTACGTACAAATGCAAACGAAACTTCTTACTACGTTTGCAATTGTTATCTCTTTCCATTAGAACAGGCAGACATACTCATAGAGCAATTTCCTTGTCAAACAAATCGTTTCAAAGCAGGATTTACGTACAAATGCAAACGAAACTTCTTACTACGTTTGCAATTGTTATCTCTTTCCATTAGAAGAGGCAGACATACTCATAGAGCAATTTCCTTGTCAAACAAATCGTTTCAAAGCAGGATTTACGTACAAATGCAAACGAAACTTCTTACTACGTTTGCAATTGTTATCTCTTTCCATTAGAAGAGGCAGACATACCTACTCATAGAGCAATTTCCTTGTCAAACAAATCGTTTCAAAGCAGGATTTACGTACAAATGCAAACGAAACTTCTTACTACGTTTGCAATTGTTATCTCTTTCCATTAGAAGAGGCAGACATACTCATAGAGCAATTTCCTTGTCAAACAAATCGTTTCAAAGCAGGATTTACGTACAAATGCAAACGAAACTTCTTACTACGTTTGCAATTGTTATCTCTTTCCATTAGAACAGGCAGACATACTCATAGAGCAATTTCCTTGTCAAACAAATCGTTTCAAAGCAGGATTTACGTACAAATGCAAACGAAACTTCTTACTACGTTTGCAATTGTTATCTCTTTCCATTAGAAGAGGCAGACATACTCATAGAGCAATTTCCTTGTCAAACAAATCGTTTCAAAGCAGGATTTACGTAAAAATGCAAACGAAACTTCTTACTACGTTTGCAATTGTTATCTC
This sequence comes from Acleris sparsana, assembly GCA_923062465.1. Lineage (NCBI taxonomy): Eukaryota > Metazoa > Arthropoda > Insecta > Lepidoptera > Tortricidae > Acleris > Acleris sparsana. The sequence goes on along the minus strand of OV281285.1, from coordinate 68,738,596 downwards.
TTTTCATAAGAAGAGGCAGACATACTCATAGAGCAATTTCCTTGTCAAACAAATCGTTTCAAAGCAGGATTTACGTACAAATGCAAACGAAACTTCTTACTACTTTTGCAATTGTTATCTCTTTCCATTAGAAGAGTTAAGTAACAGTTGAGGTCAAGTGTAATAAAAAAATATGAAATGAACAAGTGGCCATGGCCTACCAGCAGTTGCCGATCCAAAAGTAAGCATAATATTACTGTGACTAAATAAAATAAATAGATTTTTTTAAAGCAAAGTCTACAAAAAGTAGCCCAGAAACAGTTATTTTGAACTGTCATGGATACTCCTTACATCAAACTAAAAACTACTGGCCACTTCATTCCGCAATCATAATGAAATTAATGACTTACATTGCGTCATTGACATTGTTGTTATTGATATAAGATTTGTACGACGTACATTTTGATTTTCACAACGTAACTTTTATTATCTTGTCAGCCTTATCTAGTTGTTAAACTAGGCATAAGACGTTACAAAGTGTCTTCAGAAATAATGAATGTTAAATTGAAGGATTGACTTATGGAACGGAGGCGTGGTCCCTCACAGTGAGCCTTTTAAATAAGCTCAGAGTTACTCAGCGTGCTATGGAGAGAGCTGCTCGGAGTTTCTCTACGGGATAGAATCAGAAATGAAGAAATCCGTAGAAGAACCAAAGTCACCGACATAGTTCTCAGAGTTTGCAAGCTGAAGTGGCAATGCACAGTGTTCCCTTGGACCTCATTTTGAGACAGGGTTATATTATTAGATGATTGAATAGAGGAATATGTCAGAAATGCAACAGTGAAACTTTCCGTTTGTTAGTCCTTTACCTCAAAATCATAAATTCCTTGTAGCAATTCACAGAATCGCATTTCACCTCGAATGAACAAAATTTCAATAGAATCTTTTACTTGGAGCAATGTTTCGCGTGGCTTTTTACATTAATATAATTAATATGTAGCATTTAATTTTTCTTGTAGTATTTTACCCTAGACGCATTTCGTCGCGATCGATGTTTGTTTGGGACTCTATTTAATGTGCCGCGTTAATTGATGTTCGCACTAAAATTCTGGAACATTTTTTTTAAAACGCGTTTTATACCTGTAGTTTAATGTCTTAAATGTTATCAAAGTCATTTAAATATTATCTTTGTGGCTAATAAATATTAGATGATATTCTGTCATTGCGAAATTGAAGTACCGTGACATTAAAGTAGGATACAATAATTATTATTATAATTATATAATTCAATATTTGTAAGAAAATACGTAGCTTGAACCTGGCTAAAAAAATGAAAAAAACATTGCGACTAAAGATATTGTCTAATACTGAATTAGACTATTAGGATACAAAGCGAAAATGTATCACACGATCGAGATGAAATGCGACAAAAACTTATATATCGACAAAAATATGACGATTGAGGCACAACGCGATAGTTTAATGCACGATCAAGGTGAGATGCGACTAAAACTTATAACGACTAAAACAGTAAACGATCGAGACACAACGCGAAAATTAAATATACGTTCGAGGGGAAAAGCGATTCGGTGAACCGCTACAAGGAATTTATGCTTTTGAGGTAAAGGCCTAACAAACGAAACTTTCGCGTGGCTCACTATCATAGTTTTGGAGAAATTGCAATTTAAAGAAAAAGTCCCGGAATTTTAAGAAAATCTATATATATATATATATTTTACGGAAAGTACGCATTTAAATATTAATTTTGCACTGTGATATAAGAGGTCTAGTATACGGCTAAATAATACACTTATCGCGACTTAGCTAGGGCTTGTCATTTTCAAGATAATCGCGGAAATAGTAAAATCTTCTTTATGTTTTAAAAAAGAATATCTTTAGTAGTCTACATTTTTTTTGGTTTTGTAACATCGCCACTGTTATGGACTACTTACACACAAAAAACAGAATTCAAAACTCGCGGACTTTCGGAGATATCATTTGTTTAAGACTTCCTGGATTCCGGGATTTTGGTAAAAATTTACTACTATTTTTAATTTTAATTTTCTATTGTAAATGTATCATTTTCATTTGTCAGAATAGATGCAAATTCACTTTCACTTTAGCCCAACGCTCAACATTCCTTATTATTGGAAGAACCAGTAGATCATGTTGTCTACATTACAAGGGTATCGTGTGATAATGAACGAATTTTAGAGTCAATTGTCTTGGAATTAGGGTATTATTGAGGATCACATGCATTCTAGGATGCAACTAGCGCTAGGAGGACCACAAGTGAAAAATACTTTGATCAAAGAAAATGAAGTTAGAAATACATAATATGACATGACATAAAAAATACGTAACTACTTCATAATTTCTAAATGTATGTATACATTTAGTATGTATGTATATATTAAATAATAACACATGCCAGCTGTTTATGCGGTACTTTTGAATGTCGCCAAAAAATATTGAAAATCCCGGAAATCGGGAAGACTTAAAGAAATTATATCTCCGAAAGTCCGCGATTTTTGAATTCCGTTTTTTGTGTGTAAGTAGTCCATAACTGTGGCTATGTTACAAAACAAAAAAAAATTTAGACTACTAGAGAATGATATTCTTTTTTAAAACATAAAGAAGATTTTACTATTTCCGCGATTATCTTGAAACTGACAAGCCCTAGCTAAGTCGCGATAAGTGTATTATTTAGCCGTATACTAGACCTCTTATATCACAGTGCAAAATTAATATTTAAATGCGTACTTTCCGTAAAATATATATATATAGATTTTCTTAAAATTCCGGGACTTTTTCTTTAAATTGCAATTTCTCCAAAACTATGATAGTGAGCCACGCGAAAGTTTCACTGTTGCATTTCTGACATATTCCTCTATTCAATCATCTAATAATATAACCCTGTCTCAAAATGAGGTCCAAGGGAACACTGTGCAATGGGCTGGACACATTGCTCGTAGAACTGATGGCCGGTGGGGTGTTAAGGTTCTCGAGTGCAGACTACGGACCGGGAGACGCGGTGTCGGTCGGCCCCCTACTAGATGGACCGACGACCTGGTGAAAGTCGCTGGACACCGGTGGATGCAGAAGGCGTGTGACCGTTCGTGGTGGAAGTCTTTGGGGGAGACCTATGTCCAGCAGTGGAAGTCCCCGGGTTGAAATGATGCAAATAAAAGTATCTATGGTATGCTTTTACTTAATAAATAAAATAAAAGAATTGTGTGTATTATTTCGTATAATTTGTGGATAACATAACATGAATTGCATGTGGATAACATAAGTAAGATTAATTAGTAATTACAATAATAAAACGAAATGTTTACAAAATTAACTCGCAACAAGACAAGACTAAGGTCCGACATTTAATTCACTGCAGTATGTTAGAATATGAACTCTTTAGTTATATGGTTTATGAAAAGTTAGATAGTTGCTGATTGCTATGGTAACTTGAATAAGATATATGTCGAAATAAAAAGTCGAGTAAACCTCTAAAATGTTTTGATTTTATTTTAACATGGTAGCAGAGCGTGGTTCCGCGAGATATAATTAATAACTTCACGTAAAGGATTTTAAGTCGTATTTTGCCATGATGGAGAAGTGTATTTTGGATGCTTCAAAAATGCAACTTGGAATGTTAACGGACTCAAATTGGATTACATGGAAGTATAAAATTATAATCGCTTTGAAAGGTTTGAGAGTTTTGGATATAGTTGAAAGCAAGATCAAAGATCCTGACCAACCTCCTCCAGACGCAACTAAAGAGCAGCTTTCACAGTACAAGACCGCGTTGCACAGTTACTCGACTGCTGACAGTACTGCCCTTCTTGTCATTACCACTAATCTATCTGAAGACAATTTAGAAAAAGTAATAAGATTTTCCACTGCAAGAGAGGTATGGCTAGAACTGCATCGCTTATTTGATGGTGTTTCAGAAGACAAAGCCTACGACCTTTGTATGAAATTCTTCAGCTATAGCATGCAAGCTGGTGACAATATGGCAACTCATCTCAGCAAATTAAAGAATATATGGGTAGAATTAACAAGAGAACTTCAAAAGGAACACTCTAAGAGTGATTTGCCCGAGCTATTTCTTATTTGTAAGATTTTAGAAACATTACCAGAAGAATATTTCTCATTCAAGTCTAGCTGGTTACTAATGGCTAAAAATGAAAGAACTGTGGAAAATATTACAAGTCAGTTATGCTCATATGAAAGAGCCTTGAGCAATAGAACTGGGGAAAAAGTAGAAGCGCTCGTGGTAAAGGAGAGCTCTAATTCTAAATTAAAGACAAAGAAGAAGTCAGATAGATGCCACTACTGTGGAATAATTGGGCACAGGATTAAACAATGTTCTAAGTGGATATCTAACGGAAGACCACCTAAAGAAAAACCTACAACCAGTGTGAATAACATGAATGTTTTGGCCGTACAAAATACGTATGATGCAGAGGAGAGAAATAATTGGTTTGTCGACAACGGAGCTACAAGCCACGTGACAAATAGAGAGGATTTTTTCCAGTCATTCGAAAATTTTAAGGCGCCACACACTGTAACCACAGCAAATGGTGAGGTAATCAAGGCTGTCGGTAAGGGAACTATTCTTATAGAGGCTATTATAAATAAAAAAAAGGTTCAGACATTGTTGGCAGATGTATGGTATGTACCTACCATAAATAAAAATCTATTTTCAGTATTATCTGCTCAGGACCGACTATCAAACAGTCTCTTCATGTCAACAACAACAGAATGCAAACTCATAAAAGATGGAGATGTAATACTTATTGGAGACAGACAGAAACATGGAGGTCTTTACAAACTTAGACTAATAAATGTAAAGCCCGTAACCAGCCAATTGAATTAAATTGCATTTCAGATGAGAATTTGCTTCAGTTATACCATGAAAGACTGGCACACCAGAATAAAGCTCATGTGAAGAAAGTAGTTGATAGAGAACTTGGTATAAAACTGAAGTCAGATGATGAAACATGTGAAGGTTGTATATATGGCAAAGCACATCGACTGAAATTTTGTACGCGAAAAAGAGCGACTGAACCTGCAGAACTCATACATGCCGACGTATGTGGGCCGTTCACAGATTCTTTTGGAAGAAACAAGTACTTCCTACTCTTCAAGGATGATTTCAGCAAATTCCGCTTCGTTTACTTTTTACAGAGGAAATCGGAAGTTCACAATAAGCTTGAACTTATGCTTGCTGAAGTAAGCATCAGGGTATACAGTAAAAGAGCTTTTAAGTGATAACGGCGGAGAATTTGATAATGAAGTCGTACGAAGAACTTTACAAAAGAACGGAATTAGGCAAAGATTGACTATGCCACATACACCAATGCAAAACGGATGCGTTGAAAGAGACAACCGGACAGTAGTTGAAGCCATGAGAACAATTATGCATGCAAATGATCTACCACAGGTTCTTTGGGCAGAATTGGTTGGTGCTACAGTATATGTTTTAAACAGAACAGGCCCAACTCCTTTGGACAAGTCACCATATGAGATATGGTATGATAAGAAGCCAAGAATAAAGCACTTGCGGATAATTGGTTGCACTTGCTATGCACACGTTCCAAAGATAACTAGGAAGAAATTGGACAAAAAGGCAATAAAAGGCGTCCTAGTAGGCTACGACAACGATGAAGGCTATAGAATTTGGTCGTTAGAGAAGAACAAATTAATTCGGTCCAGAGACGTTATATTTGAAGAGAAGACATTGCAAAATAACAAAGAGAAAGAAATAAAAATACCTTTTGCTGTTATTCCAAGTTCTTCTGGAGACTCTTCTACACCAAATATAATAGAAATTCCACTTCCGGAAGAAAATCCGACTTGCATAGAGGATGATCAATTCGAAGACTGCAGTGACGAAGTAGTAGAACAAAGGTCAGATAGTAGAGAAGAACCTGAACAATCAGAGGAACTAGAAATTGAGCAAAGAATGACACGAAGAGATCGTTCCGCTCTTAATCCTCCTCAAAGGTTTGATGATTTTGTGATGACTACAGTAGCTGAGTTGAATGAAATTAAGGAACCTCAGTCATTCAAAGAAGCAATCCAATGTCAAGAGAGTGATAAATGGAAACTTGCCATGGATGATGAGATCAAATCACTGAAAGAAAACCAGACATGGGAAATGGTGCCTTTACCGGAAAAAAGAAGCGCCATACCATCCAAATGGATTTTTAAAGTGAAGACTAATCCAGATGGAAGTGTCGAGCGATTTAAGGCCAGATTAGTCATCAAAGGTTACTCTCAAAAAGAAGAAGTAGACTTTTATGAAACTCAGTCCAGTAGCTAAAATGAGCACAATTCGAGCCGTATTGAGCATTGCTGCACGAGATGACATGATACTAACACAGTTTGACGTATCTACAGCTTTTCTCTATGGAAGCCTGAATGAGGAGATTTACATGATACCACCTGATGGGTACAATGAAAATCCAAGTTAGGTCTGCAAATTAAAAAGAAGCTTATATGGACTTAAACAGGCTCCAAGGTGTTGGAACAACTGTATGAAAGAGTTTCTTCTAAAGGTTGGATTTACAGAAAATGAAGCTGATCCATGTCTCTTCATAAGACAGAGGGGGGAGAGAAGGCTTATTCTATGTCTTTATGTAGATGATGGCTTATTGGCTTCCACTCATGAAGAAGAATCAGAATGTTTCCTGAAAGAGTTAAAGGGGCGATTCAAGATTAAGACAAAGCCAGCCAGTTACTTTCTAGGATTAGAGATAGAAAGAAGAGAAAATGGTTCAATAAAGCTTAATCAAGCCGCATATACCAAGAAACTGCTAGAAAAGTTTGGTATGGAAGGATGCAAATCTGTGGGCACTCCGATACTAAAAGATAGCACAGAATGCACTGACATAAAAGATGAAAATGTGTCCCACAAATATCCGTACAGGCAAGTGGTGGGAGCATTAGCATATCTGATGGTAGGGACAAGACCCGACATCGCTTTTGCTGTAGGTGTTGCTTCTAGAAAACTAGAGAACCCTTGCAATGAAGATGTTGTTAAGGTGAAACGTATTTTACGATATCTTCAAGGTACCTTGGACTGGGGCATAATCTATAAGAGAAAGTATGAAAAAATATTGTCCTGCTACAGCGATGCGGATCATGGTGGAGATTTGGAAACAGGACGCTCTACAACAGGAATGATTTGCATATATGCTGGTGGGCTAATATCTTGGAAAAGCCAAAGACAGGTTTCGGTATCAATTTCTAGCACTGAGGCAGAAGTAGTTGCAGCCAGTGAAACTACAAGAGAAATTATTTGGTTGAAAAGACTGCTAGATAGCATTGAAGGAGCTATTGAGGTACCAGGGTTGCACGTTGACAACGAATCAGCGATAAAACTGGCACACAACCCACCGTTTGAGTTCCACCAGAGGACTAAACACATAAGGATACGAAACTTCTTTGTTAGAGAAGCAGTATCAGAGGGTGCGTTGCTGATCAATAAAGTGGCAACAGAGTTCCAGCTGGCGGATATGATGACCAAGCCACTATTCAAACCGAGGCTTATCATGCTTTGTAATAAAATGGGCCTAGGAAAAGACTAACTTATCATAAAGAGAAGATGTTAGAATATGAACTCTTTAGTTATATGGTTTATGAAAAGTTAGATAGTTGCTGATTGCTATGGTAACTTGAATAAGATATATGTCGAAATAAAAAGTCGCGTAAACCTCTAAAATGTTTTGATTTTATTTTAACACAGTAAACTGACAGAGCCAAATGTCATTCTGAGAAATAATGATACCACATTTATTTAAATAGTGCTTGACACGTTCACCTAACGAATGATTTGATCAAAGAACGAACTAAATATTTTATGAGCATACATAGGTACTTAGCTAAGAATATTATTTTATTACATTTAGCTGATCAAATTGCTTGCAACAGAATATTAATAAAAAAAATATTAATATGAGACACGAGTAAGCCACAGACTAAACAAAATAATATCGCATTTATGTAACATTAAAAAAACAAACCTGCTCAATTCATAAAGACAGTGACATACTTAAATCAAGTGAGCTGTAATAATTATAAATATAACCCAAAAACGTCAGATCACATATTCATGCAATAGTAATTAGTTGGTTTAGGCGTTCTAGCCTTAGCCTAATTATTCCCGCGGCATTTTTTTTAGCCATAGGTACAAATATTTATTCATTTCTATTTTTAATTATTTGTGTTGATATCATTCATTCATTAGGCAACATCACTATTTTTTATACTCCAAAAACTGACAACACTGAAGCTGTCATTCTACTGCACTGAATTAAAAGTCGGACCATAGTACTACTCCTGTCGACAGTATTCATTCATAAACAAATAAAAATAAACTGCATATCATAAAAATATTACATCCATTAAGATTCCGTTAAGTACTTACCATCTGAGGCCCGTGGCAAATTCATTGGATGGGGCCCTCTCAGTAAAATCGTCATGTTACTCCTGAGCTCGCAGGCCTCGCAGCCTCTCGGGCCGGAAGGCTGCCTCGGGCCGAGGGGCCCTCTCGGGCTGGGGGCCCGTGGCATTTTGCCGACTTGCCACCCTGTAGTTACGCCACTGGTATGTACCCAGTGCGTTGCTGTCGGTGTCTTTCTTACACTTTACTACTTGATACTCCAACGAACTGGTAATAGCACGAATACTTTTAATCCGTCGGCTTCATCATTATCACCATTTCTTCAGCCTGTTACCGCCACTGGTGAGCACTCGAGTACGCCATTCATCCCGAATCCCGATCATGTGCTGTTCTAATCTAATCCAAAATTGATCCGGCTTGCCTTCAGTAATTACAATGTTCCAAGATTTGTGAAAGTTTCTTCATATTTGTTTTTTCTTGTCATAACATTCAATTTAATATTGGATTATTATTATTAATTTATCGATATTTTTACGTTTTTGGAGGAAAAATATTAAGCTGACGTTGACATGTAAACATACTAATGACGGTTCTGAATGAAAGTCAATTTACAGTCAACTTAGACGTGGCGGGCTCGCAACGTCGCAATTAGTAAGGGTGTTTTGTACTGGAGATTTCATTACGACTTTTTTAAACATAAACGCAAATATCTCAAAAACCAAGCTGAATCTAGCAAACATTATAATACGACAATTTTAACTCCAAATAATGTCTGGAATACGCTGTTAAAATTATTCGGTTTCCTCGTGTAACACCGTGTATATTAGTTTATTTGTTTTATATTTATTTATTTATAGTATCATCATCTATTTTTGCTACTTTTGTGCAAAACTTGTAGGTATGTGTCCAACCCTATGCATTGTCCTTACTCATCTACTTCAGGGTTAGCTGGAAGAGATCCCATTTAGGGATAAGTTCGCCTTTGTACATTAGTTTAGTAACAATATTGTAATATTTATATTTTTGTACAATAAAGAGTTTACATACATACATACATACATACATATTATGTGCTATCATTTCAAATATTTTCAGATTTTTAGTATTTGTTATTTTGGCTGTGGACACATGACTCTAACAATAAAAAAACATAAACCCGCCATCAAAAATGCAAGAAATAAATCCTTATAAAATGGTAGGTAGGTCAGTCCAATTGAAGTCGGCGTCCCACAATATGTTAACCAAAAGCCGAATGAAGTTGGACTGACATACCTACCATTTATAAGAAGTTATTTCTTGCATTTTTGAAGGCGGGTTTTGGTTTTTTTGTCGCGAGGTTTAATTTGTTTGTATAGTAACCCTACACTGAGCATGGTCCGATTTGTCCTTGCCCTGTATTTTTTTGATGAAGTTATAGTGAGGCTAGTTGTGGCATAACCACCGGTGTATGAAACAACTAGTCCTTAGCTTGGCGCCAGAAAGAACCCTAAGTTTACTTAGGTTATATACTCGTATATAAAAAGCGAAATAAAAATCGCTCACACAACAAGTCGTCAAAATTAATGAAATATTAAAAGCCGTGAATAATTTAAAGCTCTTAAGAGCAATAAGCCCTCACGCCGTGGGCGGCCATTGTTTGACGCGTTGTTCGAAGAACGCGAACGAGATGTGAAGTGTTATCGAGTGATTAAACGACCAGTGTAGGGTGCTCGAGTCGCTGAAAAGTCTAGCCTCCCCACTGTTTGTAACCTCTCATGGTTTGGGGCTTATTTGGACACATAAATACAATTACGAGTATAAAGTGCCAATACCACTAGGCTGCAAGTAGAGACTGCGACGTTAGAGGTAACTTCTTTTAGGTAGTCAAATACAAAATCCAAGATAAGTGCTGTCGTCCGCGTTAAAAACTCTTCAGTTGCATTTGTTTGCTAAGGAACACAGACGAACGTTTTAAAACGGTTTTAAGTTCAACCTAATAACAACCAAGGTATCTTAAAGTAAAGTTACAAATCTTCAAAATACAATCTCATACCCGTGACCATTCCTCTCATAAAACGAACAAGGCAATAAAATGACATTTGAGACTTAGAAACGAAAAGATGTAGTTTAATTAAAATTTATTGAAAAATCAACCTTGATGCAACTTTGATGCAAGAATTAAAGTACTTTTCCCGTGATTGCCCTGTGAGGTAGGGCCTGGCCACACCACCACGGCCCGGAGCCGTAGAAAGGCGCGTTGCCGCGTCGTGTTGATACGCAGTACCGTGTTTCATTATAAAGCAGAATATTCAGTCGACTGTCCTGCGCGTAGAGATTAAAATAGCTTGAAGCCGATGTTACACGGCGCCGTGAATCTGCATCATGCGTGGTATATGTGGACAGGCCCTGCCATTGTTTTTAATCGATTCTTTTTGCTTCTATGAATTTTACTAAAAGAGGTATGGAGTCACATTAAATTTTAAAATTAATTAATTTAATTTCCTTTCTTTTCTTCTTTAATGCTTTAGAGGGGAATAGTACATTTTGATGCAAGTGCGGAAAGTATGTCATTTTACACGAGTCCCGTGTGTCGGGGCGAGTGAAAATGACAGTTCCGCACGTGTACCAAAAGACGTTTTATAATACATTTGCGAAAAAAGGTGTATCCGATTATCTGTGTATGTGTGTATCTGTGTATCTGTCCTCTTCCCCTCGGGCCTCTGCAGTGAGCTTAACGTATGCACAAACTCTGTCCAAAATTAAATAATTTTAATAAAATAAAACAAAAATTATAACGTCAAAATACTAGGAGTGCATAAACATTTGAAGTATCTACCTAACCTACAGTCATCCGCGCTGTGTCGGGGGCGTCCGTTCTGCCCTCCTAATTACCTACCTCTGCGCTCCTGGTAATTTATTTAAACATGCCAACTCTTTGGTTGGATGCAAGGCTTAGAATACATATAAAAAAAGAAAAGTTAACGCACTAGTGCGAAATAGGAAAAGTAAAAAGCACTAGTTCGAAAAATCCAACTTTCTGCACGATATACAGCTACGAAAAGTAGCACTTTTAAAAAAAACTTTAATATTGATTATGATCAACACTTATTATGGAACGCATCTCTGTTTCGTTTCTCAGACTCTCAGTTGGCTCTCCATAGGTACTTATTATGATTTGTGTTTTTCCTAATAAATAGTCAAAGTAGTAGAAAAGGTAACCCATAATTTTATCTAATTACACTTCATCGATTGTAACAAACCAACCATTGTAACCATGATGTTTTCAGCACATTTTAAACATTAATTTCATTTGTCATTATTACCTAACCTTCATGTTACATTTGTAACTACAAAAAAAAACAAACGCGGCGAGAATGCGTTATGATGGGTTCGTTGAAAGGTGTAATAGTTTCTGAGAAAAAATGAGTGTGATATATATGTATAGGCACACAGACAGACGAATATGGCTAAGGAATAGTTTAATTTCGGAACCCTAAAAAAGGCCTCCCACGGAAAACGCTCGCCTTATTCTTGTTCTGGTAGCAAAATACCTACTTACCGTAGTAGGTGTACAAACATTTTATTTCGTGTACCTCCTCTACACATAACGTGGGGATGTATTTTTTTGTGGGGTGTCTTTAGGTTTTTCAAAAATATTGCGGGTTTGTGGAAACCATTTTTCGATTAATGGATCCGTTTATGAAATACGAGTATTAAGCGCTATTTTTTGTTAACGTCAAGTGTCCCTCACTACAGCCAAATCTACAAATACTAAAAATCTGAAAAATATCTTTAATGAAAGCGCATATAACGAATTTAAAAGAAAAACTATCACGACTAAGTAGACATCATTGGTTTTTGGGATACAGGCGATTAAAGTGTGTATACCTACTAAAATCATCTAAAACGGCACCAAATGACTTTCAATAGAAATTTATTTATATTTTTGTTGTTTTTTATGTTTTGTATATGTATTAGCGGCGGAGCTTAGTGGATTCGGAACCCTACACTAAGCATGCTCCGACATACTCTTGCACGGTTTTTATCTAATATTTTACCTTTGTATGTTTGTTTGTTACGCTTTTACAGCTAAAAACGCTCAACCGATTTCTAGAAATTTTTATAAGTTGAATGCTAGAAATCGGTTTTTAGGAATCATGGTTTGTTCAAAAACACCACGATACTAGAGTTGAATACTCTTTCGAAATACAAATTGAACGCGATACGAGTCAAATTCGCGAGTAGTTTCACCAGGCAGATCAGAGAACTGGCGACAGGGGGCCACGTTTCTTATGAAGAAAAAACAATAGTTTGCATAAAAGAAGTCCGCCCAGCGTATTAAGAGCCGCGTGTTTCTGCAATAACGCGGAGGTTAGCGGGGCTGAGAGGGTTCTGCGAATATCTGGTGGCTTTAAATTCGAGATAGAGCGCTGGCTCCGCGCCAACCTTCTTACCAGGTTCGCGTGTGGGGGGCTCGCGGGACTCGCAATCAAAACTGCCCAAATATTATAAAATCAGGTTTTGGTAATGGTACAACCCATTACCGTTAATTCCATATTCGTTGACCAATATATAAGTGCCTACTTCACCGTATAGTACTTTTCAAAAGCAAATGCACGAGTATCAGTGAAAAATACCAAAATCGTTATAGGTGTACCTATACTATTATATCATTAGATACTGAAATGTTGACAATGGACCAACTAGAAAGTATACCCATATAGCAGCGAAAAAATGACAAAAAATTCAAATCGGTCCAGTGGTCTATATTAATTAATCAATTTAACCCCATTTTACGGTACTTGCGGCCCGCCAGCGGCTTCGCCACGCTGCAAATTTCCGACTCTCGGAGTGGATTTTGTTTTCTGCGCTATTTTCTTAATGTTTTTTTAATGTAAGAACCTTCTACCAAGTAAGAAAGAAAGAAAGAAAGAAAATACATTTATTGCCACAGAAAATAATATAAAAATACAAAAGAAACTAAGAACTAAAACTAAGAAATCTAAAGTAAAAATAAAACACTCGACTGGGCCGGTATTCTAGGCGGTACAAAACGATACCGCAATTAACCCGCTATGGCATTGTTATGACGTCAGCCGCCATTACTGTCAAGTAAATAAGAATTATCAAAACGGTGTCAATACGGTAACAGCTCCCCACCGTGTTGAATAGAGGCCCTGGACATTATCATTGTGGCAAAAGGGCGGCGCGTCAGCGTGTGCCGAGCTCGCACGACGGCCCTCGGGCCGGCGTCCACAGCTCAGCGCTGGTTTTCAGCGCAACCCTACGTTTAAAAACTAAAACTAATTTAACCTAAAATCATTTACACCGAACAAGCAATACATCACACGCACTGATATGTGTTTCTTCGAAATAAAGGCCACAGGATATACACACTTAACATCCGTATACTATTGTTCATACCCTGCCTGATGCTCAAAAAATCAAAATAAAACAAATCAAAATACAATGTTTAACTTTGATTCAAATTTGCATGCGGGCCGGGCGGTCTTAAACACTACATTCATGCTGTCTTTTTGTCGAATAACTAGAATATTAATATTAGAAGTATAAAAAGCCTTTTAAAAAAAGATGAATGAAATCGGTTAAGCCGTTCTCAAGTTATAGCGTGACCAGTAGAAATAGGGTTTTGTTTTTATAAACATGATTGTATAGATTATCACATGGCACAAAAGTTATACAGATTTGTGTTACTTACTGTCTTTAATTACTCGACTGCGTCAGAGGAAGAGCTATGTTTCTTATCTTATCTTATCTTTTTGGTGGAGTCCTTACGGATACACTTCGACCAAGGCTTATGACTCGGTGCCTCACTCATGGCTCGACAGGATCTTAGAGTTGTATAAAGTTGATGCAACTTTGAGATCTTTTTAGGTGTGTGTATGAGGCAGTGGGTCACAGTCCTTCGTCAACCAGGTGGTCGAGACGTCCCTTCTGATTTGCCTAACTTAATAAGGATTGAAAGAAGCATCTTTCAGGGTGACAGTCTGAGTCCTTTGTGGTTTTGCCTAGCCTTGAATCCTCTTAGCTCTTTGCTGAAGGATTCCGGGCTTGGCTATCGACTTCGTAGAGAGGCTGAAGTCATTCCCCACTTATTGTTCATGGATGACCTCAAACTGTTTGCATCGAAGCGCCAAGATTTTATCGCACTATTAAAAATCACACAAGACTTTAGTAGTGCGATCAAGATGGAATTCGGTGTAGATAAGTGTGCGGTCATGCATGTTCAACGAGGGAAAGTTGTAAATTCTTCGAATTTGCAGCTTTCAGAGACAATGACTCTCAGATCTCTCTCCGAAGTTGAAACCTACAAATATCTTGGTATGTCACAGTCTTTAGGTATTGTGGACAGCGATATCAAGCAGTCAGTGAAGGAACGCTTCTTCTGTCGCTTGACAAAAGTTCTTAACAGTCTTTTGTCGGGTGGCAATAAGGTGGCCTTCAATGGCTGGGTGATGCCGCTGCTCACATACTCCTTTGGCATACTAAGGTGGACTCAGACTGAGCTGGACGCCCTGGATAGGAGGGTCCGTCTACTGCTTAAATCACATCGCATGTTGCACCCACGCTCATCTGTTATGAGATTGTACATCCCGAGGAAATGTGGAGGTCGAGGCATTTTAAAT
The DNA here is from genome assembly GCA_923062465.1 of Acleris sparsana. Lineage (NCBI taxonomy): Eukaryota > Metazoa > Arthropoda > Insecta > Lepidoptera > Tortricidae > Acleris > Acleris sparsana. The sequence continues at coordinate 68,723,584 of OV281285.1, read as the reverse complement.
GCTAAGAATCTCCACAACCGCGAGGTGTGCAATCTCAGGGATTATTTACTTCGCACTGAGTGTGGGATGCATCGTGATGTGGTTGCAGTAGACAGAAGCCTCACGCCTCTCTCCTTGGCAAACGAGAACTGGCGCAGACCAGCGGTAGACTTTTTAGCGTCCGTGAACTGGCTACGGTTTGGTGACCTCTTTGGGGAAACCGAAGGTTTTGTCTGTGCAATTGCTGACGAGGTCATAATGACGAATAATTACCGGAGATATATTCTGAGGGATGGCACGGTTGACATTTGTCGAGCATGTCGTTGCCCCGGCGAGTCCCTCAGACATATAATTTCCGGTTGTTCGCATTTGGCCAACGGTGAGTACTTGCACAGACATAACCTCGTGGCCAGGATCATCCATCAGCAACTTGCTCTTCAATACGGTCTTGTTGAGTTTGAAGTGCCGTACTATAAGTACACACCGACGCCAGTTCTCGAAAATGGTCGTGCTACGCTCTATTAGGATCAATCTGTCATCACGGACAGGACTATTGTCGCCAATAAGCCTGATATCGTTTTGACAGATCGATCTCAACGCCGGGCAGTGCTCGTCGACATCACCATCCCGCATGATGAGAATCTCGTGAAGGCCGAGAAGGACAAGCTCAGCAAGTACCTTGACTTGGCTCACGAGGTGACCGCCATGTGGGATGTTGACTCGACGATCATTGTCCCAATAGTTGTTTCGGCAAACGGTCTTATAGCAAAGAGTCTCGACCAACACCTCAAGAGACTCTCGCTAGATGGCTGGATCAAGGGCCGGATACAGAAGGCAGTAATCCTCGACACGGCACGTATTATGAGGAGGTTCCTCTCTCTGCAGCCCTAACCACCGGTAGCTTGAGCCCTGCCTCGCTGCCGGCGGCATTCGTAGGTTAGGTTTTTTATAATGTTTATTTTTTATATTAGTATTGTTATTTTACTTTTATAATTGAATATTCACTGTAAAAAACCTAATTGTACAGATATAAAATAAATATACGGAATAATAATAATAATACTTTATTTGCAAAAAACAAGACACGATTACTTACACTTTTTCACACCTCTTATCAAGTATTCAAATATAAAGAATGTAAAAATTAAATTAAAATTTAAATGCTTTTTTTAAAGCCGGATGTTGTAGGTGTTACAATACGTGTGTACTTACAATTTATTATAACACTCAGAGTAAGCTTCCTCTGTTCCCCGTACTAGTAATTATACTGTATCACGGTGGATATTAATTATTTATTAATTTATTTATTATAGAATTGAATGCCAGCAACAAATAATATATAGTATACTTTACGAACACGGAATTTTCGAATAGCGATTTTATTTTTATTTCTAGTATTTAAATTATGTATAACAGAGTTTTTGGTCAAATAATCTAAATTCTTAATAACATAAATAATATTCTCGTAAATAAATTGTGACGCTACAGTTTAGATATTAATTTCTTTAAAAAGTTCTCTTAAGGAGTCACGGGAATTTAAATTGTAAATAGAACGAATGGTCCTTTTTTGTAACACAAATATAGTTTTCACTTCTCATGCTCGTAAAGTCCTTCTTTATGCTGGGTATAGGCTGCATAAAATCGCATTTTATGCACTAGTGCATAAAGTAATTTCTTCTTTTAAGACTAAGGCAATCAGGCCTCACAGCCTTCACACAATACACCTTCATTTAATTGATATATTTTTATGAGATTTTGGTTACATCTTAATTTAATTACGACATTTTTGTATAACTATCTAAATACAAATTTACGAATAATACCTACGGCGTGCATTTACGGTAAAAAAATACAACGCAAATATTTATAATAACTTGGCATTAAGCATCAGACCATAGTCAAACCTGTCAAACGTCAAATAGTCGAAAATTAAAAAAAAAGTTAAGAAGGTAATCAGGCCTTACAGCCACATACACAATACACCATATTTTAATTCATTTGTTTTTATGAGATTTAGGTTATTTCTTAATTTAATTACGACATACCTATATATAACTATCTAAATACAAATTTACGAATAATACGGGCGTGCATTTAAGTAAAAAAATATAACGCAAATATTTATAATAACTTGGCATTAAGGCACAGACCATAGTCAAACGTCATATAGTCAAAAATAAAAAAAAAGTTTAAGAAAAATTGTGAGGCGCGAAGCCAATTTTTCGTTAAACAAAACTAGAAACTAGAAAATTTTGTTGTGTCGCGTTTGAAAATTCAATAAGTAGTTAAACAATGTCCTCGAGTAGTGATAGTAACGATCAACTAATGATTTCGCCTGAGACTTTAATGGAAAGAAGTGCGAAAGATGTAATTGAGAAGATATTGCCGCCTAAATCGAAGAAAATCTATCTCAGTAGGTACATACGAAAGTTTTATGACTTGGAAGAAAAAAAAAACGTAAACACGTTTGCGGAGTGTGTGTTTTTAAGCTATTTTGACGATCTGTCGAAGAAATTACAGCCTCCAACCCTCTGGAGCATTTATTCAATGTTAAAATCTACCGTGCAGTTGAAACATGACGTCAATATAAAAACATATTCTAAGCTAACAGCTTTTCTGAAGAGACTTTCCAGCGGATACAAAGCTAAAAAATCGAAAGTTCTCTCAGAAATCCAGGTGGAAACATTTTTAAATAACGCTCCTGACGAAAAATATTTGGCCACAAAAGTACGTATTGCTTTTTTGTATTAAAATGCTTTAGCACATATTATTTGATTGTTTGAAAACTGCTACCTACATGTTTATTTATCATCGATATTTTTGTTTTAGGTAGCCCTAATTTTTGGCATCAGCGGTGCATGCCGAGGTATAGAACTCGATAATATTACCATGAAGGATGTGAAGACAGATATCCAATTACAAGCAATAAACCTGCCCAATACTAAAACTAATATAGAAAGGTCGTTTGTGGTAAAAGGAGAGTATTTAAATATAGTTCGAAAATACCATGCCCTACGGCCTCAAAATATTGGCACAGATAGGTTTTTTCTTAATTACCAAAACGGTAAATGTACAAGGCAAGTCATCGGCCGGAACAAGTTTGCAGCAATGCCCAAAGAAATAGCGACTTTTTTGAACTTGGAAAATCCTAAAAGCTATACTGGGCATTGCTTCAGGAGGACATCAGCCACCCTCTTAGCTGATTCAGGAGCTAACATTACCACCTTGAAACGGCACGGTGGCTGGAAGTCCGACCAGGTTGCAGAGGGCTATATAGAGAACTCTATAGAAAATAAATGCAAGATATCAGACTATATTACAGAGACCATCAATTTGGCCCCGAATGAGCCAGTTGCGTCCACGTCCAGGGACTGCAAGATAAAATCAAATATTAGGCCGATGGATGAAGAAAGTGTAACTTCAGAGCGACCTCCAACTCCATCTGATAATAAACCGATTACGTCGTCACAAACAAATACTGTAAATATGCCAGGAAAGAACATTACATTACATATTCAAAATTGTTCGAAATTTACTTTTAATTTCAATTAATTTTACATTTTTATGCGCAAACATAACATTTTAATTACTTACATTAAATATAAAAATTTAATAAATTATCCTGTAAGTATGTGCTTCTTGTTTTATTTCCTTGCAATCGAAGTGAAAAGCAGAGTGTAAAATTCGAGCATAAAACCCATTTTACCCTCGACGTGACTATCCACACTCGCCGTTCCGGCTCGTGTGGCTATATGCACATCTTGGGTAAAATGGCTCGTTTTATGCACTTGTTGTTCAATCCACTATTGTATGTCAGCTGCCTTACCCCAAACCAGAATACCGTAAGTCATAACACTATGAAAATAACTATAATAAACTAAGCGAGCTGTCTCAACATTAGTTAGTAGTCTAATTTTCCTAACTGCGTAAGCTGCCGAACTTAGTTTACCTGCCAGTACAGGTATGTGGGGACTCCATTGCAAATTTTAATCTATTGTTATGCCTAGGAAAACCGCCTTATCTACCATTTGCAAACACTCGTCATTTAGAAAAATACTAGAATCTACCGGTTTAACATTAGGAAAAGCGAACCTAACACATTTAGTTTTCTTAGCATTTAGTAGCAAGTTGTTACTAGTAAACCAATTAAGTACTTTAACTAGTGTGGCGTTTATCTACCATAGTCTACGGATTTTCTATCTACCTTGAAAATTAGTGAAGTATCAATATCGCTAAATTTATCCACTATTGGTGGTAAGTCATTTATGTAAACCAAAAATAAAAAAGGACCTAAAATAGAGCCTTGAGGCACACCTATTTTCACTATAGCTCCAACAGATTGCGTATTGTTTACAACAATTGTTTGAGTTCTATCACTTAGATAAAAAGACATAAGGCTAAAGCTTTATTGGACAATGCATAATGTTCTAATTTTAAAATAAGGGTCATATGTTCCACGCAATCAAAAGCTTTAGAAAGATCACAAAATATTCCTATTGCGTCGCAAGATTTTTCCCAACTGTTATACATATATTTAATGAGTACATATGCCGCATCAACTGTTGATCGACCTCTGGTAAAGCCAAACTGGTTGTTGCTAAGTAGTTTATTTCTGTTAAAGTGACCTAACATATCCTTCAGCATTCATTTCTCAAAGACTTTACTTAACCGTTTTAAGTAAAGTCTTAGAGTCATAGTATGGAAATGGGACGGAAGTTCGTTATATCACTCATCTCACCTGATTTAAAAAGAGGTATGACTTTACTATATTTCATGAGATCTGGAAAGATCCCCTCCTATATGCAATTATTGTAAATTAATGCTAGATGGGGTGCAATTACATCTATGATATGAAAGAACACTTTAACTGATGTGCCCCACAAATCTTCAGTCTTTTTAAAACTAAGCGATTTAAATATCATGACTATTGAATCTCAATTAACAGGGCTGAATTCAAAGTTTATATTACATTTATTGACATTAGTGCAAAGGAATGATTGAACTTCAACCGCGGATGATTTATGACATTTCGTAGAATTAATGGCTATGTTGGAAAAATAATATTCGAATGCTAAGGCAACGTCTTTATTTGACGTGATTTTATGGTCACCCGTGTTCAGGGTAACTTGATTATCACGAGTTTTTGATTCTCCCGTTTCTCTATTTATAATATTCCATACAGTTTTTACCTTGTTGTCAGATGATTTGAGTTTAAGACTAAGAAAAATTGCCTTAGCTGTTAAACAAACTTGCTTAAAGGTCCTCGAATAATTCTTAACATAATTTAGGATTTCAGCGTTCTTATTGTCCTCCCTCTCTATATACAGGTCATAAAGCCTATTTCTACTTTTATGAATGCCTGCAGTAGCTCATTCACTAAATTTAGTTTTCAATCTAGTTATAGTTTTCATTTTAAATTTGTTGTTAAATTGATGTAGAATTACGCCAAACAAGTCTTTATAAATACTATTCCATTCATTCTGTAAAAAGGGTAACACTGAAAGATTACTCTGAACTTTATTTTTGAATAATTCCGAATGATTACTAGTTATATAGGTCGGTATGTTATTGTGTGAGGTTATTGATAAAAATCGTAGATGAAAGATGCCTTCCGACCAAGATAGTCAGACTTAAAACAATTAAATATTTCTTTATCCAAACAATCGCAATTACAAAAAAAAAATCTAAGCAGGTTACACTACTAACACCTATCCGTGTGGGTTCAAAGAACAGATTACCTAAATTAAAAGATTTAAATAAACTTAGTAACCTAGTGGTATTATTTGACGTTTCAAGTAAGTTAATATTAAAATCTCCACAAACTATAACATGCTTCTGGCTATTACATGCTAATTTTAACACATGTTCCATAGTGGTTTCAAATGTGCAAAAATCAGCCAATGGTGGCCCGTAAACAGATATTACTATATAACTTTCTATTCTGCGCATGAAATTTCTACAATCCTTTCTATCGATAGCTTTACAATATCCTTTCTTTCTTTGATTAAGGAGTACTTTTAACAATTATAAAAGAGCCACCATGAATGGCACTAATAACAAAATAACTCACTAATTTAAAATTTAGAAATCAAAAATTCATTGGTCTTGTCTAAGCTAATTTTCAGTAACGCACATTATTTGTACATTTTCATTATCTAAGAACAACCCTATTTCTAGTTCTTTGCTGGAAAAACCTTCAATATTTTGGTGAATTAAATTTATACTCAAGGGTGTTTCCGCTAGCCTATAATTTAGTTTAAATTAAGAGGCAAAGCATTATTGCCAATTTTGGCTTGTTGGGGCTGTGAACTACCATATCTATTTGGTTCTATATTAAAAGCCAAAAGATCAACCAAGGTCAAAATATATTTCCTGGGCAAATTATTTTTTCCTGATGTTAGATCAAGGCGCTTTATAAATTACTATTATTTTTTGATTTTAGATTTAACATCATCATTTTTAATACTTTTAAGTAAAAAAACAAGTTGAATAATAATAAAATATAACACAACTAACCTATAATATAAATCCCTTCATTACCCCCACTTGCGGCATCGTGCCGAGGACACTCGCAGAGTTACCCCGTTGCACTGCGATGCTCAGTCTTTGGGCAAAACAGCAGCCCTGCCAGTGGTCGCCAGAGACACCTATTAATTTGTCTGACACTTCTTTAACCATTTTTTTTGTGTCAGATGACCACGGACCAAACCTTTCCATAGCAAGTGCACCAAATTCGTAATTTGGCTTTAAAAAAGCATATTTGCGGCACTTGATGGTTTGGGCGAGGTCTGCGGCGGTCCCTGGCTTGCGAGAAGAACCTTGGACGTGAGACGGTGCTAGCGTATCAACACAAGTGACGTCCCACGCCAAGGGACGACCTAGGCTTCCTTCGTGCTGCAAGTGGACTTGTTCTCACCATCTCCAGATTCCTACCGGGACTGTCCTCTACGAGGGTACCCCTGACCTCCTCACCTCTACGAGGATACTCTATTCTACGTGTGAAAGCCCAGCAGCTAGTCTCGAACTCAGGTGGCTAGGTTAATAGACCTCTGCGCTGAGAGTTTACCACTCGACCAAGCTTTCTGCTAGATTTATAAATTTGTTTAAATCAAATAAATTATATTTTTTATTACAGCATATAGCATATATTATTGAATTTAAGTGTGCTATTCTATTATTATGACTAAATGAGATACTTTGTGCGTATGGTAGCGCCATGATGATGCCACTATCTTCAATAGTGTTTAGTGTTGACATTAATTTATCTACACCGGACTTATCCACACCAAGACTATTTCCTACCAAAATTATTAAAGTGGTGTTTCTGTCAAAACTTCCTTTTAAAAGTAAATCACTTAATTGCATAAGAGTTGCGTTATGGTAACAGTAATTTGTATTATTTTGTTTTAATTTGTTATTTAACAATAAGAGTTCGACATTGTCATGGTTTCTTACTAAGCGTCGAGGCAAAAATGTTTGTTTCGAGAGTTTGATCTACAAATTCTTTTGGGGGCACAAGAAATTGTCTCGAAAATGTTTCTATAATTGAAAAATTAAGAAAATTAGCATCGCCGCTCTGAAAACTATAAAAGCGCATACGCATACGGGAAGCATTTATGGTAATTCTTACTCCACCTTCAAGAAGTGTACTACCTGAACTAACTAGTATTACTAGCTCACGTTTAACACTAAAAGATCTAAGAGTTGTCCGTCATTCTTCTGTGGAAGTTTATAGTCTAAGTCTGGCCAACCGCCGGCTCCGTTTGGGTTGTCATTAACATAGACTCCTAGGCTTCCTTCGTGCTGCAAGTGGACTTGTTCTCACCATCTCCAGATTTCTACCGGGACTGCCCTCTACGAGGGTACCCCTGACCTCCTCACCTCTACGAGGATACTCTATTCTACTGCTGTACCGCATCTCCTCCTCGAGGGTACCGAGTGCCGTACCTCATCTTTTTTGCTACTGCTGCACCTGCGCTTCACTGCGAGGGTACCGAGTTACAAACCGCATCTTCACTGCTGCATCTGTACCTACGCTTCTCCGTGACTGTTCTACGTTCTGCTGCTTTACCACGTGTCTCCAATCTTCTCTAGAGCTCCACTACGTTTACTACCTGATATCGTCCCACGCCCTTCTCATTGCTCACCATCACTTTTATAGTCTTTCTGAAGATGAAGAGCTTTGCATGTCCTAAGCCTACCGTAATTTTCCACTCTTTTTAGTGATATTCTAGGGCGTTATTGTTCAGGGCAGCTGTTATGGTGCCCGCTGAGGGAGGGTGCCACAAATGGTCTAGGTCCGACGGACACGCCGTTGGACCCTGCCCTTGCTAGCTCGTCGGCGGCTTCATTTCCGGGAAAGCCTTCACTCGTGTCCTAGAATCCACATCAGTTTCACCTTGTTGTTGTGCCGCTTGGCTGTCGCTTAGAATATAGATAGTTCTCTCCTGTGGAGGCCTACCAATATTCTCTTGCGTGCAGGCAATTATCACATACAACTCCGCCTGGAAGACCGTTGGCCCGGCATGCTCTTGCTCGGTTTTTTATTATACTTGGAAACGTGTATATTTAGATACGAATCCAAATATTTTTTTACATTAGGGGAGAGCGGGGCTAAAAGTTATTTTTTTTAGCTAACCGTTAGATTTATTAGGAATACTTGATTTTAGTATTCATAAATATGTAACTTTGATATTAAGACAGTTATTTGGGTATTTTTTTGTAGATATTTCTTTTATTAATTTTTTAATGCCTATGGTCGGACAACTCAACCGTCAAGGTCGGGAAGTGACAACTTACCCCAACTTGGGGCAAGATGTTAACAAGCCGGGGTAACTTGCTACCATTCGATTCGCTGAGTGCACCCTGCTAACTAAATACCGGACTACTCTCTTTATCAGATTCCCAAAACGCTGTTTGAAATTAATCTTGTTCTAATTATAGATTACTAGCTGTCCGCGGCCAGCGCCATCCGGGTGTATTTTTTCATATTTAAAGCTTATGAAATATACTTTACAACCTATTCACATACCTATAAAATATAAGTATTCGATATAGTTCGACCACAAACGCCGTGACAAGAGATTTTAAATAGATGTAGGTAAGTATAGATGATATATATCTATTTAAGATGACTTAATTTATTGAAGAACGTCGAAAAATAATACGTTAACAATAAAACAATAACTGAAAATTAAAACGAATATTAAATAAGACTAAATCTGAGAAAAAAAGACTAGAATATTAAATCTAAGAAAGGCCCCTGCGGCATTGTACCAAAGATGCTGGCAGCATTTCCTCGTTGAATGGCTAAACTTATTCGTTGAGCAAGGAAACCAAGGAAAGATCTCCAGTGACGTCAATGAGTCTCTTGGACAATTCCTTAAAAAGGCTTAAAGAGCTAGGACCCCACGGACCAAGGGTCTCGACACCAAATGGAATAAAATTATATTCTGAACCGAGACCACTATATTTGCCAATCTTAATGTTTTCAGCCGCTTCGGCCGCTGCACCAGCCCTATTGGAGGTTCTCACAATAATAGTTATAGGAACTACGTTTAAGAGGTGTAATTACTGCGATAAGATTATTGAATTGCTTATCATAGAATATAAATTTAACAGGTAAGTACCTAATGTACAGTCAATGGCATTAATATGTATACACTTTTGCACCTTATTACAAAGGTATAAAGTAAAAAAGTGTAACCATACATTAATATGCCATTGACTGTACATCTGAAAACTAGACAATCTATTTTGCAGATGTACATTATTTAATAAAGATATTTAAATGACTTAAAAGAGAAGTATATCTTTGAAAACATACAGAAACTTACTTGAAATTTAAGCAAAAGTTTCACTGTAACTTACATGAAATTTAGGAGAAAATTTCTATTTGTAAACTTATAGAAAATTACATGAAATTTAAGTGAAAATTTCACTTTAGAAACTTACAACCTACCCATCGCTAAATAGGACCGGCACGTTAACAAAGGCAAGAGACGGACGAATGATGTCATTTAGTGCAGCATGTCTTGAGAAGCCGCCAGCACTTATCTGGCAAGAAAGTCCGTGATGTCCTAGCCGATTGACGTCACTTCCATAGGTGCACCGATGTGGAGCGCAGATCGGGACCCCGAGACGGAAAATCTGTAGCATTCACAGACAACAAACCAGAACCAGGACGCACTTCCATAAATAACGGAGCACAAGATAAGATAAGACACATGCCACATACTGCAAACCCCTACAAGGAATTGAGAACCTATACAAATACCCAAAATCAGACATTTCGTGAACCAAGATATACAATGTAAGATATTATTTCAAAATTTTCAGTGTCTATACAATAAACAGCACCTACTACAATCGTTCCTTGATCCAAACAAAAGTTATTTAGCGATATGCGCCTCGGAGTCCTGGCTCACCAACGACAAAAAAGACTTGTTACAAATTAGTGGATATAAACTATCAGCATCTTTCGTCGAGAAACCCGCGCAGGCGGCGGCGTCTGCATCCTGCTGCGAGACGACGTCGAGTGTATAGATATAACCGATATAGCAAATATGTCAATAGACTATGTGTTAGAATTGTGTGCCATTGCATTACCTAAAGAAAATATTTTATTAGTTACTATTTACTGGAATAGAAGGGAAGAAGAATTAGTTCATATTCAATTACAGAACATTTTAAATTATATAAATAATAAATATCCCAAATATAATGTAATTATTGGAGGAGACTTTAACGTAAAGCAGTATGAAAACAAGTAATTTCTTAGACCTTTTTTCACAATATAAATATACGCAACACGTCAAAGACCCGACACACATTACACATACTTCAGCAACATGTTTAGACTTAATATTTACTAACTTTAATAACACAATAATTAACACAAAAGTAGAGGAATTAGGTTTCTCAGACCACTCAGGAACAACTATACAAGTAAAACTGCCAAAAACGCAAAATAAACACACTTGGTACACAGAAAACAGACTATTTAATAAAAGCAATATAAATAAATTCAAATCCTATTTAAACGAAATAAATTGGTTGGATATTATAATTATAGATAAAAATATAAATGAAAATTACAAAGCGCTAAACGACACATTAATCCGCATTTTAGATATAAGCATACCGAAACGAAAAATTAAATTAAAAATAAATTACAAAAAAGTCTGGCTAACGGTTGGCATTAAGAAATCCTGCAAATATAAAAGATTATTAAAAATACTTACACTTAAATCAAATAGCGACGTACTACCAGAAATATTATAAAGCTTACAAAAAAATACTAAAGAAATCGGTAAATACGGCAAAAAAGCTTCAGTATAAAAATAAAATAAGAAACTCTAATAATAAAGTCAAAGCAATGTGGAGTATCATTAACGAGCGAACAAATAAAAAAATAAAAAAAGATAAACATAATATCGAAATAAACATAAATAACACGCAGACTCATACATCAGATCCACACATAGTTGCCAATACCTTCAATACTTTCTTTGCATCCATAGGAGAAAAAACAACTACTCAAGCAAAAGGGAGGCCTGTTCTTAACCCAACTGAAAACACTATGTTTCTCAATCATGTAAATTATAAAGAAATACACACAATCATAAAAGACCTGAAAAATAAAAATATCTTTGGAATTGACGAACTCCCTCCCGTCCTGATAAAACAATGCGCAGACCAACTAACCGAGCCGCTCTGTCTCTTAATTAACCAATCATTTGATGAAGGTGAATTCCCGGAATTGTTGAAAAAATCAATAATAAAAACGATACACAAGAAAAATTCAAAAAAAAACCCAAATAACTAACGTCCAATTTCCCTATTACCCACTATTTCTAAAATATTCGAAAAATCTATGTGTAATCGAATATACGCCTTTTGCGAGAAATATAAAATCTTTGATGACGGAAAAATGGATTCCGCAAAACGCGCTCTACTATTTTAGCTGTATATAAATATATTCAAGAAATAATTAACACAATAAATAATAAACAATATGCTGTTGGCATACTGTTGGATATGACCAAAGCATATGATAAAGTCCAGTATAATATCTTATTAAATAAATTATACGGCATAGGGATCTGTGGATTAGCTCACCAATGGCTTATATCGTATTTAAAAGACAGGGAACAATTTGTAGAAATAGAGTACTTTAATTATGACAGTAACGAGATAGCAAACATTCGATCTGACAAGAAAATTGTAAATGCTTCCATACCACAAGGAAGTGTTATTGGTTGTCTCCTTTTTCTTGTTTACATAAACGACCTTCCGAAGATCATGGAAGAACCATGCGTCTTGTTTGCTGACGACATCTCGCTTCTTACAACTTGTAAAAATAGTAGCAATTTAAACGATAAACTTCACTCCATTCTTGATAGAACAATACTCTGGATGAATGATCATAATCTTGAAATTAACTATTTTAAAACAAAACTAATGTGCATCCATCCCTACCAAAAACCACCTTTAAAAATAGATTTTAAATATCATAATATTAAATTAGACATAGTATCAGATTTTACACTACTTGGAATAAATATAGATTCACATATGAATTGGAAGTCACATATAAATAAAACAAGATCCAAAATTTCTAAATTTTCATATGCAGTTCGAGAAACTAAAAAAACTACTGACCTCGAAACCGCACTAACCACATATTATGCATATGCTTACTCGTGGTTTAGTTACGGCATAATTTTGTGGGGAAATAGCACAGACACACATATTTTATTTACACTACAGAAAAAACTTATCAGAATACTAGTTAATATAAAAAACACAGACAGTTGCAGACCATACTTCCAAGAACACAAAATACTGACTCTACCGTGCATATATATACTAGAAATATGTAAATTCGTTCGCAAATATAAAAGCTTTTTTACCACCCGAGCCGATCTACCTTCAAGATATACACTTAGGAACCGACACCAACTCACAATACCATCCTCCAACTTACACATGCACTCCTCAAGTCCTTTTGTCATGGCAATCAAAGTTTATAATAAATTACCCAAATCTATGACAGCAATAACAGCTGATCATCTATTTTATAAACAGTTAAAGAAAATACTAAGTGTAAAATGCCATTACACCATTAAAGAATATTTAGAAGATAAAATAGTTCTATAAACACTCTAATTTAATGTAGGTACCTACTAGTTTCTAATTTTATGTGTAAGCTTTTATATAAAGTATTTTTGTATTGTTAAAAAGCAAGCCCCTCACTAGTTAAGTATAGTTTAGTTTGTAAGTTGCTGTGCCCTACCAGGGTCCATAAAGATCTCCTACCTTATAAGTAGTTATAAGATACCCAACACCTGTATTATTATGTGTAACCTATGGAAGCAATAAAGAATTGAGAATTGAGGCGAAGGCAAACTGAAGGTCGGAGTGTGTTAGAGTCAAGTAAAGTACCAGTGCTTGCCGAGAGATGTGCTTGAAGTCAGTATCCAGCTTTTTTTGAACTTACTGCTAAAATTCTGCCACGATCCGCCGTGCAGCACTGGCTAAGCAGGGAATCTACAGTCAATTTACATACTTCGTCGTCCCAGCACCGCTGCGATTTAGGATTTAAAGGAAAAATTTGACCGGGGCAAGCAGTTAACCAAGCTTTCTTTGCGTCCTCCAGGCCCGAAGTCTCATAGTTTGTGGATCCCTTGGAATTTTTCCTATGAGACTAGAAGAACTATGTGAACTATGGATCGATGACTGGAAAGCTGGTAATGCATTACTAGAAATTTTACGGATCCCTAAACCACGAGAGATGAAGTATTTATGTTCAACAAAGATAATAAAAATAAAGTGTTGCTTATACACGTTCTGCCAGCTAAAATACCTATGATAGATACAATAATAATACATGTGTCCTAATTGATTTTGTCCTTAATTAATTAATTAATTTGTATTAAAAAGCAGATCAAGAAAATTGGGTTGACGTTAATTTGTTCTATACCTACTAAAAGCTCGCCTCAGGGTATTCTGAGCGGCCCAGATTACCGGGTCAAGGTCAACCCCCGGCCTCCCCGCCGTCCCCCGCCGTTCCCCACAGTCCCCCGCCCAGAGAGGTTCGAACCTCGAAATCGAGGGTGAAGCACGGACGTATATTTTTATGATCCCCATACTTAATGCGTACTCGTACGCGGTACAAATAGTTCGGAGCAATGCAAGCAAATTTACAGTCGTCGCGTGCTTCCTTTCCCGGTACTCAAATTGCAAGCTGTCATCGTTTAAGAATTTAATAATTTAGTTTCCCCCAAATTACGAGTGTCTCCCGGTTCGATCAAGCTGTCCCGCCCACCTCCCACTGTTATTTACGGTATACTATACGATCCGTTTATGACGTACATATTAGTTCCCGAATCCCTGTCCAGTATAAGTTAATACGGTGTAGAATCTTCAAGCCTGTATCGGAGATATACTTTCCACCTTGGCACACACAGAAACAACTGGATAAATAACTAATGAAAGGGGACTAATAATATACTTAATACTTAAATCAAATAATAGATTTAAAAAACACGGCGCAACACGGAAACCACTCAAAACCCTCGTGTAATAGTAATGTTTTTAACTCGACAACCATTACTGACAATTTAATAATAGCCGCGGTAACGTTGATTACGATCATTATTATGATTGTTAGGATAACATGTGAGCGGTTTCACCCTGTAGAACAGAGGCCCAGGTTAGATACCAAAAAAGTCTTATACCATTTTTTAGTTTTTACAACACTTGCCCGTAAATACTGTCATTACTAGACCCCGTAGTTGGTTGCAATGACGTCACAATACGGTAGTTTGGAGAATAAATGGAACGTTGTTAATTAAAATTCTAGTAAAGAGTTTTAAAGTGTGCCGTGATGTTTCACGGCACACTTTTTATTTACATCGATCAGAACTGTCAAACTCTAACTCTGAGCATGGGTGGGATGGGTGTGAATTTTAACCCACAGTGTATATCGTATGGAAGAAAAATAGCTGCAACTTTTATTTTCCCGTACTAAGTAGGGTCAACGTTTGGTACGGTAAATGAACAATGCCAGTGAATGTACAAAGTAAACATACAAACATTTTAGCAAAATGAGAATTTTGTAATTTTCTGCCAAGCAAAGTATTTTTTTTAGATCAGCAATATTACTAGTCACATCATGGTAACATTGAATTCAAGTCAGGTGCATTAGTTGCGAAATAGCGGATACGTAAAGGGTGGACGTGTCGCAGACGAGTTTTCGTTGTATGGGGCCGTAATTAGCAGACTGGTAAGTTACCTTGTGTTTGATGTGATACTGTACTTATTCCAAACCACTGCGATTCGAAGTGTAGGTATATTGATTTTAAGTCTTAAGGATATATTTTTCTATTTACCTATCATACAATTTGTTGTCCGTCATGTGGCCAGTATTCGAACAAACTCTGAAATGTTTAAAATGCTAGATCATTCACTGGTGTATAATTTCCATTAAATGAACTGCAATCAATGCAACTATACATTTATGGTTCATTTCATTCATTGGTTTATAGTTCATTCATTGGTTTCGCATAAAATTCAAGAGCCAGTTAATGAACAAATAATTATTTTACATGAACCTATCAATGAATACTAAGTAGTAAAATAACAATTATATAAATAGATAAAAAAACCAAGGAAACAATTAAACTTCGTTCATTCACTGGTTTCATTTGTTCATTTACTGGTGTTTTAGTGTTCGGTACTTCGTGTTTTTTGGTGATTCCGGCTTAAAATAGTTAAAATTTAAAAATTTGATACCTATACCATAAAACAAACGTTACTAGCAAACTAGAACACTTGCTTGATTGATAACGACGGTAACTAAATAATTTCCATTTCTATTTTAAAACGCGAAAATCTCCTTAAGGGTTCGTTCACTGGTACGTCACCATAGTACGTTTTGCACTAGTTATATCGAAATTTTGATTAAATGCGCCAACTTTTTTGCCTATAAAGCATTTTTTTTCAGTACGGAGAGTCAATTTTTTAAATAAAAACTACTTAGAAAATGTGTAACTATTTTGAATGCGTTGATATTTTGGAATTATGGTGTAATTTTACTTTTCGTATTATTGAAACGTGAAGGTGTAGGTAATATTAGTCCATTTCACTGCAATTTTTTTTCCTTCAAACTTCCGCTGAATGTGTTGTTCGCCGCTCCAGACAACGGCATACATTCAATGACTTATATAAATTACTGGTTACCTAAATTTACCTAATTAACATGCATAGTATGGGGCAAGCAAAGCATTTTGTTTACGGGAAACTAAAGGTTTAATTTTTTTCTAATTAATCAAGTCGCAAAAACAAAGAAAACCTATTATTGCATATTTTTATTTAATTATTTATTGTTTTAGTTTCTATAAAAACTCGTTTTAAACTTTAAATTTGACCAAAGTACCCCATCCCAGTTTACGATAAAAATAAACGGCGGACGTAATCCTACGGCACTGACTTCCAGTCAACCGTATGATCTAAAAATTTCGTCACAAGTTAATTTGCTTCATTAGTTGATTACCAACAGCTTCTTCTCACCATTATGACGCTTTGATATTTTAAATAGTTTCCAACCAACATGATCATGAGATACCAAATTACAATCCGGCGTGCAGTCTTGAAAAACCATACAAGATATTAATGACACTTTGAACAAAAAAATATTACAATATTTTGTAGAAGTTTCTGTAAGTATTTCGTCATTTCCAGCTATACATTGACACTGCAACAAAATATTTAAACACCCTTATAAATATTTATATAGATCCCCCCAATTTTAATTTCTTAGGAGCCTTGAAGATGTCTTTAAGATACCTCACTAATTTTTATTTGTATTCATTAATATCGAATGATGGAAATCTTTATCCCTGAAGTGCTTTGAACAAATAACTGTTGATTTAGTAGGCAGCCAGTCGGTCTCTTTTCTTAACAGTCGAATTATTTCCACCCACTTCTTTTGACGTGCTACATCCGAGGATCATCCGTGATTAATGTTGCAAATACCTTTAATGACTACTTTACTTCCTTAGGCAACCAAAAACACTCGACAAATACTAAAAATACTACAAACCTACTGTTTTGCGAACAGTCAAAAATAGATTCACCCTCTAACTCTTTATACATAAAGCCCGTTAACGAACACGAAATAGGAAGCATTATACGCAGATTAAAAAATAAAAGAAGCTGCGGACATGATGAATTGCCACCAGCTGTTATAAAAAAATGTTCAAATGAATTATCTAACCCACTTACATTCATTATCAACCAGTCTTTAAATGAGGAAAGTGTGCCTGATACGCTTAAAATTTCTGTAATAAAACCTATTCATAAAAAAGGGGACCGAAGTAATCCAGCCCAATACCGTCCTATAGCTCTATTCTAAAATCTAGCGTCCTTTGCTAAAATTTTAGAAACTACTAAGGCAAATCGACTTTACCTTTTTTGCGAAAAATTCAACATTTTTAATGAAAATCAGAACGGTTTTAGAAAAAATAGGTCTACAGTATTGGCCCTCTATAAATACAACCAAGAAGTACTCGATATCATTAATAATAAGAAATATGCGATCGGGGTGTTGTTGGATATGAGTAAGGCCTACGACAAAGTATCATACAAGATCTTGTTAGATAAACTCTACAATATAGGCGTAAGGGGTGTTGCTCATAAATGGTTCCAGTCATATTTGTCAAATCGAGCGCAGTTTGTGAAAATAGAATACTTTAATCATCAAACCAGATCAATACAACACATTAATTCAAAACACAATAGTATGTTAGGATCGATTCCTCAAGGCAGTGTACTTGGCTGTCTTTTATTTCTCATTTATATTAATAATCTCCCCAAAATACTTGATCATACATGTATACTTTTTGCTGACGATATCTCTGTGGTCTTTCCTTACTCAAAAAATGATAATAATTTAAATTCCCTTCTAAATAATACCTTATCTAAAATAGTGGATTGGTTGAGTTTCCACAATCTTGAATTAAATATTGAAAAAACTAAGATAGCACAGTTTAGACCCCATCAAAAAGCCAGTTTAAAAATAATTTTTGCGTTTAATAATCAAACATTAGAGTGTATAAACTCAACTAATCTTCTAGGCCTCGAAATAGATACAAATATAAATTGGATATCTCATATCCAAAAAGTGTCTGCCAAGCTGTCTACGTTTACGTATGCCTTAATGCAAGTAAAAAAACATGCAGACCTAAAAACTGCTCTATGCGCATACTATGCATATGCCCATTCACGACTCCGATACGGCATTTTACTGTTGGGTAATAGCACTAACGTACCTACATGATTTGTTTGTATTACAAAAGAAATGTAAAAGAATTTTAGTCAATATAAAACAAACAGAAAGCTGTAGACCCTACTTTCGGAAACTAAATATACTAACTGTAACCTCCCTTTACATACATGAGTTGTGCAACTTTCTAAGGAAATATCCTAATTTTTTCCCACTGCCAAAAGATTACACAAATTCTAATTTACGCCCTAGAAATAATATCCCAATCCCATCATCGAAATTGAAAATGCACAGTTCGAGTCCACACGTGATGTGCATTAAAGTCTACAATAAAATTCCAAATTACATAAAAAGTCAGGAGAAAAATAGTATATTTACAAAAAAACTTACGAAATATTTAATGTATAATTGTTTTTATTCCCTACAAGAGTTTTTTGAATGTAAAATATAATATATTAGTGCCATATATAACATGTACTTAGTTTAGTTATAAATGTTATAATAAGATAGTTTATGTAAAAATTAAGTATTTAAGCCTAATATTGTAGTGCCCGACGGGGTTTCATGGCAGAACGAAAATTGTACCTTAAACACCACTGTACCTACCCATGAAAGCAATGAATAAACTGAATAAACTGAATAAACTGAGGCACCCTGAAAATGTATCAATATAAAATAGGTAACTAAATGAAAATATTACATTCTTCTATTAACATTAATATGTATTTTTTATTAAATCTACTTCCAATATATTAGAACTCAAACATACATTTTTAAAATCTCCCGTCAATGTGGGAAAACCAAAACGATATTTTAATGGCAACACTGCACCTAAATTGCAATATTTGGTATTTCAAATCGATTTCTGGGTTTTTTTATGTTAATTTGAATACATAAACCACAAACTTACGTGTGGAAAGTAATTCCGCTGGATTTATTATCTTTTTGTGATCTCGAATCACATTCTTTCACTACGCATTTTCCCATTTTGTAGCTCGGTGCAATTCGGTCGGCGTCCCAATGAGCACTGAGTTGACGTTTGCTGACATATGGCTGTGGCCTTATGTGAAGTGGCAACGCTTTGTAACATATTATATATCAATGGGTAGAACTTTACAAAGACCAGATGGAATTTTCTTGCAGCAATCCTTCCAAAGAATATACGTGTTCAAAGTTGAATTCTTCATTATACTGCACATTTGAATGTTAATTTACTGCATATTAATACATCATTACTATCCATTAAACAACAAAATATGCAAAAAAATTAAAACAAATACGAAAGCGACACCATCTTGTCAAAAACCCAAAGACAATCCGGTAGTTAAATATATTGCGATTGAACTTTTTGTCATAATCGAAATAAAATGGAATTACAATTTGAAATTCGTCCGGAGATAATTTGAATACAGTATGTCAAACCTTCATTTATCGTTTCTGGGAGATATTATATAGAGTTGTGAACACTAGTCACATAATTCAATTCATAAAAATAAAATTATAGGATTGGAAAATTGCATTTATATTCTAATTTTTGATCGTATATTTCAGCATCAGAGTCGTGTGTATTAATATTTATTTTATAGTACCAAATTATAACTAAACTAAATACAAATCAATAAAAACTAAATAAAAACTAGAAAAGTGAGGGCCCCCCTGGCAAAGTACCACAGATGCTGGCAGCATTTCCTCGTTGTATAGCAATGCTAATACGCTGTCCGAGGAAGCTGCCAGCTCTGTGGTCACCGGTTGTTTCAATTAGCCTTTTTGTCATGTCTTTAAAAAGGCTAATGGCACCGGGTCCCCACGGACCAAGGGTCTCGACGCCAAAAGGAACAAAGTTATATTCTGATTTCTGCGCCGAGACCCTTGTACTTATTCTTTTTCATTGTTTCGGCCGCCTCAGCCGCCGCGCCTGGTTTATTTACCTACTGTTCCGCGGAGGTGTGACGAGGCTAGGGTGTCTACACAAGTAGCGTCCCACACCAGCACTCGCCCCATACTCCACGGAATTAAAGACATACCGTCAGGTCTCTTGCCGTCGTCCCTAGCGATACCGGTTGGCTCCAGTAAAGCGGGAACGTTGACGGAGGCAAGAGACCGGCGGATAATGTCATTGAGCGCGGCGTGTCTAGAAAAAATAAATGTGTATTAATTATAAATTGGTCACTGTAACCGTCTATTTTATTTTCGTACATACGAAAGTCTTCTTCACATTTAATTGCGTGCTGACAAAACTTTTTCCAATCTTCTGTGCCAATAATATTGACTTTTTCTTTCATAAGATTCTTTATGCTTGTCATATTCATGTCAACATTACGCTGGGCTACGTATTGTTTTATTTGAGCCCATATATTCTCGATGGGATTAAAGTCTGGGTGGTACGGAGGTAAACGTAGAACGGAATGACCATATTCAGCCATTATTTTATCTATGGAATATTGTATATGTTCTTTGTTTCTTTTGCAAGATAATGTCGTAAATGGCTGGTTTGTTTTGGGTTGGGGTTTACTGAGATGTTATGATTTTTTAACCAATATATCATGTCTTGTTTCCGGGTATTAGCATTGGGCAGTTTTTGAATATATTTGTTGTGATATGGGGCATTATCAACAACCAACACTGAGGTGGTTGGCAAATTTGGAATAAGCTGATTTCTAAGCCATTTTGCATAGTTCTCGCTATTCATCTCTTTATGGTAATCGCCTGTTGTGTCTGTTGATTTTTACGTAAGCAACGCACCAGGTATGAAGCCATTTTCACTACCGGCATAAGCTATAATAAAACGTTGCTCTTTGGAAATTGGCTTTTTAATCCCTGCGTTGCTAGAGTCTGACCAACCTTTCCCATTAACGTGCAACATGTGTATGTACGATTCGTCCATTTACACTATTTCTCTACATTCAATTCTATTTTTTTTAATTGTATCTAAATAGTTTGTCCTATCCAGTCTTCAGCTTCAGTTTTTAGCAAGTCTTGCTTTTCCATTAAAGTTTTTCGATTATCTTTGGCTTTACAATACCTAAATCCCAATTTTCGAGGAATTTTTCGTAGCGTGAACGTAGAGCCCTTGAAATTTATCGCTTCTATTAGCTTTAATCGCATTTTTTCCAAATTAGGAAGTTCTTTGAATTTAGAATGAAAATCATAAACCATCCGCCTGATAACATCGTAATCAAAACTATCCAGATTTAATACAAAATCCTTTTTCGGTCTCTTTCTCTGTGGCCTCTCAAAGGGCATAGATGGAGGTTTTTAGTTGGCTCCTTTTAATATTCTTCCTAATGTACATTTCAAAATCCCTGTTGCTTCTATCACCCGTTCTTGAGGTTTATTAAAATATTTATAATTGTCACTTTTCTTAAAAGTTTCCGCTACGTTCAATAAATATTTAATACATTATTTACAATTTCCCGCGATTGACTATTTAAAGGAATACCCTTTTTGAGACGTGTCCCCATTATAATCAACTATCGATAAATATCCACAGAAATAATACCTACCTAAAAAATATGGTGGCATAACTACTCTATATAGTTAAAGACAAAAAAGACGACTGCACTCTTTGGGTGTTGGACTGCCAATAAATCCGTCAACCAAAGTAATTGACTGTCAATTTCAAATACACGATTTCTTCCGATTTCACCCGAAACACGAATCCTCTTCTAAGAGATCACGGACTGTAAATTGTTTGTAGCAGTATGTAAACGGTCCCAAAGGAAGACCAGCGCCGACCATGGAATGGGGTTGGGTCCATTTCGTGGCTACTTTCTTCTTGTGCGTATTAATCTGTTCTTTGTTATGTACCTATGTACATAACAAATAAATTAATAATTGTCTTTCTTTCTTTCTTAAATATTGTCCGTCGTTTTTCCTCATATTTCCATTTTGCTATTTCTGAAAACACTGCAATGCGCGTGTGGTATTGCATTTTGTTTGATAGGCATTTAGGTACTACCAGGCGCTCAAGTAGGTAAATTATTAAATTGAACTGTTGGATCACAGATCGAAACAGTCGATGTGAGCAATTGAATTCCAAAACTGTGTACAGCATGATATGATAACAGATTGGATTTTGCCGTTCGAGTTAACTTGCTGAAAGCAGATAAGCAACGCAAGTTTTGTACTTATAAACAAATGTCATTTTCTTCTTCGTTCTAGGCTAAAGACAGATTTTTTTAAATTAAATTTTATTAAATAGCGGGCGGCGGGTTAAGGCTCGGCCGCTAACCAATAATGCGCAAAACAAATCCGAATTAAGTTCAACACGTTATTCAATGTTATAGAAATCTTAATCTATTCCAATTAAATTAAATTAAATTAAAATTTGCTATTTTATGCTAACTTCATTTCTACTTTGAAAAATAATTTTAACGCGCGTTTAAATATTTAGGAAATCGCGACAAAGCCTCGCTCGAGAAGGACGGTGGCTGCACTTGTTGCTGGAGTCGATTCCTAGCGCATCGCTTGATCTCACTACTACCTCATGCAGTCCCTAATAATAGAAGTCCGTGACTGACCGTCAGTAGGCGTGGTCTGCTGGCTGGAGTTGGTGCGCGGGCGCTCCTCGCCGGCGGCGATGTGCTTGCCGGCGCGCCGGGCCGCCGGCCGCGGCTCCTTGCCGGCGTCGCTTGCCTCCTCCTCGTACTCGTACTCCATCTCTGCACAACCAACAGTTTGTTACTAACGTGACCATCACATGGTGGTAACAAAAACGTTCATGGAATATCGAATCGTAATGCATTCAATGGACAACAGTGGCTTCAGACAAAACTTTTAGATGAAATTAAATCCGCGTATAACATCTAAATTACACTCTTTTAGACTAGACAGGTTTATTATGTAATTAGTATTAATTGTAATCATTTTTATTTAACGTGAATATTTGAAGATTGTAATACAAACGCATCACTGTTCTGACCACTAGTGAACCTTATTGTAAAGTGAGAAGATTCGCATTATGGTCAGTTGTAACGGTACCATCAAAATAGATCATTATGGTCATTATGTTAAAAAGCAAGCGGATAAAATCAAATCTTGGAGATCTGGAAAAGCTGTGATGAGACAGTCAGCAAATAACCTTAAAAAATTGGTAACAAAGTTGAAGTATGCGCCAATTCGATATAGTTTATTTCATTATAGTAATACAAGGTTTATTTTGAACCATATGTCGTAGCGTGCGCAGCGACATCTAGTAGAAATCATTAGAACTATGAAATGTCAAAGCAGGATGCTTGGTGTAGTCGTCGTGGAGGTTGGCAACACTGTTTATAAATTACTGTGTAACGTTTTTGAAGGTAACGCTTCCGCTGGGTCTGTTAGGTTGGCCATCTGGCGGAAACGGTTGGTACACCTGACATTTGATCAGGCTTCCGGAGGCGGCTAAACGTCATTCTGATTTGAGACATGAAAGAGGTAAAACGGTTAGCCATCTTCCACGGCGAATTCACCGACATTTTATAATCCATTCCCATCTGGCTTGTTGCCGTCTATTTTGAATTACTTTAATTGTGAGTGGTAAATAAAAGTGTGCACTATACGAATTTCGTGTTATTTCGGAGTTTCACCAGCCATCCGACATGGAGAGGCCTTTTGGTACCGGCCTACCTGACGACCCTCCGTTATCAGAAGTGGGATCAGAACGCGACGTCCCACAACGTGATTTACGAGATTCAATTGATGAAAAATGGCGTCTGCTGCTAGAACAGCAGAATCGCAATTTTCTTACACTCATCGAAGCTATGAAGAATCCATCTACATCCAGTGACCCGCGACTGCCTGAATTTGATCCTGATAGGCAAGAAGTGAACGCGCATGCCTGGCTAACTACCGCAGACATGTGTCTTACCGAGAAGCAGCTGCATGGTGCATCCCTCATGATCGCCTTGAGCCGAGCCTTAAAGGGGCAGGCAAGCACGTGGCTTTCTACGATATCCTATCCGGGAATGACATGGCGCAAGTTCAAGGACCTTTTTCAAGCAAGGTACGATTGCCCGGAGACTACAGCTTCTTTTTTAATTAATTTGCATGGTGGAAAACCTAAGGAAAATGAGGCCCTCTTTGCATACGCAGCTGCATTAATGACATCGATCATGTCGAAATGGAAGGGACTAAGTGCCGAAGAGATCGCCGTGTCTACCGTGCTAGCACACATCTCTCAGTTCGATTCCCGTGTGCAGCGGCTAGCTTTTACTACTGACATTAAGACCCGTAGTCATCTGCAGCTAGAATTGCAAGCTGTCTCTTTCTCTAAAAGAAAAATACCAGCCAGCGACAGAGAAGGACCTGAAATAAAGAAAAACCGGCCTAACACGCCCTTGAAGTGTTTCGATTGCGGAAGGTCGGGACACAAGTCATTTCAATGTTACAACCGACGTGATTTGAAGCCTGATGACAGAAATGTGACAAGAAGACACTTCAGCGGTCCTAGTACCGGTAATCAACGTGCGCGAAGTCCTGTTATCAGCAAACCTGCGATGAAGAATTCAGTGACCTGTTTCAACTGTCGAGAACTGGGCCACTACGCTTCCAGCTGCCCGGAGCCGAAGAACAAGGAGCGGAGCAACGCCGGAGGCGCGCCTGTAGAGAAGCGTGTCGACTTGTGCATCGTAAATGCACCTACTGGATTGTTGAGGCATGCAGGTGAGCAGTTTTTGTTTCATTACGATTCTGGGGCCGAGGTTTCATTAATTAAAGAATCTGTTTCTAAAAGGTTTAGCGATAAACGTATGTACAACACTGTGGTAATGACTGGGATAGGCCAGACTTCTGTGTTCTCTACTGAACAGGTATTGACTGTCGTAGAGATTGATAACATAATGCTTGAACTTTGTGACGTGACAGAGACTGTTGATTTGAGCACTGTTGACACTGACGTACCCAATGACAAGCGCACGGAGTTGATGAACATTTTAAAATCTTTCGAGACTTCTTTTATTATCGGTGTACCCACCTCATGCGCTAGTACTGAGCCTATGCAAATTCGACTCAGAGACCCTCACAAGACTGTTAACCGGCGACCATATAGACTAAGTCCTGAGGAGCCACAAGTAGTGCGGAATAAAATTGGGGAGTTACTAAATGCGAACATCATTCGCCCGAGCGCATCACCTTTCGCTAGTCCCATACTTCTGGTCAAGAAAAAAGACGGTACAGATAGAATGTGTGTGGACTATCGTGAGCTTAATGATAATACCGTATCCGATAGGTTTCCACTACCCCTCATCCGACCAGATTGCTAGGTTGTATGGCGGCCACTATTTTACCATCCTGGATATGGCGTCTGGATTTCACCAGATCCCGATTGACCCGGGGTCAATTGAGCGTACTGCTTTTGTAACCCCAGAAGGTCAGTTCGAATATTTGACGATGCCTTTTGGCCTTAAAAATGCCCCTTCTGTCTTTCAGCGCGCTATCATTAAGGCACTTGGTGATCTGGTGAATACTTACGTCGTAGTCTACATGGATGATATTTTGATAGTTGCGAGTAGCGTAGACGAAGCTTTAGAGCGGCTTAAAGTAGTTCTTGGAGTTCTCACTGAAAAAGGCTTTTCCTTGAATATTAAAAAGTGCTCTTTTCTTAAGAAAAAGGTAGAATATTTAGGTTTTGAGGTCGCTAATGGAGAAGTCCGCCCAAATCCGCGTAAGATTGAGGCATTAATAGCTCTACCCCCACCTGAAACTGTAACGCAGTTGCGACAGTTCATTGGTTTAGCCTCATACTTTAGGCAGTTTGTGGCTAGTTTCTCCCAGGTAATGGCTCCGTTGTACGCCCTTACTGCAGGTAACGGTAAGCTTAACTGGAGGCCCGAGCACGAAGAAATTAGGCAGCAAATTATCTCTAGTCTGACGCAGGAGCCGGTGCTCATGATTTTCGATCCAGAGCTCGATGTAGAGCTCCACACAGATGCTTTGCGAGTAGGGATTTTAAGGATTACTGTGACTCTGTCAATATCAAACTTCATCTTATTGCAACAGGTAGCTCTAGAGCAAACGGCCAGGTAGAGCGTGTGATGAGCACTTTGAAAAACATGCTCACAGCTGTAGAGACCAGTAATCGGTCATGGCAGGATGCTCTGCCTGACGTTCAACGTGCTTTGAACTGTTCTCAAAACAGAGTGACTAAGTCAAGTCCATTAGAACTTCTTATTGGTAAAGTTGCAAGGCCCCTAGAGATCATGTTAGCTGACGATACCGAGCCTGAAGTAAACCTAGATCAAGTCAGGAGTTTAGCAGTAGAGAATATAGAAAAAGGTGCGACCTACGACAAGACCCGATATGACAGCACAAAAGCGAAAGTGACCCCGTTTTCCATTGGCGACTTTGTGTTGTTACAGAACGAAGAGAGGAACCAGACCAAGTTAGATCCGAAATATAGAGGACCCTTTAGAGTTATTGAGGTATTAGAAGGAGACCACTACATGCTCAAAGCTTTAAATTCTAACCGGACTTACAAATACGCGCATGACAGACTTAGGGGTATGCCTGACCAAGTTGATGACATGGAAATTACCGACTAATAAGTAGAGAGGTAGATTATAGAATGTCGTGTGTGTTGTGGTGGCATTCGGATGGAGAATGTCATATGTGTTGTGGTGGCATTCGGATGGAGAAAGTCACGCGTTGTTGAACACGACCGGATGGAGGTCGCTGTAGTGTTTGTGGTATTTTAGGAAGTCACGAATGTAAATAGAGCTATTAATTGTTTTGAGCCTTGAGATTTTTGATTTAACTTGATTTTACAAATGCTGTGATGATTTGAGTATTGTTTGGCGATTAAACTTATTTGTGAAACTGCTTTACCCGAAGGATTGTAAACTTGAATAAAGCTAAATGGGTTTTAATAGATTGTAAAATTCGAGATGGTAACTATAAAGTTTTATATGCGAGGAATAAAAATATTTTCTTTCAATCTCGTATGATTTCTAACAGTAATGGTCAGGTTGGCCGAGAGAACATTTTACTTTGCGGAATTATTTCGTTTCTTGCAGGTATGCCACACGAGGACGTGTGAAATGTCATGATGGCCGTGTCGTAGCGTGCGCAGCGACATCTAGTAGAAATCATTAGAACTATGAAATGTCAAAGCAGGATGCTTGGTGTAGTCGTCGTGGAGGTTGGCAACACTGTTTATAAATTACTGTGTAACGTTTTTGAAGGTAACGCTTCCGCTGGGTCTGTTAGGTTGGCCATCTGGCGGAAACGGTTGGTACACCTGACATTTGATCAGGCTTCCGGAGGCGGCTAAACGTCATTCTGATTTGAGACACGAAAGAGGTAAAACGGTTAGCCATCTTCCACGGCGAATTCACCGACATTTTATAATCCATTCCCATCTGGCTTGTTGCCATCTATTTTGAATTACTTTAATTGTGAGTGGTAAATAAAAGTGTGCACTATACGAATTTCGTGTTATTTCGGAGTTTCACCAGCCATCCAACATGGAGAGGCCTTTTGGTACCGGCCTACCTGACGACCCTCCGTTACATATATAATAACCCTTGATTGATGCATTATTTATATTAAATATGTCCAACCTAATTTAGTCTCTTTACTGGACACCCCAGTATTAGGCCCGACACTCAACTTAATGCCCGACTTCAGCCGTAAAGTGAAAAAGAAAAGGTTTAACAATTCATTTTCTCCAGGGTACCTACTAGTGGGGGGCTTTTGACTCCACCAAAGGTTTAAATAATAATCGTACAGCGAACACCGACTTCCGTGTTAAAAAGAAAATAATGAATTGCCTTTACAGACATTACCTACTTACTTTTATTAAAATTGTAATTTCTAAAAAACACGAATCATCTTTTTACAGGAGGATTGTGACCGCCGCGACGCTGGTCTTTCGAGGACGAACTATAAGGCTGCCGTTTTTGCCATTTCGGCTACGGAACCATAAATATCTAATAAAATACTAGAAGTAAGTAGAAGCTCTGTCTTTAATGTTGCAAAGTATCAAAAAACTACTAAACCTATCGACATGTATCATGAATCATGACACATTTCGTCCGTAACAAATATCGTATACTTAATTCAGTTTTTATTAATGAAGAACTCCTGAAGAGCCATATATACTCTTTGTGTTTTTGAATAAACGTCATCATTACAGCCGAAAGAGGTTCCTTGTTTGCCACAAGGACCGATCCAGCGCCGCTGACATCCATCAGTTTCCCGCAATCTTATGCACATTTTCGGTCTACCTTGTTGGAGGTAGACACCCACGCTGCGCCTTTCGGTACGCAGACGCCACTCGAGAACTCTTTAGCCCCACCGGCCATCTGCTTTGCGAGCGATATGCCGCACCCAATGCCACTTCAGTCTAGCTACGCTTAGAGCTTTGTCGAATTAAGACTGATTTTCGTGCGGATCTCCTCGTTCCTAATTCGATCAGAAAGAGAAAACCCAAGCGTAGCACTCAATCACCATTAGCATTGAGCTTTCACGAACAATTATACAAACATACACACTTATGAGATGGCTATCGTATAATCTCGCCTCGAATAATTCCCTATATTATATGTCAAATTTACGGTTACATACTCGTACTTGTAGGGCTGGTCAAAATAAATTCGTTGTTCTAATAAAAATAAAAATGACAACATACTTTCTGGCATTTAATTGAATTATAAAATACAGAAAACAGTATTTTAACTTTTATTTATATTAATTTTAGTTTTTATTTATAATGCTAAATACATTCACACCCTTTGACGCCAATAAATTGTTGTAAGTGCCCTCTTAGAACTCATCTAAGAATAAAACCGGCCAAGTACAAGTTGAACTAGCGTAGAGAGGGTACTACATACGTTTTTTTTTTTATAGAATTCTTATAGGTTTATAGGTAATGTAAAAGCAATGAATATCAAAATCTCAGGAGCAAAAATAACGGGTCAGAGTGCGTTTTTCATACTAAAGAGGCTATTTCGAAGCCTTGGTTCCTCGCCAGGGAATGCTTTTACTGAATTCTGATGATGAATACCGCGAGGATCGATACAGGACTTCCAGAGTGCCTTGGATACCCAACTGAATGAATCTGCGGTTAACGCCGGAATTGTGCATGTTCAGGAAAACATCTAAAATGGCAATAAAATGTAAAGAAATCCAAATGCTGACCCCAACTTGCTGACCCAAAACTGTCCGGCTGTGGTGTTAACTGATTGTGCGATCAGTTAGGTATCATAAAGAACTTTTGGTATCTCTATTGAACCTCAGAGTATCCACCATTAAACCTCACTCGAAACAACCCCTGGCAAGGAACCAATGCTTCGAAATAGTCTTTCTTGTTTGTATGAAAAACGCACTCTGCCCCGTATTTTTGCTTTTGTCAAAACTTTAGGCTCAGTAGTTTTGCAGCAAATTGGCTGTTACAGACAGACAGACGCACGAGTGATCCTATAAGGGTTCCGCTTTTTCATTTTTTGTACGTATCCCTAAAAACAAAAAAAAACCGAACCAAACGAATTAATTTTTAAACGAAAACAAATATAACGTGAAACCATGAAACCGACAGTTATAATTGACGTTTGCTCTGGATGAAACACCCTTTTTTGCCCGTGGGTCTACTGCGTAGTCCTACTGACCAGTGATTTCTATTTCAATATCAAATTAACACGATCGACGAAGCGAGTCAGCTTATTTTTCAATGCTATTAATGAGATCTCTTAATGTATTTTTTTAAATGTGTTTTAAATCAACAAGTGTTTGAATTACTAATAAAAAATAAATACCTCTTCGTCTCGTATTTAAAATGCCAATTACAAATTACATTTTTAGGTAGCAATTAAAATACAAAACCCCAAATACGCATTAGTATATACTGCCCAGCTCTGGCCACAGCACCGGCTTATATTGTATAAACGTATGCAAACATTCTGTACCGTTCAACTTCTGAAGCATGCGTTAAAAAAGTTTATTTTGCGCACGAATACGGTCCGCGATTTTGATGGAGATGATGCTACGTTATTACACGGTTCGCGAACAAGGGGCGTTCTACTATGTAGCTAGTAAGCTACCTATAGGTACACCCACCGCACATGTTACTATCGTATTTTTAACTCGGCCGCTATAAGCTATCTTAAAACGCGATAACAATAGGTGTAAGGTCAATGGGGAATAAGGCCTAAGCTCATGGGATGCTGCTACAATCATAATATATCTGCCTTTATGATTTAGTTAGTAAAATAGTACAAAAACGTAAATAATGTAGGTACGCAATTTTTGTTAAATTCTACAAATTTTATGAAGTATGAATGCTAACAAACACTGCATTGCAATTTTTAATTCGCAGACATATACTATCAGCTATCGCAATTACATGTTTTAACAGTTTTAAATTTTTACCTCACCTATAATGTCATTATAAGTTATAAGCCTGAATAGGGCCTTCTACACAGTATAAACCATATCGTGTTTGAGCTGTTATCGTATCGTCACCGTTCTGATAGCTCTTATTTACTTGACAGTAGTGGCGACTGACGTCAGATCAATACCATAACAGGTCAAAGACGATATGTTTTTTACCGTCGGGGATAGAGGCGCTGCGTCTCTATTCTAGGCAGTAAAAACAATATCGTATTTGACATGTTACGGAATCGTTTTTACTTGGCCGCCATTACAGTCAAGAAAATAAAAGCCATCAAAACGTTGAGAATACGATAACAGATCAAAAACGAACGGCCGAGTGAAAAACGATTCCGTAACAGGTCAAATAGGATATTGTTTTTACTGCCTAGAATAGAGGCGCTTCGTTTTATTTGACTTCTACAGAACGCGTAGTTTACTGGACCTAGTCTACGAGCTACGCCCAGTTCGTAGCAGACGTGATGTTTTTCGCTTGCGGTGGTCATCGACACCGTCGTCCTTCGGGCTGTGACTTTCAGGGAGAGCCTAGACCGGCCTTATTACCATAAGTCCTTCTATCAGCTCGATTTAAAAACTTTAATACCTATATAAGATAAAATCTATAGAAACGAAGACTTAAACCACCTTAAACTAAGCACACGGCTGGTTCCTGTGACTAATGTTGTTTTCCATACAATCAGTGATTATACGGGCGGTAAGTTTAATCATTTACTTATATTAATTTACTCTTTAAGATAATAGTTAATATAATATTTCAGGCTGTTCGATATTTCATTAAACAAGTACCTTATTACCTTAGTAAGTGAGTATATATTTGCTGATAGTACGAAAATAATTAACAATCATTCGCTATCTATACGTATAAAATGCTTTGTCCTGAATGACTGGCTGACGGACTGACGGATCTACGCACAGCCCAAACCGCTGATCGTAGAGACCTGAAAGTTGGAGGGTGTGTTCTTTGTACGACGTAGGCATCCGATAAGAAAGGATTTTCTGAAATTGCATATCTAAAGGCGTGAAAAAGGGGGGCAAAGTTTGTGTGGGACAACGTGATTCCGTGGTCCAATCTGCTTCAAATTATGCATAACATTCTTTAACAGAATTGATACAAGACGTGTTTTTCGTTCGTTTTACACTTCCGCGAAGAACGGTTGCGTCGCTCTTGCTTGCGCCCTGAATAGTGCTCGGGTAAAGTGCTAACGCAGCAGTGCAATCCGTCGCGCCGAACGTGCATTCACGGTCGCCGCGATGACCTAGTTTTACCGATTAAGTGAATCATGACTATTTGTGTTATTTCGTTAAGGCGAAGCTAATTGCTTATAAGTAATAATGGGATCGCAAAACATTACTATCGAAACTGAAAAAGAACGGTTGTTATATCAATACTATTCCGAAGAAAAGGCCAAACGTAACCAATTAGAAACCACGGTTAAAGACCTTAAGGGTCAAATAGATGAACTACAACAACTGTTGAAAAACACTCAGGAACAGTTGAAAAATCCTGAAATAAAAACAGCTGCTAAAGAAAATCCTCCAGAAACCATAGAATATGGAACTGACGAGGAAGAACTAGCTAAAGAAACCGAGTGGATACGTCAACAGACCAGAAAGAAAAGGAAACGTAATGCGACTCTCTCACCACCCCAGCAAGGAACATCCACGGAAAAAGATAAGGTTAAGAAAACACCTCTACCTCCACCTATTATGGTGGAAAACATACAGGATTATCAGAAGTTTTACGATCTTCTGTCATCAACCCTGCCCAAAGATTCATTTACAACCAAAATGATGAAAGATGATAAAGTCAAAATAAACTCTACAAATGAGGACGCGTATAGAAGTATCGCTAAAATACTCTTTGAAAACAGTTGTTGCTCACACACTTATGAAAATAAGCAGGACCGACCCATTAGAGTGATGGCAAAAAACTTACACTTCTCGTGTAAACCAGAAAGAATTATTGAAGACCTCAAATCCAAAGGATTTGTTATACAAGAGGCCGTCAACAAACTTAGTTGGAGGACAAAAGAGCCATTGAATATGTTTATGCTTTCGTTCCAAAAGGATGAAAACATAACTAATATATACAACATCAAATCGATATTAGGATGCAAAGTTGACATCCAGCCGATGAGAACATCGAAACTTATACCGCAGTGCAAGCGTTGCCAGTCGTACGGCCACACACATAAATACTGCTCTAAAGAACCCAGGTGCGTTAAATGTACAGGCAAGCATCTGACAAAAGACTGCAAAAAGCCAGCAGAAGAAAAACCGAAATGTTACCATTGTGGCGAATGCCACCCCGCGAACTATAGGGGTTGTGTAGTAGCCAAGGAACTACAAGCTATAAAAAATAAAAAAACGTCCGCAAAGCCACAAACTGCTCAAACAGATAAAAAGGGTATTATTCATGAAAGTGCCCTGAAAAAGAATGTGTCCTATGCTCAAATCACTAAAGGAGCACAGGTTCAAGCACAGGTCCAAGCACAGGCAAAGCCTCCTCTGCTAAGCAGTAGTCTGGATGATAAAATAAATAAAATCCTTAACCTTATGTCGTCTTTTGACGGTAGATTAAAGAAACTGGAATTCACTTCCAAGACATCCACTCAAAATCTGAAATAATGTTCAAGTCACTCAAAATCATGGCATGGAACGCTAACGGACTGCTTCGTCATCAAAACGAATTGAAGGCAGTCCTATCCACAGAAAAAATTGATGTGTGCCTCATATCTGAGTCACACTTTACTAAAGAATCTTTCATTCAAATTAAAGGTTTCAAAGTGTACCACGCTCTCCATCCAGGCAATACAGCTAGAGGAGGTAGTACAGTCATAATAAAGGACAACATTTCCCATTATGAAGAATTCAAGATCGAAGAACAAGACAAACAAATTGTAGCCATTTGTGTGAAAACAAAACGATATCCTGTTACCATATCAGCAATATATTGCCCTCCAAAATATGCACTGAAAACAACGCAGTACAGAAGCTTTCTGGAGCAACTTGGAAACAGGTTTATCCTAGGAGGCGACTTCAATGCTAAAAATACCTACTGGGGATCCAGACTTACAACTACCAAAGGCAAAGAATTGCTATGCGCCATCAAAGAAACCAAATGTGACGTTGTATCAACAGGAAAGCCAACCTACTGGCCTACCGATATCAACAAAGTACCAGATTTAATCGATTTCTTCATATACAAAAACTTAGCAAATAAATACATACACATCGAGGAAGGATACGATATGAGTTCGGACCATTCGCCAATAATCTTAACTCTAAGTGAACAAATTATGTTAAAAGAATGCAACCCGACTCTGGTGAATAAGAATACAGACTGGGAAAGCTTTAAGTTAGATCTAGATAGAAAAATAAATCTCAAGGTTCCTCTTAAATCCACTGAACAGCTCGAACTGGAGGTTAAGAAATTCATAGCAGATGTACAACAATGTGCCTGGAATAACACACCTATCCCCAAGAAAAGGGACTTAGGTAGTAAGTATCCTCTGGAAATTAGAAATCTGATTACTGAAAAACGGAAGCAGAGAAGAAAATGGCAGCAATCGAGATTTCCACAAGACAAGACCTTATTAAATAATCTCACAAAACAACTGAATATTAAAATTAAAAGCTTTCACGATGAGTCGATGACTACTCACCTTCGTCAACTAACAGGTGATCGGTCAACAGACTATTCGTTGTGGAAAGTCACAAAAAAATTAAAAAGACCTATTATTCAAGTTCCTCCCATTAAACTAGAAAACGGTACTTGGGCTGTCAGTAGCGCTCAGAAAGCTGCGAGATTTGCACAACATCTTGAACAAATATTTCAACCGCACGAGGACAACACGTTTGAAATTAACCTAAATGAAGAGATATTACAAAATGAACTTCAAATAAAATTGGTTACACCAAAAGAAGTCTGTACTGAAATTAATCGCCTAAGACAAAAGAAATCTCCGGGTTATGATCTCATCACTGGGGAAGTCCTACGTAACCTGCCCCGTAAAGCAATAGTGAAACTCACCACACTTATCAACGCTACATTTAGACTAAAACATGTACCCGGCTTGTGGAAATTCGCCGAAGTCATTATGATTCCCAAACCAGGAAAGCCAGCACATGAGGTAACATCATACAGACCAATATCCCTGTTACCAATTATATCTAAGTTATTTGAAAAACTCTTCATAAAAAGAATAAAACCTATTTTAGAAGACAAAATGTTAATCCCTGACTACCAGTTTGGCTTTAGAGAAAAGCACTCTACTATAGACCAGGTTCACAGAATAACCAACATTATTGAAAAAACTTTAGAAGAGAAAAAAGTTTGCTCTACGGTCTTCCTTGATGTAGCACAAGCATTCGACAAAGTATGGCATGACGGCCTGATATACAAGCTGAAGAAAATGCTTCCAAAACAGTTCACAGATATCTTAAAATCTTATCTATCAGACAGAATGTTTCGAATCAGACAAGATGACTCATACTCAGAAATTAAGCAAATAAAAGCTGGAGTACCGCAAGGAAGTGTATTAGGTCCGGTCCTGTACCTGTTATACACATGTGATATTCCAGTGTTAGAAAACAACACCATTGCAACTTTTGCAGATGACACGGCTATCATGGCTGTAGGGATCACCCACGAAGAAGCATTGGAAAATGTACAAATTGCTATTAACGTTGTCTATGATTGGACAAAGAAATGGCGAATAAAACTCAATGAGTCGAAGTCAACCCATATAGATTTTACTAACAAGAAAACCTCATATCACCCGGTATTTATAAATAACAAAGCAATACCGTACGAAAATACAGCCAAATATCTGGGCATGACACTTGACACCAAACTTCGCTGGAGAGCTCACGTCAAAAAGAAACGCGACGAGCTAGAACTCCGCTACAGGAAGATGTACTGGCTGCTTGGGAGGCACTCAGAGTTGTCAGTACACAACAAAATACTACTGTACAAACAAGTCCTAATGCCGATATGGACTTACGGTATTCAGCTGTGGGGCTGTACCAAACAGAGCAACATGCAAATGATACAACGCTTTCAGAATAAAGTACTTAGAGGTATTGTAAACGCACCCTGGTACATAAGAAATGACAACCTCCACCGGGACCTTGAAGTGGAATATGTTAGTAATATTATCAAAAGATACGCCGAAGCCCATGAACGCAGGCTTCATCACCATGTGAATGTCGAGGCCATCCAGCTCCTCGACAACACGGATATACAGCGAAGACTGAAAAGGACAAAGCCTTTCGAGTTAGTTTAGTGTAGTGATAGTGTAATTAGTGCAGTAAGTACTACACACAAAGAACACATTAACAAAGTGTCTTCCCCTTAACAGAGACAATAGGATAAGTGTTAATGGACACATTCTTAGCTTAGTCTGTATTAGAAGTTTAGGTCAGATTTAAAATACTTATTAGTCATAAGACTAGATTGTATTCCAATGGAATATTTGTTAAGATATTTCATTTAATAAAAAAAAAAAAAAAAAAAAAAAAGACGTGTTTTGTATTTTATTGAAATTCGTCCCCTAAAGGGGTGAAAAAGGGGTAGAAAGTTATTTTGGGGGTGATTTGCTTCGAAGTTGATATCAATACTCCCTAGTGCTTTTGATTAACATTACATTTTATTTTGACACATTTTTAAAAAAAAATATTCTAAAAAGGTTGAACTCACATAAAACCTAGGTGCAATGCAAATTCCCAAACCACTGTGTCTAAAGATTCCATTTTTGGTACAAATGTTCCATATGAGGTCTAGGCGTACAGTAAGAAAGGATTTCCCGAAAATCGACCCCCAACGGGAAGCAGTAGGGGGAGTAGCAGGAAACTAATTCTGCTCGTACGAAGTCGCGGGCGTCCTCTAGTAATAATCTATATATATAAAAGGCAAACCTGACTGACTTAGATATCAACGTACAGCCGAAACTACTGTACCTAGGAACTTGGAATTTGGTACAGGGGTTTCTTTCATGATGTAAGTGAGCACTAAGAAACGATTTTCCAAAATTCACCCCCTAAGGGGTTAAAATAGGGGGAGCAGCGGGAAACTTATTCAAAAGTTTACTGCCCAATGAAGTGGGGACTGGAACAGGGAACTCTCTGTCTATATATTTGCGGTGGTCTCAAAAACTACTGAACGGATTTTCATGTGGTTTTCACAATCAATTACTTCCGCTACTTCTTTCTGTTGGGGGTCGATTTTCGAGAAATCCTTTCTTACTGCACCCCTAGACCTCATAAAGAATCTATGCACCAAATACGAGGTAGGCATCCGATAAGATAGGATTTACTGAATTTGTACCCCTAAGTTTGTATGGGACAACGGGATTCCTTGGTCCAATCTACTTCAAATTTCGCTTAAACATTCGACGTGTTTCGTACTATATTGAAATTCATCCCCTAAGGGGGTGAAAAAGGGATAGAAAGTTATTTTGGGGGTGATTTGCTTCGAAGTTGATATCATTACTCCTTAGTGCTTTTGATTTACATAACATTTTATTTTGACACATGTTTAAAAATTAAATCCGATTTGATTCAAAAAAGGTTGGACTCACATTAAAGCTTGGTACCCAAATACCCAAACCCCTGAGTCTATAGATTCCAAATTTGGTACATAGGTTCCTTTTGAAGTCTAGGGGTGCAGTAGGAAAGGATTTCCCGAAAATTGCGTGAGTCGGGAGTAGCTAGAAACGAATTCTACGCGTACGAAGTCACGGGCGTCCTCCAGATTATATAATACTTTCTCCTCTAGCTTACATTACTTATACTACATAGCCTTACATTTCGTCCTTCGTTACTGGTTGTTACTTACCAACGGCCTTAATTGCGACAGTTTTACCGACGCTATTTTTGTTTTAATTTCATTTATATTCCATGAAAATTAATAAATCGGCTATCAGTAAAACAAAGGAATACGCAATTACAATTTCAGATATAAAAAGTATAATTTCCGGTTAAGGTATTATCTATAATTAGACTTTCTTTTTTCAATTATTTACATTATTTTATTTGTATTTTTTATGAAACACTATTATTGTATTTGTATAATATGACGTGTTTTTTTTACGAAACCAAGGATTAATTATAACACAATACGGGCCAATATTCTACCTTACATCAGTACCTTTTGATTTTTTCACAATATAACCTATTAAAACCCGGGCAAGCAAGAGCGTCTGATCTGACCATGCTCAGTGTAGGGTTCCGAAGCCGTTACTACACAAAAAACTATCTGAAAAAACAACAAGTATGAAATTAATTATCTATTTGAAGTTATTTGGTGCTGTTTTAGATGATTTTAGTCGGTGTATAAACACTTTAATCGCCTGTATCTCAAAACCAATGATGTCAACTAGTAGCGTAACTAGTAGGCGGACCGTCGCCGGGGTCCTAAATAGTGGCTAAGGGTGTAGATTCGTAATCATCAGGTAGGTATCGTGTGCGATGCGACCGACCCCGGAGGAAGCTATACGTATCAACGAGTTATTCTAACTCCCTTTTTCACCTAAGATGAGTCCTGTGACAGCCGTATTTCATAACTACAATCACTAACTATACTCACATGCGAGGTATTAAAAAAATATTTTAGATCCTGAACGGCGTCGCTAGGTGTGCACCAGTGTAGTTTTTATGTAAAACTAAAGAAATAAGTGTAATACCTACGTGTTTATATGAGCTGTAACCGTAAATCGAATGGGCTGAAATTTGGGCTACATTGCTAATTTATTAGTTATTGGTAATTTAATGCATATGGTATCTAAAAGCTGACCTAATGATGGAGTCGGAAGATGGCGACAGGATCTCCGCTAAACTCAACGTGTACCCACCGTGTTGGGGCTAATTGTTTGGTCTTGAAAGCTGATAATGACTTAGCAAAAAAAAGTACCTACCTACCTGCAATCGACAACAAACGCATTTCCCAAAAAAAAAAGACCGTGATGAAAATGATGATGATGAAAAATGAAATTTTTAGACCACGTAGCGAATATTTATATTTCGATTTCAGTGTTTCGGTTTAGCGGCCCGCCTGCGCCCGACGACGTAGCCCGTTGTCGCTGTTGCTGTCACCTGTCAAGGTGCGGGATAGCCCCGCTTGCATGTATTTGTCAGAGGAGGGGCGAGGCGAGGGCGGTTGTCCCAAATGTCGAAAATCGATGCGGCCGTGCGAAACGGCGATTACACGCGCGGACCTTCGTCTCGTGGCAGCCTCCTGCCTGATAACAATTAGTTTTGTTAGCCTACATTGTTTCTATTCTTATCCCTTGTAAGTAGCATCTCTTATTGTTACATGTCAACATGATAATGAAATAGAAGCAAGATGAGCTAGCATTTCTTACCCAAGCTCCGTATAGCCTATTAAAAACGACAGCTCACAACAAACCATAGGCCAGTTGCTTGTTAGGTCAAGGGCCGACAGTATAAGACGGGAAACTAACGCATTGAACAACTTGAACACCACTCGGTCGACTGTAATTTGGATCTGTAGACAACTCAGAAAGGCAGAACCAGACCAAAACAAAGACACAGACAACAGATCAGATCAGTTTTTGAATACCAACAAACACTACCACCAGTCCATACAAACCGTTTCTTTACTTGCTGTGCTACCTGTCTGGGGAACTAAACATATAAAACTGCCGGGAAATAATATTTTTAACAGTGTTTCTTCTGTGCATTGCTGTTTGAGAAATATTTGTCCATAGATAACAGCCACACAGC
Source organism: Acleris sparsana (assembly GCA_923062465.1). Lineage (NCBI taxonomy): Eukaryota > Metazoa > Arthropoda > Insecta > Lepidoptera > Tortricidae > Acleris > Acleris sparsana. The sequence continues at coordinate 68,684,208 of OV281285.1, read as the reverse complement.
GTCTGCGTTGAGCATCGCGCGTCAGGCATGCACATCGCACACGCCAACTGCACCGCGTACGTCGTGACACTCGTGACAAGGGTTTGCAATATCTGGTCATTTTAAAATTTCGAATAAATAATATGAATAGTTCAATTTATCAAATTAAAATATTCGATTTTTTCGGATAATCTGGATATTTTACAAAATACTTAATACGAATTATGGATTTCGAGTCATATATGCTTGTATATGACATGTGCTATGTATAAAACTACCGATAATAAACTGAAATATTAAATATTACAGGAATTAGTGTAATCAATCGCAGCAGAGTTAGTTACATTTATATACCGCAATCTTACGACGTTTTTGTTTTATATGTAGATTTTTATAAACTCAAAAAAAAACCTTAATCCGTAAATGTTTAATATAAGTACTGACATATTGACTTACTTATATTGTTTTCCCTTTCCATTTTAAATTGAAACTATGAAGCTTAAACTTCATGTCTCAAATTGATGAGCAAAACGATTTCTTGCAGACAAATATAAAAACGGTGATGTGAACGTGAGGTATGAAATATTTTTTCTCAAAAATGACAGGAAAAGTTGACATTACTATCTATATATTGGGATGCGAAGTACATAGTTTACTGACAGATCTCAAATTAAAAAAAAAAAACATTGCGTGCTCGCTACACAAGCACGCAATGTTGCATACAAATTTCATTACCATCTAGTATCTAACTTTTTAAAAAGTGAAAACGGCCTTAATAAAATGAGGGCACAAGTCTTATTACATCCAAATTTTGTTCGGAATATAACTTTTTTATCTGTATCTCGAATAGCTTGAGTAGTTTTAAAAAAAAAGCTTGCGTTTCTCCTTGTCATAAACAAAAGACGGTAAAGAGTAGGTAATAATATTGTCTGTATAGATTGTGTGGTATTTCTTTCCTTAATAAAGTACTTTACTCCAACATAATTTTATTCTTGCGATTTTTGAGAAAAGCACTATATATGCCTCGGCAGGAACGGCAATTGCGGGCCTCGTATTTTTAAACGGACTCGCAAGCTCGTCCGTTTAAACCAATCCTCGCCCCGCAATTGCCTACTTCCGTGCCTAGGCAATAATGTACTATTACACAATAGTTAACTTAACACTATTATGGGTATCGTAGTGTTGCGTGTCAGATTGTTTTACGCCCAATGTTGGATAATATATTATTGCTAGTGACTGCACTCATCTACTCATAGTACAAGCCTAGAGCTTAGTTTGGGACTAGGTCAATTGGTGTGTCATTGTCCCCTTATTTATTTATTTATTTATGAGAGCTAAATAATATTTTCAATCCAATTTAAATACTATACAAAATATCCGATTTATTCGAATAATTGATACTGCTGAATTCGAATATTTTATTCGAATAATTTGATCATTCGAATCAATGCAAACCTTATCTCCAACCCGATATCGTCTTACTTTGTAAGTAGAAGCTAATAAAACAAAAGTAAAGTTCCGAACTGTTTGGCTTGGCAAGTAACAAATCGCTTATAACTAAAACTATAATAATTAAATAGAAACCATTACAATGATTGTCGTCTACTGTTAATTATCAATTTATGACGGACGGGAGAAGAATAGGGATGGCAGTTCGGAAATAATTGATTCTAGCCTTTTCAGTCGGCTGGATACGGTTCGAGAGTTTCACACCGCAACCGGGACGTGCCCGGGAGGCTTTGCAATGCACCTTTGTTTCGTCAAAATATTTTTGGTCAAATGTATCATATCCCAAATTTTCATTTGCCAAACTGCTCTGTTTTCTGTAACCGTAAATATTTTAGGATTTTATAAAAACTAACCTAACCTAACCCATAGGGTTCTACACGATGGTACTGAAATAAATTCTAAAAACATTGTATAACATTGGTTATATATAGATATTTTGACGAAACGGCAGGCTCCCGCAAGGCGCTGTGCATTCCAGCGATCATGCAGGGTAAAATATCGGTCAAGTGCTAGTTGGATGAGGCTTCCGCCGCAACTACTAGCGGCGGAACCCTCACCCAACTAGCACTTGACGTATTTGTAATAAAAATAGACTAAGAGCTAGGACTGAAATAGGTTTGCAATTTAAAGAGCAACGAAATCCCTCTAGTTAGTGTGCCATACTATCATTATTAATTAATCCGGGCGCCTGGCGGCCGTTCAGCGGTGGGTGTGACAATGGATGGGCAACAAAAGGATTGTAAAATCAATTAAAGGTGTGCAATTTACAGAGCTCTGTGTTTGGTATGACATAATAGCTAATTATGTATTTATTCAAATATAACAATGCCAGGCGTTTTATTTGGGGGAAAAGTAGTGCCAGGTCACATCCAAGATGCGCAAGTCATCTCATTTACTGGGTCAAATTTTATCGTGTTTCGTTACCCAAAGGGTGCAAACGGGACCCTGTTACTAACCCTGACTGACTCGCACTTGGCAGGTTTTAAGAAACTTCACAACCCGAGATCAAACTAGTGCTAATTTTTTCACCTGGCTCTACTTTTCCCCCAATTAAAAGGCCTGGCAATGTGATATTCGAATTAAATACATAATTAGCTATAATATCACACCAAACACAGAGATCTATAAATTGCACACCTTGCCCAACCACCGTCACACCCACCACAAACCGCCGCCAATTAATAAATAATGTAATGATACCTACTTAGTAGGGCACACTTCCTAGAGGGATTTCGTTGCTCTATAAATTGCAATATTATTTCCGTAGCTACTCGTAGCTCTCCGTCTAAAAATGGAAACCCAGTGAAAGTGCAGTCCTGTTGTTGCTTGCTGTCTTCATACTATGTTTATCCTGTGACAGTTTAATATTTTTTTGCTAAAAAAACGCAAGTATTAGAGCAATTCTTTATGTTTCGAATCTAAATCAAATTCTTTTTTTTTTCTTGTCGAAATTGTAGCATCAAAGTTTTATAACGTGTAAGTATATATTTGATATAGGCTATTTATTACCTTTCCTTTGAGACCTATATTGATATAATTGATTTTTTTCCTAAATATATTTTTTGTGGACGCCATATCGAACTCGTATTCTATGAATTCGCCCAATCGTAACGCCCTTTTTAAAAGAATTACACGTCTTATCTGCGGTTTAAACACGTGCACAGTCGACTTCAATAATATGTGTAAGTAAACTTTATTACATACCTTTTCACTTTCATCGCTATGACAATCCATGTATGCAGTTAAAACGTGACATTAGTGACATTACATAGACAACGTGCTAAAGTGTACACATATTTATGAACTCGACTGTATGTACTCGATATATGTGTCGCAATCGATTTTTATTAAAAAATAGATTATAAACAACTTTTGCAATAATTAAAATAATAATAAGTTAAAAATAATAAGTACCTTTTATAACCTTTAATCTACATATATAAAAGGCAAACTTGCCTCACTGACTTATATATCAACGCACAGCCGAAACTACTGTATTTACCTAGAAACTTGAAATTTGATACAGGTTTCCTTTCATGATGTAAGTGAGCAACTAAGAAAGGATTTTCGGAAATTCACCCCGTATGGGGTTAAAATAGGGGGGAGTTGCGGAAACCTAATTCTACGCGTACAAACTTGCGGGCATCGACTAGTCAGTTATATATTTTTCTCAAACATGCTCGGAAAAAACGGTTTTCCCATTGAAAGACAAGGACGGAAAGAGCCTCATATTACTCCAAGAGTAAAAAAACCATATGAAAACACTTTCCGTCCATGTCTATATTTTTCTTAAAAATGCTGTCAATTTGCATACAAAATAAAAAGGACCAAGACAAAAATTCCAAACAGCCAAGGTAACTGCTCGCTTTTTTAGCACAGTGCGTGTGTTTTTTTTTGAATTTGCATTCCAATTTCTATGGTTAGTATTTAAAAACAATTGACAGTCTTTCAATTGAAAATGTATTTGTATTATTTCCTCACATGTTTGAGAAAAGCATTATGTATACCTCGGCGGAAACGAGGATTTCCTGACTCGTATTTTAGCAGGCCTCGCTATTGCTCGGCCTGCTAACCACCTCGTCAGGAAAACCCTTACTTTCCGCGCCTAAGCAACAATGTACTATAATGTAGATATCTAATATTCTTTTCATCACACTTTCACGTAAACAGTATCTAAACATACAGGTTAACTGGGCCGTAAGCCCCATATAAAACCCTCGACCTTTTTTTTCTTCATGAAAACCTAGGTCGGTAAGTATTTTTTTTTAATTTATAGCGCAGCACACCGTTCATGCAAGTTCAAGCAAGGAGTTTACACGAAATTGAAAAATTGTTTTAAAATGTTATCTAAACAGTAATTTCATTGCAATCTCGCTACATGTTACTTAAATACTCAATTATGTTCTTAATAATCGATTTTAATAGTTTTACTCGCAAATGTGATGAAAAACATTGTATGTTTCACGGGTGGTACGGGAATTACGAACCTCGACTCAGAAAGCCCTCAGTCTTCGACTTCGGGCTTCTACTAGAGCCTCGGTCGTAATTCCTTACTTACCGCCCTTAATACACAATGTACTATTACAATTTAAAGGAAACATCGACTTTTGACATAGTATAACACCGCTCCGCATTTGGTAGGTGATTCTCTTAGCAAAATCTCTTTAGATTTAAGTACAACTGGTCGAACAAATTATTGACCGGCAAGGTAAAGTTTTTCCATCAGGGCGTAAAAACAGTATTTTAGTAGGTGCATTCTTTATTAGGTAGCTTAAAAGTCGGACTTCGCTCCGTTCGACAATAAGCCATTTATAAGACAATAACAACTCACAGAACAAAGTAGGGTTCCTCTTTTACAAACGCAAAGCAAAACCACTCTCTATAGTTTATTTTATATATATTGAAAAATGTATAACTGTTATAACGTGATTAATATTTTCGACTTTTGTTACCAGATGCTTATACATCTCGTTTATAAATATGCTATTACGGTTTCGGAAATATATAATTTGTGGAAAATACATCCAATACGCGGCCTGACCAATATAAAATAAAAAATCAGTCTTCTGGGACGCAGAGGGAGTAAAAATGGTTGACTCTTCTTCTTCTTCTTCAAAAAGGTACCACTATAAACTCGGACTATTATTGCGAACTTTTACGGCGATTATGAGAGGAACTGAAAGTAAAAAGACCTGGATTGTTGACAAAAAGTTATCTTCACCAGGACAATGCACTTGTGCTCACGTCGCTAAAAACGATGGCAGAAATTTACAACCGTGGGTTTTAATTAATACCCCACCCGCCCTAATTCGCCCGATTTGGCACCGTCAGACTTTCACCTATAAATAACACATGAGCAGTAAGAAATGTTTGGCCAACGATGAGGTCCAACCTGAAGTGGACACCTATTTTGAAGACCTGGAGGAAAGTTTCTTCACAAGTGGTGTATTGGTTTTGGAATCCAGATGGAACAAGTGCAAAGATCTCGACGGGGACTACGAAGAGATATAAAAATATTTTTAAAAAAACGTTGTTTTTGATTTCATACTTAGGCCGCGAACTTTCCCGTCACCCCTCGTACCTACTTATACAAATTCGTACATTACTGAGTGTCAAGGTGTTACTTAAATGTTTCATGTTTTCTTGTATTAGGTATGTTATATCCTAAAACCAAAAAAATGTGTTATCATTTGAGTAGAAATATAAGTATATATACAGAACTGATTTTTTTATGAGCTGTAACGCGTCGGGTACCAGTTAGTAATCAATGATACAGAAAACACTTGTTTTTATTTATTTCAGCCAATAAGTTAATATCTTAAGTGAAAAATATATATTATAGAATATTAGATGGATGACACATAAAATACCAAACATTTGTAACTGTCACCATCTCGGAAATCAATGTATAAACGGCAAACCTGACTCCCTGATTTAATATCAACGCACAGCCGAAACTACTGAACAGTAGTTTAGCTGTGTAGAAACTTAAAATTTGGTACAGGGTTCCTTTCATGATGTAAGTGAGCACTAAGAAAGGATTTTTGGAAATTCACCCCCTATCGTTAAAATAGCGGGAGTAGCGAGAAACTAATACGACGCGTACGACTTCGCGCGCGTCCTCTAGTACATATTAAAAAAAACCTCGAAAACTTATAACTCAAATTTTAACCACTTCCAAAGAAGATGGAAGAGTAATGGTTTTTTATAAAGCGGCCTTAACTATAAGTACGTTATATGCACATTACAAGAAAATCGGGTCATTAGATTAGATAAAAAAAAACTCTTTTTTTTAAAAACCACATTCATTTTAGGTTCAATAATTGGTAAAAATACATAATTTATTAAGGTAAATGTTCCAGTAAAAGGAAATCCATTTTCTTGCCGAGGTCAGTTTCACCACGCTCACCCGGCCAGAGCCCTTCCATAGTAATAAGTCTACCTTAAGTTATAAGCGGTATATAAGTACACAGTGCTATAAATCATTTAATTCGGTTTCAGTCCTCACTTAATTTTTGCCTAAATGGTAAATTATAAAAATCATTCAAATGTGAAACCTTATTTAATGAGTAATTGAAATAAATAGGCAAAACATAATTTAGATTCAAGTAGGTCAACAAGACGTCACTAACATCCAAAGCGTTTAGTATATTATTATAATATAAATGCGACAACCCTAGTGCCTACAATGCTAATGTACAACGATTATTAAATTGGCTCAAGGTCCAATGCGGCGAACAGCGTGACCTGTGTTTATTGCGATTCAACAATACTAAATTCTACGGGAGCGCAGAACGAATATTGTAACAGAAAACTTGCCATCGTAAATGCTTAAAAACATCAATAAAATGTATCAACTACATTGTTGTCCAGTCCTGAGAACCAATAAAAATTAATCAATCAATCAATTTTCATACGATTATTATGTTTATGTGCAAATGTAAGACCACACCATTAATACCATTTTTTTATATACATTTTCTTGCCTTGGCGACCTGAACAGCTACTACTAGGGAATATGGCGTTTCCACTATGAAGTGATTTCTCCAGTGTCGAGTATATATAAGTATAAATCAATATAGTAATAAAACACAATCCAATCTTCTCTAGGAAGATTGGTGGCAACGTTGTACGGTAATATGTAGGACAGAGGCCAAGATAGTTTTAACCTTTGTACCACTGCGAGTCCACTTGAAACGAGAAGTAAGATGCCAGGATACACGAAATAAGTCCAAGTCTTCTATCACTGTGCAACACAAAGGCATTAAAAGTACAAATCACTAACAAAAAAGAACTTTGAACACCTAAATACACAAAAATAAAAACTAAAACAAATTACCTACACATCCGCCATCTTTTGACGTTGCAAATGGCCTCCTAATACCATTATGTTACGTAAAACATTAGGTGCATTTTGGCTTTGGCAGAACCAACACAGACTAAAATATATGTCACTATTTTTTGTCAAAAGTCATCCCAATTCTCGAACCACTCGAATTTAAATTACATGAGAGATATTTTTATGCAGTTAGTCCGTTTCCTATTAGGCATCGCCGTATGGAGAGTGAGTGCTACGCTTTTGAGTAGAGCATTGTGTTTTAAAAGTTAAGTGTGATTGTCTGTGTGCTTGGGATCACTCTACTCTATATCATTAGTCATTAGACATTAAGTCCGCCATTTGTATAAGGTCTACCTGAATATCATGAAAAAAAGGCAAATTCAAATTAAGGGCTTGCAACTCCGGGGTAATAGGATTTAAAAGTCTTGATACTTTATTTTCCACCAGTCCAATAAAAGTATGATGTGGTGGACTAAGTCTGCGTAGAAGTCTTTATTTCTTTGGAAAATATTCCATTTACCAGGATACCATTAGAATATCACGTCTGTGCAATTAACTATCTATGCTGTGAAGATGGAACAAACCGTAGAGGTGCGGAACATATTAATTATAATAATTACCTACCTACCTAACCTAACCTAACCTAACCAACTTTGGACTTGCATTTCTTGCGTATTAAGGTTAAATTCAAACAATCATAAATGTGCATTATGTTTGGTTATTAGGATCTAGTTCTCTGCTCTGCTCTGCTAGCACATTGCCAGTCAGCATGAGCGTTATACAAACAAATCAAGTTTTAATCGCCCAGTAGGCAATTATAACTCCGCGACAGGGAGGAGTATTGGGGAATATTGTTAGTATCCAACTCCCCGCATTTGCATATCAGTTAATAAGTAGTCTTAAGCAAATAGCAGGGTCACTTCCAACTAGGCTAACGTGTCGACTTGGCGGCAAAGCCACAAGACCACATACATTCTATTATACAGTCACCTAAATTGTCACGTGGATGACAGCTACAAAAAACAGCTATTAAATGTTTATATTTATATTTCTATTTATTTTCTACCAAAACGTTAAAACCATATATAGCGATATGTTTTTGATAAAGTTGAGAAGAGGCACAGCGCCTCTATTCTAGGCAGTAAAAACAATATCGTATTTGATCTGTTACAGAATGGCTTTTCACTCAGCCGGCTTTACTGTCAAGTAAATAAGAGCTATCAAAATGTTAACAATACGATAACGGAACAATAATTTTACCGAGTTGAATAGAGGCGCTGCAGGCCAAATTTAACATTTAACCGCCGTCTCGATTACGCAGGAAAACATAAAATAACTTATTTTAGTTGCATAAGTGCCGGTGCCGCCGCACGTGACGTCTTTCGATCCGAGCTCTCCTATTGAAACGACACGTGTTACACATAGCTCTGCGCAACGCAATCTTTTGTGATAGCTCCAGCGAGGGCGTGATCCCGTGAGGCGGTCACCCCGGCGGGTTCAGCGGCTTAGTCAATCTGTCTGAGCCATTACGACCAGTTTGATACATTTTGGATCCAAACAGCACTAGCATGCCTTGTAATATTCCATTTAATACGGTCTGATAAAATTACACGCGAATCAATTAAACCCTGTCCAAAATAGAGTCAATGTAAAATCTCCAACCTTGCAACAACAACAACAACAACAACTTGTGTAGGAACACATACGCTTACAGAAAATATTCTATGAATCCCTATTCATAACAATAAGTATAGCTACGGTAGGTATGGTATAGCAGGTGTTTGCTTAGTCTTGACTGTCGAGGAATCCTAGCGTTTGAGCGCGCAATTCCGAATAAAATACCTACACCTTATTTTTTTACTAAACAATAGTCTTGGTATTTGTAAAGATGAGAAATTCATAGCCGGCAACAATAGCCGTCTGCTTCCATAGATTGCCGGCTATAAATTGCTTAAAAAATTAGCCCTGCTCTTGGCCCTCAAGTCGTGTTTGTACTTTTTGACGCTAAACAAATAAAGCATTTTGAGTGAAAATTAACATTTCCATATTCGAGAACACCTTATAACTAATCACGGTAACGGTACGGTCGAAGGTAAATGAGTAATCCCTTTAGTTTAGCTGTTCACCTCTAAACATAACTATAATGTTTCCAATGACACTCGGAATTACCATTTTGAAAATGTTTTGAAACGGTATAAATGAAACTTCAATTAAACCTGTGTCGATGTTTTTTTTCACCCGGGTGGCATTTACTAGGTGTAAAAAAGTTTCATTTTAATATTTTTGTACTCGTCGATTAAAATCTGTGTATTAAGATTTCATAGAGAATACTGCAACGTCACTCTTTTCATCGTTGACACTTCCGAAACAACCGAAATAACCATTTCGATACGCTCAACCCAAACGGAAAAAAATTTGAAAATAGAACTTCGTATTTCAATAATATGTGTCCTTGTTTAAGGAGACTCGATCCGATACAAAATTGCCAATCTATGGCGTTTCGGAACGTCGCGTCATCTGTCAAAAATCTATTTAAACCTGCTTCTGTATCCAGGACATAAAAAAATTAAAAAAACTACGGTTTGTGATTGGCTAGTTTTTAGCCAACAGAACAGTATACTGCAACAATTACGGACGCCGTGGTTTGATACAAATGTCGATGTGGTGGTGATTGTATTAATGACTTAAATTATTAATTTTAATGAACTCGTACAAAAAGTATTGTTCACAATAGTGTCATAATCAAGCTTTTTAATCTCGTACCTTACTTAGGCCACTCAGCAAGCTTCGTGGCCTAAAAACGGTACTCGACTAAAAAGCTCTCTATTATAACACTATTATGAAAATAACTATTTCACTTCTCATGCTCTTAAAATGCTACTTAAATCTCTGCGAATCGGGACTAAAGCTCCTTATTAATCTCTAGGGATTAAAGTATTTTTTTTTAATTTAATTTGGAAACCCCTAAACAACCAATCAAGGTGTTTGTGAATGGAGGATTATCGCCATTTTCAGTGATTGTGTATGGACCATATTTTTGGGTGTCGAAATAAACTCAAAATGACAACTGTGCGAATATATATATAAAAAAAAGGATTTAATTTCGTGAAACACGACTAATTATTACGAATATGAATCGATTTAATCATATTAAGGCCGAACTCTTTTATTATGCGTGGTCCAATTACTTTTAAAATGGTTTTCACGTTTGAATCTGTTGGCTAAATATGCAAGCATTTAAAACATCACTTTACAAAAAAACCGCGTAACTTTTTTTTCCTATTTGTATTTTGAATAACTTTCATAACTTGTATTGAGCGTACGTTGTTAAGATACCTAATTGTTAGTTTTAATTTGTTAGAAACTTTATTATAATAAATGTTGTAATTTGGTTTAGAACGTCGTGTTTTCCTCGCATTCAAAGTGAAAAGTAGAGTGTTAAACGCTAGACTAAACAACCATAATGACACTCGAACTACAGCCACCCTCGCTCGCAAGCTCGCTCGTGTGGCTAAACATCTCGTGTAATTATGGCTTGTTTTAGTCCGTTTAACTTCGTTTGTGTAACTTCGTTTGCGGAAAGTCAGAACTTCTGGCGGCGTTTCTTCTCAGCAGGGGTCTCCTCTTGGGAAGCGCTGGTAAATTTTTGAGGTGTAAAAGTGCCCGTGCGGCCTACTTACTGAATAAATGACCTTTATCTTTTTTATCTATTGTCTTCTGTTAGAAAGGGTTTTTTATGTAAAATAATAAGAACGTAATTTTAAGTAAACAACAATCAGTTCATTGTTTTAACGGAACGTTTAGACAGAACGTTTAGAACGTTTTTTTGAATATTCGGTCGAATTATTCGGTTTACCATTTCATATTTTAAATAGAGAACACCCCGCCTTCACACACTACTTTTATTTGGAATTATATAGAGCTGTTGATACCCACGTGTGGATTCTCAGAAACTACATTCGTATATTATGGTTTTTTATATTTACTTTTCGAAGTCTCCGTTGCGGTCTTGACCTTATTTACAATCAACACGTTTCTTGAAATTTTCAGCTTCTTTTTAAAAATAATTTTATTTATTATAAACCATTTCCCGTGGTTGGCTATTTACAGAAATACCCTGTTGAAGTTGACTCACCATGGAAATCAATTTCCGAAAAATAATAAACTATTTAAATAAGTATATAAGCGGTGGTTTTAACTGCTCTATATAAATCAATAAAAACACAACGAGAGCGCTCTTCGCGTGATGGATTACTACTAAGTAAAATTGTCATTTTCTACTATACGAATCTTTCCGATGTCACGCGAAACCAGAAGGTTTTTCAAAGAGCCCATGGACTATAGGTTGATAAATAAATGTGTTAACTTGAAGTTTCAAAAAAAATGTTGATTCGAATTTTAACTGCTTTATTTTATTAGCTTTATTCAAAACATTCTTCATAGTACTTTAACATCATTCTTTGACGTATAATATAACATAAATCTTATACAAGAAGTTTTGTGTTTTAGTTTCTATACCGTGTCGTGTAGCCAAGAAAATATAATCTCTCGAACCGAATATATTCGGTACCAAAACCGAATAATTTAGCCGATACAAATAGTTTTAAAGATGCCGAATATTCGTCGCATCTCTAACATTTATATAGTTTAGCTAATAAGGTATTATGATCGACACAATCGAATGCCTTGGTCATATCCATGTATAGAGCGGCTACTGGGATGTTTTGGTCTATACGTGTCATAATTGTGTGAAGTAGGTTAAAGATGGCCATATTTATAGACATCCCCTTACGGAAACTTTTTTGTTCTGGCGCGAGGAGGTTATAAGATTCGAAATAACTATTTAAACTATTGTAAATTGCCCTTTCTATAATTTTTGAGAAATCAGGTTGTAAATGGGTCTGTAATTGTTTATACAAGTTTTGTCACCCTTTTTGTACAGTGTTCTCAATCAATGTTCTCATCTCTAGGTTGGAGCGCTCAGTGATAACTCCTTCTACTTGATTGCGTTCAGAGCGGAGCGGCTCGAGTTTGGACAATCTGGTAATTTAATTACTCTCTAGTCGGGTTGACATATTATGAGCTACGTGCTCATGCGTGTCTTATATCTTGGTAGATCATGTGACCACGAGCCTCTAAGCTAGGCAAGGGTTGTATAAGACTGGTATAAGCTATTCGACGAACTATTAGCAGTTATAGAATAAATCTGCTTTAAGGTTTAGGGGTTAATATATTAGGGTCAACACAGGCCGCTCTGAATACTTAGGAACTTATTTTCGACACTTGTACCACTGGTCAGAAAGAAATAGAAAAAAAAATACAACAGTTTTGTTTCAATTTTTTGCAAAGTTATTGACATATTACATAAATTAATAGATATTGACAGCAAAATAAAAAAAATACATCCACAAGCCAGGTTTCGTTACATCCACCACACACGTTTCGCCGGTTTAAATTATTTTTTGAAGAGTGAGTTGCTACTGAAAATGGAACTCCCGTGAAACTTTTATGATAAAATTACGATTATAAAAGTGGTTTGGCGTAAAAACAATGTGGAGACCGGATGATTGCTGCTTTTAGCAACAAAACCCCTTCAAAAACGACTAAATTCAGAATTTTAACGTGGCCGTGTATCCCCTACGTACGACGTGCGAAAAGGTCAACCAAAATCGGCAGTCCCGCAAGAAAATATGTACTCGTATACACACCATTTGCAGTTGATATAAGTATGAATTGTTACCTACTATGAAACTAATTAGGAGAACCATCGATGTTGTGCGTCAGCTGAAAAACGAGGACCGGCATGTGGCACAACGGGAAATCCAACAGTGTTTGGGTATTGGAATGAGTCAGATACAAAATATTTTACAGGACTAATTAGGCGCGCAAAAGTTGTTTTCCCGTTGGATCCCCCCCTCTTATTTATTACGAAAACGAATCGTGTCAATAGGTACCGCAAAACTTTTAATTATTTCTACTGAGGAAGGTCTAATGCAGTATTTAGCATCGTATCAGGTGACAAGTCGTGGACATGCATATGATCCTGAAGCTAAAAACCAAGAACGAGTATGGGTCTACGAAGACGAGCTCAAGCCGACAAAAGTTATTCGTCTTGCAGCACGGCTAAAAAGATGCCACCGGAAGATCCTAAGAACGGTCAATGCCGATTGGTACACAACTAAGTTTGCCGAGTATATTTGCTGAACTCCCAAAATAAATCCGCATCCGCTACCGCATCATCCTTCACCACGATAATGCCTGCCCTCACACGGCTCGGATATCAACTGAGTATGTAGACGGCGAGAAAGTCGAAGTTAAGCCCAAATGATTTTTCACATTCCCCAAAATCAAGGATAAGTTGCATGGTGAGCGGTTTCAGACGCCGGAAGAAGCAGTGGAGATCTTAAAAATGGCCATTATGTAGACCCCGATTCCAGCATTCATTAAGTGCTTTAAAGACTGGTTTGAACGCATGGAAAATTCCATAAAATTAAAACGGCGAATACTTTTGAAAAACAAAAAAAAAACTTTTCTTCAATTTATCTGCATATTTTTTCTATTTCCGAAAATTCGGTTTGACTGTCAATTATTAAAACTCTTTACCTTGCATACCTACATAAAGTCCCATTAAATTATCTCAACGAAACGCACGCGGACGAAGAAAGCGCATAACAATAGGTCTTGTTATGTTAGGGGATCATCTCACGCCGCACAACGCGGTCGCACCCGAGAGATAACAATTGTACAATCTCAAGTTTCTGTGTTTAGCTGTTGTCATTACACGTTGGTGAGTCAGATACCTGTTCCACTGTTCCTTTCGTACACCTTTTGTAATGAGACACCTAAACGAAGGCGCAAGTGGCCCGACCTACCGACGCGGCGACGCACCGCTTTGCTGTCTTCGAGTCGTTCTGGCTTTTTAGATTTAATTTTATATTAGTTAGTGGGATTGTCGTCCTAATAAGTAATTAATAGAATGCCATATAACTACGACTAATATTGCAACGCAAATAGATGTTTCACTTCTCATGCTCTTAAAATATTACTTTAGTCTCTGCACATTATCGGGACTAAAGCTCCTTATTAATCTCTAGGGATTAAAGTTTTTTTTTTATTTACAATGGAAACCCCTTTACATACCAATCACGGTGTTTGTGAATAGAGAAGCATCGCCATTTTCAGTTAGTGTATATCTGGAAATTTTTAAGGCGTGGTATAAAAAACTATTTAATTTCGTGAAACATGATTCATGTTTACGAATACGAATATGTTTAATTATAATAAGGATGAATTCATTTTATTATGCATGGTCCCATTAGTTTAAAATTAGTTTTCAAATTTGAATCTGCTGGCTACATGTGCAAGCATTTAAAGCGTCACTTTAGAAAAAGAAATGTAATTTAAGTAAGTATAACGTCGATTTTTCTCGGATACAAAATGAAAAGTAGAGAGTTTAAAGCGAGACTAAACAACCATATCTAATGAATGACACTCAACTCAAAGTCTAGACGCCCTCGCACAGGTCGCGTGGCTAAACATCTCGTATCATTATGTCTTGTTTTACAATTACTTGCTGAATAATCTGCTATTGTGCGTACATTAAAATCCTATACCTACATTAATGTATGCAGTTTTTTTATTAAGCCAGTGCTTGAGTACCAAATGACAAGCATTGGTATTGAGCTAATATCTCGTTATAATAATAAATATAATACGCTTACGGGTTTTCTAAGGTTTTAAAGCGTAATATGTAAATAAAAATCGCTTCTAGTACTAGTCTAAGAAATTTTCGAAAGCTTATTCAGAGGTTTCACATTAAATGCAAGTCGGAAAATTATTTTTAAATACGAAGGTGTTGCAATAATGTTAACCTACAGTAATCTCCATTCTAATGTTGTACTTATTATTTTGAAGTAATAATAAATATTGCTAAAAGGTGATCCATATTTGCGCCACCTCGTAATAGACGAAAGTGGTTTTAAAGCTGTGACTGGTGTTTATTAACTCTGTGGTAGTGGGATCAAAACCTTGTTGAGGAAATAGGTTTAAAAACTTCCACCACCACTGAAAAACGTATGAAAAAATACATGAAATTAATGATTGATTACAAAATTTGCTCAAAATGATCAATATCTCCAAAACTAGTAAAAATTGCTGAACATACATTGGGGTTAAATCAATAGCTTTTTAGCTGCTCTATCAGCCCTCGGTGGATACGTGTGTGTGCGTGCTAGTTAAGGGCTTTTATCGATTGATACATTTTGGTATAATATGAATACGTCAAGATAATAAAACTTACTTACAATTAGAATTATTTAATTATTTATCTCTTAAGTAAATTCCCTAAATAATCTATAAGCAAAATATTTGTCATATCTGCATCCGCATTTGCCTTCGCGTATACCTACTAAAAATATATGTATCCGCAACATCCCTGGTATCGAGATATGCTACTCGTATAGGGTAGGGGCACCAAAAGATGAACGACACCCAAAAGCTGAACACTCGATCGAAATAATCACATAACTAAATCGTGACAAATATTACATAGTTCGGAATTTATTTTTCTTAAACAGCAACTCTTTGCTTACACCTCCATTAAATCTTAACATAGTATTATATTCTTTTTGGCCGTGATCGGTCGAAGTTGTGGAGCTTCCCGCCGAAAACGTCGATAGTATGGGAAAATAGATAAGGACAGTGCTCTCCAAATTTAAGCTTTTAATTACGTATAAAATTCAATAATTGTCAGTCTTAGAAGGATTTGCTTGGTATGTATTCTTGATTAATCACTCTTTTATTGGAGTTATACGATATTTCTTTTTTCTTGTTAGTTAACGAGAAATATGCCGTTCAAGTAATGGTTTCAAAAATATATACCTAAGCCAATACTTGAACGGTGTTCAGCTACTAGGCAAGGCGTACTTTTTTTAAAGCTTCTTAATAAATCGTACTGAAATGACAGATGGAAAATATAGAACTTAAAATGATCGTTAAATGCTCTTGTATCTTTAAACCAAAAGATGAACATAGCTTTTGATGTCTAATCCAATGATTTTGGAGTTTTAAATACTATGAAAACTATCACTGTTCAATAAAAAATGTGTGCCTAATACTTGAACGAATTAAATTTACTAGTTCATGTTTTGGATTCTATTCCAATATGTGAACACCTAATTGATTTTGTTTGTTCATTTCATAAATTCTGTGTCCTAAAATTGAACTAAGTAAATTCAGTCGTTCAACTTTTAGGCATAGTTTTATAATATGAACACTAGTAGTAGTATACTAGTAGTATTTATGGAAATGTTTACTAATATGTCGGTTTATCTGTTTAAAAAGATAAGTAACTAAGTAGTTTTGCTAATGATTATTGATAAAAAATACTAATTCGTTGTTTTTATGACACAAATAACATAAAAAATAGGAACCTTTTGTACGTAAGTAATATTAAATAAATGTAAACAATTAAAAAATAAAGAATATTTCGTTAACTCGCATTTTATTGCTAAAAGTGAAAAGAATTAAAATGACATAGGTATTTTATTATGTTAGTTCAACTTTTGGGCCCCAACCGTTCAGAATTAGGGCACGCTGTTCATCTTTTGGGCAAATCGGTACATTTTTGGTTTCAATGATTTTTAGAAAAATACGGAGATATAATAACAGGCTTTATAATAGTCATTTTCAATCTAGACCATATACTGTACCATATATAAAAATTAAATAGGGTGAAATTTGTTACTTTCACTGAATATAAACTGTCTAAAGTTGGTGTAGTCGCTTAATCGTTCATCTTTTGGTGCTCTTACCCTAACCTGTATTTGAAATTAAACGTTTTTCTTTTCAACCGTTTCCTTCGGGGAAAGTATTCCCTTTGGATCCGAGATTGCGATGAGTGTATAGAAGAATTACTCCAAATTAAAATACACTAAGTACCTGTTTAAATTGGTACAGGTACAGTCGACGTCAAAGATAACACAATGTCATAATTATTGTTCCTTATCCGTTTGACTTACACTATTTTTAATTAAATTCATATACGCCTTAGCAAAAATAACATCGAATTTACAAGCATTGAATAGTTAAAATGTTTTTTTACATAACTCCTGTTAACATAATTATAAGTCATATAACTCATTTTTATTGCTAGCCTTTGAATACAATATTAGCTTCCTTTGAATTCTTCACATAAGTTTGTATGATGACCAAGACTTATGGCGTCGTCTACGATCAAAGACCTACAGAACGGTCGTCTTCCTTAGGTACTCCTGCGCTGGGTAGGAGAGCGTCTAGTCACGCCTGCCTTACTTGACCCTTGGACGGACAAGTTACGCGCGGAGTCGCGTATCAAGCGTATCATCATAATTGCAGATCGTCCCGCGCCACGTGCTGTCGGTGAGCCGCGAGTCTATGTATACTTACGTACTACTTTTTAACCCATGACGCTAGTCGGACGTAAACCGAGATACATCTCGGCAAGAATATATACATATGTCGTGAAATGGTTGTTATTTTTTGTTTTTTTTTTTTTTTGGTGTAGGTATAGGTAGGTAGGTATAATAGCTATGATACGCTTTAATTAGATAAAAAAACAGGGTTAATCCTGGTACGGTCACGAACGTTAATTAATGACCCATTTAAAAAAAACTAGGCTTTTAAGTCGTCAATGTCATTATATTTGCCAAATCATTTATAAAGGAAACTTAACCTTATTGTAGTGGAATATCAGACTTTGCACCTAAGGTGGCTCCTAAATTTAAGTTGTTGACTGTACGTACAGTCACCCATTGTGAAAGTAATTCTCATTGTCATGTGTGTCATTTGATGTTCTGTTTGAAGTTTACTATGACAACGCACTAAAGTGTTATCGTTACTGTACCTACGTCTCAACTAGGTAGATGTGACATGATTATCTTCATCATACGAAATGCTTAGCAAATAGGTATTGAACTCTAAAGGTGTAATTTTTATTAGTTGCATGAGACCAAGGTACAAAGTATATATGTAGGTATAAACAATCTGGAAAAAATGGTACCAATTGAAATGAATTTAAAAGGAAAATTATCACGACTATGTGAACTTCATTGGTTTTCGAGTTACAGGCGATGACAAGACAGGCAAATAACTTAAAACAGACAATTAGCTCATATGCTATTGTGTCTCTAGTTACGGCGACGGAACCCTATGTACAGTCGACGTCAAAGTGTTTACACTTTTTCACCTTATTCCATTGAAATAAGGACCAAAAATGTAAACATATCTTTAACGTCGACTGTACTCTGAAGAAAGTCCGACATCCTCTTGCCCGGTTTTTAACGATTAAGATTAAGGAGGCATTTCAATATTCGCATCTGCTAAGTTCAGCAACATAGAACAAAAACTGATAGTGCTGAAGCAGTGGACCCGCATAGATTAGCTAAGCAACAAACACTCGCATTGGCAATTTTTTACATAAAAACAATAGGTACCTACTGTGTTTTTTAACGTTATTCTTTTTAATTCGTTTTTTATTGAAGTAGATATTGAAAGACCGTAGCTTGTACTGAGAAGTCTGAAACCACATAATTTTAAATAACGCATAGGACAGAGTTAGGAAAGTCGTTTTTGTAAGGTTTAAGTTTGCAGTCACGACCATGAATCGCTGCAGGTAATCTGGGCACCGATAGGGAAGTTCGCATCGAGACGAGCCGGGGAGTGCAGTTGACGGGTGACCGGAGCGCGTTCGTCCTTCGTTGCCCCTGAGGTGACTCACCGAGCGGCTGGTGGAGCGCGGCATGCGCGTCGCAGTCCGCACAGATTGTGGAGCGCAGCATCCGTTCACGTTGCAGCCGCCGCAGCAGCTGAAGGTGCTGCGGCGTGAACACTGTTCCCGAACGCTCGCCCACCAGCAGCACGTCGCCCGTCTCCCACCACGCCTGCTCCCGAAGCGTCCCGTCGCGGTTGAACAGTCCCAGGTCCTTGTACCCCTCCGGAGGGCTGAGGGCTCCGGGCTCCGGCTCCTGGTAGCGCTCGCACGCGCCACACCCGGAGCACTCCTCGCCCTCGCCTTCATCAGAATACCCGCATTCATCGCGTACGACAATAATGTAATCGGCTTCAAAAAATTCATTAGCACTCTCGTCAAAAATGACTCTGTGCTTTTTGGATTTGCCGCCCCTTTTTAGTGAAGATTTTAAATTGTCATGATCCTTGTTGTGACGATTGTCGCGGGCGGCGCGATCGCCGCGCATGGTCGCGTCGCGCGTCTCGTCACGGCGGGGGCGGTCGCCGGAGTGCCGAGGTGGCGCTGCCGAAGTGCCGTTCAGGCGACGAGTCGAGACGGTGCGGTCGGTGGCGGGCGCGACATACAGCGAGCGCACGGCGCGGCGCGGCGGTCGGAGAGGCTCGGGCGCTCGGCTTTCGGCTAAACTCCGGCGAGAGGCGGCCGCGCCGGCATCAAGCAGGCCGCCACTGACTGCAGCGCCGCCCCCGCCCTATCGATCGCCGTCGCCCGCCCTTTCAATACTTACAGTACTGCCTTACGATACGACTAAACCGAACACGGCCACCATTTTTACACTTAACACAAAACATAATAGAACCACAGCTCGAACCGCCACTGGTGACGTAAAGGGGCGAAAGTTCTCGTTTTTTGAGAATGTTTTCTTAATAGTTCATTAATAACTTTATTTCCTTACCCAGTGACATCGTTTTTTGAGAATATCGTAGTGAAAACTATTCTTATGTTCAGAATATCGTTTTAAGTTTGAAAATTCCTTTTATTTACCTGCGAGTCTCAATTTTTACTGAACACGTATTTTAATGTCATATAGATAGAGAAACAAGTATAATTATTCTTTTTTTACTTACGATGTCGTCTACGATCTAGGAAATTACTAGCGACCGTAACATACCTACACTACATATCTGTCGTTTCGATCAGTCTTGAACCGACGTATCGTATGAGGATTAAAGGATTGATGTGTGACTCTTCTAAATAAAACTGCTTTGTAATTATCTAAGTACACAAATATTTTCTTATTCATGTCAAAGTTTTCTCTTTCTTCCACTTAACTTTTTTGAACATTACAAGTCAGAAAGGGACAAATTAGCTTTTGTATGAAAAAAATGAAAAGTTAAAAAAGCCGAATTGGACCTATGTTATTATAACCTTTGTGACTCCATATAACCGCGCTGATAAAATCTTTCAGATTACCCACTCGCCACTCGTTCTTACTTTCGGTGTATAGGTACATAATTATATGGGTCGTTGTAGGTCATTTAAAGTTATGTCAATCTATACATTGAATGAACTTTAGGTACTACATATAAGTAATTTTATCCTTGTGAGACATCAATTTTGTTTCTGGTATGGAATACCTACACTAGATTTAGTTGAATTGAATAAATAACATCAACGTTACTAGTAAGAGTAACATATCTAATTTAAAAGTTATATCGGGTGACAAATGCGTAGAAACAGTTAGTGATGAACGAAGTAAAGTCATTCGAAAAAACCGGGCGAGAGCATGTCTGGCCATAATCAGTGTAGGGTTCCGAAGACGTTACTACACAAAGCCTATCTCAAATAGTTAAAAAAAACAAAAACTAGCTTTCAAAAATGCAAAAATATTTTTCCTTTTTTTTTTTACTTATATTTTTTTTAATACTTTTTAGTGATCCTATTTATGCTGTTATGTAGTTCCACTTCTTAATTAATGAGAAACTTAGAACATTTCAAGCTCGCCGCGGGAAAGTCATAGTCATACATATTTAAACAATTAAATGTGCTTCGTCATAGTCGCTCAACTACCTTAATCGAGATATCTTATCGCCACCCTTCAAATAGGTGCTATTAAGGAGTTCCGGTGGCCATCTGTGGTCTTCATCATCTGTTCCAATTCACCATATAGTACACTCAGGAGCAAAAATACCAGGTCAGAGTGCGTTTTTCATACAAACGAGACTGTTTCGAACCCTTGGTTCCTCGCCAGGGGTTGTTTTGAGTGAGGTTTAATGGTGGATACTCCGAGGTTCAATAGAGGAGGTCAAAAGTTCTTAAGATACCTAACTGACCGCCCAATCAGTTTACACCACAGCGAGAGAGAGTTTGGGTCAACATTTGGATTTCCTTACATTTTATGGCCATTTTAGATGTTTTTTCTGAACAGGCACTATTCCGGCGTTAACCGCAGATTCATTCAGTTGGGTACCCTAGGCACTCTGGAAGCAAAAATACTTTAACTAAAACTTACCTGTGTCTGATGAAATAACCTCTGAAGAGTGTAGAGAGTACAATGCCACTGAGGATCAATGTCGTTTTTTATGCAAAAGGTGACACCACCAAGTGGTAGACGTAGACGTTTAAATTTCACGGCTAAACTGAAGACGAACTTTTTTGCGAGCATGATTGGGCGAAATATTGTTGTTTTGTTTTTATCACTGGAAAGTTACCAGGTGCACATGCTGATTTTTATCACTTGGTAAATTATTAATAATATATATTATTTTTATGTAACACGTTTTACTAAACATCTAATTTATCCTGATTTTTAGGTTGAAGTTAGGTTATAATAGATACATTTTTTCCTGCCAGGCGAACATACTCGTACATATACATGCATATATGAACATACGTATATGTATATATGTACATTATCTATAGTGATGCAAATTGTTTTGTAATTGTTTATGTGCATTTGCATTGGGGCTCGTAAATGCAATAGAGGAGAAGATTTTTTTAATTAAAAATCCAATTGGTATGTGTTATTAGGATCTAGGATATGAAGGTTAATTCCGGATTGTTTTAGGGATCCGTACCAAACGGAACCCTTATACTTTGTTATCCGTCTGTCCGTCTGTTTGTCAAGGCTAAGCTAAGCTATCGATCTGAAATTAGGTAGGTATGATAGATGTCTTTACAAGGTTTCACAGTTAAAATTTTTAAAACTAAAGTTAGTGACTTAACCCTACAATGCATGACTTTTATTTGTAGACAAATATATGTGATAGGTAGGTAGGTACTTCAGTAACTTTAGTCAACACGTTTTTGAGTCAAATTCGGTAGTTCTGATATTTTGCTGACTTGTTTATGATGTTGGCTCAATGAATACAAGTTTGTGACCTCGAACGCTAAATGCAATTTTGTCAAAATTAAAAATAACGCGAATATTTCGGACTTTTCCCAGATCTTGGCCATTATAACCCTGAAGGACTAGTTTTTGAAAGTAACTTCTTAAGACGTTTTTAAAGCAAACTAAATTTCCTAGAATATGAGACTAAAATCCGGTTGTTGCATCACAGATCCGAATTTTGTACAGGCGAGCGGTCTCGATGTTGGTAAACAAATCCGACAATTATAATACAATAAATTACACGATTTTGGTGTCTTAATGCAATTGAACAGCAATAATACCATAAAGATTTACTTTTCACATGTGAACTGTAACACCATCTTTTTGTAAGTTTTATGTCCCAGACCTCTTTTTACAGCAGAAAACAGAGCAATTCTGCATTTTAAGTGTAGGTAACGTTTACTCGCGCGACTGGACTCTGTCTAGTTGACAATCCGAGTGACAACTACCTAGTTTTATTAGAAGCGCATGCCCGCATAGGCTTGTATGTTGACAGAGGGGAAATTGTGCTAATGCTTACTCCCTTCCGTGTTGCTCGATTTGACCAGATGACTGCATTTAATAAACTTGTTTTTTTCTTACATTTAGGTACTTACCTACTTTAATTTTTTTGGGTAAGCCTCCCCTACACGGTATTTTAGAGGTATTCAAATAACAAGTTTATTTAATAGAAGTCGCCTCGTATGTCTGGTTGTAGGGCTTAATTGTCTTAGTCTAGACAACGACAAAACTTTATGCACTAGTGCAATTTTGTGCAGCCCATACCCAACATAAAGAAGGACTTTACGAGCATGAGAAGTGAAAATTACATTAAATGCCATTTTTTTTCATTTTTATGATAAAGAATCCCAAACACCTCTGTCATAATTCTTGTTTAAATAATTAATAAATATCAGGATACAATCTCACACAAATTCACTTAGTCCCAAAACAAACTCTGGACTTGTACTATGGGTAGTGTACAGGTTGTGTTTTTCTGCTTAGTGGACTGTATATGATTGATTGACGGCTGTACCGTTCTGTGATTGAGGGATCCGAAAGGAAACAATGAAGCAGGCGAGGTTAGAGCGTGAAGGGGGCGGGGCGGCGTTGTAGCTAATTGGCTTCTAGTAGGCTTCTTGTTTGGTCGGCTGTCTTGTTTCTTCTGCTCCATCGTCATCGTCGAGCGTTCTTCGCGGCCCCCGTCAGGGGGCCGGGGAGACCGATCGGGGCGTCGCCCCTCTCTGTGGGATCATATATCCGCCTGTATTTACAGGCGGGTCATCGGTTTTTCCTTGTGGAATCTCCTCTGTTTGAGGATTCCCTTCTCTCGCCTAAGGGCGCCGCGGCGAAGTCAGGCGGTTAGGAGGGTCCTAACGGCGACTGCTGTGATTGCTGTGTTGGTGCCGGCAGAGAATAGCACCACCCCATCTCTTCCCGTGGGTGTCGTAAGAGGCGACTAAGGGATAAACCGGAGGATGGGCAGCAGCGTCCTCCGCGGACTACATGGTATAACTGCGGTCGCCAACCCGCCTGCCAAGCGTGGCGACTACGGCATTTTCTCCCCAATGGTATGAATCTACACAAACAGCCCAGACCAGCCTAGTCCCCGGCGGCCCCGCTATTCCTGGCTCCGGTAGCGGCCATGGTAACGGCGGGGCGGGGGGTGCTTTAGGTAAGAGACCCGGCTACCAAAAACGACGACCTTTGGCCCTGGCAACATACAACTGCCGAACATTGCGGACCGACGATAAGTTGCTGGAACTGGAGGAGGAATTGAGCAAGTTACGATGGGGAATCATAGGTTTGTCAGAAGTCCGTAGAGAGGGGGAGGACATGATAACCCTGAAGTCCGGTAACTTGCTCTATTTCCGGAAGGGCGACCACCAGTCCCAGGGAGGTGTCGGGTTTATCGTCCACAAGTCCCTCGTGAACAACGTGGTGAAGATCGAGAGTGTGTCGAGCAGGGTAGCGTACCTTGTACTCAGAATGACCCAACGATATTCGTTGAAGGTCATACAGGTATATGCTCCGACCGCGACACACTCCGACGATGAGGTGGAGGCTATGTATGAGGATGTTTCCAGAGCCATGCATAGCTTCAAAACTCACTTCACGGTTGTTATGGGGGACTTCAACGCAAAACTGGGCAAACGAGACGGTGAAGAGCAGAGAGTGGGGAATTTTGGAGTGGGGCGTAGGAATCACCGGGGCCACCTACTGGCCAGTTTTATGGAGAAGGAGGGACTCTATATGATGAACTCCTTCTTCAGAAAACGTGAGCATAGGAAGTGGACCTGGATGAGCCCTGATGGTGTAACGAGGAATGAGATAGACTTTATCATGTCGACGAAAAAGCACATATTCAATGATGTCTCCGTGATCAGTGTGGTTAAAACCGGGAGGTGATCAGCGTATGGTACGAGGCTCATTGAATATCCAGTTCAAGCTTGAAAGGTCTCGACTGATGAAGTCTACGCTCCGCCCAGCACCCGCTCAGCTCCAAAACCCCGAGAGCTTTCAGCTCGAACTTCAAAATCGTTTCGAGTGCCTTGGTAGCGAATGGACGATTACAACGACGGGTTTTTGGAAGCTGTCCAAACGGTCGGGTCTAAGTTCTTTAAGATCCGCCGTAAAAAATCCAGCAAGCTCTCGGACTTCACGCTTAGGCTCATGGAGGTCAGGCGCGAGATGATTCTGCAGTCCTCTGGTGACGGTTGTCGTTATCGGCAGCTCAACAGACAGATCTCGAAGTCTCTGAAGCGTGATATACGCCGATTCAATACTAAAAGTATTGAAGAGGCTATTGAGCGTAACAGGGGCTCTAAGGTGTTTGCCAGGGACCTGTCTGTTGGCCAAAGCCAATTGATGAAGCTGAAAACCGACGACGGCAGAGTCATTTCATCCTTACCTGAGCTATTGGCGGAAGTTGAGAAGTTTTATGGACAGCTGTACGCGACAACCCGAACACCCGTCGGAAATCTAGCTGAAGACCCGAGGGCTAGATTAACCCGACACTATACCGAAGATCTCCCCGACGTCAGCCTGTACGAGATTAGTATGGCCCTCAAACAGCTTAAGAATGGCAAAGCCCCTGGTGAGGATGGAATTACAGCCGAACTCCTGAAGGCGGGTGGTAAACCCATCCTTAGGGGCCTTCAGACGCTGTTCAGCTCCGTCCTTCACGAAGGGAGAACGCCGAAAGCATGGAACAGAGGTATGGTGGTTCTCTTCTTCAAGAAAGGATATAAAACTTTGCTGAAGAATTATTGACCCATCTCACTTCTGAGCCATGTTTACAAGCTGTTTTCGAGGGTCATCACAAATCGTCTCGCGCGCAGGTTTGACGAGTTCCAGCCTCCCGAACAAGCCGGTTTCCGGAAAGGCTATAGTACCGTAGACCACAAACATGCGTTGCGGCAGGTTAGAAGACCGAAGAGTATAACCTCCCCCTTTGCCTTGCATTTGTGGACTACGAGAAAGCCTTAGATTCGATCGAGACATGGGCTGTGCTGCAGTCTCTCCAGCGGTGCCAAGTTAACTGCCGATATATCGAAGTGCTGAAGTGTCTGTACGAAAACGCCACTATGTCCGTCCGACTACAGGACCAGAGCACGAAGGCTATTCCTCTGCAGCGGGGAGTCAGACAAGGAGATGTGATCTCTCCGAAGCTCAACTTGTTTATATATATCAGAATTAAGTAAGTAAGACATCCTGTCTGTCTATAAAAATGTTGCAAAATAATTTAATGTTATCAGAATAAATCTTCCAATCAACTTTGTTGTAATTGATATAAAAGGGTAGAGGAATGCTATCAGCAATATTGGGAGTTATGACGCTATTAGTATTAAATATTATGTTTGTATTTACAGGGAGGTGATAACTGCCTAGAGGATCGTCATTATATGACCAGTGAGATACAATGTTCAATAGCATTCGGCCTCCAAATGTGAGATCCAACTGTGGTAATTTGACCATCATTGAGAAAGATAAGATTATTGTTGTTAATGCAATCGGTCTTTGCCTCTAAAATTAGAGGTTCAGCACCCCAAGGTGTGTTTAAACCATTGACGTCGCCAGCAAGTTATATAGGTTGCGGTAAATTTTTAATAAGTCTATTAGCTTTAATTTAGAAAAAGATGTACTGCAATTAGATGGGCTGTAACAACTAACAATAGAAAGATTTTTTCATCACACTTGCTCGTAAATGGTGTTATTCCATGCCTGTATACAGAAGGACAATGGCCTAAATTGTTCCCGCGGGAATTATGGCGAGTTCGTCATCCCTAGGGAGTAATGAATTTCTTTTTAAAATTTGCAACTCTTTCGTACATCATTTCTGACTAAGGAGGTTTAATTTTCAGCCAAAAATTAAATCGGTTTCTAATTTCACCTTTAAAAATTAGCTAAAGATTAACTTACATTACACAAAACCTATACGTTTCATTAAACTTCATTATTTTTATACCTATTTCAAGTTTATATCAACATTTATCATTCATTTTAGTAATTATACATTTTTATCAAATTGGCTAAATCTGGCTCGAATCCAGGTCGAAACTAAACGCAGTTATTATCTGTGATAGAGGTCACAAAAAAAATATCGTTTCCATTTACGTTCCCGTTTGTCAAAAGTTATTTCTTTATATTTTGCAGAGTTATAGTGTTTTTCCTCGCAAATGTGATGAAAACCATTGTGTGTATCACAGGCAGTAAGGGGATTACTAACTCGAGTCATTAAAAGCCCTCCGCCTTCGGCGTCGGGCTTCTAACACTCTCGTTAGTAATTCCCTTCTTACTACCCTTGATGCACAATGTACTATTATTATTACCATATTCAATATGAATTGCTCCATTTTGTAATGAGTCATCATAATATGTACCAAGTACGGTGTAAGAAATAGATTTGTGAACTTGTATGGCTACACCATTATGGGAGTTAACTGAATCTAAACGAACAACATCATAATTACGAACTTTAAACTTTTGTCTAAGCTTGAGCCAGGTTTTCGCAGATTATTGCAATATGAATATTATTGTCCCATGAAAAATAAGAGAAAATAATTAGGTAAGTATATCGATTGTGCAAGAGAATCTCAGCATTCCATTGTACTATATTCAAGGTATCCATAAAAGCGAATAAATTAAAATTTACTAGAATCTAATTTCTTTAAAATTTCTAGAAGAACATCAATGATGTTTTTGGAGCAAATAGATTTGTTATTACTTTTATTTGCAGTAATAAGGTGCACGATAGTTTGTGTTATAACTGATAGTATTTGGTCATTATTTAAAAGTGACACATTGGTCCGTTTTATTTAAAGAAGGGAAATGATCCTTATTGAGAGAATCACCATAAGTTTTTTTTTCAAATTTAATACTGATCTTTGATTTATTTATTCATTTTAATGATTTTATGGTTCCCGATAGGCTTATCAGCATCAGTACTTTCCGGAAAAACTATTTATTCAAAGTTACTACCATTTTCAGGATAACACCTAGTATAGTCTGAATGAAGGCGGAAAGGCAGAAATTGGTCTACTTCTTCTTGCGACGTTAGAGATTCCGAGTCGGTACCGGAATCTTGCTCCGACTCCGCCTCCGCGAAACCTTCAGGATCCCTCTCCTTTCTTTTACGTTTCTTACTACCACGACTCATTACGACTTCAAGCAACGTCTAGTTGATTCAATAAACTCTATTAAGTACACTTGTTTTTTTTTTGTTGTAGAAGTCGGCAATGGAAGTTCGAGCGATTTTTCCAATAAGCAACAAAGTTTCTAACAAATTTGTTTCGCGGTTGTTTAGTTTTTTGTATAGTCACACTTTAAATGCTTATAATATTTAGCCAACAGATACAAACTTGAAAACCATTTAGACCATACCGAATATAATAAAATTATCCTTTATATATTTAAATAGATTCATATTCCTAATCATTAACCGTGTTTCACGAAATTAAATCGGTTTTTTATAATTTTCCAGTCGTCATTTTGAGGTTTTTTATACGGCCTATAAATAGTCCATACACAATTATTGAAAATGGCGATAATCGCCCATTTCACAAACACAGTGATTGGTTGTTTAAATATTAAAAAAAAGTAGTTACTTTAGTCCCTGGGGAGTAAAGTGTCGTTTTAATCCCTACGGATTAAATACATCACTGTAGTCCGCCTCTACAAGGCTATTATGAGTCATTTTAGAGACTGAAAGGTGAAATATTTTAAAAATCTGGTGAACTCGCGCAGTATAAAATATTCAAGTATACAATAGTAGTCTTTGAAAGGAACATCAAATGACAAGTCTATGGTCACTTGGTTGCATGGGCTAAGATCCCTTCGCCTTTCCTTTGTGGGTTAATTAAGCAAAAAAAAGTCTATGGTCACTGACGTGACGTGAAAGATAATTTTGTGCCTTGTCTGTGTACGTGCTGATGTTCTTGTTGATCTTTAGATGTACCCAAAGAGTATAATAATATATATGAAAAATAGAGCCCTCTTGCGGTAAATACTGACCCCACGCGACCACTTGCGCCCCTTACGGTAAATGAGTGAACTAAATTGTACTGTACATACGTACCTATACTTAATTATACACGACATAATGCCTCTACTTATTTAAATCCTTGTATTGCATAAAATAATGCTGTCTTCGAACGTAGGTATCAGCTATATATCTAAATTGTAGTTATAAGGTAAAATATTGTAGAGGTTTGTATCTTTTATGTAAAACCACAAAAGAGGTTGATATAGCACGAACCGTACTGCATTTAGGGATCAAATAAAGATAATTTCTTAATTTTATAATTATTAATTCATTGTAAAAAAATCTATCTAACCGCAGTGATTGGTGTTCTTCCGAATGGTGTTTAAAAAAAATACACTGTTAAAAATAGGTGTAGGTGTAGGTATCCCAATTATGATTGGTTTTCTGCCAGATAACCACATTTTCAAACGAAACACGTTGATTGCATAAGCTAGTAAATACAACACACCAAAAACTTTAAACAAAATTAAGTATAACAGCAAGTAACATTACTTACGTTATTTCGCAAACATGTAGGTTACTTACTTATTATAGTCTGTCAAAATAGTCTTTAAATTAAAAAGTGGAAAAGTGGTAGTGTCGTCCCTTTTTTCTTAGGTTGATTTGAAAGGGATGACAATGCAGTGTTGCCACTTTTTAATTTCAAGACTTTTTTGACAGATGTGAAATCTGTGAAGTTGAGTTCAACTTCATGGATTTCACGTTTCTTTTTACCTCAAGAAATTTACAAAACAAAAAGTAATAAAATGGAAATCAATCAATTTAAAACATTCAACTAACTAACGAAATAGTAAAATGTATACAAGACAATGCGATAATAACGATTCCACCTAGTAAGTCATTAACAAATCACCAAGTATTTAAGTTATGTTTACCAATTGGCATTAGATGTCGTTACTGTCTTGTGATTTGATCTTTGTTCTACCTTTCCCCCCCAGAGAACAGAGACATACCCTTATTTTTTAATCTGTGATCTTCGAGTTCGCCGCATCAATAATTGGCTGAGTAGGCAAATCGGTTATAATTAGGCGAATTGGTTAAATATAAAATGCAACCAACCAGTGTCCATAACAACTTTCATAAGACTTAAGCGTTTCACGCTATTTATTTATGCGCAAGATTAAACGGATTATCGATACCTGTAGCCCGATGAAATGATATGAGACCCGACTTAGATTTGCTGTAAGTGAAACTTTTCGCTTATTGTTATGATTCAGAACCATACAAGTAGAGATTTAAAACATGTTAGTATTTATGCGGCGGCGGTAGGTCTAGTTAATTATGTATGTTTAGGTAGATATTAACAGGCCTAAATAAAAATATGAATGTTCGAACTGAATGAGAACTAAACTAAGGTGGCGGCGAATGATGGTAATAGCTGAAGACATCCTGGTATATTAATGCTAAGATCGGCGAATCAAACATGCTATTTTATTTGGTTTGTTTGTAGTATGTATCAGCATAAACTCAATTCTGCTCTACATACATACACACGCCTAGTTTCACAGACTGATAGGTGACCACTTGTTTCCACCTGTTTTCTAATAGTAAAATGCTTTCAGATAATGGGTGTGTGTTGGTGTAAAGGCAAAGTTCCAGAGGAAAGAGATGTGTATGGCCTGCCTTCAGAGCCTAGAGTGGGCACACCGGTGGCAGTGGAGCACAGCCGGCACCGCCTCAGCAAAGGAGTGGACCCCCGCCTTGTAGACCAGCTGGTGATGGAAATGCTAGGGCTTATAGCTTCTATAGTAGACAAGTGAGTATTAGGCTAGTTTCATGATTTGAATGAATTGTTGTTACATCTTCTCTTTTTTATAAAATTAATCAATATCTAAATTATTTACTGCTGCCATGCTAAAACTGATACCTGTCATAGTACTTTCTAGGTTTGAGTAGATTCTAAAACAAAGCTGCTCAACTTTTTTTAACATTAGGCCAAATGGACAATTCTGATTTTTTTGGCGGGCCACTGATAACCGACTACTGCATACAAGGTACCCACCTGGTTTTCCATGGCATGCAACTCGTTTTCCACATTGTGGCCAGCAAGCCTGGGGTTGAGCACCTTTGTCCTAAACCAACTTTTTGAAGATGTCATAGTATAAAAATAATATGTGTAGAAGGTAATATGCACATTCTACTAACCACATTTATAAGAATATGCATCCATGATGGTCCATTTCAATAAGAATAAACCCTCGTATCTGTTATTATATATTTTTTGTATATGAAGTTTATTTTTTTGGGCAACCTATATCATAAGAGTTAGGGCTGGTGGCAAACCGTGATTCTAGAAACTATGGAGTTGCTATTTCCTATTTATTATAATACACTTTGATTTTGACCTTCAGTATTTTAATATTTAAAAATGAATTAATTCATTAAACCGTTAAAGCAATGTAAATGAATTTTGGTATGGAGGATATCTTTGCTGTGAAAGTGTTACAACCAACCAACCAACCAACCAACCAACCAACCAACCAACCAACCAACCAACCAACCAACCCAAAACCAAACGAACCAAACACACCGAACCACCAAAACCAACCAAACTAAAAATGTATTTAGTTCATTTTGTAATATGACCATACTGAATGTCAAAGTCAAAGTGTCATGTATTATAATAATTAGGAAATAGCAACTCCATGGATTATAGAACCGCAATATGCCACAAAAGTCCTAAACCTAATCATAATAACCTCAAGAAGCTAATAGACAACAATTATTATCAGAGAACAATTTCACATACATTGACCTAGCTCTATACTAAACTCAAGCCTTGTACTTTTGGGTACAGTCAAAGTCAATAGCTGGTCGTCATTGGGGCTCTGCCAATTGGTTGAATAAGAGAGAAATTTTGAAAATAAATAGGGCAGTTGCGAACTTAGACCACTTGCTACATGAGACCAGCTGCGTTTTAGACACGTGCTACTTTGACCAGCTGCGTTTTAGATGAGACGATACTAAACCGATGATACTTCGACGCCTGCCTGCCATTATTATGATGCAACAACGATCCCTTCCGAAATAAATTATTGTTATATATATTGAATAGAATAAATAAAAATATTAAGCCTTAAACCGTAATTCAGATATACGTAAATTAATCGTGACTTACTAGAATGTCAAAATAAAAAAGATAAAGATAAAATAAATTTATTCAGTAAGTAGGCCGCTCGGGCACTTTTACACGTCAAGATACTACCAGCGCTTCCCAAGAGAAGACCACTGCTGAGAAGAAACGCAGCAAGAAACTCAGCAGTCAGTCATTTTTTAACATATTTCATATTTCATATTAAAATGGTACAACTTAGTCTAGTATTATATAAAGCTACAAGTATTAAATTAAATATAATATCAAATAACAGTAGTTCAGCAGGAAAACATGCCAAAAATCTTACGGGAGAGAAAGATAGAAAAGAATAAAATAAAATAAAATAGAATCAACTACTTATATATGTGTATATGAGATGGTGCAAGATGACCACATAAAAGTTTCGATATGTTTTCCTGCATCAACGGTGTCCCCCAGACAGAAAAAGACAGGATAAAGCTTTTGCATTTGAACAAATTATTATTGACTAAGTTTCGGGTGTAGGCCATGCATTTTTGTCTGTTAGAAAGTCCTCGACCCTATAATACCTACGCTTTAGACATTAACGACCTTTTCAAATATTTTTTAAGTGCTAGAAAGGGTAACTTTAAAACTACTTCAGGTAATTTATTATAGAAATGAATGCATTGACCAACAAATGATTTATATACTTTACGGACACGGAATAATCGAATAGCGATTATTTTTTTCTAGTATTTAAATCATGTATATCTGAGTTTTTGGTGAAAGAATCTAAATTCTTAATAACATAAATAATATTCTCGTAAATAAATTGTGACGCTACAGTTAAGATATTAATTTCTTTAAAAAGTTCTCTTAATGAGTCACGGGGATTTAAATTATAAATAGAACGAATGGCCCTTTTTTGTAACACAAATATAGTTTGTATGTCAGCTGCCTTACCCCAAACCAGAATACCATAAGACATATCACATAACACTATGAAAATAACTATAATAAACTAAACGAGCTGTCTCAACATTAGTTAGTTGTCTAATTTTCCTAACGGCGTAAGCTGCCGAACTTAGTTTACCTGCCAGTGCAGCTATGTGGGGACTCCATTGCAAATTTTTATCTATTGTTATGCCTAGGAAAACCGCCTTATCTACCATTAGCAAACACTTGTCATTTAGAAAAATACTAGAATCTACCGGTTTAACATTAGGCAAAGCGAACCTAACACATTTAGTTTTCTTGGCATTTAGTAGCAAGTTGTTACTAATAAACCAATTATGTACTTTAACTAGAGTGGAGTTTATCCTACTGTAGTCTACGGTTTTTCTATCTACCTTGAAAATTAGTGAAGTATCATCAGCAAAAAGTACAATATCGCAAAGTTCATGTACTATTGGTGGTAAGTCATTAATGTAGACCAAAAATAAAAAGGACCTAAAATAGAGCCTTGAGGCACACCTATTTTTAATGTAGCTCCAACAGATTGCGTTTTGTTTACAACAACTGTTTGAGTTCTATCACTTAGATAAGAAGACAAGGCTTAAAGCTTTATTGGACAATCCATAATGTTGTAATTTTAAAATAAGGGTCATATGTTCCACGCAATCAAAAGCTTTAGAAAGATCACAAAATATTCCTATTGCGTCGCAAGATTTTTCCCAACTGTTATATATATATTTAATGAGTACAGATGCCGCATCAATTGTTGATCGACCTCTTGTAAAGCCAAACTGGTTATTGCTAAGTAGTTTATTTCGTTTAAAGTGACCTAACATAAATGTCTATGCAGTACGTTATCTGGTTTATCGATAAACATGATTACTACCGGGGCATCACTATAACCGCCATTTTATGTAACATAAACGTCAAAAACTGGCACGTTTTTTTCGTAGATATTTTGGGTCCTTTAGTTTTTATAGGTCTACAATGATTTCATTAGGAACGATGCGCCCAGTGAACGGAAATAAAACATGGAAGCATTACGCCATACAAAAATGACGTTGATATATGACCCGTCTCCCACAATGTTTATAGCTAAAACGTCTTATGTATCGAGTTGTTTTAATAATCAACTTTATAATCATTGTGTTTAGTTCAAAAGTAGTTTATTACAGATATAGGGACGTGTTTGAGTAAACAGCTTTTTTGCAAAGGTTTTATACCCCGTCACCAATGAAAAAAGTTTGTGGTGCTGTGATTGGTCACAATCACTTTGACTTAAGAATTTGATTTGCAAATAGTTTCTTTAATTAAAAAGCTGTCTACTTGAATACGGCTATGACATGTCATCCATGGATGGTTTAATACAATAATGAGCATTTAAAAATAAGTTCGAATGGTGAAAGGCTATTTGTTTGAAACTTTTTTTGCTATATCGAGTTTTAAATATATTCGAAATCATTAAATTTGACCAGTAAATTTGACAAAAATTTACACTAATATTATAAAGAGGAAAGATTTGTATTTTTGTATGTTTGTAACGAATAAACTCAATAAACTACGGGACCGATTTCAAAAATTGATTTCCCGTTAAGTAGAATGCTACATTGTCCCTGAGTAACATAGGCTATTTTTTATTACGTTTAACCCGGAGCGAAGCGAGTGCGGATTCCTAGTGCCTATCTAATATAAATAAAACTCAATACAGTAAAGTACTTCTCGAGTTATACTTATTTATAATTTTTAGTCGTGGTTAAGAAATACGAAATAACATAAGCTTATAATTGTTTAATAATTGTTATTTATAAATATTATTATTTATACATATATTGTACACCTAGCACATGGTTTTACAACACTTACGTGGTAAAAGGTGACAAATAACAAAGTTCTACACTTGGTTAGGACGCCCTAAACCCAAAAAGCGGATGGCGGGTGACTCGAAAACGATCGCAGCACGCTACGTAGACACATACCTGCTACTTCGGGTATAAACACAACCCAGGGAACGGAAATAAAACATGGAGGCCGCATTTGAGAACTTTGCCGTTCAATTTATGCCATTTTACACGACTATTATAGGTACGCAGATTATTTACATAGGTACATTTTAACATTTTACTCAACGATACACGGTTTATTTACATACAATATGACATTATATACCATCACTACTAGTTTTCCGCCCGCGACTTCGTCTGCGTTTACCTTCGAACGGTATTTTTATGAAAAAATTCCGGCACGTAATTTTAAGTAGGTAGGTACCTACATAAACAACTTTCATTTCATGGCTCTATCCTAAAAAAACAAAATTGCCATAAAGGATAAATTCACCATTACGTTTTTTTTAATCGTCCCTAGATTACGTAGATATATAATTTAGTAATCTCGGCAGAGAGAAAGGAAGTCGAGTCTAACAGAAGATCCTTCCAAAATACCAACTAAGTACAACAGACCCTCGATGATTTTAATTTGTACAAAATACAAAGAAAACTGGGTAAAGGTATCTACTACGTAATAACTGACCAATCGACGTTTCTGAGAACTTGGCGTTTCAGCAACATTTTCTTTGTTTCTTAATTTGAATGGCAGCGTCTTTGAAGGAGACAATGCAGTAGCAGGTGTCTCATTGACATTTTGTCCGTCTGAAAATACCATCTGAAGTTATTAAGGTTAATTAAACTAATTTATAACTAAAACATCTTGAATGTCATTATTTAGAGCAAAAATACTTACAGTACAGATAGGTATAGCGGTTTTATTAACCATCGTGAATCCCTTCTTCGACAAATATAAATCTTCATTTTTGAAATGAAGTGAACAATTATACTAGAAGTCTTGCTAGGCATCCAATCACTGTCTTGTCTTTCTAATTGGACAGCTTTTCTCCATCGTTCTTTACGAGTAGGATCTTGTGGGAATCTGAATGGAAAGGAAATCAAATACCAAGTAAAATAAATATACCAAATTTGATTATAAATTTAAAATAACTAGTTTTGCATAGCACCATCCCGTGAAAACGAAAAGTAAAAACCAAATCTCTTAGTAGGAGTTTATAGCAATAATAATAGTAGATAATATTAAAATAAAATAAATTCATACATTAATCTACTTCATTTGGCATAATGTCATCCTTATAGAGAAAATGTGATATTTGTTTTGTAGGTTTCATTGAAGTTATTGGTTTACTTACACGTGGAAAGTGATCCCACTGTCCTTGGAATGATCTGAATGATTTTTGCACCACTTTACAACACATGAAGGCATTTTTAATGTTAAAAAACCTTGTTTTGATATCTCTCTTCAGCCGTCCGTCACTCACTGTCATCCCGATCGAACTGAAGTCGTATGCGGTAGAGTTTGTAAGGACTGCCCACCGCGGTATAGTTTTCGTTGCGCTATAATGGAGCGGTCAGAATGCTTCCATGTTTTATTTCCGTTCACTGGATGCGCCCCATCGAACATTTGACATAAACCGTCTTCATACAAGCAATTATTAGTGCCATCTGTCACAACTCCTACATACTACGTTGTCGTGAACGAGTGCCGCGACTGCTGCGTTGCGTAAGGTCAGGGTGGCCAAATCCGTCAACGGGGCATTTCCGTCAAACGGCGTTTGCGGCTATTTGAACAACAGTACACGCTTACTGACTCGATCGGTAAAGCAGAATGAAATTTTATACCCGCAGTCAAAAACAGATGGCGCTGTCTAGCCAGTGAACGGAAAAAAACCGCTTGCAAAATTTAGTTGCGCTCCGAACTCGAACGCGAGTGTAGTGTGTTTCTGTGTTTCGTGAAGGTGCGATGAGAAAATGTAAGTTTACGGCTTAGTAAGTATGTTTCTTATATAGTTCGATATGCATGTTTAATGGTAGTTTTATTAATTTTCAATTATCATCTGTTGTTGAGAAAAAATGGGTGGTTAAATATTGGTATTAACGAAATGATCGAGCAGACAAATCCGTCAATTGTGAAACGGGAAAAACCGTCATGTGCCGGAATTTCCCTATTTCATATATTGGCAACCTTTTTGATTATATTAATAATAACATTAATAACTATGAAAATACTTAAGATAGCTACGTTAACATTTTCATGCCTATCTACGCATAGACATCTGGTATGTATACGTCTTAGCATGTGTTAATTAGTCCATATCTTTATACGATTTAAATAATAAAATTGTTGATTCTTTACTCTGTATTTTTATTTGAGAATGTCAAGCACGGATCCAAAGTTAGATAATTATTTAATTTTGATCGATGAAGGGTTAAATAGCAGTATGATGGTAGTAACGCTCTTCGATTGTTGAGCATTTAGGGTCTTAGCTTAATTGGTCGTTTAATACCTACGCTATGAAATGTCCAATATGATTTATCACTTATATGATTTGAAATTAAAAATATTATCGCGCCCATAATAACAATGACTTTGACACTGTACTTCGGACCCTAGTCAACAGTGGCGCCAACTGGTGAGCACAAAACAGTAGCCCATTATTTTAAGAACATGATGCCAGTTGACGGATTTTCCCTCGGTTTTGGAATTTGTTTTAAAAGGTTTACTACTCCTGATTATAAAAATAGGCCGGAATTGCCCCAAAAAATGTATTTGGCAATACAACCTAAAATAAATCTTAAATTGAGCTCGTTAGGGTTTAGTTTCGATTAAGAGTTCAGCGGTATTTGTGCACTTGACGTATATATTTGTAATACGTCACGATACAAGAAAAATCGTTAGTTGACGGAATAGCCCCAAACCGCCGGGAAAATCCGTCAACTGGCATGTTTTAAAAAAAAAAACATTTTTAAATAACCAGCAATACTGGCAGTTTAATATGAGTACATTTATATAGTTCAATAAATGCCCAATCTATTACAGGGATCAGATTTATTAAAAAGTAAATATCCTCTTAGTAATGACCAGCCAAAGTGAACTTATCGAAAAGTATGACGGAAATGCCCTCATTGACCTTAAATGTAACCTTGTGTGTGCGTCCAGGAATAATTTATTATTTTTATCGTAATAAGTAATTACTATTCTGTAACATCAATAATTGTAAAATGTCGTTATTTTTGTAGTGCACTAAAGTGTTCTATATACATGCATACTTACGTACGAGTAATTCAGCTCCACGCCGCTGCCGATATACACATATAGTTTGATTTTATTTTACCTACAATTTAGAATGATCACTCACATCACATATTTATTTATTATTATTATTAAAAGAAGTGATGGAGCCACTAATAAAAAATTGCATCAGCGAAAACTTTATCAAAGTCGGCGTTTTGTTTGATTTCGTCAGTTTTACGGTGATATTTTACAGATACTTAAATACTGAATACTTCAATAAATTATTTTGTAAATTAAAATAAAAAAGATTCCTTTACAAGGTTACTTCGCGCGTCGCCAGTCGATACATTGATTGAGCAATCATGACTGCCATTTCGGGCTTGATACCAAAACTGTGGCTATTTATTCTAAGAGATAAAAAACTAAAAGATAAAAGATGTTTATTCAGTAGGTAAGTAGGCCGCACGGGCACTTTTACACGTCAAAATCTACCAGCGCTTCGCAAGAGACCACTACTGAGTACAAACGCCGCAAGAAACTCAACTAAGGTTTATTTAATTGTTTGACACGCAATAAAAATATTGTAAGGTCACTAACCGATAATGATATATATATATATATATATATATATATATATATATATATATATATATATATATATATATATATATGCCTAGCTGCGTGGTTACATGGTGCAAATATATATATATATATATATTCATATATACTTATTGATATTGTATACGTATATGTATTATATTATAAATATTTTAATATTGGTTTCGAGATGTATTTATCTATTTTAATTTGTTGTTTTTTTTATTACTGGTTTACTTTTATTAATGACTGT
The DNA here is from genome assembly GCA_923062465.1 of Acleris sparsana. Taxonomy (NCBI): domain Eukaryota; kingdom Metazoa; phylum Arthropoda; class Insecta; order Lepidoptera; family Tortricidae; genus Acleris; species Acleris sparsana. The sequence goes on along the minus strand of OV281285.1, from coordinate 68,645,307 downwards.
TTGTCTGTCACTACTAGGGTACTTACTTATCAATTGTTCTTTTTTCAACAAGAGTTATCTGGAAGACATATCTTAAAGGGCTAAGTTTGCCGTTGCACTTGCTTTTAGGGTTCCGTACAAAAATGAAAAAACGGAACCCTTATAGGATCACATGTGCGTCTGTCTGTCCGTCCGTCTGTCACGACCAATTTGCTCCCAACTACTGGACAGATTGAGTTGAAATTTGGTACACATATGTAAATTGATGACCCAAACACAGATGTGCCAAGAAAATAAATATTCTTTTAAATAAGGGTCATTTTAGGGGGACAAATTAAGAAATTTAAAAGAAGGTTTGCCAAACTTACTGTGTTATATATAAAAAGAAAGGGCTCGATATGAGACTCCCAAATATATTTTTGTCATTATTGTAAAATAAATAGTTTGATTTTATTCATAAAAGAAGACGAAAATTGACCATTCCCCCTAGATCTCAAAAATTACTGTGCCTAAAATATAGTTCATTGCTTGTAGATTACAGGAACACCTATAAGATTTCTATGTATGGCCGGTTCTTTTTTTCTATTGCCCGTGTTTTGTATTCCTTTTTTATTCTTGTACCAAAGTAAAGAGTATACATACCACAGATCACAGACACAAGGGAGATATGTCATGAGCGCAAATTCGTGCAAGACTCGGTGTCGCCACTTTTAAACATGTGGGCGTCTTACGCTTACGCTCTATTAACTATTACAAAAACCACATCCTCAACATTGGTTACATTACAGCTTACGCATGTTAAGATTTTAAGGTTGAAAAATGCTAAAAGATTTTTTTTTTCAATCGTAGTTTTGTTACTAAATGTAAGGTAGCGCTCACTAGTCACGAGTAATCAATTAATTACTCAGCCCTAGATGGCGCTAAGATAATAGTCCTTATGTGCAATAGATTAAGGACGACTCTGACAGCGACATGCAGTCATCCTTTTTTCAAGAGGTGTGCGACTCTTTCCTGCACTCCATTTAGGAACGCCACCAGATTTTTTTCATAATAAGTATATCGTTAACCATGTAAAACTTGTTTGCATCGTTAATATAGGTACTATTAAATTTTCGGGCAATAGGTACTATTTGTTTATTTTACCACTAGGTTAATGCAATTACATCAATTAAACTTAATTCATTAATATTAGAATATAATAATATTTTATTAGCAAGAATACGATAATAATCAACTTTCTTAATACAATATTAAGAAAGTTGATACAAACAAATTTGGTATTGGAAACATAGGGGAAGTATGTACAAAATGACATATAGTTTTGTTTTTGTATTATAACTTTTAATTGGTAGTTCACTGCACAGCCATAGCTTACATTAATCATCTTTGGTCCTTAATCTATCCAAACTAATAAAAAAAATCAGTAAAAAATCAACAGAATAAAAAATAAAACATATTGAACTGAGATCAGTCATAATCCATTTTGTCCATATGCTTCGGACAAAATGACACATTGCTCATGGACAAAATGACATACAAATAAAGGGTACACAATTATTGGCATAATTCGCAAATGAAACGCTTAGTTCTTCTTGGAACATCGGCACAGGAAGCATGAGCCCAAAGCGAATATTGTAAGCACCGCAACCAGTCTTCTCCGGGCTTAGATCTTGAATAGAGGTCGTTGCAATAAATACAAGCACAATCCTCTTCGTCATCATGAGAAACGGTAGGAAAAGCTTCTTCCTCGTCATTGTCTTCGAACAATTTTTTGGTAGCTTTGCGTTTTCTCTTTGCTGGGGGTGCTTTGGGTTCATTTTTGGATTTTACTTCCAACATATTAGGAGTACTAGTCAACACCAATGAGCTCTGTCAAGTTTTTGGTTTACGTTTACCTTGGCCACTAATAAAACGTCCTTTTGGGGCCGGAGATAGCACCTCAATGGGAACAGCAAGAGCAGAAGACAATGAGCGTGCATTGGTAGCATCAGCAGTCAAAGCATCTTCTTGACTGGAGTTTGCTTTTTGAACTTGAGATGAACTTTCAGCTTGTGGTTCGGTCGGTGCTGTTATTTCGGCTTTATTTGTTTTTTCAGGCAACGTTTCATGGGACCTTGGTTCATCTCGAGGTAATGCAGCCACAGTGACCTGACACGTATTTGTTACAGGAATAGAAGCATCTACTTGATGCGAAGATTGTGCCGAAACCTGTCCAGACTCGACAGAGTTCATCAGTGTTGCAGGCTGAGAAGGCTGCTCATTGGGATTGTCTTCCAGCGGTATGTTTGTAGTTTCAGCGGGTTCGTACATATAATCCGGAAATATATCAGGGTTCAGCAGCCAGATACCTGTGCTTTTAAATCCGTGACATACATTTTGCTTGTAGGTGGGTGGTTTTGAGTGATGAATGTTTGAGGTTCTGCGAGATGATGGATGTACGTCTGTCGTCTAGTAGGTAAATATTTATGTATTGATAAAAAAATATTATTATTATTATTTTTTGTAATTATGCTGGAAAGTGTAAACTCATATTTTTTGATATTATGTAATTGTAAGTATTTCACAGTGCCTTAGTACCTGTTACTGTTATACTGTGTTAATTTTTTGAAATAAATAAATAAATAAATAAATAAATAATACATTTTGCACCGTAGCTGCCTTGCCATATGCTTCGTTGAACAAACCAGCGATCTGAAGATGCGTAACAACTCGTCCAGGATGTGCCTTCACCCATTTAGATATTTCTTGGTTCTTCATTGGCCCAAAAAAGGAGACATCAAGTGGTTGCATACGATGGGTGCAATGTGGAGGCAGACAAATAATATGAATACCGTTTTCTTTTGCATATTCCAAAGTTTCAAAGCCTTTATGACTTGCATGTCCATCCACAATTAGAATCTCGTCGATACTTGCTTTTACAAAACTTTGGAAATGCTTTATCCATTTCAAAAATATTTCAGTGGTCATCCAGCCAGATTGTTGACCTACGCCTATAGTACCCGGAGGAGCTTCATCGATAAGTTCGTTCTTCATATTTTTTCTAGGAATATAATCATCATCGGCGGGACGAAAGTGCCAACAGCATTAACACAACAAACAACAGTGGTGTTTGCTCCACGCTCTGCACTGGTTATAACTCCGACCTGTTTCCTTCCAGTGGTACCCAAAATCTTTTCGGGTTTTTGGACTGTAGATAACCCCGATTCATCAGCATTATAAATACGATGCGGTCTGTAATTTACAGATTCGAGCAAGTTACCGTACAAATTATAAAATTTTTGGACTTGCGGCCGATTAAAAGCTTGAGCTCGAGCTGCTGAAGTGGCTTCTGGTTTACGCAAAGTTATGTCTTTATTACGTTTTAGAAATCCATCCAACCAGTCTTGCCCGGCTTTTTGTTTTTGGATGTTAAATTTATGGGCGAAACCGTTTTTCTCAGACATTTGAAAAGCTAATTCTTGTACCGATGCTCGTGTCAATCCAAACAAACGACTTTCAAGGAATTTTATATGCTCAACTAATTGTCTTTCCACGTCAAGTGGAAAGGTAGCTTTCCAAGAACCAAGGCCTTTTGAATTTGACTCCAACGTTTTATTAGTACCTAAAACATGCCTGCGAAGAGTTGCTTGGGGAACACCAAATGTTTTTGAAGCCAATAACCAGCCCATTTTCTTATCTCGAATTGCCTCGGTAGCTTTTTCCATTGACTCCGTGCTCCAAGACTGGCGATCAGTTTTGCGTTGATAATTACGTGGCATTTTGCTACCTGACAAAATGTATACATATAATAAAAAAGCTATGGAGAAGTTGGACAAAATGACATACCTATGCCATTTTGTCCGTTATACATGTATGTTGTATTGTCCGTACAGCGTTTTAAAACAATAAAATTTGAAAATAAATACACACAGAGCACTTTTCCTAAAAATAACTTATTTATTATAATGATAAATGTTTAAGGAATGAAATAAATGCTAAGTTAATAGGTACAATAACAAAAAACTTACCATTCGAACAAAAACTTTGTCGGTATGAAAAAAACTCGCAACGTGTGAATACCTGTCTTCGGCCATGACACCCAGACGAATGAAAGTGATGCGTTCAAAATATGGCAGGTTATAGAAAACCAATATGGCCGCGATGTGACACTGTCAGTTTCGTGTTAAAGTCCGCCAAATTCAAAATAGACCGCCTGTGTCATTTTGTACATATATGTCATTTTGTACGTACTTCTGCATTTCTGTGGTAAATGATAGCTGTAGCTGTTAAAAAAAGTGTTTATTTTACGTGATTACTTATTACATAAAAATCTAAACTGTAAACCTAGGATATTACGATGTTGATACAAATACACTTTGGTTGAGTATCACGTCACGAGATCTCCGTTTGGGACGAACCAGTAGTTCGTCGTACTTGTTTATGTAAAATTTATTTTATAAAGGGTACAAATAACTTACTTACATATACTTTAGGGCATTCTCTACCGGTCAACCTTTAGCCTTGTACCTTTAAAAAAAAATATCTCTTTGTTATTATCCCAGCGCTCACGCGACGATCAGCGCTGTGTGCAAGCACAGCTCACTATCGAGCCCTTTGCCTTTGTCGTTGGTTAATTTATTTTTATCTTATTTGTATTTATTATGTAAAATTCAATCAATGGATTAAATCTGAAATACGGTTGAACCGAACGTTTTAGTAAGTATTTACGTACTTCATTCAGAATACGTTCTTACAGTGTCAAACTTTATATAACGTTCGTTATATTATAGGTATAACGGAAATTTTATTTCATGTAACGTGAAAATTTTCCTTATGTTTTAATCGTGTGATAGTGATGAAAAATAACTTGAACTTTGTACACGTTTAATTCTGTTGATCGCTGTAAACTAAGCTATTTATCGATAGTGGATAGAAATTACGTCTACATCGCCTTACTCTCAGAAATCCATACAAACCTTAAATATTCAATTACAAATAGAAATAATGCTTAAAAACGAAATGTACCGGTGGTATGCTATGCCCCTTGATTTAAAATTAACGTTTGGACTTCGATTTTGCACATTTTCACGCTACAAACGTCATTTTACGTGTATTGACAGCGATCAGCGGGTGACTAGGGCGACGCTTGACGCGCCTAGTGCCGATATGGTCATTTTGACCACACCGAGGCGTCACGAACCACGCCCCCATAACATATTTTCCTTGTTTCTATGATCTGTGATACATACGTACATGCATATTTCAAGTTGTGGATATTACACTGTTAAGTGCTTGCTTTTGTTCCAAATAAGCAGGAATGTGTAAAATATAGCACAGGGTTTCATTTATTAGGCAATATTTTATAAAATAGATGTTGAAAATATGCACCTATAGTTTACACAACCAACGTTACCTTCTGCTGGTGAGCACATGCGAATGCATTAAAACTACTTTAAATATTCATTAATAATATGATCTTTTGATGCTGAACGTACATTAACCTCGTCATTAATTTAGATTCCGGTTGATGTTAAAGTGACAAGGTACATAAATGGTCACTTATTTATGATGTTGACTGTACCAAGATTCGTATTAATTAACGGTTTTTTATGGCAATGAGAACGCACGCGAGCACTCAAGCCACCTGTTCGTAAGTGGGATTCGAGACCCAAAGACATTTGAAATCTCAAGACTTCAAATGCGTTGCCAACCCTGAAAACTGAGACTACTAGCCTCTGTGCTAGTACTTTCACCGGTTTTATTATCCCCACACCGGAACACAACAATGCGAACACTGCTGCTTGGCGGTGGGTTAATGGATAAGATGGTGGTGACGATCCGGACGGACGCTGCACAAGGTCCTACCACAACAAAAGTTAATTTTAAGTATGTGTGTGTGTATAAGCATATATAGGGTACTAGATCGTCATTGTACAAAAACTTTCCCTAGTCGGTTTAAATCCAGTTAAATCCACCCTCAGCTCTCAGCACAGTTGTACCTCCACTATTAGGCTCGAAAGTTAATAAATAATTTTAAAAAAGGTCGGTGAAAACGCCCAATCTAATGGCAATGTTTAGTTTCAGAAGGGATATTCAGTTAGGTGCAATCCTGAGTCAATATTAGCACCTTAGTAGAATGTTAATAAGTGGATGACAATCAAAGCTATTTCGAAATGTTTAATACAGAATAGTGCTTATTGAAGTTCGCTACAAAACTGCTGAACAAACGATTTACTTGGCATTTATACACTCAGCGGCATATTTAACCGCCCACCTTTCTAAGTCGTCTACGAGGGCCGTTCTGAAAGTTTCTAGCTGTCCCGAATCTATCAACAAAACTATACTTTTTATACAACCGATTAAAACCTTTTTTTGTTGCCTTCAAAACACTGGCCGAAAATAATTATAAATATCTTTCAAAGACATTAAAAAAATGATTTTAAAAATATGTGTCATACATTGTTTCGATTTCAACATGAACGTTACAAGAGAGGAATTTCGTGTGATGATTTATTACGACTACAAAAGAGGTTTAACGTTTAAGGAGTCACATGAAAACTTAAACACAGCTTTTGGAGAATCTGCTCCTTCATTAGCCACCATTTTCTTTTGGTTCCGTGAGTCTAAACGAGGCAGGGAGTCCGTCAAAGATGAAGCTAGACCGGGAGGCCGCCGACTGCAGTGACTCACGAGAATGTCATCAAAGTGGAGTGGCTTATTAAAGAAAACAGAAATATTACACATAGGGAGATACAAGATGAACAGAAGATTGAATCACAAGCAGTTTCAAATATTTTGAACGATCACCTAAAAGTACGGAAAGTTTGTTCACGATGGATACCGCATTTGCTCACTGAAGATCAAAAAGCTCGGCGGGTAGATTGGTGCAAATATATGCTCGAAAAATTTGACCACGGCAAATCACAACAGATGTCGAGCATCCTGACGAGTGATGAATCGTGGATATATAGCTACGACCCACTTACCAAGCAACAATCGACGCAATGGGTGTTCGAGGAAGATGGCTTACCTACGAAAGTTGTTCGAGGTAGGACGGTCATCAAAAAAATGATCGCCGTGTTTTTTCGACGTAGTGGTCCTGTGGCAGTTATTCCTCTAGAAGACCGAAGAACTGTCACTAGTCAATGGTATACTGAAGTGTGCTTACCTCAAGCCTTCGAACAGCTCGGCGAGGATCGGCCGAAGAGCGGTACCCGCGGCATACTTTTTCACCACGATAACGCCCCAGCTCACACTGCTCCTCGGACCCTCGAATTTTTGGCCATTTCCGGTGTACAACTATTGCCTCACCCACCATATAGCCCAGATCTCACTCCGTGCGACTTTTTCCTGTTTCCCACAACACAATAAAGAAAACCTTGTGAGGACGAACTTTTAACGACTCCAATGATGCAGTCAATGAATTTAATCGTGTATTTTTCGACCTTCCGCAAGATCGATTTTTTTCTTGTTTCGAAAGTTGGTTTCGAAGAATGCAAAAGTGCATCGAAGCTGCATTCGAATACTTCGAAAAACTGTAAATAAATAATAAAGATATCTCTTCGTTTTTTTGAGTAGCTAGAAATTTTCGGAACAGCCCTCGTATCTTTAATTAACGACAAGAAGTATGTTTACGGTATGGATAATTTTACACGAATATAAACAGATCATCCTTCATTGCATTAAAAAAAATGAGTTTGACATCTTTTCTGCGGTTTATTCGAAAAAAGTTTGGTGGTGTATGAAATGAATTACTGATTTTTATGTCTTTAAACTCTTTAAAGTGGGTTATTGCCGTTTTAATTAATTTAAGAGTGCTTTAATTCAAAGAAAATGCCACTAGATGCAGTTGGAGTTGCTAGAGCAGTGGCTTTTGCTGACGCTGGGTACAGCCAGCGTCGTATTACTCGTACGCTTGGAATACCGCGTACAACTGTACGGGACGCCATCAGACGCTTCAGGGAGACTGGGTCGTACACCCGACGACCAGGTCAAGGCCGGCACCGCTGCACTTCGGCTCGAGATGACCATTTTATTGTCACAAATGTTTTGAGAAATCGCTTCTGTACAGCTACTGAAGCCCGCATCCGACTCTTTGAAGTGAGAAATGTTAGCGTAAGTGAAAGAATGGTAAGGAGAAGGTTGGCAAAAGAAAACCTAGTAGCGTGTCGACCAGCCCGTGCCCCTGAACTTCTCCCACAACACCGAACAGCAAGACTTCATTTCGCACGTGAATACTCAATATGGAGTAACGATCAATGGAAGAATGTTTTGTTCTCTGATGAAAGCAGAATTGCTTTGAGAGGACCAGATGGACGTCAACGGGTCTATCGACGTCAAAATGAGAGGTTTGCTCCTTGTGCCATAGTCGAAACAGTTGGTTATCAAGGTGGCTCGATGATGGTTTGGGGCGGTATTTCTTATGAGGCTCGCACCGCATTCGCGTTTTTGATAGAGGCAGTGTAAATGCTGCCCGATACGTGGAAGAGGTTCTGGAAGAACATGTGCTTCCATTTGCTCCATTTATTGGAGAAAATTTCTTGCTTATGCATGATAATGCTAGAGCTCAAGTCGCTCGCATCGTCACTCAATACCTTAGAGACGTCGGCATTGAAACATTACCATGGCCAGCTCGCAGTCCGGATCTCAATCCAATAGAGCATGTTTGGGAAAACTTAAAAAGACGTATTCGGGCACGCCTTTCACCGCCTACTACACTCAGGGAGCTGAAAACTGCAGCGATAGAAGAGTGGGAGAATATCCCTCAATCGGACATTCAGGACATCATGAATGGAATGTCCAACAGGCTGCAAGAAGTCATCAGGGCCAGAGGGGGCAACACCCATTATTAAAAAGAAATGTTTTAATTTTAAGTGTTTTTTGTTTTGATTACTGCCTGCAATACATTTGAGAGTTAATGATTTGTTTGGTTTTCTAACACTACGGTTTTAATACATTGTCAATGGAATCTTTACGCGGGGCCATTTAACCCCTTTCTGCTTTATGGGTATTTTTGTAACACCCTGTTTGCGCTGAATCGGCTATCACTTGACTGTTACCGGTCCTATACTTAATGCTTGACAGATGATAACTTGACTAATGCAGCCATGAAATTGGTATTTTTTTTGCGTTTTGACTTATATCTATCATCATTCATGCGTTACCTGTTCTTAGTGACCGTTTTGCCATCATCTAGCTTTAATGGACCTATGCAATGTATGGCGTTTCGTTTGCCTTGTTTCATGCCTCTTATTTATTTTACAGTGATGAAGAATCGCCCGTAGCCCTGGTTAAATTACATGTAATAGCTGATAAAGAGGAGGGCTGGATACAAGTGGTTACATCCATGGTTAATGTGATCCCGCTAGAAGACCCATTTGGGCCGTCCGTCATCACAATACTGCTCGATGATTGCGCGCTGCCGTCCAAAGATTCCGTTATAAAGGTAATTATTATGAGAGTTCTGGAACACTGAGACTACTTTGATCTCTTGTCTAGATTCTAAAGGGCAATAAGTTCTGAGGGGCTATTGCCTAACGTTCTCGCAATCGCAATCGTTTTCATTTTGAGATTCGAAGGCTTGTCTGCATACAAAATGATCACAATTGTTCCGCTTAGAAGCCGAACCCGGTTGCGAGTGCGTTAGGTAATAGCGACGCTGGTCTGACGATGCAGCAATTACGTCACATTTGGATAGTAAGCAGTTGTTTTGTATGTCTTGACGCATATCGCTATAAGTGTTTTCCTGACTTTCACTCAGTGCCTTTACCACGCGCTGAAAGCAATGAAAGCGTATGTTCATGTTATCAGTATGTGAGCTTAGTATAAAACAATAGAAACTGTAGTTAGGAAATAAAACCTGACCAGAAAAATAAAAATCTCTTACTGGGGTCGCCACTAATACTTTTTTATCAGTTTCGTGAATTGCAATGCAAATGACAGTTCATATAATTTCCGCAATATGGCGAGGTTTTTTATTTTTCTACTCAGGCTTTACTGGCTTCGATATATAGATATTTATACCGGGCACTAAGGGCAATGATGCAATAAGAAATAGTAGATTGATAACCAAAGACTGAAAGTGACCCATTCCACGCGAGATATTTCTGGCGCTCGAACGAAGTGAGAGCGCCAATAGTTCGAGCGGAAATGAACAATATCACCCAAGTTAGACACTTTACATTTCATTTCGACTGTGAGGGAAGAAAAATACTACACGCACATTTTATAAAAGATGTTCGGCGTTCGACTTCCAGTGTTGGATATAAGCTCGTTGGTTGTGACTAACTCGATTAAACTTTTGTAATGTTGGCAGTATGCTTAGAATAATAACACATAGAAACCTAGTCCGCGCACCAAAACCGTCAGACTTAAACTACACCGTTCTGGTGTACTCGGCGATCGCCGCCTGTCAGTCGCAATCACGTCACACAGCGTCAACAGCTCCCGGATTTTTATTGATTATGACGATTTGTATTGTTAATGGGTGCCACAACACTTCAGACCAAGAAAATAAACACTATAAAATAACATTCCACGTGTAAGTAATATGTTTTGACTTGTTGTTTTACGTAAAACATTCACTAAAATATTAAATTATTTTCTAACGACATTACATGAAAATGTTGCCATTATAACGAAATTTTTCCCCCTAAATTGTTATAGTAAGTACTTGTTCTATTTTGTGATATTCTGTGATACGAATTGAATTACTTGTTTTTCTCGTTCAAGATTTCATTCTAATCCGATTATTGCCGCACGTTGGATTGAAAAAATTAGGCTTAATCGAAATGAAAGCTGGTGGAAGCCGTCTAGGAGGACAAAAATATGTTCTGTACATTTTAATGACACAGACAAATATCTTACTAAAGGTGGCTTGTGCAGACTACGTCGGGACGTGGTTCCTACTACGGTGATTGCGAGTATATACTGGGTGTCCCTGGATAAATTGACAAACGAATAGGGATGATAGAGCAGCTAAAAAGCTATCGATTTAACCCCTATGTATGATTAGCGATTTTGAAATCATAGTTTTAAAGAGTGACCCAGGAGACATCACCATGGCAACGAGCTACAAGAAAAAGTTGATTGACCCTTAAACTTCCTACTTAAAATATGATATTTTATGCGAATTAGAAAGAGACAAAACATTTTCTTATTACATAAGTGTTAATAAACGTTTGTATTATTACTAAGTAACTACAAAAAATGATCGAATTTAACAAAAATGATTATATGAAAAAATCCCCTAGTTTAGGGGGAAATGTAATTCGCTAGCAACATTATTTGTTTACTTGTGTGCGTGTTGTCGTGTGTTAGTACGCGTTGATTACGCCCACATGAATCCATTTTGTGCGACACTTTTGACGGGTTGGCTGTAGGAAACTATCATTCTATGTGTTATTATTCTAAGGCAGTATGTATGTTTCTTAGATGGCCATGCCAACGTGAAAAAAAAGTGTCATGCTATGGCGGGCAGCAGAATAGAGGAACTATTTTAAATGTTGATTTTCGGTAATTGCGAAAAAAAATAGACCAGTCGTGAAATGATTTTAATATGAAACTGTGACCTCTGAGATGTATTTTTTTGTATGTTGTTGGCAGTATGTGAATTTTCCTAATGGCCATGCTAACGTGAAAAAAAAGTGTCATACTATGCTATCATGGCATTATGGCGGGCAGCAGAATAGAGAAATAATTTTAAATGTTGATTTTCTGTAATTGCAAAAAATAGACCAGTCATAAAACGATTTTAATCGATTACCTATGGATCGTAATAAATACGTCGTTTAACGTAAATCTTAGTTTAGATATATTAAAAGCTTTTGTTTTAATAATATGACGTAGCTTAGAACCCGTGGCCAATCGTAACTATTAAAAAAAAAACTTACCACCATAGAGGTGAAAACGCAATTTTCCACCCGGCTGTCTACCCATTCAAATTAAACTTTTCGAACAGGAGAAATGAAAATAAATTAGAGTACCTCCTGTACATGATAAGTAAGGGTATTTTTTATTTTATGTTACAACGTTGTGTGACATTTACGAGAAAAAGCATCCTATTCCGATGTATAACTGTGTTAGAAACCACTTCCACCACTAAATTGCAAACAGCGTTCATGCACGTCTCGTTACTGTACGAAAACTAAGCAAACCGTGCAATTAATTTAGCATTTAAGAATTATGCCACTTCTGAATCTAAAACACACAATAGGCTTTTAAAAGGGGTATCAATTATTTTCTCGAAATACCTTACGACGAACAGATCATTACACAGAATTTTAATTTCAACGAAAGGCACTTCTCGCCGCAAGAGGTTTTTCTTTGGCAGTCACAAGTATAACCTAAAGTTTACGTAATAATAACCAACGTAACTAATGTTTAAGATATGCAGAAAACATCATGGTTTCATCTAAAAATAGGTTCGATGAAATGATACAACCGGTGCAGTGTACCTAGACGGTTCTTAAGTTCTGTCACTGAGGTTTGATACAATTTAAAAAATAAATAAAATAGTTTCAAAAACCTGTACATCAATCAAAACCTTATTTTATATAGAATAAAATGAAGCGTAATTTGTATTCTTTAATATTGCAATAATTCGATGAACGAGCTTTAAGCATTCCATTCGGGGCAGGAAATCATGGGTCAAAACACGGACGACCACGATGATAATGGCTACAACTTTGTAATATAATAGTCCTCGTATTGTGTCGAAATTAGCGTGACATATTGATCAGACTTTTATCTTTAAATTCTGATACAAATGTATTTCCAAGCAACTAAAGATCCGCTTATACACCGGTCAATCTTCATGACTCATTAAATCGCCCTACGATCTCACATCAATTTACAGCAATACGAAAACAGACCAAAATTCGAGCTTCATAAGCTGGTTTTTGAGTGTCGTTAAGAAAATAATGCTGATATCTAAACATACCCACAGATGAGAGGCTTCACAATATTAAACAAAAAAGTTCGTAGCTAACAAAAATTATTAGTTACATTATTCGTGCATAAAAATGTACATTAATTAAACTTTTAATTTTTATATATTTTGAAATTAAAAAAATAACAGAAGTTAGTTTTATTTGACTAAACCGACTAGGTAATACAATTAAATGTTCAGCTTTTCATGTAGTATAAATATGAGTATGAGTACCTACATATTTTAATTGTAAAGCAATTCAAATAGTTTTTTTTTTTATAATGGAGCTTTTTGCAAAAGTTCTAATAGAGTCAAAATAGTTTTCACTTTCTTTTTTTGTGTCATGCGACCTTTTCTTGCTTACGTCTGTTTTAGAAGGCTGTCACAGGTCTGTAAAGATTGTTCCAAATTCAAATAATATGATATGTTATGGAATTTCCATACTTCTTACTGGACACTTATGGATTCCATATTCAAAATTCCTCAACTTTACTGGACACTTCAGATAGTTGTCCAGGAACTTCAACCTACTGCGTCCTATTTACTGGGGTTATGGCAAGATTACCGAAAAAGTAATATATCAGTCGGAGTCTCGGAGTGTCTTAGTTTCGGTAAGTATATGTATAATATTTTAAACATTACACTCCGCAAGGGAGGCGATATTTACCGAGACGTAGGTCTTTTCGGCGCCGACCCTTTATATTGGTGGTGTATTGTTGATCGAAGAATACTAGAGAAACTAGACATTTTACAAAAATATCCACAAATACTCGATTTTTAGGGTTCCGTACAAAAAAAGAAAATATTTAACCCTTATAGGATCACTCGTGCGTCTGTTTGTCTTTCCGTTTGTCACAGCGAATTTGTTTCGAAACTACTGGACCGATTGAGTTGAAATTTCGTACACATAATGTTAATTAATGGCTCAAACACAGATGTGCAAAGTAAATAACATTTTTTTTTTAATTGCATGGGACAAATAAGGAAAAAAAAACAGTTTTGCAAACCTTACTGTGTCATATATCAAATGAAAGGGCTCGTTATGAGGATCTCAAATATATTGTTATTATTATTGTAAAGTAAATAGATATTATGTTATTCAAGGAAGGAGACGAAAATTGAACATTCCGCCCCCCTGATCTCCGAAACTACTGAGCTTTAAATAATGAAAACATACAAAATATAGTTCATTGCTTGTAAATCACAGGAAAACCTGTAAGAATTCTATCAAAAACGATTCGTTTTTTTACGTATGTACGGTTACCTTGTCGTATAAAACCTAAGATTAATTCCCATGTAATATCCATCTCGTCATTTAACGCTGTCATTATGACAGGGTTACAATCCTTGTTTTTTACTTAATTACAGTCCTTGACTGTACGGACCCTCTCCACTTTTATGTATTTATTTATTTATTTATTTATTTACTAGGCCGGTTTTTATTACCAGCTGGTTAAAAAACTGTTTAATGTCCCTTTTTCTCGTTTTTTTTTTGGAATTAGAGGACATTGTAAAAAATGAAATAATGCAAATTAAATACCTAACGATCAGCAAGATAAGCTGTATTTATGTGAAAAACTTATATTTACGTAAAGCGAGAGCGTAGCGATCCCAGAGTTTAAAACAAAACTGGAATTATATGTACCTACTTATATCGTATTATAGGTCACAGAAATCCTAGGACTGTCATCCGCAAGAGCTTGTTGCGAGAAAATGAACGTGCGGGTCGAGAGGAACATATGCGTCATCCTGGGCTGCCTGGCGGACAAGCTCGCGGGGCCCAACAGCGTCGCGGTGCTCACGCGGAACACGTTGGAGTACCTCGTCGCGTTCCTGGTGAGTGGTAAGCCCAATTTACATGGGTCAAGGACGGTGGAAATCACAGTGGAGTAATAAAAAAGAAACGGATTCTGTTTGGTTCACAGACCACTTACCCTCTAAACTCGGATTATTAATCTCACAGAAAAATTGTAAACAAAGTTACGTCAATGTCAAAGTGACATTTCAGGGGATGTAAAATATTGGGCTTATGAAAGTAATGAATAATAAAAAATTACGGTTTCGCTCAATCCTATGAATATGAATAAAATTTATGTAAATTACTTGGTTGGTTATTAGATTAATAGTACATTGTTCATCAAGGGCGGTAAGACGAGGATTGCTAACGAGAGACTATTAGAAGCCCGACGCCGAAGGCGGAGGGCTTTTAATGACTCGAGTTTGCAATCTCCTTACTGCCCATGATACACACAATGATTTTCATCACAATAGCGAGGAAATAAAAAAAAAATAGAAAAAAACAAAATTAAACGAACTCTATTCGCTAAGCTAAAAGAGTTTGACAACTTTTTTTTAGTCTTCCACAGATAATGCTTAGAATTGCTTTTTTTTTAAACTTGACAAATACAGGCCATTCTGCCAGATTGTACAAATTTTCAAAATGAAATTTAATAAAATAATTGCGAATGTCTCTGAAATAATGGTAAAATAGAAATATAATGCAGACAAATGTGCCGTATAAGTTTAATTAAACAGTAAAATTGGTTTGTAGCCAAGTTTTGAATATAGGAAATAAACCTTGGCTGATTTTACACCTCCTTGGTCTGAAATGATGTACAAATGGATTATATATTTTAAAACTAAACTCATAACTCCCTAGGGAGTTATGAAAATCTATAACTCCCGCGGGAGCTAAGTCGGCTATAACTGCCCTAAACGCCTGCGTGTTATAAAACCCTTTCCGAGCAAGTGTGATGAAAATGATATTAACCATTAAATGCTTAGTACAGGATGATCGTACATAAAAAGGTACGACGTGGTCTTTTCTTCACAGGAGACAACATTTGGTCGTCCTTCGACCGAGAAGTACTCGGACCGGCGTCCATTTCCCACAACGATAAACGCAAAACACAATGTAAAACGTAACAATGAGCAACTTAACAATAATAATATAAAACGTAACAACAACAAAATAACAGAACAGAAGTAACAACAAAAAATAACTGGAAGCGAAAGGAATACGGGAGCACTCAGTCTCAACAAGTCAGTCAAGCGAGTGAAGCAACCCACAGCTTAGACACCCGGGTGCATTCAGATCAGTGCTACCAGTGCAATTTTAAATTTTGCATACGAAAACCGTATTTGATATATTAATTAATATAAAAAAGTTTGCTATTATTAAATAAAAACATTTCATGATGATTAAGATAAAGAATGTCTTTATAGAAAGTCAATATCTTGAAACTTTGGATGATATAAATATACCGAACACTGTAAATGTTTTTCCCCAGCGGCAACCCCTTTGTTTACATTTTTTCTGTGAGATTAATAATCCGAGTATAGACTACGCTTCGGACATTTTTGTCTAGTATCTCATTAAGCCCAAATGGCGGGTCGCGGCGGGCGACCAGGGCACCGTGTTTGGCCAGTTCAAAATCAACGAATAAACAGGTGTGCCCGTCATGGTTCGCGCCGTGGCGGTGGGATAGTGATGGGACACGCTCTAAGAAAAGATAATAAATAATATACTTTAGCATTCATGTTTCAATTAGAATAAATACAAATACGAGAAATGGGTTTTCAGTAGTATCAAACACCAAAACTAAATCTACCTTCTTGTCGGGTCATATTATGTTTAAATAAACTTATTACTCAAAGAAATTGTACATTAAGTGCGTGAGTTGCAATATGATTGATGTTTTTTTTTTTTATATATTTCTGGTACACCTATTTCTGGTAACTAATGTCGTAGCGGATAACTGAGATAGGTTCCTGCGGTAGTTGAGCGGTGCGGGAGGGGATACATATTATGTAACAGAACTGTCTAGCTATACGCGTAATGAATAACGAAATAACTATTAGAATATTTACAAGTGTGTTCCTAAATTGAATTAGAATAGTTAATCGTGTGAGAATATAAACCGACAAAATGAGTTACGTATTCGAAGCGGCCTGTCCAAATAACACGTAATGACGACAGCGGTGCCGACGCCCGACTAAATTTCCTACAGAAGAACACATTCCCCCGCACCGCTCCGCTACGCAGGAACCTCAGTTCAGCGCTAGACCTATACTTTATCGCGCGCTACCCTTATCGTGAATCCACACTAAATATTATTGTTACCATATAATGTTTTTCTCATCCGTGACCATAGACGTGTACCTATGTTTAATGTCAATAATAAAATTAAATAACAGGCTGTCAATTTTCGTGCAATACTTTGATTTTATTTTAGATTACGCGATAATACAAATTTTGCCGCTAGAAGTCGCCAATACAAAACCTTTTTTTTTATTATGCTCATCAATTTGAGGCACATTTGAATTTTGTTAACCGTAATTATTAAACTTAAAAGAAATAAATTTGAATACTTGAGGTTTCATAATTTTACTAAAGTAATATATATTTCAGTACAACTAATGACCTAAATGTTTCAGAAATACAAGTTTGTTCCGCACGCCACGTTTTATAACATAGTTCATCTCATCATAGTTTTGCGGGTATCAAAACTTAAGAAATCAGTGCATTAAAATCACTTCAGTGATTAGACAAAGACGGAATTGGCAAAATCAGTATGTGAAAGAAAGAGACAGACCACTGTTCAAAGACATTAAAGCGTCGCCGTCGCCGTCTTTGTAATAAATGTTTCACTTTTAATTATGAAATTATTATTACTTTAAGTAATAACAGCTTTCCCGTGAAATGAAATACAATCCTTTTGGAGGCTAGATGGCTTCCTACACTTTTCACACAACTTAACCATACAATACGTCATATTTTTGACACTTTACTCGCAAAGTAAATAGCCGAATATTGCATGTTGCTATGTCAACAGGCGGCCGCGTACTAAAACACTGGGCATGACAACCGGTTAGTGATAGTTGAGCATAAGATTGGCTTACGGGGGCGCCTTTGTATGCGTGGTCTAGAGGGTAAGTGGTCTGTGATTTGGATCCACTGGCAAGGCGACTTGACTCGCTACTGTCCGACTGGTTTACACTACTGTACCGTCCACTGTCCACTGTCCTTGACCAATGTAATTTGGGCTGTACAGGGAAAGAGAAACATGTTCATTCTGTAAGTATGCCGCACAGCCACTATGACATTTAAACATTAACTAGTCGTATTTAGACACACGGCAGTGTTTCCGGCCAAGTTCGAAGAAGAAGCGGAGCGATACTGCAGTGTGTACGAGGGGCGTTCAATAAAAGAGTATGTTATAAACAACTTTTATTAAATGTCATTTTATTTTTCGACAGTTACCTTCTAGCATAATACACTTAGTATATCTTTTTTCTAACTTAAAATTCCATTTTTAATAAAAGTCTCATCTTGAGTACTTAATAAATCTTGTACTGCAGCGACTACCGCGTCGTCGTCTTCAAATTTCTGGTCACTCAGGTATTCTTTCCATCTCGGCAATAGGTAGAAATCACTGGGGGCGAGATCTATTGAATACGGAGGATGCTTAAGGATATCGAACCCAGCATCACGAATTGCAGCCATTGCAACGGCGGACTCGTGTGCATTGTGCTGGTGGAACAGCACAACTTTCGAGTGTTTACCTCGCCATTTTTCGCAGATCTCATTGCGCAATGTTGCTATTTGTTTGGCATATAAAGTGACCGTAATAGTAGCTCCATGCTCGAGATACTCAATCATTACTACCCCTTTACCATCCCAAAAAACAGCCCATGACCTTACGCCGCACTGTGGAACGAAAATGGCCTCTCCATAGAAATAGGGACTTAATTTTCTAAGTGCCTATTTTTTTTATTGAAATCGAATCTATAGGTACTCCTCATAATTAGGTAAAAAAATGAATATGGGTCAATTTCGCTGGAAAACGGCCGAGTAATAATTTTTCTACGAAAATTTTGTATGGAGCGTACATGAAAAAACGGAATATCTCAGAAAGTGCACAATTTCCCGTAATATCCTTCCGCACGAATTTAGTACTAATTATTTATGATTTTTCGGCGTACTCAAAATTTCCCGGGCAGCTGCACTTTTTTTTTTTAAATCAAAAATGTTTTATATAGGGAAAACTTAGTTTTTAGTAGGTATTTAAGTTTGCAAGACACGTTTAATCATGGAATAAAATTAGAATTAATGGCTTTAGATGAGATGGATTTTCAAAAATGAGTTCATTGGATAATGACATATCTCACTTTTTGGCCCTTTATCTCCCTGCCCCCTAATGTACACAATATTCAGTGCTCATTAAGTGTATGATTAAAAGTAAAAATTAACTAAATTACTCTTAATTATTCCTAATGAGTTGGCAATGTTGGCATTAAGTAAAAGTATACATTAAATATTATTTACTATCATTAAGGATGATAATTACGCTGATTTCAATGGGGTCACATTAGTAATGTGCAATAAATAGGTTGCAGTTTAATTTTATTGCTTATTCCTTCTGGAACATCTCAACTACTAACATCAAGCAAACTGCAAGCAATGGAGGGTTTAACGACCAACTTAGATTTGTACGTGATTTTGAGAAATCAGGAGCCTTCTTTTAACCACGAAGCCTTGATGGAAGAAGTGGTTACTAAAATCAATGGACGACTATCTGAAGAAGACTATGATACCCTCAAGGAATTTTGCCTAAGATTTTCAAGAGCTGCTTTGGAAAGATGGCAGAAGTGCCGAAGAGATACAAAAAAGTTTAGAAGTAATTATGAACATTGGCTTATGGAAAATGTTAATTGGCCAAGCTTCGTAGTTTGGCGAACCGATTCACCTACCCAAGAATCAGGTGATTTAAACTATGAAGAACTTTCGACCTCATCGGTCGGAACAATGACTACAACAAAACGTAAGCCATTCGAAGATCTGGGAACCAAACAGAAGAAAAAAGATCGAGTGACTTACAATCCGAAAAAGCTGATGAATTGGCATATGCTGCAGCAGAACGCTTTAAGCAGGATGGCCGCGATGATATTGCGGCCGTAATTGAATATATGCTGAAAAACCCAGAAGCAGCATCTAAATTAAGGGAAGTGACAATTACTTCTGTCATCGGATCCCAAACTTACCGCAATGAGACCAACACTGAATAAAAGGAACAGATAAACCTTATTTATTGAGGCCTTGGACCTTCTAATCAATTCCGAGTCGCACAGTGATTCGGAATTAGATGCCGAAATAAGTGACGCAGAACAATAAACAATAAAATTAAACTGAAATCTGGGTAATTATCATCCTTAATGATAATAAGATAATGTTTCATTTATACTTTTACTTAATGCCAACTCATTAGGAATACTTAAATAATCTCATTTAGTTAATTTTTACTTTTAATCATACTCTTAACGAGCACTGAATGTGCTCATTAAGGGCAGGGAGTTAAAGTGCCAAAAAATGAGATATGTCATTATTCCAATGAACTCATTTTTGAAAATCCATCTCATCTAAAACCATTATTTAATTTTATTCCATGATTAAACGTGTCTTGCAAGCTTAAATACCTACTAAAAACCAAGTTTTCCCTATATAAAACATTTTTGATTTAAAAAAAAAAAGTGCACATGCCCGGGAAATTTTGAGTACGCCGAAAAATCATAAATAATTAATACTAAATTCGTGCGGAAGGATATTACGGGAAATTGTGCACTTTCTGAGATATTCCGTTTTTTCATATACGCTCCATACAAAATTTTCTTAAAAAAATTATTACGCGGCCGTTTTCCAGCGAAATTGACCCATATTAATTTTTTTACCTAATTATGAGGATTAGATTCGATTTCAATTTAAAAAATAGGCACTTAGAAAATTAATAAATTTCTATGGAGAGGCCATTTTCGTTCCACAGTGCGCCGGTACTTAGAGGTACGGTACCGGTTTTCATACCCAAGCTTTCATGTAAAATATTATGCACGCTCTCCGTTGAAATCTTTACATTTTCAGCAATAAAACGAACCGTGACACGACGATCCGCCAAAACTAAGTGTTCTACAGGATCGGGGGTCGTCCATGGTTGATGTTCTTCCACGTCTAAAGTCTGCGCACCAACGTGTGACTTCCGATAACAGAGGAGCATTAGACCCTAAAGTGTCCCGTGTACATTGACTTTGTCCGTAGAAAAAAAATCAAGCACAAGTATTTGATAACGGCGCGCAGTTCAATTTTCTCCATTTTCGCTAATGTACTCAATAGCATTGCTAGGAAATTTCCGTCTTTTTTTTAAACAAAGACATATTTTTTTTCATGGCAATCATCTAGATAGATTAGCTTTACCGGCCAGTATTTAATTTCCTAATATTGAAGGATTTGAAAGATTGCATCTCATTCTCGCTTTTATTGAACGCCCCTCGTATAAACACGAACCCATTCTGCCCTTATTCCCACCGTTGTAACTTTTCCCCCAGTACTGTCAGGAACCTGATTTTTTTACAGATGACTTAGTTCAATGATCTGGCAGTCTAGTATGAAAATGAATCTTACATCATGACCCTTTAAGGGGTTATTAATTTCTAAAAACGGTGTGTACGGACTGCCTTACTCACCCATCAAAACCAAAAGGAGACTTTCCGATGACCTAGAGCTTTGAAATTTGACTTTGGATCTCGTTGACTGCCATACATTTATTGTTTCGATTATTGAAAGACAGACTTTAGTAAAAAAAAATGGTTCACACGGGTCCACATGTGGAGAATAAGATGAGTGGGGTAGCAATCTATATTTTAATTGTGCCAATATAGCTGCAGCGGCACCCAAATAATAAACTGGAGTGAGCATGGTGCAACACAATTTTTATTTTTCAAATGGGTTTTTTTTCCTTTAAGACAGTATCAAATTAATTCAATACATTTAGACAATATTGTTATCGTTTTACCATTTTCTAATTAATAATCATAATTTTGCCCCGTGAATCTCAGAAAACTGCCGCCAGGGTAATGGACCGGCTGGTTCACCGGGCAAGGTCCACTGTTATGACTGTTCTTTAGTTTAAATTGTAGTGGCGTATTCAAAATAAATAAATAAATAAATATTTAGTTGTCAGTAACGAAACACCGCAAAAACTCTTTTAGATCACGTTTAAATTCGCCCAAACAATGCTCTGAAATATTCACACGCTTCAGTTTTCGTTTCTCCGTGAGTAAATGCGGCAGCCACCTTACCCAATTTATGTTCAAGAATATTGTTTACATTTTCAGTTGAGTTGTTTATGATGACAGCGATCTCTCTAATCTTGAATCAGCGGTCTCCTTGGACAATATTTTTGATTTCGTTGACCATGTCTTCAGTAGTCACTTCTACAGGAATTCCTGGACGCTCGTCGTAAAAACCGAAGTTCGACCATGTTTAAATTCATTATACCAATGTCCTATTAATAGAAGTTGCAAGATAAACAGCGTCAAACTTTTCTTTAATCGCATTACACGTCTTCCTATCAAAAGATCTAAACCTAACCACCGATCGGTACTGTTATTTTTCCATGTTGGTGAGAGTCATTCATCATTTATTCATAGTTGTTTTTTTTTGTGGCGTTTCTCTTTGGAGTGCAGGAAAGAGACGCACACCTCTTGAAAAAAGGATCACATGTCGCTGTCAGAGTAGTCCTTAATCTGCTGAAAAGAGTAATTAATGAATTACTCGTCGTCTAGATGGCAGCTAAGTGACTAGTAAGCGCAACCTTACATTTAGTAACTGAACTACGATGGAAAAAAAAGCATCTTTTAACATTTTTCAACCTTTAAAACTTAACCCGAAGCTTAATTTAGTGCTACTATAAAAACTATGTTACGGCGTTCTTAGTTCGTAAACTGTAACCAATTATTTAAGATGCAAACATGTTTAAAAGTGGCGACACCGGGTTTTGTACGAATTTGCTCTCATGACATATCTCCCTTGTTTCTGTGATCTGTGCCTAAAACCCTATAACATTCAAAGGCATGTTTATAATCAGTCAGAAATATTTTAGGACATAATTTTTATAGGTTTATTTGTTTTCATTCATACCTTCATTTTGATTTTAATATTCATATCTCTATAATTGAAATCCCATTACAACGGTTAGGGCGCAAAACGTCCCACTCGCAGAATGTCCCTTTATCCCTTTCGCGAAATGTCCCTTTCCTAAATGTCTCTTACGCAAAACGACCGTTCTGCATAAGGTCCCGTGCGCAAAAAGTCCCTTCACATAAATAAAGTCCCGTTCGCAACACGTCCCTATCGCAAAATGAAGCGTCCGCAAAACGTCCCTTTCGCAAAAAGACCCGTTCGCAAAACTTTCCTTTCCGCCTAGTCTCTACTTAAACAAGCTTTTTCCAGACGTGACATTTGGCGAATGGGTCATTTCGCAAAAGGGAAGTTTTGCGAAAGGGGCTTTATGCGGTAGGGACTTTCAGCGAAAGGGGCTTTCTCAGAAGGGACGTTTTGCGAAACGGGTGGGACCTTTTGAGAAAGGGACGTTTTGCGAATGGGATGTAAATTTGGTGGAGGGACGTTTTGCGAGTGGAACGTTATCCGCCCTAGCCGTTAAAAGGCAACACTTAGTGGAAGCGGAGGGGGTACAAGGGGCAACCCCGGTCTAATAAAAAACGCCTGCTATAGACGATAAATTTAGACCAATAGGTTAGGTTAGTATTGCGTCAAGGCCGAAAGCCTTTACTACCCAGAAATAGGAGCTTCACTCCGTCGACCCTGTCACATTATACATGTCTATTGTAAGTCGTATGTGTTTTACTTTAATGACATTGTTAGGCATATAAGTTTTGACCTAATAACATATATTAAAAGTACTATTGTTACCTTTCACACTATAAAGTTTAATTATGATGACATAAATTGGTATGACTATGAATTGTACGACTTCCAAGAAATATGATCCGCAATAAATCAATAATTAACATTCCGATTTATACTCTTCCCTATTATGACTTTTAACGTTATGACTAATAACAAGTACATATGATATAAAACGTTTTGGACAACAATAATCGAAACCTTAACTTTATGGCAGTCTAGAGAGACTCATGTTTTACAGCACAAATGAAGGAAAAAACTAAAAAGTACAAAAATATACACTTTATTTGAAAATGTAATAAATATTATATTTCCTTACAAAATAATAAAATAAAACTAGCTAAGAACCAGGAGATCATAAACAAACGAAAGGGCTTATTACCCAGTAAGCGAGGAAAATATTATGCAATAGGGTCAGGTGGGGTAAAAGCGTTAACAGGGTAAGTGCGACGAACCATATATTTTTAGGAGATATTGTTGGTTAGACGGACTTGCCCCGTAGACGCACTTGCCCCACCTTACCTTAGCTAAAAAAAATATCGGATGGGTCGCTAACGTTCAGTTTAAGTATTTACCAAGATATCATTCATGACAGGAATGGTATTTCTTGGTTCACAAATATGTTGTATAAAATTGCTTGTCATAATTCCGTTTCGCATTGCAACCCTTGGCAGAATCATCAATTCGCATACATTTCTTAGCATACCGTCATTTCGCACAGTCCTATGATTTAATAATTGTCTCCCCTTTTGTGAATGAATACTATTTAGTTGACAAAAAGTTATAAAACCGAATAATATTTTACTAATCCTTGATTGTATGTGATTTAGAAAGATTTAAATCTAATTCATCCTAGTCCACCAATTGCAATTCGGCTTAGCAGTTATTGTCGCATGTCTTACCTAACCTAACCTAATTTGCTGGTAGCAGTTCGTTACTAATATTATGCTATGGTACAATTATGCCACAATAAATTAGGCGGAAGTTATATATTCGGCTACATACAATTCTGCGATATTAGTATTCCGCTATACAAAATTCTGCCAAATGAATGTCATGCGTTATGTTATGGCAGTTATGCTATCTATAATATTATGCTAAAGTATCATTCTGCTACAAAATGTTCTGCGATAACTGTTATGCGAAGTATATTTCGGACAATTTCATGAAAGATAGACGGAACCCGTATTTTTTATCTCTTATTATTTTATTTAATATTCAACTGAATAAGATTCTTGTTGTAGGTGACGCGACGCGAAGCTTGTGTCGTGCTATTCGCGCTATTAGCATTAGAAAAGTTTGCCCACACGACTGAGAACAAGCTAACGATAAAGAGGTGCCTGGAGCAAGAGCCTGAGAACCCTTTGCTGGTGCTCGAGCGGCTGTCGGGGAGCGAGGACTCCGTGTGGCGGCAGGTCGGCTTCTGCGCCGAGTGGGCGCTCGACAACCTCTGTGAGTTACACATCTTCATCCATTAACTGTATTATGTTAAAAACACGAATGACGGATAAAATCGTGGTTCACAGCACAAAATATTATTCCAATTGTATGCGATGCGTAAGATAAAACTTTCCGTCAGTGTCATTAAAAAAGGTTAAAAAGGTGCATTTCCTAAAACCCGCCTCCTAAGCGAATCAGTTGCGACAATTTTGTAGGCGTTTGATACCGTAGCCGCCCACGACTATCTTGGTAAAACATAGATGCTAAAAATAGGCTTAAAAAGAATGTAGTAAGTATTAGGCCCCTGGCGTTAACTTAAAAACGCTTATTTTTACTCCAATATGCACGGAAATGTTCACATCACTGTTGCAATAGCATTCTGCGAATTTTTTATCACGTAAAATTAAAATAAATGTCGTGTCACGGTGTTTGTGGTCGAACTTTCCGAAATGGATCGAACGATTTTTAATTTTTTGAAGTGATAACTTCTTATCGGAGGGTAAACCGCTTATCGAAGCGGTTTACGCGACGCGCGTGGCGACGTAACGCGTTATACTTAACGCGTTACGTCGCCAGCATAGAGGTAAGGAAGTATAGAGGGAGTAATAAAAACAGCTAATAGAATAGTGATCTTCGCACCTGTTACAAATACCCTTCGTTAAAAAGTCTATATTATGACCTCTTTTAACAGTGTCAAACTTTTTAGGTTTGTTAGTGTGTGTCACTCTGCATTAGTGTGCGTAATTTTGCAGTCAGTTAAACAATTTCAATTTTAAATAGTTCAACTTAGATTAGTTTAAGTTATCACTTCTGTCGGGCGTCCCGAAACGCACACGTCTTTTCGGAACTAGTTTCGCCATGTCCGACTCTTAGTACTAGAAAGCTGTAATTTGGCATGAATATACATATCATTTATCATTTATTATTGTGCCTGTGAAGGATGTCCTTTTTACAAATTTAGAGATGTGGCTAGTGAAAATCGCATACATTTCTTTCGATATTCGACCCGGTTTATAAAGTAAATATAACCGATTAATTTACTATAAAATAAGGTATCATAAATTCGTTGCTTTAATACAAAAGCGACGCAAAACAAAATGTGTCTGTGTTGCATTTGAAATCGGAATGCTATATACTTTCAGTTTTAAATCAAACTATATTTGTTTTTGATTTGTGGCGCTTTTGTATTTAAGCAGCGAATTGTCTAACATCACGCTACAACGGTAACCATCGTATGGTAATGTCTAGATAGGTGTTTTTAGGTTATTTTTAGGTTTTATTAATTTTCTTATTGGGACAGAGCCTTGAGAGGAAAATTGATCATACGGGTAGGTGAAAGTGTAGTGAAAAGACATGTACCGCGGAATAAGACCAAGTTCGGCAAGAAAGAAGTGTGTACTTGAAGGAAGCACATGGAGTTAGGTCCACGCGCTTCTGCCGATTCTGATCCGACCTTACAAAATGGAATCGATTCGGTTGAAGAACCAGGTTATTGTCAAACTCTTTTAACGGTCCGTTTCGCATATAGGATGTGGATGTAGTTTAATTATTTTGTTTTTAATTCCATGAAATATGTGCATAATTTTTCAGAATTCGTTTATATAAATGCCTTAAACAATAAATAATATTTTTTGAAACTAGTTTTTTAAAGTTAGTTTACCACTCAATCTGTTGAAACAACTTTTGCGTGAAATGTAGAATCTCGATGTGTCACAGGCACAATAATAAATGATAAATATTGTACTCACGCCAACAAAGTAGTAAAAAAATCTGGAAATTTTCTTAGTGTACCTCCCCTACACGTAACATGTATTTTTTTGTGGGGATGTATTTTTTTTTGTCTACTCCATAGTGTGGGGTGTCGTTGGATAGGTCTTTCAAAAATATTGCGGATCAGTGACAACAATTTTTCGATTAAGGGATTCGTTTATAAAATATTAAGCTTTAAAGCGCTAATTTTTATTAAAAGCCAAGTGGTGTTTTTATTTTATTTATTTATGTATATTTCATAAGGGTTGTGTGAAAAAAGGGGCGGTGCCAGGCGCGGACAGCTCGTAATAAGTATGAAATTTCATTACGTCATAGTTTTTTTTTTACTTTTTAAAATAAAGTTTAAAAATATCAAAATTCTTCCATGTAAATATTTTACTTTTTAAAATGTCATTGACTAAATAACTTTTTCGAACAATGTTTTCAGGGTACCTATTTAAAAGTGTATTAATTAGTTTTACATATTGCGTTTGTAATAAAAAAATACACTTTTTACGCGTTAAAGTTAATTCGACATTTTTTTATTATGAACGCAATATGTAAAACTAATTGATAATAATTTAAACCCTAATTTTTTCGTGATTCTATATATTTATTTCAGTTTATTATACTAAGAGTATGTGTTTCGTATATTATGGAATTTTTAGTCTTGTCGATGATGATGGCGGCAATGCTCTTTTTTTTTTAAGGCAATTTTGGGACTGTGTTTAATATTATAAACAATTGTGTTATGTGGTCTCGCATTGTTGGAGAGAAGAACTATACGAGCTTCGGTTGGTATAACGGCGACTAACTTATACTCGTCCCGCAACGGCCTTTTTCCCGGTCTCTGCAGTAATGTACTATTGCTCCTGTATAATTTTAAATATAAGCACTAGAACAACCTGTATTATTAACAGAATCAATGTATTCCACAGTCATCGTAGAGGGGCGAAAACTCTCGTACGAGGTGGTGGACATGTCCAGCATCAACGTGATCCTGAACTCCAACGACGTGAGCGAGTACTTGAAAATATCGTGCAACGGGCTCGAGGCGCGCTGCGACTCCTACTCCTTCGAGAGCGTGCGGTGCACCTTTCAGGTAGACCAACGATCTTTATACAAGGAGTCATTGCAAATTTCTACAGACTTCAGAGCTTAGTGGTCTACTATATCTTGTTTTTTTATAGCATTAGAAAGACCTTTCAAGAAGTAAATGTAAAATATTTTATAGGGAATGTTTTACGGTAGTATGACGGAATAACTAGAACATTATTAAAAACACATGTCAGAGCATTTTGCATCACAGTATAAAATTGCGTAATGTGTGGTTTGCTTTTACGTATAAAGACTATTCATTGTTAACGCGTTATTATTAACGCGTTAACATTTTTTCTGTGCTAATTTTAATTTATCACAAAATTATTGCTTAATATAAAACCCAAAGAAGCAGATTTCACAAACAAACGGAACGTTTTAAGCGACTAAATTAAATCTTGACCAGAAAAATAAAAAACCTCAATGGGGTCACCACTACTACTTTATTATCTGTGTTTCGTGAATTGCAATAGAAAAGTTCAGTTCGTACCTATAATTTCCGCAACATTTTGCGCCATTGCGAGGTATGTATTTATTTATGTGGTCATATTTGAATCTCATAATTATTTTTACTCATCAAGTGTTTTAAATCATAATCATCGGAATTCATACCGTTTTTTTTTCAGTATTTGTTACTTTTTCAGGATTTTTATAAATCAGACCTAACTAGCCTTATCTACACGTTTGCGTTTTACGATTGCAGCGATAATAACAATTTTATGAAAAAGAAATATTATGAACATAAAAGTCAAGTATGTGAAAAAAGGCCGTAACAGTACCGATTGGGCATTTATTTTTGAGTGTTTTTATTTATTCCGCCAATTTTACATTTGAATAATTTTAATAAAGCCTATGACACAGACGAATCTAACACCGTATAATTTATTAATAACGGTTTAGCCGTTTAGTAGTTTCGAGCGGACATTATATAAAAGTCAAATACATAACCCTCCTTTTGGGCTTTCCCGCAGTCGGGTAAAAAGAGGGAGATAGTACCCTGTACTATTATCACTTTTCTGTCTAATGAAGCAAATAGTGATGGTCAACCTTTCGATGCTTCATGATTCTAATCGATTCTTAGGTAAATTATTTTTGTTGGTATAATATTTCTGTCTGAATAACTTAATTATAAATTATAAAACTTACAAATTACAGGTTTCCAAGTAATCCAAACTAAAAAGAGAAATGGATGTAAGCCATCGGGCAAAGAAATCACACATGCGGTTTCCAACAAAAAATTGACGATTTTTTTATCAGCTAAAACAAAATGATAAGCCATATTCAGATTCCTTACACGTAAAAATAGTTGTAAGTGTGGAATAAATAAATAAATTTAAATTTACTTAACCTAAATTGCATCTAACGTTGTTCATAACTATTGTTTATATATCGTGCTAAATGTTATGAAGACCTGAATTATTACAAGTGCAATAATAATATTTCTACCAAAAATCTTCTATGCTTAAATATTTAACATTATCTTGTATTTGTGTAATTGACTTGGATTAACTTGTTTATTTAGATAGAAAATATTATAAATATTATTAGTGCGGTCTTTTATAAAGTGGATATATAAAAACGCACACGTATTTTATTTTATTGCCAACCCATTTCGGTCTTGAATTAGATTTTCGAGCTTACTAAAACTGGCCTCTGACTGACACGAGCCGCGCGGCTCGGGCGGCGGCGCCTTTGAATCGATTTCGCGCGGACAACAGCAAATCCACGTGACTAATTCGCTCATGTGACGTCACAGTAAATAGAAAAAAAGGTTAAATGGTGGGTATAAAATACAGATTGAGGTGTTTACGTAATCTCAGAGTAAGGTATGTGGTCTCAATGCACCAAATACCGCAGCGTCTCAAGACGTAGATCTTCTATCGGTGTGTGTTGCATGCTCAGACCACTTAACCTCTAGACTACGCTTGGGACAATTTTGTCTAGTATATCATTAAGCCAAAATAGTGGAACGCGGGGGGCGACAAGTGCACCATTATTGGCCAGTCAAAGTCAACGAATAATCAGATGTACGAGTCATGGTGCGCGCCATTAGGGGTAGTGATGACGCTAAAAGAAAAGATACTAAAGAATGTACCTGAATGTTCATGTTTTTAATTGAATTGGCATAGTTAATCGCGTATGAGAATATAAACCGATGCTGACGCCCGAATGAAGTTCCTCCAGAAAAACCAATTATATTTTATATTTAGATACGTTATGCTCATACTAAACGCACTTAAAACCCGTCGCTAATTACTGACAGTTGCTACGTTGCTATATTTCTACAGACAAAGACGGCACGGTTAGAAAGAGATTAATAGTTGTTTAAAATTGCGTACCCGATGAGCACCGAATGAAACCGGAACGTGAAAAGTGTAGCTAAATGAGAAACTTCAGGACAAATAGATATACATAATTAAATAACTTTGAATAATTAAAATGAATATGAAAATATTGACAAATTACCTGAGCTGTGTATTGCAAAAACATGAAGTAACTTTTTAGTTGCTTTGAAAAGCGATGGCTGAGGCTTTTTATAGACCTCTAATGCGAACCAGTCATCAGAATTGATATCTGAAGCTTCCTGTGAACATCGATACGAACCCGTCATGAAAATCTAAAAAAGTGGCCGCCATTTTGAACTTTTGTGATTTCGAACCGATTGTTTCGAAATTTTATATCTAAAGCTTTGTGCGGACTCCAACCATAGTATATACTCATATATAGCAAAAGCAGTAAAGAAGCTACGCCTACTTTTCCAGGTAAGTACCTAGTCTCCAAATGAACGTAAGGGTTGACCTTTATTTTTTTGTAAAATACAGAAAAGTTGTTTATTGTATCTCAGCGATCTCAGTTAGTTAGAGCAAAATCGATATCGGTGTGATCTGCGACGACGAATCCGTTAACAGATTGAGAAAAAGTGGCCGCCATCTTGAACTTTGTAGTTATTCGACTGATTGCTTCCCAAATCGATATCTCGGGATTTGTGTGGTCTCCAACAATGAATCCATTGACAAATGATTAGGATGAAAAACATCTGGAAGTTTGAATACTCTCGCTCGATAAAACTGTTATATTTACTTCTTTTTAGGTTAGATATATACGGATTCGTTGGCGGAGACCACACAGATCCCCAGTTATTGATTTTGCGAACAATCGGTTTAATAAGTAAAAAGTTCAAAATGGCGGCCACTTTTTTAAATATTGATGATGGTTTCGCATCTTGGGTCCACACGATACCATAGATATCGGTTTTCAAAAATATCGGTTCAATAACCTAAAAGTTCAAATGGCACCCTTTTTTTTCTACTCTGGAGACCTTTTTATTATTTTCACTGGAGACAACGTACTAGAGCGGAATATGCATCACACAATAATAGGCCCTCCCTTCACCCTTTCCTAAATTATATGTAGTGGCTTTCGCCACTTCACAACCAACGGTACATTTTAGATTGATCCTCCATAATGTCCCTTTATAATAAACTTTGAGCCAGTTTATTTTAAATATTAGTCTACTAAGGTATTTGCGCTTAATCTTCAGGTTACTAAAAAAAACTTATGATCTATTTCAATAAAGTCCCATTATCTCGAAAACTAAATTCCTCCTTATGGTCCACTGAGAACAGCACATAAGTATTATAATAAAAATATTAGTAACGTAAGTAGTAATATTCAGATAAAGACGCGGCGGGCCCAGGTACCGGTGCTCGCTATTCCCACCAAGTGCATACTCATGGCCGCCATTACGCTACCCGTCTTTATCGCACTCATGCGATATCTAATTTTGTGTCTCATGTTTCCCAGGTGACAGTGACGCTTGAGCAAAATATACAAATTGGCCGATGTAAACATTTAATTTTTTTTTTTAATCCCATTTACGAATGAATTGAAACATCCTTTGTTCCTTTTATAGTACCAGTGTATTTTCGGAAGCCTCGTAAACACAATACGTCATTTTATTATGATTTATATTTGTTGCTTTTCGGTAATACAAATTTATTGTGTTTGACGCGTGCGTGTCAGCGGCCGCGGGGCAACTGAACGGTAGTACGGTAATTTACCTTCCTTTATGAGGAACGCTTTGGCGCGCAGATGACGTATCTTAATATAAAATATCATTGAGAAAAACACTTTTCCCCGGCACCGCCCCACTACCGCAGGAACCGCATTTGAGCGCTAGACCTATACTATACTTTATCGCGTGCTACCCTTATTGTGAATCCACATTAAACATTATTGTTACCATATAATGTTTTTCTTATCCGTGACCATAGACGTGTCATTTTAATATCAATAAATAACGTCCTGACAATTTTCATGCAATAGTTTGATTTTATTTATCGAGATTACGCGATAATACAATTTTTGCCGCTAGAAGTTGCCGACTCAGAATCGTTTTGTTTTATTACGCTTAACAATTTGAGGTACAATTTACCGAAATTATTAATATAAATGGAAAAATAATTGAACCTGGTCTCGGATGACGGTATTTTTCTTAAAACGGTATTTTTCTTAAAACGGTATTTATTACCTAAGAAACGATTTGTTTCGATTTCGTTCCAACGGAACGTTATAGAAAACGTTTTAGAACAGGATCGAAATTAATCGTTTTTGATTCATAAAATGATTTTAACCGTTTTTTGGGTTGTTCGGTACGAAGCCACGAACGATTATTACGAATAGATTCATGCTTGTCGTCGCACGCGTGGATTAAACGGTTTTTTCAAAATGTTCCCGTTTCGTTTCCGTTTCGACCAAAATGTTTTATAAAGAACCGTATTAAAAACGAAATTTTAAATAACTTTTCCGCGCCCTGATTTTAACGCTAGTGGTTTCATAATTGTACATAAATAATATACAACGTGTTACAAAATACCCCGTAAAAAATATAATAAATTATCAAAGCCAAAAATATTGTCAACCCTAGTAAGCTGTCATGTCAGGGAACCGGAGTTAGCATAGATTATTTAACAGAGAGGCCTACCTACCAATTTTAATAATTGTCAACTTTAATGGTTTTTCTGTTTTTCATCCACAACGGTTCAATACTACGATGTCATTATGCTTAAAGTACTGGCTTTAAAAAACGTCAAGACAGAATAAAAATTATGTTGTCAATTTCAAAACTTCTTATCGATATTCTACAATTGTTCCGTGTTTTCCATATTTTTTTCCAAAATGACGATGTTTTCTAACTCAGAATATTACGGTATGATGTTATGCGTAGGCCATGAAGATAGCAATTTAAATCGTGCTCGCGAACTGTATCGGCAACGATTTATCGATGGAAGACCACCGGCTGAACAGCGACGGCTACCTTCGTACCAGTGTTTTCTCAACATGTCAAGACGCCTACATTCCATAGGCTCCTTTCATCGGCCTTCTGGAAGTGGACGTCCAAGCATAGTCGATGCCAGGCAGGCTGAGTTAGTGTTAGAGCATTTTGAAGAAGAGCCAATCACGAGTACAAGACGAGCCGGAGCAAGATTCGGTATGAACCATGTTGCAGTTTGGCGAATTCTTCTTGACGACAACCGTCACCCTTATCATTATCGTCGTACACAGGAGCTGATACCCTCTCCCAGATCCCAGATCTTGCTCCCAGGAGGAACTTCTGCGAGTGGTATCTGAGGCAGTTAGAGGAGAACCCTAATTTCGTAAACTATGTTATGTGGACGGATGAGGCAACTTTCACGAGGTCAGGACTTTCAAATGTGCATAATGATCACGTTTGGGCTCGCGAGAATCCACACGCTTCACGGCAGGGCAGATTCCAACATCAGTGGCGGCTGAATGTGTGGGCTGGCATTTATGACGAGCATGTCGTTGGTCCCGTCATTTTGCCATCACGTCTGAACGGGGGCACCTAACGTTTTTACAAACGGAATTCGAAGAGGCGATTGACGACTTTCCTGTGGCCGACAGGGATTACTTTGACAACCAAAGGAACATGGTGTTTCAACACGATGGAGCTCCGGCTCATTTTGCTCGCGACGTGCGAGAGTATCTCAACGTTCGCTTTCCACGAAGATGGATCGGACGTGGAGGACCGGTGCTATGACCCGCTCGTACTCCGGACATCACACACTTGGACTTCTTCTTATGGGGTTATGTGAAGGACAGAGTCTATTTCTCCGATTGCCCAACGGTTTTCGAGATGGAGCAGCGTGTAAGATCGGTGTTCGCGTCAATAACACCAACGATGGTGCGAAATGCCCCACAAGCCATATCCCGACGAGCGAGGTTGTGCATTGAGCAAGGCGGAGCTCACTTTGAGCCGTTCCTGTAAATTTGACGTTAATTAAGAAAACGTGTTAGTTTAGGTTTCTTCGTTTAAAATCTTCCAAAACTCGACTTGTAATTGTATCTAATCGAATTCTGTTCATTTTGTTTCTCTTTACCGTTTCGCGAATTGTACTTAACATTCTGCGTAGTTTACTCTTTAATTTTACTGAAATAGGGTTAGCACATGAATGAAAAAAATAATGTTTTTTTTTTGGCGGTAAGTCATACAGTGATAGTACGACTCTCAAATATTGTAAATGGACTTGTTATAAGGCACCATTTAACCCCCTTTCGGCTTTACGGGTATTTTTGTATATTTCAGTACAACAAAAGTTTGTTCCGCACGCAAAGTTTTATACCATAGTTCATCTTGTCATAGTTTTACGGTATCAAAACCTACGAAATCAGTGCATTCATATCACTTCACTGATTAGACTAAGACGGAATCGGCAAAATCAGTATGTGAAAGAAAGAGACAAACCACTGTTGAAAGACATCAAAGCGAAGCGGCGAAGTCTTTTTAATAAATGTTTCACTTTAAATTATTAAATTATTATGGTTTTGAGTAATAACAGCTTTTCTGTGAAATACACTTTTCATTCAACTTAACCATTCAATACGGCATATTTTTGACACTTTATTCGCAAAGTAAATAGCCGAATATTTACTTTGCGAATAAAGTGCCGCGTACTAAAACACATTTGCATGTTTGTGGGTATGGCAACCGGTTAGCGATTGTTTCGCACTGCGGGATTTTTCTTTGTCATACGAGGGGCAAACCGAAATGATCGGGAATTTAAAAACCTATGTATACTGTATATATAAAAAAATATATATATGTAATTACTACCAATTATCATCTATTTAAACAATTAAAATGGTTAAAGGTGCTAAGTGTGCCCGGTGTATCAAGCTAGTGACAAAAAAGACTCCTGGATTACAGTGTAATAAGTGCTCCAAATGGATACACGGGACGTGTGCTAACCGAACACCGGAGCAACTCGGCACTCTTTGCATCACCGAATCAGCGGACTGGAAGTGCCGTAATTGCGCTGGTAATGTCAAATCTAAGCGAATGTCGTTTATTATGCCTGACCCTGAAGAGGAGGACATCACAGACACGGAGTCACTGCCAACGGCAACAGGCACGGGCAAAATGCTTGGAGATATACGACGAGAAATGCGCGAGGTGGTACGAATGGAGTTACAAACTGCATTAAAGTTCTATGCAGACAAGATTGATGATTATGAACAAAAAATGAGAGACTATGAGAACGAGCATATTGCTTTAAAAAATATGTGCACGAACCTAGCCTTAAAAAATGAGGCTCTGGAACAAAGGATGAATAGTACGGAACAGAACTCGTTACTTAACGAACTTGAAATACACGGAATAAAAGAACAAGAAAACGAAGATGTGAAGATAATAACCGATCAAATTAGCACAAAACTTAATCAAAGCCCAGATGATGTTATTAAAGTCTACAGAAAAAAGAATATCCATACTGGATCTCAAAGTAATAGGACCCCCCCGATTATTGTCTCACTACAAAAAGGACGACGCGACCTGTGGATTGGAGCTGCCAAAACCGCAAACCTTAACACCAAGGACCTAGGATGGCAGGCAGACTCAAAAATATACGTACAAGAGTCGTTAACTCCCCGGAACTCGTTTCTACTATGGAAAGCCAAAATGGCGCTAAAAACCACAGGCCTTTGTATATATGTATGGTTTAAGGACGGGGTTGTATTAACCCGCAGGGCTGACAAAGAAAAGGCGAATGCCATTAAATCGGAAAACGACATAAATAGGCTTGTAACCTTGTACCAGAGATGAATAATATATAACCGATCTACGAGTTAAACTAAAATGGACGAATACGAATCAAATATAACTGAGAAAATCTAGACGATTGGAACCAATTTGTAGACGTTATACCAATGCAACGTCACGCATTAATAGCACTACGTGTTAACATACGATCATTGATCAAAACCTTTCCACAACTAGAACATATAGTTACAAGCAGCTGCCGCACGGTGCATGTTATTGTTGTCACCGAAGCCAACGTATCAGACGACTGTGTAACACTGTTCGAGCTCGATGGCTACGAGTTATTTTCACAACTTCGCTCTAATAGGAAGGGAGGTGGTATTATCGTGTATGTTCACAAAAGTATACAATTTATAAGGACGAATACATCAACGATGAACTTTGAATGTATCCTAGGTATGTTAAAAACCAATAATAACCTAACTGTTGACTTATGTGCCGTATATAGGCCCCCGAACCTAAATAAATTGTTTTTTATCTCTGAATTATCCCAACTTATCTCGTCCCTATCCAATAAACGTAACTGTTGTATTTTAGGAGATGTTAATATTGATATTAAGCAAAACAACCCAGTCGTAACGAAATACCTAAATACCATAGGCGATAACGGGTTCGAGGTTGGGATAAATCAGTACACCCGCATAGAATTAAGGGGCGATAGTATAACTAGGTCGTGTATTGACCATATACTCATTCGGAGCGCAGCGAACCGGAGCGGGCGCATTGCACTGATAAAAACAGCTGTCTTAAAAAATGCGCCAGCTGATCACTTTATGACCGGTGTCGCTCTCGTTACTGATAACGCGGAGTTGTTGATGCAACGTAAAACGATATACAAGCTTGACAACAATAAGGTCCAAATTGCATTGAGGAAAATTGATTGGAGTCCCGGCCTAAATTACGATAATCCAAACGATGTGTTGAGTTTTATTGTTGACAAGTTTAATAACGTATACAACAACTGTAAAATTCGAGTTACAATAAAATCATGTAAAAGAAGTACGTGTGAATGGATTAATAAAAAAGCAAAAAAAGGCCGAATTGCTTAAAATATGGCAAAGTGATCAAAGTAATGTTAAAAACAAGATACTTTATAATAAATATAGAAATAAGACCAATAAATATATTTACAATTTAAAAAATATACACACTAAAAAAGAAATATGTACTTAATAATTTTAGAAATCCAAAAAAAGTTTGGGAATTTATAAATAGGCTATGTGGAAAAATTACTAAGACCATTGATGATATCATTATAAAAGCATTCGAAAAGAAAAACTTACAAGACATTGTACAAAACTTCTCAAATGAATTTAATACGAGTAGTAATGTAAAAAAAATATGCATTCAGTGTAACAAACCTTTGCTGACGGATAGCTCTTATCTCGTAGAACCTATTCTAACAATGAAATTAAGTAAAGCTACGGATGAGGAGGTATTTTCTATATTGAAACATTTAAATGACAAAAAAGGTCCTGGAATAGACGGTATCCGAGCTAAAGATATAAAATGCGTTAAATCTGAAATTACCCCAATGATCGCACATCTGATAAACACGTGCATAAAGTCATCTACTTATCCAGAAAAATTAAAAATTGGTACTATCCGGCCGATACATAAAAAAGGTGCCTTCAATGATGTTAACAACTACAGGCCTATTACTTTTTTGCCCTGCATGGATAAAATAATAGAAAAATATTTCGGACTTAACATTAACAAATTTCTAACAAATAATAATATTATTCACAACAAACAATTCGATTTTCAAAAAAAGAAAAGCACATCACAATTGCTTAGCCAATTCACAAATGAAGTCAATAGTTATTTAAATGAGAAAAAACATGTGCT
This sequence comes from Acleris sparsana, assembly GCA_923062465.1. Lineage (NCBI taxonomy): Eukaryota > Metazoa > Arthropoda > Insecta > Lepidoptera > Tortricidae > Acleris > Acleris sparsana. The sequence continues at coordinate 68,607,411 of OV281285.1, read as the reverse complement.
AGCTATATTCGTTGACTTCAGTAAGGCCTTTGATACCCTAAACTACAACACTCTATACGATACTTTATCTAGAAGTGGTATTCAAGGTCCCCTCCTAGACTTTTTTAGAAACTACCACTCAAACCGCTTTACAACTGTTAGGATAGGTGACGAGTACAGTGACATGACTCTAACGGAAAGCGGCACGGCACAAGGGTTTATTTTTGGACCGACTGAATATCTGATGTATGTGAATGATATGCCTAATATATTTACAGAAGGGTCAGTATACCAATTTGCTAACGACACATGTCTACTCACAGCGCAAAAAGATATTCACGTGGCGGAAAGAATAATGCAACATAACCTCAACCTGCTCAGTAAATGGGCCCATGACGTGGGCCTAGTAATCAATTGCCAAAAAACAAAATTGATGCATATTCATTCTGCCCATCAGAAAGTTTGTACCAATCCTAGTGTCATGTTACATAGCCATTTGTTTCTACATTGTGATAATACTAAAAACATCTGTAAATGTGAACCTTTAGAATTAGTTAGTAAACACACTTATCTCGGATTAATAATAGATAATAAATTAAACTGGCGTCCACACATAGACTATGTATGCCGAAAACTTAGAGCTGTACTCGCCAAATTGTCAATACTAAAACATAAACTTCCTTACAGCACCCTAAGAATGTTGTACATGGCACTAGCGGACTCTGTCATTAATTATAGTCTGAACAGTTATGGTAGGACATATAAAACCTATATTGAAAATATTTACAACTTACAACTAAGGCTGCTAAAAACGATTGTACCTACGTGTATTAGAAAGAAGTATAAAAATAATGATATAGAATTGTTAAAATATTGTAATGTTATTAGTGTATATAATAAGTTTAATATCGCCCTAACCTGCGATGAAATTCAAAATGTGGATAAACTGAAACCAAGAAATAGAGGCACACAGTTGCGAAGCTTATCCTACTTGCAAAGGTACATACTCCCAACGTCTAATAATGTTTACGGCAAGCGAACGTGGGAGTACCTTCTCCCGCTAATATTAAATAGCATACCCTCCTGTGAGTATGATAAGATTCGAAATGATCCTCAAAAATATAAAAAAAATCTCAAACAAATGTATTTGCAGGTTGGTCTTAAAAGTGGCGATTAGATTAGTTTTTCCTTACTTAAATTAAAATAAGTTAAACAGTACTGAGCGATGGCAGCGACAAATAAACCGCATACGGTTTCCGTTCGCTGTATTAAGCCAATATCTTTGTAATTTTTATAAATATTATGAATAATAAATTATATATATTATTATATATCATATATATATATATATATATATATATATATAAATTATGTTTTATTGTTTTTCGAAGTATTCTCCGTTGCAATTGATGCACTTTTGCATTCTTTTAAACCAGTCATTGAAACAGTTATTCCAGTTTGAACTAGACATTGCCAGAATGGCCGAATTATAGGTTTCTACGGCGGCTTCTGGGTTTTCAAACCGCTGACCACGCAATAAATCTTTAATTCTAGGGAACGTAAAAAAATCATTTGGACTTAGGTCAGGGCTGTATGGAGGATGGGACATCAACTCAACGTTTTCCTCGTTCAAAAACTGTTTAGTTGTATGGGCGGTGTGGGAGCTCGCATTATCGTGGTGTAAGATGACGCGGCGTGTCGGGTTCCCTCGGCGAAGATCGGCCAGCATCTCTGGCAAACAAACTGTGATATACCAATCAGCGGTAACCGTTCTTTGTTCTTGTAAAGGAATTGTCGCAATATGTCCTTTTTTTGAGACGAACGAAGCAACCATCTTCTTCGACACGCTGCGGGAACGCACAACTTTCGTTGGTTTGACCTCGCCATCGATGATCCAAACTGCCGACTGGTGCTTTCTTTCAGGCTCATAGGAATAAATCCAGGTTTCGTCACCTGAGACAATATTATAAACAGCTTTTGACTTTCCTCCATTGTAGCGTTTCAAAGTAGATCGGCACCAATCAACACGAACCGCCTTTTGCTCTTCTGACAAGTTATGGGGTACCCATCGGGAAATCAATTTTCTGACACCCAACTCACTATGTAAAATAGTACGGATTGCAGTCATTCCAATGCTTATGGTTGCCCGAATCTGCTCGTATGTCACATGTCTGTCTTCTTTGAGTATTTTTTCCACAGCCGCGATGTTTTCAGGCGACACCGCTGTTTTCGGCCGACCTGTTGAAGGTACGGTGCTGAGAGAGGCACGACCCCGCCGAAACTCTGCATACCAACGATATATTGTCGTTTGACTAGGTGCTTCAATTTTATGTATAGAAACAAGCTCATTGAGACACTCATCTGGAGATAAGCCTCGACGAAAGTTGTGATAAATAATTGCACGAAAATTTTCACGCGTGAGCTCCATTTTGTTCACCGACTTGCCAATTAGAAAGTGGAGTTAAAAAAATATTACGTTATTTTTTTAAATTGTTTAAACGGCATCGTGATTGTCAGTGGCCAGTACGCATATGATAAAAAAGGTTTTAATGTAACTTAGTTTAAAGTACTCTATTCCCGATCATTTCGGTGTGCCCCTCGTACGCGACTGACGGTACGCTAGACCAATGTCGGCGCCTGATGTCAGCGTATAGCACTAAATCAAGCCTAAGCTACTAGGTCTAAGTCGGCCAACTAACTGCGGACATCTTTCGGCTTATGTGATGAGGATGATTATAGTGAAATGTACTTTGAATAGTTACCTAACTTGATGATGAATATCACCCACCTGAACTTGCTTCCGTAGAAATCAAATTCTCGTTTTAGATCGACGAAGGCTGCTGGTACTACGAAGTCGTGGTGGTCACGCCCGGCGTCATGCAGATCGGTTGGGCAACGAAAAACAGCCATTTTCTTAACCATGTAAGTGCATAGGTATGGTTTGTCTCACAAGAGCAAACTCCGCTTAACGAATTATGTAATTAAAGGTAACAAACATTGGTTATTATTATTATTAGTAAGTCATGCCCTTTTTTTGCCACTAAAGCCAAAATATCGGTTTATTTTATTCGACTTCGTCCACTCTAACACGAAGTCTGTGTTGTAGTTACCCACAATTAAGGAAATCTCGGTCACGTTTCGAAAACGATAGGTAAATTGATTTCGGCTATTTGTTGGATTGTGTTTGATTTGTGGAGACAAACCAATGCATATAAGATATTAAGCGAAGCTAAATGCTTCGGGAATAAATAACTTGCATCTTCACAGCGAATCTCCTTTAAGAGCGAATAATCACAAACGTAAATGCAGTACAAGTCAGCCTTTTTTTATTGCAATATTTACTTTAATTTCTAATTTATACTAAATCTTAAATCATTGACTAATAAAGGTCTAGGAATCTATTTATTGATTATATTTTTTTCATTCACTACTTTACTGGAAATTCGGGTACAAGTATTAATCTGAAAGTGACGTCTCACTGAACTTGTACGGTGGAAGTCAAAGATGTGTTTATATTTTTTTTAACCTTCTTCCATTGAAATAGAATGCAAAAATTAAATCATATCTTTCACGTTGACTGTACAGTACTGCTAGTAAAGATACTTAATAGCGAACTGTAAACTTCGTTTTTCTGCGAAATACGAGTACAGTGTCAGTTGCAGTTGCAGGTTTAACTTAGCTCATTTGTTTTATGCATAAATTTATAATATAATAAATAGGAAGGGTACGGCATCGGTGATGACCTGTACTCGCTGTCGTACGACGGCTGCAGGAAGCTGATCTGGTACAAGGCGCGGTCGGAGCCCGTGGCCGCGCTACCCGAGTGGCGGCCCGGCGACGTGCTCGGCTGCCTCATCGACCTCACTGCCACAAAGGAAGTCATCTTCTCGCTCAACGGTCACCGATTGCCGCCATGCCAGGAAATTTTTGAGACCACAAGGTAATATTTGTTTTACTGCTTTTTCATGATTGTCGTTTAATAAAAAACTAATATTTGATTTACTACTTTTTCATGATTGTCGTTTAATAAAAAACGCGCTGTTAAGATAACTGACTGAACTTAGCGATATATAATTTCGACACGACTGAATAATATTTTAGTGGCACCATATCTCTTTATAGTTATTTGTGATAAATAATAATCTTTTTTGGTGAGGTATTCCATTATGTCAACACGGCGACACAAACATTTATTATAGATGGGTATAAACCAAAATAAATTTCCAGTTAAAGAAGAGTTTTGTCACCGTAACGAAACTGTAGATTAACGTCAAACACATACATTTTGTAACGAAATTGTAAGTTACACATCATTTAAGTGACATTTAAACAGCGTCTTTGTGTTCATTTATTTTGGTTTTTACCCAGATGATCGATGATTTTTCGTGGACGTAAGGGAAAATTACCAAATTTCTGATTTAAGTGATCAATATCTCCGAAACTCGTAAAAGTCGCTGAATTTACTCAGGGGTGAAATCGATAGCTTTTTAGCTGCTCTATCAGACCTAGGAAGAAGACGTCGGTTTCTAGGACACCCTGTACGTAGGGCTAGGACATTTCTAGCACACAGTGTTCCTAAAAAATCCTAATTGATATATAAAACAAACTTATTAAACCAATATGTTTCTTCGTTCTAATCTAAACCTGATTCTATCTGAAATAAGTCACTGTTATATTAAAATATCGGGTGCCGATAGCCACTTTCGATTCGAAGCACATGCAGCACGTAGGCATAACAATGACCACGATGGGTTTGTTTAACTGATGGGTGTACGAGATAAGATTTGCTCAGCTTCAATGGTCTCAACTATACATATAGGTATCGCCATGAGAGTTGAGGTGAATGGAACACACAGCTATAGATGAATTATCGAGAACATGGAATTGCATTTGTAGTGGTTGTACCGTTTGCAACAAAAGGAGAATAATTTGCTCTTAATTTAATAAAATTACATACCATAAGTAGTAGTCCTCTGTTTTTTGCTTTTAGTCGCTATCATGTTCTTCATCTGAGCTGTCACAAGTACTGATAAGACGATTGTCTGAAATTCGATCCATTTCCCCTTCCTGACATCGATATTTATTTTCTTTACTTTCGACATGGCGACAAATATTTTCCCAGTTCTCAGCAGTAATAGTATTCATTCGTTCAGTTGCTAAACTCATAATGCCTCGCATGTTTAAAGAAACGTTTCTTTTCGCTACATATCCTTTTACCATGGACCAATTTTTTTCGATCGGATTGAATGTCGGGTGATACGGTGGCAATCGTAAAACGGAGTGGCCATGTTCTTTTAAAATTGCATCTATGTGACACTCAAGAAACCGCTCTTTATTTTGTTTAATTAAATCATACAAACTGGTTTTGTACATCAACGGGCTATATGAATGAAATGTTGTGTTCTGTCAACCAATCCATCATTTCTTGTTTAAGAGAATTTGACGTTGGAGCACGATTCAAAAGTTTGTTGTGATAGGACGCATTATCTACGATAAGTACGCTATTCGGTTTAAGGTTCGGTATTAATTTTTCTTTTAAACATTTTTCGTAGTTGACAAAGTTCATCTGGTCATGGTAATCTCCCGTTTTTTGGTTTGCCTTAAACATTAACAAAGCGTTGGGAATAAAACCATATTTTCCTCCTGCGTGCACTATTATTAACCGCTGGCCTGTACTGATTTGTTTTTTACACCAAATTCTGTTCCATCGGTCCAAGCCTCTCCGGACACATGTGAAGTGTGGATGTAGGTTTCATCATTATAAACTAGTGGTCTATCTTTAGACCGATATTCCGCAATTTTGGTAAGGTAATTTATTCTTAGCAGTCGTATGTTGTGTCTTTCCATTAATATTTTTCGGTTGTCCTCGGTCTTTTTCCATTTAAATCCTAATTTTTGTATTTGGTTTCTTAAGGTGGATATGCCAAATTTGTAATCTATATCGGATTTTAACACACGAGTGGAGTGCCTTTAAGGTTGGAAATTGCTTATGGGACAGATGAAAATTGTATGTAGTTCTCCGGATGCCTTCCTGATGAAAATCGTCTACTGCTGATGACGGACAAGTACGTAACTTTTTATTTCTCGGGGAGGTGAATTTCTTTGTTGATGCGAATTTCTCACTATTGCTCTCAGACACAATGTTATAAACAGTAGAGAGACAAACACCTGTAGCTTTTTCAAGTAACTGGGCAGCGGTGTAAGGGGAATTTAAATATTTCTTCAGTTCAAGCTCAAAATATTTATAACAGTTAAAAATAATTTGCTTACTTTGACTCTCAATCGGTCCAAAATTACTCACTGCCATATTTTTTGAAAATTATGTAACTTACACTTACTCGTACGGGCTGACACAAAATTATTCTGATAATTGTGAGAATACAATAAAATCAGACGTAAAAATATATGCACAACGTAAATAATATTCACCATTTGACACTGACATTATTTTGGTATTTAGGTACTTCTTCAATATATAACAAACCTCTTTTTATGCTGATAGTACGAGAAAATAGTAAATTCAAATATAAAATGCCTGTAAACATACAATAATACTACATATGCAATTCCATGCTCTCGTTAATTCATCTATACCTAGAGTACTAATACCAAAAAAGGGAGTGAATGAACGAATGAGTAAATGTAATTTAAGTGCACGATCGAATTATATATTCTCGAAAAATAGGTAAAACAAACAGTAAGAAAATAAAAATATGCTTTAATAAACTAGTCTCTCGACATATCTTCATCTGATTCATTTAGATTAATTTCAAGGATATGGTTGTCGGACAAACTATCAATCTTATGTTCCTTTGACCTGTATCTTTCTTTTTGTTCCTGGGTTTTTCTGAAAATACTGTAAAACGTCTCTTGAATAATGCTTAAATTTCATCTTCTTATTTTCTCATAAAGCTCATAATGACGAAGTAATTAAATGTAGGTATGTAAAATCAACTAACACATAAATACTTTTATTAAAATAAAGAATAATTTACGATTAGGATATTCATCTATCCTTTACCTATTTATTCAGGTAAATATTCAATCAAATAAAACTATTTTATATGGATAATGTTGCGTATATTATCAGTTATCACGTAGGTATGTAAAATTATATATTATTATGATGTTTTATTTAAATCACATTTTTCTTTTTTTTTTTTTATTGAAACTAGGTAAATAAATTAAAAAACTTAGTCAATCTTGCAGTCTGCTGTTAAAATGGCTATCGGTACGAAAAACGAATAATAATTTGAACACCTCGCTCTCATTACATGAGATATTTAATGTGTGCGTGGCCTCAACTCTCGTGGCGATACCTATACCGTATTGATGTTGATCTTTAGTATTCTAATATTTCAAAATAAACTAACGACATTTTTAATTTGGTTTATCTATGTCTACTTACTCGTATATTTTTTTGCGTGACGCGGTGAAAGTGTAAACAGCAAATAAATATTAGTAGCTATTCATAAACCAAACTAAAAACGTCGCTAACTTATTCAGTAAACTAAGATTACCTGTCGGTCGATAGGCAAGGTTTCTTCGCAGCAGCTAGTTTCATGGCGTTCCAACAATGCCGGTTCAACTTCGGCCACGAACCGTTCCGGCACCCGCCCACCGACCGGCCATTCACGTCCTTCAACCAGTTTGGGGACTTGACCGACGATGAGAAAAAAGTAAGTCCAGTGCCCAGGTGTTTTATGCTGAGAAAGCCTCAGCATAAAACAACCTGCGGGATTCGTTAAGTACTAGGTTCAAAATTCGGGGTAAAAATTCACATCAAAGATCAAAAATAACTAAAAACGAAAAAAGAAATGTAAAAAGTATATGATAGCGTCAGAGGTTTTATTTTTATTTCTTTACCAATCACGGGACTATGGGAGTCCCGGTCCTTTGTTATTTTAAATGTTTATAACTTAACCTACGAGTGCCGCCGGCAGCGGGGCATGGCTCAAGCTACCGGTGGTTAGGGCTGCAGAGAGAGGAACCTCCTCACAATGCGTGCCTTGTCGAGGAGTACTGCCTTCTGTATCTGGCCCTTGACTCAGCCATCTAGCGAGTCTCTTGAAGTGTTGGTCGAGACTCTTCGCTATAATACCGTTTGCCGAAACAACCATCGGGACAATGTTCGTCGAGTCAACATCCCACATGGCGGTCACCTCGTGAGCCAAGTCAAGGTACTTCCTGAGCTTGTCCTTCTCGGCCTTCACGAGGTTCTCGTCGTGCGGGATGGTGACGTCGACGAGCACTGCCCGGCGTTGAGATCGATCTGTCAACACGATATCAGGCTTATTGGCGTAAATAGTCCTGTCCGTGATGACCGATCGATCCCAATAGAGCGTAGCACAACCATTTTCGAGAACTGGCGCCGGTGTGTACTTATAGTACGGCACTTCAGACTCAACAAGACCATATTGAAGAGCAAGTTGCTGATGGATGATCCTGTCCATTAGGTTATGTCTGTGCAAGTCGCTAAATGCGAACAACCGGAAATTATGTGTCTGAGGGGCTCGCCGGGGCAACGGCACGCTCGACAAATGTCGACCGCGCCATCCCTCAGACTATATTTTCGGTAATTGTTCGTCATTATAACCTCGTCAGCAATTGTACAGAGGAAACCTTCGGTTTCCCCAAAGAGTTCACCGAACCGTAGCCAGTTCACGGACGCTAAAAAGTCTACGTCGGGCCTTGTTAGGGCCAGGTAGAAGCGTCCGTGTAGCTCCTTGCTCTTCTATATGTTCTTGCGGTCTTCAGTGCTCAACACCGTTGGTCTGCGCCAGCTCTCGTTTGCCAAGGAGAGAGGCGTGAGGTTCCTGTCTACTGCAACCACATCACGATGCATCCCACACTCATTGCTAAGGAAATAATCCCTGAGATTGCAAACCTCGAAGACGAAGGGCTGTGATCTGCTTCATACGAACTGCCTACACATACCTAAAAAGGACCTCAAAGTTGCATCAACTTTATAGAACTCTAAGATCCTTTCAAGCCATGAGTGAGGCACCGAGTCATAGGCCTTCTTGTAGTCAATCCAAGCAGTCGAAAGGGCCATCTTGTTTCGCCTGACTTGCTGGCAAATGGTCAAGTCTATGAGGAGGAGCTCCTTAGTACCGCGGGACCCACACACATCCATACATTACATCCATATTGAGCAGAGGCCAAAACATTGTTGGCAACAAATTGTGCATTTAATTTTGTGTTCACAATTGATGTAAGGAGCTTGTAGATGGTAGGTAAGCATGTAATGGGTCGGTAGTTTTTGGATCCGTGGTACTACCTGACTTGTGGAGCAGGAAGGTGACACCAGTTGTTAACAATGGTGGCAGGGAACCGATCTCAAGGGCATTTTGGAGTTGAGCTGCTAAACACTCATGTAAGGCTTTGAACCATTTAATCCAAAAGTTGTGCAATCCGTGCGGCCCAGGACTTTTCCAGCCCTGAGTCATTTGAATTGCGCAACTTACGTCTTCGAGGCAGATGGTAATAGGCCCCATTGGTTTAATAGCCTCACACGCTTGTTCAACAGCACGCATCCAATCTCCTTCTGCGTCTGCGCGATAGGCACCGACCAGATGCTGCGCCAGAAATTAATCATAGCAGCAGGATCCGGTAGGTGCCCGTCGCTCACACCTTGATCGGTTCCTCCCCACCTTCGGTACGCCTTCCTCTGATCGCTTTGGAAGAGGCGATTTTGTTAGTACGCTCTAGAGAGCGAGGAATACGGCTTGACCACGCGTAAGCCTTCTGCTTCAGAAAGTCGATACGTTCCGTGACACAAGCCATATAATTCTGGGGCCTTATTCCGGTCCCAGCAAAGGCTTGGTTCACGAAACGCATGACACGGGGGCGTTCATTGCCCCCCCTGAAGCAGATTAGCTTTGCTATGAGAGTCTTAAGCTGATCGATACACCGCTCGATTCGCACTTGCCAGGCGGGGAACAGACCCGCGGGCACGCGAAGTTCGGTCAATGTCCGGAAACTTGGCTCTAGCTACGCAGCACGCAGCTATGACCCCGCAGTACAAAATTGAGTGGGTATCGATAATATCCTCGGTGGCTTGTATATATGACGCCAGCAAGGCGTTTAGGGCTCCTATAAGCGCTAAATTTCGTTTACATCCTGCACTGACATCAGTACGTGTTGGGCGACTGGCATCGAAGCCGATAACGCAGCAGGAGGATCCCGCGCCGAAGTGGAGGTTGTACGAATAGGTAGCGCTTCCAGGCGTAGCCGATCAAGTACAGACTGATCCAGCCGCCGAAGCCGCTGAATGGTCCGCACTTGATCCGATAGTCGTTGAGAGGTGACGGTGATGGCCGGTTCAAGGGTCTGAAACAGGAGCAGCATTCGATCACGGTATGCGGTGAGGTTCGTTCCTCCCTCTGTAGCCACGTAGTATGCTCGCATGCAATTTTCATTGTTCGATGTTGACCATCGCATGCGGCGCACTATACCACGGGTAGCGGGAGCCGTGCGCGGAGCAGGATGCCCCGAAGGCCCCAAGTCTTTGTAATCTCGTTTGCATTAGTTTTATAATTTGATAATGACGTGTGATATCGATATCATGTCATAGATGTACAATAAACATTGTTTTTTATCCATGTAGGTACGTATAGGTACTATCGAACCAACGGAACCCTGACCCACCATAGAACCTTATCACAGTGATTGACGTTAGAACTGTCATACGAAGCTATACGACAATCGTACGTCAATCATTGTGACAAGGTTCCATGGTGGGTCAGGGTTCCGTTGGTTCGATAGTACATTATAACTTATAAGTTAGCTTAATTATGTTTATATGGACACATAATGTTATTAATCACGAAAATTCTCATCAAAGATCAATAATAATTAAAAACTAAAAAGAGATGTAGTAAGCCTGTGACAGCATCAGCGTTTTTTTCTTCTTTTTATTATTATTATTCAGATATTTATTAAATTTTGTGTAAGTTAGGTTTTTTACAATAAATATTTAAATATCATAGTAAAATAACAATTCTAATACAAAAAATAATCATTATAAAAAACCTAACCTACGAGTGCCGCCGGCAGCGGGGCAGGGCTCAAGCTACCGGTGGTTAGGGCTGCAGAGAGAGGAACCTCCTCACAATGCGTGCCGTGTCGAGGTGTACTGCCTTCTGTATCTGGCCCTTGACCCAGCCATCTAGCGAGAGTCACCGAACCGTAGCCAGTTCACGGACGCACCTCCTATCCAGGCTTATTATTACTATTATTATAATTGAATACTAACCATACTAAAGAAACGATTGAGCGGAACAAAGGCTCCAAAGTGTTCGCCAGGGATTTGTCTATTGGGCAAAGCCAGCTGACAATGCTGAAGACAGAGGACGGCAGAATAGCGTCCACCAAGCCAGAGGTGCTGAGGGAGATCGAATGGTTCTATGGACAATTGTGTACCTCGGTCGCCAAACCTGTTAATGACTTAGCTAAAGAGCCGAGAGCTAAGCTCACCCGACACTATACCGAAGATATCCCGGACATCAGCCTGTACGAGATTAGGATGGCTCTCAAACAGTTAAAAAACAACAAGGCGCCGGGCGAGGACGGAATCACTTCAGAGCTGCTGAAAGCGGGTGGAACACCGGTACTTAAAGTCCTTCAGAAGCTCTTTAATTCCGTTCTGCACGATGGTGTTACGCCGGAAGCATGGAACAGAAGCGTGGTGGTACTTTTCTTCAAGAAGGGCGATAAAGCTCTTTTGAAGAACTATAGGCCCATCTCGCTTCTGAGCCATGTTTACAAACTGTTTTCGAGAGTCATCACGAATCGTCTCGCTAGCAGGTTCGATGACTTTCAGCCTCCCGAACAAGCCGGTTTCCGAAAAGGTTACAGTACCTTAGACCACATCCTTACGCTGCGGCAGATTATACAGAAGACCGAAGAGTATAATCTGCCACTCTGCTTGGCGTTTGTGGACTATGAGAAGGCCTTTGATTCGATCGAGACGTGGGCTGTGCTGCAGGCTCTCCAGCGGTGCCGCATTGACTATCGGTATGTCGAAGTACTGAAGTGTTTGTATAGAAACGCCACCATGTCAGTCCGAGTACAGGATCAGACTACGGAGGCAATTCCGTTGCAGAGAGGTGTGAGACAAGGGGACGTAATCTCTCCGAAGCTCTTTACCAATGCAATGGAAGATGCGTTCAAACTCCTGGAATGGAAAGGATTTGGCATCAATATAAACGGCGAATACATCACTCATCTCCGGTTTGCCGAAGATATCGTGGTCATGGCGGAATCGCTGGACGACCTCGGCAAAATGCTCGAAGACCTCAATCGAGTTTCTCAACAGGTAGGCCTCAAAATGAACATGGACAAGACAAAAATTATGTCGAACGCCCATGTAGCGCCTACCCCAATATCAGTGGGAAACTCGGTTCTCGAAGTGGTGGACGATTATGTCTATCTGGGACAATCGGTCGACGAATCCAACTCGGCTGGGCAGCGTTCGGGAAGTTACGCAGCGTCTTCTCATCCAAAATACCTCAGTGTCTGAAGACTAAAGTCTTCGAACAGTGTGTGTTACCAGTGATGACCTACGGTGCCGAGACGTAGTCTCTAACCTTTGGCCTCTTGAATAGGCTCAGAGTCACTCAGCGTGCCATGGAGAGAGCTATGCTTGGTGTCTCGCTGCGAGATCGAATCAGGAACGAGGAGATACGTAGACGAACTAAAGTAACCGACATAGCCAATCGGGTTAGCAGGCTGAAGTGGCAATGGGCAGGCCACATTGCTCGAAGGACTGATGGCCGCTGGGGCAGTAGAGTTCTCGAGTGGAGACCACGTACCGGCAAGCGCAGCGTAGGGCGACCCCCCGCGAGATGGACGGACGATTTGGTCAAGTCCGCGGGGACCCGCTGGATGCAGGCCGCTTCCAACCGGGTGAGGTGGAAATCTTTGGGAGAGGCCTATGTTCAGCAGTGGACGACCTATGGCTGAAATGATGATGATGATAATTGAATGGAGGAAGAATGGGGTCGAATATCGCCTTCAGTCAGAGATCCTTAGTTTTCTCTTTCCAGCTTGGCGAAGCACTTCCAAGCACAAGTGTCTTTGAATATGTTTCACGAAGATGAGATCTTTTATGGTTTTATTTTATCTTATTCATAAACCCGATTTCACATAAAAGAACGTTATACTTAAACGGCAAAATCACGTGTTTTTTTTAAACGCCCCGAACGACAGTAACATAGGATTGTAATAGTATACGAGGGGCGACTGAAAAGTTATCTAACTGACTATGAAAGAAAAGATGAGATCTTTCTTCAGAAGACTGAATAGGAAATAGTCACAGGGGGCTTAATCTGGGCTGTAAGGGGGATGTCGATGACATCGAAGCCATTTCTGGTCATGGCTACCGGTATTGTATGCACAGGGGCATTGTCGTGCAAAAACAAAATTCCGTTGCTGAGTTTGCCTCTCCGTTTTTCATTTATAGCGTGCTTCAGCTGGCAAGGAATATTTGTGTAATAATTGGCATTTATTGTCGTTTTTTTTGGCAAATAATCAATGAGCAACATCGCTTTTCAATCCCAAAAATTGTCACCATGAGTTTACTAGCCGAAGGACGAACCTTGAACTTCGAAGGATGTTTTTCGTCTTTGAATAGCCATTTTAGGGACTCCTGTTTACTTTCTGGGCCTAATTGTCTAATCCAAGTCTCATCACAAGTCAAAATCCTGGACATAATTTCTTCTTCTTTCCCGCGACTCTTGTCTAAAAACTACTGACAACATCTGAGACGTCCGTCTTTGTCTAACGGAGTCAGCATTTTGGGGACTCAGCATGCACTAACCTTAGACATATTTATATGACCGTGAATTATTTCGTTTACCCTGTTTTACCTTCGGTCTTCTAGAATAACTTTTTTCACTTTGGCCACGTTTTCTTCAGTCTCAGCAGAATTTGGGCGTCCTCTACGAGGATCATCTTCTAGGTTCTCACGACCCGATTTAAATTGTTTTCACCAGTACTTTATGGCACGAATCTCCAAATACAGGTAACATACGCCATTTGATCTGCGATGGCGTATTACCTTCTTCGTCTTAGAAGTAATTTTATGACTGCATGCTGCTCAATTTTAATCATACGGATTTTTATTTTTAGTATGACGGATAAACTGGAAAATGATTAAAAACACATGTCGGAGCATTTTGCAACACAATAGAAAAGTGCAAAATGGGTTGCTTTTACGTATAAAGATTACTCAATAATAATGCATTAACATTTGAAGGGTCCACGGAAAGAACATGTCTAGTCACATTAGTAACTTTTTGAGATATCGCGATTTGAAAGTTAGGAACCGTGTCATTTTATACGTAATTTTCGTGTAGAGGTTTTTTTAAGAGTGAAAAAATACAAGTTATATGAAGATTTATATCTAAAACTGAGTGGTAGGTAATAGTTCATTTCGTCCTCTACATTTCGGAATTAAAAACTAATTTTCAAAAAAAAGTGACTAGACATGTTCTTTCCGTGGACCCTTCATTTATTTTGTGCTAATTTTAATTTGTCACAAAATTATTGCTTTATAAAGAACCATAAAAAGCAGATGTCACGAACTAAAGGAACGTTTTATAAAAAAACCTCTAATGGGGTCGCCACTAATACTTTTTTATCTGTTTCGTGAATTGCAATAGAAATGTCAGTTTCATAAAAAATCCGCAATATGGCGAGTTTATTTATTTTTCTGGCAGGCTACCTATAGATCGTGTCCCGTAACAGGGGCCATATTGACTAACACAATTATTTTTACTCATAAAATGTTGGCATAATCATCGGAATTCATATCGTATTTTTTCATTTACGTTTTCGGGATTTTTATAAATCAAACCTAACAAACCTAGCATTATCTTCACGTTCACGGTATACGGTTCCAGGGATAATAAAAATGATGAATAACAATTCAATGATGAATGAATTCAATGTGAAAAAATGCCCTCCCAACAATAGGGATTGTTCATTTTGAAATTTCAATTGGTCGCATAATATTTCCGCCATTGCCTTGTTTTTTCATCCTTATTTTAAATACTCACCCTTATCTCGTATGTTTTGCAATACGATAAGTCAAAGTCAAAGTCAAAGTTCTTTATTCTTCAATTTAGGCATAATATAATGCACCTATGAATGTCAAAAAGCATTACCACCGGTTCGAAAAATAAAACCTTTGCCCCGAGAAGAACCGGCGTAAGAAACTCGGCGTTCTAGGTACCTAGTTGTCCCGGAATATTTAATTGTTTTGTGTTGTTGAGTATAATTTTCCGTTAAGGTTTGTTGTTATTGTTACTATCGTATTTATACATTATTATCTTCTGAAGAAAAAGGTCAACGACACCTGCTTCTTTGTTTGCCGAATTTCTTATGCTAAAAAAACTGAAATATAGGCTAGGTAGTTAACTTTTCAGCCCTCGTAGATACTATCGGGCACACTAGGCAGCTGTGTATAATGATAGTGAATCAAACGACGTCCCATTTTCTCGGATAAGCTCGTATTCATCTGGCTCTCGCAGTTAGCTTCAGTACCTATTATAATAAACTGAAAAATCAAGCCGAATACGAAGTTATCCGGTAAAGTACAATGTCGTTTTGGTTATAATTACGGTACAGTCGTCATCAGATATATGGTAGCGGTCAAGGTACTCGAATATTTCGGAGCAGCATTAAATTTCAATATATTAATTACGCTAGATAAGGTCTATAATATCGGCCCATATAATTCGTCATAAATTTAGGAGCAGCGACTTTTCAATAAATTCGTAACATACAATTAGGTAAAGATATCGGAACGGATAGAAGTCAAAAATATCGAAGCAGCCAGGATGATCATAAAGATCGGAACATTTATGGAAAATATACCTTAAGTCTGTATCACATAGTTCAAAATACTTTACGGTGGACCCATTAAAATAAGGTTTCAGACACGCATGATTAATATGTTGTCAACATTTTGAATTAAGAACAGAGTGGATTATTGTGACATGCTCCGAAAAGAGTGTGGACTTGTCATCGTGACAAATATATTTATGTCTCTATCGCGAATTGAAAGGATAACTAAACCCCCCTTACTAATAAACGTTGAATAACAGTGGAATTGTTAAACACTGTTCTGTCCTTATCTGTCATGGTGAAATTTTAATTCCACAGATAAGGACAAAACAGTGTTATTATTCCACTGTTATTCAACGTATATTAGTAAGGGGGAATGTCTTTAAAATCGATGTTTTTATAGCAGCAATATATCGCAATGACAATAAATTAATTTCGTTAGAGTACTGTGGCGTCATTGACAGTTGCTTGACTATTAAAGTACAAGGTCTTGGGTTCAAATTTGATTCAAAGAAGTACATGAAATGCGTTTCTATGAACAATAATAGCGTCATTTAATTATATTTGACAGTTTTTTTCTGGCCCTAAACCCTAGCTATTTTATTCTACCCAGGGAAACGAAGTCACTTTCAAGTATGTTACGTGTACAGATGTAGTGCATAATTTTTTTCTTCGTATTTTCACGGAAACGTACGAACGTGTCTTGCTATTTCAGTCGGTCACAGTACAAAAAGTACTGAGGTTGACTGAAGTAGCATGACACGTTCGTACGTTTCCGTCAAAATACGAAGGAAAACAATTATGCACCACACCTGTATCACGTTTTAATTGATTTTTACGTTTTAATTGATTTTTGCTAGAACCTACATGGTAAATTATCTTTCACGTGCGAACTCTTTTGACGAGTGTGTTCCTACTTCAAACTTTGTTCGACATTTGTTTTGTTGGTTTTCTACATTCTTGACGTTGACACTTTCTAGCAGTTGTTATCCTCGTACTATTACATCGGAAGTTGACTTTTGAGTAAAATTGTTTTATTATAGTCTTCGATAACAGTTTTACATATTACCATGATTCCCTACCGCATAGATACAGAAAAAATAAGAAGAAAATGATACAATTGCGGAATGATGGTCTGCCTGTAACGGACGTTGCTAACGAAGTTGGCGTTACAGTAAGTATTGTTTACTATATATAATACTAAGCTAATTTCATGTATTCTCAAAAATCTTTACCGTCGTAGTTTATGAAAACGTTAAGAAAACTTGTCAAGAAACTCGGGATTTTAATATATTTTTTGTTTTAATAAGTACCTATGATTTTAAAGAAACAGTATGGCCCCGGCATTTAATTTATTAATAACGCTTTTCTTAAGTCTACAAAATTTTGAGAAATGCTCATTTACGAAATTAATATAATTTACCATTAATTTATTTCAGAGAAACACTGCGTATCGATGGCTGGAGAGATGGCAGCAAGAAGGAACGTTGTCGAATCACGTATCTTTTGGGCGTCCGCGTTCTACGACAAGGCGTCAGGACACGGATATCATAAATCAAGCTCGTGAAGAAAGATTCATAAATACCACCCAGTTTTCAAGTGAATACCAAGTATCGAGCAGTACCATACGACGGAGTCTAAAAGAGGGTGGCTTACAAAATAGAGTGCCAGCCAGGAAACCAGCACTAACTGATAGACACAAAGACGACAGGTTGCAATTTGCAGCTAGATATTTAAATCACAATTTTAATAAAGTGACGAAAAGGTGTTCTGTTCGTCGGATAATGGCAGAATGAGTTTATGGAGACCAGGCAATACGCGATATCTGGAGCAAAATGTAGTGTCTAATCGCCAGAGTGGGCGTATTACGATTGGATTTTGGGGCTGGATGTGCAAATAGTGTTTGTTTTTTAATCTTAAAATAAAAAGTATTTTCTGCTAAAGTAACGTTTTTATTCACCTTACTCATATTAATATGAATACCTATCAATAAAATGGCAGGTTGAATTTATGCAGTTTTCGAGAATACTAACTACTTGAAAACTTCTCATGTATCTAAAAGACTCACTCACCCACAATAGTGGTCAAAATTATCTTTGACATTGACAACTTAAGTCAATATATAGGTACCTACTCATGGACAAAATTAGCAGAACGACGAAAAAATAAAAATAAGCTCAATTTGTAGCTTATTCAGTACCTAAGCTGCAAACTCAGCCTATTTTTATATTTTCGCATGTTCCGCTAATTTGGTCCATGAGTGTAGTAACGAATTCAAATATGAACTATGTGACCGAGACTTAAGGTATATTTACCATAAATGTTCCGATATTTATGATCATCCTGGCTGCTTCGATATTTTTGACTTCTGTCCGTTCCGATATCTTTACCTAATTGTATGTTACGAATTTATTGAAATGTCGCTGCTCCTAAATTTATGACGAATTATATGGGCCGATATTATAGACCTTATCTAGCGTAATTAATATATTGAAATTTAATGCTGCTCCGAAATATTCGAGTACCTTGTCCGCTACCATATATCTGATGGTGACTGTACTGCGTTCTGAATCATCGTTACCTTTACTACTACACTCGAGCGTTGCAACCCTAAAAAGAAATAACGTTTATAGAGCAAGTCACTGTATCCTTGATAAATTAGTATTGTTGTTGTTTAAGGTGGTTCCTCGCAGGATATACCTGGAGCAGCTAAGGTTCTCTAGCGTAAAGGAAGATTCGTGCACGCTCTGTTTCGACGACACCGCCTGCTGCGTGCTGGAACCCTGTGGACACAGGTAATTATTCTGCTTTACTCGTCTATGTAGAGTCCCAAATCGTTATCTCCACGATATATTAACCCCACTAAATCCGCCTAGGTTAACTCTGCCCCGGAAAGATCGGTGCAGCTAAACTGACTGAGTACTGGTCATGGTAGCAGCCGAGCGTTTCAACACCGATGTAGTTGGATTGAATCACCGGAGTGTGTGTATGGCGCCCCAAACCAAGGCATAAAACATATCCTCCAGGATTGGCCACTTACAAAGTTCACCAGGGTCCCCGATCACACTAGCACATGACTAAATCCAATGGATACAACGACTGAAATTAGTGTTGTAGTTATAATACTAAAACGAACGATTGTAAAAACTCCATACGAATAAAATAAATATCTACGATAGGGAACAGTTGCAGATCCAACAACTAGCACAACCTTGCCAGCAAATTTACTTCACTAATCTTGAACACACGTGGGAAAAAAAAACAGAAGATATAAGAGGAGACCGAGAGACTGGAAATACAAAGTTGCTTCTAATTCCTGCCAAAGTATGTTCTGTCCTAATCAAAAAGGATTTGCTGACTGTGCGACTTTCTTTTTACCCGCCAACAGTAAAAGAGGGTTGGAAGCCTTTGTCTACCGGGTGGACTGATTCGGACGCGGTGTTTTTTAAATAGAAATCTAGTTAAACAGGGATGGTTCTAGGTAGGCATGATAAATCTTTCGCCGTTGAGATATCATGTGTCTGTAACCTTCCGTGGTTTCACCTGATGGTTTTATATATACGATTTACAACAAAAAGAAACTAAAACTGTACCTATAACTTATTTAATTTACTGGAAAAGTATTGTTAATGTAAATGGATACTTTTTATTTTTTTTAAGATTATATATTCTGGGTTAAAATAAAAACTGTTGATTTCAAACAGCTGTAATTTCGATTCCAAACAAGATAGCTCCCTTTTTCTTGTCAAGTTAAGAACACCTTATATCCAATTAAAAGTTTTTATAAAAATTGCTCTGATAATAAAATCTAATAAGCTGACACGCTGAACAGAAGTGAACGCCGACAAATGATCGTTTCTAAATGGCGTGAGAATCTGCAACGTTCAACGAGTTTCATTGCAAAGGACCTGAAACTACCTCGATACACTGTGGAGTTCGTGTTGAGCAACTACTTTGCCACCTTATCTCTCAAAGAGAAACCTCGAAATGGAGGATCATGTGGTCCTAGCGACCAAAGGCTCCACAAAAAGATAATTGATGGCATTCGGTGAAATCGAAGCATGTCGGTTAGAGATATCGCGTAAAAATTCGGAACAAACGCATCTATGGTGCAACGAGCTACATACAGCAACGTGCAGTTATGCAACCACGCAAAAAGTTAAAGTCCGCTAAAGTTACTGAATGCAGCGTTCTGTAATATAAAGGCGAACTCGAAAACTATAAGATTTCACGCGTTCAAAAACACCGCATTTGATTGATTACGAAACGTATACTGACTTTTCAATCCTTCCTGGCCCGCAATATTACACAGCCAGCAGAGACGAGACTCTCCCAGACACAGAAACGACTGTTAGCGTTGGATAATTTCATGAGAAATTTCTCGTATAGCAGGCCATTTGTGAATGTGGAGGGTTTTCGTAATAAAAGGTACAATCAACCGGGATATTCATACAAAAGAATGCTTAAAGAAACGACTGCTGCCGCTTATCAGAAAGCACAACGTCCCTACGTTGTTCTGGCCTGATCTCGCTCCAGCACATTACTCCAAGGTCACTAAAGTTCCTTAAGGAGAACAATGTAGATTTCGTACCCAATGATCTTAACCTACCGAATGTCCCGCAGTGCCGCCCAATCGAGCATTATTGGGCCTTAGTCAAGGGAATCTTAAGAAAGACGGAAAAACATGCTAGGGACATGAATAACTTCCGCAGGCAGTAGAATGCTGCAGCTAAGAAAGTATAAAGAAGCTCGGTAAAATCCGATATGGACGGGGTCCGGAAGAAGCTGTATAATGATTACAGAAAGTACAGTAGTGACAAAATAGTTTGATATAGACAAATTTTAATTCTCCTAGTTATTGATTTCATAGTAGAAAATATAGATACTAAACATAATATTGTACCAATTATTTCATATTAGATTTACAGTTTTTCTCGGTACACCCCTCTCTTTTACATTATCAAAAAATATTGAACACGTATTTTTTCTTTGATCAATTAAACAAATAATGACGAAGATAAAGTGCGTTGAAGTTTCGCATGACGTCACATGTTTTGAAAAAGCAAAAAATATTTTTATATATAATTAATATATAATATTTGATGATAATCCTACTGACGGACTAATTAAAGTCTATTTTTTTATTCCGTAGACTAAAATGACATTTCATGTGTAGCTTACTTTTTACAACTCATAAATAGTGACGTGATACAACCGGTTTTTACCGACAAAAATATATGTAGGTGCTTAAGTTTATTGATATAAAAGTGTCTGTAACGCAATGAGTGGATAATCCGTGAAGTTCCAAAACGATACAGTACCTTAGGTAAAAATGCCACCCCTTTCTAGATAATTAGATAATTGTAAATGGGTATAAACTAAAATAAATGTCCGGTTAAAGAAGAGTTTTGTCACTGTCAATTAACGTCAAACATACATTTTTGTAACGAAATTGTAAGTCAATTAAGTGACATTTAAATAGCGTCTTTATGTACATTTACATTGGTTTTTACGCAAATATTTTTTTTTTCTAATATTTATTCGATTCGAAACTCAACACACCACACACCAAACCAATAACTTTATTATTTTTATGAAACTAAACAAGTATAACAAATAAAGTCAACAGCAACAATTACACGTAAATAGTATTTTTTTATTATGTCGGTTATTAATAATTAATTACACAATTATTAATTGAAATATGTAGCTGTCATTTTAATCCGAAAAAAATAAATAAATAAACTAAATTAAATAGACTTTTTAGAATTATATTTTTTTTACTCAGGACACACCTCTGTTGAGTAGAAGAAATTGTTTAGTTGAGTTACCCCTCTACCCATACTAACTTAATAATTCATTGATAAATGTATTTTTCTTATCTCCAGTGGATTCTGCTCTGTATGCACGTCGCAGTTGAAAGAGTGCCCGATGTGCAGAGCAGCGATCCTCAATATCAGGCGGGAAGAGACATGACATGAGAGTAGCTCGCGGCACCCAAGGTTCCAGGACCGTAGCGAGTCGAGCCCTAACATAACCCTGGACGAGTCCCCCACCTCGGACCGCCATACGCGGGCGCCCACGCCCCCGTGCGGCGAGCACGCCGTCGCCGACGACCAGGTGTTCGAGCTGCCGGGGCACGACCGCATCGCTTGCG
The DNA here is from genome assembly GCA_923062465.1 of Acleris sparsana. NCBI lineage: Eukaryota > Metazoa > Arthropoda > Insecta > Lepidoptera > Tortricidae > Acleris > Acleris sparsana. The sequence goes on along the minus strand of OV281285.1, from coordinate 68,585,423 downwards.
TCAAATATCATTTAGCTTAGTCGTACCCGAGGCGCCTCGTAGCGATCGATCATACCCCTTTTTTACTATTCAATGTTGATTTTGATAATGGACATTTTCTTATATTACTTTTTCTTGATAGTCATCCTTTGCCACTTCTCGGCATGCATGAATATTTGGCCGATAAACCCGAAGATATTGTTCTGTATAAATAATGTTGATGTGATGAAGCTAAACCGTGTCTGTTGATTAGCGTTTTTAGTTGCGTTATTAATAATTGAACTGCTTTTGAATAATGTTGTGGCCAAATGATCTAAACGAATTTGTCAGGTACAGTTATTTAGGATTTAATTATAGATTAAAATATGAATACTAAAATGTTGTAGTACAGTCAAGGAATTTAATTCCTATTCCACTTTGGACTATGTCAAAGTGACACTGTAAATAAAATCAGAAGAAGTCACGTTTTTATTCATTACGTCACTTTGACATAGTCCAGAGTGTTATAGGAATTAAATTACTTGACTGTACCTACATGTATCCATGATTTTAAAGTATTTTTATACTGGTATTTGTCATAAGGCCTAATATGACGTGGGCACGGCTTGAAAACGGTGCGATTTCAGCGCAACACTAAATGGAAATTATGGGTGCGGTAACTCTCTAGCACCGCACTTTAGTGCTGTCTGTCCGCGCCGCTGTGCGTACTACTGTGTTGGATCGAGACTCGTCGCGGGACGCCGTCGAGCGCGCTGCATGACGAACGCTCATTGACTTTGAAAGATGTTTTTTCAAGGTGGTGCTAAGGGCCTATAAGTGGTTAAGTTATCTCTGTACAGCGTTGTGTAACGGTCTGGATATGCCCGTTCAATTCACAAATATAAATCATTTCAGTTTGGGCTCTAACAAGAGTAAAAATCATTATACATTAAAGATTACTTTAAAAACATTATTCCATATAAAATATCAATACGTCTAAATATAACTATTTACAATCAAGTGTGATGACATTAAATTGAATCTCGAAATACAACCTATTGTAATAAAGGCGCTTTTGTTCCTTGCGCGTACGAACGCGAAACAAACAAACTGATTAATAATTACAGAGCTGATTTAGAATGTCAAACTAAAGATTAAGATTGTTAATATATGGAGGCGGAATGGAATTGGATATCGCGGATCGAAATACGACGCGCCGGAGTTGCCTTTGTGTTTTACCGACTTATGATGGATGGCTTTTTCGCGGAGTCAGGAATAGAAATACAATTGGCCGAAATCGGGAAATGGATCTTATGTAAGGGCGAATTGGAGTCTATTTAGATTAAGTAAGATTATATTGCGCAATATGGCTGGCGAGTGAGGAGTGTCGATATACAAAGATAAAAAAAAGGGAATGGAAAATTATGGGATGCACTCTATATGGGGTGTGTAAGGATCACAATTGCAAGATTTAGGATGAAATTGTAGAAACTTCCAAACTGGGAAAGATATGAATTCAACGAAAGGGAAAGGGAAAAGGGAGCCTGGAATAACGAGCATAACGGAGCAGACATCACTTTGGCGAGAACCTCGGAGAAGTAACCACTGGACGACAATTGGGTTAGCTCGCGCGCTCGATACTTACTTATACTCTCGGTATTTGCGTGATAATTTACGTTGGTTATTAAACAGTGTTCGTGTATTGTAGATAGTTGCATTTTTCGGTGTAGATTGCGTTTGTATAATCCCGGGACTTCGCATATAGGAGAGGGACGTTACCTTAACAGTATGACTTCATTATTTGTTCCAGCAGTGATACCTATTTAGCTTACTAGTTACAGTTAGTATTTGCGGACCGATTAAGAGTGTAGTGCAGTTTGAGCTACGTCGCGTTGCAGTCTTATATTAAACACCGTTCTTTGTGTTATTATATTAGTGATTTATTTTACTTCATGTAGGGAATATTGCGGAGTCGTGTAGCATTCGTCGGTGTCGGACGCTAGATTCATGTTAGTTCATCTGCGCTTCTGTAGTATACGGTTATAGCGGTGTAGGTTTATAAAAGGGGCTTTTAGTTACAAATTTATTAAAATTAATTCGCAAGGTTTTAGGGACAACATTTCACTTAGGGAATAGGTAAAAGTTACTATTGTGTGGGGAGTTGCCTTCTTGTCATGTATGGGAATGCAGCGTGAAAGCTCTGTATTTTTATGTATGATAGGGGACGATTGGGGTCTGCACATTAGTAAAGAGATTTACTTCAGGCAACAGGGGATGGGTTTTTATATAAATATTAATAACCTGGTTATTTTGGTAAGACAACTCGTATTAACTTTACAGTGTGAATTTTAATTGATTTTATTTGTGTTGTATTAATTAATTATTTCTGTGTACTTTTCAGAAGCTTTGGGTTAGTTATCATTTGTGTCTGGTACATTGCATTAACTAGTTGGGGGTTAAGCTGTAATTTTATTACGGCGGGGGGATTGCCTTTTGTGTTAAGCTAGATTAGCATATGATTGTATCAGAACAGTGATCAGGCTACCACTAGTAAGTGTCTGACAAATCCGAGGTAGCTTAACGGAGCCTTTGGTTTGGAACTATTAGATTCTAAAAGAGCCTTGGGCAAGCCCAGATGATCTCTTTACCAACATAGACATCTGTAGAAATGCCTACTTATCCTCAATGTCAGCCTTCAGAGAACAAGTGGGGTCCACAAGTTGGCACGCCGGCGCGCACCCACTGAAGCTCTGTTGGAGTTGAGAATGGGTCCCGATAAATCTATTATTATTTATATATACTAAACCACACAATAGGGGGCCTTACTCTTGCTATCTACCAGACTGCGGTCTACCAAAAGCAAGAGGGGAGGTACACACCACACGAGTGTTTAGGTTGCCTTCTCAGCCGACTCAGCTGAACTGTCCAGATTCCATAGGGACCTAGCTAATTACTGGGAGAGGTAAGCCCATAGGAAGTAGTTCGTAGAATAGGCCTATACAGTAGGAATAGGGTAGCTTCAACGTTAGGGAAAGTAGGAATTTAGGTATATAATCTATAAGGATTCACCTAGGTTTGATAGTATAACCTTATGTGTTAAAAATAATCATTTACTTAAACTTCTTTGCGTTTGGTGTTATACCGCCTCTATATTAGTGAAGGAAGTAGGAAATTTACATTAAATAAGATTATCGTCATAACTAATAAATTAGGGACGGAATAACTTCTTATTTTTATCTAATTTTATCTAAGGAGATCTCAGCTTATTGTGACTCAGTTTATAATTTTCTAAGCTATTAAGGCTTATGGAAGCCTATCAGAAAGTAAATATTTCTAGTCTATAGCAGACTAACTGCAATTAAAAGTAATTATTTTAAAGTCATATTGACGAGTTGGATTGCCTTCCCTCATTTGATCTTCAGAGGCAGGTGAATTACTATGCATACTGAGATACGTCTCTGCTGTCACTGTCTACGGACACCAGCTAGTCACTGTGTGGGAACTTTACCAGCCATTCCTACGGGAATTTATGCATAAGAAAATGCACTACGATGACCGAGGTCGCTCCTTCTTGTGAATGTACTTAAACCAACAAAAAGTTCAAGACTGGAAAGCTTTACTATACCTTCTAATCTACAATACAATTGATTGAGACTTAGTGAACTGGTTTCTCCTTGCAGCATCTGACAAGTTACAATTCCAACTATAAATACAACCGTTCCAGAATACCTAAAGATTGAGTAAAGTAAACTCATGATACGTGATTATTTCTAGTCTATGGCAGATGACCATTTATACTTCAACATCGAATGATCCTAAGGGATGGACTGATTTCGCTCAACATACCTACTGAATATTTTACGTCAAGGGCTTTCTCTGTTTACACTATGGGTTACGCACCCTGCCTGGTATTACTCAAGGGTATACCGGCCTTATAGTCTGTGAGCAGTTGGAACCACAAACCCATTCCTACGGGAATATGCTTCATCAAATATCTACAAATTATGATTGAAATCATCATTACAACAAGCATTCATCATGACTAGAAAGATTCACTATCATTATAAGGAATTATTTCTCTGTTTACGCTATGGGTTACGCACCCTGCCTGGTATTACTCAAGGGTAAACCAGCCTTATAGTCTGTGAGCAGTTGGAAACACTAACCCATTCCTACGGGAATATACTTCATTAAATATCTACAAATTATGATTGACAGTTCGACTTTGACATGTTAATAGTTCAGCTCCTAGTGAATTTAATATGATTTACAAACAATACCATTACTTTATATTTCTCTCCTGCAATGGAGTAAGGAGCTTTTTGAATATTCCCTCTTGTCCATTGAAAACTGATGACATACTTTCACTGACTCTATTATTATCAACTGACAAAGACTGTAAAATCAATGACCCACCTGGAAAGAAAAGATTTAAAGCGCTGGGGGGATGTCCAGTCAGGTAGACGAGTCCCACAGTCTTGAGCGGGGAGTCATGGGCTCTGACCATAGGCGCAAAAGCAAAATGCCTTAAGCATACTTTCCAGTTTCAACTTAACAACCACTAAGTAGACCCATACACTGACTGACTTTTATTAGTATAAGTTATAAGACCAAATTATCATTATCTTTTATTAACTTCACTTCACTTCTCTCTTAATTCTGTAGGCTAAGGGTTAGACTTTAATCATGTAACTATACCAATCTTATATGCATGAAAGTTTCTTAGGTTACTATCTAAAACGGTTCACAACATAGGTTCCTGGACACTAAACGATCATATGGCCACTTCAACAATATTTATTCATTCTTACTCTATTATATTAAAAGACAAGAATTTAATAGTAGCTTTTCTTAGAGTAGCTTTTCATAGTTTACATTTACATAGGACATAGGTTCATACTTTAGGTTAGAGAGATTAAAATTAGGTTAGAATCAAAATTAGGGAGAGCAGATATAGGTAGGGGAGAGGGGTTTGATAGGGAGGGTTACAATTTAGCGTGCCGTAGTGACCAGGATATTGAACTTTCTTATTAAACTTTTTCCAGTTAATTTTTAATTATAATTACATAAAGAGTAAGAATGATTTAGGTAGGTAATTTGCTGTCGTGAGAATGGATAGTGGTATAAGATTTGGTATAGTTAATGACTTTGTTTATTGGTTAAATAATTTAAAACTCAAATATAAAAAAAACGTCACTTATAATTCACAAAAATAATACAAAAGGCTAGGTCGCGTTAAAGTTTCTTAGATCCTCAGGCGCGTTAAACACTTCACTATTATTAGTTCTGGTGTCTTCCATCTATGCTCTAATAAGTCGTTATCACTGTAAAATATAATATCGTCCACTTTATTTGCCAGTAGGTATCACAACAAAAAAATAATATAAAAGTTAGTAGTAGGCCAGGTTAAACCGAAACCGGTAATTTATTTATTTATTAATTACGATAGGTAGATTTAAAAATATTTTAGGTAGGTATAAGAAACAAAGTTTATAAAGGTTGCTTACGAGAAGCATAGAAAATACTCGTAATCATATTATTTTTCCATACAGTTTACTAACAGAATACATATTAATCTCTTAAAATCCTAGCAGAATTGTTTCAATACTTAATTAAAATCTAATCAATAAAACTAAGATATTATTTTAAACTTTCATAGATTATAGATATACTTATAAGTTTACTGAGTACAGGAGATGGAATTACTTAATTATGAAATTTTAGTACATTTTCCATAGCTTCAAATTCGAATTTGACAAATTAAATTTATTTAGTTATATACAATTAGTAAAGACTCTGGGTAAGAGTTAAAGTATGTAGGCAGTATGAGCAGGTTGTATTATCTTTTCTAGCAAAACAATATTTAAAAATATCCCCTACATTCAGAAATTTTCGATTTCTACTTAGTAAACTAAACTTACCATTTTTAATAACTCAGATATCAGTATGATTCTTCTTCTCATCTGAAATATATTAGGAATGTACCTATGATTAGACTGGAAACTAGCAAAAACGGAATTAAGTAGATAAGTCTGGTTTTAATGAAAAGCGGTTTAAGTAGGTGCATTTAAGCATAGGAAACAATAATTAATTATGTTTAACAAAGCAGCGGCTCATAAAATAATGTAGAATTTAATTATATTTAACTCCTCAGTGGGATTTAATTTTCAATACCATAGTAGTGACCATGGCACTAGTTTAAAAGTCGGGGGGTTGTTTAGTCATAACTTTGAATTTAGATGAACAGATGTATGTTTACTTTGGATATCAAAAAAATAAGAAGTTACATATACTTAGAATAGGTACATTAAGTACCTTATTTTTAAACTGCTAAGATCCCAATTTATACATTTTTATAAAGTTTGTAAGTATGGGATAAGTAATTTGTTTATCAGAAAAACAAGACTAGAATAAATTAAAATCATCATATAAATAGGTCTATGATGTTGGATAACAAGGTTTGAATACTATTTTAGTATTTAGTATAGCTGTCACAAATTAGAACTTCTCGCATACCGTAAAGTCAGGGGGTTGTTAGAACACTCCCACAAAACCGCTAAGTGTATTAAACAAAGCTATTTAACACCGGGCACTTACATAAAAGAAGCCACAGATTTTTTAAGGTTAAAATTAGCCCGTTGATGCATATAGTAAACAAACCTTGCTAGTTTAGGTATGTTAGGAGGAAAATAATTAAGAAACACATAGTAGGAATTGTATAATACAAGAATAGTGCATTGCATAATAAAAGGGAAATAAGGGAAAAGACAGGAAAACATAATGCATTTCTTTTCATACTTTTAATGCAATAAATCCCATTATACCACATCACTTTACTTAGTAGTTTAACCATAAATAGGAAATTAAATCCTACAGCTTGCATTGGTTCCACAGGTTTTTACTTGCAGCACAATCGTTGCTAGTTAAGTTATATCTTGTAGACAGATAAACCTTCATTAACATTGCCATGTCAGCAACAGGGTAAATTATCTCCAATATATCAGCAAGGGTATCATCTCACAAAGATAATAGGATGCAGACTGAAACAAACAACATATTCCATTAGTTACTGAATCAACATGAAGTAAAAATCATAACAAACTTTACTTTTTACTATCAGGTTAGGTTAGGTATCTTTATTAGGTAATCTAAGTTTTAGAATGAAACTAGATAAAAGATTTTCATGTGACTATAAGTTTTAACTCACAAATAGATATATAAAATAGTTTAAAATAGTAAAAGACGTCGATCGTATACTTACGTTTTACGAATAGTTCTCCTTTATAAGGGACATGGACAAAGCTGTCGTTAGGCGTCCATGAATTATCCACCTTGTGTGATACAATTATTACATCGTGTGACTAGCTGAACAAGTGTTTAACACATTTAACACTGACTAATGATCATTAAATTAATAATAGTAACTAATTTAATTTGTTAAACATAGGACCTCAGTTTATGTTTATTTTGACGGACACTAACCCACAGATTATTTATCACTGACCATAGATGATAGTCATAACCGTCTCCGTCCGTTCAAAAACTCAAACAAGTTTGAGAAGACTAATAAAATTTCAAGTTTGATACGCGGTTAATTAAACGACTAAATTTATTATTCCATTATAGTCGATTTTAAATAACAATAATTTTAATGATAAAAGAGTATAGTATGTTAACCGGGTGTTAGGGATAAAAAATAGTATACATTAAGAAAAAGTTGTGTTAAAATTGGGTCATGTTGCCAATTCAATTTTGGGTAGCGTCATTGAACTGAACTTATTTACATGTATTAAAATAGGTACATGACTTGTATGTTGTATGTAAACTTCAGCTAATAAGCAGGATAGTATAAAAAAATAAATATGGCAAAATGTCGCAATACAGGACAGGACATGTATGTAAGTACGTCTCGTCGTATGTATATTGTATGGAAAGGGTTGTGATTAATAAGGGTATTAACAAAATAGGGACCGGTAGTTGCAATACACTACGTATTGTATGTATTTATGTAAGGTTGTAAAATTGTATTGTATGTAAGTACGTCTCGTCGTATGTATGTTGTATGGAAAGGGTTGTGATTAATAAAGGGTATTAATAAATAGGGACCGGTAGTTGCAATACATTAAGTATTGTATGTATTAATGTAAGTTTGTAAAATTGTATTGTATGTATTCAAAAGTTTTACGATTAATTAGGACATGGGACATATTCCACGTCGATATTTTACGAATGCAGTGTATTTTCTTGGATTAAAAATCGGTTTAGTTACGAGTACCTTTAGGTAGGAGTATATTTGCGATAAAATGTTATAAATATGTATTTGATTTAGTTCAAAATACGTATTGTGCTATAAGTTATAAGGTGGAGATTTAAACTTATTTAAATATCCGCTAGATGGCGCTCATATTAGCGATAACGTTTTGTGGTTTTAGTTGACCATAGTTTACACAGATCATTGCTAGATGGCAATAACTGAAATTATTGAAATCTCAGCTAGAGGACTTGTATTTCTGGTAAATAGTTTACCCATGTCAGCGCAAGATGGCGATAACTGTTGAGGAGAGGGTCACATTTAGAAATTTCTAAATACGCGATTCTTAATTCACAAGAAGACAAAATAGTATATTAAATATTTAAATTAAAGATAAATTGGTTTGATAAAATTATAAGTGGTTTTGATGGGGTCAAGCGGACCACTTAGGTAATTATGTTATATAATTCAAATAGAGCAAAATTATAAACTTATCCTATTGTCTAAGGCTTGTTTCAGGTTTATAGATAGTAAAATTGGGATTTATTCAACAAAAAAAAAAAAGAAGAAAAGGTATAATAGTAGGTATTGCGAATTAACTTAGCTTTGGAATAACTAATAGGTTTGGGAAAAATAAGTACCTACTAGAGACTTCGTAGTAATCATTCTGAGTTTTAGGTATGAGATTCTAAGTTAGAATTTAGAGGGCGCGGTATTTAAATTTTGTTTACTGGTACTTTGACTAATTTAAAAAATATTTTTCTTTGAATTTGGTTCATTAATGATTATCATCAGTATACCTGAGAATAAAAAAAAAAAAATCCTTTGTCTAAGCTAGTTGTATTCCAAAAAAAAAAAAAAAAAACTTTTGTTTTAAGTATATGATAAATCATTCAAAGTTAGTTTACGGATTAATGTCGTTATGAGAAAGGGGGGTTGTAGATTTAATGCGTAATTATTTACTAAGTGAATTAATTGATTGACCGAGGGTGATATGCGTATAATTATATTAAAGTTAATAAACAATTGTTTTAAGGTTTCCATTCTAGTTGAGCCTGGTGATTTGTTAGGGGCGTATGAAAGTGAGAATGGGGAAGGTATTAGGTAGATGAAAGCATTTCCGCAACAAAAAAAAAAGGAAATTGACATGGGCCCTAATGATTCAGTAGTTTCTATAGAGATGGAATTCGATTTATTAACACTTTATCTCAAGGCGCTACACTAACAATGGGTTATCTGTGGAATAGGTGTTAGGTTAGATCAAATTGCAGTTTCTTAGTCTGCTTCCATAGAAAACTCATACTCTACCGGCAGCCCACAGTGGCTATTGTCATAATTTTTTCGGCAACTTCACATGCACCAAAGGATATGGAGATTGATAATGGGGTGGAACTCTTAATTTGGATATAATAATTTTTGGATTGTTAGCATTTTAGCTATCAAAGGCATTCGGTTTCTAGAGGGGGGGTTTTGTCAGATCACTTATGGCTTGGGCAATGTAAGTCAAATTCACAGACCGAGCAATGTGGTCGCCGAATTGTTGTGAAGGGGCAAGATCATACTACTAGAGTAGATTTGGATTCACAACCCAGGTTCCTCTTGCTGAGACCTTGTGTTCCTTGCGAAGAGTGATGATAGTTCATGGTTGGCATATCGACAGGTTGAGGATTGCATTCTGTAATCAATTTCTTTTCTTTTGGTTTCAATACACACCACACCATTATTGTAATGGCTTTTACATTTGAGTGGAAGTGTTAACAAATTGGTAGAGTATATTTGCGAATTTAGTGTGAGGTTAGAAAATTTACTCCGGTTAAACAATTTTGTCACCTGTGTAAATTTTGGGGGTTGATTGTAACGGTCTGGATATGCCCGTTCAATTCACAAATATAAATCATTTCAGTTTGGGCTCTAACAAGAGTAAAAATCATTATACATTAAAGATTACTTTAAAAACATTATTCCATATAAAATATCAATACGTCTAAATATAACTATTTACAATCAAGTGTGATGACATTAAATTGAATCTCGAAATACAACCTATTGTAATAAAGGCGCTTTTGTTCCTTGCGCGTACGAACGCGAAACAAACAAACTGATTAATAATTACAGAGCTGATTTAGAATGTCAAACTAAAGATTAAGATTGTTAATATATGGAGGCGGAATGGAATTGGATATCGCGGATCGAAATACGACGCGCCGGAGTTGCCTTTGTGTTTTACCGACTTATGATGGATGGCTTTTTCGCGGAGTCAGGAATAGAAATACAATTGGCCGAAATCGGGAAATGGATCTTATGTAAGGGCGAATTGGAGTCTATTTAGATTAAGTAAGATTATATTGCGCAATATGGCTGGCGAGTGAGGAGTGTCGATATACAAAGATAAAAAAAAGGGAATGGAAAATTATGGGATGCACTCTATATGGGGTGTGTAAGGATCACAATTGCAAGATTTAGGATGAAATTGTAGAAACTTCCAAACTGGGAAAGATATGAATTCAACGAAAGGGAAAGGGAAAAGGGAGCCTGGAATAACGAGCATAACGGAGCAGACATCACTTTGGCGAGAACCTCGGAGAAGTAACCACTGGACGACAATTGGGTTAGCTCGCGCGCTCGATACTTACTTATACTCTCGGTATTTGCGTGATAATTTACGTTGGTTATTAAACAGTGTTCGTGTATTGTAGATCGTTGCATTTTTCGGTGTAGATTGCGTTTGTATAATCCCGGGACTTCGCATATAGGAGAGGGACGTTACCTTAACAGTATGACTTCATTATTTGTTCCAGCAGTGATACCTATTTAGCTTACTAGTTACAGTTAGTATTTGCGGACCGATTAAGAGTGTAGTGCAGTTTGAGCTACGTCGCGTTGCAGTCTTATATTAAACACCGTTCTTTGTGTTATTATATTAGTGATTTATTTTACTTCATGTAGGGAATATTGCGGAGTCGTGTAGCATTCGTCGGTGTCGGACGCTAGATTCATGTTAGTTCATCTGCGCTTCTGTAGTATACGGTTATAGCGGTGTAGGTTTATAAAAGGGGCTTTTAGTTACAAATTTATTAAAATTAATTCGCAAGGTTTTAGGGACAACATTTCACTTAGGGAATAGGTAAAAGTTACTATTGTGTGGGGAGTTGCCTTCTTGTCATGTATGGGAATGCAGCGTGAAAGCTCTGTATTTTTATGTATGATAGGGGACGATTGGGGTCTGCACATTAGTAAAGAGATTTACTTCAGGCAACAGGGGATGGGTTTTTATATAAATATTAATAACCTGGTTATTTTGGTAAGACAACTCGTATTAACTTTACAGTGTGAATTTTAATTGATTTTATTTGTGTTGTATTAATTAATTATTTCTGTGTACTTTTCAGAAGCTTTGGGTTAGTTATCATTTGTGTCTGGTACATTGCATTAACTAGTTGGGGGTTAAGCTGTAATTTTATTACGGCGGGGGGATTGCCTTTTGTGTTAAGCTAGATTAGCATATGATTGTATCAGAACAGTGATCAGGCTACCACTAGTAAGTGTCTGACAAATCCGAGGTAGCTTAACGGAGCCTTTGGTTTGGAACTATTAGATTCTAAAAGAGCCTTGGGCAAGCCCAGATGATCTCTTTACCAACATAGACATCTGTAGAAATGCCTACTTATCCTCAATGTCAGCCTTCAGAGAACAAGTGGGGTCCACAAGTTGGCACGCCGGCGCGCACCCACTGAAGCTCTGTTGGAGTTGAGAATGGGTCCCGATAAATCTATTATTATTTATATATACTAAACCACACAATAGGGGGCCTTACTCTTGCTATCTACCAGACTGCGGTCTACCAAAAGCAAGAGGGGAGGTACACACCACACGAGTGTTTAGGTTGCCTTCTCAGCCGACTCAGCTGAACTGTCCAGATTCCATAGGGACCTAGCTAATTACTGGGAGAGGTAAGCCCATAGGAAGTAGTTCGTAGAATAGGCCTATACAGTAGGAATAGGGTAGCTTCAACGTTAGGGAAAGTAGGAATTTAGGTATATAATCTATAAGGATTCACCTAGGTTTGATAGTATAACCTTATGTGTTAAAAATAATCATTTACTTAAACTTCTTTGCGTTTGGTGTTATACCGCCTCTATATTAGTGAAGGAAGTAGGAAATTTACATTAAATAAGATTATCGTCATAACTAATAAATTAGGGACGGAATAACTTCTTATTTTTATCTAATTTTATCTAAGGAGATCTCAGCTTATTGTGACTCAGTTTATAATTTTCTAAGCTATTAAGGCTTATGGAAGCCTATCAGAAAGTAAATATTTCTAGTCTATAGCAGACTAACTGCAATTAAAAGTAATTATTTTAAAGTCATATTGACGAGTTGGATTGCCTTCCCTCATTTGATCTTCAGAGGCAGGTGAATTACTATGCATACTGAGATACGTCTCTGCTGTCACTGTCTACGGACACCAGCTAGTCACTGTGTGGGAACTTTACCAGCCATTCCTACGGGAATTTATGCATAAGAAAATGCACTACGATGACCGAGGTCGCTCCTTCTTGTGAATGTACTTAAACCAACAAAAAGTTCAAGACTGGAAAGCTTTACTATACCTTCTAATCTACAATACAATTGATTGAGACTTAGTGAACTGGTTTCTCCTTGCAGCATCTGACAAGTTACAATTCCAACTATAAATACAACCGTTCCAGAATACCTAAAGATTGAGTAAAGTAAACTCATGATACGTGATTATTTCTAGTCTATGGCAGATGACCATTTATACTTCAACATCGAATGATCCTAAGGGATGGACTGATTTCGCTCAACATACCTACTGAATATTTTACGTCAAGGGCTTTCTCTGTTTACACTATGGGTTACGCACCCTGCCTGGTATTACTCAAGGGTATACCGGCCTTATAGTCTGTGAGCAGTTGGAACCACAAACCCATTCCTACGGGAATATGCTTCATCAAATATCTACAAATTATGATTGAAATCATCATTACAACAAGCATTCATCATGACTAGAAAGATTCACTATCATTATAAGGAATTATTTCTCTGTTTACGCTATGGGTTACGCACCCTGCCTGGTATTACTCAAGGGTAAACCAGCCTTATAGTCTGTGAGCAGTTGGAAACACTAACCCATTCCTACGGGAATATACTTCATTAAATATCTACAAATTATGATTGACAGTTCGACTTTGACATGTTAATAGTTCAGCTCCTAGTGAATTTAATATGATTTACAAACAATACCATTACTTTATATTTCTCTCCTGCAATGGAGTAAGGAGCTTTTTGAATATTCCCTCTTGTCCATTGAAAACTGATGACATACTTTCACTGACTCTATTATTATCAACTGACAAAGACTGTAAAATCAATGACCCACCTGGAAAGAAAAGATTTAAAGCGCTGGGGGGATGTCCAGTCAGGTAGACGAGTCCCACAGTCTTGAGCGGGGAGTCATGGGCTCTGACCATAGGCGCAAAAGCAAAATGCCTTAAGCATACTTTCCAGTTTCAACTTAACAACCACTAAGTAGACCCATACACTGACTGACTTTTATTAGTATAAGTTATAAGACCAAATTATCATTATCTTTTATTAACTTCACTTCACTTCTCTCTTAATTCTGTAGGCTAAGGGTTAGACTTTAATCATGTAACTATACCAATCTTATATGCATGAAAGTTTCTTAGGTTACTATCTAAAACGGTTCACAACATAGGTTCCTGGACACTAAACGATCATATGGCCACTTCAACAATATTTATTCATTCTTACTCTATTATATTAAAAGACAAGAATTTAATAGTAGCTTTTCTTAGAGTAGCTTTTCATAGTTTACATTTACATAGGACATAGGTTCATACTTTAGGTTAGAGAGATTAAAATTAGGTTAGAATCAAAATTAGGGAGAGCAGATATAGGTAGGGGAGAGGGGTTTGATAGGGAGGGTTACAGTTGTTACATAGATAATGTGTTGAGTGGCTCAGGGACGACCGTCAGTGAAGTTTAGCTGCCTTGTTTGATTCGCCTATACTTAGTATTTAGTTATTCAAGTTAATACTTAACTGATGTGTTACTGATTACTTGAGTATGAAGAAGTGATTTGTATGATCTCCGAATCTTTAACGTATCTTGATTAATATAGCAGTAGGTATTATTTTTCTAAATTCCAATCAAGTCCATATTACCTCATGCTGCGGTAACTTGTATTTATTTTTATTTTTATTTTTATTTTAATCCGGAATAGACGCTGTTTGAGGGCTGAGTGGCATTTGGCGACGGTAGTATAGCGTAATAATAACTAATCGTGAGCGCACTCCTTTATGTCGGTCCTACATGCGGACATTCCTTTAGACAGGGATAATGTGTCAGTTAATAATTTTAACCCGTCAGGTGTCCAACCTTTCACAGAAGAAAGTGTTGGAAATGCCCCATACAATGAGGAAACGCACCGCTTACTTTCAAGAAATCCAGATTATACCTACCCTTTGTTATTTCGTTAGGGATGAACTTCGCTAAAATGCTTGGATTTGTTTTCGTTGGTAGATAGATAATAAAGGTCGTAAGTAAATTAACAATATCAGAGTTTTGGTTGCGTCATATAATTATAAAAAATAAAAACACTGTCATTTTGGCCCGGATTACGACGGACATTAGTCCGTCCCATATAGAAAAAAAAAACTGACAGATGTACCAGGGCGCAAAATCACAAGATAAGAGGCCCTACTTTGAAACTCTAAGTAGAAAGTTACTTTCAAACGTGGCAACTTTACCTAATTTTTTCTCCAAAACTAAAATATGTCAGACAAAAGCAGGTAAGGTACATACTGTAATAAATTGTATACGAAAACATGTACCAGGATGTTTATTTTCGTAACAACTTGTTAAAATTACCCAATAAATAATATTTTATGAAGGAAAAAGGAACAGGTATATATAGTAATGCTATCTGGAAGACAGGTAAAATTGCTATTGAGTCTTCAAATATACGAAATCTATTTTTGTGCAACAACGTACACTGTATCAAAAATTGACAACACTGCCTAGTAGGTAAAGTTGCCGCAGGATTCCTTTTGAGTTTCATACAAGTTACTTGTTTAAGTCACAAAAACTCATATCGTTAGTTACTAACGAATCGTATTTATAAATATATACAGAGTGTTTTTTTTAAATGGGACAGTATGGGGAAATCCGAATCTAAAGGAGATAGAGGAAAAGTGTCCAAGGAGACATTAGGTGTTTTTTTATGTAAACAAATTTGGCTCATTAAAATTTTTGGTCAAGCGTGAGTTGTTCTTAAAAAATTATAAAGTTGGTCAATTTTTTTTTTGACGCGGGTCGACTCTGTTTCATGTAAGGATTATTTCATTGTATGGAAAGAAAAAAATCTGAACAGCAGAAGTTGGTCAAATTTAATGAAAACTAATCTTCATACAATTGCAGTATTCGCCTTTTAATATTGTTACAAGTGCCTAGGCGTGTAAAAAATTTAATGAAAACTAATCTTCATACAGTTGGTTTATTACTTGAGTAAATGTTCGATGTGGCCGCCGTCTTGTCTTATGCAGGTACGAGCACGCTTCAAGACACTTCTAGTTGCATTTAACAGAGACTTATGGTGAATTGTGTTTAAAGTGTTGTAAACAGCATCTTTTAATTCTTGTACGGAGTTGTATCGGGATTCATAAATTCGACCCTTAAGGTAACCCCATAAGAAAAAATCTAATGGCGTTAAGTCGGGCGATCGTGGGGGCCACTTTATCGGCCCATATGTACCCATCCAACGGTTTGGAAACTGCTCGTCCAAACACAGTTTACTTGCCCTACTGTTGTGGGCTGGTGCACCATCTTGTTGGTAGATTATCTTACCAAAGTTCCTTAAGCTAATAGTCTCATCTACTAAATCTGCAGCCATGTTCAAGATTTCCTGATATTTTTCACTATTTAGCGTTCCTTGGTAAATTTTGATAGCAAAAATTCTGTTATGTAATATCGCACACCAACAATTAAAAGAAAATCGGATTTGGTTGTGGGTTTCTGTAGTTCTTAGCGGATTTATTTTTGACCAGTAATGGTTATTTCTCCTGTTGTACATGCCATTGTTCGAAAAGTTGCATTCATCAGTCCAAATAATAAAATTAGGAAAACATCTATTTCTAATAGTCTGAGCCACATACCAATTACAGAAATGTAACCTGCGGTCTTTATCTCCAGGTAGTAACGCTTGTACAAGTCGACCTTCTATGTAACACTTGTATTTATGAGCCTTCAATATCTTCCTTACAGTTGATTTATGAATACCGATAGTTTCAGCTGCTTCCCGTAACGAAGCTTTTGGATATGCTTCAAAATATCCCAATACGGCAATAGTTATGAACTCACTATTGACTATCGTCGGCCTTTTACGCTTAGGTTTGAAACAGCCTTCCTGTCTTAGGTTCTTTATTAAACTATCAAATATCTTGCGATTCGGTACTACACGGTCAGGATAGCGTTCTTGATACCACTTAAGTGCATTATCTCTACTGCGATAATTAAGAAAATACGCCTCAATCAAATCAACTTTATGTGAATTAGTTAACGCCATGATGAATAAAATTACAAGCATGAACTGATTGGAAACAAAATCACAGCTGCAGAAATAACTTACGTTCCAAATTTGAATTCTTTGCTGCAGAAATAACTTACGTTCCAAATTTGAATTCTTTTTTTTATAATTTCAAGACTATCGCGTGCCATGATGTTTACGAAGATTAAAAAAAATTTTCTTCTCTTGAATCATCTGGAGCTCTTATCGATTATCGAAATTTAAAAATGGAATAATTTTAAATATTTTTTTACACGCCTAGGCACTTGTAACAATATTAAAAGGCGAATACTGCAATTGTATGAAGATTAGTTTTCATTAAATTTGACCAACTTCTGCTGTTCAGATTTTTTTCTTTCCATACAATGAAATAATCCTTACATGAAACAGAGTCGACCCGCGTCAAAAAAAATAATTACCAACTTTATA
Source organism: Acleris sparsana (assembly GCA_923062465.1). Lineage (NCBI taxonomy): Eukaryota > Metazoa > Arthropoda > Insecta > Lepidoptera > Tortricidae > Acleris > Acleris sparsana. The sequence goes on along the minus strand of OV281285.1, from coordinate 68,568,174 downwards.
ATTTTTTAAGAACAACTCACGCTTGACCAAAAATTTTAATGAGCCAAATTTGTTTACATAAAAAAACACCTAATGTCTCCTTGGACACTTTTCCTCTATCTCCTTTAGATTCGGATTTCCCCATACTGTCCCATTTAAAAAAAACACTCTGTATATACTTAAACTAGACCAAATACAGCTTAGCTATATCCATGCCAAATTTCATCGAAGTCGCCGTGGAAGCGTAACAAACAGACAAACAGGCAGACATATTTACTTTCACATTTTAATTTTAGTGTGGATTATGCGTACACAATAACAAGTTAAGAACTCCAAAGAGGGTTTAAAATGCACGCGGTACAGCTTTTTTTATTCATAATAATATTTGTCATTAATAAACTATCGATATATCATTCATTATATTTGGAATTGTGGAAACCCTAGTTACACGGAAAGATGCCACATCGTTGACTTGACTGTGACAACTTTACCTAACCTAAAAGAACAATACTCATGCATGAAGATATTGTAATACTGTACTTTGTGATACCAGCACCAAATTTTAGTATGTTGCTAAACGTATTATTCTATCTCAAAAAAAACCTCTAAAACCCGACGGGACCCCATCTGTAAAGTGCCCGGGTCCGGGGATATGACGTAGGTAAACAAAATGGCGGCCGCACTATTTTAAAAATTGCGAATAACTGATTATATCAACCCTATATACATGTGTGGGATATGAAATGAACGGGAATTAAATGTTATATAATGCTATTATACACAACAGTAGCTGAGTGCTACAGTAGAGGAAATATTTTAAATTATGTAAAAAAATATTGTCTATAGAAACATCACTATTTTCGTTTACAGCCTCGGAAGTATACACCATATACTAAAATGATGAATGGCAGACATAACGAAAAATTTATTGGCTATCTAATAAAAAACCGGAACTCATTCGGATGTTTTTTTTTTTAATTTATCTTAGATATTTTTTTATATAATTTTAAATATTTCCGTAACTGTACTACTCACTTGATGTTGTATATTAAAGAATTATAGAAAATTCAATTCCTGTTCATTTGATACCTCACACATGTACATATAGAACCATAATAATATTCGCAATTTTCAAAATACAGCGGCCGCCATTTAGATGACTTCATATCTCCGGATCCAGGTATTTTACAGGTTTAACAACATACTAAAATTTGGTGTTGGTGTCACAAAGTTAACTATGTTACCCCTAACAGAACGCATAATTGGGAAGTTCGAAAAAAATATTGATGTTGAAAAGCATTATCTCAAAAACTCAGAGACAATTCTAGTCCCATATTGTAGAAAATTTAAAAATGTACTATAAAGGTACTATAAAGGTACTATCAAAAAATACTTCAGGGTTATAATTGCCAAAATCTGAAAAAAGTCCAAAATCAACGCGGCTTTATAATTTTGACAAAGTTGCATTCGGCGCTCGAGGTCACAAACTTGAAATCAGCTAACAGCATAAGCAAGTCAGCAATAAATCAGAACTACCGGATTTACAAAAAAAAGCCTTTGATATTTTATATATATGTATCCAAATATGATAAACCCTCCATGATGCGTTCAAGAACCGCACATTATGACCACCATAAAAATAGACTGTTTTGTTTGAAGTGTAAAATTATTTTTAAATAATGACATAGTTTTCTATAATATTATTTTCTTTCAAAGGACCATGGGCAGAAATGTCCCCCCCCACCAACAGAAATGAAACATGTCTCATTTAATAGATCTCAGCAACATTATGTATTTTTACTATGGAGACGATCACCAGATGTATGGGGTTTTCTTGGAAAACCATAATCGTATCGTATGGAATTTGTTTGAAAATGAACACATATATGGATGATTTGCCTTATTTGGCCCTTGTTTTCATTAAAAAAATCCCATTGATTTTGCTACTAAAATAAGTATTTTGTCTTTTTTTGGGTCCTTATAAACATATAGACATGCATCCCGTTACTGTTGGTGGGGGGGGACAGTGCCCATACAAATTTGCCCATTGTCCTTTCGAACATCTCTGAAAAGCAAAGAAATTTGATTTGACCTTTATTCTAATATCAGTCGAGATGACGTTTAGTTCGAAATGAATTGTCAATTTGCATACAAATTTGACAAATTTCGCACGTAAGTAAGATATCGAACGATAGGATAGTTGGAGCCGACTCTAGTTTGTCTCTGAATTTAAAAAAAATATGACGTCTGCCAGAAAACTTTTCAATCTTTTCATTACCGCCATTACCGGATAAAATTTTGTTTTTTGTATAAAATTGTTCGATTTGTTGAATTTAAACCATAAAATGAGCGATCAAGATCATATAGATATTTCGGCGACGCCTCCTGATATCCGTGACAAAGCATAAACGTCATAAAATAATTACTGTTAGTGGCCCTGAACAACGCCGCCGTGCCGGTCATAATATGCGGCTCCTGAATGCATCACAGAGGCTTATGATATGTGGGTAGATAAAGTAGTGTATGTAACTGTACATAATTAGGTATTGAACCTCGTTCGGCTTCGGCTCGTTTCATAAACCCGCACTCGCCTTTAACGCCCTTCATTATGTACAGCACATAAACTACTATCATCTATACCTGCATCAAGTGTTCCCAGTGAACAATTGTTCTCCAAAGCAGGAAATATGATTGAGAAAAGAAATCGTCTCTCTAATAAAACAAAAGATATTCAATGCGCCTATTGTCGTGGCTAAATTGTTTTGGCGATACTTAAGTAAAACATTATTTTATTTTATTTTTCCTTATTTTATTTTTCCTAAAATAAATTCAATGTAAAGTCATGTTGTTTATTTCATAATTGATTTGATAATGGCTGAGTCTCAAAAAATTGCGTATTGCAATTTTAACGAAAGAAATGACTAAAGACCACGGACAAGTCTGTAGACGACTGTCGTCGACTGGACACTTGACGGGTTAATGGCTCATCGAGAAGATACATTATTTTTTATACAATTTTCATAATGATTATTATTAGCGATAGCGCGTTAGCGAGCCAATACCGGTGCGCGCTCGATGGAGGTCGGCCGGAGCGGACGCCTGCGAATTACCCCACTGTTAGTAATTATTACGCTTTAATAGTAATGTCCGTGGTGGATTGCTATATACCTTTGGTTTTTGTTATTTAGACAAGATTGCCACAAAAAACCGGGATGCTAAAACAACATCGGAACTGTTATTTCATCGGTTTTAGTAGTCATCAGTCTCACCCCTTTTTCAGTCTCACAGCCCATCTGCAAGACTGAAACTGAAAAGTCTAATAATAAAAATATGTAAAACACCACTTTTGGTCAAAAACAACTTTATTGAACGAAAGTAAGTTAAGTTTGTTCAGTCATCTCATCAACAAGGGGTTAAATAGTTTTTTTGCTTTTTAGTCGGGTCACTACTTGCAAAGAATTCTCCCATTCAGAACCCTCGCTCGCAGGTATACTGAGAGTTACAAAGCATGAATAATATGAAATCAAAAATTAAGTTTACTTTTCTTAGTTTTGCTCAATTTGACAATTTCAGTTAAAAATTTAAAACATACTATGTATAACGACGAAACTTAGTTACGTACTAGTTTTAGCTCTGTTTACTAGTAAATTGCATTTCTTTGTTGCTATCTAATCACTTTTTTAGTGATGATAATTTTTAATTAATTTGTAGCTGTTAATAAGAGATATAATGTTATCTTATTGGTAAAATGTTAGCTAAGCTATGTCATAGTTTCGCTAACTCTTAAAATCTTATCAATTAATGTTTATAATATAAGATATGCTATGATATTTTTGCTACTTCAAAATTCCATACTGTACAAATGGGTATTTTCCTATGAATTAAAATCAACGATGGTGTTTGTAGTAGGGTAGATAGTAGCAGGAGCGAGTAGTGCATGGTAGCTGCGGGCGCGCCGGCCCCGGACGCGCGTCTCGGCCGCTCCGCCGCGAACACAAATATCCCTCTTTGCTTTAATGTGAGGCCTTGGTATCAATTACACTTTCGGTAGGTGATAGTTGTAAGGGTTGTTTGAAATTTACTAGATAGAATAATCAAATTCCGTAAAAGTATTAGGGTAAGGACCAAAAACTTGGACCATGGTTGCGTAATTAACCATACAAACAACGATGTCGAAAAAAGTTCCGTTGTGCGACGAAAAGTATTTCAACAATTGTATGGCTAATTTTCGTGTCACAACGGAAAAGATTCATAGAAATTTTAATTGAGTGAGTTAGCATGCTCAACTTTTTGATCCTTACCTATTAATCCACAGATTCACCATCGTGGATAAAATGAGATTGAGACTAGTTTATGGGATAAGTGGCAGCCGAGGCAGGTTGGAACTTGATTAAATTCGGTTACATTTAATTAGTTTAATTAGATATATAAAAAGTCATGAATAAATCGTTAAAGTTCACTGTTAATTGACGACGCTGTTGTACTCGTAGTGTCTGGATCGTAATTTGTAACATTAATAAAAAATCTATCTGTAACAATAAGAAACGATAACTTAACAACGGAAAGCAACGATACCAAAGGATAAACGATGAGAAGCAAATTAATTCGACAGATGTTAGAGAACGAATGCCGTATGTATGTCCTTATTGGATCTTTGAAATATAAAAAAAAACTATCAATGACTCTGAATATTAGACAATAACATTAAAATTGTTATAATTACGAACCAAATGTTTAAAACTTCTTACCATTGCATTGCCAGTAGCATAACGTCGGCGATAGTACAATACCGCGTAAGTAACAAATTCAGTAAGTTCCAAAATGCACTTTACTGTCTTACTTGCTAAGGTGTATTTTGCACCTCATTGAATTTGTTACTTACACGTTATTGCACCATCACCGACGATAAACTAAAACTTCATATATTTTATTCAAACAACATTAATACGGAATAAAAAAAAGTATATCTACTGTTTACCTAAGTGTAATATTTTTAACTCTTCACACAATATTATATAACTGATTATTATTATTTTTATTTTTATTTCAGTTTAAATGATTTGAAACTAACCATCACTGAGATTTGTTTTTTTATGATGGCAATCTGTTTGTTTACGGTTTTGATCTCGAATTCAAACAGACTGTAGTTTGTAACATGTACGAGTACAGTACTCTCAGCATACTTACAGCGCTCGGCTCGCTACTGCTATCACACTTGCACTCGCGACTGAGAGTATATTTGTCAAACTTGTGTCATAGATGAACTATGCGGGAACTAGTAGTACTGTACCTTTTCAGATGATACACAGCTAAGTTTGAGTTGTTGTCTGGTCCGTCGAGGCACTAGCCCCATATATAACAAGAAAGCGAATGTCACGTATTGCAGATGCAAAGGAAAGATATGCATATAAAAGTAGTTTTTTGCTGTCTGACCACACAACAGGGCCTCTGTTCCACATTGTATTTAACAGCTACGAGTACTGAAACGATAACAATATAAAGTGGAATAGAGGCCCTAGCGAGAACTCGCCCTAAAGGTTCTCCCGCTGCTGAATGTCACCGTATGGAACTAGCACTTTATTTGGAACTTCATCTGAATGTTTACTGATTTAAACCTGCTCTCTCTACTATTTATTAAGTCGTTTGGAGTGTTAGTTAGCATATGTGTTATACAGTATAGTTGTTGTATATATATAAGCTTATGATTTATAAACAACTACTTGATCAGCAAGGTATTGTAGACTGTAAATTATACTCGTATTTATTACTAGATCCGTTATTTGTGTATTCTGTACTTGGAACTGTTTTTCCTGTCGTGGTAATTGCTCGTCCCAGTTGGCCAATGCCAGCCTTAAGCGAAATAATGAGGTGAATTATTATTATGTTACTGTACTCGTACGTTATTAAACGAATCTCGTTATACTAATTTATGCGCTGATAGCATACTTAATTACGACAACTACTTGCCAATAAGAGTATATTTAAAAAAATCATAAGTGAGTAAAATGCACTAAAGGAAATAAGGACGAAATGTTAATCATATTTAACTTATTATAAAACCAGCTTTTTAGTAGGTTAGACGATTTGCACGTCACATAATTATTATTATATACCATTCCGCTACTACTAAATTAGGACATGTTCTTAATATTTAAATATTATTTGTATTATTATGTTTTTTGATGTAACAGTGAGTCCAACTCAATCTGCTAAGACTGTTTTATGAGCATACTATCGTAGAAAGAGTCGCGAGCGCGCTCTTATGCTGTATCCTCATGCTTGGTGTTTGTCACAAACACTTCGGGACGCAACTATATGCTAAAGTGAGCAAAATCTATTTTAACTCCCTCTAACATAGAGTCGTTTCCTGCAGTGTTTGTGGCAAACGCCAAGCATGTTAATACGGCTTTATAAATAACAGATTACGCGCCGCGGGGCCAACAACGTGAACGTCGTCAGAGACGTTACCACGGACCGTGCGCAATCGTGAACGCACTCAGTGCTGTGATCATTGAATTGCTAACTACATTATAAGCAGGTCTAACAATTCTGTGATTGATTTTTAACAATTGCTCGTAATCAGTTCTATCATAAGACTCCTATCTCATAAAATAAATTATGAAGCAATTTTGCCGTCGGCTTCTTGCGACAATTAAATTGCATAGTTAAGGAACCAAACTGCTTGCAATTGTTATCTCCTAGAAGTCACTTCCAATTTATTTGAAGACATTGTAGCACTCGGGCGTTAACCGTTTTCTCGTCGGTTCTTGTATAGCTATCCTACAAATATTCTTCAGCTCTTTGGTATACATTTCTGATTTCTTAATCTTCGCCACCTATTTTTACTAACATTTTGGTCAGTATAATTACCAATTTTGCCGATGATATTACCGTGTAAAATCTCAGCCCAGGTTGTTAAAGCAGTGTTGTTTGTTTCGGACATTAGTGTAGTCGCCACGAAGTGACGCGACGACTGAAGTCGTCATAATGAGGATTAGGGTGCGCTCTTTGTTCGAGGGCTTGGTTCATACCCACCTTAAAATCTTCGGCTTCGAATTAGCACCCTCATTACTATTATTGTTTTTTAATTAACTTGAGTTTTGAAATCGAAGGATGGTTTTTTGTAGTACAGTCAACGTCATATAGTTGGCAGCATCCAAAGTAGCCAAATAGTACGTTACACGTCATTATTACCGTAGTAACAAAGGCGTGTAACGAACTATTTGGCTACTTTGGATGCTACAAACTATATGACGCTGACTGTACAAACATACACAATTGATAGAGTATATGTTAAGAAATGATTTAATAACAATTAAACTACGAGTTAGGAGTAACTTAATCAACCGAAACAACTAAATCAAAAGCAAGCTGTCAAAACCCGACTGCATGTTTTGAAACCGTGGTCGATATATGTATATAAAAATCAATAAACACATAAAATCCGATTGATGTTTTTTTTAAGAATTGAGTTAAACCTAAAAAAATAACTGCTTGCTTATACATTTTTTTCGAAAAACATTGCCTTTTCGAAGGATTTAATTTGAAGCATTTCATTATTAGGAGTGTTACCTATTGTTATTGGAAATAATTGATTAGATAAAATAAACCTCACCTACTTACAGTACAAAAATAGCGGAGTTATTTAGAAAGACTTTTTTTTATTATCTGTGATCTATTTTTAAAGTCATAATAGACGAACGTCATTCAAACATAATATAAACAAGCGCAATATTTTTATTTATTCAGAGTATTATAATCGATCGGCCATTGGTTAAATTACCTAAACTAATACAGCACTTCCTGTATATCCCTTGTTTCCAGAATAGATGCACTGAACACAATCACGTTGTATTTATTGATAAGAGATTCCATGTTGGTGCCGTAGTGTTGAACCACTTGGAAAAGCTCTTCACATAAATTATTAACATTTATCACATATAAGTTAAAAGAGAAGGCCTTATTAATATACTTACTGTTGCCCCCATCAGCGCCGATCGTCAGTGTGAAATGAAAACCAGCCTAGTACCAAATTACCAATGCTACTTAGTTAAGTACATCGCTAAAAAAAATTAAAACAATGAGCTGTTTCCACATTATTAAGGATAGCTGTTGCCCGCTACTCAGTCCGCGGTGGAAAATAAAACATAGCCTATGTTACTCCGGGATAATATAGGATTCTAATGGTGAAATAGTTTTTCAAATCGGTCCGGTAGTTTCGGAGCCTATTCAATGCATCAACAAACAAACAAACAAACAAACAAACAAACAATCAAATTTTTCCTATTTATAATATTAGTGTAGATTAATTTAATCATTAGAATTATAGTAAATTTACAAGCAAAACAATTTTACATGGCCACAGCTTCGAACGTACGTGTCAGCTAGAGTCCGCCCGGCGCGCGGTGACACAAAAAAGGCGGCAAATTCAAAATGTCATTAGCTAGTAACACCAAATGCATAGCGACTGGATGGATGGGTACTCATAATGTGACAGCTTGTTTCATAGGTAAAATTGTTGCCATGTGAAGAATTTGAGAATAATGCTTATGTCACCACTAGGGAATGCAAAAACCGGTGAAAATAAAAAACCGGTTAATAACCGCCTCGACGGATTCAAAACCGGTTAACCGGTGTCTAACCGGTTTTTTGCAAACTATTTGTAATCGAAGAATTACACGATAATTTTACTATTCTTGGTTACTTTTGGTGTAAACGGCGTATTTTTTTAGATGTAAATAGGTATTTAAATGATTTACTCTGTACTAAACTAATTATACATACGGTTATTTATGTTTACATATTTATAATATATTTAGAAATGTTTAAGCGAATAAATAAAAAGCATATGATTCTTCTCATCATCTTTATAAACTTCAAAACAAATCAACAAGTGACGAATTAAATTATAAAACTTAAATTATACTTATATAAAAAGTACAATTTTAAATTTTAAATGTTTAACAAACTTGTAACTAAAATATTGGTTCTTTACTTATACTTATATGAAATTAACAATTTAACATTTCGTTTTGGTTTGGTTATTTTTATTGCAAGGGTAAATTTTCGGCTTTCAGACATCGACGTGTTATTTTAATATTTGCACACACAAACACCACACTTTCGTCAACTTGTTTTAACTCTAACTGAGTAGTGATATTAGTGGTAGCGGCAGGAGCAGGTAGCAAACTAAAACAATGGGGTTTACCCAGCCCAGCCACAAACAAACCCTTTCTGCTCTTTTTTTTAACGCGGCCGCGGCATTACTAAAACGGAGTGGGGGTGGTTAATGTTTAAAGCTGTTCAATTAGTATAGGGAATAAGTACTATATAAATTAGCAACAGCAATGTAATTTTTTCATGTAGCTCGTGTATTGTATCATTAGTTCAGCACGTTAATGAAGAAATTAAATTAATAAAACTTCTTGCTATTCGCTACACGAAAAAATCGAGTATGTATTTTTGTTTTTTACAAAATAAGAATACGTTTCCTTTCCACGCTATAAGTATTCGTCATTTTATAGTCTGAAGAATATTCTGGGGTATCTAATTGAGGCAATTTACAGTCTTTTAAGGGCAAGTTCCAACTCGGTTAATAACCGGGGAAAGTTATAAAAAACCGGTTTTTAACCGAGATCAAAAAGTTTCGGTTAATCGGTTTTTCGGTTAACCGGTTAACCGGTTTGCATTCCCTAGTCACCACTCGCTGGCTAGCTCAGACTAGCTACATAAATTGTAGTAATAAGGTAAAATATTGGAGACGTTTTATGTGTTATATAAAGTTTAGGGATGAAGGTGTCTTAATTGTAATATAATTAATTCCCTGTAATATATATTTTATATCTGACTGCAGAGATTAGTTCGAGAAGGTTTATTCCTCGACATGGTTTTATATTTTCATAAATTGTTAGAATAGGTGTATCCCAATTGTATGTACAGTCGAGTTATAAATACGACTACTACTTATAAATAGACAAGGTGCTAAAGTACCTTGTCTATTTAATGTTATGTTTAGACTGCCATATAAGTATGAATTGTCACAGCCATTAAAGTTAAAGACTACTAAAGTGTACACATATTTGTGAACTCGACTGTACCCAGTGATAATCGCCGCGCTATCAAGATGAATCTAATGACGTATCGTTTATCAACATCGGTTGAGTAGTTACGAGGGGATATAGGAACGGACATACTTACGAGGGGCGGCTGAAAAGCTATCTATCTGATTATCTACCGAAATGCATTTGTTACAAATGTCAAATAATTATATAAAACCGTTGAAAAAAATCTCTTGGTTTCTCGTCAAAATAGTCAATCACCGCATCTATCTATCATCTCGTCTATCTATCTATCATCTGTAGAAAATCTACGCCCCCTGAGATCTTTTTTCATAAGACTTCATTACTCACAGGGGTCTTAATCTGGGATGACATCGAAGCTATTTCTTATCATGGCTAGCTGTGTTGTGCGAGCCGTATGCACAGGTGCATTGTCAAAAATTTGGTTGCAGAGTTTGCTTCTCCGTTTTTCTTTTATAGCGTGCTTCAACAGGAAAAATAAATTTGCGTAATAATTGGCATTAATTGGCTTTTTTTTTATTTTTGGAAAAAAAATATGTGCAATATGCCTTCTGAATCCCAAAAAATGGTCGCCATGAGTTTACTAGCCGAAGGACGAACCTTGAACTTCCGAGGAGGCTTTTCGTCTTTGAATTTCCACTGTAGGGACTCCTGCTTCCTTTCTGGGTCCCATTGTCTAATCCAAGTCTCATTACACGTCACAATCCTGGAAATAATATCTTCCTCTTTCCCGCGACCCATGTCTAAAAACTCCTGACGACATCTGAACGTCTGTCCTTGTCTAACGGAGTCAGCAATTTGTGGACACGGCGTGCACTAAGACATATATATTTATAGGACTGTAAATTATTTCGTTTACCCTTTCCTTACTGATGCTCACATCTCTAGCTATCTCCTACTGTTTCACCCGTTGGTCTTCTAGAATAACTTTTTTTTGGCCCCGTTTTCTTCAGTGACAGCAGAAATTGGTCGTCTGCTAAGAGGATCATCTTCTAGGATCTCACGGCCAGATTTAATTTGTACCAGAACTTTATGGTAAAATTGTAGGGCACGAATCACCAAATACATGTAACATACGCTGTTTGATCTGCAATGGCGTATTACTTTCCTTATACGATTTATTTTCTAGTTTATATCGCTAGCGGTATCAGAATACCACCTAAGCGTATAACTGAAGCGGGAAAACAGTTCTATAATGAGCGTTGCCATGGTAATAACAGTTCTATAATAATATTTAAAGCATTGTTATTCCCATGGTTACGGTCATTCCGGATATCAGTTTAAGCGTTTAGTGAACACCTGACATCCTAAGAATGATGGGCAAATTGGCCCACAGAACCAATACAAATCTCATGTATACCACGTGAAAGCTAGTTACGTTAGCTTCATTTTCTAATACGGGGACAAACTACAAAAACCCTCAAGAAGAGAGTTATCATATATGTATATTTAAATGACTGTAAATTATTTCAAATATTCACACACACACAACGTTTATTACTACACTAGCTGTGCCCCGCATGCGTTGCAATGGTATTTCCCGTATATCCGACTCACGCTTGACCGATTTTACTATTTACAACCATTACAGGAAATAGTGGGATTAAGAAGCCTACATACGTTATAATTCTGTTGGTGATTGGGCTGGGTTCCATACATTTTTGCCCATCATTCTTTGTATAATAAATTGTTAATAATATTTTAATACTAATTACAATTGCGTATAAATATTACTTACAAACAAAATTAATGTTGAGACTAATTATGTGTTCAAAATAAATAAAAAGTTTAAATTTTGTAATTAGATGGTTGATGGTCCATCAACCATCTAATTACAAAATTTAAACTGATTTGTTATTTGGTTACCATGGTTACGTTCAATAAGGATATCAACAAAATGGCGTTTCGTTGGGCATTCCAATTTTTATAAGTCAGAACTGATTTTAGACACTTGCATGAAATTTGTTAACATTCAATAATTAAATTCTCAAACTATTAACCACAATTGATATTAAATAATGAAAATGACATGAGTAATTAGTTAGCAGAATCATCGAGTAAAGTATACGAGAAAAGTTAGCGATTGTTTATTTTCGTAAATATCATTTTAAGCTCCTAGAAAAAGTTATTTATGCAACGTTACATAATTAGCTCTTAAGGTACTCGTGCCTGTAATTAGAGCGCTCGCAAGCTCTGGCTCTAACCTCGACTCTTGTACCTTAAGAAGCCGCATTATGTACCAGGTACAATAAATAACCATTATGACTTATGACTGCATGCTGCTGAATTTTAATCAAATTGGTTTTTCAAGCCACATTTTCCAAGCAACGAAGTGCAAAAAACAAATGAAATGCAATGAACAAATGAGCATTAAAAAAATTAAAATTAGAACATTCAATAAAGATGATTTCATAGAGGCCAGTTTTATTTTTAACTACACATAGTCTAGGTAGATACATGCCCCTCATACATATACATACTCTTACATTGTATGTCCGTGTGTGTGTATATTATACAGCGTTACAGGTTAAGTCGGCCTAGATCCTTTAACGGGTTATAGTTATAGTTGGAGATAGTGACTAGAAATTTTCTGTCATTTGTACCAAGTATGTCCCTTCAGGGGTCTAATTACTTAATGACGAAAATAAAATGATGGTCATAGCGCTGGTACCGGCGGCCCAATCGCATGGGTACAGTCAACAGCATAAATAAGTGATCATTTATGTACCTTGTCGCTATCAATCGTTTCACAATTTCGTATGACATTTCAAACACGAAGTTAAAGTGACAAGGTACATAAATGATCACTTATTTATGCTATTGACTGTACAAGGTATAACAGTCTTGGGTATTATCAGAATTCATATAAAAAACTTAATTGAAAGGTTCCCAAGTAGTAGTAAAAATTAGTCTTCTAAATCTGCTTTGAGCATGAACCTGCCGCAATCCAGCCTCTATTTTAAGGGGACGAACTGTAATTTTACTAATACCTGTGCGGAGGCTAGCGCAAGTTGCCCGCGACTTGGTTGTCGCTCGGATCTCCGTTTCCATGTAGTTGGTAACGATAGATACTCACTGAGCGACAAGTGAGAAAATACAACTTGGGCTACCCGTGCTGGGAGCCTTTCGATTATGTTTATTCTATGAATTCTGATAATACCCAATGTTATACCTTGTTGGATAACTGAAGAAACCTGGATATTTTTAGTCCGTCTGCGGTATTGCTGCTAAAGACTTTTTTTAATATTCACGTCGGAAAAAACACCTGACATTTTTTTTCATTTAGCTACCATTCGTGTACTACGACTCAGTTTATTGAGTTAACCTTATTAATTACACGATTATTGTATAAACAATGTTCGGAAATGTTAACCTTAGTTCCGAGTTAAAGGTCAAGGCAAAAATTAAAAAAAAAAAAAACCAACGGCAGCGGCCCCGAAAATGTATGAAATTTCTGTACGTACCTGGTGTTTTACTTTTTAAAACCATGTTTAGAGTAGGATAACTAACTCCAAACGCCCAAACACACGTGAAATCTAAAATCTTCCTTGTATATTTTACTTTTTGTATGTCATAGACTAAAAAGTTAAACATATTAAAACAGCGTTTACAGTTCGCTGTTATGTTACAATTTAAACCATATTTTATTCAAATTGAATTTATCACTGTCATAGTAAATCGTACCTGTTCCTGTTCTTTTTATTCAAGGAAATTTTGCGACCGTGTTTAACATTATTAACAATTGTGTCATATTTATTCGTCTTGTTGGAGAAAAGCACTATACAAACCTCAGCAGGGAAGGGCGGTTTCTGGACTCGTATATAGCGCGCCTTCGACTACGTCTCGGTCACGCTAACTCTACTCGTCCCGCAACAGCCATTTTCCCGGTCTCTGCAGTAATGAACTATATCTTAAGTTCAATATCTTGAATACGGTTACGTTTGGGCTATAGTATTTAATATTCAAAGCGGCCAGAAATGATAGAAACTACAACCCCTTAAAGGATCTAGGTCGACTTAACCCTGTAACCCTGTTTACATAGATACAGGTCAAACTCATAAACCTCCTTTCGGGCTTCGCCGCATTCATTTGTACAACAAAAAAACCATCACTCGATTTTTCGATTCAAGAATTAAGTTTCTTAAAAAACACAATAACAGTAATGAGGGCGCCACTGGACGCTCGGTGCAGGCTTCAGGCATCCAACTCGTCCGCATCATTGTACTCTTCAGAGAGCGACAAACCATTATTAGAGTCCGTTCATGCAGACCGGTTCGGAGTAATTGTATTAAGGGTTATGTGCACTTCTTTTGTCATTAACGTAATGACAAAGGAAGTGCACTTGCAAAAATAAACCTTATTACAATGACTTAAAACTCCGTTTCCAACGTGAAAAAAATCTGCTTTCCTGTCCGAGCCGGTCTTTGTGAACCAGTGACCGGAACCGCTACCCATTTAAAGGGTTTTCTTTAGGGTATATATTTGACTGGTTTTTACAAACACTTACGGTGCGACAAGCATATCTTCGTCTTACCCCAATGAAAAGCTATCCCATACGATACAATTAATTCGACTCGGCGCTTACCAATTCCTTAAAACCCTCGTTAGGCTTTCCCTATGAAGTGTTTATTGAACGGCTTCAAGCTATTTAAATCTCTACGCACAGTCTATACTTAATATTTATGTAACACTTAACGTAATGCTGTGCTTAAATCTGAAACCCTTACGAAACTGGTAACCTCAATGGTTGTAGTTAACTAGTTCGAAGCAGTTTCCATATCATTAGGGTAAGCCTGTCGATAGGGATACGCTAACGTTGGGAGAGCAATTATGATGTAGTTACCCGATCGATAGACTTAATCAAATAAAGGGGTTTTCCGGTCCTTGGTGTGAAAGGACCCTTAATGTACGCAATAAAAATAGTGTCCTAAATACGCAGACAACAATAAATATGTTTTGGGACATATTTGTTTGGACTTAAGTTATTAATTATTAATATACCAGGCTACTTATTCGAAAATATGATATACCTAGCCCTTGTTTTATTTAAAAACACTTAAACCTATTTAATAGGTTTATACATCCAGTTTTGTAAACTTGCTTATTTGTGTCAAGTCGGTAAAAAATATTTTTTTAATCAGATTTAAGAATTTAAAAAAATCTCGGTGTATTTATTATTTAACGCATTCAGTGCCAGGACTTTTTACTTTTTATACTGAACTTAGCCAGGTGCCACATCTTTTGTTTTATATGGAGCTTGCCTACTCTAAGAACGCTCGTTCCCTTAAAACCATAATTGCAAAATATCTAATTGCCGATTTACCCGTTTTCTGAAATATGAAATACCCAAAATACCAGACTTTCTTTTTACCGTGTTTCTTTTTATATCGGATTTCCAAATCAACGTGTTTTCAAAACATCATGTTCTCTTTAAAACCGAATTCCCATAATACCAGATTTTGATAACACTAGGCCGGCAAAACACAATGTACTTGAATCACCCAGTTTCTTAAGCTACCAGATACTCAAAATATCAGATTGCCAGTTTACTTAATTCCCAACACACCAGATGCTGATCATACTTGGTTTCCGAATGCCTAAATTCCTAAAACACCGGATTTTTACTTTGGTAGATTACATAAGTACGGTTAGACAACAAAACCAACTGTAAATATCAAGTTTTATTGTCAACTATTTATAACTAGGTACTGAACTTAATCATTAGCAAATGGCAAATACAGTCTATGAATAAAAAAATAAGTAATGAAAAAAAAAAGCCGAGTCGCTGGCAAAAGCTAGTCTTATATATAATAAAGAGACTGGTCCTGACGGACTGATTCATCGTCGCCCAGCCAACGCGTCGCGTCGCGTACGGAAGCTAGAAACATAAAATTTGGATTTGCTTTTGTAAAGTAAATATCCGAAAATACTGGGTTTTTTGAAATGCAAACACCGAGTGGGTGAAAGAGTTTTTTTTTTTGACCTATTTTTTGAATCTTGGATTGAATATCTCTGAATAAAATTCATTAGACATGTATTTCAGCATTTTTACAACTCATCCCCAAAAGAAGAGAAAAGGAGTGACAAAGTTGGTATTTAACGCAAACCAAGTCCTGAAGCACCTGACCGTACTTGTTTGATATTTGATATTCTGGGGATCTGGTGTTCTTAAATCTGGTATATCGCCGGGTCAAAGGCAAAACCGACTATTTCGTCCATAAAAGTCACTAAATGTTTTGGAGAAAACCCGTTTGGAAAGTCTGGACTTGAAATTAGGACCTTATTAATGATAAAATCTCAGTTATGTGAGCAACAGATTATACTATTATTATCTATGTATCAAATAATTACATGAACAATGCAAATAATAACCATCATTAGTACAAAAAAATACAAATAAAAAAGAACTCCATCTTTTAGTTGTTTTTGCCTCTATATTACAAAACAAGCATTATCTGCAAAAGTAGTTGTTATGATTGGAAGAGATTTTATAAAAATGGTTGTTTAAAGGTATGTTTGAAATTTGACTTCTTAAGCTGTTTACCAAGACATTCGTTTTCAAATATTTTTAAAAAACTGAAAAAAATAGTTGGTTCTGCCATTCTATTTAAATATACTATGAAATTAAACATTGAAAGCAAAACTGTAATAACTTTATAAAATAACTGGATTTTATTACCTTTAATCGTTTACTTTGTATTTCCAGTCTGTACAACATAACAAATAAATGAACACAAAATAAACTAAAGATATATCAAGAAGTAGCGTTTATTCATTATTTAAAAAAAACACAAATTACACAAGTTTCTTTAAAAAAAATGTATTAAATAGACTGTTACAAATAGGATCTCGTTAGTCAGAATACCATCATTTCAATCAGTATCGGTGCCAGGTTCCTCTGATTCATCAGAAACCGTAACGTCGGGCACTCGATCTACTTTTTTGCCATCAACTGCCAAACTTTGAAACCAGCCATGATATTTATCAGGAATGACTCCTTTTTCACAAAGTTTCAATAGATCTGCTTTTTTGGCTTTCGAAATGCATAAAGGTTCTTTATACAATGGGTGCAGCATTTGTGGAAAACATGGGCCATTTGTTGCTGTTGGCGGTGGCGGTTCATTGATAACTTTCTTGACTCGTTTGACTTGCTTAGACCGAAGTCGCGTACTATAGCGATGATTTTGGTTTTGTGTTCTTGCTGGTGATGGTGATTCAAAAGAAGGTTCAATGTTCGGTTCGACGATACCGAGATCAATGTAAAAGAACTTGTCACTCATGTCGTAGTTAAAAAATATTTTTGTTTCGCCTTTGATGTAACGCATTCTCTTTATCTTTAGCCACTTGACACGTTGTCCATTACTAGTTTTTCCTTTAGTTATCATCAAACTTACGGACAATTCCTTAAGATTTTTGAAGTCATTGTACTTCATTTCTTTTACATGATAGGGTTTTTTAGTTTGGCCCTTATTTTTTCCCTTGCACTGAAGTGAAGATCGAGACCGTCGAAAAATGTTTAACCACTCTGTAATTGAATATATGTTTGAGTGTTTTTGGGCCGATTCTATGCTGCTGTGCATAGAGTCCACCTCCATGTATGAGTGACCAGACTCTAAAAATTTATGTTCAATCATTTTTAGGTTGTCAATTTTATGGACAGCCCATAATAAAACTGCGGCTATGTTTTGGTTCCTGTTTTGTCCACCACATGTATCTGAAAATAATGAAACCTCGTCGATGTGACTTGGAATTTCACTCAAGTAATGTAAAATTATCGATCCTATCTCACAGCTTCCTTTCTTGCCATTAATTTCCGTCCATGCAAAACAAAATGCTTCGTTGGGAAGAGCGCTTTCATAAATTGTCAGATTGTAAAGGGTAAGTTTTCTGCAATAATAATAAAAGACCTACATCTCCACTAGGGATTTGTAAAATTGCCTGCAAGTCAAAAGAGGCCGAAATAAAGTTATTTTCTTTTTCTGCTCTCTCCTTGTCCCTTTGTTTTTCGCTATTGCATGCATCTTTTCTTAGAATGTGCTGTGTATACTCTTCTTCCATTTTTGCTTTCTCTTCGATATCCAAACGATGATACTTGGTGCACAAGAGACATTGGTCTTTTTTAGGGATGAAAAACCCTAGGTTAAATTCGGTGCCAAATATGTTCCGATATACAGCTTCTGACACCGGATTAATGCCCTTGTTTTCACAATCCTCTACATACAATCTATATATTTTTGTAATTGACAGACTGCAATCTAGATATTGACGTTTGATATCTTTGCGCACAAAATGACTTTCCATCTTAGGGAAAGAATTTATATGGCGCCGAACATCTTCAACTTGTTCTGCTGACGTTTTATTATGAGGCTCGTGTCGTCCTCGAGGATCGTAATCGTGGGAATAAAACCCCATCGTATCTCGATTTTCTACCGCTTCTGTAACAACAGAAGGGGAAATGCATAAGGAGCTGCAAAAGAATTTTTGGCATATCTGCGTCTTTACACCTTCTTTATAGAAATGGTACTGCTTTGAGTTAGATCTCTTTGTGGTTCGTTTTCTATCAAGAACAGTTGTAGTTTTGATTGGATTTACATCTATCAACTTTAAAATCATATTTTTCCTTGCAGTATAGCTTTGTTGAGCCCAGTATTTCCTGCAAATTCTATCGCGGTCAGATTCACTAAAATTTACAGTACATTTGAATTTACATCTTGAGCAGTCTACAGTCTTTGGCACTTTGGCCCGCCTACATGTATTTTGAGTTATGTAAGGAAGGCCATCAGCTCTCCTTTTTTTTGCCACATTTCTCTTCCAAGTGTTGGGCTCTGGTATACGCCAGCGACTTTTGGGTTTGATTATTTTCCAAGCTTGCTGAAAGATTTCGCTTACAGCGGTAGTAGCAGCTATTACGGAATCCTTCTGTTGTGTTTTATTACTAATAACAATCCAGCTATTATCAAGTATTTCTTTTAACGTCAGTGTGGCAATAAAAGAAGCATCAGTGAAATCGTCCGATTCAAGCAGGTAAGGATCGTCAAAATTTTCAATACAAGGCTCGTCAAAATTTTCATAGAATGCTGATGTAACTGGCCCTCTTAAGTCTTCTAATGTCATAAGGTCTTCCAAAAAATCTATATTTTCTTTTCTTCTGAACTCACACGCGGCATTTTCACCTTCAACAGTTTTGTTTTTATTATCTTCCTTAGACCTTTCTCGTTGCATAAAATCAAAGACATAATTTTCATTCTCCAATTCAATATATCCATCTGAAAACAAAAAATAACATTAAGTAAGAAAAAACCGGCCAATTGCGAGTCGGAGTCGCGCACGAAGGGTTCCGTACCATTATCTATAAAAAATCACGTTTGTTGTATGGGATATTAACTTTATTCGGTTTTCTGTGAAAATTTCAACTGTCTAGCTATCATGGTTCGTGAGATACAGCTTGGTGACAGACAGACAGACAGTCGGACAGACGGACAGACGGACAGACGGACAGACGGACAGCGAAGTCTTGGTAATAGGGTCCCGTTTTACCCTTTGGGTACGGAACCCTAAAAAGTATTAAAATGCACATAGACCAATTCCAATACCCTAATGCAGTATCTACTCAAATTACGCATAAAATAGAAGAATTAATCATTTAGAAACACAAACACACACACGCACACAAACGTATTTATAATATTAGTAGGATATTAGTAGGATTACACTCACATGACGTCACAAACTTTACCTCGTTACAATTGGTATAGATGAATGGGTAAATGCAAACTGCTGGTCTTACCTTGTTGGTTCTTAACATCAGATTGTGTAAGAAATTGATCATAGGCTTGACAGATTAACGAGTCATCATCATCTGATTTAAAAATTTCGTCTTGTAGGTCATCTGTAATAAAACAGTTTAATAAAAGTATAATTAATTATTTAGTAAACAATCGTACCTACTTTCCTAGAAATCTTTACCTTACCCAAGAACTTCGATTTTTATCATCATTTCTAATACCTAATTTTAAGAAAGTAACTGTCGTGATTACCTAACTACACTGTTTAGGTAGGTAGGTGGTAAGTACCTAACTTTGCGCCTAACAGGCATACATACCCGTAAAAGCGTGATTGTTTCCGTAAATACATAGGTAGATAGATAATACATTATTCAAGGTACCAAAGCAGCATTTTATGGCTCACACTTTACTTTCAAAGAAAATGGTATGACATGTCGCGTGAACCACATTGTTGCAATTATTATTCTAATAGGTACCTACCTGAAGCGCCGGCTAATAGGACTGACTGCTCGGTCACAAAATCATGTACTTAACTTGTAATTTTACAGTCGAATCGTTTTATCTAATTGCTACTTTATTAATTAAGTAATTCGAAACTTAGTTTACCACACCACCGTAATCTAACCTCAAAACTATTTAAAATACTAAAAAATAAATAAATAAAATATCAGGGGACAATAAATAAATAAATATACTATCAAACTTACTATCTGGAGGTACCCCATGTTTTAAAGATGATATATTTGTTTCTGGCTCATCAGTAATCATTTTTCTTGGTCATAACACACACAACACAAACAAAAACTTATTAAATCGTATTAATACACCTTTTTCAACGTCGCCGCTCGCCGCGCAAGATTCGACTAACGGTCGGTAAGGCGGGAGGGGGACACCGACAGCGTGGGGAAGTACCGACTTTAACAACTTAATCGGTTTTGCTTCTAAACTGTTTGCTCAAAAGATACCGATATACCAAATTCCAAAACCGACTATATTCACATAGTATTTTATTACTTTGAACATTTTTACTATTTCACTACAATATTCAAGATCTAAAAAATTATAAATGTAATTAAATGTTTTTTCCATTAGTAATTTTATCTTTCATTTACATTATTATGTAGAACTGAAACCAACTAAAACAAAATGGTATTTTTTGCATATATATTTCCAAATATTGTACACAAATTAATACGAATTATTCGTTTTTGATTCTCGAACTATAAGATTAAAGATATTTTTCTCGAACTATTTGCTTCTTAATTTAACCAAAAAAGTAAATAATCGGTTTATGCATTCAATAACTCGGTAATGGTGAGACTTACGAAATAGTGGGTTTTACTACTAGATAAAAAATACAATTTTGAGTCGAATGGTATATAAAAGTCAAAAACTGTAAATTTTGCAGATAGTTGGTTTTGCCTTTGACCCGGCGATATCGAAAATATGGTTTATCTGAAATCTGGTCATTGAAAAATCTAGTATTACATGATCATGCTAAGGCGAGGCAGGTCAAGTACTATCGAGAAAATTGTGTTTTCCGAATCAGGTTTGTAAAGTATTTCAGTGTTTTGAAATTCTTATGATTTCGAAATTTGATATTTTCGGTATAAGGTTTTATAGGGAACATGGTGTATTGAGAACATGGTATTTTATAAAACTGATATAAAAAGGAACATAATATATAAAAATACTGGTATTGTGGGAATCTAATATTTTGGTAAGCATGTATATCGGCAATAAGATATTTTGCAATTATGGTTTTCAGGGAACGAGCGTCTAAGAACTCTCGTATTCTCAAACCGCGATTAGTATACACTTCGGAAGTACCGTTAGCACAAAAGTACATATAATTAATAAATATAATTAATTATAAGTCAATCTATGATATCTTCATAGTTTAACTGCAGACACTTATAGATAAAAGTTTCACAAAGAATTGCTTCATCATAATCATTGAGTTCGTATAAAAACTCTAAGTATTCTTGGTAAATGCTGTGTCATTTGTTTTATAAAAAAATTAAAGTCATAATAAATGTTTGACAACTCAATGTCATTATTTTCCACATAATTTTCATATTACCGGTTACCGAATCGCTGTACGTGTCGAAAATAAATTTGTGTAGTATATGTATAATATGAATCGTGGCAAAGTGTTAAACGGTCGGTGCCGAGAAATCATCTTCAATGTAACATATTTTAATAATGAAAATGATAAAACAAAGGTTCTTCTGAAGTCTTTGATGGTCATTCTAAGTGTAAACGTAATGATTTCTGAGGTTACTATTCCAAAGGATACATTACAGGAAATGATTGGATTACTGAATAATAATCGCAAAGTCTTAAATCGTGTGGTGGCTGCGACGGGCGTTTGCAAAAAAACAGTAATAACAATAAAAAAATAAGAGAATGTTGCCAGGGAAAATTCTCGGAAACTGAGCAATCCTAAAAAAGGAAAACGAGGGCCAAAATTTATTTTAGATAATTTTGACAAATGTGCCTTACGTAATATTATAACAAATTTGTACCGCCAAAAAATTGTTCCGACTGTGCAAAAAATATTAAATCAAGCTAAATTAGACATAAACTTTCTTGGCCAAAGAACCACATTAATAAATATTATGAAAAAACATTTAGGATTTAGCTTTAAGAGATGCACACAGAAACGGTTGGAGTTAGTAGAGCAAACGCAAATCAAAGCTTGGAGAGCTAGGTATTTAAGAAGAATCCGAGAAAATGATGCCTTAGGTCCCAACAAAAAGCTTGTCGTTTATTTGGATGAAACCTGGGTGCATTGTCACTACACTGTGAATAAATGCTGGCAGTCTACGTCCGAGCATGGCATACGAAAATATGACAGTGCTGGGAATAGATGGATTATAAATCCATGCAGGTTCTGAACACGGTTTTGTAAGGGGAGCATTAGCTATTTGGAAGGCTAATTCAAAGAAAGGGGATTATCATGGCCAAGTAAATACCGAAAAATTTCTTAAATGGATTACTAATAATCTTTTACCAAATATACCAAATTCAATTATTGTAATGGACAATGCTTCCTATCACAGCACACAGGTAAATAAACCCCCCACTTCTAGAGATAGGAAACACGTAATGATGGATTGGCTCAAAGCACATAATATTCAATTTTCAACGCAATACACAGTTCCCGAATTGTACGAAATTATTCAGAAAAATCGCCCTCCTAAAGAATACTTAATAGATGACCTATTAAAATCACACGGACATGAGGTACTTCGCTTGCCACCGTACAACTGCGACTTGAATCCAATTGAGTATATATGGCATTTAGTAAAGCAGAGAGTGGCTCAAAAAAATGTGCAACAGCGTGAAAATGAGATTGAGGCTATAACATTAGAGGCATTAGCTTCAATCACCGAAAATGATTGGAAAAAAGAGGTGGACCACGTGAAACGTATTGAAAATGACTACTGGCAAAGAGAATGCTTGGAAATTCCTCGTAATGAAGTAGTTGTCACCATAGGTAGGTACAGCAGTAGTAAACTGTTTCTATGCAGGGGTGTTATTCTCTCACAAAGCAAAGGTGAACGTATGCACAGGTGATGCCAAAGCGGCGAGTTTAAGTAGTACCATCCGAGCGATCAGAACACGTATTAGGGCATACATTTTCAATTTAGCAGCATGGCTTCTCGAACGTATAATAACGTGAACGTAAGAATGCACGCCCTAATATGTGTTCTGTTCGCTCGTACGGGACTACTTAAACTCGCTACTTTGGCATCACCTTTGCTTTGTGAGAGAATAACACACCTGTTAGATGTGAACGGTGCATATTTAACACTATTTAGCACACTAATTATCTATTTTGTTTTTTCTGTGCCAGGTGATGATACGGACACTTCTGAAGACGATGGTGTTATGAATTAATAAATTTTGATGGTGTTCCTAAATTTAATTATTACACTATTTGTATTTTTTTAAAGTAGGTAAATATAATTATTTTTTTCCCAAGGTTTAAACTTCTTGGTACAGAAATATGCATTTTCATTTATCTGCACACTCTACCATTGACAATGTCATTTCATGTATTAATTCAGAAACGACATATGTGCTCGATTGTATTCTAATCGCGGTTTGATAATATGCATTGAAGGCATTGGGTGTAAGTCCGGAGAACTCTTATATGCGTTTCCGGCAGTGAATGCGTTAAGGTATGTCGTGTTTAGAGTTCCGTGGTCAAACTAATAACCGTTTTAATTTAAATACCTTCAGGGTAGAAAGTTGAGAAGCGGTTAGTGAGGGTCAAGATTTACGGTTTTTGGTAAATTGTACTGTTTGCGGTACAGTCAAGGAATTAAATTTGTGACCCACCTTAGTTCCAAAGTCAATCTGATATTGTACAGCAATAAGGTTGAGTTACCTATCAATTACAAATAACTTGACATCTCTAATGACAATGACGACATCTTGAAGCAGATTTTCTTTGAAATGGGTAACATTATTAACGTTCGTGACCCGTACATGAAGAACTACTCGTACACCAAGTATACGAAGAGTCGATACGCTATAGGCGTACAACTTAATTAAGAGCGGGGGTAGGTATGCATGAGGTGCGAGGAGAGAGCAACGGTGACTAATCACTCACTCCCGCCACTCATGCTTACCTTGGCCCTTAATTAAGTTGTAGATGTAGAAAGACAAATCGTGTAGCCAATTGTCAAGCGTAGGTACCAGGGTTTTGCAAGCGTACAACACAGCTTGTAGCCAGATGCCCATTGGTCAATCCCTGACATGTGGACTCTAGTAAATTACACACGTTTAGATAGAATAAGCGGCTAGTCGCGTAGCGGTCGGATTACTGCTGCGGATTTCCCACCAGGCGAGTTTTTAAAATATTAGTGAGTAAATACGCAACTTGAACTAGATAACAGTTTAATAGTAAAACATAGTTCTTGTGTTTCGATCAACAATAATAACTAGATAACGGGTCAGCGCAAAAAATACTTCTCGGTTACTAATCCGGCTGCCCCATTTCAAAACCTAGTAAGTCTCAAAAACTCAATGTGTGCACAAAAAAAGCCGCTTGTCCATTTTTAAACCTAGTATGTCACAAAACTATTTTAAAACTTAGTATGTGAGATGCACTTACTACGTTTTGAAAATAACAGAGAGGCTTGAAAATGTTCAGCCCACTCAATTAATTTCAAATACTAGTATCTATGTCACAATTATGGCGCATAAATCATGTAATATAGGAAATTAAAAATAAATACCTACGTATTCGTCTTAATCTAATTAACGAAAAACGTATCACTTCTTGAACAAATATTGCAAAAATTGGTACGGCTGTGATACTTAAAACATGTTTTTTCGCTCTCCTGTAAAATTACCTCAATATCCCTTACTCGGCAACTGATTACGGCTCATTTGCGGCGTGAGGTCTTAATTTTGATTAGTTAAAATTCAAAGCAACACAGCTGACAGGCAGCTAATGTCAACACACATCAGACATCACAATGCCAAAATATGCACAAAGAAGTTGCAAAAATAATTATCGAAAAAGAATTGTATCGATCGGGGTGTCTTACTTTCGGTAAGTACCTACTTGTAGAATATTTTATTTTCAAACTTTTCACTAACAATTTATTTCATATTTCCAACAAAATAACAATATTGAAACCACAGCTAAGAATGTTGGGCTATTCCCAGTTGTCCACTCCCCTAAACAAATTCCCAAACCCCAGGGAAAATCTATTAAAGTTAAAAGATTTACCTACTTTAATCGAATATTGAATTTATTTCATATATTGACATATCTGTTTACATAAGACAAGTGACAAGACAGTCAACAGCTAGAAAATAATAAGGAGGTTTAATACTCCTTAACATCCGGCTCCATTTTTGATTCCGGACATCTTGCATAATTCCGAAATCCTGGGACCATACAGAGGTTTGGTTAACATGTCTGCAAGTTGTCTGGAAGCTGATACTTTGCAGACTTCTAGTATATTGCGATCAACGCATTCTCTTACAAAGAAAGATCTAATAATGTGCTTCGTCCTTTGGTGGTATTCGTGTGGTGGATGATTGGCCAGCCTGATTGCTGATTCGTTATCAATGAAAAGAGCTGTTGGCCATTCCTCATCAGTGAGGTCTTTTAAGATTTTCTTCATCCATATAATCTCTCGAGCCGTTTCGCTAGCGGCTACGACTTCTGCTTCGGTTGATGAGATTGCAACAGTGGACTGGCGTTTACTCTGCCATGAAATTGGTCCTCCTGCAAATAGACACAACATGCCAGTGGTAGAACGTCCTGTGCTATGATCACCCCCGTGATCAGCGTCACTGTAGCATTCTAGGCCAGGAGCTTCCTTACTCTCATAAGCAATGCCTTTGTCCATTGTACCTTTTATATAGCGTAGACAGCGTTTAACGGTTTGAATGTCCTCCTTGGTAGGATTATCCAAGTTTCGTGATACAACGATTATGGCATAGGCTATATCTGGCCTTGTCCCAGTCATAAGATAAGCCAGGGCTCCGACCGCTTGACGGTACGGAAAAGGTCCAGAAGACTCTTTTTCTTCTTTGCCATTTGACTTCAGGATTGGTGATGGTACTGCCTTACAGTTCTCCATACCAAACCTTTCTAAAACACGTTTCGTGTATGCTTTTTGATGCACAAAGATGGAACCATTTGATTTTCTGTCTATTTCCATGCCGAGAAAATAATTCGCTGGTTTGATAGTTATCTTAAATCGTTTTTCCAACTCTTCTAGAAATGCTTTGGTTTCTTTTTCGCTATAAGAAGCAAGCAATCCGTCATCGACGTACAGGGCTAAGATTATTTTATTTTCGCCTCTCTTACGAATGAATAAGCAGGGGTCTGCTTTGCTTTGCTTGAAGCCAATATCAATGATGTAATCTGTAATACACCGATTCCAACACCGTGGTGCTTGCTTTAAACCGTAGAGACTTTTTTTCAGCTTAAACACCAGCTTAGAATTAGTTGCATAACCTTCTGGAGGCTTCATATAAATCTCCTCGTCCAACTTTCCGTATAAGAAGGCAGTTGCTACGTCAAATTGAGATAAAGTCATTTTTTCTTTGGCAGCGACACTTAAAAGTGCTCTTATGGTACTGCTTCTTGCCACGGGACTAAATGTCTCATAGAAGTCCAAACCTTGTTTTTGTGAATAACCCTTGATAACTAATCTGGCTTTGTATTTGTCTAAAGTGCCATCAGGATTAGTTTTAATCTTAAATATCCATTTACATGGAATGGCTTTTCTGCCCTTTGGTAATTCAACTAATTCCCACGTCTCATTCTCTTTCAAGGAATTAATTTCGCTGTTGATGGCATCTTGCCATTTATCCCGATCTACTCCAGACATAGCTGCTTTGAATGTTTTTGGTTCAACAGCATTCAACGTCATATTGATATTGCAGATATGATCTCTGTATCGACTTGGAGGTCTGAGATTACTACGGTCTCTCAGTGTCATTTGACCTTCTCGTTCAATCTCATTGGCAGGTTTTTTTTTTTTTTTTTTTTCGTTTATTATTCAAAAAAGGTAGACCATGATTCTCAACAAGTTCTGTTTCATCATCTCCAGATTCAAAAATTTCATCTTGTTCTAACTCATGTTCTGTATCGTTCTGCTCTGATTGAGGATGAAGATCTTGTCCCTCTAGTACATCTGGCTCTTCATGCACGTCCTGCTCATCAACTCCATTCGGTCGTGATGGCGAAGTGTCACTGGAGGTATCATTTTGTTGTATAATATCTGTTAAGTCCATTGATTTTTCTGGTAGATCTGGTAGCTCATACTGAATAGTTTTGTTGGTCGAAGTAGTAGGTTGTGAAATGCTTGGGTCCTCTTTCTTGTTATTGTAATCTAGTAGCGGAGTTTCTTCAAACGTCACATCTCTGGATCTTATCAACTTATGATTTTCTTTATCCCAGATTCTGTATCCTTCATTCCCATCGTATCCAATCAATATTCCTTTCTGAGCTTTCTTGTCTAACTTCTTGCGATTAGGTTTAGGAATATGAGCGTAGCATTTGCAACCGATGATCCTCAGGTGTTTAATACCGGGTTTCCTTCCATACCATAACTCATAGGGTGATTTGCCTAGTAAGCTTGATGTACCGGTGCGATTTAGGATATACCCTGCTGTATTAATAAGTTCTGCCCAAAGACCTTGAGGTAACTGTTCATGTGCATGCATCATTGCTCTCGCAGCTTCTACAACGGTGCGATTCTCTCTTTCCACGCATCCAGCTTGTTCATGAGTGTGAGGCATCGTCAGTCTCTGTTTTATGCCATGGTTAGTTAAGATTTCCCGAAATTGTGCATTATCGAACTCTCCTCCATTATCACTCAAAATTTCTTTTACAGTGTGTCCTGCAGCTTTAGTTTCAGCCAGTACTCGCTTAAGCATCACCCATGCTTCAGATTTCTGCTTTAAGAAATATATTAATCGATAATGAGTGTAGTCGTCTTTGAACATTAGGAAATATCGAAACTTCTGTATTGAATACGCAAAAGGTCCGCAAATGTCTACATGTAAGAGTTCTCCAGCTTGAGTTGCTCTTACTCTCGTGCCAAACTGTTGCTTATGCGCTTTTCCGTAGATACATCCTTCGCACAGATCTGATTTATTATCCTCCACTTTTAATCCGAATTCTTTTTCAATCAGTTGTTTGACGTGTCTTTTATTTTGATGAGCTAGCCTTTCATGATATACTTGTAGGGGATTTGTCAGTACCGCGTTAATCTCCGTGTTTGGTGTCAGGCAACTAAGGTTCAGCTTATAAAGTCCGCCATTTCTCTCCCTTTTACCGGTTAATCTGATGGATCCAGCTACTTTCAGAATACACGTGTCTGGCGTCGACTCGAAGACGGTGTCATACTCATGATCATGTGCAGCAAGAACAGAAAAAAAGGTTAATTTTTATATTGGGAACATACCAAACATCTTTGAGTGTAATGTGATCTCGTCTTCCAAACACATTAGCTTCAGCACGAATGGTTCCTTTTCCAAGTGCTTCTATGGCTTGACCATTGGCTGCTGTGACTGAATGTTGGCCTTTGAAATATTCAAATGTTTCAAAAATATCAGCTCTGTTCGTTACATGGCTAGTTGCACCATTGTCAACAAACCAGTTATCTTTGTCTACAACTGAATTATTAAGGGTCAAGACGGGTAGAGTTAGATTTACTGCGGGCCGATTATGGTGACACTTATCGACGCGATAAAACGTTTTTATCTCAAGATCATCGACATTATATCACTGTCGACGTAAGCTATTTAATATGGTGGCATCGGTTACATTGCATTATCCACTTTTGACAACGATATACGACAAACGTCATATTTTATCGACTTTGCTTAATATGGGTGGCCACTTTGGATCGACTTTTGACATCTCAATTCGATAAGTTTATACAACTGCCGGGTTGGTGACGACAAGACATTTCATTTGGAAAAATACTCAAACTCATGTAAAATTTAAGCGTAAGTAAGTATTGGTTTTATAATATTTTTACTTATTAAAAACCGTTTAGTTACTTATAATAAAGGCGTTTTACATTATAATTGGTATACCTAAGCTGTATTTTTTCGTAGAATGTCTAGATACTACTACTACAGTCTCACGCTGCAAACGGAGAAGGAAAGGCGAAAACTACAGCGCAGGACGATTCGAGACGCGTCGAATCCTTTCGAGCTTCCGGAGGAAGAGTTCCGGCACGTCTACAGTCTGTAAGGAGATGGCTCTCCATTTATGTGCCGAACTCGACGTCGACCTCCAGCCGCACAATAATGACGGTTTACCCGTCTATATTAAGGTAATATTTATTGTTTATTATACATATAAATAATGTTACTTTAGGCACAAGGTGAAGAGCCAGAAAATTATTGTTAAAGCAATTCGTAAAAATGTACCCTTTCACAGGTTCTAACATCGTTGCATTTTCTGGCGGATGGTAATTACCAACGCAGAACAGGGCAGGACCACGGTTTGTGCATTGCACAATGCACTGTGAGCAACTATCTGGCTCAGTTTACGGACGCTGTAATCAGAAGGTAGGCATGAAAGTTGAAATAATATATAACATTATCGTTTTCTAAATTGTTAATGACCCAATGGACCTATAGTTTTGAAGTGAAGTTTATTTACTTACTAACATTTTCATATGTGCTACTTGCTTTAATTTTTTTAATTAAAAAGTCCATCAGTTATAAGTCTTCCTCCGGGATATAACTATCTCTGTACCTATCAAATTTTTATAGGTATATTTTAAGGCTTTGAACAGTATAGACCAAACAACAAAACAAACAGGCAGACTTACACAATTATAATATTTGATTTAACCAGTGCACAGTGCTGCAGTGTTATTAACACACCATCCCGTGGGAAAAGTGCTTTTAATTTATTTTATATTTTGTAACTTTTTAGTGTAATAGTACTAACTTTTGTATATTTGGGTTATCTTTTATTTAGTTTTCAAGGTTGCTATACCCTAATATGGTTCATGTTTAGCACTATATTACACTCATTTAATATATAAATGAAAATTTAATTACTGTCCTCACATTATGGCACATATATTTCAGACAGGAGTTGTTGTCTTAACTTAGCTCCACATGGATACCCTGCAAGGGAACCACAAATAATATACCTACTCAAGTTTTAATACTAACATCATTTAATTACTACAATAAATGGGAATTTGGTTTTTAAATAAAACATAAAAATAGTTAAATATGAACTTATAATTATTCACAAACTTGATGTTAAATCCAAATGCAATTACAGTAGGTATAACTAAGTATTATTTTCAGGCTCATGAGAAGATGGGCAAAGTTCCCTGGAACAGACCCCAATAGACAAGCTGTTGCTGGGGAGTTTAGCGCAGCTTACAGAGTGCCCAATGTGTTAGGGACCATTGACTGCACACACATCAAAATTTTCCCGCCACCACTTCCCCACAGCATAAACTACCTCAATAGAAAGGGGTTTCATTCCATGAATGTGCAGTTGGTAAGTAAAAAACATTAAGCAGGTCAAAACCCCCATGTAATTGCTCCTATACCCCAACAGAATTTTATCGTTCTATAAAAACAAGTTTTTAATTTAAATTAAAATGCATTGAAATCCATTCAACCTCAATCATTTAATATAATTTAAAAAATAAAGAAATAAAAAAGATTCATGGCTCCTCCTCAGTTATAATTTGCGTGTCCTCCAGCCTGAAAAGAAAAAGGATATCATTTTATATTTTATTGTTACATTACATTATTATTAATTGTTACATGTAAATTAATTTGCCATAACGATAGAGAACCGTTTTTTTTACCTATACCTAAGTACATACATATAACTTGTAAGAGTTTAGAATTTAATTTCTTATTTACATATTATTTTTCAGAACACTTGATATGGAGCTGGCTGCCACAAACAGCAATGAAATCCTCACCACCCAGCAGCTACCGGCAAATGGGCTTTTACTAAGAGTGGCCCAAGAAAAAAGGGCCACCATAGTAAATAATTATTTTGCTTACTATTGTGTTTTATTCCATTCCCATATAAACAGTTAAAGTAGAAAACTATATTTTAACAGTATAAAAAATAGCGCTCGTTCCCTTAAAACCATAATTGCAAAATATCTAATTGCCGATTTACCCGTTTTCTGAAATATGAAATACCCAAAATACCAGACTTTCTTTTTACCGTGTTTCTTTTTATATCGGATTTCCAAATCAACGTGTTTTCAAAACATCATGTTCTCTTTAAAACCGAATTCCCATAATACCAGATTTTGATAACACTAGGCCGGCAAAACACAATGTACTTG
Source organism: Acleris sparsana (assembly GCA_923062465.1). Classification (NCBI taxonomy): domain Eukaryota; kingdom Metazoa; phylum Arthropoda; class Insecta; order Lepidoptera; family Tortricidae; genus Acleris; species Acleris sparsana. Next base: position 68,536,491 of record OV281285.1, on the reverse strand, counting down.
AATCACCCAGTTTCTTAAGCTACCAGATACTCCAAATATCAGATTGCCAGTTTACTTAATTCCCAACACACCAGATGCTGATCATACTTGATTTCCGAATGCCTAAATTCCTAAAACACCGGATTTTTACTTTGGTAGATTACATAAGTACGGTTAGACAACAAAACCAACTGTAAATATCAAATTTTTATTGTCAACTATTTACAACTGAACTTTATCATTAGCAAATGGCAAATACAGTCTATAAATAAAAAAAATCATCATCATCATGGTGGCCTTTTGGTGATCCAATCTTGGATGTAGGCCTCTTCCCTCCAAAATTTTGGTGAATTCAAAATATTTATATAGGTATAGGTACACATTTTTTTATCGGCTTCAAAAAAAGGAGGTGGTTCGCAATTCCCCGGAATCTTTTTTTTTACGTATGGTACCTAATTAAGGTAAATGCACCTATCATACGTCAGAAGGAGGGTTATGTTTTTCGAGCGTATGTATGTATGTATGTATGTATGTCTATTTCTGAGCACGCTCTGCAGCCTAAACGGCTTGACGGATTTTAACATAGAGGTGTCATTCGATTCGTCTTAGTTGGCGAAGTGACATAGGGTACATAATATTTCAAAAGGCGTCCTCGAAAAAATAATGGACGGGCATTTTTTTTAATTATTATTATGACAATATGCGTATCAAATGAAAGCTATGAACAACTCATCCCCAAAAGAAGAGAAAAGAAGTGACAAAGTTGGTATTTAACGCAAACGAAGTCCTGAATCACCTGACCGTACTTGTTTGATATTTGATATTCTGGGGATCTGGTGTTCTTAGATCTGGTATATCGAAAATATGGTTTATCTGAAATCTGCTCATTGAAAAATCTAGTATTACATGATCATGCTAAGGCGAGATAAAGTTCTTTCGAGAAAATTGTGTTTTCCGAATCAGGTTTGTAAAGTATTTCAGTGTTTTGAAATTCTTGTGATTTCGAAATTTGATATTTTCGGTATAAGGTTTTATAGGGAACATGGTGTATTGAGAACATGGTATTTTATAAAACTGATATAAAAAGGAACATAATATATAAAAATACTGGTATTGAGGGAATCTAATATTTTGGTAAGCATGTATATCGGCAATAAGATATTTTGCAATTATGATTTTCAGGGAACGAGCGAAAAATAGGATCAAGCTATCTGTACCAAACTCAATCTTGAATTAAGATTAAGGTTCAGTTCAGCAGTTTAGCAGCTAGAACGTAAAAGACAGACTGAGTTACCTTGCATCTACATATTAGTGTGGATTATAAATGATCTACCATATTATGTTTGAGTATGGATAAAATTAAAGCTTGCTGGTTTCTCCTTAAAATCCTATTCTGCTCCCTCAGAATGTCATTGTGTTCTGACTTGAGATGATTCAGTTTTACTAGTTGTTGTATTATATTCTGTAACATAAAATACAATTGCTTTATTTTTATATAAAAAAAGTCATTATGAAACAAAGGGCATTAGGTAAGTTTGTATGGACAATATGGTCATATTTTTTCCCAGGGGACATGGACAATTTTCTTAAAATAGTTTAAGAGGACCTCTACCTACATACAGGGTGTCCCAAAAGTACCACGCCACAGTGACACCGGAGGTAGGTCAGCTCAAGAGGAACCTAACCAGCCTAACATGACCTCAGTAAAAGTTGCACGGTTTTCGAGTTATTAGCGAAATGAAGATTTTTAAGAATTTTCCCCTTTGCTTTTACTTTTTAGTACCAGTATCGACTTGGACAGCTTTTAATAACAGTTTTTATGTGTATCAAATCACGAATAGCTAATTTAGAAGTCTGAAGTGTTATTTTGTCAATAACTACTACAAGAATCTAAAAAAAGTTCGACGTATCTCGATTTAAATTGTCACAAAAACATTAATTTCAACTTTGATCATCTGCCACAAAAAAAAACAATTAGAAACGAAACAAACAAGTAACGCCAATAAATTAGATACATTATTCAGATTCAGAAATGGTATAACACATGTATCTTACTACGAAAACGATAAGCATTTTTGTCATTTTAGTGATGCCTCATGGAACTAACCTAAAACTTGAGCTTCGAAAGCAGTCACTAAGTGCTACAAAAATGTTGTGGACAGCGGTTTTGCAAAATATCATGAGGGCTAATTTGTCACTCTTTTGAATGTTAACTTATTTTAATTTCAATGGGCCGGATAAAATGGCAATGAAAATAAAAACAGATTTTTTTTTCATTCATTTATTGTAAACTTAATTAGGTTACATTACAATAAGTGTTCAAATTGTCTCCCATGGACTCGAATGCACAAAAAACATCGTTTTATAAAATTTCGGCTCAATATCCGTAAACTGACTTCCGATATGGTACGGGCAGCATCAAATACTCGTTGCCGCAATTCTTCCTCAGAACGTATTGGTTTTGCGTAAACTTAGTCCTTCAAGCAGCCCCAATAAAAAAAATCCAGTGGGTTCAGATCTGGGGAACGCGGTGGCCATAAAAACTAATAAGTGTCCAGGTAGGAGACAACTTGTGCGGGAGTGTGAGCAGTGATGGAGTGCAGCATCAGGAATCATCTTTTCGCAGTAAGATAACATGTGTTATACCATATCTGAATCTGCATAATGTATCTAATTTATTGGCGTTACTTGTTTGTTTCGTTTCTAATTGTTTTTTTTGTGGCAGTTGATCAAAGTTGAAATTAATGTTTTTGTGACAATTTAAATCGAGATAAATCGAACTTTTTTTAGATTCTTGTAGTAGTTATTGACAAAATAACACTTCAGACTTCTAAATTAGCTATTCGTGATTTGATACACATAAAAAACTGTTATTAAAAGCTGTCCAAGTCGATACTGGTACTAAAAATGTAAAAGCAAAGGGGAAAATTCTTAAAAATCTTCATTTCGCTAATAACTCGAAAACCGTGCAACTTTTACTGAGGTCATGTTAGGCTGGTTAGGTTCCTCTTGAGCTGACCTACCTCCAGTGTCACTGTGGCGTGGTACTTTTGGGACACCCTGTATAAATATATGACATTAAATGTCTTTGATAATATTCGAGCCAAAATATTAAAAAGATATACATTTCAAGTTTTCATTACTAAAAGACAGTATTAATAGATAGAATATATAGAATTTTGAATAGATCATTCTGTCATAATAATACCTTCATAACTTTTAGGTATGCCCTTCTTTTTCTTCTGTTCTTTGTGTGCAATGTAATGTGGTAAATAAGGCGATGTAGGCTAAAACGTTAATGTTACCCGAAAAATATGAATGTATAGTTAATAAACAAAATACTTACGATTTTCCATGATGCGACGGATTTCTCCGGGCTAAACTCTCGCAACATCGAAGCCAGATTTTGCCACTCAGACTCGTGTCTTTGAGATCCGAGTGGCCCACTGAACTCCCAGTTTGCGAATAAGGGGTGGCTGGCCATATATTCAATATTTTTTCTTTTTTGTACTGCTGTACAGCGACTGTAACACAACATGATTGTTTTAATCATTAACAATAAATAAAGAAATTGACAATGCACTTACACTCATATTAGTTCACAGTGTTAAACTTACACTTTTGTTGTTTGTCTCATTTTCGGTTTATCCAAGAACAATTTCGGACCGAACTAAAATTCCAATACAAACAAACTTTAAACTTTCGTAGGTACTAAACTACTAACCATAAACTAATAACCATAGAATATAGAACTACCGAATCAAGATGTCAATATAACCCATATATTTTTAATAGTATGGCGTCCGGCTTCTTTCTATGACTAATTTATAACTTCCCATTTTAGAAGCATTATATAAAGTCCGCCATTCGACATCCAACATGTGCAAAAATGTATTGATTTCGTGACACTAGCAACTTTTTTGCAAATTGGTAGTAATCTCATGTGATTCTTGTCACACTAGGCTTAAACACAATAGTCGTCGCTTTATCGGCGCAATAACTTTATCGACATTGTCAACCATATTAGGGATTTCGATAAAATAGACGACTTTGTTAAAAATTTATACATATCCACACGATAAAAAGGTGCCACGCATAATTGGCCCGCTGGAGTAGACTCTTTTGGCTCTTTCGGTGGTCTACCATCAGAAATCCATTTCTTACATTGTTTCACTCTATGACCGTTCATTCTACAATATTTACATTTTAATTCTTTTCCTTGCTTATTTTTGCCTTTCATAGTTTTTACATAAAGTGCCTCTGAAGTGCTCGCATTCTCAGTCTTGTTCATTAAGGTTTTCTCATGGGCACATATTTGGGTAGTAAGATTTTCAACAGTCCTGTCTTTCTTGGTCATAAGTAGCCAACTCGATTTGAAGGCAAAATATTCTGTCGGTAAAGTGTCCAAAATCTTGCAGATTAGCAGCATGTCTGGTAATTTTGAATCTAACTGGCTGTTCAGTTCATGCCAGATATTCTTTAACGCAGAAATATGGGTTGGCATACCATGTTCAAGTTCTTTCTTATAACTGAAAAAACGCAGGCATATATCATAGCTCTTATCTTCACTACTTTCTCCATATAACCTATTGAGTTCTTGCCATACCTCTCGTGAACTTGTTAACCGCATGACATAATTTAAGACCTCATCTGTCATATTAGTCGTGATCAGCACTAAAACGGCACTGTCAATATTCATAAACTCTTGTAATTCTTTCTCATACTTCGTTTGCAAGGCACTGTCTGCCTCTGCAGCTGACGGCTGTTGTGGTCTACATCGCCTACCTTCAATAATATCCAAGGCTCCGGGGATGGCCTTTATGACAACCATTATTCTATATTTCCATGATTTGAAGTTTTTCGAATCTAGGTGTCCTATCTGCACCCTAGATGCTTCTACGATCGCCCTGTCCATAGCGGTAGATAGCTGGTACAGATTTCACGACAACGATTTCCGTTTAATATTACGAAATTCTTTCCTAGTATTTACATACTTCTTCTCATTAAAATATTTTAATATTTTTGCTCTGCTACCATATTAAAGTTAAAAGATTTACTTTAATCGAATATTGAATTTATTTCATATATTGACATATCTGTTTACATAAGACAAGTGACAAGACAGTCAACAGCTAGAAAATAATAAGGAGGTTTAATACTCCTTAACAAAATCCGTCAATGTTTTTAAAATAATGGGCTGGTACGGTTTTTGTGCTCATCAGTTGACGCCACTTGGTTTAAATCAAAGACCTTCATAATAGACGAACAGTGTGTGGAAGCGAGAGTGCAGCCTCTTTATGCACGAATACGAGTGCGACAGTGACAGCGAAACACGTTGACGTTGTAACTATTTTGAAAGCTAATGGTACCTAGGCCCAAAAAGAAACGCACGTTCGGATGCACACATAACCGTAAAATTGCAAATAAAACTATCTGTTAAAGTTTGAAATGTGTTTATTATAACTATTTTATACAGTAGGTACAATAAAAATTTTTATTTAATGTTTTGAAGACAAAATTAATGAAAAATAAGAAGTTTATCATGTATCTACATAATTTTGTTATCGTTTTAACAATCTTTAATTTCGTGACATAAACCGCGGGGGCAGTTTCAGAACGCATTTCAAAAATAGTTTCCTAGTTAGGTTTTTTTTTTAAAGCCACAGACTACATAAAGCTGTATAAAGTTGTTAAAGTAAAGTTGTTTGTTAGTTTTATCTGTTTCATGTTTATTTTTTCCACTTTTTATTTTATTAGTATTTTGCAAAAATGCTTGTGATTGATGCATATGCGATCGTGTCGTTATTTAGTCGTGTATTCACCAAGTGGTCACAACGGAAGACCTGCGTTGGTCCTGCCAGCTTCACGCTGTGTTGTTCTCGCTGCTGAGGTGAAAAGTTGTATGTCTCACACGAGACCAAAGTTTTTTACGTCTCGTATCTTTGAATCCCTCGCTACGCTCAGGATTCTAACCTAGAGTCACTCGCTACGCTCGTGATTCAATAATAGAATCCTTCGCTTACTCGGGATTCAAAATCATCACTCGCAGCAAAAACCAACTTTGCTCTCTTGTTGAACAAATAACTATTTCATTTTATAGACAAGGCAAACGAACCCATGCCACCTGATGGTAAGTGGGACTTGTGAGCAATAGACCTTTCCTAATGATATGGGTAATTTGATCCCGGGGATCATTTTATACACACGAAAAGGGATCATTTTACATCAAACATCAAATTTCAAGGCATCGATCAAAATATGAGTTGAGGAGTAAAAGGACAAGTTACTGATTTTTAATCTCCATAATTCTTATCTTTTTTGTGTTTTGCTATGTCAACCGACACATAAACAATGACAATGACACTTACTAGCAATCTTGTCATATTCATATACAATCTTATGAATGTCATATTAATAGGCAACAAGTTTAGGCCACGTTGCAGACGAATATAAAACATAAGTGCCATAACTGTAGAAGTTGAAGAGTGGATGAGTTGTGCGTGCGAGTTTAATTTGATTTAGTTACTTGGGATATGTAAACATATGGCTTAACTTGCCTTAAAAGTGGCAATATCGCAATTATAACAGTCTGTTGTACCAAAGATTTCGTAAAAAGTTTTTTTTACAGCAATGGATAAATCTAGAAAACTAGACCGAAACGAGCCTACTATACGACATTTTTATCTCCAAATTAACTCAGGAACACGCTGTTAAAATCCTTCGGGTACGTCCCAGGCATGGTGTACACATTTAATAAAACCTACCTACTTGTATAACTCTGAAAACTAAACCAAATGGTAGACAAATATATCTGAAAAAACATTCTTTACATGTATACCTACTCTGATTCTTATTATTCCAAGATAATATGATATGATATAATCTGATTCATATTCGTAATAATTCGTAATAAAAAAAAATATTCGTATAAAACGTAAGCTTGACTGCAACGCGCAATGCAAGTCTGTGTAATTTATATTACTTATTATCTCAAGTTATTTTGTTGTAGTCACTCTCGGAAACTATTCACAAAGTTAGTTTATACCTTGTTTGTGGCCTGATAGGCATTTGATAACCAGTGCTAAACCTAGTATAAAGTGCTTATTTGTTCCGACGGCGAGATTTGACTGCGAAGTTAACGAGTGTTCGACCCAAACCCATAAGCGCCACGATCTGCACGGCGCTTACGCTCTTTTGACCGCGGCCCAACGATCAGTTAACGCGGTACTTCGTTAGTTAAACTAAACTCTGTTCTCGGTTCACCTTCATAGTTTGTGAGAAATAATATTTGTGTATAATGGAATGTGTATAATGCTCCGTTATTGCCAAAGTAGAGGAACAGATGAAATGTACTGCTTGCTCGGGGCTATACCACTATGCTTGCGTCGGTTTAACAGAGACTGATTTTAAAAAGATACTCCCAATGAACAAATTAAAATGGAAATGTCCATCTTGTAAACATGCTAAAAAGGGCAACAGTCACCACTCCAGCCCGGTCGCTCCCAAGGACCATATACCTACCTATCGATGAGAGTAAATCTGTCCCACTCAATTATAAATATGGATGCCAGGTCAATAATGGCCCATATCGACTCCAGGTTCAACATACTGCAGAGCACCATTGAGTCATTTAAATCGGATGTCACCGAGCAGCTCAATAAATTAGCAGGGACAGTGAGGGCCTGGGAGATAAAGATCAACGACCTCGAATCAGCTGTAAATACAGTAACGAACCAAGTTATCAAGCTGGAATCCGAGCGGGAATCCTTACTTTGTGAGATGAGCGATTTAAAGCGCACTTTTCAGTCGCTTAAAATCGACAATACGCGTAACGAGCAGTGGGTCCGCCGGTCTAAAATGCAAATAAATGGGGTTCCTCGAACCGAAAGTGAAAACTTATTCCTAGTAATGCGGAACCTTGCAAGTAAAATCGGGTTACCCATCAACATGGACACGGATATCGACTTTATTACTCGCATCGCTGTCAAAAACGACACTGATAATAAAAAACCTAAACCTATTATTGTAAAATTCCAAGCAAGATACAAAAAGGACGATTTCTTATCAGCTATTCGCAAAATGAAAAATCTTACGGCTGGCGATGTGGGTTTTTCAGGGAGCAGGTCCAATGAAAGAATCTATGCCAATGACCACCTGTCATCTTACAACAAGTCGTTACTACAAAAAGCTAAAAACATAGCGAAGGAAAACAATTATGCCTACTGCTGGGTGCGCAATTGTACAGTGATGGTGCGTCGTTCGGATAAATCACCGGTGATCTATATCACCTCAGAAGGTAGTTTTAAAAAAAAAAACCTAATAAGTGTTATTTTGCATGAAACGTTCATGTTATCATTTCTACCTACTGTAAATGACTGGCATTCTCTAAGTTACTGTTTGTTATAGGTAATAACCGTGAATGTTGCTGGGAAGATCACGCGGTTCAATCTCATTTCTTTATTATTATTTTTTATGGTTGTGTATGGTGTCATATATGGAATATCGGTGTCTCAGATATATAACTATTATTATTATTTGTATGTCTTTACCAATCACGGGACTATGGGAGTCCCGGACCTTTGGAAGGCGTACATGGAGCCGAAGCCAACACGCAGAGGCCCTTTAGACAAGTTTAATTTAGGAAAGTTATGGGACACCAACCGGCGATTGTCCCTGAGTTCAAACTAAAGAAGTATGCTCCCACGGACAACCACCGGTCAGTGTAAAGACTATTTAAGAAGGATGGGAATACTAATAATAGGTTCTATGAATGAACTGATATGGATTGGTGAACTAGGCTATTGATGAAACTACGGCGCCTGCCTGGCCAATGCTTATTACTTTGGTTTAAATGGCAGGCGGTGACTCGCCAACTCAATGGAATGGACCTCCCGAAATAGCCACATATATATAGCAGCAGGGAGGCAACAGTTCCAGAGGGGCTAAGGGTGGAGAGGTGCTTCTGGACTTTAAACGACCATAAGGTGCCCACTCACCACTTATGCAACACATCCACCCTTCGAGCATATAGGTCTTGCGACTCCACTCTGACCGGCCGATAAAGGCAAGCCAGAGGTGAGGGTCTGTTCCTCGTCATTGCACACCGCAGCCGGCCGGTGAAGGCAAGCGTGAGGTGAGGAACAGGACCTACCCTCGGGAGCACTATTATTATCTTTATAGCACTGACGCGATTAGTATTAATGAGGCTCGTACGATATGCCCTTATCTGCGCGTATTTATTATAAATAAAACTAGTATTTTTGGCTCAGACCTTTGTTATGTACTATTATACTGTGGTTCATGCGGATCGCCTGAAATATATTGTTCCTCGATGTGATGTTGGTAATGGTGTCGTTTGTGTCATGGTACCAACCATGACACAAACGACACCATTACCAACATCACATCGATTTTCATAGGCCATATTAAAATAACATGAATACCAATTCATGTTATTTTAATATGGCCTATGAAAATGGTAATTGTAAACACGATCACAGTGTGTATAATCAGTTATATAATATTTGAATTAATATCTATAAGTAATTGCTCCTTTCTTAGTTAAGTGTTTATGAAGATTAATGTTTATTATCAAAATGTTCGCGGCTTGCGAACTAAGTAACACCTCTTCAGAAATATTTTAAATAATAATTATGATGTCATATGTCTGACCGAGACCTGGTTGCTGCCTGGTATCTCCGACGCGGAATTGTTTGACAATAGGTACAATATCTACCGAACCGATCGCGACTATGAGTGCGTAGGGATGAGTCTGGGCGGCGGGACACTCATCGCGGTGCGCCGACCGCTTAGTGTTAACACGCTTAATACAAGCATTTCACCAAATATTACCCGATGCTGACATAACTGGTGTCACCATGTCTGTTGGCCTCGGGCCGATTAAGAGGCGCTTACATGTGTTTTGTTGTTATTTCCCCCAAAACTCTAATCGGGCACACTCTCAGCTAACATTTTTTTAAACATTTCTAACTTATACATGGAATGCCCGGATGATGCATATATTTTAACTGGAGATTTTAATATTAGGGATGCGGTACAGTCGCGAGGCGTTCGTACAAGCCGATTATTTACGGCTTTACCAAAAATTCCTATGCATAGAGTAGGTATACAAACAAAACGTATTAGGTAACCCGGTATACAATAGCTTTACCCACCCGTTAACATAACACATTATTAATATAATACGATGCATAAACAAAACGCCTAATGCCGCAATTCCAATTTACCAAGGCGCGCGAAATCAAAAAATTCTTACCAAAACCGATGGCTAGCGCAGGACAGTCCGCACACATTTACTAATTTTGCACACAGATACATTTTACTCAACTTGAAGTTACACCCACATTTAAAAACCCCATACAAGCCGCTTGCTCTTCGCCGTACCTGCACAAACACATACAAAGATTTTCCTAGAACTTTGACCTCTCACACCAACACAAATCGACAGTGACACTCCGTAAAACTGCGTACAATAGTTTCGCAGGTCCGGCACGGCCATTGCGGCTTATTGCATCCAAATTTAAACTTTATTTGCATGTAGTCATAGTCGTTATCACCTTTGCCTATTTTCGCGAGGAAACGGGGGCACCTCTGTCGCGCAACTCGCGCGTGACCTCGAGCCCAAATTTCTAATCAAAATATTGTTGCACTTACTATGCAGTAGTTTTTCAATACGTGCGCCATTACGCGTCCTCTCTAGGGAATGCAAAAACCGGTGAAAATAAAAAACCGGTTAATAACCGCCTCGACGGATTCAAAACCGGTTAACCGGTGTTTAACCGGTTTTTTGCAAACTATTTGAAATCGAAGAATTACACGATAATTTTACTATTCTTGGTTACTTTTGGTGTAAACGGCGTATTTTTTTAGATGTAAATAGGTATTTAAATGATTTACTCTGTACTAAACTAATTATACATACGGTTATTTATGTTTATATATTTATAATATATTTAGAAATGTTTAAGCGAATAAATAAAAAGCATATGATTCTTCTCATCATCTTTATAAACTTCAAAACAAATCAACAAGTGACGAATTAAATTATAAAACTTAAATTATACTTATATAAAAAGTACAATTTTAAATTTTAAAAGTTTAACAAACTTGTAACTAAAATATTGGTTCTTCAGTGTAGCAAACTAAAACAATGGGGTTTACCCAGCCCAGCCACAAACAAACCCTTTCTGCTCTTTTTTTTAAAGCGGCCGCGGCATTACTAAAACGGAGTGGGGGTGGTTAATGTTTAAAGCTGTTCAATTAGTATAGGGAATAAGTACTATATAAATTAGCTCCAGCAATATAAATTTTTCATGTAGCTCGTGTATTGTATCAGTAGTTCAGCACGTTAATGAAGAAATTAAATTAATAAAACTTCTTGCTATTCGCTAAACGAAAAAATCGAGTAGGTATGTATTTTTGTTTTTTACAAAATAAGAATACGTTTCCTTTCCACGCTATAAGTATTCGTCATTTTATAGTCTGAAGAATATTCTGGGGTATCTAATTGAGGCAATTTACAGTCTTTTAAGGGCAAGTTCCAATTCGGTTAATAACCGGGGAAAGTTATAAAAAACCGGTTTTTAACCGGGATCAAAAAGTTTCGATTAATCGGTTTTTCGGTTAACCGGATTGCATTCCCTAAGTCCTCTCACATTAAAACACTAGGTGATGTTTTAAAGTTGTGTTAAATTGCGTTTTATGAGTGAAATATAACTTGTTAAGTGTAGGTATTGTCGTAGTGTTGTGTGTAAGTGTAGTTTTATTGTGATTTTGTACTGCGGTGAAGGCGACGGAGGTTTGTTTGTTTACTTAAATAAATGTAAGTAGGTCTCTCGATATGGTCGCATTTTAATTTCAAAAAGTGTACCTATTTATCTTAGAGATTAGGTATCTGAAAAGGTTAATGAGTTTTTCCAAGTCATCTGTTAAGTATCGGGAAATGATTTTAGTTTATACTAAGATTAATACAGTCACCCTGTAAACATACCTACTCTCCTCACGCACCGAAATTAGAAATCGCATTAGCGTGTGGACTCTATTGATGTAACTGTAGGTAGGTAGGTACTTATTCTTTAAACTTACTTACACTTGCACACTAACTATTCTAGCAGTATTGGGACTCGAAACAGGCTTGTTAGATATAGATACCAACATTTTTCGTGTACTTACTTTACTTATCATAATGTTAGTAGTTAAATAGCAGTTGTTAGTAATTAGCTATGTACCTATATCATGAAAATAATATGAGGTTAGATTTTGACTTTTTATTAGGTAGGAGGTACCTATGAGGTCTGAGGGTACCTATTATGTTTCTTGTCTATCTATTTCAGGTGGCTAAAACTACTAATAAAACATACCTATTTGGAACGTGGAAACAAAAATATGAGATAACATTAATCAGCATACGTTGATAGTGCGGGGGTCTTATTTAGTTGGTACTTTTCTGATTGCGTTTTCTTTTATTTTAATCGATTTTATGCTTATATCTTTGTTATACCTTCAAAATTCAACGTTACATCATGTTGACGTGAAATTTGAGACAGAAATAGGTAGGTACCTACCTAGTTTATAACCCGAAAACGGCTATAGTTATTTCGGAAAATGGACTAGATCCCGAGGAAATAGCGGTACTCTACTTTGTCGTGAACGGAGTCGTGGACAAAAGTTGGTTGGTAAAAAAAAGGTTATTTACTAAACGGAAACCTAACAGTGCGTAGTCCACCTCGCACTTGACTAGACCGGGTTGCCTACTGATTTTGGCCACGCTTCGCCACTGTGTGGTATGGGTACCCGGTCCCACCGATGCAAATTACATTTTGCAAAACCCTTCTGTCGGCACATTGGCCTCTCAACTTTTTATCTACCTTTATGTGTTTTACAGGATGGAACCAGTTTAATGGCATTCATAACGCAAATGATTGATGTCTGGACTTGATTTTTGCCAATAATACATGCTATGTTACACGCGTTGATCCACTTTCCTCCCAGAAGACTCTCATCACCCTTCATTAATGTTAAATACAGATCTTGACTGTATGGAACCCTTGCTCCGCTCTTCACCACGAGTTTCTCGACGTTTTTACTCTGCTAATTACGACCTTATTGATACTGAACTATCCAAAATTGACTGGGACTCACGTTTGAACATTGACGACTTTGAAGTAGCTGTTGATGATTTTTATAGCTTTATTAATGAGATTGTTGATAAATATGTCCCATCTAGAATAATTACTGAACGTCACAAATACCGTCTGGTTTTCTCGACACTTAATTAAATTAATAAATAAGAAAAAGAAAATCCATAAAAAATGGAAGATATGTATGGGAGGCAAAGTGATTATAATCATTTTTCAACAATAAGACGTGAAGTCAAACATGTAGAGATCAAATGCTATAATTAATATATTTCTAGACCAGAAAACAATATCAAATATAGCTCTAAAAAATTCTGGACGTTCGTAAAGTCAAAACAAAGCAATAATGCAATCCCTGACTCCATGTATTTAGATAACCAAATAGTATCGGACGGACAGGGTATGGCTGATGCTTTTAATACCTTTTTTTCAATCAGTGTTCGAAACTGACACGTCTTCTTATCATGTTCCATTAGTCGCAGAAGGGGGAGAAGTTCTTATTAATACTGTTAGCATTAACCCTAATATAGTTGTAAATTATCTAAAACGACTTGATGTCTCTAAAGGTAGCGGGCCGGACGGACTTCATCCCGTGTTTTTAAAACGGTGTGCAGAACAATTGGCTTTCCCATTATCTAACTTATTCAATGCTTCGTTGAAAAAAGGAATTATGCCCAAAACCTGGAAAAAATCACAAAAATGGTGACAAACATAGTGTCAAAAATTATCGCGGTATTTCGAGGTTCTGTGTAATCCCTAAACTGTTTGAGAAGATAGTTTACGACCGCCTTTCTGAGGTCGTCAAGCCTCTTCTTACTCCGCATCAGCACGGGTTTGTAAGGGGTCGTTCCACAGAGACTAATTTGTGTAAGTTCCTCGATACTGTTCTCGAGGCTATGAGTGGCGGCTTTCGGGTGGATGCGGTGTATACCGATTATTCAAAAGCTTTTGACAAAATTTCTCACACCTTATTAATCCATAAACTTCGATCTGTCGGTATACACGGTGACCTCTTGAGGTGGCTCGAGTCATATCTCTGTAACAGAACTCAGGCTGTAGCCGTGAAGGGTTATTTGTCAAGTTTCATCCCCATCAGCTCTGGTGTTCCTCAGGGATCACACAACATATTTATAAATGACGTGACTGACTGCTTACAGGACTCGCATATTTTGCTATACGCTGATGACACAAAAATCTATAACATTATTAAGATGAACAGGACTGTTTCAAACTTCAAGATGATTTAAACCGTCTCGGCCAATACTGTATAGATAATAAGTTAGTTTTAAATATTGATAAATGTTGTACTATATCTTATTCTCGCAAAAGGAATCCTAATATATATAACTATAAATTGTTTAATGTTGATCTCAAAAGGGTATCTGAAGTAAGGGATCTGGCAATACAACTCGACCAAGAATTATTGCTCTCATCTCATATTAGCAAGATAACAGCGAAAGCCTATAGGATGTAGGGATTTATTTTTAGAATGGGTAAGGATTTTAAAAATGTTAGTACTTTCAAACTTTTATATAATGCACTCGTTCGTTCTCAATTAGAACACGCATCCACGACGTGGAGTCTACAATATAACTGTTACATTGATGCTATTGAAAACATACAACATAAATTCGTGAAACGCTTGATGTATAAATTAAAAAATGCCAATTTCCACGACATTATCCCATTGCAAAAACGCAGGGAACACAGTGATCAAATATTTTTATATAAAATCATTAATAATATTGTTGATTCTCCATACCTCCTTGGCCATATATCTCTAAAATGCTCATGTTTGAGAACTCGCTCCAAAAACCTATTTGCTACAAAATTCTGTAAGAATAATTATTCAAAAAATCGATTTGTTATCAGGGCGTGCTCGACCCATAATTGTAAGTACAACCATACCGACATATTCCAAGATACTTATAACAACTATGTTAACGCTATAAGAAAAACCGTGTGCTAGGCTTAAGTACATATTTTCATGTTTTTCAATTTTTAATTACTTCGTTTTGAACCTTGCGTTGGACACAAAGCGCAGGTGTGACTGACTTTGTGAATCTGATTCCAAATGTATATGTGTACATTAGTGAAAACTTTGTTGGCTAGTGAGCTACCCATTTTTGTCATAACTTTATGTACTATTGTATGCTGTTTGTTTTCCTTAATAAAGAAAAAAAATGATGCCTGTAACAGCTCATATAAACACTTATTACATGCTTATTACACTTATTTATTTTTCTTTACATGAATACTACCTACATCCCGGTACAAACCTAGCGACACGCACCGTCCAGGAGTTTATGAATGAATCGCCTTTTTTGAAATACCTCGCTTGTGAGTTGCGAGTATAGTTAATGATTGAAATTAAGAAATACGCGGTCACAGGCGTCATCTTAGGATAATCAGAGTATAGTGTGCTGAAAAATTATCTACCCGTCAATTTCGCTGTAAGTTCTTCCGAGGCTGGGATTCGAATATGTTCTCTTTGTATAGGGCATGCGGTACTGGTACCGAACCGGGAATTCCCGGGTTTTCGGTACTTTTCGGTAAATTATTTGTATTTTTTATTGTTTAATGGTTAATTTGTTTTAAGTGATTATATAAATTATTTAATGCAGAATAATCAACAAAGGGCAAAACAAATCAACAAATGACAAAATAGGTCTATAAAAAACAACACGTAATTAAGATTTTTTATAAGTGAAAGACTTATAAAAAATCTTAATTACGTGTTGTTTTTTATATCCGAATTTTTATATATTTATATCCGCATCCGAATAAAACCGAGCTTGTACGAATCGGCCGGGTGAAAGCGTCACCCCGGTTGTACCCGGCCCGCACGTAGTTTAGAATTAAAAAAATGACAATTACTCTAGTTACAAAGTCAGTACCGAAAGAACCGAAGAACCGGAATTATTTTCGCCAGTACCGGTACCAGTTGGAATGATAATTCCCGGGAATTCCCAGTTCTTTCAGTACCGGGAAATCCCGAAAGCATGCCCCAGTACTTGTGCATTTAAATACTAAGGATCTAAAGAAATAGGTAGGTACTTACGTAATGATTTGTCATGTTTCCGGGTCATTAGGTACAAAACAATTTACAAATTCTGTAGGCGACTCTACTTTTAAAATTATTCGGTTTTTACAAACTTTTATTTACTTGCAATATGTGTATGTACGGCTCAAATCTTGCAAGTTAAACTTGACCCACTTTTCGGTTTCCGATGAAGCTGAAAATTTGCATACTTATTAGGTCTTATTAGGACAATACAATAATATAGCACCATCAAGCTGGTCTGATGATGAAGACTCAGGGTGGTCATCGGAACTCCTAATTAAACATTACAAATGTCATGTTAGGGCTAGTTAGAATCGTCTTGACGAGTAGATGACGACTGTGCAAAAAAAAGTGCAGCTGGCAACAAAAACCTGTCACAAATAAAATTTTTTTTTGAGAAAGTGTTATTTCTAAATTACTTAATTCACTTTTCAAATTCTTCATTAAATTAAAAGGCACATGTCTACAAGGCTCTATTTTACCCGTAGCACTATCGTTCAATTTAGTTTTGTATTCATCATCCTTATTTATTTTGCCTATCCCTTGAAGCACATCTTTATTTTTAACATCATTTTTTTTAATGTGTTTTTATGTATGCATCTCTGAATCAGTCCAAAACTCTAGCACAGGCCATATTATTGTACCATGGCACAGGCAATCATAAAATTGGTACATCTTTACCAATTTTAAAGTGAATTGTAGATTCTTCGTCTTTTATTTTACGCATGAAATTTATTTGCTGTGTCAATTTTACCTCCATTGTAATTAGTCTAATGTAGTTACATTTTTCAAATTGGAATATTATATTCGTTTTGTTGCATAAATACTTGCATTTCATTGTAGGCCTTATATACCTACCATTGAAAAATGTGAGTTTACGCTCTCATTTTTCAACGGAATATAATATCTCTCAAAAGCTTGAATTACCTGATTACATGTGGGCTATTCACTTACGGTCATATTGTAAATGCCAATGCAAGTTTCACTCATGCTGTGTAAGAGCACCGCGACACGCATATCTTAATCCTTCTTGTCAGCTCCGCTGGCTTTTCTATTTATTTCTAACTTTTGTTTCCATTTCTTAGTGTTGATTTGGCTGCTTTCCGGGTGGTTTGGGCCTATGATGCCATGCTCTGGTATTGGATTTGGAACATAACGAAACGTTTCGCTATTTTTAAAGTAAAGAGCAGGTATCAAAATGTATGCTGCTAGCAGTATGATATTTAAGATGCAAATGTAAAAAAATGCACACGTGCCCAAATAATGTCACCGTGTGTGTGTATAGAAAATTATTAGACTGGCTAATAATTTTCTATACATGTAGGTACAGTCAACCAATTTGATTCCTAGGCCACTATGGACTTTGTCGCCGTGACGTTGTAAACCATATCATAGGAAGTCTCTTACGTTTTGGTTGAATACGTCACTTTAACATAGTCCAAAGTGGCCTAGAAATCAAATTGGTTTACTGTACCTATATAAAGGTGTACCAGGTGAATAAAAAGCCTGTTTGATATTATAACACCCCTCTGATTGCGTCAGGTGTAGAAACTACTCATTTCTATGTTTTCCGAAACAAAAAACCTACAGGGTAGGTTGCAATAAAACTCTTAAAACTAGATGTAACGATTTATTATGCACAAAAATTAACAAAAGTTGGTAAATTAAATAAACTAATTTTCAAGTTAATCGTATTTTTAAAAAAAGTAGACAACGGAATGAAATACTTGTACCTATGTTCTAGCGAAGCACCGCTGAACCTGTAAAATAAAAAAGTATGATTAGTTAATGCCATGATTTTCTGTTTCGATTAACTCGTATGCAAATAAAGGTCTCTCGCCGGTCGGACAGTTAGTCACGTCTACAACTTGTTGAAGGGTTGACTAAAGGTTGATGACATGTTGATTGCGTCAGGCCTGTGCAGGGCGTTTAGAGAGAGGTCAGATATGACAGCAATAGCTATGACGTAGAAAAGGGCATGTGGCGTGTAAGCTCTTTACCCATAGCGCTGGTAGATTCACTCTATATTACCGACGTGTAAAAGAGCCCTCATGTGGCCTATTTACTGAATAAATATTTAGATTCTTTTGTATTTTGAATTTCATAAGCAGAAACATGTTTATTTATTTTCTCAGTAAGCAATGAACAAAAATAGAGAAAAAAAATGGTATTCTTTTGAGACGTACCAATAAGCATGATTTTTTAGGACACCATTATGACCATCCTCGGTACAGCTTTGGAACATGAGCTAAATATAAGTACTCAGTTAAAGTGTTATGTCTCTACTAGCTGACTCTCATATTTGACGTTGAAAATATTTTATATATTATAAGACATAGTGAACTGACAGGGCCAATACTAAATCCATCTTGTTTCCGAACATCACGTGGTACCTTTTAAATGATACGTATGTACAGTCGAGTTCATAAATATGTGTAGGTTTTAACACTTTAGTACCTTGTCTATTTGATGTCATGTTTAAACTGCCATATATGATTTGTCACAGCGATTAAAGTGTTAAGGTACTAAGGTGTACACATATTTATGAACTCGACTGTAATATTTATATATTAAATTATTAAGTAGACCCAGGTGTAATGTAAATGAGGGTGTAAGGCGTAATGGTACTACCAGCCAGACAGTACCAGTGTGGTTGTACCACAATTAGCGACGTGGTACTCCACGGGTAAGAACGGGCCCCGGGCACTAATACATGAATCATGACAACTCTTATCCAGTCAGGATATACACAAGATGGAAATTAAATTATTTTACAAATATGTAGTCAGTTAAAGGTTCTCATCGATTCACATTAATATACACTATACATATATGTACCTTTAATACAAGGTAGGTACATTTCAGTACTATACATAAAAATAAATGCCAATATTTTAATAATTATTATTAAAAAAAATAACGACAAAAAACGAGCTTTAACCCTTATAGGGCAAAATTAAAAATAGAACTGAATTCTAGCCTCATTTCTCCTATTCGCACAAAATGCTTTTAATAAAAAATACAAACAGTATCAGTTGTAAGTGATCATTTTTAGTACCAGGTTTTAATATTGACCTATAAAGGGTTAAAGAACCCGACTGTGGTTGCTATCCAACTTCAACCGTTATAAATTTTGTCTTAGTTCGTCGTCTTTATTTTACAATATAGATGCCGCCGCGCCATGTTGAATTATTATTGTCATATTATCTTGAGTGACTCTCACAAGGTCATCAGAATCGGTCCATGCGTTTAGTTTATATTGTTTGTATATATATGCTGATAAACACAGTACCCTCCTTCGGCAGTCGGGTAAAAACAGTGACTTGAAGGGATCTATGGACGCGGGAGCAATGATTCCTAATAAGATTCAGTAATGGACTTCGTGTTGCAGTAACTTAATTGTCCTACGGGAGTGTCGGTCGGTGGAAAGATGCGACGGGCTCTGCTACAACGATTTTAGTGTCGAAATAGTCAATAGACTACATATTACTAGTACCCTGCTATTGAATTCGTATAGTATTTACTGAATAAATATATTGTTTTTTTTTAATGTTAGAAACAACTAACTAAACATACACAAATCGGTGAGTCTTTACCTGGCTTTATGTTTTATGATTTAATTTAGCAAGCTGTTGGGTCTCCAATAAATCAATAAATAAACAGCGATATAATTTTATCACGATTTGTCATAATTATATCCTGTATGCGCTTGCTTACAATTCGTACATATAACATAATAACAACACGTTAAAGATATAGGTATATAATGGACACACATATAGGTACAGATGTACATAAGTACAGATGTAGTGCATCATTGTTTTCCATCGTAATTTAACGGAATAGTACGAACATGTCTTGCTATTTCAGTTGGTCTCAGTACAAAAAGTACTGATGTTGACTGAAATAGCATGACAAATACGAACGTTTCCGAGAAAATACGATGGAAAACAATTATGCACTTCATCAGATCTGCGTTCATGTTAAAGCATTGACTGCTAGCAACGCATATAAACGCAGCAGTAAATGCGTTTAAAAGAGATATAACATCAAAACCCAAAATGAGAGAAATACATTGTATTTGCACGGTAAAATTAAAATCTAGTAATTCACAACACGCACTAAAATACATAAAATTTACCAAGCAATGATGTTTTATTCATTGTGCTTTAGGCAACATAGAAGTCAACAAAGCTGGCTGTGATATGTGCTGGAAACAATAAACCACGTCACAACCACTTTGCTGGCTGCTGACTGCGCCTTACTTTTCGGGCTTCGCTGCTCGGCCGATGTATACCGTATAGACCGATGCAAGGGAACGACTCGCCGCTCATCAAAGCTGGCTGTGATATGGCAGGTAAACGCATAATGACAGCCACTTTGTGAGCACTAAGTCGCCCAGCCGCTTCTGGAGTTGCCCCAACACAGTAGCACCTATCCACAGCCCAACTCGTCAAAAATGGCTGTGATATGAATGAGCAACACGACACAACCATTTTGACGAATGGGCCACGGTCTGGCTTCGCGCTCGTCGGTCACGTCGCGTCGGACTGGTCTCCGAAAACCGACCACATCAAAGTGGCTGTGATATGAAGAGAAATAGACATCTCACCACCACTTTGAAAGGCTAGTCCCGAGAATAATAATTCAGTTCCATCGGTAAGTAGTCTCCAGTCCACCTTTAGAAGGCTGTACAAATGAGGCCATGCTCATCAAAGCTGGCTGTGATAGCTGCTTCGTGACCTATAACAAACCGACTTTGATGGCAGGGCCTCATTGAAAGTGCCTGAAATCGACATGAAACATTATTATTATTTTATCCTAATGTCGGATTTCATCAATCAATTTAACAGGCTGTTAAATCTTAATCGGATGTTTGTTTTCGCCAGGCGCCGTCAAACCTCTAATCGACTGTTTAGTTGTTGGTGAACTCCGCACTAAGACCGCATTTAATGAAAGTTCATAATTAAGTCACAGTAGTAAGTGATAAAATTATATGTAACTAATTAAGCGCATACAATTTTCCATTCGTATAGGTACACGTGTTCTAGGTAAACCCATTCGGGTCCTTGTGGAATGACGGACGGGTTAGGTTAGGGGTCTAGGCTATTTAAACTTTATGTATATTGGGTACATTTATACAGTTTAAAATTATGATTATAACTATTACACACCAAAAAATATCTAATATCGATATATTGCAATATACCTACTACGTTGCGTTACATTGCTAAACACCATTAATTATAATGTCGGGACTCGGGATATTCATGATATGTTGGAGGAGAAGGAAGCTGGGTGCGTGGGTAAAAATCATGATTTTATAATCGGAAAATCGCTAAATAGAAAAATGATTCTACAAAAGAAAGGAATAACTAGTAATAAAACTGAAATATAGGAAATAAAACAATTATGTATTTCCATCCAACAGTACCTATGCGAAATTTAGGGCTAGATGTTTCCGTAGGCTAAATGTTTCCGTAGAAAACGTGACTTTACTGTCCGAAATTAACTTTTTCCTATGAAGATGTTATACCCATACGTAAACTGGTAAACCTAATCAATTAAGTATGTGAGCTTTTACTAAAAAAATATTAATAGCAAAAGGAAAAATAGAATGTAGAGTAAGTTCCCTAAATATAGAGTACTTACCATATGGATTTTATTAAATAAAACACGGAAAATTAAAGTTAAATAACTGTTATCAGCACTAATCAGTGAAGAATCTGGGGTCGTATGTAACAATGATAAAAATATCATATTGAACAAAATATGTAGTAACAAAATTTTCATATTTCTAAAATATATCAAACATAAGACAAGCAACAAACGTAAGATAATATGGACCATTGGGTTTTCAATATAGACCAACGTCCGTAATATGGACCATATTAATTTTAGTATGACTAAATCACAATGTCAGTATAATTCTTATTATCTATCTGTCTATCTATGAACTTGTTATCATTCTTAAATTTTAACTACATATAACTTCTCAATAGTTTTCGTAATATTCACATATGAATTTGAAGCAATCCACACTAGCATATTCTCCGTGTACCCATCGTCAATAAGAAGGATACCGTATCCATTATACTTCTCCAGTATCTTCCGAAAAGAGACCTTCGCAATACAAACATCTATAATTGTGATTTTGACTCCGATCAGGACTTTCATCCGTGTCAACGTTCACTAAAATCATCGTTTTTAGAACTCAAAAGGAGAACGTTTAATTTTCTCTTTAGAAGATAAAATATTTTTCTTTTCACCAGTTTTTTCACTAATAGCCTAACATAAATGTTAGTACTATTTTGGCCTTTTTGTCAGTGCCTTGACCTTAAGAATTAAAATGAAGGATTTTATTATATGGATAAACCACTACTTAGTCGTGATAATCGTGTTCATAATATGGACCACTAATACGTGTTTAGAAGCGCCCTACTGGCCCATAATACAAACTAGTGGCATATGACGGTAAACCGGTAATACTTACAGTCACACACAACACCCAGTAAATTCACTAAAAAAACAGTTTCTAAAATATAGGGATTCAAGAACCAGCGGGTGCAAGTAAAGCAGTAAAAACTAACCGAAAAAATACATCAAATGTGCTCACAATTTAATAATGACGAAAACTGACACGAGCGACCATGTATCTCCACAACTATAGACGGGCGGGGAGCCGCGGTGCAACTGTGTCGAATGCGACCAACTTTACTACGATAGCAACGACATCTTCCGAAATATTAGTATGGTACATGGCCATGGCCATACCTTTTATGTGCCTAGTCTATATTTAGCAAATTTACTCTAAGCTAACCTCATTCTCATACTAAATAATGTTGAGGAGAAATCAAGTTACACTGGATAGTTTTTACTCATAAAACGAGCTCGAATCCTTATTTTTGAAAACAATTTTTAATGTGGTTACAGAATTATTAACAAGTTTTTAGAGTTGTAGGTAATTTTGTAGATCTGCCTACCCACTCTGGGATTACAGGCGTGAAGATATGTATGTATGTCGTTGTTATATGTTCGTGATTACGAAGCCTGGATAATGTTATCTATAACATAATCCTTAACTAATGAATGAACCTATCACTGTGCGTTGTATAAGGATCCGTAATGGTTTAGTACCTAGGTATTTTCAAAACGCAATTGGAAATAATGGTTTCTAAACCCCATTTTTTATATTTATTGCGCTTGAAATTTTATGACGGCAACAACTTTTTTTTCCTTTGCCCCGCGGCGATTTGCACAGCTACTTCCGCGGGAATATGGCGTTTCCACTATGAAGTGATTTCGCCAGTGTCAAGTATATATAAGTATAAATCAATGTAGTTATAAACCAACGTGGCAACGTTGTACGGTGATATGTAGGACAGAGGCCAAGATAGTTTTAACCTCTGTACCACTGCGAGTCCACTTGAAACGAGAAGTAAGATGGATACACGAAATAAGTCCAAGTCTTCTATCACTGTGCAACACAAAAGCATTAAAAGTACAAATCACTAACAAAAAAGAACTTTGAACACCTAAATACACAAAAATAAAAAATAAAACAAATTACACATCCGCCATCTTCTGACGTTGCAAATGGCCTCTGGCAAAAACTTGAGTCATGTTAACAACTCCAATGACAGTAACGTTTTAACGTCAATGATGGCCCTTGAAAGAGCTGTGACGCGTATCACTTCCCTATTTTTAAGAACGTAAATCGGATAATGCATCATTGTATAAAAACTACAATATGATATAAAATGAGAGACCATAACAGCTTCCTACATAAGAGTTCCACTTCATATGTAACATATTAGTTTTGGTTTCAATTGTACAAACGAGAATATTTATTTAAATGCTCTCCTAAGTACACAACACAACAGGCTGAACCCTCGCCCGGACACAGCTTCAGAGTGCGTTACTTGGTTGCAGGCGTTGCAGCTCAGCAATATTTCGTAGATGGAGTAAGTTATACACGGGCATGCTACTACTAGTATTAGTTATAATCCTATAAGTACGTACGTACCTATCCCTGTGTGTAATCTCGTTTTTGAAAGCCGCTTTAACGATTTCAATCTAAATTGCGGATTTTGGGGATTTTGGGTCAAGAAACTGTTCACTTTTCATCTTCGGGGTAATTCGTTTTCAACCCGAGCGAACCTCGGTCTCCCAGGTACTGAATATATAAAACAATGACGTGCCTTTTAGACTTAGAAATATTTAGTTCCACTTTTAAAAGTCGTTTATAACCACTAGCTATAGGTACACGAGGCTAAAAATAATTTCAACGCGCCAGACGTGTCACCGGCGCTAGTTTTGTAAATAAAATTGGATCTGTATCAGCGTATAATAGCTCGTGGTACCCACCCTTTAACGTGGACATGGACCTAACAGCTCGAATTACGCTTGAAGTCGGCTAAGTTTAACTTGTAAAGTTCAGAGATCGTTTTAGACCACTAGCTACTAAAACCAGCTGCGGTTTAGACCATTTGAAATTTGGGCGACTTGATAATGCTTGCTTAGACGAGTGGCTTTTTTAGACCACTTACTGCCATACTGAAAATATACATTTTGATACGTACCTTAACACGCTGCGAACACCCAGTGGTGATTGTGGTGTGTTCATCGGTTGAACTATGTGTGCCAGCGATGTATGTATGTATGTATACACCGCGAGGCAACCTATCATTTTAGCGATTATATCATTTCATCGAAGGCTATCCGCTGTAACCATAATGTATTCAGAATATCTTAAACATTAATTAGCTACCTAAGTTAGGTTCGGATAGACTTGTGTCAAGTGTCGCGCGCCATGACTCCTAAAACACTAATTAAAAGATGAGCTACTCACACATGAGGCATCTCAAATGTCTCACTTCACTTCGTTCAAATGACCCACCTCATTATTTAAGTCACACCAAGGGTTTTCCCTAAGAGCCTAATAGACGAAGTACCTTTAATCAAAACGAATTTGAAGAAGTAACTTAAGATGGTTTACTGAATAAACCATCTTAAGTTACTCCTTCAAATTCGTTTTATTTTCATGTCCTGTCCAACAGAACACAAATGTTAACACTTAGATAACCGTTACCCGTGTATACTTTACTTTACTAGGTAATTGGGTGTTCCGTCATTCATGGTATGAGCTTAAGTGGTACCCCATAGGCAATATCTAGAGACGTCGGTCCTCGCACGTTAGTAGGTACATAATAAGGATAGATAGACTAAGACTACAGTAGGTTTGCGGCGGTAAATAATTGTCACCCGGGCTTCCTTTCGATTAAAAAATCTCCATCCAGTTTTAGCGAAGTATTGTTGAAGAAATCAATCGTTTAGCGTTACGCTTCGTATAGTCAAGGTCTGGTTATGGGGACCATAAGACTTGCATAGAGAACTAGTACAATATTATTATTTATAATAAATAAATAAGTAAAAGTAAGGCAGTTAATTATCAATTACAATTTTTTTTGCTAATAATTAAAAGAGAAGAGGTGAAGATACATTTACACAGACTTAAAAATATCCAGATATAAGAAACGTTGTATACTATACATAATCAGTCATCACCCATTCTTTATATTCTAAGAGCCCACGACACTAACCTAGTTCGATAAGACTACCAGATGAATTAATATATATTTAGTTACGTTATTAATGGGGGAACACTGAATGGCGATGCTGCAATCCGAATAACCTGGCACAGCTTTTTTTATTACTTATAAGTCCGATGCAGCAGTGTTTTTTCTTACACAGAAATTGATGATATTTCAGATAAGCTTTGGTATTTTGAGGAGACGATCATTACTAGATACTTAAGTACGAAGCGTCGCTTATCATGTTGCTGTCACTGATTATGCCAATAAATTGTAGTAGGTATGTTCCTACCCCTCCCCTGTTCCGAAGAATAAACGAATCTTGGGAGAATTATTATTATACTACACATTTTTTGAATTGCAGCATTGCCCGACGTAATGACGACTAATTATGTCCTCGTGGCACCTATTTTAGTAGGATTTGAAAAGCAACGTAGTAAAGTAAACTATTGGGTATCTTTAATCTTTGGTAATTTGTTCTTTATTAAGTATGGCGGGACCTAGGAGGATATATATAGATATATATATATATATATATATCACCCGGTAGTCTTATCGAAGTAGGTTTAGTGTCACGGGCTCCCCTGCTATTAAACCTACATACATTAAATCGTCCGCGTCGATTAAGTCGTCGCATTCGAGCAATTAATTTTAGACGAAACACACACATACAATACAATAAAATTAAATGATGATAAGCACAAAGGCAAAGGGCTCGGGCTCAGCATTGAGGCGCGCTACTTTCACCCCGCGGTAGCTCATTGGGCTGGAAATGTTGGAATATAGCACATTTGAAGTAGGTAAGGCATTTAAATTTATATTTACATGTTTTATAGTCTAGCTAACAATACAATGCGATGGTAACAATACCGGTGTACAAATATCTAGGGCCGCCTGGTTCGGTGGGTTTCACTTTTGACACAACTACCTACACAATTTCATACCTAGTTAATCGAGGGTTCAGAGTTTTCATAGCACGGTAATTCTAAGTAAAGTTTTGGAGTCGACATTAATATTAAAACTAGCTTGAGACCCATACAGAACTATTTACTACACTCTAAAATTGAAACTTCTTTATATATAAGAATTAACCCTTATTTCTCATGGTCACGCTGTACCTTGAGAACGGCTGACCCGATTTGGCTGATTTCTTTTTTGTTGTGTCGTTATTGTCAGGATAAGGTTTATATACGTAAGAAAAAAAAACCAACGGAAAGGTCGGAAAGGAGATCGGCGAACATCCATAGAGTCTTGGGCCCAACCGTTACACTAATGATTTTTATGCCGTATTGTAGATCACTATGTAGGATATTTACAGGATAAAAATTATGGGCCTGGTCTTTGGAAAAGCAGAGATATGGACGGTTCTCCATATGAACCAAAGTAAGTAGTTAAAAAAGACTTCGATGAATACTTCTGATAAGTTATATTTAAAAAAGCATCAAATAATCATGGTATAGATGTTAAGCATATGCAACATGATATTATTATAAGAACATTAATAAAAATTCCAAAGGCTACAATATGGTTCAGAGGAGCAACCCACTGTTGTACAAGTGTAAGGATTGCCTCGTCTTCCAAAAGATGCATGCCTATAGCATTATTGCGTGTAATATCAATTCCACAGTTTATACAATGTTCCATCTTATCAAAGGACAAATAAAACACCAGTAATCACAAATCATCACAATGCAATGTAAAGAACACAAAACGAAGCGAATGCCACTGACATTTATAATTATTATGTTATGGAGGGTACTTCTACTCTCAATTTTTTTAAATGTCCTACTACGGCGTATTACGGTATTATTGTTATATTTTAAATCCCATAGAAAAAAAGTCTGATACTTCACAAAGAGTAGTTAAAAAAAAACATCATTAATTATTGTTTTAGTTAAATTCCTGTAACGGCTAGGCCCACTTTCGCCTATCTCCTTTACAGCGAGCGAGCCGCTAGTTATTACCTAATATAAATAAAAAGACGACCGTTTTAAGTGTTTTGTTAAAGTTTGTAACCGTTTAGTTGTAGACATTTAATGTGAATGCTGACTCCATACTCCACTATTTCTTTAGTCCTTACCTTGCTATTAAAGCTACGAACCCAATCACTCATGATTTAAATCCTTTCGGTAACATTACATTAAATATAATATACTTAAGCCAAAAAAAAACAGAATCTTAATCTCAACCTGTAAATTTACTCGCACAAACAGGGTTACTTCCTTGATACTTACTCACTGGTTGACTCAGATGCCCATGGTGTATTCAGTTCACAGAGCATTCTAACGCTATATTATGCACATATGCAAAGTTATGTTAGGCACTCATGGAATGGGAGTGATAATGTGAGTCCGGTTACAATAATACACCATTAACTAAAAAGAAGTCGTTTAAAAAATTAAAACGCGGTTTAAAATAACAGATGTTATAAAATAAGAATCGATTAATAGGATCGCCATGACAACTGGGAAAAAAAATACGAACATAAAATAATTTTACTAGCAGTGTAAGTACAAAATAAGCGGCTTTTGCAACTTATGCGGCAGGGAGTGGGTCGGCATGAGTCGCGCTGTGCGCATCTGCCGCGCCGCGCGGCAGCTGCGCGGCAAAAAACGAGCCGGGGCCGGGCCCGCGCCCGCGCCCCCAGGTACTCTTGTATAATTTGTTGCACATGCGTTTTATCTCGAGTGAGTTGGAAACGTCGTACTTATACTTAGTTTGTGAGCTGGGTCTGGGTAGAGCATTTTAGGAACAATTAAAAAACTTAGCGACCCCTACTACCTGACGGATATGGCTTAACAACAGTCCCTATCCAACGAACTATAATTATTATAATATATAATTAATTCGCAATGTTATACAGTTGGAACGCTGATTATAACGTTACAAAGTAACAGTAACATTTAGGTAGGTACAGTAGTACCACAAATATAAGTTACAACGATGTAAAAGAGCAGAAAAAATATTTTTAGACGGCGCGAAAACGTTTTGCCCAATTATAAAGCAGCGTTTGCGCGGGTAAAACTTCGACGGCTATTGGTCAAATATTCGGCAGCCATTGCAGCGACGCCGTCGACCGCCTTTTTATTTAGCGACGCGCCGACGCGTCAGTTGTCATTCGTACACAAGCTGAGACGCACGAGCGCTAATCGTTACGTACAATTGAGGACAATTTAAGTGGCGGAATTATTAATTATTATTTGTATTAAAGTGACTTCCCTTAAAAGAGGGCGGCCTTTAAAATAGTTTATAATGTGCATCAATTTATGCAAAATGAAGCCCACTAAAAATAAAGTGTTCGCTAAAGATTTCAATACCACATTTCCTAAAAAAATATTTGTTTTTATGTGAATAACAAAAAACAATCTTATCTATGCTCAAACAAAATTTTGTTTATAATACAAAAAATAATATTAGAGAATATAAAAAATAGGTGCACCTTTTTTATTACCACCCAATGTCATGACGCCATGAGCGAGAAAGCACGAGTTTAACTGCCATTTCATATTCTACCTTGGGCCTAACACGACATGGTTTGTATTGAATTGATTTTTAGGTTCGTTTATGTCCGGCATTAGTGAGCACCTTTCTGCGTGGACGAAGATTGCCGGCGTAACTTATATTTGTGGTCTTACTGTACCTACTTACAATCAGTAAATTGAGTCACACGTACAGATAGACTTATAAAAATACTTCAGCAAATAGCTTACTTCTAAATTGTATTGTAAATCGGTACATCGCTATCAATTTGTCAGCGATCAAGAAGCATATGTGTATTCACAAAATTGCAATAACGAAATATAACAATTGATAAGTCCTTATAATCTAACTAAAATAAATACCATAGCTCACATTAAGAATTACGAATATACCTACGCTAAAACGGCACAACACAAACTACGATCCAGAATGATTTTTGGCCGGACCGGATCTTTTAATACAAATCTTGTGCGCCAGAACGCTCATACCCCAAATTCCAGATTAACACGTTTGACGTTATCTTCCGAATTCCCAAAACATCAGACTTGAAATCTTGGGTCAAATTAAGAAATTGTACCTACCTGTAAGTTCAATTTTAAATATCGGTAGGTATAACCGTTATATCTACCGATATTGTTGTTTTTTATTATAAACGGACTTACGACTATGACTTAAAATAATTGCCTCGGGTCACACTGGAGGAAATTGTTTTAGTTCTTAAGAACAGCGATTGTGTTCAAAAGAACGGAAAATATTTTTTAACCTCAGCACCTTAGAATAGTTATTATTCTAAGCTCAGCACCTCAAAAAGACAGGTACTTATATTAAACACAGTGGGCAAAATACCTACGATTTTGCTGCGAGCGTGAGACAAAGTAACTTCTTAATAACAAAAACCAGCCGAGAATTATACGAGCTTTAATTTTTACAACTGTATTTTTTTTCTAAAAGGTTTTATGTGCAACACGATTGAAAAGTTATTTTTATCTCGTGTCTTTAAATCCTTCGCTTACTCGGGATGCAAAATAAACACTCGCAGCAAAACTTGGTTCTCTTTTAACACAAATGACGATTATCTACACACGCACCATGACCAGAGAACGGACCAATGGGCGTCATTACTCGCAATAATGTGGACATGACTGCAAGATTTTAATTAAACAAAAATAAATTACATTAACTGATTACTTACCCTAAATATAATTTTGATCCTTTGCAAGACAGTAATAAATAAATAATGTGTTGTGTAGATCTAGTAATTATTAATACTAGAATTGGGCCTATTTAAATTGTGTTCGTTTTGCAAGATTTTCCGAAACATTACTTTATAATATACTAGCGACCCGCCCTCGCTTCGCTTCGGTTAGTGTGAATTTTCTATCCACCCATAAAACATCGAAAACTTACGACACATAAAACCGTTCTCCCGAATTACTCTATATATTGCTGAAAACTGCATTAAATCCGCTGAGGAGTTAAAAAGACCTGAGCCAACAGACAGCCGACGCGACTTCATTTCATACTATGTAAACATTTCAGTTCATACTTACATTAGCTTTGCACCTATAGATATGTTACATGCTGGTCATTTGCCTTTCGGTTTCTGAACCCATCTTAATAACAGCAATAATATATTATCCAACATTGGTCGCAAAAACATTACTCTCTAGTAATAAAGACGTGTCAGATATTTTTGTGGTCAATGTTGTATAATATATTATTGCTGATTACTGTACATAAACTACTGTTTGTGAAATCAACCCGCGAAAATGTATGAAACAGGCAAACACTCTTACATACAATCATAATTCTTCATTTTACTATTTAAATGTCATAGACTAAAAAGGCAAACCTTCTCAAACAGCGTTTACAGCGTAGGTATTTACCTATTTAGTGCATTAAATTTTTATTTTTTAAAAGAAATTTCTTTCACAAACAAAATAAATTTCCGAAAAATGTTATAATTTAAGCTCTAATTTATTCAAATTGAATTTATAACGTTTAAATTTGTGATTTTATTAAATACTTTATTTTAGTTTCATACTAAATCGTACTAAATCGTAGCCGCGAAGGGCGGTTGCTGGACTCGGCCTCGACCTCGACTGCGTCTCGCCCACGCTAACTCGTCTCTGAACAGCCATTTTCCCCGTATCTGCAGTATTGTACTACGATGTCAAATATGATAAAGTTATGTTTCAAATTTGGAACATTTCCAATACCAATTCCTTTAAATAGGCCCCATTTTTAGTAACTATTGAATAATTATATATATTTTTGTCAACACGAAACCTCATCTAGGGAGGTACCTAAGTTCTTTATTAGCTTAGTACCTATAGATATATTACAGTTAGCACTGGTAGCAATGCAGGTCATTTGCTTTCGGATTCTGAAATCATCTTAGAGCAATTTCTAATATTTGTAGGTAAAATATGGTTTGCAACTGTACATATTAAGGCCTTCATTTTAACTTGTAGCCCTGTAAATGAGTGCCTAAAAGGGGGGTGTGGATGGAAAAGTTGAAAGCAGAAAGTTTGACTTCGGAACTTTGTTTGGACTAGTTTGGAGATAAACATACTAAAAGTCCCCACCCTTCGTAGGTGAGCCCTAGGGGGATTGGGCACGGAGAAGGTCCTGATTTTTGCTTATTTGATAACATTTTGAAAACGATGCGTCATAGGAATTTTTGTTGTGTTCCATTATTACAGCTGATAAAATTCTCTACAACTTTGATTCTATACATTCTTTATCTATTTTTAATCGTTGTCCGGATATGAGCTCCAAAATACTTTTAGTCTAGGGCTCACCTCCGAGAGATGGGGACTTTTAGTATGTTTATCTCCTAACTAGTCCAAACAAAGTTCCGAAATCAAAGTTTCTGCATTCAACTTTTCTATCCACAATTATTCATTGCCAGGACTATTGTATTCAATAGTTTTTAAATTGAAAATCGAATAATGTCAGCAAAAATAAAGAAACTGCGATCTCTTCACCAAGTTTGCTCACGTTTGTAACAAATTTAAATAATTAATTTTCACAAGTACCTATTAACTACGATAATCTTATCTAAAACAATCAGTGTACTTGTAAGACTGTTTAGTTAACAAGCCCATCATAGGTATACTTACATAATCGGTAGAAATGACTTAATTATTAGATGAACGAAAGTTAATGATAATACAAGCTAATAGCAGCGCTTATGTATTTGTTAGCTGAATAAACATTTTAACCGCATTATTTACATACGTAGGTCGTCGTGGTTATGTTATGATTTATCCAGATTGATATTGAAATCGGTACATCGCTATCAATTTGTCAGATATCAAAAAACTAGTGTTAAAAACGGGAAAAAAGTGGTTGAATCTTATATACCTGGGCATTCACGGACGCGCTCATTGTTTCGGCGATAGACGCAGTGTATACTACTGGATGGGTCTAATATTTAGACCACGTTCACGGGCGCGCCACGCCACGCCTCAATGGTGCGACATCACGGAGCAGATTGATTAGAAAATGGCAGCCAGAGAACGCAATCACGACGCCCGCCGCCGCCATTTGGCTTGGCTCGGAGGCGTGGCGTGTTCCAACGTTGAATTTCGTCATTCACGATAGTTCCAATCGGATGATGCGTGGGCGCGTCGCGCTGGCTTTCCGTCCATTTGAAAATACATCGCGCCTATACCGGGCCAGGTACTTTTAAACGCTACGGTTTTGACAAACACGGATCGATTTTGGCGCGAAGCTGCTCTATTCGGCTTGTTGGAGAGGTCGTGAATGCCCAGCTTTACTTGATTGAAAGTTGTAGTTAACCATGCTTGACATTACAAACGCTAGTAAATTACAATATAATAATTCTTTATAATGTTAGTAAGTCGAAGTAGTCCGGTGCTGATAAAGGTCTTCTTACCTCGCCCCTCGACGTATACAGCTCAGTCTACATGAAAGACAAGGTAGTGAGAACGGGTATGTCAGGGACATCTCGCTACTCATGTCTTTCACGCAGGAAGGAGCCGTCTCGATGTGTGGTGGGTCGGGCAGGTCCGCTGCGATCACCAACCAGTAGAATGGCTCTGATGCCCGACTTCAAAATAATCGTTCACGTTTCGGGTTATTTAGTTAGTATAATCAATGTCGTCACCACTCGCAGCCCGGTAGTGAAGTACGGGTCTGCAGCCCGCAACTCGACACCAGCATTTTGTGGACCTATGCCCAGATCATACATGAACCGATTGGGAACAGTAAACCATATTTGATACATTAGATTTTTCATAATGAATATTTTAATATAATAAAAGAAAAATAACAATACCAATACTAAAATATTATTATTATGTATAGAGTACATTTCCGGTAACTATCCATGGACTCCGTGAGCCAGAACTTGAAAAAAGTTTGAATATAGGACCATTTCCGAGATGCACCATACTCTAAGAAACCTCTATAGGAAAAGAATAATTTTAATCCGTTGATAATTGGCAGATAAATGGAGTAACATGCGTCAAAAGAGAGTTGAGAACCTTTTCATTTCACTTTCACTAAGTTATGATGTCAGTTCCATGTTTTTACCATGGACCTAACTGTTACAGTAACTCTATTGATATTTATATTTACTTTCGAGGTACCTACCTACGCATACTGATACAAACATATGATATAAGTAATATACTTAACATAGCGGTCAATGTCATCTACCCTAGGTCTTTAGTGTGTATAGGTATGTAGCATAACTGTACAGCTACGTACTTTAAAAACTACCCATGGAATATCTAGGCTGGAGACATAGATGTTTAACTGTAAAACGGTAGATTACCGTTATTGTGATGACTTTTTGATTATAGTTATATTGTTTTTGTATCATTTGGTATATTCCTCGGAGAGAAGGTGAAAAGTTATGTTTTGCACGGCAGCAGAGTTGTGTTTCGCGCCTTTGAATCGCGCTTCTGATTTTAATTTTAGATCAATATTAATCTCGCAAGGCTGCTAAATTGTGCTTTAGCACCGAGCACAAAAATAACACTAAAGTGCTAGTATACATGCGACAGGTCTTTTAAAAGTGAGATCCTGAGCGAAGCGAGGGATTTGTACGCACGAGATGCAAACAACTTTTCTGCCGTGCGTCAAACTCCACTTTTCACGTTACTGCAAAGAGGAAAATACCTATAAGGTGTAATCAACACCATTTTATGAAATAGATAATTACTTCTGACTAACTAATGAAAATGACACAGTTGAATAACAAATAAATAATATAAATAACAAGGCAAAACAATAATTGAAAAAAACCTTTTCAAGCCCTTTTTGTGCTAGCGGGTAAGGTAACAGGTGTAGTGCATAATTGCTTTCCTTCGTATTTTCACGGAAACGTACGAAGGTGTCATGCTATTTCAGTCAACCTCAGTACTTTTTGTACTGTGACCGACTGAAATAGCAAGACGCGTTCGTACGTTTCCGTGAAAATACGAAGGAAAACAATTATGCACTACATCTGTAAGTCTGTAACTAATTTTGACAACATATAGAATGACATTTGTTACAAAACAAACGAAAGCTTACACGTATATTTAAGTTAACTTTTTGAAGTTATTGGAAAATCTTAAACGATGGTTAAACGCTTCAACAGGGGAAATATCAATATTTTTGGTTATATTATAACTGTTAAAGTAACAAGGCAATTACAATAACAAAACTAAGTATAACTTAATACCTATGTTTTTCATTTGTCACATTATAAACGTGAAAGTAGGCAACCTGCCTGACTAAAATGAACTGAATTGGTTTACCTCGTACGTAGCTCTTCGAAATTTTTATAGTATTCTAACAGTAAATCAAATAGGGACGCGATTTAAAGTTTTATAGAACTGTGCACAAGGCAGAACCAACAAAAATGCTCGTTAGGAATTGTTTGGATAATCAATCAATGTATCATCACACATAACAATCGAGTGACCAGCAACATTGTAACTAAGTACAACATGCGATAATTACACATCGCACCGGAGGGACCCCGGTTTAGCGGATTGGGCAAGTTACCAGCTCATTCAAATATATAACAAAGAAATAGACACTAACGACTTAATTCGGATATTATAAAAGTTAGAACCGCCGAAGAGTTTGAAGTACTCATTCTGATATTTCGCAAAACAATGCATCCTAAGGTTATCGAATCTCATAAGAAGTAGTAGATTACATCGTGACCAGTTAGAAGTGTATGGACATATGCGTCAAATTTTGCTACATACCATAAACTTGGGTACAAAAGATGTAGCTACTTAAATCAAAAACTACTGGTAAAAATAAATGGTTGTAGCAATATATTAGTTCAAAGATAAATTATCTCAAGTACCTACACGGATGAGCAAGAACAGCGGGATCGAACTTCTATACTGAAATTATATACAAATTGACCCTTATTTCTCGCAGGTAGTTTTAATGCATGGTTATAATATATACCGTTATAATATATATAATAGTAGATTGTTCAACAAGGCACTAAAACAAGCCATAATGACACGAGATGTTTAGCCACGCGAGCGAGCTTGCGAGCGAGGGTGGCTGTAGTTCGAGTGTCATTATGGTTGTTTAGTCTCGCATTAAACACTCTACTTTTGACTTTGAATGCGAGGAAAAAACCGACGTTCTAAACAAAATTACAACATTTATTATTAAAAAGTTTCTAACAATTAAAACTAACAATTAGGTATCTTAAAAACGTACGCAATACAAGTTCTGAGCATCTATTCAAAATACAAATAGGAAAAAAAAGTTCCGCAGTTTTTTTGTAAAGTGATGTTTTAAATGCTTGCATATTTAGCCAACAGATTCAAACTTGGAAACCATTTTAAAAGTAATTGGACCACGCATAATAAAAGAGTTCGCGGCCTTAATATGATTATATAGATTCATATTCGTAATAATTAATCGTGTTTCACGAAATTAAATCCTTTTTTTAATATATTTGCACAGTTGTCTTTTTTAGGTTATTTCGACACCCTAAAATATGGTCCATACACAATCACTGAAAATGGCGATAATCCTCCATTCACAAACACCGTGATTGGTTGTTTAGGGGTTTCCAAAGTAAATTAAAAAAATCCTAATGATAATCCCTAGAGATTAATAAGGAGCTTTAGTCCCGATTCGCAGAGATTTAAGTAGCATTTTAAGAGCATGAGAAGTGAAAAAGGTTTTCTATACCCATACGAGCGCTCCAGTTACCCGGCCGGATATACTCTTAACGTTTTTAACTTTTTTGTCTCATCATCCCAGGAAGCCTTCTATCTATGTCTTCTATCTGTCATGGGATGTACGACGACACATGAATTTTACAATAGCCCGTTGACTCCTCGCGGCTCGCGGCTTGGTGTTAGGATCGTGTGGAACCCATTACTTAAATACCTATAAGCAATTACACAGAAAGCTTTGCCACTCCCACCGCTAACGCCCTATTGCATATATCGAGAATAATCGCCGTATGTGGAAGTAACGATTCAATAATTTTGTAAATTTTGTCAAG
The DNA here is from genome assembly GCA_923062465.1 of Acleris sparsana. Lineage (NCBI taxonomy): Eukaryota > Metazoa > Arthropoda > Insecta > Lepidoptera > Tortricidae > Acleris > Acleris sparsana. Next base: position 68,499,708 of record OV281285.1, on the reverse strand, counting down.
TTTATTTTATGTGAATTAATAAAAAGTACCTAAATATTTTAAAATGAATCGCGCCACGCGACGCACGATATTTAAAAGGCCAGACTTCTATTACATCAGATTACCAAAATAGTGAACACTACTCATGTTTTGTGGTTGGCTCTCGATTTACGATCACAAATGTTATTCTTATAAAAAAATAGGTACGATTTATAAATTTCGCGTTCCCGATTCCTCGGTGATGTTTCATACCACATTATGGTACTTTCTATATATATTTTTAACCGTTACTCAAAAACTACGCGGCTTAAAAATAATAATACTCTGTTCGTGGAATGCGCACTGAAAGCTTGTTTGATACTCCTTTGATGAGAAGCTTCTATTTGAAACGCAGACACCCCTTTTCCATTCTATTTCATTACGATAGCATTAGCAGTCGCTAATAAAATAATATTCTGCTTCGTCTGACGAGCAGACGAAAGTACAACGAACTTTTGTTTATTCGTGTTCATTATAACAACAATAAATATATTTACCTAAAAAGGAAGGAAACCGAAAAAGATTTGTTTTTGATATTATTTATGAACGTATTCTGCACTAATAAGAACAACTTACTTTTTGACCATTTTTGAAATCGCATGAAATCGATTAGATACGGGACAAGTCTTGAAGACATTTAAGAATATATTTGTAACATAGGTAAGTATATAAAACTTCATGTAGGTAAGGTATATATAAGATATATTATTTTGACGAAATCGTGACTAAGTATCTCAATGATGATATTGATGATAATTAGACCCCGTTATCAATCGCTCAGTTTGGGGGCAAACGTCACAATAGGGTAGTCTGGGGACTAAATGGAACGGTGTTCATTAACACTACAACCTAGTGTAATAGTGTTCAACGGAAGTTTTATTTTATAATCAGGCATTCCCGATATAAATTACTTATAAGTGAATTGTCAATTGATTAATTTAGCGTTATCAAACCAGGATTTGTAACGGTTGCTTGGATTTATTTGTATTTCTTGACCTACATTAAGATCGTTAACGTTACGCAACGTGGCTAATCCGTCCCTTTTTTTTAATACAAATCACAACTTTACACATATTTTTTCGTCTTCTTTCGTGCTTTTCATAGCTCGCTCTGTATGTTATCCGCTATCAAATAGATTGTGAAAAACACGCGATTTTTTTAATAAAATTGTATTCGTTTTCAATGTTTGCTTTTAATATTGTATTTTTTGCCTCTCTTATAATTGGTTCATTAGAGCTTTTAGTCTATTCTTAATGTGGTTTAGAACCACATTATCATTACAACGGTTTAGTCATTTAGAACTTCTGATCTGTTACAGATACTCAGTTAACAAATAAACAACGTTGGTAATTATCATTGATACATTAATCAATTGCCAATTGACTTGTAAGTAATTTATTATTATAGTTTAATTTGTATCGTGTTAGTGAACACCGTGCCATTTAGTCCCCAGGCTACCCTATTGTGAGGTTTGCCCCCAAACTGAGCGATTGATAACGGGTTCTCATGATAATATTGATCACATCGATCACAAAACTTGCGGTAAACCGCGAACCATTATTAAACTGTCATCAAACGCTTTGTGTTGCCAATGAACACGGAGGACATTTCGATTGGGTAGATAAAACTGTTTTTAAACGACTTCAAAAAAGAAGGGGTTTCTCAATTCAAACGAATATTGTTTTTTGCTTCTCGTTTAAGATAGTTGAGCGACTATAATGTGGAACATTTAATTGTTTAAATATGACTATGAATTTCCCGCGGCGTTACTTGCGGTGAACTTGAAATGTCTTAAAATCTATCAACCAAGAAGTGGGACATACATAACAGCTTATTATGATCCCTAAAAAGTATGAATTAATATTAATGTTTAAAAAAATCAAAAACTAAATTCAAAAACGTAAGTAAATATTTCTATAAAATACTCAATTTTTTCCGTTTTTGGAGGCGGTTTTTTTTATGTTTGTCATCGTCGCTCTTGTTGGGTATCGGCACAGACATACATTATACTTCTATAAAAGCACGTTACTCTCAGTGATACACAAACGAACAAAATAAACGAACAATATACGGCTTACTCACATATGAATGTCAGGATTTCAGGAAACGGACGGACATGTTTTGGCCACATTGAGTAGGCACTTCGTCAGCGGAAGAAGAGTTGCGAACGCGGACTGCCGGACACTGAGGCGGGCGTCACCAGGCGCGGTGTCTGTTAGCCCCTCCGCCAAGTTGCGAGGGTGCACGGAGAGAGTGCGCGGCGCGCGTCGTTAAATATGTACTTAGTATGAAAATTCCGTTGCACGCGTCCGCGCGAATTATTTTTCGATAAGCGTGCAACCCGGTCCGTGCACCCGCACGACTTAGCGGAGTGCCTAAGACTTAGGGCCTCAGTGGTAGCTGCGTTGTTACTGTCCCTAGTGTTGGTAGACTCCACGCGAGTCAGGAACAATACAAGTTCGGCCCAGGGTTAAGCAGAATTTCATTTCTTTACAGATATCTGCTTACCTTTTTGTTATTTATATTTTCGAATACTGTAAGTATTCAAATTATTTGCACGGTATAGGTAGGTATTTACTTTTATTTACATGTGCAATCGAAAATTGAAATCGTATAGAGTTTTAGCTTTTGTTTTGCATTTCTAATATATGGTTCTAAATGCTGTAAATTGTACTTTAAGTTTTTAATCCAAGGCTTTTAAATACTGTAATTTGTATTTTGAATTTTAAAAACCTCTCATAAAAGTAGGTTCTGGATTCTAAATTTAAAATACATTTAAGAATATGTAGAAGATGCGAATGAGATTCGTCTGCCTGCCCCTCTGGGAAATAGGCATGATTTTACGTATGTATGTAAGAATGTCCTATGTCTATGTCCAGCAGTGGACGTCTTTCGGCTGACATGATGATGTAAGAATGTATTGTGTCAGTTGTATTCGAAATACTAATTCTTACAGGTATTTTGCCGTTAATGCATTTCCTGACATTTATGCATTTAGTAAGTATGTTCTTTTAAAAACCATTTTAGAGAACAGGCTGAATAACCTACCTCTAATGTCAGTAGATTTTAATGTAACATACACAGCGGCGAATGAATACCTTCCATGGCCGATGATAAAACTAAATATGGCAAAATTACCTAGGGTGAAAGTAAAAAATACTTTTGTTATTACGGATTCGCACGCTGAATTGCAGTTTTGTAAATTTAGATACATTTGATGAAGATTGATGTTCACATAGATGCATCACACACAAGTTTAACGCATTTAATAGTGAAGTGCTACCTGGAAACCGTAGCTGGGGGTGAAAACGAATTACCCGAAGATGACCACTTGACACATCGACTTCATAACCCTTTCCGAGTCCCGCCATTGTCATCCAAATCGTTAGAACTGTTTTCGATACAGCAAACTTACACAAGCTTACATAACAATAAACCACTAGTAATAGTAAATTTTAAACTCGCCATTTAATTAAATTGATAAAAAATGCATCAAATATGAATGTCATTAAATGCAACATGCAATTTTGTTAAAAGGCAACATGGCTCCGAAAGCAAGATGGGTTTGAAATAAAGACGAAGAGAGAAGCAGTAGTTAGAAAAAAACAGTTCAGTGCGAGTGATCGCGCACCGAGGGTTGTGTGCTGTCACAAAATATGAAATGCAAAGTAAACAATAATCCGTGCCACAAGCATGAGTTCATTCGCGGGACACGATTCAAATTAGTGCGAACGATGGTGCTTCCCGCCACACTGGTGAGGTTGTGATTTAAAAACTGTTTTTGAAGTTTTTTATATTGTTTTTTAAATCTTACCCCTCTAAAGTTTCAGTTCTTTTCTATAAATACCAACTGCGTGACTCATGAAAATTGTTTGACTACGAGGCCTAAACAATTGATTAAGTTAACTAAGCACCTGAAAGTTACTGTTTTAGAAATGTTTTTTGAGGTATTAGGATCATCCCCTTCATTTTTAATAATTAAAAAGGGCATACTGCGATGGTTCGGTAATTTTGAAAGAAGATTGACGAAAGAGATATACAGAGCGAAAGTGAGTGGAAGGGTCGGAAGGGGCCGCCCTAGGCGTACTTTATCGAATCAAATTGGAGAAATGCTGGAAAAGGGCCGTCTCTTAAGTACCGGCGTGAAAGAAGCGTAAGAGATTTGGCAGGATCGTAGCAAGTGGAAAGAAGTGGCCTCTGCCTCTGAGAAACAGGCGTAATTTAATGTATGTATTTATGTAATTTTGTTAATTGTTTTTTTGTTACCGGATCCGCTAAACCATTGCATATTAAGTATTTTTTTAATAAAGGATCGATAACGGTTAACGGACAAACTAAGGATTAGTAACAAATATACCTTTGGCAACCTTCTTGTATGAAATATTAAAAAAAATCTTATACATTTTATTTATGTTTTTTTTTAGGAATAACCAACATAGTATAAGAAATCATTAAAAAAGTCCTAGGTATATATATGTGCCGCCTACTTTTACTCAATAAACGTTTTTAATATATATATATTTAAATAATCCGTTCAATTATTAAATTAACGATTTAAAATATAATGAACTACTGTCAAATGATCGCTGACGTTCGAATAAATATTCCAACCACTTATTAACTATAAAAATAAGTTCTACCTATTTAAAGTTATTATAAAGACGGGGAAAGTTATAATAATATGAGTAAAAGGAATAAGAAAGCTAATACTGACTCGATTTAAAAAAGTAATTAACTTTGAATTCTCCTTTAAAAGTCCAAAGTTTTTTTCTATGTGCCATAAAGCTCACGGGTGCCACTTTTTGAACTTAAAGACTGACTAACTGTAGACTGAACAGAAAAATAAGGAACGCCTGAAACACTTTGTTGCGTGTTCAGCCACCCTAGGTAAAACAGTTACTTTGTAAAGACATTACGCCCGCAAGTCCACAATGTACGTATGCGTGTGGAAACACAAACATGGATACATATACAAGGAGTACAAAGACACAATGTAACAAAAGTAAAGGTAACAATATATTGAAACGGTGAAACAATATTGCTCTTGACTGTTATTGTATTGTAATTGTTTTTAACTGGCCCGCCATTACTATGAATTAAACATTACAATAACTTGTGAAAAGCGATATGGTTTTACCGCGTGGAATATTATTGAGGCCCAGATGTACTATCAGCCGATTGGAACCCTGACCCACCATAGAACGGTGTCACAGACGATAAAATAATTCGTTTGACACTTGTTACGACTCGGATCATGGCGTCACTGTGACACGGTTATGTGGTGGGTCACGGTTCCGATCGGCTGACAGTGCATAGTGAACCTACATTACGACATCATATTTGGCCGGAAAAAGCTCGTATTCATCCTGCTTTCTGTGCTATCTCAGTGAGATTAAGGACAGATCGATAAGGAATTAAGTAAGTAACACGAGTTGAACTATCAGCCCATTGAACCCTGACCCCCAACTGTGTCACAGTGACGTTGTGATTCAAGTTGTAACAAGTGCCAAGGAAATGTTTCATAATGTCACCGTGACACCGTTTTATGGTGGGTGGGGGTTCCAATGCACTGATAGTACCTATATACCATTTATCCGACAAAACACGAAGTTATTTTATACATTTATTTTGTACATTGTTACCCATCCACGAAGGCGCGCCCTGCCACACAAATGCACGTTAAATTGCATGGTTGCTTAAGTTAAAGCAAGTATTGGAGCGCGGCGTCGTAGATTGGCAATCACTATAATTATTAATGTATTGTGTACACGGCAGCATGGCCCCAGACAACCAAGACAATATAAATTTATAATAAGTAACCCCTTTGCAAAGTTATCGATCAGTATTGACAATCTAGATCCACTCGTGCTCATGTTTTGCATTGCAACCAATAAAGTACGATCTATTGCGATCAACCAGGACCAAATCAAATCCAAACAAATAATACTTATAGTAGCTTTGGTTTTTAAATAATCTATCATTTACCCGTCGGTGAAGGATCATCAGTTCTCACACATTATAATATATATTACTAGAGGACACCGGCGACTTCGTACGCGTAGAAAGTTTCCCGCGACTCCCCCTATTTTAACCCCTTAGGGGGTGAATTTTAGGTGAATATGTATAGATTATGTTCAATAAATGGTTGATCTTTAGACAAATGTTACTTCAAAATCGAAAGAAACGTTTATACTTTTATTGTTTGATTTTTCCGTTTGTTAGCACCCTAACAAGTTTTAATATGGAACAGTAAAAAAAATGCAAGTACTATAACTGAAGAAAATCTTAGTTATCTTCATTTAACATGGCGCTAACAGGTTTTTAGGGTTCTGTAGTCAAACTAGGAAGGCGGGCACACGTACAAGAGAGTGGAAAGGAGGCCCGACTTATGGCGTTTTATTCAAGTTCGACTAGAGAACCTTGTACCAAACACAGTAGGCACTACTCTTGCGTGAGAGCTAAATAACTGGGGTGGTATTGACCCGTAATAAGAGAAGCCAGCCTAGAGTAACGCGTTGAACAAAAAAACATCATTAACATGCACCTACACATCTATAGTGAGTGTTAGCACAACATTAGACAATCAAATACACAAAGACTATGGCAAATTAAAAGGCACAAAACAGTTAAGGTATTTATATATGTATTTTCGGATTGTAACGTGGTTTTGCTGAGACTTTTGTTTGTGTTGTGATTTAGTGTGCGACCTACCTGGTGGGCCGCGACCGACGCCAGCGCGCCATGCCCCGGTCCGCGAGCTGCCGAAATTCGGATGTGTAGGTAATCATTTTCATAACAACAAATATACTTCCGTTTTGCATAACACGAATAGCATAATTTCGATCTGTATACTAATCAAATTTAGGAAAATAACTAGCATAACCACAAAATGCATAATTTCTTGAAACATAATGATGTTTTCATAGTTGTATAATGAACAAATATTTGTAATAATCACCTTATATAATGTTTTAAATGAATAATACGAGCATATAACATATTTGATCCTCGGAGAGTATATTCAATTATTTATTTATATTGCTCAAAAGATGTAAGAAGTGTACGGCAAAGTCAGACAGGAGTTATTCCGCGGAGTTAAGGCGCTTTGACGAAACTCTAACCTAACCTTACCTATCATATAATAAATGAAGGTGAGATTGACGTAATTTGGGAAACCGGTTTAGGTATTGCAAATGTTTTTACTCATTATAATAATTATACTAAATGTATGTTACAATAAATTCCATATTAATGCTATACAAAATGTGGTTATGATAAAAAAGTATTACATTATTTATCCGTTATACTAAAAAGTTATATCTTGTTTTATGCTAACCGTTTATATACATTTTGTAGGTAATTAATCAAAATAAATTATGCAATTGTTTTAGGCAGATTGTAACGCAATTGTCGAAATTCATATTAAAACCCATTGATTTTTTCTGCTTTATCTGTATTACGCTAGCTGAGATATACAGTCGCTGCAGGGAGACATTAAAATAAATCAAATAAATAGAGGAATAAGAAACCAATCCAATCGATTCAGAATCTTTGAAGGAAACGAATCATTGCCGTATGAATCTTATGAATTATGAAGCATTGTTACAAACAGAGATACGACGTCTAAAACCCATTAAATCTGTTGTTTCAATATTTTAAAGTAAATCGCGTCTAGAATAAAACACAAAATTGCAAGGCATAAAACATGAAATCGCATTGTCAAAAAAGGAAAACTTATTATTTAGTCACGCTTATAAATAAGTAATATTTGCAGTAACTGATAAGTGAATGTAAAAATAACTACCTGAATAAAACAAAAGGGCGGCATCTTAAGAATCGCACGAGCCGGTTTCGCTTTTCCATCTGGTCGGTACACCGGCGTGTCTTCGAGTGCAATACGCATCTTAAGTGTTTTTGCCGAAAAAACCTGAAACAATTGAAAATAATGCTTCATATACTTGCATTAAGTAATGTACAACATAAAATTGATGGCAAAGCTTTCACGGTGCGCAGCAATGGCAGAGCGTAATACACAAAACGCAATATGCTTATATTGAACACTAGCATAGACAGTTAAAATTCGCTTGCAATTAAAAGATACGTAGCACACCTATAAAGTAAACTGCAATGAACAATCTAAGGACCAATATTGTAAAACTTACCAATCAGCTCGAAAGTTTAAGAAAAACTGTTATTTTTCTTTCCCCGATGCGATTACCTGCAGACAGACAAAATACGTTGGTTAGGGAAATGTAACCGTAAACGAAGTACTTGAATGGAAAAAGATCATTTATGGACTCGCTCGAATAATTCGGCGCTGCGCACTGCGCGCGGACACTGATGCACTGGCCTGGCACTAGCGGGGTAGCGGGCGGGCGCCGCAGCCAGGCCCGCTACCCACATCCAGCCTTTTAATATAATGATATTAGCGCAAACTACCCCGCCACCGCACCCTAACGGCTTCACAAATAGGTACCAACAGTTCAACTATGCAAGTGAGATTCTTTTCTACCCTAATAAATCAGTACAGTGACGGCTGAGACATAACAAGCCTTTTGCTAACTTGAATTAATACCTTTTTTTTTATGTCTTCTAACATGCGATCGGTCTTTAGATGACCACTAAGCAGTTCTTGTCACTTAGAATTTAGAGTCGTGGATGTGTTTCGATCCATTGTCGGGCCACCTTAATGATCCTTATGTTTTTCTCTCGATGTGATGTCCCAGTGCTGCTCTTTTAGGCCTCTCTTGCAAGGATTCACTTAGTGCTGACGCAGGGTTGTTTTAATGTCAATTTGTAAGAAATCATGTAGTTCCTTTGTAAACCACGGTGCTTGTGATAAGGCTTAAAGTACACTGTTTTGGAACGTTTGATGTAAATCTGCGTTGGAAAATTGGAAAGCTTGGCTGATCCCCGGAGTTTAATTCCGCAGGTCCACTTTGGATTTAGGGCTAACTTGCAGATTTGTAGTTTATTTTTGATAGATCGTCTCAACTTCCGCCCTGGGAGCCACTGCAAGGATCTATATTTAGGAGGAAGTTATCATTATAGGAGCTCATTACGCTTTTTCATCATACCTATGAGATTTCCAGGTTTGTTTTTTGTCAAGGTGCCTAGATGGAAGCCGAGGTATTTTACTAGGTATTTTGGTTTCAGGTAGGAGGCTGTCTCCTAATTTAACAGCAGGACGAGCAGGACTGTACTTAGTCTTAAGGTGAATGTTATATGGTTTGATTTAACCTCGCTAGCTTTAATTCTCCATTTTCCCATCCAGTCATGTAAGTATTTTGTCTAGGTGATCTTGAAGAAATGTGAAGTAATGTCCTATTGCGTGTCGCAATAGGTGATTTGAATTTGAATTTGATTTTACAAAGTCAACCCATGTGTCAGACATTATCAAAGGCAGGAAGTCTTTGACAATCAAGGAAAACAGCTGAGCAGTTTCCCTTGTTCTCTTATGATTGTCTGATCTTATCACTGACTCGGTGTACCGGCTGAGAGGTAGAGTGTTGTTTCCGGAATCGTTGTCAATGGCTTGTCGTTGGTCAAAAAATGGTTTATTCGGTTCGAGACAACTTACTCAAATATCTTTGACAGTAATGGTAACAAACTCAAAATTTCAAGCTGTTGTTGTATAGTTTAATTATAAATTTATTTTAGTTACGACTTGAGCTGAGCAGCTGCTTTGTTAAAGGCTGTTTTATCCCGTGTATGTCGAGTATGATGCCACACTTTTATCAGACGTATTTTTTCTAGTACCAACTGTCTTGCATGTAGTGGTGTATTGTTTGCATCTTGGTCCTTCTTGATTTTTGGACCAAAGGGCAGAAGGTTTATCCGTGTTGCAGTTTGAATCACATTTGTAATGGTTACCCATTGCTGCATTGCTGCATTGGTTTAGCTTTTTGTCTAGGTAAGTTCTGAATAAGTCCCAGTCAGTTCTAATTTTATAGAGGAATGGTTTTGCAGCTCGGTCGATTATGGTTGTACTTAAATTGTGGTAACGATTATAGGTGTGCGGTCTGAGTAACTGTCAAAGCAGCGTTCAACCTTAATGGTTAGCTTCTCTGGATACCATGGTACACAAAAATATCTCAGGTCAGGTATCTATGGTCAGGTAACTTATTCCGATTGGTTGGCCAGTAAGTAGATCGACATGTAGTAATAACTTTCAGTTTATTACGGTCTATGCTGTTCTTGAGCTCTACCCCTCGTTACAGTTAGTCGCGATCCCCAATGCACGTGTTTAGCGTTCCAATCTCCTCCCACTATGTATGGGTTGCCTAGTGATTGGAAAATAAACATCCAACTTATCTGCAGTGATTTTGAATTTCGCTGCACAAAAGATAGGTGATAATGTAAGTGCGCTGAATTTATCAAATATATATAGTAGTAGTTCGAATGGGAGCCGTTTTGTATTCCAGCAACAATTGGTAATTTCATTTAGGCTATTTTTGATTATACGGGTAAGAACTAATAAGTCGCGCAGGTGACTTTAAGATATATGTAGAACGTCCTTGGGGTACAAACCCCTTTTTATTATATAAGAAACCATTAATATTGAAAATTGCTACGCGAAAACTATTCATCTCTGTAGCTAACGGACTAGTTTAGTCACTAGTGTGGTTAAAAGATACATCAATAGCTCATTTGATCAAGGACCCTATCTAGCTTCTCAGCTTGTTTTGTAATGATTATTTCTATTGATTTGAGTTGGCTACTTGGATTTGCTGCATTTGAAGCAACCTGTGCGTATGAAGTCTAATTATTAAAAGCACCTAGTATTTTGCACAACTTTCGGATTTCGTAGGACGCTGGGATAATTTATTTCAGTATTAGGTGAGGGAGCTGTCTGTACGTCGCTGTCCAGTTGATCACAGGAGTGTGTGCAGGTTTTCGCATATTATGTTGTCGTTTGTTTCTGTTTTGAATTTCCAATAACTTTTTGGACAATCTATAGTGTTCCAATTTTGCACCTTTGAGTGCACCTTTCCGCCCCCCAAAACAGGCCCTCGCGGTACCGCGCGCACGTGCCACGCCGCCCGCGCCTAGTACGCAGTGCGCACGTCGCACCGACCTCCAAAGCCAAAGCTGCTCAGCCGGTTTGTCGGTGAAGTCCAAGATGCCGATAAATATTATTATATGCGGATGGTTGGGCCGACCTTATATTATTTATTATACTGTTTATAAAGTTTAGATGATTTATATAATTTTATTATTATCTGATTACTTATGAACATGTATATGTTTGTAAAGAGTGCACGAAACTATTGTAGCTACAGTTTAAGATTACTTGAAATATATTCAATGTATATATTATATGTAACATAGGTACATAGTTTTAATAAAGATTATAAAGGGTTGGTTTAATTGTTAATTACAATGCAGTACCTGGGAGATCGAGCGTCGCTCGGGTTGATAACGAAATTTCCCGGAGATGACAACTTGACAGATCGATTTTTGGCCCCCGATAACCTCTATATTTCATATTTCATCGAAATCGTTGAAGCCGATTCCGAGATTCTGATTATATATAACTACTAGAGGACGGCCGCGACTTCGTACTCGTAGAATTAGTTTCCCGTTAGTTCTTCCCTTTGGAAGTCGATTTTCGGGAAATCCTTTCCTACTGCACCCCTAGACCTCATAAGGAACCTATGTACCAAATAAGGAATCTTTAGACTCAGCGGTTTGGGTGTTTGCATAGCACCAAGCTTTAATGTGATTTCAAACTTTTTTGAATAAAATCTGATCCAGTTTTCAAAATGTGTCAAAATAAACAGTAATGTAAATCAAAAGCACTAAGGAGTATTGATATCAACTTTGAAAGATATCACCCCCAAAATAACTTTATACCCCTTCAATTTCAATAAAATGCGAAACACGTCTTCCATTAATTCTGTTAAACAATGTTAAGAAACGCGATATTTTTACTTTTGATGATGCTGTATGTCAAAGCTAAAGCTATGTATAGTATAAACCTTTAACGTGGGAGTTGGGGCGTATTGGAAAGCGTGTGGATTTGAAGATCAATCGTAGCACGCATGCGCCTTGGCCCGGGTCGGGCGGCGCGCCGCGCCGGGGGCACTTCACTCTACAATACAATTTGGAAAAAAACACAATCCATTTGAATTTGTATTTCAGGTTATATAAGGGGTCTACTCTGACAGGTAAAAGCGAGAATCGCAGACCGTTATATTCGACCTGCGGATTACTAGCAATGAAAGCTTAGTCTAGCAATGAAAATTGCAAAAGTGGACGGCGGCCACTGACTACTGAGCCTAACTTAGAGCTAGAAAAAGACAAAAATATGGTCTTATTCCATCACCACACAAGGACAAGACAACAAAACAGTCAACTTGTGCGATCTTCAATAATACGGTCAATTTGCTGTCTTATTCGCGAGTGACGCACGGCTGTAGTTCGAGTGTCATTATGGTTGTTTAGTCTCGCGTTAAACACTCTACTTTTCACTTTGAATGCGAGGAAAAAAACGACGTTCTAAACAAAATTACAACATTTATTACAAAAAAGTTTCTAACAATTAGGTATCTTAACAACGTATGCTCAATACAAGTTATGAACATCTATTCAAAACACAAATAGGAAAAAAAAGATCCGCGGTTTTTTTGTAGTGATGTTTTAAATGTTTGCATATTTAGCCAACAGATTCAACCTTGGAAACCATTTTAAAAGTAATTGGACCACGCATAATAAAAGAATTCGGCCTTAATATGATTAAATAGATTCATATTCGTAATAATTAATCGTGTTTCACGAATCTTTTTTTTCGACGATCCTTTTTTAGGGTTCCGTTGCCAAATGGCAAAAAACGGAACCCTTATAGATTCGTCATGTCTGTCCGTCCGTATGTCACAGCCACTTTATTCCGTAACTATAAGAGCTATACTATGGAAACTTAGATGTATTCGGTGAACCGCATTAAGATTTTCATACAAAAATAGAAAAAAATCTTTCAATCAAAAAACCAGTCACTAGTATGAACTAATTATCGATTTAAATTTATTTGTTGCTGTCTTAGATGATTTTAGAAGGTATAAACACTTCAATCGCCGGTATCTCGCTCAGTAACCAATGAATTCATTTAGTCGTGATGGGGTCCTGTGATCCCGGGATTCGGTGTATTTTGAGTGTTTCTCAATACCGGTATTGAATAGTTAATACCGGGATCCTGCGGTATTATTAGGGCTTAAAATATATATTTTTTCGTATTTTTTTATGGCTATGAGAAGGCCAGCGAGCACTCAGGTCATCTGATGGTAAGTGAGATCTGAGACCCTTAGACATTTGAAATCTCAAAACTACAATCTCAAATCTGCAATCCCAAGACTTCAAATGCGTTGCTAGTAATTTCACCGGTCGTCTTATCCCCACACCGGAACACAACAATGCGGATACTGTTGCTTGGCGGTTGGATATTGGATAAGTTGGTGGTAGCGATCCGGACAGACCCTGCACAATGTCCTACGACTACTAACTAGTATGCTATGCTATGCAAAGTTATGCTTGTTTCGAGTCGTTTTTAATATTTGTTTACTAATCCATTTCGATATTTGCCATTGCCTTGCCTGGGAGGCGGAGTGCGCACTTGCAGCGCATCGCATCACATATCGCATATTTTTCGTGTTCCTCATAGCATTGTTCTGTCTGTGTTACTTTATAGTACATTCATCTTATCTGCTCATACACACGCCACGCGCCTACTTTTTGTCTCACTCTATCGCTTTTGTATTGCTATCGCAAGGGGTAGTCAGTTGGCTTTAAATGGTTGCCGTGCGTTTTTTGTGAAATGTAGGTGTCAGCCGGCTGATGCCCGGAGTCATTTACAACAATGTAAATAAATTTCAATTATTTTCTGCCTAAATGTGTACTTTTGTATAAATCCCAAAGAAAGGTGCAATCATCTATTGATCTATTTCTTAATTTAGTGGCCTACTTCAGTCTTTTTTATAAAGTGTTTTTATAATTTGTAATAACCGAAACCAACAGTGTACGTTGATATTTAAACAGGCTTTTAAAATTAAGAATATTGAGTGAGATCGCACCAGCCGCAATACATTTATTTTTATTTATTTATTTATGATGCAAGTAAAGCAACTTAGCTTACCTTTCTTAATTAGAATGTATTTTTAAAGTTTTTTTTTCCATTTACGAGTCAACTTCTAAAGAAACATCATTACAGAAAGTGCCATAATCAACCTCAAGCATATCGGATCATCGGATCGGGCGGTGGAACTACCAGCGGTTTGCACACGCATTATGCGGACACTTCGTGAGAAACTGATTATAAGTAAATATTAAGTCGACTTTATGTGTATTTGTGTCTTTGTGAGACTAATTATTATAATTTTAAAGTGCTTAGATACACAAAAAATAACAAACAATACCCTATTTGTGATTGCATTTAATTTAAATTATACCAAATTAAGAAATAATAAAATTGAAGTAATTATTTTGTTGGTTTTCTACTGTTTTGGTTATTTTCTAAATGTGTAATAAGCTTTTAAAATAGAAAATATACACAAATCGAGCTTAGTATTTTTTTTACACTAGATTTTAAAGTAACAAACCCATTTCCCACTCGTTTCCCAATGTGAGTACATATTTGTTAAATTTTACAATACGGGGGGTCCCGGGATCTCTGTATTGAAAATCGAATACCGGTATTATACCGGACTTGGTATTCGGAAGCCCTCGTGATAGTTTTCCTTTAAAATTCATAATATGAGTAGGTACTGTTTAAATACTTGTACTGCTTTCATTTGAGATTTATCACAGAACTTTCGTTAGTAGGTACCTACTTATTTGTAGATTTATATAAGGGTGAACTTGACTCAAAAAAAATAATTGCTAAAGTGCAAGAAGAATCTTAATATATTAATGAATTTCTTAATCGAAAAATAGTTTTCAGCAATGTTTTTGAAAGACCTATTTTAAGTATTTTACCACTTGGTCATAGTGACTAATATATGTACCTATATTCATGCCAAATAACAGATTTTTAGAACTAATAGTATCTAAGCTAAGCTGCCGCCACGTGGTGAAACAAGTAGGGTTCGTAGTTTGACTACAGAACCCTAAAAAGCTTGTGTGAACGAACGGGGCAAGTTAAGTAAAAAACGGCACACACGTAAGATTCCTTATATTCCGATTTTGCTATAGGTAGATATGGCTTTGGGTATTTGGGTTACTTGTCGGGATTCCAAAACAACAATACTATGTCATTAAATAAATAGTCAATAAATCTCAGGTGACAAAATCACACAAATAGACTTCATAATTATCATTACTAGTAATAAGTTTTGTGCGAACGGTTTAAAGTCATAACTCAAAAACATCGGCAACAACTGATAGCACAAAGTCTACCGCGAGCTTCGCCGGCATGACTAGCCGCCAGCTGAGCGCCGCGCCCGCCCGGAGGCCCCGGAGCCCTGACCTCGGCCACAGCTAACGGCCCCGGTGCATTCGCCGCCGGGTTCAATGCCACTCGTTTTTTCGCCAACTTTTACAACCGCCGTCATTCAAGCTCATCCGTTCTTTATGCAACGAACCGACGTGAACTACCTTTTACAAACAGACTGGAATCACTCGTAAATCGGAGATTTGCGTTTGGAACGATGGACTATAAACGGACTATAATCTAAAACCACCGACCATAAAGCAGCGAAGACGTTTCGACCTCCAATAATCTTATCAAATTGATACGTTTATACCTATGCCTATGGCTTGTTAGGGTTCCGTACCCAAGGGGTGCCAAAAATAACGAAAATGGCTGGACGTTTATTACATAATATATGAAGGCACAGGCTGATATCCCAACAAATTATAAAGGTTATCGCCTTTGTACATTCCTATTCTGTAAATATTGTATTTGATTTTCTGCGTTTTATACAATAAAGTGTTTACGTACATTAAAATTACGTGCCATAATTATCATAAAATAATAGGATAAGGGGGGCTCATACAAATAGCTTTTCATATTTTTTTCCACATGTAGGAACATAACAAGGTCAGCACTCGGAAACCAGGAGTATTCAGGAGGACGTCACGAAATAAAAATATAGGTACAAACCAATCGGAAACAATTTGTTTTGACAATGTCGTAGGTATAGGTAGCCACAGTACATTTGAATATGTTAGTTACATTTTATTAACTAGTCGAGTGTAGTTATCTAATCTACGAGGAAGTAGTTCCGCAGTCGTGCTTGAGATGAATGACACGCTGCCGAGCATGACCGAGGACACCGAGGTCTATCCAATAACATAACTTCAGTAAATGGCGCGCTGCCGGCTATCCGGAAATGCACGAATGCGTCAGCTATGTTTTGAACCACTGTATTTGTAACATTCCATTTACATATAAGGTTGTAGGTACTCGTACCTCAATTAATTTATTATTAACATTACATCATTAATGAAGTAAATTGCACACGGCTCGTTATCGGTAGTGGGTATGGAGTGGACTACGCTACGTAGCGCTTTGGACACGGCAAAAGGAATGCCGCACTAAACCCCAGGCTCCGCTATTTTGAAATCTCGATGTAATTAAATTAGAAGAGTATCTAACATATCTCTCATCTAGGTATCATATTAATACAAATAAAATGGTGCTCAATTGAAAGCGCATCAGTACAAGTACGAAAACTATACGACAAGGAATATGACCCTTCATGACGGCCGCGGCTCGTCTGCGGGCGGCGTTCGTATTAAGCTCAGTTTCTTTCTTTATAGGGCAAACACGACAACTGGTAATAAAAATGGCAACATGCGCAGGGGACACTTTATTATTTTTTAAAACGAGACTATAATTCTTTTCTTTTTTAAAGTAGGTAAGAGCCAAGTAATAAGAACTTTCCCCGACTCCCGTCCAGGGGTATTAAAATAATAAAATTAATTCATATAAGAAACTGAGTAATTTCAAAACTGACTTATTTAGTCATCCATATTTTAAATACCTACTTGAAAGATTTAAATAAAAAGGTTATACTTAAATCACGGTCGACAAAAGACATTAAAATTTGCAGGTTATAGGTTATTTAATTAGCTACTCCTTGTGGAAAACAAATTGACGGTGAGAAACGATAAAACCAACTTTCACACGTGTGACTCAGTGCTGCAGTGAGCTAATAAATAACAATGCATTCAAACGATATTATTAAAGGTGGCTTGTAAGGAGTGTGCTTGCTGCTCATAACGGAACCACGTAAAACGTGTTTTTGATTTGTACGCGAGGGAAGTTACTATCTTCCCCTGTTTGCCAACCCTATGGTCGTAAATGGCGGGCATGACAATAGTAGATTGTTAACCGAGGGATGAAAGTCATCCATCATACGCATCCAGAGATAAAAATATTGTTCGGGGTGTAATTTGATACTTTCACCCGAGTTAAACACTCTACTTTTCGTTTCGAATGAGAGGAATAAGTAAACAAAAATGTTTTGGGTTATTTGTTACGAATTTCGTGTTTAAGTATTGTCTTACAAAAAATATGAGTGTGAATTTCGTGTTTACGTATTGTCTTACATACCTCAAAACGAAGTTATTTCGTACTGGCTGTAAAACATTCTTCCATGGCTGAGTGTTTGACCAATTCTTTTTTCAAAATCACTTTTCGCTCTAGGGGTGGAAAAATGCTCTTTTTTATGGCATAGAGTAGGCAGGCAAACGAGCCACATGATGGTAAGTGGAAACTCTGACCCATAGACATTCGCATTCACAAACAAGACTGCAAGCCTAAGACTGCAAATGCGTTGCCAAACCTGAGGACTAAGATGCAATGCCTCTATGCTATGTTATTTTCAACCCGCTACTGAGATATGGAAATGTACGATTTTTGACCTATTTATAAAAGTTCGCATTATTAATGCCTCCAAATCTCTTAAAAACGGCGTTCGTACGTTCGGCGAGCAGCCGAGTTTAAGTAGACCCGTCAGAGCGTAAGTACAATACACATTTTAGCGCGTGCATTCTCAATTAGGCAGCAGGGCTTCTGCCGAACGATCGAACGTAAAAAGGCGCAAACCAGCGAGTTTAAGTAGTCCCGTCAGAGCGCACCCTGGTCAACGATATCACCACATGCACCACGTGATTCAAATTTATACTCTCTCACTAATCATTAGTAAGAGAGAAAAGCCAATTCTTCGGAGTCGAATAGTAGCCACAGCTTAATACAATGTTCCGAATGTTGTGTTTCACGATTCACGATAGGCGCGAAATTTGGCTTATCGAGTTATGGGGAGGGATGCGTTCATTCACTGCAGTGCACAGTGGATCCGAGTTGATAAAAGTTGGACATAAAATAGTGGACCAAAAGTGAGATTTAAGAACCAAAGTTCATCATTACAGAAAATCCATATGATATTTCATTAATTAACCTACCGTACCTAATTGGCTCTGCTAGAATGAATACCGTTAAAACTAATATTTTTAGATGAGTCACTCAGATAGTAACCTGGCTGAAATTTAATAATAACCTTGGATTCCGTTTTTATCTGTACCTATTTGAATGGCTACCTACTATTTAGTATCAAGATTGGTTTTATGGAACCTTATTCTCACCATCTGATTTTAATCGTTATACAATTGAATTATTATTTTAGTACGAAGTAAAAAAAACTTCTTTATGTCATGGAGCAGGCAAACGAGTGCGCAATGCATAGATGTTGGTTCTCCCACGACTACAATCTTAAGACTAAAAACCTAAGAACGCAAATACGTAGCCGGCCTTGGTCATAACATGCTTGAAAGAAAATAGTAGAATTTTGCAAGTGTCCAACTAAATTAGCAAAAAAAGAAGTGCTCGACCTTTTTTAGTATTTTTAAAGCGATGATATGTTGGCCTTTTAGTTTTTAATAACATATTTTTAAAACTTTACTGTGGCCTGGAATTTTTTCGAGTAATTTTTTTCCCCATCAACTCTCGCGGAACATTGCAAAAGTAAAAAAACAAAAAAAAATGAATAGGGGATTTAATTATTATTTTTGGTTTTAAATAACGGACTATATTTTTTTAAACCATCAATTTTATTATACTTCGCGTGCTGCATGTCTTTATTAAAAAAAACTGGGTTAATCCGATAAGAAAATATATATTTTTTTTTTTCCGATTTCCCCGATTTCTCGGAGACCACTGGACCAATTTGAAAAAGGTTTTCGTTGATTGAATGGGTATACTTTCTAGTTGGTCCCATTGTCAACACGTTAGGATCTTGGAAAAATCAAGGGAACTCCTCAAATATTAGAGGCACATCGATAGCGATTTTGGTATTTTTCACTGTAACTCGTGTATTTGCTTTTGAAAAGTACTATATGGTGAAGTGGAACTGATGATGCAGACCACAAATGGCCACCCGAACTCCTTAACGGTACTTTTTTTTAGGGTGGCGATAAGATATCTCGATTAAGATATTTGAGCGACTATGAGGGAGCGCATTAAAATAAATAAATAATAATTTAGATTTAAATTTGACTATGACGCACTTTTTAACCAAAAGCCGAATACAGTTGGACTGACCTACCTACCATTTTATAAGAAGTTATTTCTTGAACTTTTGAAGGCAGGTTTTGGTTTTTTTATAATTTTTTTTAGATTCAGATCCGTTGTGCAGCGCTGCGCTATCGCTTTCCTTGCGATAAGCTTGTTTAAAGGCGCGCGCGCTCTCTGCACGTTCTAGGTACATAAGTATTAATATCCAAACGCGAAAATAATTCACACACACACAAACAATATGAAGACGTGCAAGTTTAGGTACACAACATACAGCAAAAATAAACTTTAAAATAGCATAGTTGCACTCTGAAGACATACGAGCGATGTCAAGTTCGGTCGAATGTTCCCGTAAAGAGCTAAATATGCTTCGCGTGCTTACCCTGCGGTCTTTTACTAACACTGGGCTTAGACGAATGCATTGTGTTGTGCGAATGTCAATGCCTTCAGAAACAAATCTAATTAAAATTGACGTGCGTGATACAACTGACCTACGTCATTTCAATCAATTACTACTCAACGCAACGCTACTCAAAGTTCTGGACAAAACAAACAATGCCTAACGACTATTACTAAATAGTAGGTACCACTAACTACTTACTACATTAGCCTCCCACTACATGTAAGTAGTTTATAAAGCATTAACTTAGTCAATTTAGTTGTTATCAATTGTGATAAAATCAAATGCAGTTTAACGTGCTCGGGTTGGGGCTACGGGTGGCTACCACGGTTGCAGCATGTGTGGGGTGGACTAGAAATCTTTATTCGAAATAGTTGGAACTACTCAAGAGATTTCTAACGATTAATTTTCTTTACTTACGTACCTAATTGCATTTATATTTGAGACTGTACCTTAACATTTATTTATTTATTTGTGTATAAGTTACAACATTATTTTCCGTAGCTTATCCATCCATTTGAATTACGCGACACACTCACTTAGGTGATTAATTGTAAACATCTAAAATACTTCTTCTCGAGTTATTTCTCAAATGTTTATCATACCTAAGTATGGCTACATGTAGTACGCGATGAGTAAAACGAGAGCGATAATGCGCTTGTTATGAAACTGCGACTGCGCCTGCGTCGCGAAAGGTATAACTACTCGCTGCGCCGGCCGCGGAGATGTCGCGGCCGGCGCCCAATTGACGTAAATGCCATTAAAAAAAAAACTTGTTTGTTCCAGCTGTCTCCACTCGTTATACAGGTCAAGTGTGAGCGTTACGACAGTGAGAGCCTATTTCCCTTCTGTACTCGTAGCGTGAATATCTGCCGCATCGTAGCTACATCTCGCTATAAAACTGCTTCTTCTTCTGACTTACCACGACTACAAGGTAAGTTTGCAGCAGACACTCGCCGATCATACATTCACAGTTAGAACTAAATACACTTCCCTGCTGAATGAAACAGTTAAATTGCGGATAAACCGTTCTCACAACGGTCAACTGTGAAGAAATGGTCACGCTTAAATTTAGTATGTGAGACCTTTTATGACGTCATATGTGAATGAACAATAACTTAACTGATCGAGAGGAAATGAAATGTAGGACAAACAGTTGTGAAATAAAATAATAATACCTATATAATCAACACAAGAGAAAAACATATATCAGTGTTGGTAAAGCGAACAGTTAAAGTATTTTTTTTAACTTTCCTTGTCGCAAATTATAAAACAGTTCATTTTATTCTGTTCTGCACGCATTCAGGATCATATGCTTTTAGTGAGAATATACTTGTATTTAATTCCCATTTTCTAAAATGTCCGTAGTAACAGGTATCAGAATGGTTGTGGTGCTGGATGGTTTGGCGGGCGGCCAAGAGCTCGGCGCGACGGGACCGACTCCCGCCGCGGCCGCGCGGGTCACGGGCGGAACCGCGGGGAAACGCTGCTGAGATTATATTTATAACCGCGGTACTCATAATTGCTATTCTAGTATCTACTGTATTGAAAATCGTGTTATATTAAGGCACACTTAAGTAGTTTTGGTTTTTATTAACGTTGAAAAATAATCTCAGTAACTAGCCACTAGCAAGATTCAATTTTTCAAGAAAACAACAATTGTTGTTTTAGCGATCAGTCCATATAACAACAAAAACCCGGGCCGGAGCATGTCTGACCATGCTCAGTGTAGGGTTCCGAAGCCGTTACTGCACAAAAACTATGTGAAAAAATAACAATTATGAACTAATTCTCTATTTAAGTAAAGTTGTTTGGTGCTGCGTGCTACTAAAATCATCTAAAACGGCACCAAATGACTTTGAATATAAAATTAGTTATTACTCGTTGTTTTTAAGTTTGTACCTCGTAGCAGAGGGATTGCACTGGGCGTGGCGCGCCGCCTTATTAACCTGCCCGCTCGGTCACACGGCGTGTGGAATTCAGTTCGGGGCCGGCAGCGACGGAGCGAGCATGCGCACGCCACGATCTGCCGCCTTGAACGCACGGAACGGTCATATCGCAAAGTTAATACTCGTAGTGTTATCCTGTGCAACTAGTGTTGAAATTAAACACAATGAAACGACCGAATCGGCCCAGTCGCCTTATATTGCGGAATATAAAAAAAAATTTTGAAGGCGGCTAAAAACACATTGATACACCGCCGCAAGTGAGCGAACGACATCTGATCAGCTAAAGCATTTTTTGACCTCATTGATGCATTCTAGGCGAGTGACAACCCTAGCGCTACACGTGCCGCGTGCGAATGAATACAAGTTATATGATAGTAAGAGAGGCATAGCGTAGGCACGTGTTTTATACCTAAACCGCGTTTTAGTAGGGGAGTGCAACTTCTGTACCTACTTGTACTATTACTTATTCTGTGCTCGTAGGTACTTAGCGGCTTCGGAACTGATCATGATTCATGGTCCGACATGCTCTGGTTTTTAAGATATAGCTTTTTAGTTTTAAAATAGAATTCAGTTGTAAAAATGTAATTTTAGTTGAGTACTTATCAGACCATTTTTTTTTAAACAAAATAATTATTGTTTTTCTTTAAAATTCGTTATACATAATATATGTGCTTGACTCTATAACAAAAATTAGCACTTTAAATCTTAAGTAATACTTCACAAACGGAAATCCCTTAATCGTTTTTTTTTAGGATCCCGCATTATTTTTGAAACACCTATCCAACGACACCCCGCACCATGGAATAAACGAGAAATAAAAACATCCCCAAATTACGTGTAGAGGGGTGGAAACCCAAAATCTGTACACGTGACTAATATGTTCATAAATATGTTCGTATAATGCTAAAAACAACTACGAGTAGATACTGTTATTTGGCATGTACCAAATAACGTACCTAGTTGTTTTAACAGTAAGAGTCAAGCTGAGGACGGACGGACATGGCGGAACTATAATGGTTCCTTCCACCACAACACCACCGACAACAAACAACAAGGAAGAAAGGAAGGAAGGAACCACAAACAACAACAACATAACAAAAGTCCAATGCAATGTAAGTATTGTGCAATGTAAGTACCTACTTACATTGCACAATACTTACATTGGACTTTTGTTATAAAAACGTCGACATATTCTTGTAGTAAAAATACTGTTATTTAGAATACGAAACAATTGATAGGGTAAAGTCACCAGTGGTCGGCCAGAGACCAGTAGTCGACCTTATATGAGTGGGAAGAGTGGGAAATATATCTTTCGTACTCTTCCCACTCATACAAAGTATAGGCAGAGGCCGACTACAGGTCTCTGGCTGACCACTGGTCACTTTACCCTATGACCACTTTGAACTTATTACGCACACAAAGCGCCTTCTCTATTAATGGCTAAAGTTGTCGGGTTAGGTTAAAATTTGGGATATAACAGTAACTATTTAGTGGTAGAGCAACATCTTACTTATCACATTTTTTTTCATTGTTTTTTAGCGGCGATACATCTTAAGTCACCGAAAAATAACCCTTTCATGTCAGAATAGAAGTTTGTTAGCTCTCAACTCTCTCAAGTTATGTATGTATGTACTAGAACTACCTAACTTACAAATATGGAATAATGCTTTTTTTAGGTGGATTTCTCGGAAAACTTCTTTACTTCAGATACTGCTAAACATAAATAACATTTAAAAATGACATATTTATTTATACTACAAAACAACATCAAAATTTAATAAAACTATAATTCATTACGTATTAAGGTACTTAAGTATAAAATTTAACCAAAACTTTGCGGTAAGGTTGGGCTGTCTGTATAGCTAGGCTGCAGATCTGTCCCGTATGGTGTCGCTTCTTTAAGAATAGCATCGAGCAGCATCACCTAGGGTAAAGTCACCAGTGGTCAGCCAGAGACCAGTAATCGACCTTATATGAGTGCGAAGAGTGGGAAATATATCTTTCGTTCTCTTCCCACTTATACAAAATATAGGCAGAGGTCGACTACAGGTCTCTGGCTGACCACTGGTGTGGTGACTTTACCCTATTAGGTTTCTAATATTTAATAAAACAAGTCGTCATTCAGCGCAGCTCCGTCGTACTGTTAGGTCGCGTTAATTGTGCAGTCAGTGATATTGGTTTAGCTGCATCGAGCGCGCTTATCTACATATAGTAGAAACCGGTGGCTCGTGGCCGTCTGGTGCTTCGTGAGCGCCGGCCGGCCAATTAGGTGGATTCCCGATTATGAAACTTATCTTATATAAATGAGTGTAGGTTACATTTAGATAAAGATACTGATGAAATGACCATGATGGAAGATATAATACATTACCAAGTTTGCAAAGATTAGAAGACACAACAATTATGGAGACAATCAATTCTCAGAATATGACCAATAAAGAAGATAATAATCAAAATAAAACAGGACATATGTACCTAATAAGGATGATTTAGAATTAAAAGCCAGAAAACCGAAGAAGCGAACCCGTGATATCAGAATTCCATGTCAATTAGAATGGAAATGTGTATTACTTATTCAGAGACGATATAATTAGGTTAAAATATATGTAAGTATGTATAAACCCATAATAAAGTGCTTGGGGCGTTCGAGAACGAGACCAGCGATTAAGAGTGCTGAGCAGCTGTGTGCCTTAGCGCAAAAACGGACGTACGAAGTTGGTGTGTCATATTCACACGGCGCGGCGTGATTGAAGACGTGGATATAGATTTAGAAGAAAAAACTATGATGGAAAATATGACTAGTGTTATAGAAATAATATCAATGAAAAGACCAAGTCGCAGGAATATCGAAGAACCTGGTTGGACTGACAGTGAAATAATGAACTGGTTGTTTATATACATATAGAGAAAAGACGTGGTTTCGGAGCCTTAGGAGATCGAATTACTTTTATCATCTGACTGCGAGTGCGAGCTACAAGTGCTACCACCAGTCTGTGAACCTACTAGTAGGTATCTATTTATCATTAACTTCGACACACTTGTACTCGTAGGTAGGTATTTAATTTTAATTCCTAAGCATCAGTCATTCATTATAGTACTTTTGTAGGTATCTAAGAATAACTAAGTGCTAAAATAGACTCATCTCTCTCACCAACGACAAAGCCTAGCCAAGAACATAACTTTACTACTTTTTATAAACAATCGGAAACGCTCAATTTCATACAAAAGGAACCCGAAATCAAAAATTGTGACTAATTTAAATCTTATACAATTATATCACCTTTAAAGATAAGATAAAAGGCATTTGTTCAGTAATTAGCCCACGGGCACTTTTACATTTCACGTCACAAATCTACTAGCCGCAATTCCATGTACCTACAGTCGAGTTCATAAATATGTATATACATTCAGGAGCAAAAATAACGGGTCAGAGTGCGTTTTTCATACTAAAGAGGCTATTTCGAAGCCTTGGTTCCTCGCCAGGGATTGCTTTTAGTGAAATCTGATGATGAATACCCCGAGCATCGATACAGGACTTCCGGAGTGCCTAGGATACCCAACTGAATGAATCTGCGGTTAACTCTGGAATAGTGCATGTTCAGAAAAACATCTAAAATGGCAATAAAATGTAAGGATATCCAAATGCTGACCCAAATGTCTACCGCTGTGGTGTTAACTGATTGTGCGATCAGTTAGGTATCTTAAGAACTTTTGACCTCCTCTATTGAACCTCGCAGTATCTACCATTAAAACTCACTCAAAACAACCCCCAACCAAGGCTTTGAAATAGTCTCGTTTGTGTGAAAAACGCACTCTGACCCGGTATTTTTGCTGAGTGTAGTACATTGTCTATTTAATTTAATGTCATGTTTAAACTGCCATATACAAATTCTCACAGCGATTAAAGCCACAAGGTACTAACTAAAGTGTACTCATAGTCATGAACTCGACTCTACGCAGGATAGCCGTTTGTCCGTTTGTTTGGCATATGCTCATGTCTAACCACAAAAAAACGAGTTTTATAATATTGACATTTACTAAAAATAAAATCCATCCACTTGCAGCAAATATCATACAGAAGATAAAGAAGACATTTAATTTCCGCTTTCAATTTCTAAAAATACAGAAAAGTTCGATGAGTTTAAAAAATAAAATTAATCTTATAGGTAACTTACTTATAATGAAGAAAAAAATGTAAATGGTAATATTTTTAATATTCGTCTGTTTGTGGTTAGATATTGGTCCTTATTTTAGATTAGATTTAAGTCTTAAGACATTTGGCGTATGTTTTACAAAAAATAATAAGCCGTCTCCTACCAGGAGGCGCCCCAACTGGGTATGTTTTGAACATATTTATTGAATTCTTAGAAAACATGTGGCCGAAAGATAAGTAGTATATTTTTCACATCACTTATTCGGAAAGGTTACTTTTTTTACCTGCTAGAAGGGAACAAAATGGCATTTTTCTGGTTAAGGAAATTTTGTTGCCAGTATAAAATATAAACGCAATACTTGTTGCATTTTTGGTTTAAGTAATAGATAATTGTTACTCTAATTATTATATTGATTAAAAAATATTTTTTAAACAATATGATTAATCTTAATACAATTTTGAAAATTTGGTGTTTATAACACCAAAATTTATTAATTGTAATGTAGTGGATAATTTCAGCACTTTTAGTGAGTGCAAATAATTAAATTTGTTTTACATCTTTTATTTTCCTCATAGGTTAGTACTGCTTAGTAGGTGTCACACGGTAGCAAAATTATTTCCACCACGCTCAGTATTCAATGTTCGCCCTCACCGTAAATGTTATTTTGCTTTATTAAAAATCGGCCCATGAAATCCTTTTATCTATTGCCACAGACGATATGTCCCTGAAAAAAAACCCATAGAAAAAAAATGTCGTCATTACTACCTCCCCGATGACAATATTTTGAACAACCTCCGCTCAAAATGATTGTTTTAACCTAAAGTACTTACTCGTGTACCAAATTACTATCCTGTATTTGGATTTGCGGTTTCTTTCATCGTAGCCCGAACACTAATATGTAAATACCCTCTTTACTTGGAGGTACCGTTATAAGTAATGGTTTTATAATTCGTGTAGTATCAAGTTTCTCTAATAACAAATATCCTATATTGGTACAGACTACAGACAGATAGCGATTATTTGGTGGTCTGAAAGGACGTACACGCTTTATCGGAATGTGACAACAATGGTAGGTTTTGTTTTTTGACGGCTAACTAAGCTCACACCGCGAGATATCCGACTCTTGTCGGCTATTGTTCTCTTTGCCGGGCAACTACTCGCCAAGTACTTATGACGCTCTAGGTGCTTGCATGCCCACACTGAAACCTTTGCTCGTATTCATACATTTATACAATATATGTACATTCCAGCTCCATGGCCGGTTTAGTATACAAGGTTGCTGAAGCAGGATCTAGACGAACGATTTCATCAGCCAACTGAAAGGGACGCATTCTTGTCGTAAATTTTATCCTCTTTAGTTACCAGTACTAACAGGTGGGAGAAAAATTAGAGCTGGTAACAGTAGTATAAAATTGATAGTAACAGATGAGAATAACCCAGAAGATTGCGCCGGTTTTTAACCATTTTCCGTTTTACGTTTGACCCATCGGCTGTATGAAACGGTAATTCCATGGGTTCCCTGTGATAAATACAATACAATAGGAAACTGCACTGTTTAAAAGTTTCGTTATATGTGATCTAATTAAAATGTTCTAAGTAGATATGCGTTTTTATACAGTTTAGTATAATGCAAGGTACATCGAAAACCGCTTGAAGAAACCTCTGGAGGTTAATGTTGTAGCCGTAAGACACGTCGATGTCGTTCCGCTCCACATAAAGATTATCATTACGTTTAGGTACCTACATGCTTAGCTTTACATAAGTTAAAAGCGTGTGAGAGATGCACGTGGTCTTAAATAATTGTTTTTATCAACCTGCACATTAATTCTCTTTGTGTCTGCGTTATTATAGTAGTTCATGTAACAGTACATACCTAATGGGAGTCCTTAAAACACGAGTGTGGTTTTATGAAATAAGCTTAAGGCGAGTTTCATAATAAGATCACACGAGTGCTTTAAGGCTTAATTATATACAGTTGCATACATTACTTTATCTAGACACATATTATATAATAAACTCGTCTTGACTGTGAGGCCCGTCACGAGATACGTCAAAGTAAACGCCAAACAATACAACTTTGTCATTGTTGACGCATCTCGAGACAAGCATTAGAGTTGAGATCAGTTTATTAATTCGGGCCTTAGATGGGTTCAGAAGCCGACGAATTACAACAAAAATGGCGGCAATACAAAACTTGTGCTGTGTCAGTGTCGCGAATATGAATGTCTTTTTAAAAATCATAGACGAACTCCTAAAGTACCTATTCTCATGTCGTTCGAAATCAATACGATATAGTGGAATTTTTTTACAAAGTTCAAGATTCAATTGATACTAGAATTGGGCCTATTTAAATTGTGTTAATTTTGGAAGATGCTCCGAATTTGAAATTCATTACTTTACAATATTCGATAACGTTATTTCAAAATTAGGTACGTTACAGCTGTCATCGCTGTCAGCACTACCACAGGTACTCAGGTAGTGCTCGTCATTGCCTACGGGTTTTGAACGCATAATAGAGGACTTATGATAGTATGTGTGTAGATACCCTATGGCTATGGCTATGGGTATGCAATGATGCGCGTACAACATACTATAAGTCCCCAGCTTAAGGTCACGTGGTTTCGGCGGGAGAGGCGTTACAAGGTACGGTCAAGATCATAATTGCATGGATAGCTGTCAAACAAAATCCTATGAAGTGAAATCAACGCCATTTTTGTGCTCGTGTTGTATTATTACTTACCTTTGAGGCTTATTATTTCAATGAGATCTTACTAGATGGCGCTGTATCACCACGTATTGTGAAAAATACTTTTTTCTACATCTTTTACTTTTCTGCCGAACGAAACAGCATGTTCCTTTATTATTGTCTTTACGTTATAAACTTATAAAACTCCCAAAATTTTTAAAACTTTCAAAATCTCTTAAATATTTGGATGGAATCGAACCCGGAACATCATGGACGGAAAGCGCTCATATACACCGTGGGCCCGAATAACCCGACCAATTTTAACAATCGATACTAGAGCCTATTTGTAGAATATAATGGGTATAATATGTAGTCCAATAACGCATAATTTCCGAGATTTTCATTATTTAAAAAACAATTCCATAGTTAATTTAATTTGAACTCTGTCACCTTAACCTAAAGCATTATTTAATAAGAAATTGATTAATTAATTTATGTTGTATGTGGATGATATTGCTACTTACAACATGAATCTTTCTTAGTAAATAATGCTTTAGGTTAAGGTGACAGAGTTCAAATTTAATTAACTATGGAATTGATTTTTAAATAATAAAAATCTCGGAAATTATGCGTTATTGGACTACATATTATACCCATTATATTCTACAAATAGGCTCAAGTATCGATTGTTAAAATTGGTCGGGTTATTCGGGCCCACGGTGTATGTGCCATTCGACCATAATGACATCTACTTAACCCGGCGAATTTGTGTATTAAGTTATTTTTACGTTCAGACTATCTTTTAACGAATACGGTTTATATTAAAATTTGCGAAGGTAAGCTGATAATGTCTGAACACCGGATCGGTTTTAATAAAGATTTACTTACGCCCGTTCGTTCGTAGCTCCCTGTTAGATTGCTTTTGTTGTTGATTAATACTTGCTGTTGATAATTTTTAATAATGAGTTCTCGTTGCAATATCGATTTGGTGAAAAGATCGCAAATAATTGCTTTGTATAATCAAGGCAAGAATTTGTCTGAAATCGCTAGAGAAGTCGGTGTTAACGCGAGTAGTTTTGGTGAATATAAATTACTAATTTAAATAAGTTAAATAAATAGTTAGTTAGTTAGTTAGTTAGTTAAATATATTTTTTAAAGATAATTTAAAAATCTGACATTTGTTACAGAGAAAAGCCGTTGTTTTATGGGTCCGACGATTTGAAGAGGAAGGATCTTTGTTATATCGGCAAAGAACTGGCCGAGCCCAACTCATAACCACTCAGCAGCGTTGAATCATGGTGAGGGATTATGAGGAAAATGGATTTATTCCGACAAATCACTACGCCAGTTTATTCGACACCAGCATGCGCACTGTCCGACGTGCTCTGCACAGCGAGGGCCTGCATCACCGCCGGCATGCCGTCAAACCCTTGCTTACTGAAGCTCACAAAGGAGCAAGGTTAGCGTTCGCCTTGGAGCATTTAGATTTCGACTGGAGTAATGATCTTTACTGACGAAAAAACTTTTAAATCCAGCCAACACGGACGACTTAGTTTATGGCGGCGGAATAATACCCGCTATGATAGCAATCACGTTGTGCCCAACATGGAGTCTGGCCGGATAAGTGTGAATATGTGGGGCTGGATGAGCGCAGCCGACCCGGGGGAATTAGTACGAATGCCTAGCCGAGCGACCAGTGCTAATTATGTGGACGTGTTGGAGGACACCATGCTACCCACTGTTCGCAATGTGTATCCTGAAGATGAATTACCGGTTGTATATTTGGTGCAAGATAATTACCCTATACACCGTTCGCGTAGTGTGCGGGAGTGGTTCGGCCAGCGCAATGACATAGCGGTAATTCCTTGGCCGGCTAGGTCACCAGACCTAAATCCCATCGAAAATGTATGGGTGTGATGGTTCAACGGTGGGATAACCAGAATGAGCGAACCCCAGAAGCATTAGAGGCTCATTGTTTGCAAGTTTGGGAAAGCATTCGTTGCTCGACCTTGTGCAGGAATCTTATTGATTCAATGCGTTCTCGCATGCTGGCTGTTATCGAACAGAATGGGGGCTACACTAAATATTAAGGTATACCGATCAAATAGGTAGGTAGGTGGTTTATATTATTGGATCGAGACCGGGTTATATACTTAAATCTGTTTAACAAGTGACTAGAAAGTTAACGCAAGCTTTACAATATAAATATCTATAACTGTTTTATTTCTAGTGTGCAAATACAACTAAAAACCTAATTTCATTTCATAAATTAACTCACTAATTGTCTTATTCCCACTGTAATTTGTTTCAAATAGGTAATACAACTTGCACTGTTTATAAACTAGCTCCCCCGCGACTACAAAGCTACCACACGTTTTACTAATTATGATAACCCGGTCTTTAGAAGTTAATGTTTGTTTTTTATTGTGGTGAAGCTTCAAACCTCTTTCCGAATCTGGAAACGAAACTTAAGCTTCTGGCCTCGATAATAGTACATTGTGCATCAAGGGTAGTATGAAGGGAATTACTAACGAGAGTATTAGAAGCCCGACGCCGAAGGCGGAGGGCTTTTAATGACTCGAGTTAGTAATCCCCTTACTGCCTGTGATACACACAATGGTTTTCATCACATTTGCGAGGAAAAACACTTTAACTCTGCAAAATATAAAGAAATAACTTTTGACGAACGTAAATGGAAACGATATTTTTTTTGTGACCTCTACCACAGATAATAACTGCGTTTAGTTTCGACCTGGATTCGAGCCAGATTTAGCCAATTTGATAAAAATGTATAATTACTAAAATTAATGATAAATGTCGATATAAACTTGAAATAGGTATAAAAATAATGAAGTTTAATGAAGCGTATAGGTTTTGTGTAATGTAAGTTAGTCTATAGCTAATTTTTAAAGATGAAATTAGAAACCGATTTAATTTTTGGCTGAAAATTAAACCTCCTTAGTCAGAAATGATGTACGAAAGAGTTGCAAATTTTAAAAAGAATGTCATTACTCCCTAGGGATGACAAATTCGCCATAATTCCCGCGGGAACAATTTAGGCCATTGTCCTTCTGTATACAGGCATGGAATAACACCATTTACGAGCAAGTGTGATGAAAAATGGTAAATATAACTGGTTGAATTGTTACTTGTGTGCGTAATATTATCAAGTTAGTAGAAGTAAAATTTTAGTTTAATGAAGGAATAAATGTTCTATTTAAAAAGACAATAGTTTTATTTCATAAATAAAGGTTTTTTAAAGCATGCTTTTATCTATCTAATAGGGCCATCAACATTATTTATCGCAATAAAATCGTTCTCAAAATATACAAAAAGAATAAAGATCAAAATCCGAAGAGACTCGATCTTACGACCTATCAGATCCTAGCAGTTCAGTAAGACGTAAAACCACTGAGCCATTACTATGTCTAAGTGAACGGACGAAATATCGACTTGTATCTTAGGAAGTTGTAATAAACATCAAATTAACTGGTTTAGTCAACACCGCCATCTAGTTTAATGTTTGAGAACGTGGACGCAAGTCTTCAGAGGATTATCGCCTTATAGGTGCCCATGCAATATTGACCATGACCGTACCATTTAGAGCCCGTTCTCACGAGCGCTTTTTCAACGCGCGTTAAAAAAACGCTGAAATGACACAAATTGATAACCATGTGTTTATTCACACGAAGGCGGTTTTAAAGCGCGGCGCTTTTTTATCGAACACTGTTCGATTTTCGACGTTGGGCGTTGGACGTTAAATTGAATCAAGCTTAAAATACCGCCAACGTCGGGTTATAACGCGACGCTTTTTAAGCGCTCGTGAGAACGGGGCCTTATGGTTGTTCGTTAATAAATAGCTTGAATACCTAATTCATTACATTTCGTAGATACAAAATGATTTACATTTTTTTAAAGAACAATATAAAAGGCATTGCAATGATAACAAGGCATAAACTTTAGCCCGTTTGTATTGGCTGTTCTTAAAAAATGTTATATTTAATGTTTATGCATTGCCAATCGGCATAAGTGACATTGTACATGTAAAACTGAGCTCAAAACGCCGGATGTCCAATCATAACTCCGCCACAGTGAAGAGGGGAGAGGGATCGAAGTACTCAACTATATAAAACTGCATCGGATGTGTTTGGAGTACTAAGTTGAGTACGATATCGTTTTCCGGTAAACCACAGATGGCCGATTCCATTACCAGTTTAAAAGGTTCCTAGCTAAACAAAACATTTCAGGATTTATTAATTTAAAATTAACTTAAATTAAGTTATTTATTAATTACTGGCGATAATATTTTATCATATATTCAATTAATTTCCAAGAAAGAAGAAAATATATGCTTCCTGCAACGATCGATCGTCAGCAGCATGTGAAAACACTTCCATCTCTCTGTAGCACCTTTAAGAACACGGATAACATAACTATTTAATCTTTATGACTTTATACCACTTACAATTCTATTTGTATTGCTCTTTCCAAAACAACCCTTTTGTAGGAAATTTAACCTCAATTGTTTTCATGTAACTTAATTTCTTGGAAGCGTAGTGTTCGAGATATTTACGAAGAACTAAAAACCCTTCTCTCTCTGAAAGTACGCGGATGGCCTGGAAACTTGGGGTCACCCCTACCACAAAACAATAATCCAACTACACGATAGGTATATCGCATTTAGTTACCAATGTCCGTTGACTGAGCTACATTGACAACGTGCCTGACTCGGACTTGCATATTTGCAAGTTTACCGATATAAAATGTGCGTATGTTTTCGTCTCAATATTTCAATGGTTCCAAGATAATAAAAAACATCTTGAAAGCTGGAAATACCTTACAAAAAAATTAAGGAAACATCTTTCTTGTTGGACGGAAATCAGAAAAATTTAAAAATAGGGCGAAGTACCGGTTTTTTCCATCTTTACACCGTTTTTAACTAATATCTAAAGAATTATGTAGTTACGCAAATGATTTTATATATTATCATTATGTTAATCTTCAATCTTAACTATTTAAGAATATTATTTTTAATTTTATACTATCTTTGTTACTCATTTCAACCTAAAGTGGGCAAAAAGGGTACAGTGGCCACAAAGGGTACTTCTACCCAACAGTATAAAATAAATGGACATAACCCGAAGTGCGTTCGAGCTGGGATTATTTACCGAGGCCTATATTGAATTTGCAATGACGCGCCATTCCGATTGTGAAGGACGGCCCAGGCAGCGCGGGGCGGCCCGTCAACTAACCCTTAATTGGACAAACTAGGCTCTAGTGAACACTCACCTGCGGCTGTGATCGACGCTCGGGGTGCCTTCGTCCCGTGGAGAACCCTTGCGATTTTAAGTTACGCCATAAGCCATTCCTGTGAACAATAGAAAAATATTTTTGCAAAAAAATACCATTGAATTTTCCCAAACACAAGGACACTACAGATGATCGGGGAATTCGCTTTAAATTCATCGTTTCAAAAGCAGGGGGTAAACATTCGAGGGAAAACTGTTAATTCGTGTTTTTTTTAATCTAGACCTAGTTAAAAATGACTTAAGTCACAAAACATCAGTACGTTATTACGAATTTTTAAGAGGTTTATCGCTAGTGTAGGATAGTCAAGGATAGTGTACGGTACAAGTGTTTATTTATTTGGCACGAATACATATAAGCACCAATACCAGACGCTACCAAGGGGCACGTGTCGATTAACAAGCAGTTAAGAAACGCCGTTGCTACTCCATCTACAACACAGAGTCGATACGGTCTGGTTTGCTTTGGACTTAGTGATCGTACTCATCGTATTCGCCACACCGCACCACGTGCTACCAGGTACCTAATAAGAGTTAGGATGCGTATGTTAGTTTTAAGGTGTTGTGTCGACGCTTCCTTCAATACGAGTACATTGTTCATATTATCGTCGCCAAGAATGCCAAATCCGCTGTGTTCTTTTCTATAACGATGATTTTAAATTTAATTAAATTCGAAATCCCGTATGTGAAATCAATCACAGCTTCACAGCAGATTTGACAGTCTCAGCAACGTTATACAGGTATCCTAAGTTTCCTCATTCTGCTGACGTGACGGATACATTTAAGACGCACTCAAACGAGCGAGAGAGAGCCATCCGTGCGTTAGCTGCTGCTCTCTTTTAAACGTTATATGATAATATAACTACATCTTGTTGATTGTGGAATCGACTATCACAAAAATGTAACTAGTTATTCTTATAATCAAATAGTAACAATATTACTATGAGAAAAAAGTGTAGGTAAAATATTAATGGCGTAAATGATTTGTGATAAGTAACCGGGGTCACTGCGCCCGCAGTTCGCCACAACACGCGCTAGTTTTGGTTAACAACTTAAAATCCCTACTTACTAATATTTAAAATGCAAAAGTGTTCTTGTATGTGTGTTCTGTTCAAACGGTTTTACGTCTAAACGGATCCGATGAGAAACTTGGTACGGAGATACTTTATTTAGTCCGGGTACATAGAGTACGAACTGTTCATCCTAGAGCATCGGACAGCTCTTAAGAGGATTGTGAGGCTGACAATCTCCATACAAAATGCGATAACGCTTCTCACCCCTTAAACCTAGTCCGATTTATATTTTTTTTGATTAATATGAAAAACTATGGCTGTACGTTTTCCTCTCCAAGAATATATTTCTTAGTACGAAACAAATTCAAAAAACATAAAACAGAAACGTTCGGACCGAGTTTTTCATAATCACTACAACATAAACTGGACCTGATTTAAATGTGAGAAACGCTTCGCCCGGAGCTAAGTTTGTATGGAACACATTCGACAGGTAGGTGCGCGATTTAAGCGTCGCTTCACAATCCTCTTAAAAGTAGTTACTTAACTTAAATACTCGTATCTCCGCTAGACGATGCCTATTTGTTTTCGTAATCGATTGTTGTAAAAGAAGGATGATGTCAACGGTTCACATGGTTGATATTAAATTATAGTTGAGGTATTGAGTTTAGGGTCCTCAACTCCACTCGCTTTACCTCTTTCGCTTTAGTCTTACTCGTCGCAACTGCAAGGTGACCGAATAGTTGGTATTCATTGCTTGATCTAAGAGCAACAGCACCTCCTCTCAGCATGCCTTACAACGTAATGTATCTAAAATTAACAAACTGCCCCGATCCCGATCTGCCCGCGGCTTCTCGCTTAGAACTCTTTTACGGCTATTCCCACCCCATTACATATAAAATGCTTTGTCCTGAATGACTGACTGACTGACTCACCGACTGACGGATCTACGCACAGCCTAAACCGCTGATCGTAGAGACCTGAAACTTGGAGGGTGTATTCTTTGTATGGCGTAGGCATCCGTTAAGAAAGGATTTTCCGAAATTTTACCTCAAAAAAAAGGTGAAAAAGCAGGCAAAGTTTGTATGGGACAACGTGATTCCTTGGTCCAATCTACTTCAAATTTTCCATAAACATTTTTGAACAGAATTGATGGGAGACGTGTTTCGTATTCTAATTGAAATTCATACTCTAAGGGGGTGAAAAAGGTTATTTGGTGGTGATTTGCTTCGAAGTTGATATAAATACTACTTAGTGATTTTGATTTACATTACATTTTATATTGACACATGTTTAAAAACTAAATCCGATTTTATTCAAAAAAGGTTGAACTCTAATAAAAGCTTAATTGTGCAATGCAAAATCGCTGAGTCTAAAGATTTCAAATTTGGTACATATTTTCCTTATGAGGTCTAGGGGTGCAGTAAGAAAGGATTTCCCGAAAATCGACCCCCAACGGGAAGAAGTAGGGGGAGTAGCGGGACCCTAACTATATGCGTACGAAATCACGGGTGTCCTCTAGTATATATCAAAAACGGCTCTGACGATTTCGATGTGAAATAGGTATAAGGGTTAACGGGGGCGTATAATCGATCTGTCAAGTTGTCACCTTCGGGAAATTTCGTCTTCAACCCGAGCAACGCTCGGTCTTCCGGGTTAGTATAAAGTTCGAACTATCAGGTTTTGTAAAAACATCACAATTAAAAAAACTATATCGGTACTAGATTTCAAGTCGTTCAGTACGAGTGAGGCGTACGAAACGAAATAACAAATAAACACACTTTAGTAATTAAAGTGAGATAATTAAGCAAAATTAATTAATCAATATAACTAAAATAAACAACTACCTACGTAGTTACAAATATGTATGTAAAGTATTTACAAGACAAACTGAGATAGACTGAGGCACACTTGGGTTAAACTCGACACGACACGACTCCAATTTGGTTGAATGGTAAAACCGAAACCTAGCGCTCAATCTTTAAAAAAGGTTATTTAAAATGCCTCACTTTTACAAACATCACAAAGAACACCATACAATGAGAGGAACGTAATTCTTTAGACATTTAGATTTACGTTTGTATTCGTGCATTCTTGTGTAAAAGCTCAAGGGGTGTGGTAAGTTGTACAATTCCGGGTCTGTTTTTTGTTGCCCTCACCTGGAGGGTGACTTTTGTCGCGTAGACCACTACCTGGCTTACTTTTACCTGCCGATGCAAACAGATTAAACAGAACCATCGGCTGCACACGACGACGACGGCCCTGCCAGAACTAGGCAACTCGCGTGATAGGAGTAGGTGCATTAAGGCGCTCAGTACCCTTCTCGCAGCGCCTGTTTACTCGAGTACCTATAGTGAACCGTCCACGCCGGATGAAAACGGCCCGAAACTATCGTGGCAATTAGCGTTACAACTTGTACCGAATATATTTAATAACCAGCTTTAAATGATGATAAATGATAATACAATGCACTAAACTGTCTGCTTTGCTCGCGGGCTCTTATTTACAGGCGCGATAGTTCATTCTCACATGAACTGAGACTCACTTTCGCTTTAAGTGTAGTAGTAGTTTTAGTACTAGTGGTTATTGCAACATTTGCAACACGGCAAGGGTCCGCACCGCATGGCGAGGTTGCCGGTCGGCGGCATGTGTCGGGCGACTCGGGCGGGCAGCGTGCGCGGCGTGCGGCGCGTTCGTGTTCTTTGAGCACCGTACCGTTCCGCGCGCGCCGCACCGGCGCTCGCTGCCCAGTGCCCGTGCGAATGGTGCCAAGCAGCGCCGCTCTACTTGGCTTGGCGGAACATCGCGTGGTGGTCAGCGCCACGCTTTTTTGAGACCTCACAACTGAACCAGCTTATGTGATCTACCCAACAAAACCTACCCGAAAGAAATATTCAATCCACCTACAAAAGGACTACGATCTTTAAAAAGCTGCAAACTAAAATTAAAAAGATTGGATTTCCCACAGAGAGAAGGAAAAATTAAACCAGTAATATTCCTAAATAAATATAGGCCATGCTACATCTCCAACAACACTATATATAGAAAACAATATTTTGAGACAGGTACCGCCGCGCCGCCAGATTCACAACCAATCGTAAAACCAATAGGTAAGAGAAATTCCTTGTTTTGTCTCAGACTGCTTTGTTTACAAGATAATAAATTGTAGGTATTGTAAACATTTAAGCTCAATAAACAAGTTTATCCAATAAAGGCAAATAAGTAAGGACAGAGTGATCTCAAGTCAAGTCAAGATCCTATACTTCATCATCATCATTATCAGCCGCAAGACGTCTACTGCTGGACAAAGGCCTTCCCCAAGGTTTTCCACAACGATCGTTCCTCTGCTGCTGTCATCCAGCGGTTTCCCGCGACCTTTATCAGATCGTTAGTCCACCTTGTGGGAGGTCTGCCAACACTTCGTCTCCCGGTTCGCGGTCACCACTCTAGAACCTTTCCGCTCCAACGGCCATCAGTTCTACGAGCAATGTGCCCCGCCCACTGCCACTTAAGGTTTGCAATCCGGTGAGCTATATCGGTTACTTTAGTTCTCCTGCGAATCTCCGAGAATGTTAATCTTAATCCATTACGAGATCGAACCAGGAATCCTATACTTACTTACATGCTGCAAAATACTTCACAAAGAAGGCAAACCTACCTATTTAGTTCAACTTATTGTGTTGACTTCTCAGATGCCGCCAAGGTGTTAAAACTCTTCCCTTAACGGTGATAAGTAGTGATAACCATGTAAACAAACGAAACTTCGTAACAAGGAATTCATGTTGTACACAGAACGTGCAGCTCAACACATACTGTTGCCACTTGAACTTGCAAAACGAGGTACCAGCATGAATGTGAACAGAATGGTTTTGAATTTCAAACAAGTGGTAAGTGTGCATTCTAAACAGCTGCAAATTAGCAGCGACAATGATTCGCCGGACGACGGCCGGGTGCGCATGCAAAGTCCTTCATTCAGATTCTATCATAGAAATCCCAGTCACGTAATACTAACACTTCGACTTACAAGCGGCTGCCAGTTGCTCACAGGAAGTATATAAAATATACATACGGAGCTATTAATGTGTTTCTAGTTCATTATTATCTTATTAAACTGATTAACCACTACCATTGTTCATACACAGAAACGATTTTAATTTATGAACGCAAAACAAGGGGTACTTATTGTATGTTTTAAATATCGATGCTGATATCAAAGGTATGTACAATTCACATACAGTATAGCTTAAATATTAGCGTTCCTACTCATGTCCCTTATAACATTAATTGTCTTTCTCAGTTATTTAATTGGTAACAAGCCGCGGCAGCACGGCTTATCGTGTTCCATTCGCTTTTCAAGCGCCCTACGTGCCTAAAGTCGCAGCGACGCGATAATAGCACCAGCATTGTGCGATATCAATAGTAGGTTCTTTTATTTAAATCGCTAATGAATGAGTGAATAAGACAACAGGATGGTAGTAACGATGGTAGTACTGCTTTTATAAAGAAAAAAAACAGCTTTACAAAATATAGGCAGCCATCGAAATTCATACCTTCATATCGATTTTACGGTTTAGGTACGAGTAAATCAGGTCCGAGTTAGTTATAAAATGACTGCGTTAAGTATCTGGATTTCAGTTTGCCAGCAGTAAAAGGAGTTGAAACAGGATTTGGTCGCGGGGCCGTATCCGGGTACGGATGCGACAACGAGAAACGATGTGGCATAGACAGGCTTTCTTCGCATACCACACGTCGCGTGTAGGAAAAAGCGGCTCAGATACTTTCGTTACAGTCCACTTCTTGCGAGGCCTGCGATCGCACAACTAATGAGATCATAAAAATTCACTGCAAAAAAATAATGATTATTGATAAGGACCAGATAAACGAGTAACATGCCACTCGGTGCGTAAAGTGCTTACTTGAAGGAGTAATTCAACGAAGCAGGGCGTACACCAACACGATTATTGATCAAACATCAGGTGCGTGAGGAGCTCGCGGGCCGCCTCGGCGAGATCGATGTGTCGCGAGCTGCAATCAATTCCGAGAATACGACGGGACAGGACGCGCAGCTTCGTCAGAGAGAAGGGCGGACTGGGCGCGCTCCGCGACTCGCGCCGCCGCGCTGCCGCGTCGCCGAGCTGCCGCGCCGCCGCGCCGCCGCGCCGCCGCGTTGACGACAAAGCGAGTGTCGCTAAGGCGGCGTGCGCGCGCACCCCGAGTCGTCGTCGGCACTTGTTGACGCTGTATTATGTTATGTTCGGCACGGTCTATCTTGATTGCTTTCAATTCGCCGTCACCTAAAGTTATTAGGATACCCTTATTTTTACTAACTGGAATTGTGTTTGTGCTTAAGCCATACTGCACTGTGCACTGTTTTAGTACAACTGCCAAGTTTCTTCGTAAAAAGCAGTTACCTTTATGATAATACATAAGATTTTAATGGTTCAGAAATCATTGAAACCAATCGTATGGGTACTTTAGAGGGTATTTTTATACCTGTTCAATACAAAATAAAAACTGGGCAAAACATGTCGTCTCGGACCACTAAACCAAGAAAATTAGTAAAATCTGGGGAAATAATTCGTGTAGGTTTGAAAATTGGTACAGTTGTATCATGCGGTCTCTCTAAGACGAAAGTTTACCTCGACTTCATAGCCAAGGATAGGTAAATCCACCAGTACCAAACATGCGAACAAATTTGACCGCCAAACTATGCTATTATAAAGTCGAGAAACTATAACAAGTGGGGTATCATTGAATAGTTAGGTATTTAAAAATAATATTTATTTTTCTTTCATAATTTTTCACTATGATGATCATCAATAATTAATAACGGGATAAAGTTGGTTAACAACAGTCGGGGTTTTTACCCTGTAACTCCTAAAGTATTGATCGTAGAGCGAGAATGAATAGCACCGAACTTGTAGGAAATTTTATCTAAAACCTTTTGTCAGAAGTAATCATAATGCTATTGGGACAGATTTTCGAGATATGTGCAAAAATCTGAAAAAGGTACCTTCAAGCCCCTTACACCCTCAGCACACCCCTGACACCCTAACCCTTGAGGACTCTTAGTATGTTCATCTGGATATCACAAGGTATTTACTGTACCAATTTTCAAAACTACACGAATTATTTCCCCTTATTGCCTTCGGCAGTAATTTTAACGGATTACATGCTCAGTGCAGGGTTCCGAAGCCGTTATAACTCCAAAAAATATCTCTGTGTATATCTGTGTGTGAGTTTGTGTGTGGCATGGCACCGTAACTGATGGAACGATTTGTTTATTTTTTTTATTCACGTGCTCGGTCAGATCCGTAGAAGTTTTTGCTCATTGCTCAGAGATATTTGTAACCGCTGTAAAAAAAATAGCGAATCATCACGTGACGCGGGAACTTTTAAAGGTTTCGCAATAGTTCTTAGCTAGGTTTCATGTAAATCGGTTGGTCCGTTTAACAGATTGGTGTCGGCGCCATGTGTACGAGTAAATCCGGGGGTTTTATCAATTGAAAAATAATTACTTAGATGGTTTTTAGTACCTAAGGCATTAACACTGTAACCGGCTGTGTATCAGGACTTAGTCTTGATTGTTTTCCTTTTAAGTTCGTTACTTGTGCTTTAATTTAAGGTATTTTGGCTGTAGGATATTCGGAACTCTCGAGTTCAATACGTATTTCCTTAACGTTTCACCAACACAAAAATTGGTTATATCATGTACAGAATGTTTTTTTACGATCTATCCAGTAGTATCACA
Source organism: Acleris sparsana (assembly GCA_923062465.1). Lineage (NCBI taxonomy): Eukaryota > Metazoa > Arthropoda > Insecta > Lepidoptera > Tortricidae > Acleris > Acleris sparsana. Next base: position 68,457,927 of record OV281285.1, on the reverse strand, counting down.
CTCCATGTCCATAATAATTTGATAAAGAATTGCCTTTGCATTAACTGAAGGGGAAGTAAGGACCTACCAGAAAAAATGAACCTTTTATTTACAACTTTGCTGGCGTAATTGAAATGTGGCGTAATAGAAATGTACTTAAGTACTTAACCCTAAAAAGTTGGTTCAACCGCTGTAACATTTAAAGCGCGTCAGTACCGAAAGTTGGTCAAAAAGAGCGACGCCGACGCTTGTTCAACGGAATGCAATACCTTGCTGAAAATGACAAGGATTCGTTCGGTGCTTGTGGTCGAGAACTTGGGTTATGCGTTGGGCCTAAGGACTGTATCGTTAATTATGGGTACAGGAAAATAAGCGTGCAAAATATTTATATCTATTGGTTTTATTTCTTTTTTTTTACTGTTATTTATACATCGTATCGCCAAAAACAAGAAAATAATAATACATACTTAGAGTCCTTTGCCGAGTTTCCAGACTTTTCTTTTAGTGTGACGCATAAGGTTTTGAAAAACACTTTCACAAAGGTTTTGGCTACCTAATTCCAACCTTTTTTGCATTTATTTTTTAAAGAATTGGCTGAATGATCCTTATTACGTCCTCCTTCATTAGGGCGCAAAATCTCTCGATACGGGATCTCGGGACGTATTTCTGGACAGTTTGGTGGATTGTGTGAAGCAAACAGCTTACAAACTGAACGTTTTCTTCGGCATACCACTGTAGCACAGATGAAGCATAGTGAGAGATAGCCAAATCAGGCCAATTAAAGTACATTCGTGCTTCCTCAAAAGTGGCAGTCATCTATTCTGGAGACATTATTTTCGGTAGATTTCGGGATTCAAAGTGTTTTCAGTAAAAAAAGGGTGTCGATATCATTCCACACTGACAAAAAGCTGGCCAAACCAAGATGTTTTTCCAATTTTTTCACAAAAAATGTTTGGCTTAACCGATTTTGATGCGGGTTTCAGAAAAGTATTTGTTTCACTTCGGTGAAGGTATTGGTATTTAAAAAAAGGTTTTCAGTTTTAACTTTTTACAGAGTTGTCCGATTAAAACATTAATTTTTCTTTACACGTTCGCGTGCTTTTCTTTCACACGCGGAACTATTTTATTGTTTAAGCAATAAGGGTAGCGCACCAGGGGCGTTTGTTTAATTATGTGTAGGTAGTCGGTCGGTATAGATATATTCCACAGTTTTTAAAGAGTGATCCGTCTGTTGGACGCGAATAGGTCAGTGGACGCTAACAGGCGAACTTACCCTACCTACGAGTAGTCCCCATTAAATTAGAATTGAAAAAGAAGAACCTAGGTAGGTACAGTCGTGTTCATAAATATGTGTACACTTTATTACCTTGTCTATTTAATGTCATATTTAAACTGTCACATAGGTAGGGGATGTAGGGGACTATTGGGCAGTCGGGAGGTTCAGGCAGTACTATGTAAATTGTAAGGTAGTTCCCGAACCTCCCGACCGCCCAATGGTCCCCTGCCTCCCCTACTTATGAATTTTCACAACGATTAAAGGACTCTGCATACGTAACGTAATCAGGACGTGGGCGGCATATTTTGGTAAGATTGTTCATTTTTCTTTAATAATTTAACCTAGTAGATTAAAAAATAAAATGACATCCAGCGGGTATTTTTTTACTTAAACGAATCGAAGAACCTACACGGGATGAATAGTCCCTCGCTAGTGGTGCCTTTCTAGTGCACTTCAGTGGCTCCTCCATTTTGCACTCTCGATGAAGCACGTTACTTTAGCTGCGTTGGTGAATCAGATTCAAGTATACGAATGCGTTTAATGAGGGGCGTTAAAAGAAACACGTGGGCCAGTGGTACTCGCGGCAAGTGGCCGAGAGGCCCGAGAGGCGGCCTGGTCATTGGCACGGGCGCGGGGTCTTCGCCCGCGCCGGCTCACGACAATAACTGACCTAGCACTAGACGCATCTTCGCCGACCCGAGGCGCGGACTGCACCTGGCGACAACCGACCCGACCGACGCTAGTTTTTGTGTCTACTCAGTAGGTAGGTAGGTGTAGGTATGTCGGCGGTAGTTTATTTTTATCGTGCGCGCGCAGATGGCGCGAGCGCAGGGGTCGTGTGCGCAGGCTGGGGGTGGGACTGTGCGCCCTGCGGGTTGCGCGTAGGGTGCACATCTGCGTGGCCGGGCCTCGACTCCGAGTTGTAAACAAACCGGGTGAGGGCAATGGCTGCCAGCCACTCCCCGCTTCGCCGCGCCGAACGACGCCATTCAACCGGGAAGTTCACGTTTTATTTTTAGCTTTCCACGAATCAAGCGAAACTTCATTCCCATTCTCTAACAAGTATGCGTAGGTACTTATTACAAAAATTACCTATAGTGAAAATGGAGATACCTTCATAGTGTAGACGAATCTGAACTAAATAATGTTCACTCTCTAAAGCTCGGTATTCTTCTAATAATAATAATGCGTGGCTGCAGGAAGTCTGTTACATTTAAAATCGACGCACCTAACGATCGATGAAGGTGCAGCTTAGAATTTTTGGAAACGTTAGTCGGTTATTTAGCACTCCTATGGTGTCAACGGATGCGGACAAAGGGCACAGTTTTTTGGCGGATTTTAAGTTCAGTACCTACTTAAATTAGAAATCCTTAACTAACTTAGAGATTCAACATTTCATGTGACAGTCATATTATGACTGAGAATGTCCATAGGTAGCAGGGTCATACGCAGATTTAGGATTGCGTCTTTCATGTGGACATATCCGAAGTTAACGTTTTTAAGGCCTAATTTTCTAGCTAAACCCATATCCGCATAAAAGGCGTCAGGTCTACTTTAGCCCTATCAGATAAAAACATATCTTATATGCACACAAGCCTTTAACTACTGACCACAGGAAAGACAAATTTTGTTTTTTCGAGTGCGTAGCCATGAAGACAATGATTGTTATTTCCAAAAGCTTTCCGACTTAAGATAAATTTTATTTCAATTCACCGAAAGCAGTACCTAACGGATAATATACCTCGGCAAAAACAAATCACTGGCTCGATGGTAGATAGGTATAATGTCAGGAGGTAAAAGAGCCTCTAGTGTTTACTTAATTTTACAATGTGTTCTGAAAAGATAAAAATAATAGCCCGGCATTCGTAACGGTACTTGACAATTTGCGAGGGGTGACAAGCTAGCACATAATATAAAAGGCCAGGTGCAGAAACAGGGTTCAATAGCCGCAGGAGCCATGCAAACGGGTGTGTGGCGCGGCGGCGGCGGATCGGTGTGACACGCTTCCGACCGCTACCTATCGGCATTGACATTGAAGTGGCGCACGGTAGAGTTCTGGGGCCAAGAGCGCGGTGCCGTTTCTGAGAATATTGTTGTCTTCGGGGGCCTCGCTGGCGGTGGTGGCCGCTCAAGTCATTGACCCGAGGGCGCTGAGGGCGCGGGAGGGTGCGCGCGCACGCAGCCGCGCCCCGCCTTTATTTAGTACGCTACGCGCGGCGCGCCCGGCGCCGGCAACGCTCGCGGCGGGGCGGAGGCCGCATTCCGGGCGGCCGGCGCCGCATGCTGCGAAAATAACGCGCACTAACTGCTCGTCGGCGATATGGCCTGACCACGGCTGTACGTAGGTAGTCACACTTTAAAATAAACTGCAAACTTACTCAGTTAAGGCGAGGAGTCCCGAGCACGTGCGCCGCTCCGATGCACCACTCTATTTCTCAGCTCACAGGCACCAAAGTCACTGTCCATTATATATATTATCAATGGGAAAGCCTAAATACGGACTTGAGCGGCGAATCTCGAGTCTGTACATATAAGTCAACACTGAAGTTCACATGGCGCGAAGGGTCGCGTGGTGGCGGCGGTACGGCCGCGTCAGTCTCGCTGGCGGTATGACGCATTAGTGAGCGCGCGGCGCGGCCGAGACGAGTGCGCGCAGCCGAGGAGGGTGCGGGCGCGGGCGCGGGGGCCGGCGGCGCCCCCCGCGACGGCTCCGTGCTGCCCTCTGCGTTGGGCTCATCGACCGCACTCGCCCTCGCCGCACCACGGCACTGCTTCCACACCACTCTCACTGTGCCGCAAAACGACGCGTTCCCGGCGAGTCGCCCACCCGCGCCCACGGCCGCGCCGCCACCCGCTTCCGCGCCCGCACCACACGTGACCCGACTCCCCGGCCGTACACTCAGCTCCGATGCGCTACGTTATCGCCGACAGGTGGCATGACCGACGATATTCCTACGTAGTTCCCTTCTACCCGCGCACATGCCCCCGAAACCCTTAAGATAGGCACCTTGATAGTGAGCAAAATCAATAACGGAAGGAAGTAGAGTCTATTTATGCGACTACAAGTACTTTTACGAAGCAATAATAGAATAACTACGTACGAGTAGGTATGAACCATAGGTTCTTACTCATGTATGATTCACAGTGTCAAAAAGCAGAACACAGAACGAGTAAGTCGGTAGGTATAGTAGAGCGAGCGCCAGGATGCGCTGACGACGCTAACGGGCCTCGTTCGTGCGCGCGCGGCTTCGCCCCGGGGCGCCGCCGCGCGCGGTCGGGGCGTGCGCGCAGGGGTACATACCTACCTGCCGTTAAATTCCTCGTTTCTCGTGTACAGTCCAGTTCATTTTACCGCGACACATCGACTCGTCGTCGATTGAGGTCAAACCATAAATAAAGACACTTTCAATACGACTCTCGAGTCTGCTCAATTTAAGGAAAGTACCTACCAGGATGACTTGGTATTTTTTTTGGTACGTTTTTTAAAAATGAATCGTGGCTAGATCGATTTATCGCCGCCAAACCCCCTACATACTAACTTTTATGAAAATCGTTGGCGCCGTTTCCGAGATTTATTAGATAAGTAGGTACGAGTAATACGGACCCCTAATAATTCTATTTACACTATTACGATAGCAAACTATTGTTCACCATTATATAATAATGTTATATTAAAGTCTAGATAAGGGTTTGCAAGCAAGCAACTTAAATACCTCTATATCCAAATCTATGAACGCATTACGTAGAGTTTACCTACGGTATGAAACCTATTGATTCGTAAGTACTTTTCTTTAAGAGATTGTGAGGCTGTAATATTCCATACCAAATGCAAAAACGTTTCTTTCCTCTTAAACCTATTCCGATTATTACTATCTTTCATTATTTTGTTATATTATGAAAACTAGGTCTGTAAGTAAGTATTCTCTTCCAAGAAATAATTAAATAATTTCAAGAAAAACAAAATCTGTTTTTTCATAATATCTATAAACAACATATTCAAACATTATGGAAATCAAACTTGATGAAGGGGTGAGAAACGTTATCGCCCAGAACTGAACGTAAATGGAAAAAAATGGACACCTCCGTGATTGAGGCGTCGCCTTACATTCCGCCTGGTGAATGAAATAAAGCGCTAAACTAACACGCCGCCTCCAACGAATTTCGTCTAACAACTTAGAACTCCACCGCCCGTCGTACGTCATTCAATGAACTTGTTTTTTCTCTGGTCGACGCTTGAGTAAGTCTGTCCACTAAAAAACGGAATCGTGCGATTGTGGCCCATTCGCAGTCGACACTCGGAACAGATTGCCGGTGCACTAGAAACGTTTGAAATCAAAAGTGCACAGATCACCATTCTTCTACGTACTACCTTTCGGAAGTCATTCTTACTATTAATAACAAGGTCAGGTTATTATTGTACACGGTACATGTGAGCTGTACCGTGTACCAGGAGATCTGTGGTAGCGTAGCACTGACGGCTTTCAGACGTAATTTTTTTATCATCCGTGTTATCTTATTAAGAGCACAATTTAAGAGTTACTAAGTTCGTTTTTTTTGATATAGGTATGCATTAAGTACATTTGCATCTACTATAGAAAATGTGTGAAAATTAGCATGCAAAACCCAAAAGCATGTTATTGTTTGTGGGGACTTTAATATAAACTTACTGGAATGATCAAGTAAATACTAGGTATTAAGCTCTTTTTTATATATTTTCAATCAATTTATTTATATGTTTTAACATAGGTAATTTGTTCTTTGAACCTACACGGATAGGACGGTGTTTCAAGTGCTACCTGTTTAGACAATATTTTGTGTAATTGCGAATGTTTGAATCTTTGTTTGAATAAGGAAATAATATGTAAATACAATAATTCAAATCAATGTGGTCAAAAGGCTTTTATTAAATGAACCACAAATAATAGCATGATTCATATTTTATAAAAATGTATTTTTGATAGGTACCGCGATTCGATATCTTGAATGTTAAGTGAAAAATAATGACACATTTGTCAAATATAATGTTAATATTTTATAAATAAAAAAAATTAAAACAGTTCCCAACAAGAAGGGGGTTATTATGACGTGACTATGCAGTTCATTTTACGGCGAGCTTAAAGGACAGAGGTTTAGCAGTTATACAGGGTGTTAGGTAGAGCGTTGTCAAAAAGAAACAGGCGAGTAGAAGAGACCAGTAGCTATCCATTTCAGGTACTTTAATCCTTAATTTGTCTAAGGGCTATTTAATACCGTTTTTATTATAATTTTATTACAAGACACCGAAATTCGACCTTTAAACCCCGAAAAAAAAGGAACTACTTCCTTTTTTTTCGGGGTTTAACTACTTGGTGTATTGCCAAAATTTTAATTTTAATAGATTGTTAAATGTTGTGGTGTTCAAATAAAACTGTTACTGGAAGCGTAAAGCTACTTTAAAAAATAATGGGGGCTCCCAAAGTTTCAGAAACCGATAAAGAAATCTTTTAACCTCAACTTGACAATGAAATTAAAAAAACCAAAGTGATTACAATTCTTCCAATTTCCTAAAAACATCTCCTGTTCACGCCAATTCTAATGGTGTGCCACATGCATAACCAAACTCTTAATAATTCGAGTTATTTGCTAATAACTTCCACCCGGCCGTGCATGTGGCGATTTCGATGTTTGAGAAAATTAACTTACGTGGACGACGTTTTTTTTTTAAAAAGCATTTTATGGACCGACGAGTCCAAATTTACTAAGGAGTGGGTTTGGGGTGTTAGTTTTGTCCTTTTGGAGCCCATTCATGCAAATTTTGAAGATTTAAAATCCCCTCCTTAGTAAATTTGGACTCGTCGGTCCATAAAATGCTTTTTAAAAAAAAAACGTCGTCCACGTAAGTTAATTTTCTCAAACATCGAAATCGCCACATGCACGGCCGGGTGGAAGTTATTAGCAAATAACTCGAATTATTAAGAGTTTGGTTATGCATGTGGCACACCATTAGAATTGGCGTGAACAGGAGATGTTTTTAGGAAATTGGAAGAATTGTAATCACTTTGTTTTTTTTTAAATTTCATTGTAAAGTTGAGGTTGAAAGATTTCTTTATCGGCTTCTGAAACTTTGGGAGCCCCCATTATTTTTTAAAGTAGCTTTACGCTTCCAGTAACAGTTTTATTTGAACACCACAACATTTAACAAACTATCAAAATTAAAATTTTGTCAATACATTATGTTGTAATTTTGTTGTAATTTTGTCAGTAGTTCCTTTTTTTTCGGGGTTTAAAGGTCGAATTTCGGTGTCTTGTAATAAAATTATAAAAAAACGGTATTAAATAGCCCTTAGACAAATTAAGGGTTAAAGTACCTGAAATGGATAGCTAATGGTCTCTTCTACTCGCCCGTTTCTTTTTGACAACGCTCTCCCTGTATAGCTCTGTCCTTTTCTCTCAGCGTGAACTAAACTGCATAGCTAAGTCATAATAACCCCGCAAAGTTGAAATATGTAGTGACTGTTTAAGGTAAAGCACACTTTATAAATCTTTTATCTATAAGTATCTGTACCCAAATTACGTATGAAGATAACATAGATTGACTTATGATTATATTTATTAATTATAAGTACTGTTGTGCTAACGGTACTTCCGAATACCATTCTAATCGCGGTTTGGTAACTAGCAATTGTTTGGAATTGTACTAAAATAAAGTTCATAGTAATCTCTGTGGGTCCTTTTCCAATAATGATTCTAATAGGATTTATAAAGACTTGTCGTTTAAGATGAAAACTATTTCTGGGTCAAAAACCAAGTTTAGTGAATGAGCTACCGTAGGCATTCATAGAAGTAAAAATAAGCTTTATGAACTTTAAAGAGATAGGGAGAAGAACAAGATCGCTGACTTCTTATTATTCCGTTAAGAATTAGGATCTTCACGCAAATTGGCTGATTTGCTAAGTCAATTTTTATAAGTCCTAAATTCAAAGGTTCTGACAATACTATAAAACCTGTGTGGAAAATTATAAATAGAGAAACGGGTAAATTTAAAACTCGTGACTAACCGTAAACTTTACTTTGGCCTAATGTTGCCAAATGTAATGTTAACTTTGATTTTAGCCACGTAGATTCAGTGTCCATCATTAAATTACTTAACTCATCGCTCAGTTTAAAAAGTAACGATTTATTGGGAACGTAAGTTAAAGTCATCCATCTATCTACCTATCATGTCATACATGTAAAATCTTATGAAATGTAGTAAAGTCATACCTATTTCGAAATAGAGTGATTAAAGAATTTCCGTCTCATTTCTGTTAGGTCACGTTATGGTTATGATTGAGAGAGTGCAGGGGTAGCACCAGCTCACCCGGATGTGTATCTTCTCCGTGGAGTGATATAGAAATAATAAACCGCAATTAATAAATTTGTTCGTATTATTTTTATCAGATGAGGATGGGATCCGAACCCACGTGTGCCTTGCATTAGCAGGTAATAAATCTAGGTGTACTTTTAGTGCAGTAGGACAAATATAGTAGTATATAGGACCACAAGGAAACACGCCAAGACCGCTAGCTTCGTAGGCAGTACCACTAGTCAGCTAGTCACTACCAACTAGCCCACCGCGTCGTCATATTGGCGTGTCGTATTGTTAACATTTCTTCTCACTTTTTTTTTTCTGTGTTCGTTGAATAAATGTTTTCTATTCTATTCAAGCCAAAAAAACTAAATGCTGGACCGGTAGCATTGGGGATTACTATGGTTTACTGGGGTTGCCCAGTAAACCGAATATTAAAAAACCTAATTTCATTAAATATACCAACGTTTGATATACCTACTTTTCATTAGCCCTAATGCCATGAAAGCTAAACTTGTATGCCCTAATTGATTACTAGACCTACCGGTTAGTTCGCAATTCTACAGATTTCTATCTCTACATATTCGCAATGCAACAGATTCCAAATTTACAGATTCTCAGCTCTACAGATTCCCAGGTCTACTGATTACCAGCTTTACATAATCCTAACTGTACATACAGATGATACACACGTAAAACAAATAATAAATTTCGCAGAGTCGTAGGTAGGTTAGGTTCGTTTTTATGTGAGGCCCGGAGGTGGACCTACAGAACCCACCTACGTGAACGGCCTAGAAATAGGACAGTCTATGGACACAGGGTGAGCTACCGCCAACACCGACCAATCAGGGACGGTTGACTAGGCCTAAGCCTTCTGTAGAAATGGGAATCTGTAGAATAGGGAATCTGTAAAATTGGGAATCTGTAGAATTGCGAATCTGTGGGATAGGAAAGCTGTAGAGCTGGTAATCTGTAGACCTGGGAATCTGTAGAGCTAAGAATCTGTAAAGTTGGGAATCTGTAAAGTTGGGTATCTGTAGACCTGGGAATCTGTAGAATGGGGAATCAGTATAGCTGAGAATCTTTAGAATTGGGAATCACTAGAGCTGGTAAAAATCGTTTTTGACGTATAAAGGTGGAGGCCTACTTATTTACTAAATAAAGTGATTTATATTCTTTTAAAATCTGATGAGGAACTAACTGCTGATGCTGCTGATGCTGCTGCTGAGAACTCAGCTGAAAACCACTTCAACAAATTAAATATCAAACAATAAACGCGTATAGGTGAAAAACTTAAGTAAATGACCTCTTGCGGTCTCTAAGTGTCTATTATTGGGCTCCTGCAAGTAGATAGTGGTGTACAAAAACTATATGGAATTTACGACAAATTTCAAATTTAGAAGTCGAACGGTGTTTACAGATGTTTTAAAACTTCATGCAAGAGGTCATTTACTCAAGTTTTTCACCAGTAATACTTATAAGATAGCTCTTATTTATTCGACCGAAATGGCGGCCGAGACTATGTTAAAAATAAAAGTGCAAACAGCTCATCCAAAAAAATGCAAGGTTTATGTTGAAATCTCCACCAGAAATCATAGGCAAATCATCAAATCTTTTCCCAATAAATATGAAATAAGTTTATATATATTGGTAGGGTAAAAGTTGTAACATTATATCTAAGCATGCAATTCTAAAATACGTGTAAATTATAAACTATAAAAACGAGTGATGTGTAGGCCACACAGTATACATATAGCTCACGGAAAGTGTTCGGTGACGATGACGCGAGTTCCATGATTTTAGTTCAACCAAAAAGTACACATATATATACAGTATACATATAGTTCGGTGACGATGACGCGAGTTCCATGATTTTTGTTCAACCAAAAAGTACACATATATATACAGTATACATATAGTTCGGTGACGATGACGCGAGTTCCATGATTTTAGTTCAACCAAAAAGTACACATATATATACAGTATACATATAGTTCGGTGACGATGACGCGAGTTCCATGATTTTTGTTCAACCAAAAAGTACACATATATATACAGTATACATATAGTTCGGTGACGATGACGCGAGTTCCATGATTTTAGTTCAACCAAAAAGTACACATATATATACAGTATACATATAGTTCGGTGACGATGACGCGAGTTCCATGATTTTAGTTCAACCAAAAAGTACACATATATATACAGTATACATATAGCTAATGGGAAGCGTTCGGTGACGATGACGCGACTTCCATGATTTTTGTTCAACCAAAAAGTACACATATATATACAGTATACATATAGCTCATAGAAAGTGTTCGGTGACGATGACGCGACTTCCATGATTTTTGTTCAACCAAAAAGTAGGTACACATATATACACAGTATACATATAGCTCACGGGAAGTGTTCGGTGACGATGGCGCGAGTTCCATGATTTTTGTTGAACCAAAAAGTACCCATATATACAGTATACATATAGCTCATGGGAAGTGTTCGGTGACGATGGCGCGAGTTCCATGATTTTTGTTCAACCAAAAAGTACACATATATACACAGTATACATATAGCTCATGGGAAGCGTTCGGTGACGATGGCGCGAGTTCCATGATTTTTGTTCAACCAAAAAGTACACATATATACACAGTATACATATAGCTCATGGGAAGCGTTCGGTGACGATGACGCGAGTTCCATGATTTTTGTTCAACCAAAAAGTACACATATATACACAGTATACATATAGCTCATGGGAAGTGTTCAGTGACGATGGCGCGAGTTCCATGATTTTTGTTCAACCAAAAAGTACCCATATATACAATATACATATAGCTCATGGGAAGTGTTCGGTGACGATGGCGCGAGTTCCATGATTTTTGTTCAACCAAAAAGTACACATATATACACAGTATACATATAGCTCATGGGAAGCGTTCGGTGACGATGGCGCGACTTCCATGATTTTTGTTTAACCAAAAAGTACACATATATATACAGTATACATATAGCTCACGGAAAGTGTTCGGTGACGATGACGTGACTTCCATGATTTTTGTTCAACCAAAAAGTACACATATATATACAGTATACATATAGCTCATGGGAAGCGTTCGGTGACGATGACGCGACTTCCATGATTTTTGTTCAACCAAAAAGTACACATATATATACAGTATACATATAGCTCACGGAAAGTGTTCGGTGACGATGACGCGACTTCCATGATTTTTGTTCAACCAAAAAGTACACATATATACACAGTACCTATACATATAGCTCATGGGAAGTGTTCGGTGACGATGGCGCGAGTTTCATGATTTTCGTTCACCCACAAAGCACACATAGGTATATACACAGTATACATACATATAGCTCATGGGAAGTGATGGGTGACGATGACGCCCCACAGTTATATTAGCGTGGAAAGAGCTAGGTGATTATCTTAAGAGGATTGTGAAGTTAAATATCCACATATAAAAAGCGACAACGTTTCTATTCCCTTAAGTCTTGTCCGATTTTTGCGATTTTTGAGTATGTTGTGGATCTGATGTAAAATTATGTCTGTACGTTTTCCTTTCCAAGAAAATAATTCTTAGTGCAAAAAAAAATTAAAAAACCAAAAACAGAAACGTACATACCTTGGTCTTTATAACTCCTAAAAGATATTCAAAATTCGTGAAAATCGGACTTGATTTAGGGGATAAAAACGTTTTCGCCCGGACTGACCAACATTTGTATGGATTTATTTTGACAGACTAGCGGCACTTCACTTAAGTGATGGAATTAGACACAAAGATAACAACTATTTTTGAAGCAACTTGGTTCTCGGTGTTCCTTTATGAATGCCCATGACGTTACATCGGAACATGCAGTAGCGCCCAGACAGCAAATCATTTCCTAGTGTTCCTGAGCGGATTGAGATAAAAAGATATAGGGACAGCTTGCGCCGCCTACGCATGACAAACAGAAATAGCTGCGCGCGCCGCCTGTCCCCTGACTCAGCTCAGACAATGGCTCGTATCCCCTCCTGCGACCGCTTTCGCGAATATCAAGTGATCGTCTCAACGTTATGTCCCACGGTGGACTCGTAAAATTAGTGTAAATTATTACCGTAGACTGGGCCAAAGTCGTTGCTCTGGTCGTAGATATCGAACGCCGAAAAGGCCGAATATTGCAGGTAAGTATACGAATTTTAATATTATCATGTTCCTGAAGATTGATTGCGGGTAGGGTTTGCAATCCGAATAATCCGAATATTCAATTATCCGAATATCCGCCAAAAATAATATTCAAAATTATCCGAATACTAAACCGCGAATTATCCGAATAAACGGATATTTTGAAAACACAAATAAAATCATTTATAAGCAGGAAAAATTCAAAAAAGATACGAGAAAAAACACTAATGACTTATGACATTTTATGTCCATCAGTATTGCCCAAATAAGGTGTTCCATATTAAGTATTATATTTTATTAAATAAGTATCTGAATACCAACTTACATAAATTACATAATATATTGATTTAATCTAGCAGACACGAATTGTTACTAATGTTACTATTATTAGGTATTTAAATGAGCAACGAAAACACTTGCAGATAAGGCGGATTTTCTACCTGTCACTATAGTACATTATGATACAAGTGTGCTAAGTTGACCATTGTATACAAAGCGCTACTGTGTGCGCACGAGCGAAAGCGAGTGCGCCACAAGAAAGCCGCGTATATTATGGTCACAGGCACACGTGTTACATACGACGTTTTTCAACACACTTGCGAAAAAAAAACAAGACTCTTCATTTAGTCAAATTTTAATTAATTATTAAAACAGTTGGTAAAATTACAATTTCTTCATTTTCTTTACTTAAAGAAGACATTTTCGTTAATATTAAACTTCACAATAATTAATCCAAACTATCTTCGTCACAGCCGTCAATTATTTACGAAAAATGGCGGCTGGCGCGTTGTTTTTTTTCTTGCCGCGATACCGATGCGCGCGCAAGGCTAAGGCGTGAACGAGATCGGCCAACAGCCAAATTTAAAATGTAATAATTCATGTTTAAAATACAAATTACAGAAAAATTTAAATGATTTTAATGAAATTGAGTTATTTTTTAGTAATAAAGCTGATTTCACCAATTTATTTAAATAAATATGTAGATAATGTTATTTGCCGCATAAAAACTGTTTGTTGCTAAGAAAAAAAAAGGTATAACCCGACTAAATTATATCGCTTCTTCTTCGTACTTACAACTTGGTACTAGGCTACAAATGTAAATTGTTTGGGTTAATAAACTAAAGGCACTTGTGCGTAATATACTGAAAAAGCACGCGTGTTTAATATCTAGGTTTATGAGCCAAAAATCGGTGGAATAAAAAGGTCGTTTTGAGCAAGTGTGTTGAAAAAATAATTATTGGTATTACCTACCTACTCTGAACCGACCGAACAACGAACCCATTCGCTCAGTCAGTCAGTCAGTCTGTATCTATAGAAGGTAGGTTGTCTGTTATTGTTTCGCGTCGCGTCACGCGTGGTGTTTAAAAAAATGTGATTTGCAATTTTATTTTATTGTAAAAATTACAAATTACGTGGTGCGATAATGACAACTCATATAATGATTAAAAACCATGTTGTATTTTTAATTTTCAGGATTTTTGTTACTTGAATTGTTGATTTTATGCATTACACACCTTTAAATACGCTAATTCTGTTTTATTTTATGAAATACCAAATTATCCGAAATTATTCAAATATAATATTCGGATAATAAATATTGAAGTATTCAATTATCCGAATATTAAAAAACTGGGCAAACCCTAATTGCGGGAAATACAAACCAGACGGACGGACGAATGGCGCGGGGGATGAGGGAGAATACATTACATTTAACCTTGCTCTATAACCTACATATCCTGATAAATAAAAGTTCTCCATTAATTTAGAAAATTATCATTTAATTACAGTATGCTGGTGTTCTAGGGGCTTAGTACTACTACTATGATGAGACTTCGCCGTCTGTCTGTCACAGTGAGGACCCAGTCCAAGTGATCTATCTTTATCACAAGCGTACGGATGGAGGCCTTTCGCCCGTTTGTTCAATCTATTTGAAGCTCTGGGTCGGGTACCAACATCCCTGTCCTTGCAGACCTTGTCTCACCGTCATATGTACCAACTTGTGTACCTACCTATACACATAAAAATCAATAACCAAAGACCGGTCTCACTTCTCGTACCACACATTTATATGGAAATCGTGAGACAACCTGCTCGAAGTTTGTTGGTTCAGCTAGAATTGAGTACCTACCTACAAACCAGTTCGGACGACCACTCCATAAAACAGAATTTAGAAATTACTTATTAAGAATTTTAAATAAGTACCTCGGAGTAAAGGAGGTTCCGTGATTTGAGCTAGGCGCTAGGTGAGTGTAAGTTTGTGCAGTGTGCTGCGGTCCTGCGGACTCGATCCTGATGACCCACGTCAACGCTGCTAACTTCTAGCTTTGCATTCGCAGGTTTTTTATATAAATCATGGAACTCTACATTCATGTATACCACTCTACCGGCGAGCCTTCTCCACAAATCCAACTGGTGAGAATAGGTAGATACGAGGGTCATGCCAAAAGAAATTAGATTTTCAAAAACTAAAAAGTTTATTTTTTATTATTGCTATCTATTTTTTCGAAGTATTCACCGTGAGCACGTACCTATACACTTTTTCATTCGGCTAAACCACTTGGAAAATGTCAATGACCATTCTTCTTTCGGTACCTCAGAAATTTCATAATTATAGGCAGCCAGGGCATCTTCTTTGGTTTCAAATCGCCTTCCTTTTAATTTTTCTTTAATTTTCGGAAACAGGTAAAAGTCACAGGGTGCCAGGTCAGGAGAATATGGCGGGTGAGGGAGTATAGTGACATTTTTCGAACTAAAATAGTCGAGTGTTCGGGCAAAAGTGTGCGGGGCGGCGTTGTCGTGGTGCCAGAGCAGGTGCTGGGTTCCTGACTTTGGCCGCTTGTCACACCAAGGTGAAAACACTTGTGGAGCACAAACTGTCACATACCATTTTGAGTTGACAGTTGTTTGATCCTCTAACACCACAGTCGCAACCCTGTCTTGCAGAAAATTGAGGCAACCATTTGTTTCTGTGCGCTTCGTGCTCGGCGACATTTTGTTGGAGTCGGTTCATCTTCGAAGCACCATACCGTTGACTGCCGCTTTGTTTCGGGATCGTAGTTATACAGCCATGTTTCGTCACCTGTCAGTAAGTATATCATACACAGTTTTCTTCTCGCCAGCGTCGAATTTATTTATCATAAATTTACACCAGTCCACGCGGCGTTCTTTCTGCAAATCGTTGAGTTTATGTTGTCCATGAATTAAGTGTTTGCAGTGCTGCTGATCCAATGCCTAGATCTCGTTCAAGCTCTACGTATGTAATTCGTCGGTTCTCACGGATATTTTTTTCCACGGCTTGCACATTTTCTTGAATAACTGCGGTTGGCGGTCGCCCCGACTTCGCCTCATCTTCAAAGCTCTCCCGCCCTCTTTTGAATTCAGCAAACCAGTTAAAAACAGTTGCACGAGAACAAGCAGACTCACTAAAAGTCGTGGTTAATAGTTCAAAACATTCTTGGGGCTTTAAACCTTTTTTAAAGTTATAATATATCATAACACGAAAATCTCGTCGACTAAGTTCCATTGTAAACGCAAATTCCCGTCAGATTCAATCTGAAAAAAAAAATTAACAAATAATTACGCAGATTTCCGAAGTATTCCATTTTTAAATTTATAGCTATAGAATCAGCCTTCACTATGGTGTATAACTGGCCAGTATCAAACAAATGAGCATGGAGTATCTAATTTCTTTTGGCATGACCCTCGTACTTCGAAAACATTGAATACTTGGAATTCAATATACTCAACTTTGCCCGATCGTTATAGGTCTAATTAATTGTTCATGACATATTCCTGATTATAAAAAAATACTGCTCCTAATTGAAGGTTTTATACTTGTAAAAAGTAAAATGCTTTGTACTTGTAGATGTGGATCCAAATGTTCCCAACCGAAAAGAGAAGTGAGTTTGGTTTTTAAATGACCATACGTTAAAACTATATTATTAAAAAACCCGACTGTAATTAAAATACCAGCTGAAAAGCGAAAAACAAGCTATATAAACTATAAAAAGTTGGAACACCAATAATAAGTACCTAAATACTTACCTAAATTCAATATTGGAAAAGGAGCTCCAGGAGGGGACAAGCTTCTTAGCTTGCGCAAATATTTTTATTTACAAGAAATATGTTTAATAATTAATTGCTTGTCCTCGCCTGCAATAAGTACCTTTTGCAATATGTACTTTCAAGTATTTAACCCTTCTTCAGAGTTCAGACGGTCGGGTAAAGCATAGCCTAAGCTAATGTGTTCCGACGGGCGTCTTTAAAATTGGCCGGGCTCTCAATATCTTGATCAAAATGACCACAGGATTTCACAGGCAAATATAACTTTGTACAGTACTACCCGACAATTGGACTTGTAGTTATATACTTGTAGTAACTCTTTTGTATTCTGTGCTTGTAGAACGGGTTGCAATCCGGATTACGGTCCAACTTATGAAGGTATTTCATCCACATTTATATTTATTTACAGCCTTTCCTTACTACTATTAAAAATTCGAAAGTGTACCTACACTTGGTACTGAGATAGTTTATAGCCCAGAGATGGACATAGGATATTTATTACTTCAGAAAATTGGACAGCTTCTGATGGAAAAGCGGTTACTAATTTCTCCGTAGGGGTAGCAGACAAAAACTAAACGGATAACAATACAGCGAGGTTTTTAATGGAATGGCACGCAAACTTGCGGTGGGCGAAGCCGCTGACGGGTGTCCCCGTAAACGATGAATATTGTAGGTTGGTCCAATAAAATCACAGTATAATACTACGGACTAAAATTCACGTACAAGAAATCTTTACGATCCTTTTATTATTTTCAAACATCCCTACTCCAAAAAATAACATATTTGTAGGTGCAACACAAAATTATAAATTCGATATATTTTGAAGAGACGCATAGAGCAACCATTTCAGCTCGCCGCAGTTCTGTTAGTCAAATATTTGTCGAGGCGAGTGCTGGCAAACATACCCCGCGGCACATACTAATGTTATGCTAATCACTTCGCTGGACACTTATTCATTTGAAGCACGGCACTTTAGCAAGGCGATCTGCGCAGAGTGCGACGTCGCTAACGGTCTGGTCCAGCACCACGAACGAAGGAAAAACCGAGCGAGCGGCCTACACGCCGGGAATCATGCAAAACGTATTTAAATGTATTTTCTTTTGATAATCGTAATACGTGGTTACTCTTCTTAAGGAACAAGCAACTCTAGGATATTTCGAGCTGGCCGCAAGCAATGCGCGGAAAAATCATAGTGTATTAATAGTAGTTTATGAAACTGATACATAATAATGAGAGTCAAAGCCGAGTTTCATAATAAGATCACACAGATCAAACAATGCTTTGTCATTATCTGTCAAATTCAAATGTCACAATGACCGATAAGGACAAAGCATGGCTTAGCTACCCCACGGTTATTCCACGTTTATAAGTAGAGCATAAGATGGGTTCAGAAGCGGACGACTTGACAAAACTAACTTGTGCTGTGTCCGTGTGACGAATATGAATGATTTTTTTAAATCATAGACAAACTAATAAAGTCCCTATTTATATGTCATTCGAAATTAAATTTCGTTCGATATTCTACTAAAAGTATACCACGTTGACGTTTCAATTGATTCTAGAATTGTGTTTGGAAGATGATCCAAAGAAACTCATTACTTTTTATTAGGGTTCCGTAGTCAAACTCCCTTATAGTTTCGCCACGTCCGTGTATCCGTCCTTCCCAAGTAACACAAAAAGCCGTAATAAGAGCTGATTATTAGAATTTTTCTACGGTTAAAGCTGAATAACTTAGCTGAATAAGAGCTGAAAAAGCGCTTTTTCAGCCGTTATACATCTTAATTGAGCACAAATTATTCAGCCTAAAGTTCACATGGCTGTTTAATAGCTTAATAGTGGCTGAATAATGGCTGTATTCAGGGTAACAAGAGTTATAAGGGCTGAATATCGGCTGTTTAATAGAGCACGAGTGAGTGTTTATTCGGACTTAAGTTCACATGTGAACCCCTATTACTACCTTAAAACTCCACAAGTTCACCTTTAGCTGGACAAGCAAAAGAAAGTCGCTAAATGAACTTCAGTTACAAAACAATTTAAATACCTGTTGAATTGTTTTCATTCTTCATCGAGAGTGACTGGACTACGATTATATTGCACGATTCAAATGGGAATGGCGGAATAAAAACTCGTAAGTATATTATTATAATGCTTGAATTTTCGTTCTATTCAGTGAAAATGATTGCGGTCTCGATTTTAATGTGATATATATATATATCTAAGAAAATTTTCACGCGCTCCATAAATAATGCGTTTTTATACAAAATAAACAGTAAATATATGCCAAAGAAAGTATACCAAATCCGTTTAAGAAAAAAAGAAAACCTTTTTTTAACCAAAAATAAACCAAAAACTGATGTAACTGGTTTAAGAAGAGACAATTATTTAAATTTAATAATAGTTTATGGTGGAAATATTCTAAAAAGTTAAGATAAAGTACGATAATTTAAAGGTTATAGAATAAAAAATGGTGACTGAGTTTTCCGCACCATGTGAACCACTTTTATTTCATATTTCAGCTATAGACTGCGTAATGATTCACTGGAGTCCCGTTATTCAGCCTTAACCAGTAATAAGTGTAATTTGTGATCGCAAATACAGCTGTAACTGTCTGTATCTGTCTTAGACATTGTATGTGAAACATTGTTCAGCAGTAGCCGTTCATTTGATTCAATAATACTATACTATACTAAACAGCTATTAGCGTTCTGCTGAACTTCTAAACAGCCGCTATGCAGATTTGTATCCGTAGGCTGAATAAAAGCTCACTAGCAGGGAAAAAATCAGCCCTAAACATTAGTAACGTCCACTTGTAGTTCACTATAACTCTATTAACGTTATAATAGTTCACAAGTGGTATTTTAAAAAGTCAACGTAATAAATATTCACATGTGATATCATACACAGCACTTAGCATAAAGCTCTCCACTAAGTTGCCCTTAAACAGCTAATAGTGTTTAAAAATGTTTAGAGCTGAATAAGGACGAAATTGTGTACCTTTTCTATACCGTAACACAGCTCTTATTCAGCCTGAGCTGTTTAAGTTTATATCAGCACAGAGCTGTACATAGGACCACGAATTAGTAGTTATTTCGATTCTGTGTTACTTGGGTTCCGTCCGTCCGCCCGTCCGCAGCCTAGCTCAGAGACTCTTAATACTTAGAAAGCTGTAATTTGGCATGAATTTGGTATTAGTAACACCAACAAAGTAAAATAAAACCTTTTTTTTTTAAACTGTTTTTCCTCTATTCGTATCGTCGTGATGTATTTTTTTTCTCTTATACCCCATAGCAGCGGATATCGTTGGATAGACCTATATTTATACAGGCTACTAAAATCATCTAAGACTGCACCAAATAACTTTTAAAAGATAATTAGTTCACTCTTGTTGCTTTTCAGATAGTTTTTGAGTAGTAACGGTTTCGGAACCCTACGCTGAGCATGCTATTGCCGGTTTTAAAGACTTTTTTAATATAATAAAAAAAAAAAAAAGATAAAAGAAATTTATTTAGTAAGTAGGCCGCTCGGGCACTTTTACACGTCAAGATACTACCAGCGCTTCCCAAGAGGAGACCACTGCTGAGAAGAAACGCCGCAAGAAACTCAGCAGTCAGTCATTTTTTAAACTTATTTCATATTGCATATTACAATGGTATGTACAACTTAATCTAGCATTATATAAAGCTACAAGTATTAAATTAAATATAATATCAAATAACAGTAGTTCAGCAGGAAAACATGCCAAAAATCTTACGGGAGAGAAAGATAGAAAAGAATAAAATAAAATAACTACAACTACCTACTTATACACGGTGTAACACGAGAAAACCGAATAATTTTAACAGTGTGTTCCTAAGGCCGTAAGAAACAAAAAAGATTATATGAACCCAGGTCTAAATATGATTTAAATTTTTGTTATGTTTTCATACATAATAAATTAATTATTTTTCCTACACCAGTAAATCAACACCTTAGGATAAGCTGGCAACGTTTCTTATTGTTATCTCTTTTCATTAGAAGAGGCAGACATACTCATAGAGCAATTTCCTTGTCAAACAATCGTTTCAAAGCAGGATTTACGTACAAATGCAAACGAAACTTCTTACTACGTTTGCAATTGTTATCTCTTTCCATTAGAAGAGTTAAGTAACACTTGGAGTCAGGCATTATTGTTTTAAAGCAGGATTTACGTAAAAGTGCAATCGGAACTATTTACTAATAATTTACCTATTTAGACATGCTTCAGACTATCGCAGAGAGATTTACACTTTCGCAAAGTTAAAAATATTGTAACAGCCTCATTCGATTAAATTGGTGGTTATTTTTGCCCCAAACACTACGAGGACCAGGCAATTCTAGCTGTTTATTTAATCAAATAGTTCTAGGGCCTTATGAATAGGCCAAGAACTAGGGTTCATTTACTATTCGCTCTTGGATTCTCCAATGGTTGCGACAAGGCGTTGGGTACAAAATTAATTATGAAATGAACAAGTGGCCATGGCCTACCAGCAGTAAGCCAGTAAAAGTAAGCAAAATATTACTGAGACTAAATAAATTAAAAGGATGTTTTTAAAGCAAAGTCTACAAAAAGTAGCCCAGAAACAGTTATTTTGAACTGTCATGGGTACTCCTTACATCAAACTGAAAACTACTGGCCACTTCATTCCGCAATCATAATGACATTAATGACTTACATTGCGTCATTGACATTGTTGTTATTGATATAAGATTTGTACGACGTACATTTTGATTTTCACAACGTAACTTTTATTATCTTGTACTGGTATTTATTATCTTGTCAGCCTTATCTAGTTGTTAAACTAGGCATAAGACGTTACAAAGTGTCTTCAGAAATAATGAATGTTAAATTGAAGGATTGACTTATGGAACGGAGACGTGGTCCCTCACAGTGAGCCTTTTAAATAAGCTCAGAGTTACTCGGCGTGCTATGGAGAGAGCTGATCGGAGTTTCTCTACGGGATAGAATCAGAAATGAAGAAATCCGGAGAAGAACCAAAGTCACCGACATAGTTCTCAGAGTCTGCAAGCTGAAGTGGCAATGGGCTGGACACATTGCTCGTAGAACTGATGGCCGGTGGGGTGTTAAGGTTCTCGAGTGCAGACCACGGACCGGGAGACGCGGTGTCGGTCGGCCCCCTACTAGATGGACCGACGACCTGGTGAAAGTCGCCGGACACCGGTAGATGCAGAAGGCGTGTGACCGTTCGTGGTGGAAGTCTTTGGGGGAGACCTACGTCCAGCAGAGGACGTCCCCGGGTTGAAATGATGCAAATAAAAGTATCTATGGTATGCTTTTACTTAATAAATAAAATAAAAGAATTTTGTGTATTATTTCGTATAATTTGTGGATAACATGAATTGCATAAGTAAGATTAATTAGTAATTACAATAATAAAACGAAATGTTTACAAAATTAACTCGCAACAAGACTATCTACTCCTGTCGACAGTATTCATTCATAAACAAATAAAAATAAACTGCATAACATAAAAATATTACATCCATTATGATTCCGTTAAGTACTTACCATCTGAGGCCCGTGGCAAATTCATTGGATGGGGCCCTCTCAGTAAAATCGTCATGTTACTCCTGAGCTCGCAGCCTCTCGGGCCGGAAGGCTGTCTCGGGCCGAGGGGCCTCTCGGGCTGGGGGCCCGTGGCATTTTGCCGACTTGCCACCCTGTAGTTACGCCACTGGTATGTACCCAGTGCGTTGCTGTCGGTGTCTTTCTTACACTTTGCTACTTGATACTCCAACGAACTGGTAATAGCACGAATACTTTTAATCCGTCGGCTTCATCATTATCACCATTTCTTCAGCCTGTTACCGCCACTGGTGAGCACTCGAGTACGCCATTCATCCTGAATCCCGATCATATGCTGTTCTAATCTAATCCAAAATTGATCCGGCTTGCCTTCAGTAATTACAATGTTCCAAGATTTGTGAAAGTTTCTTCATATTTTTTTTTGTCATAACATTCAATTGAATATTGGATTATTATTATTAATTTATCGATATTTTTACGTTTTTGGAGAAAAAATATTAAGCTGACGTTGACATGTAAACATACTAATGACGGTTCTGAATGAAAGTCAATTTACAGTCAACTTAGACGTGGCGGGCTCGCAACGTCGCAATTGTAAGGGTGTTTTGTACTGGAGATTTCATTACGACTTTTTTAAACATAAACGCAAATATCTCAAAAACGAAGCTGAATCTAGCAAACATTATACGACAATTTTAACTCCAAATAATGTCTGGAATACGCTGTTAAAATTATTCGGTTTCCTCGTGTAACACCGTGTATATGTGTATAGATGGTGCAAGATGACCACATAAAAGTTTCGATATGTTTTCCTGCATCAACGGTGTCCCCCAGACAAGAAAAAGCAGGATAAAGCCTTTGCATTTGAACAAATGACTATTGACTAAGTTTCGGGTGTATGCCATGCATTTTTGTCAGTTAGATAGTCCTCGACCCTATAATACGCTTTAGACATTAACGACCTTTTCAAATATTTTTTAAGTGCTGGAAAGGGTAACTTTAAAACTACTTCAGGTAATTTATTATAGAAATGAATGCATTGACCAACAAATGATTTATATACTTTACGGACACGGAATTTTCGAATAGCTATTTTATTTTTATTTCTAGTATTTAAATTATGTATATCTGAGTTTTTGGTGAACGAATCTAAATTCTTAATAACATAAATAATATTCTCGTAAATAAATTGAGACGCTACAGTTAAGATATTAGTTTCTTTAAAAAGTTCTCTTAATGTCGAGATAAAGGGTCGATTTTGACTTTCTTTATGTAAGAATTTCATATGAATGTGACCACAATGGCATGCTGCTACAATACTTCCACAGAAATATTTAAATGTTAAACTTTCATGTTATTATAAATTAAGGGCTTTTAAAATGTATGCGTGTCATTTTATCATGAAGTTTAAAGATGCGCGTCTGCTCCTCTAGTATCGAGTAACCACGCGTAAGCGATCTGAGTACTGTTGGTAAGGCATGGTAAAACTCGCCATTTAAATAATAGTCCTAACAGTAAGTGATGTTGATTGTGAAGGGCAGGGATGCCGCGGGTCGGGCGCGCGAGGGTGCCTGGGAACACTCGCAGCGAGCACTCGGCCTGACTGGTCCTACGGCATTCCCGCCGCGGCCCTCCGCCGACACGTTCCACGGCGCTCTCACGCCGGCCCGCGGCCCGCCTGAACCATCATAACTAACTTACAAGTAACCAACTTAGAACTCTTAAAAGCCGCATAGTTCTCTCAAACTGTGATCCGGCCTGGGAAGCTAGCGCTCACGGGTTCGATTCCCGGTATGGGTAATACAGTCAAAATAGCATATTTTGTAGGCAAAATATTTATCTACATCAATGAAACTATGTTTATAACTTTATCTTGGTTCTAAAAAAGAGGATCTGCCGAGTCCTTCCCAAAATTTAGAGGTCCTACCCCCATACCTGGGGTATGGGTAGGGGGGAATTTTACTACGCGAGTAAAGTGTCATTTTCCATTCAATTTTTTGCGCTGAATCGAATGAGACCATTCCCATACTTATAGGATCAATATTTTGCTAGAAATTAAGGGATATTGTAGAAAAAAATGAAAATATATGAAGTCAAAAGTAAGATTTAATAAGCAAAAACACGTTCATACTTGATATTACATAGTTACGTACCTAGTGAAAAAGTTTTCCAATTGTTTTTGCTGATTTAATTCTACTCGTACTTTTGACTTGAACGTAGGTATTTTCTTTTATTCTTTTTTTTGAATCATAGAAAACAAAAAGGAGGAAAAATGACAATTCACTCGGGGGAAAATGGGGGGAGGACCCCTAAATTTTCGTCTGACCCTCATTTCTGCCAAGCTAAAGTTAAGTTTAAACAAAAAAAAAATTTTTTTTTAGTCTTTCTTTATCTGTATTATATTATAAATATATGTGAGTGTCACGGTATTAAAGTATAATATACTTTAATACCGTGAAAAATAATATGAAATAATATAATACAGATAATATGCCTGTGACAGATGACATTACGCAAAAGCACGCTAATTAAAATCGCATTTTTTTTTCGATTATGGATAAGGTTTATAAAGGAAATGTACTTAATCGTTTTGTAATCTGTTATTTTGTAAACATAATTTAATATACCTACCTACTTTAAAACTAAAGATAACATAAATCGTGTAACATAACGCTAGAACTACTTAGTACTGAAAGTTTCTCGATCCTGATAAGTAAGACTAGATAAGGTATTTATGATTAATTTATTATTTCTAAGTATATTCCCTCGCTATTTACTCATTTTTTCATTCGTTGGAACCATTGTGTGAAGCAGTAGGGACCTCTTCAACGGCTTCTTGGAATGCATTCACCGCCGCTTCTGGGCTTGGGAATCGTAAACCTCTAAGTTTATCTTTTATTCTTGGGAAGAGGTCCGACTGTACGGCGGATGCGTCATCAGTTCCACATGTGAAGCCTTCAAATACGCATTCGTTCTCCTAGCGGAATGTGCGGAAGCACTATCATGTTGAAGGATGACATGACTGCGAGGACGCTTTTCACGACCTTTTTCCAAGACCAGTGTCTTGTCGACAGGTTTCAGGTTCGAAACAATACATGTTCAAACCGGAAAGAAAAAGACAGTCTTCAGAATGGGTCTTTCTTTTGAAGATTTGCTAACAAAAGTTAAGACGAGTCGGAGCACTGGCAAAAAAATGGTGCTTGCCCAGTGGCAAGCAATTGTTTACTTGGATCTACAATTGGATCTGCAGTGACTGTTCTTTGATTTTCAAGCAACATAATGTCCAATTTTCGAAGAAAGACGCAACCATTTTTTTGCCAGTGTCCGACTCGTCTTCAAAAGGAAAGACCCATTCTGCTGACTGGCGTTTTCTTTCCGGTTCGAAACAATACACCCAGGTTTTGTCACCTGTTACAATATTAT
Organism: Acleris sparsana; assembly: GCA_923062465.1. Lineage (NCBI taxonomy): Eukaryota > Metazoa > Arthropoda > Insecta > Lepidoptera > Tortricidae > Acleris > Acleris sparsana. The sequence continues at coordinate 68,432,116 of OV281285.1, read as the reverse complement.
AGACAGCCAATGACTCTCCTCCATTAAACTTATGTATATGTATAATTTTTCGGCAACACTCTACACGCAGTCGTTTCTGGTCTTCCGTTAAATCATGCGGTATCCATCGAGTGCAAAGCTTCCGAACCTTCAGTTGCTCATGGAAAATGTTTTGCACTTGACTCATTCCTATGCCTAATACAGTACGAATTTGCTGACAGGTAATTTTTTTGTCTGTCTCATTTAGTTGTCGTACGGTATGGACATTAGTTTCAGTACCCGCAGTCGCCGGCCGACCTTCACGTACATCGTCATGGTTATGATCTCGTCCACGTCTAAATTCTCCGAACCACAAATACACAGAGCTACGAGACGGGGCTTCGTTATTAAACGCCAGTTGAAGTCTCTGGCAAATCTCTCTTGTTGACTCAAGCCTCAGCGAAAATCGCAAAAATCATTTAGCGAAAATGTTCACGAGTTAGTTTCATTATAATAGCTACACACAAGTCTCTGAACGTCTCCAAATTAAAAAAACCGGCCAAGTGCGAGTCGGACTCGCGCACGTAGGGTTCCGTACCACTATACATCTAAATAAATGTTTTTCTTTATTCTTTATTATATTAGAGTTGATTGAATGAAAGGTAAAATGCGGTTTACGATTTATAACGTATTAAAAAAAAACTAATTATTAGATCTCGTTCAAACCAATTTTCGGTGGAAGTTTGTATGGTAATGTACATCATATATTATTTTTACATTTATCATTCCCTTATTTTAGAAGTTACGGGGGGGGACACACATTTTTCCACTTTGGAAGCGTCTCTCGCGCAAACTATTCAGTTTAGAAAAAAAAATTTTGAAGACCTATCCATATACCCCACACGTATGGGTTTGATGAAAAAATAATAATTGAGTTTCAGTTTTAAGTATGGGGAAACCCAAAAATGTATTGTTTTTTTTCTATTTTTGTATGAAAATCTTAATGCGGTTCACCGAATACATCTACTTACAAAGTTTCCATAGTATAGCTCTTATAGTTACGGAATAAAGTGGCTGTGACATACGGACGGACAGACATGACGAATCTATAAGGGTTCCGTTTTTTGCCATTTGGCTACGGAACCCTAAAAACGAATGACAGTCTAGTAAGTTGAAAAGTAATATGTTCCTAGATAGTTTCTTTTTAAAATTCTGTTATTGCTTTTTAAATTTATTTATTGTAAGTGGCCAGTTCCAGACACTTTCAGTATGCCCCACGTATATTGCCATCGTAATTGGTAAAATCGAGGTAAAATAAAACGCAATGATATTAAACGGATTTAGGCGACTAATGTCGGTAGGGAACAATGACGAGGTATAATAATGTCGAAATGATGTTTATTGTCAAGAAATAAAAATGTCGTAAATGAAAATTGACGGAGTATGTAAATGTCGAGATATAAAAAAGACCTAATATAAAAATGACGAAGTATAATAATGTCGAAAGGGAATTAAGACGAGGAGGAATAATAAGGGATAGGTGGAACAGGGGCTAGGTAGGTTTAGGCAATTTATATTTCGTCGTTATTATTACTCGACATTTGTATACTTTGACTTTTCTATGTTTGGAAAATCGCCATTATTATACCTCCTCATTTTTCAATATAGACATTAGTCGCCTAAAGCTCTTTGTCCACTCTTTTTTCAGATATGTGTGGTAATTAAAATCTTTGCATTTTGAATGATCGTCCTCCCACTCGTTGAGTTTCATCATCTCAAAATGTCAAAAGTCTTCAAAAACTTCAGCAAGAATAAATCTCAGTCATTACCTTGGCGGGGTAGTTATTACACTGCAGCATGTAGGGACCGTAAAGAGGCAGAAAGAGCTTATGCTAGGTCAATGTGCAGCTATTGAAAATTATTCTCAAGAGTGGCTGCAAAAGCTACAAGGATGTTAGTAGAAAATAAAAAGTCTGTGAAAGGCGCGTATTCTGTGAAATATCGATAGTGTCAAGGTACAGGTGATCAGTGAAAATGTTTTTCCATAAGCTGATGCAATTAAAATGATCACTTAAAAACAACATTTTGGACGTGTAAAAAGTACAGTTCCACACGTGTATCAAACGACTTTTGTAATACATTTGCGAAAAAATGAGTATGTGTGAATCACAATGTTAAAGTTCACTAATTAAACCTCACGATTCGACGGATAACAAGGAATAAGGAGAATAAAAGGAAACAAAGAAGAAAGGGATATACGAAAAAGAACTGAATAAAAGCATATAAAATTTAAAAACATTGCTAGTTAATACACCTGAACTCCTAACACAGTGACGTACAACATTCAGTGCTGCACGTCGCGCTCGTAGCAGTCGCAGCTCGCAGTTCGTAGAGCTTAGTTACCTACTCGGCTACTCGCCCGGTATCGTTTGGCGCGTTTGGTCTCATCACATTAATTTTTCGTCACTTCATACCAATTGCAATTTCTTATTTTTTGCCGTGGAATCGTTTCATGAATTTAATTCATAAGTACTAAAGCATTTTATTTTCAACTCGGATTGTAGTGTTTACATGTAGGTTAGTATATTATTTATTATAGTACATTTTGTAAATTGATTTCTTTTTCATGTTCTTTTTCTAATTATAGGTACCTATAGTTACACACTTAATAAGAGTTAAGTACTAAGGAAAACGACTGTTATTTAATATTTGACTGATATAAATAAGAATGTGTTAATGATGTTTCGCGAGAGATGTATCAAAACTAATTAAGATTCAATGACCGTGTAGTCTGTTGTCGCCGGAAGTGTGTGAATAGCACTATAATTAAAAACAGGTACAATAATCTCGATGAAGTAGTTCTAGAGCCTAATTGAATTTTATCACCTTAAACTACAACAAAACCTCTGCAGGCCTACAACTTGTTAAAAACGAAAGGTCTAACGTAAGGCAGTTATATAGTACTTCTTAAATAAATACGAGTGTGTTAAAATATGAAAGATATAAATACCTCGCTAGATCTCCGGAGAAACAAAATAAGACGTCATTTAAAGAGTACTTAGTAGTGGGCGGGACGTCTCGTGGAGTGGAGTGAGACTCCTACTTATACATGTTGTAGGTAGAATACGGCATTGTGTGATACAGATATTATTACCTCCGTTAGGTTTAGGAAAAAACCTTTTTCAATAAGCGAAAAAACGAAATCTAACAAATATTTGTCATGGCAACGCTTTTTCGTTATAGAATTGTTTTCACGCTTCGGTTACGCGATAGATAGGTGGTGGTGGTTATCGATAACAGTACTAGCGGTTTACGGTACGCGAGTAGCAAAACTCTGTAAACAAATCAGCTAATTACTTAGATTAGGTACAAGGGTGATTATTCGGCGTTTGAACCGCCGCCAATACAATAGACAATAGTGTCTTCGCATATTGTTCAAGATAAACTTTATCCATTTCTTGCTCTTTTAAATGGAATGGCTACTACTCCCGGGCTCGTTGATTTTGAAAGCAAAAAAAATAAAAAGAATTTGAGAGCAAAAGATGCTACACGAGTAATAATAATTTAAAAAGTGCGAGTCGGACTCGCGCACGTAGGGTTCCGTACCACTATACATCTAAATAAATGTTTTTCTTTATTCTTTATTATATTGGAGTTGATTGAATGAAAGGGAAAATGCGGTATACGATTTATAACGTATTAAAACTAAACTAATTATTAGATTTCGTTCAAACCAATTATCGGTGGAAGTTTGCATAGTAATGTACATCATATATTATTTTTACATTTATCATTCCCTTACTTTAGAAGTTACGGGGGGGGGACACACATTTTTCCACTTTGGAAGCGTCTCTCGCGCAAACTATTCAGTTTAGAAAAATATATATTAGAAACCTCAATATCATTTTTGAAGACCTATCCATAGATACCCCACACGTATGGGTTTGATGAAAAAATAATAATTGAGTTTCAGTTTTAAGTATGGGGAACCCCAAAAATTTATTGTTTTTTTCTATTTTTGTATGAAAATCTTAATGCGGTTCACCGAATACATCTACTTACAAAGTTTCCCTAGTATAGCTCTTATAGTTACGGAATAAAGTGGCTGTGACATACGGACGGACAGACGGACGGACAGACATGACGATTATGACGAATCTATAAGGGTTCCGTTTTTTGCCATTAGGCTACGGAACCCTAAAAATACGGGAGAACTTCACACCAATTCACCCAGTTTCAAATTCAGCTCTAGGCTTGTATAGATGAATTAACGAGAGCATAGAATTGCATATGTAGTAGTATTGTGTGTATGTTTACATGCATTCTATATTTGAATTTTCTATTTTCTCGTACTATCAGCATAAAAAGAAGTTTGGTATATATTGAAGAAGAAAATACCAAAATAATGTCAGTGTCAAATTGTGAATAACATTTACGTTGTGCATATATTTATACGTCCGATTATATTGTATTCTCACAATTATCAGAATATTTTTGTGTCAGCCCGTACGACTAAGTATAAGTTACATAATTTTCAAAAAATATGTCAGTGTGTAATTTTGCTCCGTTTGACAGTCAAAGTAAGCAAATTATTTTTAACTGTTATAATTATATTTTGAACTTGAACTGACGAAAAATTTAAATTCCCCTTACACCGCTGCCCAGTTAGTTGAAAAAGCTACAGGTGTTTGTCTCTCTACTGTTTATAACATTGTGTCTGAGAGCAATAGTGAGAAATTCGCATCAACAAAGAAATTCACCTCCCCGAGAAATAAAAAGTTACGTAGGTAAGTACTTGTCCGTCATCAGCAGTAGACGATTTTGATCAGGAAGTCATCCGGAGAACTATATAGGGTATCTAATTTTATTAAATTAAGAGAAAATTGTTCTCCTTTTGTTGCAAACGGTAAAACCACTACAAATGCAATTCCATGGTCTCGATAATTCATCTATACTGCATAGATAAATAAAATCTTAAATACCTACATAGAAATCATCCAAGACTCAGAAATAAATACACCCGCTCATCACACAAATATTTGCAAATACCAGGAATCGAATCCGGGGCCGCTAGCTTTGCAGGCACTAGAGTAGAATCACTTCCAACTGCCTACACAAAGCTACTTACATTCGAATGTGAGTATTGACACGTTTGCCAGCCACTTATATGTGGCGGTTATGCAATGCAATTAAGAAGCTAAAAGTAATCATTTCGACAAGATACAGGCATCAACCAGCTACTCTGTATAAAACGGCATAGTTTATGGTCCTCATTTATAAACTCTTTAGCTGTTATTGAACTGTTTTAAAGTTTTTTTTCCTAAGTATATATTCTGCACGGTGCAAAGCAATAAAGTGTTTTTATTTATTATTGAAGAATGCGGCCGCGGAACCCTGATGCACTGAGACGATAATTTTTGCGAGTCTTTTAAAAGTCATGACAGGGTAAGTCAAGGAACCGCTTTTTACGCGCAACTCGCCGGCAGCGCCGCGGGCCGCGCATGCGGCGGCGTTGCGCGCAGTTCCCACGCCCAATGGGTAACTGCACCATTAAATATGAAACTTTTGAAGGTCTATCCCTTTAGTTTAACAGTTATCACGGGATTGAGAGTAAGGGACTGCGCCTAATGATTATAAGAGTAAAGTCCTCGCGCGCCCGCTGCCGTGTCACGCGAATGTCAAACAGCTTATTTACCACTGTACTCTGCCGTACTTGAACACTTGATATACCTATATGAGAACTTACCGATTCAGCATAGACCCAACACATGAAAATAGTATCTTGAAAATAAAACACAACTCTGTCACGCACACCTCCTACAGGTTGAGATGTAGTAGATGTGTGTTACTTTTTTAACTTACAAGCAAGTACCCGCCCGCGACTAGGTTCCTACTTATCTATATAATAAAACATATAAAAGAAGATGTCCTTACTGACTGACTGACTCATCAACGCCCAGCCCAAACCGATTAAGATAAAAATTTGGAATTTTGTGGGGAAGTTGATTGTAAATATAACGTAGGCATCGTTTATGAAGGATTTTTTCGAAATTCAACCCTTAAGGGGATAGAAAGGGGTTGCCAAGTTTGTGTAGAAATAGTATAATACTGCAGAGGCCGGGAAATTGGCTTTTGCAAGACGAGTATGAGTTTGCGTGGCCGAGACGCAGTCGAAGCCGCCCTAAGCTATGATGGCATTATGGCGGGCAGCAGAATTGAGGAATAATTTTAAATGTTGATTTTCCATGATTGCGAAAAAAAATAGACCCGTCGTAAAATGATTTTAATACGACACTACCTACCTATACCTACATATAGACACGTTTTGATATGTGAAAAGCTTTTATTTTAATAATATGACGTAGCTCAATTATCTTAGACTCCGTGGCCAATTGTAACTATTAAACAATAATTACCTATAATTAAAATTAATAATTAAATAATTAATTAATTATTATTAATTAATTATAATTATTATTATTATTTTAATTTTGTTTGTGCAAATATGTAAAGTTGTACTATTGTACTACATTCCGGGATATGATATTAAACGATCCTTTAGTTAGTTTAGACGGGACAGGCTGATAGAAAAAAAAGGGAAAAGTGTCCATGGTACAACACCCCTGATTCACCTTGGACACTCGGTGTTGTACCTTGGGCAAATACCATTTTTGCCAAGAAAACAGAAAATAATCATCTAGTATTTAGTTATTAAGGATACAAAAGGCAACTCGGACGAAGACTTTTTATACCTTTTCATAGGTTCCTTAATAAAATTTACAAGAAAAGGCCATATTTTCCCACTCTCCTAAAACAAATGGAAAATCTCCCTGAGAACAATTAAACACATAAACAAAAATGTAATCAACAATTAAAATAGTAAAAAATATTTAACTTGTCATAAAAAATGCAAAATAATGTAAGAATTAGAACACTTTGGAACTTTTCTACCTTAGTCCGTAGTCCAAGGTACACCGTAAGTTCGGTATCCAAGGTACAACAAAGCAAGTTTTTTTTAAAGTAACCTTTGTAAACGCACTTCGTCTAAAAGTTAGGATGAAACGACTGCACTATCTGATAGCTATTTAATATAGTTTTAGCATGCATTATTCAGTTTTATCATATATATACGAAACACTAAATAAACGAATTTGTAATAAAGTTCTAAAAACTCATTTTCTGTAACAAATTTTATATTTTAGTAATTTTCTCGACGCACACGCCGCTCTCGAGTTTCGTGCTAACTTTACTTTCATTTTAATAGATAATGGTTCAAATGACATATATATTTATTTTTAAAGAATGCGGGATACTTTAAATATTGTCAACTGTCCGAGGTAAAACTATGTCCGGGGTACAACAGTTTCCCCTACCTAACACGTTCTCGTTGTTCAGGAAAAAAATTATTATAATCTGCACCAAGTACCTATCAATGTTAAGGTAAACGCAGCTATCAACGACCCATCGAAAATCTGCAGGTATTACCGACCCATAAGTGTAATTCGAATTTTTAACGTTTCTGCGACTGTTTGAGCCACAGGTAATAGAAAAAATACATGCGTTTGTTCGTTGAGCATCGGATACTGTGAAGTTAGTGTGCGTGGCAGTGCGAAAATGAGAAAAAACACATCGGTTTCTGTGCGGCCGGCGTGGACGCAGGTCTTGTCGTACTGGCCCTTGTTCCTGCAGGTAAGTACCCAATTTTTCTGCTTAAGACATTTAATGCATATTATTGATACCTACAAGTATCGTGTAGTACTTTATGTATACATTTACTTATAAATTCTTGAATTTGTTATGCATTTAATTGAAAAAACGTCACTTTATATCATAAAACTTTAATTAAAAATAGGGCGGTGATAGCTTCTTCCATTTTACTAGTTGCAGCCATTACCGACCCATGAGTCGGTAATGGCCGCCACGTAGACTTACGTTTTAATATCTTTTCTGTTGAAATTTGACAATTATCCAAGCATTTGTATAAACCATTTTAATAACAAACAATCAGCCTTTGTATAAATATATTAGCGTTATACAATAATGTGTGTAGTTTTCTTGTTTTTGCGTTGTAAATTTATTGAAAATGACTACATTTTTCATAACTCGATATACTTTAGAGACAATAATTAATTAACCCTAATTTAATAAACTTGGTTTTTTTAGTTGAATGTTGTATTACTTTAATCAATCACGGTCTCTTTTACAGTCAGAAAACCACCAATCATAAATATTATGTACTTTTCTTAAGTCGGTAATACATTTTACTATTATACCCTACATATTCTAATACCGACCCATGTGGGTCGGTAATAGTAACAATGAGTAACTATTAGCGACCCTACACAAATTATTAGGTATACTTAAGTATTTCATGTTAAGTAATATTATTTATATTGGTGTAAATTGTGGTCCAAGAATTGATGATATTAATTGAGAATCTAGATGCCTAAGCCGATCTGAAACACCCCCGTGTATCTCCAGCAATTTTCATTGGTTTCTTTGTTTTTTGAAACTTTTGGGAAATTTCAACAAGAAACAGATTATTACTTAAGTAATTCTGCGATAGTATTAAAACAGTTTGGTTTATGACAGTGTTTTTTTCTGAAAGTAGTCTAGTATAGTATTCATCGTATGAGATTATTTAAAAAAACTGCTATCTAACCGACGTTTAAATAGAATTTAAAGTGTCTAGCTGACTAAGGTAACAAGATTGGACCCCAAGAGGGATTTAGTTATACTTTTAGGTGGAGTAGTGGCAGGATCTAAGACCACTGAATGCTTATTATCAGCCTTCGATTTTCTTTTGTTTTGATTTATTCGCGAAAACGTAAGAAATTGATTCCTAGAACACTTTGTACTATCTCATGTGTTCTTTCTTTCTTTCTTTCTTTCTCAAAAGTATAACCAAATTCCTCGTGAGGGCTAATCTTGTTAGCTTAGTGTGCTAGACCCTTTTTAATGCGTTTTTATAAATAAAATTAAGGCTCAACACTACACTTACTTAGATACTTATGTAGGTAGATGACCATAATAAAACATACACTTGTAACGTGTATTGTTTTTTAAATGTTGTAGAATATATTTTCTTAAATTTTATGAAGATTTAAGTATGTTTCACCATTTACAGTTGTATCATTTTTTGACAGTCGTTAATAGCTGCAAAAAAAACGTTAATAGCTTCACAGCCGTTACTATGGGTCGGTAATAGAAACAATCGACTTACCCACTTTATTAATAATTTTTCACAAGAAAATGGTTTATTTTGAAGCATTTAACGTGGTAAATATAAACCCAATATTCAATATTACCATATAAAAATAAAAAGAATACTGTGACGGCTACCAATATTCCTAATAAGTATGATCAATTTCAAAATTGCCTTAGGAGGGTCGTTGATAGCTGCATTTACCTTAATCCTTTTAGTAATTTTTGAGGTCCTTTGTATTTAAAAAAAAACATACGTTTATTTTTTTGACTTATTTTTATTTGTGAAGAAAGGTGATGGCGTGTTCGAATAGTAAATAATCTAAAAAGGATCAGACCGAGGAGTCCGTCGTCAACAGTTTTAAATTTATTTATAATATACTGTCTTATCCTGTTTTCATACCGACGCCGCAATTAACAAAATAATGGCGAAAAGTTTCACGACATCGTCATTACGCATGAAAAATGTTTATATTTTATTAATTTGTAAAATGCAAAATGCAGGCTAGATTACGAAGTAAGAACTTACATAGATAAGATTACATTGTGCTTGATAACCTTCTTATTAGAATGACACTTCACTCATTTTTTACTGTCATATAAGCGATAAACAATACTTATACCGTAATGTAATTTTATCTTATTCTCAAAATGACTACACCTACTTTTGGACGAGGAAAAACACTATCGGGACAGTCTCGAGAAATATTTTTTAACGTATTTAATTATTTTAAACAAAAAACAAAAAATGCTGAAGGTGGATTTCTAAAAATTCAAGAGTTATACAAATTAACGTCTGCGGCGACTGGGACATCAGAACGAAGTGTACAGCGAATCGTTAACTGTATCTGCAAAAATGCGACTGAGGGATCGACTTCTAATGTGTTCGTGACACCCGGTGAAAAACGATCACGTTTGTCGAAAAAATCGGAGGTGGACAATTTTGATTTAAACGTCATCCGAAGGTGTATTTACGATTTTCACAAAATACACAAAACTCTACCAACTATTAAAACATTACACAAAGTTTTAAAGGAGTCGATAGATTTTCCTGACAGTGTCAGTTCTTTATTACGACTGGTACATAAAATGGGATTCCGGTGGAAGAAGATTCAGAACAACAGGATGCGGATAATTGAAAATGACAACATTCGTTACAAAAGATTTATGTATTTACAAAAATTACAAGAATATAGAGACCAAAAACGGCCTATTGTGTATACCGATGAGACCTACCTGCATAGCACTCATACTACGCCAAACGCATGGACTGACAACAGCAACAGTGGCATCAGAGTTCCCATATCAAAAGGGCAAAGACTTATAGCGGCTCATGCTTGTACAGAGGAAGGCTTTGTAGAAAATGCTTTGCTGACATTCAAATCTAGCCAGAAGTCTGGAGATTACCACAGTAATATGAATGCTACAAATTATCAAAAATGGGTGAAGGAATATTTGTTACCGAACTTAAAGCCCAGAAGCGTCCTTGTCGTCGATAATGCTCCTTATCACAACGTTCAGGTGGATCGAGCTCCAGTAAAAAACTCAAATAAAAAAGAGATGCTGACCTGGTTAGATAAAAATAAAATATCATACCCAAAAAGAAATACTAAAATCGTTCTGTACAAAATAATTAAGAAACATAAAGACACAAAGAAAACTTACAAGTTAGATCAAATACTGTGAGACCACGGTCATTCTGTATTACGTCTTCCACCTTACCATCCAGATTTAAACCCAATCGAGATGTTGTGGGGGATTATAAAAGGTAAAGTAGGGACAAGGAACGTCACTTTTAATATGAACGAAGTTCAAAAACTATTCATCGATGAAGTTCATGCCGTGAAAACAGAAACGTTTCATGATACTTGGAGAAAGGCCCAAGAAACAGAGCGTTCGTACGAGTCTATGGAACACCGGCTAGACGACCTTACTGAGGGTTTCATTGTTAATATAGGTGACAGCGAGGACGAAGAATCTTCAACATCTAGTAGTTCAAGTGATGCAGAGTCGGATTAACATTTTTTTAAATAAATTTTATAGTCAGGTTATGCATATGTATGTACACTCGAGTTCATAAATATGTGTACACTTTTTTACCTACTCGAATGCGGTCGCTAACAATTAGTTTGCAAACGCATTCGACTAGATAAAAAGGGTACACATATTTATGAACTCGACTGTACAGTCAGCGTCAAATAGTTTGTAGCAGTCAAAGTGGTCGAAAAGTTCGGTACATCATACTAAATGTATCCTATACCAAACTATTTGACCACTTTCACTGCTACAAACTATTTGACGCTGACTGCACATAAACCACAGTCAATTAATGCATTTGTACATATGAGGATAAAGTATTTACATTAATGGTGTTGTTTTAATTTAAGACTGATAGATCTATCAAACCCATCAATCCCAGGACCGCTGCTTAGAAGGCAACTCCCGTTACCGCTAAGCCACAACGTGTTGTCAAAGATTTTTCATACATTTTATTCATGATGAAAGTAGACCTTAGTTTACTAGATTTATCTTCATGGATGGTTTGCGTGGCACTGCAGTATACTACGTTAGGTGTTCTTGGTTTCCAAAGGTTTCTTATTTTGGCGGGTATGCCAGATTTTCTTAGACACAATTATCGTAATTACTTTTTGCATCAACCTGTATTTAATTATTATGTCATGCACACATAGACATTTTCATTCACTCGTTCAATCCATTCGTGCCAACTCTCGTGAATATATCTGTACGAAGTCTTCTAAAGTGATAGTTTACTTAATGATGACATGGGTTGTCACGCTATAGGTATACGATACACTGTATTGCAATTCGAAATTCGAAATTTCATATACAGCCTATCAGACAACAAGCCCCTCTCCTACTGATATTATAAATTTGAATTTTCATTTATTAACTTACCTGGCAACACTCCCTTCTCGCAAACCTGCGTTTAGAGGGTCCATGAATATCGTTAAGTTAGTGGAATCATTGAATCGGCAAAATCACTTATATTTTTCAAGCTAGAGTAAAAATAACACAACATGTGTTATTGATTAACAATAGCAAAGCAAATATTAAAATTTGTGCACCTATTAAAAAAATACCCTTTACCTATAAGTACTTTGGCAATTGTACATGTGATAAAAATAATTACTGCTCATACTATAGCTCATGCAATTCACGATGGCGAGTGGGCTTTATTAGTGGTTGAACGTGTACATGCACATTGCGGTAGTGTGCGTGTCTGACGGAGCGATCAGTCGCGAGCGCGCCTTCGCTCGAGTTACTTGTGCATATTGTTTCCACGACGCTTACTGCCACGAACTACCGTCAGCATGTCCAATATCCGGAAAAAACGCAAAGTTATTCATAGCGAGGTATAACGTATTTTTATTTTGAAGTATCCTAAAATAAAAATAGTAAATTTATTTAGAACTGTGGGCCTATCCGTGTTTATCGCTTGACAAAACGGTAATAAAACATTCGACACTTTCTGACAAGTACATACAAATAAGTGTAAGAGTGACGGATGTTTGATCCACGTTTAGTCACCCAAGAAACACGGCAATAATAAGCCCTCTAAAATAAAGACAAACCTACAGATAGGTTTTAATTTTAAGTAACATAAAATTGTACGTAATTTTAAGACAGAAAATACGGAGACATTTGAAATGTCATCTTCGCGATAAGATAGAGTTACATCAATTTCGTAGAAGATGCAACCAAGAAGGTCGCTAGTGTCGCTACTACATGTAGTATGACTAAGTAGTTCGCATATCACATCAAGAACATAAATAAGTAGGTAGTTTGTTGTTTTATAATATTTAAGGTCAAGCGGGGCTATTCCGACAAAGGGGTAGACCCGTCACTTAATTTTGTTAAGGGAATTCAATTCAACGTTATAAAACTATTTATGCCTCCTTTTATAGAAATGAATGTAGGTACTTAAACTACTATAAAAGGACGCAAAAATAGTTTTAAAACGTTGAACTCCGTTAAAAAAAATATGTAATGAATGAAAAAAAATTAGTTGACGTATTTACCCCTCTGTCTGTGTGCTTGATCTTATAAATGTTTGTAGGGAAGAGCAATGGTCGCCAAAGTCTTTCACTTTCTTCAAGAAGAATATAATTTCATGAAAGCAAATAATAATGAGTGTTGTGATTTGAGTCCTTTGGTTAATATACTAAAACGTACCGCCGAAGCCACAGGGATCAGTGAACGCACTATAAGTAGAATCTTGAAAGAAGAAAAGGAGTTGCCATCATCTTCCGCCAAGTTTACTTCACCCATAAAAAAACGTAAAAGAGATAATAAATTCAAACTGGACAATATGAACCGCGAAATTATTCGTAATACGATTGAAAATTTTCATATTGAACACAAACAATTACCAAGTTTGGCAAAAATTCAGAAGGTTTTGAGAGAGAGGATTGGTTTCGACGGATGTGTGAACACGTTACGTACTTTGCTCATAAAAATGGGTTACAAATGGAAAAAAATTGACAATAACCGCAAATCTTTACAAGAAAGACACGAAGTAAAATTATGGCGATTTAATTATTTGAATAAAAATCATGAGTACCGTTCTGAAGGCCGTCCTATTATTTATACAGATGAGACGTACGTGCTAACTTCTCACTTAAGACAAAATACATGGAGTCTGTATAAAAAGGATACAAGAAAAAAAGACACGTCGTTTTCAAAGAAATTGAGTACGGGCAACCGTTTCATTATAGTCCATGCGGGTACCAGTAGTGGTTTTGTTAAAGGTGCCTCATTAGTATATAAAGCAGCATCCACAACTGGAGATTATCACTCCAATATGAATTTCAACAATTATGGCAAGTGGCTGAATGAGAAGCTCTTGCCCAATTTGCCAGAAAAGTCAGTTATTGTGATGGATAACGCATCTTACCACAACACTCGAAGCAGTAAGATACCTACGTCAAATTCTCGCAAAGCTGACATGCAAAAGTGGCTGACAGAAAACGGTATTCCATTCGATGAACGGGCGCGGAATATAGAACTGTATGATTTAATAAAAAAGAATAAAGAGCGTTTCGTAACATTTCAAATAGACGAAATAATAAGAAGCAAGGGTTTCGAAATATTGCGACTGCCACCTTATCACCCGGAGCTGATCGCGATCGAAAACATTTGGGGCATTTTAAAAAACCAATTTGCATCAAATAACATTGGGCAAAACGCACCTGAAGTACAAAATTTAATATTTGAGGGCTTGAACAGCATTGATAATAACACCTGGTTTAATACCTGCAAGCATGTAGAAAAAAATTAAAAGGAATACATGAAGTATTTTGATTACGACTTCGAGTTTGTGATTAATGTAGGCGAATCAAGTGACAGCGATACCGAAGAGTTTGAAAGGGGCAGTGACAGTAATAGTGACAGTTTATACGAAGAAGATTGAGTGGTTCATCCTGTTGTGGCATAGTTTTTAATAAGATAACCTAACCTAATTTTCTGGTAGCAGCAAGTATGTCAAGTAAGATTTGTTCAATCGATAAACCTACCTAGTTCTAGTAGCTTGTTCCACAATTCCTCATGGATCCGCTCATCATGGATCACCTCGGAAGTAAACTCAGTCAAACAAAACAAAAAAAGAATTTTTGAAATCGGACCATAATTGATGGAGAAATCAAATCGGTCAAACTGAGAACCTCCTTTTTTGAAGTCGGTTTAAAATGCTTAATTGCATTATTTCTTATCATTATTTACTAGAGGGTTTGCGACAGTATAATAAGTATAATGTGTCCAATACTTCTCTTTATTTTTTATGCTTACCATACCCGCTCTCGCTGTCACGCACACTTTGACACGTATACAGATATGTGTTTACCACAAGTAAAGCCCACTCGCCATCATAAATTGCATGAGCTATACCATATTGTGTTAGCTTTGTTACAAAGTCCTGTAAATCATTAAAACTGAGGAAGGAGATTTAATTGGAGGGGCGTTTTAGGATATTATAGTCAATATAATAATATTTAAAATTTATAATAAGAAATATGGTTGGGATGTTTAATGTCTGACAACTTTTGTCATTTTCTGACTAACTTACCTTTTTTGCTGCAAATGAGCTCCCCGCCGTGTCTGTGTATGTTTGCACGACTTCTTTCATACTCGTAAATATACTACCCGCGCGTAGCCAGGATAAGTCGCTATATGTTATACTCGTATGTATAAATTTGAATAGTTGTAGTACTCATTTTAAGAAGGTACTGGTAGGTCGTGCGCTGGCGGTTAGCATTCTTGAATAAGCACGATTACATTGTTGCAGTTTATACAAAGTTAGTAGGTACCTAGTTCAATGTAGGTTCGTTAAGCGCCGTAAGAATGTGGCAACAGCGATAAGGTATACCTACCTACCTACATAATATTAATACTAAGTTTGTAGATAAAGAGATCAAGAAATTTGCCTACACAAAATAATAAGCGGGGCAGTGGACAGCCCTGACCTTCTTGAAAATGTAAAGTTTTCTATACCACGAATTAGTAGCCGCCTGCATAACCGTAAAACCTTTAGTCTCCCGCCATGTCGCACTAACTACAGCCGTCACTCACCACTGTTCCGCATGTGTGCAACCTACAACGATGATTGCCAAGAACTAGACATCTTCAGTGCATCGGTTAAAAACATTAAGCAATTTATCTTTTCTAAATTATAAGTACCTAACCAACTACTTTGTTATTAGACTGTAATTTTTTTTTTGTTTTGTTTTATCTTATTTTGTTATAATTTCTTCATTTATTTTGTTATCTCTAAGTTTAGTATTGAGAGCGATTACTCGTGTGCATGTTGTGTTCGCACCTAGAAGGCCATGCAGCCAAACTTGTTTGTTTACCTCTATTTATAAGTCACAATGCTGTAATGTCCAGTTTGCGAACCTAATAAAAAAAAAAAAAAAAAAAAAAAAAATGCGTATCTATCTACTGAACACCGGGCAAGAGCATGTCTTACCATGCTCTTTGTAGGGTTCCGAAACCGTTACCACAAACAACAATAAAATATCTCAAATAAAAACATGTAAGTATGTCATTTTCTATTTAAAGTTACCTATCTGGTGCTGTCTTTGATGATTTTAAGTCGATACCTATAAACACTTAAGCCGCCGCCTGTGTATCAGAAACCAATCAAGTCTACTTAGTTATGTGGTTAGCGATGAACTTTGCCAATATGCGTAATGCGTAATCGTACATATATATTTAATAAACTTCGCAAAAAAATCAAGTTCTGACTGTCACTGAGCATAAGCGGAAGTTAATTACTAGGTTGTAGGAAAAGTTTTTTGAATTCAATCAAAGAATATTTAAGGAAAGACATTTCTGTTAAGTATTTAATCGATACTTAAATATTTTTTTATTTGTGAAATGCGTGACTAATTTAATTTATTTAGGTACAACTGGGACTCTATTCAACACGGTAAAACAATATCGTTATCTATCCAAATATAATAAACCCTCCATGATGCGTTCAAGACCCGCACATTATGACCATAAGAATAGACTGTTTTGTTATAACAAATTTCTTATCAGTAAAAATGTTATTATTGCTAAATAATAACATCGATTTCGATAATATTATTTCATTCCAATTTCGAACATCTCTGAAAAACAAAGAAATTTGATTTGATCTCTGTTCTAATATCAGTCGAGATGGCGTTTAGTTCGAAATGAATTGTCAATTTGTATACAAATTTGACAATAGTCGCACGAATATGATAGTTGGGGCAGACTCTAGTTTGCCTCTGAATTAAAAAAAACAACAACAGCTGCCAGAAAACCTTTCAATCTTTTTATTACCGCCATTACCGGTTAATTTCTTTTTTGTTGTATAAAATTGTTCGGTTTGTTGAACTTAAACCATAAAATGAGCGATCAAGATATAGATATAGATAATAGATATTTTGGCAACGCCTCCTGAAATCCGCGACAAAGCAACTAAACGTCATAAAATAATTACAGTTAGTGGCCCTGAACAAGGCCGCGATGCCGCTCTTAAAATGCGGCTCCTGAATGCATCACAGAGGCTTATGAATCATATGATATGTGGGTAGATAAAGTAGTGTATGTAACTGTAGGTACATAATTAGGCATTAAATCACTTGTGTGATGTTATTATATTAGCCCACACTCGTGTTAAATGCCCTTCATTATGTGCAGTCACATAAACTACTATTTGTTGATCTGTTATCGTATTGTCAACGTCTTAAAATCTCTTGTTTTTCACAGTACCTAATGGCGGATGACGTTTAAACAATACCATAACAGGTAAAAGACGATATGTTTTTACCGTCGGGAATAGAGGATTTATTTTCTTTTTGCATGTCATTATATGACAAAACATTCACCTACTTGGTAGTATTAAGAACCTAGTAACCATATTTTCAAGCAAATAAAATAAATATGAAAATAAATATGAAATATACTTGGATATGATTTCGTTGGTAGGTAATAAAATAAGCGTCTTAAGTAAACAAAAAAATAACAGATATTTTGGTTGCGCCATATAATTTTTAAAAATAATTACAGTTTATTAAATTTTGGCTGGATTACGATGGACACTAAACTTATAGTCAGTCACGTATTGAAATAAAAAGTGACAGATGTGTCATTTGATCTCAGACAGCTTCCAGGCGCCAAATCACAAACTCAGAGGCCTTACTTTGAAATTTACGTTCAAAGTTACGTTACCGAACAGTTATTAAATCTGAACCAAATGTGTCTGATTTTCCATTTGATTTACGAATTTCAATAATCGGCCCATACACTTAGTAGCTGTGGTACTGAAAACATATTAAATAGCATGCGTTTAGCTTCCAAGTATCAGTGTAGGTCGCCTTACGGTGACACATAAGGAATGTTCGTCTGTCTAGGCCCCTGGCGCGCCGGTACCGTTACCGGTGAATCAATTAAGTATACGCGCCGCGGATCATCACCCTCATTATGAGCATTCATTATAATATTACAGGACACCATTGGCATAGTACCTACACATTAGCACTGAACAGTACATCATACCCATCAATCTGTCTCTTTGTCTTCTTCCATATTCCATTATATGTATTATTTACTTATTATACAAAGGTGATGTTGGCGAGATGAGCTTGAAGCCTTCAATCAAAACTGGTGGGGGAGTACCTAGGTATACCTAGAATACATGGCTACGTGAAGGGAAGGGAGATAAGATAACCCTCTTGCACAGAAGTGGGGTTCGGGCGTAAGCTGTAACCAGGCTACGTTGCGTTTATTAAATAAACAAAACAGAGGCACAATGTACACTTTTTTTTTTCTACTTGCGTACTATTAGTATAATCGGCTAATAGTGATATCGTTAACGGTATCAGAATACCACTATAGCGTAACCGAAGCGGGAAAAACTTGTATGATGAGAGTTGTCATGATAACAACAGTTCTATAATGATTATTATACCATTATTATTACCATGGTTACAGTCATTCCGGATATCAGTCTTGGCGTTTAGTCAACACTTGACATCCTAATTTGTTTATTAAACCGTGAAAAATATTTCAATACCAATTAAAGTTACGTAGTAAATAGGGTCACCGGCCGTTGACAATGGGTTGCTGGTACACAGTGGGTAACGCACACACTGATAATACGCACAGTCCTTTCTGATGCTTTCTCGACGCAAAAGACGAACACCGGTGACACGTTCCTACTAGCTCAGTGCCAGCTAGGTAGTGCGAGAGCACCGACTAGAGGGAGTAAGTAAACTTGTGCATCAGCAGCGAGGTGCAAACAATTCGATAGTTCGAATTTTATCTGTATTTTCTATAAATGAGACGGAACAATTTTATGTAGAGGCTTTAATTTAACAGTTTTTTTACTATTTTTGTTAGATTGATACCTGGGTTGATAGTGGGTGTAGTGAATTGGGTAGACAGTGGGTCGCGATCCACTTTGTACCACGACCATCAATATTATTATAACAATTAAAAACTTTAATATGTATTATAGAATGCCGAGAAAAAATAACCTGCCCAGCATTAGCAGCCATTAGGCTGAGCAAATGGCGCTCCCTAAAATATTTTAGAAATAAACGGAAAGTATATTTTTTGGCTATAGTACTCGAAGGATCACACGGCCACAGCCGACACAAGTAAAAGATTAAAAGAGACTTTGTTTTTCGTATGAATTAAGTTGTAATTTGCATAGCAAGGCAAACATGTTTGGCGTGTGAGTGACACATTTTGTATTTGACCTAAGGCTTTCAATAGGTTGCACGGCTTGCCTAGCCTAGCCTATATAGTCATATTATTCCTTTTCAAACGATTCGACTGAAATTAATATTCGTTAGTGATTTGTTCATTGATTTTTAGCTAGCAAAGAACTAAGGTGATTATTTATTAATTTTATTAATCTTAGAAGTTTAGAAGATCTTTGTTAAGTTCACAAGTTTGATCTCGTAATGTTTATCTTGTTTTTCTATTACCTATATTATCATCATAATTATTTTATCATTGTAATTATTTCTTGAGATACGTTTCCTGACAAAAAAGGTCACCCATTGTCAACTACGTTACCCCATATTAAAAAAAATGAGACAAAATATATGTTTAAAATAACTATTCTCGTATACATATGGTTTAGGTTATCCAGGTGCCGGTCACTTCTGATGATCAAAATTCTATATATTTTTGAAAAAAAACCTTATTTAATATCCAAAGGGCCAAACATGGAAACAAATCGATTTATCTTTATATTATAACCCTTAACGTCCTTTATAAAGTCTTTTTGAAGATCGAGCAATCATGATCAATAACGATTATACACTTAACCTTGATTTTCACCTTAGTTTACCTTCCTAATAATGGTAAATCAATCAGTTGTAATTGTAGGTGTTCCCTTGGTTAGAAATAGAAATAGAAAGCGTAGTCAGCGTGCTCCTGAGATAATTTGGAGTAAAAAACCGTATAAACTAGCCTCGATTCGATGTAGTTTTTGGGATATATCCATTTTTGTGAAAAAAAACGCGGACCATTAACGAATTTGAAACTCGCAACAATTAAATTGCACCGCCACTGTTTTAGTTGCTATCTATTTATTTTCTTTATCTAATGTACAAAATTAATTGGAACGTAGCCGATTTGTGTAAAGACACAAAAGGATTTATGATTGACTTTTTTAAGATAATCCTGCTTTGATATAATCTACGCATTTTACGCTAATTATACGCTAACATCTTCGTAGGGCCTGTTGTTTGATTATTAGTTAAAGTAACTAACTATGTAAATAAAAATGTTTGTGGTCTAAATAGACATCGAGAGTACTGGGTATTTTTTTTTCACTCTGTGCGGCTTGAGGTTTATTTACATCTCAAGAAAGTTGCCTTAAAGCCGCACTGAGAGGGTCGCGGGTGACGAGGAAATCGACCGCCTTTAGTGCGATCATATAGTTGTCAATAATAATAATAAAATGCCGGCGGCACTTGAGCATAGATTTTTCTATTGTTTTTTTTTTGTATTAGTATTGTTATTTTACTTTTATATTTAAACATTTATAGAAAAA
The DNA here is from genome assembly GCA_923062465.1 of Acleris sparsana. NCBI lineage: Eukaryota > Metazoa > Arthropoda > Insecta > Lepidoptera > Tortricidae > Acleris > Acleris sparsana. The sequence continues at coordinate 68,411,400 of OV281285.1, read as the reverse complement.
TCTTATATGCGATGTTTCTCGCAGGACAGCTATTTTTTTATTGATATTTTTTGTCCGGCAACATGAGCATGTCATGCTCACTCAAAGGTCTTTGCTTACGGCGGCGTCGCGTCGTTGATCGGGTCGCCACCTTCCCGAACACATGGTTGAGGGAGGCGATGGCTGAGATAAGCGTCATACTCGTGAACGTGTGCTGTCTGTGGAGTCCGGTCTGTTCACGCTTGCAAGGACCTGTTTTTCAGTTAGTTATCGATTATCGTTCCTGACATAGAGACCTCGTCATGTTATGCCCCTAGTCACTATTTTTAATTTAATATTATTGAGCTTAGATAAGTAATGATTTTATTTATGTTAGTGTTAAAATAATGATTTATTACTAATTAAGTATTCTATTTTATTATTGGAAAAAATTGACCTTCTTCTGGAGTTTCTTGCGGCGCTTCTTCGCCGCAATGATGGTCTTGTCCGAAGCGCTAGTAGATGCACTCTATATAACCGACTTGTAAAAGAGCCCTCATGTGGCCAAATTACCGAATAAATATTTTGCATTTTGAATTTTACATACCTACTTACAATTTGTAAGTAATGCATTTGGAGAGTCTTCGACTTCTTATTAGGTAATGCTATAAAGGTTATTAAAGAACTCTAATTACCATAGGAACTCTGATTACAGCGCTGTTATCACCATAACGATGCTTGAGTTACACTATGAGTGGACTGTATGATACCATCAATAGCCCAACAAACTGCGGTTTATACATATACGCGGGAAGGAAAAAAAATGATTTACTTTTACATGACTTTTCAATTCAGCTTAGTGTTCTCTAATTTTAACTACTTATCTATCTATTACCCTGCTTACATTTATAATATAATATTCAAACTTTATTCTTGTTCGAGTAGAATCCAGTTTGGTGTTATGAGTATGAGTTAAACAAATTTAATAGTAGCTTTTTCGCGCAACTCCGTCCGCATCCGCATAGAAGTCGTTTATCGCTATTCCCTCGGGACCTGTCCAATTTACAATGGCTATATTGTCCTATATTACATATTAAAAAACCATAGACCTTATTTAGGGTACTGGAACAACGATTTACAAAATATACGACGAATTTTTTGTATGGGCTTTTCCGGTATAGCATAGCTCCGGTTCAAATTTTTGAATGACGACAGCAAGGTCCGTATTCTGCAGGGTTAAAACCCTCTGATAACGTTGTCACCCCGACTGTTGCATGATTTGCCTCTTGCAATGGTTTAGAGAAGCGTTTTTCAGTTTTGGGTTCATTATCTCGAATGTAACTACTGATTTTTTCCCTATTACAACTTAATTATATGTATAGATAATATTGACACGAGCGTTTAGAAAATCGTATCCACGAACAATATTAAAAACCATTAATCATATGTCATAATATGTTTTTAGGGCTCCGTACCAAAATGATTAAAAGGGAAACCTAATGGTGAGATTTCGGTGTCTGTCTGTCTGTACGCCACAACAGTTTTTCTCTGTAACTATACAAGCTACCAACTTGAAATCTGGCATAGTTGTATAAGTTCCTTGCCGCATCTCTTTTTAGTAAAAACTTCACGTACTTTTTAACCCCCTACGTAAAAAACAGGGGTGTTATTTAAAGCCCGACGACAAAAAAGAGGGAGTTTTACGTGAAGGTGTGTGTGTGTGTGTGTGTGGCACCGTAGCTCTTAAACGGATGAACCGATATCATGCGGTATTTTTTTTTCGAAAGTAGGTTTTTAGGTAGGTGGTTCTTAAACATGTTTTATCAAAATCGGTTCAGCCGTTTTTCAGATATTGAGCTTTTAGGGTGTTAAAAGCCCCCGATATGACGGCAACATCTACTTTCAGGCCCAACCAATTTTCATAACATCTTGCTAAGAACCATTACGAGAGCGATGAAATGACTGCAACACAATGTATTTAAAAGTAAAAAAAAAAAAAATATAGTAAATATTCAAATTCAAATCCTTTATGTACGCTCTGTAGGCAATTATGACGATACCTACGTCGTTATCGCGGGAGCAAAGACAATTTGACAGTATTGAAAGATTTTGACAAATCTATATATATAAAGAGGCTTGTCCTGACTGATTCATCAACGCCCAGCCAAAACCGCTAATGCTAGAAATATGAAACTTGGACAGTACTTTCTTTTTGTGACGTAGAGATCCGATAAGAAGGGCTTTTTTGAAATTCAACCCCCAAGTGGGTGAAAAGGGGTGGCAAAGTTTGTATAGAAAAAAATATTTTTATGGTCCAATTTACATGAAACTTGGTAGAAATATTCTTTAATGCAAATAATATGACACGTGTTTCAGCGATTACTAAAATTCAACCCCTAGAGGGATGAAAGAGGGTTGCAAAGTTTGTATGGGAAAGAATATTATTATTGTCAAATTTACTTGAAACTTGGTAGGAATGCTCTTCAATGCAAATAATGAGACACATATTTCAGCGATTAGTAAAATTCAACCCCTAGAGGGATGAAAGGGGGTTCCAAAGTTTGTGTGGGAAAGAATATTATTATGGTCAAATTTACTTGAAACTCATTGAAAGTGGCCGTCCGCGTCCATCGCGCCATGGATTCAATCACGCCCATTTTTTTTCCCAAATAAAAAGAACCCTTGAAATCGATTCACCAGTTAAAAAGTTATATGTGAATGCAATATCTATTAAAATATGTGAATAGTAAAACCTTTTCCTTTATCAAAAACTCAATTAAAAATAATATCATCCAATTTGATTCATTTCACGGACATTCGAAATTCAAATTCAAACGTTGTCGCTATTTGCATCAAACCGAAGTTACTTGGTAAGGCGCATCCGTAAGTTTTATTATAGAAATTTCACATTTTGTTGTGCTAAGTAGGTAGATAACTTTTGCGAGTACTTTCGTAAAGTGTGAATTCTTTACGTTGTCTTTCTAATAGTTTTGTGGTTCTATTAGTCTGGTACAAATATTCTCTGTATTTAATTCTACTGTTAAGTACTTTTTTATTTTCTAATATAGGTAAATTAATATTCTAGGTATATCCCATTTTCTTCTTCAATCAATATTCCAACTGTCATTTATTCCATTACCTATTAATATGGTAGTTGAGGTCTTAAACATAAGCGGTGCAATGGTGCCTCATACCGTTGTTCCGATTATCGGTGACGGTGCTTGCCTGTTTAGGGCAATATCCTACGTTTTGTATGACACTCAAGTAATGGCCAGAGAGGTGCGTGAGGAGATTGTAGAACACGTGGTAAACAACTGGGATTATTTCTCCATTTTATCTCATGACAGTGATGGGAATAGCTATAGCAGCTCTGCTAACTATTTTGCCGATATGTCACGACTTTACACTTATGGTGGTTTGTGCGAATTAGTTGCAGTCGGACGAATATTTGGGACAATGTTCGAGATCTACCATAACGGAGGGTTGTACGAGAAATTTGGTTTAGAAGGGAACCCCGTACATAGACTGCTCATTTTGATGTCTATGTACCCGATGATGGTATAGCAAGAGCACTTCAGATTTCTCAGCCTGAAAGTATTAGTACCTCGGGAAAAACTGCTAAAAAGCGTTGAACTAGATTAACTAACACAATCAGAAAACGGCAGCTCAAAGACGCTGCAATAGCTTACCAACAGAAGAATCCCGAAGTTCACAGAAAAGCAGCAGCTATCTATCAAAAAAGTAACCCGGAGGTTCACCGAGCGGCTGTTGCGACACATGAACGAAATAATCTAGGAGCGAGATCAGAAAGGCGGTCACTGCCATGGACGGAGAAAACTTCTTCTGGGATGATGTACGATCCCAACGTAGCTTATGAGACCGATAAAACCGTTGCCCTGGGTACTATGAGTCATAAATGCATGTACTGTAACGCATCCAAATGGAAAGAAGAGGCTCCCGGTATGTGCTGCAGTGGTGGAAAGGTGCAGCTTTCAGCTTTTAAGCCTCTGCCTGAGCCACTTCATAGCTTAATTTTTGGCCTTCATCCAGAGCACACACATTTTTTAGACCGAATAAGAAAGTACAACAGCTGCTTTCAAATGACTTCTTTTGGAGCAAAGAAAGTTGTAGAAGATGGTTTTATGCCTACTTTCAAAGTACAGGGACAGGTATACCACTTAGTTGGTTAGTAGTCTCCTGCCATTGCCTCAACAAGTGCCTCGATTTCTACAAATTTACTTTGTTGGAGAGGATGAAAGAGAGGCTAAATTGAGATGCGGTAATTTTACAGGCTTAAAACATAACTTGGTTAAACAACTGCAATCTATATTGCACAATAATAAATAACCCGTTCATAAAAGACTTAAAAACGACTCTTGAGAAAGTACCCCCAAATTGTGAAAAGTTTGAAGTGGTTATCCACGCTGATAGAAACCCAGGAAATACTCACAGAGGACGCTTTAATGCACCATCAGCAAGTGAAGTGGCTTTGGTTATAGTTGGACAGCAATTCGAACGACGAGATATCATTTTACAGAGTCATGACAACAAGTTGCAACGGATCAGCGAGTTGCACCGTTCTTACGATTCTTTACAGTATCTCTGTAAAGAATGCTTTTCTGTCATGGTGAGGACGGTTACTCAATTGACATACCCGAATACAACCCTAAAATGAAACGGCCCCTTAAAAAAACGGTATCTGCGTTGAGCTTTTATTCTTACCGCATTATGTTTGAAGCAGATGAAGTGCAGTACAAGTCTGTAGATTCAGTCTTGCAAACTGAAGACGCAGTACATTACCCTGTAGAATTTTTAAACACTCTTAACCCAGCAGGTCTACCTCCGCATAATCTCTTTCTAAAAATTGGCGCACCAGTCATGTTGCTAAGAAATATGAAACCTCCAAAGTTATGCAATGGCACCAGACTGCAAATAAAGGTTCTTCATCGAAACATTGTTGAAGCTACTGTACTCACTGGATGCGCTCAAGGGGAAACTGTATTCATACCTCGAATACCATTTATACCCTCAGAATATCCATTTGAGTTTAAAAGACTACAGTTTCCCATAAAAGTCTGCTTCGCAATGACTATCAATAAATCTCAAGGGCAGTCGTTGAAAGTGGCCGGAATATATTTAAGGGATAACTGTTTTTCACACGGTCAGTTCTATGTCGCCTGTTCTAGAGTGAGTTCCGCCAGCAGTCTGGTGATTCTTGCACCGGAAGGCATCACCGTAAATGTTGTATATAAAGAGGTCCTTCAGTGACTTCGTTTATTTTTTAAACATCCAATCACAATATTGTACGGAGACATTTAGTTAATCATAAAAATAAAATGTAACCAATTCTTAGGCCAGGTCCAGACGAAGCGTTTTGCACGTGTTTGCACTCGCGCGTAGACACTCGCGTGTTCCCGAGGAACTAGAGCTCATACATCGCGTCCAGATAATGGTCTTTATTTGGAAACGCGCGAGTGCAAACGCACGCAAAACGCTTCATCTGGACCTGGCCTTATTCAAAAGTTATACTTTTTAACGAAAGTACTGACTCTCCGCAGGCGAAGTCGCGGGCGGAAAGCTAGTACGCAATAACAGAGGTGACACTCGTATCGAGAAACGTTTATACCTACGAGTATTTGACTTGATCAGTAGTACATATTTGAAGAGATTAGCTCCGCAATCCTAACGTCACCCTCTTCAGTCACTTTTCCTGCTGCATTAGACATTTGTCATTGATTTGATTGTACAAATCGCTCTCGTAACCAATGATGTAGCTTTATTTTAAAAAACCTGCGTCCAAATCTGTTCATCCGTTTGGGAGCTACGATGCCACAAACAGACACTCAGAAACAATTAAATATAGACACACGTCATATACTTTTAACATCCTTATTTTTACCCCGACGCAAAAAGAGGGGTGTTATAAGTGTGACGTGTGTGTGTGTGTGTGTGTGTCTGTTTGTGGCACCGTAACTTCTAAACGGATGATCCGATTTGGATGCGGTGTATTTGGTACAAGTTTCTAAATAAATATAAGTTTCGGGAGGTTCCCCTCATCCAATTGGTCTCTTCTTCTCTCTCTTAAGTCCATTCTATTCCATTTTTTTTATTATACCCATACTTCCTCTTCTTTACTCAACCCTCCGAGACTTAAGTTCATCCGCAACATCACTCGAGTGCCTATTGCGATTTTAATATAACTGACTATTCCTCCCGTACAGATCGGATCTTAAGGAATAGAAGAAAGTGTTATGGAAAGTTCGGGGAAAAATATTTAATCTGGCCAGCAATACGTTCCTGTGGTAAACGCACTGGGCCATTTATCACGAAAGGTACCATCAATGCAGATATTTATAAAAGGTTTGATTTTACAATTTATAAGGTAGCATTAAGGGAATGTGTTCTTTTGGCCCGATCTGGCTACTGCACATTATGCCCGAGCCACACAAGAGTGTCAGGCTTCAAACAACGTGCAATGTGTGCCCAAAGATATGAACTCAATAGTCGAGGCATTATATGTTTTTTACCAACAAATTTATAAAGTTTTAAACCTTGGGTGTGGTGTTTAAAGTTCACTATTCTCCCCCCCCCCCCCCCCACTGCAGCTAGGACGTACCTATTATAAACCGACGAGTTTATGCTGTCCCGTCAGAGCGTACAAACACTCTGTAAGGTGTGCGTGCATTCTCAATTAGGTAGCAGGGCAGGGGCCTGCAGTGTCCCATAAAATGCAACGATGTACTAGGATAACATGATCGCCAGGCGGTTGACCTTGCTCGGTGTTTACGTCGCGCGCGTCGGTCGCGGGCGCGTCACGGCCGCGCGTTGCACCGCGCCGGGTCACAAACAACCTACACACCCATACGTCGATGCAATGGTCGGTGGGACTGGGGCCGCTCGAGTATGCAGGACGCCCGCTCCGGCCCGGCCGTGTCCGGTGAAGGCGCGTCGCGATCCGAACAACCGACATCGATGCCATTGAACCGTGCCGGCCTATTGCCATTGTGAAACGACGCCGTCGAATGCCACTTATTTGGTCGCAGCTCATATCAAATCACATTTAATCATTATAAACAAGTCAACACAAACGAGTCCAAAAAAAGTTATAAATAAATCGCTTTCAAATTACCTATCCTGGGTCGGTCCAGCTGTAGTCGAGGTCAAAGAATAATTTTTGAAACCAAAAGCGACTTCAGTTTGACTAATCTAGGACGATTTGAAAAGGAGTTTCTTTATATTTATTATGGAGTCAGTTTATAAATAGGTAGGTAGATACAGTCATCAGCATAAATAAGTGATCATTTATGTACCTTGTCACGTTAACGTCATGTTTGAAATGTAATACAAAATTGTGAAACGATTGAAAGCGACAAGGTAAATAAATGACCACTTATTTATGCCTTCGACTTTACATACTTACATGATTTTTTAATACTTTTTAGTGTAGTAACAATAATTCAATAGGTAACATAACTACCTACCTACTTAACTATTGAGAGAATCCCAAAGATATAAGTAGCAACAGGTGGACTCTAGAATGTTTTAGCCTTTTCACAGGCAAAACTCCGTGAAAGTCATAGTGTTTTATATCCAAAAACCATTTCAGAAGTAGGTATGAGAATTAGGTAGGTAAGCAGTGGGTGTCGAGATAATCGCAAGTTAGACGATTAAGTTGTTCCTTGGCCTTGGTGACGAGTTTTCGTACACCAGTTTGAAAGGGACGAGTTACAGAATTGTTTATAAAATGTCTCTGGGTTAGTCGTCAGTTCATCACGGAAAATGTCGCTAGACTACTACATAATCTATAGTTTACATACCTACCTAATGTTTAAAGACTTTCGTTCAAAGATTCTTATGTGTCCCGGTTACTCCCGATGGATGCTGACCTCTACGGGACCGATTCGATACCTAGCAAAAATAATAAACGTCAAATCAGAATAAGTCTAAACCATGGATTTTTTTTAAACAAACCATACCTACCTATGTAGGGTTCCGTACCAAAATGGTAAAAAAGGAACCCTTATGGTGAGACTTCGTTGTCTGTCCGTCTGTCTGTATGAAACAGCAGGTTTTCTCAGCAACTATAAATGCTACAAGTTGATACCATTTATTTAAATTTGGTATAGTTATACAACTGGCTTGCTCGCATCTCTTTTTAGTAAAATAATATAAACTTAATTTTATAAATAATTGCAAACGGGTGTACCTAAATAGAATCGGGGGCTGAAAAATCAACAAAAACAAAACGCTTTGAAAGTTTCAAATTAAGGCTAGTCATAATGGACCTAATTGCATACAACTTAAAGTTCACAACAAATAGAGTAAGTATTTTCTTTTGCGGTGACCGCAGCGTAGGTATTATCTTAAATACCTTGGTGTGCGAGTCGGACTCGCACTAGTCGCACTTGACGGTTTTTTTAGATGGGTAACTCGCCAAGCTTCTTACAATAGGTACCTACTCGTATAAGAGGATCATTGGGTCATAAGTACCTCCTAGGTACTAAAAACCTAATTAAAAGCAAATAGTATGGTAGGTATGACCGAATGAATAGTTTTATTTTGTAAGATGTATACATATCTTCTTAGGTGCCGAGCCGTGAAAAGTAGCAATAAGCGACGGAGAAAACGGTCGATCAGGCGCGGCCACATGTTTTGCGCTTGTATCCTTATAGGAGAAGCCAGGCAACCTAAGTAGGTACTCTGGGCCGCGAGACGGAGAGGGCAATAAGCAGGCGCACCGAACGTTTCCAAGGTGCGACAGAAACGGTAGAGCGGTCGCGGAATGCGGCGCACTTCATTTTTGTAACGGACTGCGGGTCGAAAAGCGCGCCCAAGTCGAGAGGGCATGTTGGCCATAGTAAGGTCGAGGTGGGGAGAGGGGATATTGGCTGTAGTACGACGGCCGCGCTTCTCGTAAAGGAAGCGACCCTGGCGCGGTCATTGCTCGCATCGGCCGCATTCCTCGCCTCCTCCCCCCGCCGCGAGCCGCGAGTGAGCATCAATGAACTGCGCGCGAGCAACTGCCGCGTTTGATCGCGCTGTCTCGTTTCGGCACCAGGCCACACCGCTGTATACCTTTGCTCTTCTACTTAGCATCATTTTATTTGTGGGACTGTGTAGTAAACGTACTCACGTATCTATGACACTGTTGTTACGTGGATGCCTATTATAACCGCAATTACCTAAATCATATTCTTATAAATCTTATAATCATCCTATAAACTACATGGGCGAAATACGAATAGGTCCTACCTCCTAGGAACCTACCTACGTTCTTTGGGTTCCATATTTTATCAAAGAAAAGTGCCTAACCTACCTAGTAAATGAAATAGTTTACTAAAATCCACAAATAAATTTGTTTGCGATTTATTGTATAGAAAAAAAAACATATCTAGAACAGACTTACTATAGTTTGATGACAAAGTCAGTAGGTACCTACCTACATTCGAGATTTTAAGACTGCAGGAGCGCAAGCGAGGGTACAATCGATGCTAAACGGAAAGTAAACCATAATGTATTTATTTCATTATCACGTGTTAACTTTAGCCATCAATTACCTACATTCGTGAAATAATGTAAACTTCTGGGATTTAACATGGATTTAACACCGTTCGCTTGTAGCAGGGGTCCTAGGTACTTTCGCAAACAACCGTTGCCCCGTCAGCGCCGTTAGACCCTGTGCGGCATAAACGCCCTAGACCCTCTGCTGCGGACGCCACGTATCACGTGGACCCTTCTAACACAGGACCTCCTAACCAGGCTTATTTAAAGCAGTCCTCCTTCGCGGCCTTTATGCCTTGGCTACGGAGGGAAGAAATGTTCGGAATCTTCCTCGCAGTGCCTACCTACCACCCGTCGCGCCAGTCAAGCTCCACGACGATCCCAATTGAGCCAGTTGTAAAGGAGAAACAATAAGGGATCCAAATTTTACCACAAAACCCAAGGATTAGAAGCCTGAAAAATTATTTAAATGTACAGTATCACAGAATACGTTATTGTACAGTACAGTGCCTGGCGGTAAACATAGCACATCAGCAATAATCGCATTTCCGAATACATACGACTGCGAATTTCCATGTCGGTCAATTATTAGATTTATCGTTTATGAGAATTTGAATTTATTGAGAACAAGTACTTTGTTGTTGTTTTGTTGTGATTTCCGCGTGAAATAGAGCTGTAAAACTACCTACTTTCGTTTTTAAGTATCATTTATGCCTTCAACATGTATACTATTAAACAATATTGAACAAAATAAAATACTTCTTCAACCGATTTCCGTAAAAGAGGAAGCTCTTATGCTTGTCAATTAGGTATGCAACTAAAATCAATATTTATCCGACGACTGACGAAACACGAAGTTTGCCAGGAGACATTAAGAAAATAGAAGCATTGTAGTATAATTTCAAAATAAAATTATTTCTGTTTTTAGGTTGGGGAATAATAAAAAGTGCGAAAAGAATAAAAACAATGTCTTTATTATGTTTTAATCAGAGAAGTTCTCGTTTCCTTCCATTTCGCTATCCATGCTCTCAATTTGAGGTCAATATCAATGTCACTATCAGCCCTATTTATCACTAGTCTGTCAGTTAAATTCGTCTACACATTTCTTACATTATCATCCTCATTTTTGTTTAAATGTCGGCTTTGGTTACAAAATATTTATAAACATTTTTAATTAATTAATTTTGCATTACTGGCCTCGTAAAGGTTTCCCTTTTTTTCCTATAAATGCCATCGTCAAGTTTGGGGCTTATACAACTCTATATGTATATAATATATATGCGACCGCACTCTATCGTATCTAAACCACGACCACGATTAGCAAACGTCGAGAGATAACGCTCTACAAAGCTGAAGTTGCCGATTCTCTCTATCCAAAGGTCGATGTGCAATATTTACCGCCGGGCACTGCAGATACCAGAAAGATCAGGCGTCGCTCCGGGTAAAAACGAATTTGCACAAAGATGACAACTTTACAGATCGATGACTGCGGACATTGAAGCATTTTTTTAAAATCCTAATTCATGAATCATTCCTCTTTTTGACTCATTATTGAAGTGAACCAAAAATGGATGTAAATTTTCTAACAACAACCGAAAGCTATTCGCCGTTTGACGATGGATGACCGTCACCGGCCATCCATCACAGCTCTCACGAGATGTTTGTTATTAACTAACTGATACTTAAGGTCGGATTTTTATTCCCACAGAAAAATTGAAAGCAAATTTACATCACTGTCCAAGTGACATTTCAGGGGAACTCAAAGGTTGGGCCACTTGGGACAGCAAGAAATATTAAGTTATCATTTCGCTCGAACCGTGATTATAAACATAAATTTGAGAATTAAATGATATTCATATCGCACAAATGAGTCACTGGGAGCCCGAATTATAAAGGGAACCGAGTGAAGTGACGTCTCACATCAATCAAGCGGCCCTCAACGTGTTGACACGGGTGTATCGAGTCAATGATACCAGTGCAATAAATAAATTATGCATACATAAGCAGTATTGTCGTTTTAAATTAATACAGCAAAGAGTTTACCTATATCAAAATAAAATATGCTATCAACAAATTAAATTATTTCATCTTGATTCTAATGTAATACCTACATAAGTAGTTGTTTTATAGAAAGTCGATTTCTTATAAAAGTGGAAAGTATAAATATTTTGAATGCGCAAATGTTTTTCGTTAACAGCAACACCTTTGTTTACATTTTTTCTAATAATATAATAATAATCGAATCTTAGTGGTTTTTCTACTCGCGTAACCGCTACATGATTGTCACCGTCTGATACCGTTATTCCTTCAAGTGGCAAGAAAATTATAAAGTGAGTTTAAATTTGAATTTTGAGTTAATGTCATAAATAGTTAATTGGTTTTTGACAGCAGCCTTTATACCTACGGCTGCTTGCCACACAAAGGGTTAACGGTATCTAGAATATCACTTATAGCTTAACCGAAGCGTGAAAACAGTTCTATAATCAGCCTTGCCATGATAATTACAGTTCTTTAATAGGTATTCATGTTACTAACTGGTACATAATGAAGCTTCTTGTGGTCTACCACCCTACGGTTGAAGTTCGTTTGCACGTCATGATACAACAAGTTCGATTATCCCTTACAATTATAACAGTCACAAGTGCCAACCTTAGCGATAATTAGATCTCACAGAAACTTTTATCAAAACTGGTAGACCACTTTCTTGGCCGACTGTACCTACGACTGCCGAGGTTAGAGCGAGAGTTGGCGGGTGCTCTAATGACAGGCACGATTCGAGTATCTTAAGAGATAATTATGTACTGTTGCATACATCACTTTTTTACTACTTTACAATGATAATAACAAAATTACTCACGACGGAACGTACCTACGTTTGTCTGTGTGTTTGTTTGTGCAAACCAATGTTGCCATTTAGTGTTTTAGCATAGTTTCCACCATTCATATCATTGTACAGATGTGCCCTCATATTCGTTGTGAGACTGAATTTTGCTACCGTGTTCCATAGAGTAGACGACTTGAGACATGCTTTTATTTCATCTGCAGGTGTGCCGCTCTGAGTCACTGGTTTAGTTTGGCAGAAATCACCAGCCAGCAAAACATCCCTCCCATAGCATCGGTACCGTTTCGTAAATCCTGGAGCGTTCAATTTTAGTGCTTCTACCGATTTTTGTGCGCCATAGTACTTTTATCTGACACTAAGACCTTACATTGGCTTGGCGCCCATTGTACCCCGTGCGCTATTTTTACTAAAATTTATAGATTTCATGTATTAATATATGTAATCATATTGTTTTATTTAAATTCAGTATCTATACTTTATTTGAATTCTGTAGCTTTACCAATTCTAGCTTTCCACCTTGGAAACGGCGGAAAGTCTTGTACACATTTCCATGCTCTTTTTAGGGGGTTTGGGGCAGATTTTCCAAAAACTCTTGATGCAAGAATTTTTCGTTTGTTACAAATAGTCTGTATACCAATTTTCAGCTTTCTACCTTTAAAACTGAAGAAAGTCCCATACAAACTTTTACCCCCTTTTTAGGAGGTTGGGGGCAGATTTCCAAAAATAGTTATTTGTTCAACAAGAGAGCAAAGTTGTTTTTTGCTGCGAGTGATGATTTTGAATCCCGAGTAAGCGAAGGATTCTATTATTGAATCACGAGCGTAGCGAGTGATTCTAGGTTAGAATCCTGAGCGTAGCGAGGGATTCAACGATACGTGACGTAAAAAACTTTGGTCTCGTGTGAGACATAAAACTTTTCAAGTCAGCAGCGAGAACAACACAGCGTGAAGCTGGCAGGGCTAACGCAGGTCTTCCGTTGTGACCATTTGGTGAATACATGACTAAATAACGACACGATCGCATATGCATCCATCACAAGCATTTTTGCAAAATACTAATAAAATAAAAAGTGGAAAAAATAAACATGAAACAGATAAAACCTGTCAGTCAACTTGATAATGCCGTAGTGCAACCACAACTTTATACAGCTTTATGTAGTCTGTGGCTTTAAAAAAACCTAACTAGGTCTTGTCTATATTTTTGAAATGCGTTCTGAAACTGCCCCCGCGGTTTATGTCACGAAATTAAAGATTGTTAAAACGATAACAAAAATATGTAGATACATGATAAACTTCTTATTTTTCATTAATTTTTCCTTCAAAACATTAAATTAAAAAAAAATGATTGTACCTACTGTATAAAATAGTTATAATAAACACATTTCAAACTTTAACAGATAGTTTTATTTGCAATTTACGGTTATGTGTGCATCCGAACGTGCGTTTCTTTTTGGGCCTACTATGTGTGGAATTTGAAAATCGAACTTCGAATCAAGTAGTTTCTATCTCTCGCTTTTTTCCTATTGAAGTGAAAGTGACAGAACAAATTCAATTTTTTCGAATGTTGTGAGTAGCCCCAGCACTGCTCACGGCATTTAAAAAATAATAATTAAAAAGCTACTTTGCCTCTCGCTCGCAGCAAAATTGAATTTTGCTCACTGTTTTTAAGCTGCAAAACCTGCTTGTTTGAGCTGCTGAGGTGAAAAATAATTGATTCACGTATTTTTCGTTACTATCTAAGAGTCCGCATACCAATGTTTAGCCATTCTCCAGACCATCAACTATCTCGACATAAAAAAACACATAGGTAAATCCGTCGCTCCGTTTCGACGTGAAAGACTGACAAACATACACACTTTCACATTTAAAATATTAGTATGGATTTGTTCTTTATAAATCACTCTCGGCTTTTGACAGGGCTAATGGCTAATAAAGAATAAATAAATAATATATATTTTCGAATTAGGAAATAAAACGCAAAAGGCTTGTATACACGTTACAATTTAAAAAAATGCTCGATTCGGACCGCGCCGCGGTTTCCGCACAGCCCCACATAGATACCTATATTTGTTACACTCCGATTGTATTCGACTCCGGATCGAGTCGGCGCGAGCCCAGCTCACATTTGACCAGGTTTTGTATTTGTCGTTTTCTCCAGTGTTTGTACTATAATCACGCCAGACTCAACGCATGTAGATCACTGTTGTACAAATAGTTTGTCGTTTTTACGTTACAACGAATATATATAAGAACTAGCTTTTGCCCGCGACTTCGTCCGCGTGGCGTGTTATAAAAGAGAGATGTTTGTGTGTGTGGGAGAAAGGTTAAAAAATGCTTAATTTTATTATTTTTAAATGAGGTTATAGTATAAGTAGCTCAGTTGAATAATGAATTGTTATTAATTTTCAGATTATTAGTTTATGATAATTTGGTTTGATATAAATTTAGGAAAATACGATCAGTGGAGGCTAACCCTAAAGTACCTATAGGCTTTCGTCTGGAATTCAGAGGTGAGAATGTGGATGTCAGTCGGTATGAAAGTAAAAGTTTGACCACATGAAAACTAAAAACCGGCCAAGTGCGAGTCGGACTCGCGCGCGAATAGTTTCTTACAAAAATAACAAAAAAAAACTCGTTTGTTGTACGGCGACCCCCCTATTTTTTATGTTATTCTTTTTTTTCAGTATTGGTTGTTATAGCGACAATAAATATACATATTCTGTGAAAATTTCAACTGACAGACAGACAACGAAGTCTCAGTAATAGGGTCCCGTTTTCACCCTTTGGATACGGAACCCTAAAAAGAGTAGAATGGAAGAGTGGTTCGGTTGGTGGGTGGCTGGTGCAACCGGGATATGGGAAATGTATTTAGGAAACATATTATTTATAAAATTTCCTTATAAACAACGTTTCTGGTCTTTTTGGAGGGTGGTGCGAGAATGACCAGACTGGATGGCGAACTTACGCGGGAGCACGCCACATATAACTGACCATGGGAGAAGCAGGGCTGTCTTAAATCAACTCCTGCTAGCGCGAGTGTTTGACCCTGCGACTTATTAATGGTCATGGCGAAACATACTTTCAATGGAAATTGTCCCGTCCCCAAGGGAATTTTTAACTTTGCATTCACTAAGGTATATGCATGTCAAATTTCAAGCATCTAACTTAATAATATGCAGTTTAGATTTTTTCATACAACATTTTTTTCCCGCTAGCTTATTTTTTCAAAATACAGCCATAACTAAACTTTATATTTACTAAGGTATGCATGCTAGATTGAAAACATCTATCTTACGTGATTTAGATTTTTACATACAAAAGTTTTTTCCCAATAACTCCCGTTCCCGTGGGAATTTTGCGGTATCGCGTTGCAAGTAAGCTTTACGTTCATTAGGGTACCTGCATGACAATTTTCAATCATCTATCTTACGCGGTTTAGATTTTTCATACAAAAGGATTTTCCCGCTAATTCCCGTTTCCGTGGGAATTTCGGGAATTCCTTTCTTAGTGCATCTCTACGGTAGCTAAGCTACGTCCCTTCCAAATTTCAAGTGACTACGTTTAGCCGTTTAGGCTGTGCGTTGATATGTCAGTCAGTCAGTCAGTCAGTTTCTCCTTTTATATATTTAGAAGATAGATATTACATAAATATGTCTGACTGCTGAGTTTCTTGCGGCGTTTCTTCTCAGCAGTGGTCTCCTCTTGGGAAGCGCCGATAGAGTGCGGCCTGCTTACTGAATAAATGTCTTTGATCTTTTTATCTTTAATATAAATTCGTTGAAACAAAACGTTTCTTGTATGGGTATCCACTTTATTATATCTGATGTGAACAACAAGCAAGCTTTAAAGTACCCAACTGTTTCTACTTTCAACTTTAAATCGTTTCAAGTTTTAAATGATCATATTGATCATACAAATATTGAAAAATGACGAAAGAAACCTACCGAGGATTTTTTAATAACTATTAAATGATTTCTTAATTGTCTTAGTTGGTCAACAATTTTTTCCCTTTTTTACAATATTATGGCGTCTGGTGGCCGCCATATTGAATTTTGATTATTGTCATATCTTTAGTAACACTCACAAGATTAAAACAAATCGATTCACATAGGTACATAAGAATCATCTAAATTGGCCCACGCCTTAGTTACTTAGTTTGTAGAGCGCCTCAAGCCACAAAGGAACAAACATACATGAGTGATGAAATATGGGCCCTGGAGGGGAACTGCCTCAAATCTTTAAGTAAGATCATTTTACTTAAAAGAAACATTCTATAATTTTTAAAAAGAAACCAAACTGTATTCACTGATTTTCTAAAATTTGCTTCTCTCACCCGCGAATTAACAAAAATAACAATTGCTATATTGTTCTACTAATCGATAGGATTATTGTTCATGATAAACCCTCGCTAATAAACATTAGGTCTTATAAATAAAAAAAGATCGAGAAATGTAAAAGTAATTATAGAGATTGTTTTTATTTATTTTTGGCTGGGTTGGTTCCGGGTGAGACAAGCGAATATTAGAAAATCTTGGAATGCAGTTGTATTTCGTTTTGAAATAAACAACGCTTATTTTAAGTAAAATGATCTTACTTAAGTATTTAAGGCAGTTCCCCTCCTGGGCCCATATTTTTTTTCCACCCTATACATATATGTATAGGCTTAGAATAATAACACATAGAAACCTAGTCCGCGCACCAAAACCGTCAGACTTAAACTACACCATTCTGGTGTACTCGGCGATCGCCGCCTGTCAGTCGCAATCACGTCACACAGCGTCAACAGCTCCCGGATTTTTATTGATTATGACGATTTGTTTTGTTAATGGGTGCCACAACACTTCAGACCAAGAAAATAAACACTATAAAATAACATTCCACGTGTAAGTAATATGTTTTGACTTGTTGTTTTACGTAAAACATTCACTAAAATATTAAATTATTTTCTAACGACATTACATGAAAATGTTGCCATTATAACGAAATTTTTCCCCCTAAATTGTTATAGTAAGTACTTGTTCTATTTTGTGATATTCTGTGATACGAATTGAATTACTTGTTTTTCTCGTTCAAGATTTCCTTCTAATCCGATTATTACCGCACGTTGGATTGAAAAAATTAGGCTTAATCGAAATGAAAGCTGGTGGAAGCCGTCTAGGAGGTCAAAAATATGTTCTGTACATTTTAATGACACAGACATAATAAAAATCGCGGCGGCATGTGATTTTGGTCCGCCAAAAAACCACCGGCCAAAAAAGTACCTTAGAACATTTAAACTACCTACTTAAAATATGATATTTTATGCGAATTAGAAAGAGACAAAACATTTTCTTATTACATAAGTGTTAATAAACGTTTGTATTATTACTAAGTAACTATAAAAAATGATCGAATTTAACAAAAATGATTATATGAAAAAATCCCCTAGTTTAGGGGGAAATGTAATCCGCTAGCAACATTATTTGTTTACTTGTGTGCGTGTTGTCGTGTGTTAGTACGCGTTGATTACGCCCACATGAATCCATTTTGTGCGACACTTTTGACGGGTTGGCTTGGCTGTAGGAAACTATCATTCTATGTGTTATTATTCTAAGTGTATAGGTAGTTAAACACATTACCCTCCTACCAAAAAAGGAGGAGGTTCTATGCTCCACTCTATGTATGTATGCATTTAAACCCGGATGCAAAGAAAACGGGCACTTTTGATTTTTTGTAAGTGCTTTTAATATACTCGTACTATTATAACCAAACAAGATTTCATGCTTCAAAGTAAAGAAAGTATTGTTTACGAAGATAAATAATGATGTTATACGAATATAATATGGTAGTTTAGTACTGTAACAAAATAAAATTTCTTTTAGTTACAGTATGCTTAAACTACTTGTATTACCTACATTTGTACAGGAGAGTTCATAAATAAATATGTATAGGTACCTACACTTTACTACCTTGTCACTTTAATCGCTGTGACAATTCATGTACTTATGGCAGTTGAAACATGATATTAAATAGATAAGGTACTAAAGTGTATACTGTATAAAGTGTATGAACTCGATTGCACCTACACACAAGCCGCGGAACTGTCGGCGCTGGCACTTCTTTATTATAATTGTGTCTTATCATATTAGCTCATTATTATTATTTTGTCTGAATGACATAATTATAGCAAGATATCTTAAGGTACGAGTATGTTATATATAACTTTATATGTAGGCTAGCTCCTACTAATTTTGTGTTTATCAAACAACATACTTACTTAGATACCTATTTCCATTTTCTTTGAATTTTTTTAATACGTAAAAGAGGTTTAAAATCTCATTTTATGTTGTCCAATGAATTTGTAAAATAATCGAAAGGGTCGCAAGCGTAGTTGTCCAACGGCTTTGCGCTTCGCGGCAAAGCGCGGTCAACGCTCGGCAAACTGCCGGACTTACAGGTTGGACATGGGGCAATGGAATCCGCGGGGGACAAAAAAGAAACGCGCCCGCGCCGTCGCCGCGCGCGCTTCTCGACTACTAACTACGACACGGGGCAGCGCGGCGAGACGCGCAACGTCCAGCCCGCATTTGGCCTACTCATAGCTCAGCTCACGGTAAAATCCAGTGATACCGTCGGCATCGCTACTGTACTATGTGCGTCCGGATGCGCGGCCGCATCTCGGTTACTAATAACAGTGTTTGAAGTTAAAGCGTAGCGATACCCCAGTAGAAGTTGGAAACACACATTTCCATTATAAAAAAATGGTATTTTGATATAGTTTCTATCCTAATACAATATTTTCCATGTTACATACAAAACCCTTATATCCTTCAATACTTCTGATGTACCTTATAGTGGCAGTTTGGCAGGATTTGTCCTTAAGACCCAAGGATGGATTTTTGAATTTCCTATTTCACAAGAAAACATTCGATAACTTATAAATCATTCTTCCATAAATCATGAATATTGAAATAATGAGATGCTTTAGAGAGCCCTATTATTCGTTCATTAAAAAAAATATAATGTCAAATTAAAATGTTTCGTAACAACAAACAAGTGTTGTGTTTAGTACAAAAAAACTGTTAACGGTGCTAAAAATGGATGTGGAAAAATTCTACGATCTCAGAATGATAGAGATGGGTTCGCAAACATGATTAAGAAATCTAAATATATAAAAGGGGAAACTGACTGACTGACTGACATATCAACGCACAGCCTAAACGGCTAAACGTAGACACTTGAAATTTGGAAGGGACGTAGCTTAGGTACCTTATAGGTATTCCCACGGAAACGGGAATTAGCGGGAAAATCCTTTTGTATGAAAAATCTAAACCGCGTAAGATAGATGATTGAAAATTGCCATGCAGGTACCCTAATGAACGTAAAGCTTACTTGCAAAGCGATACCGCAAAATTCCCACGGGAACGGGAGTTATTGGGAAAAAACTTTTGTATGTAAAAATCTAAATCACGTAAGATAGATGTTTTCAATCTAGCATGCATACCTTAGTAAATATAAAGTTTAGTTATGGCTGTATTTTGAAAAAATAAGCTAGCGGGAAAAAAATGTTGTATGAAAAAATCTAAACTGCATATTATTAAGTTAGATGCTTGAAATTTGACATGCATATACCTTAGTGAATGCAAAGTTAAAAATTCCCCTGGGAACGGGACAATTTCCATTGAAAGTATGTTTCGCCATGACCATTAATAAGTCGCGTGGTCAAACACTCGCGCTATCAGGAGTTGATTTAAGACAGCCCTGCTTCTCCCATGGTCAGTTATATCCCAAGTAACACAGGAAGCATGTTAACAAACGAATAGTAAACTTTTGTAGAACTTAAGGTCCGTATGAACTCTTATATAAGTTCACCGAGCATCTTGACGCTTTATATTGGCATTTCAAAACCATTATGATGCTTTACACTGTATAACGGTTATATAATGGCATATCAAAATGCTTTTGTAAAGCCTTAAGTTTTAGTGCAGCCAACCACAAGGCAGCTGTACAGCTTTCAGCTTTTTTTAGTGCGTTTAGATCTACAATAGCATTTTTAAGTAATAAATAAATGCCCAACGCTGTTTAATGGCATAAACATGAACCATTATAATGCCACGTTAATCCACTATACAGCTTTCAGCAGTTTTTAGTGCCTTAGGATGTATAAAAGCATTTTTAAGTAGTAAATAAATGCCCAACGCTGTTTAATGGCATAAACATGAACCATTATAATGCCACGTTAATCCACTATACAGCTTTCAGCAGTTTTTAGTGCCTTAGGATGTATAATAGAATTTTTAAGTAGTAAGATATTGCCTAATGCCGCTTAATAGCATAACCTTGTACCATTATAATGCACCGTAAATCCGTTATACAGCTTTGAGCTGGTTTTAATGCCCTTTGTTGTACAGAAGCACTTTTGAGTAATAAGTAAAAGCCTAGAACTGCTGAACAGCATAAACGTGAATCAATGTAATGCTTGCATTTGAAAGATCAACTTGAGTTCTGTTGTGCAGCTAACAGCTCTTTAATCAGATACACGTGATTTCTTGTAATGCGTGAAGCTGTATTTTAGTGTATTATTAAAACCATTTGGCGGCCTTTGGGAAGCCTGCCATCAACAAAACCCGTTTGTTGTTTTTCTCAAGGATCCCCAAAATTGCGTTCAAGTAATAGAATTATTTCAGTCTACATCAAGTCTACTGGTATACCGGTGAACCCATATAGAACTACTTTATAGACAATGGCACTACAGTGGTTCATCATAAGTCTTCTCTCCGGCCTCTGGCTGTATAATTGTTCACGTGTGAGTATTTGTACTGCTGCCGGCATTAATTAGCCTTTTTAAAGGCTCACCTTGCTGCTGTAGACCGACACCATTTTGTAAATATTTTAAAACCAAAAAAAATTATTATTCGGACCTATTTATATTAGAAATAGAACTTTTTAGTAATGATATAATTTAATTTAATACTGCCCAACCATTACTATTATGTTAGTTATGCAAAATTCGTTCTATAATAGGAATGCACGATTGTTTTGGTTATTTCACACGTATCTCTATATAATTTTTTATATAAAACTACAAAATATCGAAGGCGCGGGTAAAGATTTTCAATGAAACTTATATAGACATTGTCAGTAAACTACATTGCGCAGTAATAATTGAAGGTATAAAATAACAAAAGAGTCAAAACCTTACCCAGGTTTATTAAATTTTGTTTTCATGCTTACAAATAATGGCCATTTATATTGCGAGACTAAAAGTCGTTTTATAAATTACAACGTTAATGTATAACATTTTGTACCATATTGGTATTAGAGATGTTTTTGCAATGACGTAGGGTTTATTAAAGTTCTAACTGTGAACTCTTAAATAGCTCCAATCATTATTTTACTACATTCTAATGCTAGTATAATGCTTTTGTAATGCATTTAACATCTTCAATATCAATAATATTGCTAGTATAATGCTCCTGTAATGCAATAGGCCACTTTATTGACCGTAATAATGCTTCTTTAATGCGATTGGAAACTTCATTGACCATAATAATGCTTCTATAATGCGATTGGCACCTTCCTTGACCGCAATAATGCTAATATAATGCGCCTGTAATGCAATTAAACAACTGTTGTGAACCTATTTATGACCTAAAGCCGTATAATTTGTGCCCAAATATGCATTACAGTAGCCGTATAAACGTTTGTAATGCTACTATATAACGAACTCAAAATGCGAAAACGATATAGTAATGCTGTAAGTCGGCCGTTATACTGCTTTGATGTGTTACTTGGGATGTGGCGTGCTCCCGCGTAAGTTCGCCATCCAGTCTGGTCATTCTCGCACCACCCTCGAAAGACCAGAAACGTTGTTTATAAGGAAATTTTATAAATAATATGTTTCCTAAATACATTTCCCATATCCCGGTTGCACCAGCCACCCACCAACCGAACCACTCTTCCATTCTACTCTTTTTAGGGTTCCGTATCCAAAGGGTGAAAACGGACCCTATTACTGAGACTTCGTTGTCTGTCTGTCAGTTGAAATTTTCACAGAATATGTATATTTATTGTCGCTATAACAACCAATACTGAAAAAAAAGAATAAAATAAAAAATAGGGGGGTCGCCGTACAACAAACGAGTTTTTTTTTGTTATTTTTGTAAGAAACTATTCGCGCGCGAGTCCGACTCGCACTTGGCCGGTTTTTAGTTTTCATGTGGTCAAACTTTTACTTTCATACCGACTGACATCCACATTCTCACCTCTGAATTCCAGACGAAAGCCTATAGGTACTTTAGGGTTAGCCTCCACTGATCGTATTTTCCTAAATTTATATCAAACCAAATTATCATAAACTAATAATCTGAAAATCAATAACAATTCATTATTCAACTGAGCTACTTATACTATAACCTCATTTAAAAATAATAATATTAAGCATTTTTTAACCTTTCTCCCACACACACAAACTTTTATACCACGCCACGCGGACGAAGTCGCGGGCAAAAGCTAGTAAATAAAAATAAGTAATGTTTATGCATTCCGTTTCAGGCCAATTGGTGTCATAATATCAAAGAAAATTTAACTTAATATAATTGCTTACAAGGTATTTACTTATTACATAAAAAAAGTTTAAAGTGGTCCAGGTGTTCCTTCGTTTACTTCGCCGAGAGGCTCTGGATCCAATCCAGTCTTATCTTGAGGGTCTCGGGGTCAATTACACTGCAATAACTCTTTTTTCAACACACTTGCTCAAAACGACCTTTTTATTCCACCGATTTTTGGCTCATAAACCTAGATATTAAACACGCGTGCTTTTTCAGTATATTACGCACAAGTGCCTTTAGTTTATTAACCCAAACAATTTACATTTGTAGCCTAGTACCAAGTTGTAAGTACGAAGAAGAAGCGATATAATTTAGTCGGGTTATACTTTTTTTTCTCTTAGCAACAAACAGTTTTTATGCGGCAAATAACATTATCTACATATTTATTTCAATAAATTGGTGAAATCAGCTTTATTACTAAAAAATAACTCAATTTCATTAAAATCATTTTACCAACTGTTTTAATAATTAATTAAAATTTGACTAAATGAAGAGTTGTTTTTTTTTCGCAAGTGTGTTGAAAGACGTCGTATGTGTCACGTGTGCCTGTGACCATAATATACGCGGCTTTCTTGTGGCGCACTCGCTTTCGCTCGTGCGCACACAATAGCGCCTTGTATACAGTGGTCAACTTAGCACACTTGTATCATAATGTACTATTAACTGTTTTTGAAATTACTAGTGTTTTTACTATAGATTGATGCAATTTCTATTCCAGAATTGAATTGTACATCTTTGATTCAGTTAAAAATGATACCAAACTTGTCTTAGTACCTATCTAAAATTAAACAGTTATTGACCTCAGACATCGCCGGGGCGGTTCACCCTCCCCCCCACATGCATGAAAAATCTTCGTGGCTCCACTGCTTTAAAACATCTTAGGAATCCAAAGATTAATAAGGAAATGTTTGGTTCAGAAAAAGCCGTATCTGACATTTATATGTCGTGTTATCGTGTATAAACGCAACTAGTACGTATGTGTAGTGTGTACTGTTCAGTCAAGAGCGAAATATGTAATAAACCGCATGTTTTATATCATTAACGGTATCAATCTGCCCACTGTGCCCACCGAACGTTGTCATGGTGATAACAGTTCTGTAATGAGCGCTGCCATGGTGATAACAGCTTTACATAGCATAAATTAAATACATGGTCATATCAGGTTACTAACTTTCAAGTACGCTGCAATCAATTAAATATTAAATGCTACGCGCGTCTATCTCCGCGTAAAATTGGTAATTTTACTTCCACCACCCCGCGGGAACAAAGTAGGTATCTATGTGTTAAATCAGCGTTTGAGCTAAGCTAAGACCATTCCAAATCTCATTCAAATCCATCCAGCCGTTTAAGCGTGTAGGATAAAGTTTTCTTATTTACAATAATAGTGTAATACTTGTCGGTTGTATTTTGTACGAGTAAACCTGACCTGACAATTCGTTAAAACTCAGAAACCAGCGCTATCCGATCGCCTGAAAGAGGAAAATATCTTTCCAGTGAATGTCTATCTTTTGACACGCTCTGTAGCCTAAAAAGTCAGAAAAATTTCATCTTAAATCATATTTGATTATTGGCGACACCATATCGAAATTTGTACTCTAATGTGTAAAAGTGTTGCTACAGTCTGTAAAATCGTAGCGTGCCATAGATATATATATACGTACATTTCAGGTTCAGGAAATGTTGGTAAGACTAGCCTAAGAGCGAAGAGATCGCCTAATTTAAAACTGAACGCCCCTCCAACAATCGACCCACGAAACGTGCATCCTGATGTGAGCGAAACACATTGGTAAAGCCTTGGTAAAGCGTTCAGAGGTTATTCTCAAACAGCTCTCCGACGAACGGTCGATTCTAGCTATTAAAAACCATATATGCATATTATGTTTTATCTGTTATAGTATTGTCAACGTTTTTATTGCTCTTATTTACATGACAGTAATGGCGGCTGAGTTGAAAACAAGAGGTACCGTAACACGTCAAAGACTGTATGTTTTTTACCGACTAGAATACAGTATATAAACATACTAGAACACTTTATTTGAATCTGTGCATGACTCAGCGATAAGTAAGGTTGTATACAGGGTTATTGGTAAGTCGACCTATTCCCGTTAGGAGGTGATAGGGGTGACTATTTGCGATAGTTTTGATCCCCATATGCATTATGCAAAAGTGAACCATTTTTGAGTTATCGCGATTATTCGTATTTTTTTTAAATAGTCGGAAATTCAACTTGAAAAAATTATTACAAAAAAGTATCAATTTAAATCTTTTTTTTTCTTCTGATTTACAAAACCGATTAAACACTGGTTATTTCTCAATATTAAAACAATAATTATCGGTCCAAATTTCAAAAAGCGAGACGGAAAACGATTTTTTTTAAATATTTTTTGGGATCGCTTTCCACTAAAATGCCTTAAAAACAAAAAAAAACGTTATGAAACTTGGCTTGCAGATTATTTTAAAAACTTAACTGTTTTCTTAGCTCTCCAAAAACGCATAACAAGTAGAAAATTATTTTAAAAAAACCTGTAAAAATAATCATCACAAAGGAAGCGGGCGGAAACAAAAGTCACAAATGCAAATTAAAAAATTAAAATTAAAAAACATACCAAATTTAAATCAAACATTTTTTATTTGCTTTTGTACAAGATGAATTTGTTGTTCCTATGCAAAATTAAAAAAAAAATTATCTGTACACGTTTGAGAATGCGAGGCCGAAAACTAAAAAATACATGTTTTTTTATCAAACTCCAACATAAATTACACGAAAACAGAAAAAATTACCAATACATTTGGCGTGCAGATTACACATAAAACATTGACGTTTTTCCAGCTTTCTAACGAGCTATTAAAACTAAAATGAGTTTTGTTAAAGATTGCTGGAAAAAATTGATCACAAAGGAAGCAACAAGGAAGTCACGTCCGAACAAAACTTAAAATTAACTAACTAAATCTATCAAAACTAACTGTTATACTCGTAAACACAAATAACAACATTTTAACTTATGTAAAAAGTGACAAAATGAAAACTAATAAACAATTAAAATTTAAATAATCAGGAATTTTATAGTTCATTTTCATTAACTTATGGGAGAATAAGAAATGGAGGAAGCCATTTTGAAAATGAACTATAAAATTCCTGATTATTTAAATTTTAATTGTTTATTAGTTTTAATTTTGTCACTTTTTACATAAGTTAATGTTGTTATTTGTGTTTACGAGTATAACAGTTAGTTTTGATAGATTTAGTTGGTTAATTTTAAGTTTTGTTCGGACGTGACTTCCTTGTTGCTTCCTTTGTGATCAATTATTTCCAGCAATCTTTAACAAAACTCATTTTAGTTTTAATAGCTCGTTAGAAAGCTGGAAAAAGGTCAATGTTTTATGTGTAATCTGCACGCCCAATGTATTGGTAAATTTTTCTGTTTTCGTGTACATTATGTTGGAGTTTGATAAAAAAACATGCATTTCTTAGTTTTCGGCCTCGCATTCTCAAACGTGTACAGATAATATTTTTTTAATTTTGCATTGGAACAACAAATGCATCTTGTACAAAAGCATATAAAAAATGTATGATTTAAATTTGGTATGTTTTTTAATTCTAATTTTTGAAGTTGAATTTGTGACTTTTGTTTCCGCCCGCTTCCTTTGTGATGATTATTTTTACAGGTTTTTTTAAAATAATTTTCTACTTGTTATGCGTTTTTGGAGAGCTAAGAAAACAGTTAAGTTTTTAAAATAATCTGCAAGCCAAGTTTCATAACGTTTTTTTTTGTTTTTAAGGCATTTTAGTGGAAAGCGATCCCAAAAAATATTAAAAAAAAATCGTTTTCCGTCTCGCTTTTTGAAATTTGGACCGATAATTATTGTTTTAATATTGAGAAATAACCAGTGTTTAATCGGTTTTGTAAATCAGAAGAAAAAAAAAGATTTAAATTGATACTTTTTTTGTAATAATTTTTTCAACTTGAATTTCCGACTAATTTAAAAAAAACTAATAATCGCGATAACTCAAAAATGGTTCACTTTTGCATAATGCATATGGGGGTCAAAACTATCGCAAATAGTCACCCCTATCATCTCCTAACGGGAATAGGTCGACTTACCAATAACCCTGTATACATTATTGAAATCCCAACGGTTTTCAGAATTTATAAGATCTGGCAAGCGTGTAAAAAAAGGCTGTTGGTCCCGTTATAAAATTTTGTGGACGGCTGTATGACTAATATCATACTCATACAACCCCTCTGCTTTTCTAGTGCTGGAGCTAAGTAAGTTTTTCTGCAAAATAGTTAAAGATCCTTTCTTCCGTTCTGACGTCAATACGAGGACGAGTACTGACCAGTACCGCTCTTTCATTGTAGGTACCAAGTCTGGTAATCGCCCTTATAATTGACAATAAAGTGACACCAGTGAAATTGAATGACTACAATAGTTTTAGGGTTAACCGACGTAAGCTTTTATAATTTTTATACAATGATAAAATTAAAAATATTTGACACATACTAGCACAAAATGTGGTAAAAAACTTGGCCATCAACTGGTTTAAATAAATGGTTTTAGTAACTTTACATTCTGTATAGGCAGAGTAGAAGACGTCCTTCAGCTACGGCCGGCTGATATGATGATGATGATGATCATATATTTTAATTTAGTTTAAAATAATAATAATAGTAAGGCAGCTAGTGGCGAGCTGTGGTGAGTAGCGACACCACGGACCTGAGTGCTCCCGAGGGTAGGTCCTGTTCCTCACCTCACGCTTGCCTTCACCGGCCGGCTGCGGTGTGCAATGACGAGGAACAGACCCTCACCTCTGGCTTGGCTTTATTGGCCGGTCAGAGTGGAGTCGCAAGAGCTATATGCTCGAAGGGTGGATGTGTTGCATAAGTGGTGCGTGGGCACCTTATGGTCGTTTAAAGTCCAGAAGCACCTCTCCACCCTTAGCCCCTCTGGAACTGTTGCCTCCCTGCTGCTATATATATGTGGCTATTTCGGGAGGTCCATTCCATTGAATTGGCGAGTCACCGCCTGCCATTTAAACCAAAGTAATTAGCATTGGCCAGGCAGGCGCCGTAGTTTCATCAATAGCCTAGATCACCAATCCATTTCAGTTCATTCATAGAACCTATTATTAGTATTCCCATCCTTCTTAAATAGTCTTTACACTGACCGGTGGTTGTCCGTGGGAGCATACTTCTTTAGTTTGAACTCAGGGACAATCGCCGGTTGGTGTCCCATAACTTTACTAAATTAAACTTGTCTAAAGGGCCTCTGCGTGTTGGCTTCGGCTCCATGTACGCCTTCCAAAGGTCCGGGACTCCCATAGTCCCGTGATTGGTAAAGACATACAAATAATAATAGTAGTACAGTGAAAATTTCTTGTGAAAGATCAACATGTACAATTTAATTATTTGCTAGGGTAGTATCGACACATAAACATTGCATTACGCATTACTTATTATTAAAATGTCAATTGAAATAGAGCTTTGTGTTTCGCTTTTAAGTATCAGTTTTTTTAAGCTGCCGAATTATTTTTATTTTTATATTATTTAAGTAATTACTACGAGGGGCATTCAATAAATTCTCGGTATTGGTATCTTGCAAACCTTTTTAGTAAACTTCTTAATACTGGCCGCTAAGTCATTGATTGACAGTAAAAAAAAGTACACGTTCTTTTGTTTTTCTGCTACTCCGTCTAAAAGGAAGGGAGAGCATAGGAGATAACTCACCAGAAAACATTCAAGAAGTGGAGAAAATTATACTCGAAGATGGTCGAGTGAAGGTTCGGTCTATAGCGCAAAAAAAAAAAATTATATTGGTACAATACGTGATATTATCCACGATCAGCTTAACATGTCCAAAGTTAGTGCGAGATGGGTACCACGAATATTGACACCGTTTCAGAAGCATACGCGCGTTGCTTGTTGTTCCGATTTCATTGAGCTGTGTGGTGAAAACCCTGATGGTTTGCTCCAAAAAATTGTTACTGGAGATGAAATTTGGGTTCATCATTATGACCCTGAGAACAAACAAGAGTCGATGCAGTGGCACGTTAAAGGTGTTCCTCATCCCAAGAAATTCAAAGACGTCCCTTCAGCTGGTAAGATCATGGCGACAATATTCTGGTATTGTCAAGGGATATTATTAATAGATTATAAAGAAAAGGGTTTAAATAGGGTTTAAATAGGAGGGAAAATTGACCAGAAAATTTCTTCATGACAACGCCCCTGTGCATACTGCTCATGTTGCTAAGGATGCTGTTCTTGAATCTTGGTTCGAAACTATTACTCACCCGCCGTACAGTCCAGACTTGGCCCCCAGCGACTACTTTTTGTTTCCCAACCTTAAAAAGGATCTTCGTGGACATCGATTTTCTAATGATGAAGCGTTGAAGAAGCGGTGGTGGAGCATTTCGACACCAAAGACAAAAAATATTATTATGCGAGGTTAAAAAAACTAATTGACAGATCTTATAAGTGTATAAACATAGGGGGGGAATATATAGAAGAATAAAAATAAAACACTAATCGTATGTTTTTGTTTTCCTTCTCAAACAAGAGGAGAATTTAATGAACGCCCCTCGTATTAAAAATAGGAAGTAATTAAATGGTCAGCCGTTATTAAAATTGATTCGTACAAAATCACCCGTTATTAAATTTTTATACCCATTAAAAAAGGGTATCATTTAATCGATGAGCAAAGTATTCTTATTTTGGTGAACAGAAATATGTATTTGGTCAGCCAAAATATAGTTGATAAGCAACTTATGGCTAGCAAACATTTATAAATCTGTCTGCAATTAATGATATACTGAACTGCTCTACATTATTTTGGTCAGCAAATTAAAATTTGAGCTGCATTGAGCAACCCACAGTTAAACAAAATTTGGTAAGCAATTAGTAGGTGAGCAAAATATATCATTTTATGTATCAAAAAAAGGGGGCATATTTACTGGCAACGCACATATGCCAGACCAACCATCAAATTTACAAATTTAACATAGTCAACAGATCTTCGCTCACGCGGAGCTCCTATTTCTGGGTTGTTCTGGCCCTCCGGGCCTGATTTAAAAACAAACCTAAACTAACCTACCTTATTTTTATGATACAAATTTTGGTTAATTTAGGGAGTGATTGTCATTTCTAAATTTGTGTGACAAAACTAACCTCAAAAACACCAACGCTTGGGTGCTCGCGTCACGTGGTCTGATTTCGCTCCGCCCACAATAACGAACACTGCTTATTTATATAGATAACCATTATTTTAATATGCACACCTTTCAATTAAACTGCTTACAGACATGTTTTCTCTGCAGAGAGCTCAGCTCAGCTCCGACGAAGGGAATCCTTTAAAAAAAAGTTATAATAATAATTTAATTTTAAGTAAACCAATTTGATTAGTTCCATACTTTTTCCGATGTCGAATAGCCGGCCGACGGCCGGTGAGAAGGATCCGTGATACTGACGTGAAGCTGAAGTTGGCTATCAGGATCTCTATTTCTACTGGGTAAAACCCAAAGACCTTCATAATAGACGAACAGTGTGTGGAAGCGAGAGTGCAGCCTCTTTATGCACGAATACGAGTGCGACAGTGACAGCGAAACACGTTGACGTTGTAACCATTTTGAAAGCTAATGGTAGCCCACGGTAGCCCACTGGCGACAGCGTCTTTTAGTTTTTATTAAAATATTCAGGATAATTGTATAAACGTGGTGTCAAAACCGTTAAAAACAACAATGGTGGGCTGTGCAGTACCTGATTGCGAAGTCAATCATAGGAATAATCCAAACAATGAGTCATTTCACAGGTAATTATGATCCACACATAGTCATTTTTGAACTCATATTTTCAAGGATTCCTAGGTCCAAGGAATACGGTTAGTGGTCTAATAAGTACGATATATCATGTAGTTTTGTGTTTTATGCATATTTTTAATTATTATATGTAAAATGAAAAGATGTTGTGTCCGTGAAAATTTCCATTTTTTAGGTAGTGATT
The DNA here is from genome assembly GCA_923062465.1 of Acleris sparsana. Taxonomy (NCBI): domain Eukaryota; kingdom Metazoa; phylum Arthropoda; class Insecta; order Lepidoptera; family Tortricidae; genus Acleris; species Acleris sparsana. The sequence continues at coordinate 68,380,517 of OV281285.1, read as the reverse complement.
GAATGTTTGAATCACACTCATCTATCGATAAGTTATCAATATGTCGATATTTCTTCATTCCTTCTCATAATTATTTAAACATTATTCCGAGCGATTATAAAACGCAGCTAGGTAAATTGATCACAGTTTATTATTTATAATTAAATGCAGTGGTCCAGCCTACGACAGGACTTCAAATTTTTTTTTTGTTTTTTGTGTATGTTTTAATTAAATCGTGTAGAAAATGCTAAAATAAGCATCTTCTCTTATTTAAACTTTTTCTCTCAGGTTGATAATTACCGAGATATGGGGGGTCCGAAAGTTAGTAAATTCGGTACCTACAAGGCGTTTGAGAAATTTCGATGGGGTGAAAATTATGTCTGTATAACATTCGGTTAGTTACCTATACGTTAGTTACCTTGGGCTTGGGAATGTAGGTACATGAAAATTGTCATTTACGTGACGTCCGTCTTAAAGTTGATAAGGATACACAGATCTCAACAAGCCAAAGAATCCTCTACTGAGCGTGACGTTCGGCTTATAGGCGACAGGGATAGACACATCTGAGAGGGCCAGAGAATCTTCTACTGAACATGAAAGTAGGTCCGAACGTAAGTCCACAAGAACTTCTAAGTTGTGGCCAAATAAAGTGAATACTTCCACCGTTTGAAAAGTATATTATTCCAGATGAACTTGGGTTATTTTTATTTATATTAACCGAAGCGAAGCGAGGGCGGGCCGCTAGTTTCTCTATATAAGTAACTTTATTGTTGCCTAGTGCCCATATTAAAAGCCTAGAATTTGTGTAAGACTGAAATTTATTAATTATTTACATTAAAAATTTATTGTATGATATGTGTGTGGTAATTACCATGAAAAGAGTATTATTATAGATAATGAAAGAATCTTGTGTTTTATTAGTGAAGAATGCTAGTTTTAAGTTCCACGCAAGATACAAACAAGTCTTATATAAGCGAGTCTTTTTCATCGATATTTTTTCGATATAACGTACGGACATCACTAAAATTACTCACACACTTGTAAAATCACGCACACGTTGACATTTCCGTTTTGGTAACGCGGGAAAAAGGGAGTCTGTTGGTCTATTACGTTAGTTATATAAAGGTCTTTGGTAAAACCATATTGCCTTTGGCATGTTATCGTATTGTCAACGTTACGAGAGCTCTTATTTATTTTTTTGACAGATACGACGGCCGGGTTAAAAACAATGTCTACCATAACACGTCAAAAGGAATTTTGTCTCTGTTACGGGTACGCTGTAGTACTACGAGATAAAAAGACCGCGAAGCGAACCGCGTGAATCATAATATTGTTGAATACCTATACCTAAGTACCTACGCTGAGGGCGTCTAGCGCTTGGATTTTAATTTTTGGTATGTTTCACTTTAGGCTATCAAAATACTTTTTGCACTAATGTTTTGGTCGGTATTTTTATGTAGAATAGGTACGGTGAACCCAAAATTAAAACCGCTTGATTATTATCCTAATTTCATTTATCCAACTTATTCGACAAACATTACAAACAAAAACGCCGGTCAGCGACAGACAGTTACTTTTGTTAAAGTGTATGTAATGTAATACATAACAATAGGTAACACTAACTACCATAGTAACATCAGAACGAATTCGTAAACATATTACCTACGAATTTCCAAAGTCAAGCATACAAGCGTAGTCTAAAACAGAATGGGTGATCGCGTAAAACATCGTGTTGATAAAATAAGTATTTCCACATATTTGTAGCACTTGAGATTTGTATTTAGTCGCAAACTATGAAAATTATACTACAACTTAAGCTTAAAATAGCATCGAACGAAGTAGCCATTACAAAAATACAATCCGTATTAAAAGCTAAAAATAATAGTTTTCTCATGTTTCTTGTATGGGGTATTATTTTAAACGATAGATTTTATAATAAGTCGTATTCTGTTAAAATTTCAATTGGTAACTTAATACTGTTAAAAGGTTATAGCTTTGTAAACTTACTCAATTATATAAGGGGGTGCACCGCTTTTAAACGATGACGTCACTCCAGCGAGATGGCGCCCGCGCGCTTTAATATTATTGACCAAGATTTTAAACGTTCGTAGAATGAAAACTATTAGGTCTATTTGAATGAAATAAAAAGCTTAGCTGTAAAAAAGTCTCAAGCTATTTGGCGTACATACTGACATTCTTCATTGTCGATGCTGTATACTGGCTAAGTAGGTATTTCTATTTTAAATATGTTTTTGTGGGGTATTTGCACGTAGTTTTTGTATTTATTTTGTCTACTACTAACTAACTATAAGTAACTACTAACTATAAGTACTTATTTGTTTAATAGTATACAGGGTTATTGGTAAGTCGACCTATTCCCGTTAGGAGGTGATAGGGGTGACTATTTGCGATAAGTTTGACCCCCATATGCATTATGCAAAAGTGAACCATTTTTGAGTTATCGCGTTTATTAGTTTTTTTTTAAATTAGTCGGAAATTCAACTAGAAAAATTTATTACAAAAAAAGTATCAATTTAAATCTTTTTTTTTCTTCTGATTTACAAAACCGATTACTGGTTATTTCTCAATATTAAAACAATAATTATCGGTCCAAATTTAAAAAAGCGAGACGGAAAACGAAATTTTTTCAATATTTTTTGCGATCGCTTTCCACTAAAATGCCTTAAAAACAAAAAAAAACGTTATGAAACTTGGCTTGCAGATTATTTTAAAAACTTAACTGTTTTCTTAGCTTTCCAAAAACGCATAACAAGTAGAAAATTATTTTAAAAAAACCTGTAAAAATAATCATCACAAAGGAAGCGGGCGGAAACAAAAGTCACAAATTCAACTTCAAAAATTAGAATTAAAAAACATACCAAATTTAAATCATACATTTTTTATATGCTTTTGTACAAGATGCATTTGTTGTTCCAATGCAAAATTAAAAAAATATTATCTGTACACGTTTGAGAATGCGAGGCCGAAAACTAAGAAATGCATGTTTTTTTATCAAACTCCAACATAATGTACACGAAAACAGAAAAAATTACCAATACATTGGGCGTGCAGATTACACATAAAACATTGACCTTTTTCCAGCTTTCTAACGAGCTATTAAAACTAAAATGAGTTTTGTTAAAGATTGCTGGAAATAATTGATCACAAAGGAAGCAACAAGGAAGTCACGTCCGAACAAAACTTAAAATTAACCAACTAAATCTATCAAAACTAACTGTTATACTCGTAAACACAAATAACAACATTATTTTAATTTTAAAAAACTGTGTTTCTTGTGTGTAGTGAATAAATATATTTTTCTTTATATTTTTCTTTAAAACATTAGCTTATATTTCAGCGATCCATTGCAGACATTGCAGTGCGATACAGCGCTGGTCCAGTCAGTGACGTAATGAAACACGGCACACAAGATATGAGAGATTGTCAAACGTTTCACCCGACCTAGCCGTCAACTACGTTTCCGGACCGGTGTCAACGACCGTTCATGCCGGAAATAAACACTCCCTCCTACAGTACTGGCTGACGGAACTCCATGAATAAATTATTTACATTTTGAGAGATTAATGGAAATATTTAATAATAACGGTACTAGTCGTTAATAGTCGGTAGACTCGTACCTTATATACATATGTACAGTCAACGTCATATAGTTGTAGCATCCAAAGTAGCCAAATAGTACGTTACACGTCATTATTACCGTAGTAACAAGGGCGTGTAACGAACTATTTGGCTACTTTGGATGCTACAAACTATATAACGCTGACTGTATAATATCATAAGAGCAAAGATAAAGAATAGGGTTGAAATTGACTTGTAAAATACATGTATCTTTCAAACGCCCCTGTGTATTTCAATAAAATACCGAATCTTTCCTTGCGGATCTTCGGATGAATCATTCGCAAGTTCAAGTTTGTTACATGTATTTTGCGCATTATTATTTATACTTTAACATCGATTCGATTACATAAAACAAATGACTATTCAATTAATATTAATAAGCAAGATTAATTGCCCTTTGATTGTTAATATGAAAAATACAGTATGAAACAAGTATTATTCGTGTATGATTGTATTTTTCAGACGAACCACTTATTTGTTTTTTTCGAAAGTTACATGTATTTTATAGGAAAGATACAAAGATTCGAAAAAGACTAAATGTATCTTTCGCCATTTTCATCCCTAGTAAAGACCGAAGACTCAAAGTGATATTGTAAGAGTCATTCAAAATAATTATGGGAGTCTAAGGGTTTGTTTCACAGTCTCTATCTGGAGACTTTCAGGAAGCTGGCAGATAAATTGTAGTTCTGTCCTCTTTTTCATATGACCAAAAAAGGAAAGCGATAGCTAAGTAACTGGCAGGTAATATTTTATCAAGGGATTGTGGGCCATAGAGTACACCTACAACAAAATTAACATTTTATCTTGCAACGGGTCGGGTAACAAACGACCTCCTCTAGGCGGTAAAAACCATACCGTCTTTGACCTTGTTATGATATTGTTGAACGCAGCCGCCGTTACTGTAATAGTAGTTTACGTGACGGTTGCGTAATGACAGGCATTACAACATGAGTGTGGTTGACACGAGTGTTGTAATGCCAATTACGCAGAGTCGCGTACAATACTTTATCTACACACATATTATATGTACTCTAAGATGGGTTCAGAAGCCGAAAGGCAAATGACCTGCATTGCTATCAGCGCTACCTGTAACATATCTAAGTACCTACCAATTTCACCAAACGATGTTAAATTTAATCAATGTTAATCAATTGTTGTCTACTTGGATAAGCAGAATTTTCAAGTGGCACAATAAACTCTACAAAGAAATGAACTTAATGAAATCAATTTACGACTTACGATACGACGAATTGACAACAAAAATGGCGGCAAAAGAAACCTGTCATGTGTCACAAATATGAATGGTTTTTTTTTTTTAAATCATATGATAGACATACTAATAAAGTCCCTATTCTCATGTCGTTCGAAATTCAAATATCCCACGATATTGTACTAAAAAATATACCGAGTTGACGTTCCAATTGATACTAGAATTGGACCTATTTAAATTGTGTTAATTTTGGAACATGTTCCAAATTTGAAACTCATAACCTTACCAAAATCTATACTGTTATAACCATTACAGTACAAATTTTACCTACTACCACAGACAAGAAACTTTTCATAGTAAAATTAGTTGCAATAATGCTGGTCATTTCCTACGGGTTTTGAACGCATAAAAGAGGACTTACGATATGTGCGTAGATAAAGTAAATAAGAACTTTCAAAAAGGTGACGGTTACGGTTTCATATGTAATCCTTTGCTTTGACGTAACGTAAATGTATAACTATGCCAAATTACAGCTTTGTAGTACCAAGTAGTTCTTATAGTCGAATTAGCAAAAAGTATGGAACTACGTCGTGTAGTTGTGCTTTTACTTAACGCTGGCTCACAGGCTTAACTAGATGTTTTGCCCTGGATTGCACCGTTTCCATTAGGTATGTACGGAAGGCATTCCGTAATTTTGGAATTTAACCACGCGTACAGACCTCTTCTGGTACATAAGTTATATTAATTAAAACCGCGCAAGAGCGTGTCGGACCATGCTCAGTGTAGGGTTCCGAAGCCGCTAAGTACTTAAAGCAAGCCTAAGACTTAAAGCATTATAAACGCCCAGTTCATTTTGCACCGCAGGGAAAATTATGGACCATGATTTTTTCATTATTTGCCCTCAGCCCTCGTACTTACCGAGAAACTTTCCTATGAGACTGGTCCTATATATATTGCAATTTTCTGTAGCATTCGCAGAATCTTCAAACCAGTTGTAAGTTACAAGTTTCGTAACTGCTACGGCACATTGCGACTGTGTTGGGGCTAGTTTCTACGTATAGTAACGGTTAATACACAATGCGACCACTAAACCACTATACTTAGTAACTGTGTTTTGTCGCTAAGTCCATGCAAAATGTAAACATTTGTGTCTACATATTTTGATACGTTCAGTTTGTGACTTGTGTACCAACTAGGAATAGTGTGAAGTAAGCGAGTGGCAACTCTGTAACCACATTATGAACAAGTACACGCGACGTGTAGTAAAGTTTCCTCCAAGTTTTCTGAACTTAGTAACCGTAAATGACAACCAAAAGCCTTCATGAAATCCAAAACCGAAATCAACATAATGTCCCCATAGCTTATAATAAAATTAATACCCTCAAACGGGGAAATAATTGTGTGTATAAAGTATTAATTGTCCTCCTCATTCTTGGATACATTCGAAGGTTTATGTGAAATTATTAATAACAGGATAAATGTAAATATTCTTATATTTATTTATTTAATAAGGTCGGTTGTGCGCCTTTCCGCGTATATATATACGCAGCTATATATATATAAGTAGCAACTTTCCTAGTACAACGCTACTTTTGACCATGCCTCAAGAACCGTGCGCCGTCGGTCCGTATACGCGTGTATGAGCTTCTGTGGATTCATTGCTCTAGTAGCGTCTGCCCGCGATTTCGTCTGCGTGGGCCTCAGAAGTTGATCTTACCAGGATGAATAATATAACTTTGTCCTAACTGAACCGAGCACCAAATATAAACCTTATTATTTCACTGTATAGAGAAAATCGCTAAACCACCCAGTGACTTTGACCACACTAAGGCAACAATTCGATACCGAGTTTTAAATCAAAGCTAGCGCCATCTAACTGTTCGTATATGAAGAACTAAAACACTAAAGTGTTTCTTTAGTCACTTTTATGAACGCACAAATCAATGAATACAACCTGAAACGATTACAGGACGACAAACGTAAACAGAAATAAAAACACACTACTCACACGTGGCTAGCTGAGATTTCAACTTTTTAATTTTGTTACTCATTCGGATACAAAGTAGCTAAAGCTTTTAAAGATTAATTTGATTTCCCATAGAAATTAGATGTGTTTCCGGGATTAAAACTATCCTATGTCCTATACTCGTACATGTGCCAAGTTTCATCCCGACGTGATTAAGTAACAAACCCGCAAACATGTAACATCCAAACTTTCTCATTTATAATATTAGTAATATAAGATAATATTGTATAATATGGCACAATGATGATGATGACACTGATGACTTAAATTATATCATCTGGTTCCACGATCGACTGGGTGGCAGAAGCCATAGGAGAAATAAATTAGAGAAATAATTAGATGGTCTGTTTTTGGTCCCCAAAACAATCATATACATTGAATGAGCAGGCCTTCTATGAAATTAACCTGGACAAACAATAACATTGTTGGTCTGTTCCATTGAGCCAGTCGACCAATCTCATCGGTCCACTGATCACTGATTCACCCAATCAGAACACGACTTGTACTGCTTATTAAATTAAATTGGCCAATGAGAAGTCGTTTTGTTTTTTAATAATATTCATCCCTTCACGGATAGGCAAAGGATTCAGATTCCATGCAGCCATATACTTTATGTCTGTTTTTAATTATCTGAAGTATAGTTCTGTCACGGCCAGACTCGTCAGTTTAAAAAATGCCTATTGAATGACTGGTCAATAAGAACGGTATCCCTTGAAAAAAAGTAAAAAATTGTGGGAGAGCGTATTCAAAGTTACAAGCTGCCGCGCTTTGGTTAAAAAATTATATCGGCTCCAGTTTACCTATCAGTCCTATCACCTCAAGTGAGGTGTCATTTTCTAATAAATCATAGATGAGGCGTTCATTTTTGATATAATAAATACACTCCTTCAAATAATTTTATTAAGATAAATACTCGTAAAGAAGTTTCACAACACCAGTTCACCTTTTTTGTTTCAACACACAATATTTTATAATAGGTATATGTGCAACAGAGCATGTCGGACTATTTATTTTTCCACGCCAACGCCACTAGCCCCAATTGGAAAAAGATGGACCACCAGCAGCTATGCCTGCCTGCACACGTAATGGTTGGACAAACGAAAACATATTTATTCAGTGGTTGAAACATTTAATACACCACTCAAAGCCGACTGCCGAAGTACCAGTTCTGGTCATGCCGCTTTAGAAGCTTGGGAATTAGCTAAAACTAATCATCACCACATTTATCCCACCGATACAACCTTTGGATGTAACTTTTTCGGGCCTCTAAAGAAAGCATAATTATAACAATATGAAATCGCGGGGCTATTTAATAAAGCTTAAAGTAGGGTTGCTTAAAGTAGGATTTCAGGTTTTAAGGCAACGCGAATACTTCCTATAAACCTTGCAGTTTTTGGTGATGAAGATTTCATTGATATACTAGTAACCGAACGGCCAGTTTCTGCTAACCGTGAAGTTATCCAATCCACACTAAATGATACACAACTGCTAGAAACCGTGCAACAGAAACCTCCAGTTGATTCTCCGGTCCAGACTGCATCAAATAATATACTCGTATTACAGGGGCACCGAAATAATTTTCCAAACACTATCGGTGAACCCGAACCACAACCAGGCCCATCTTCTGGTTTTGTTTCTGCTCTCTCTGTTTTAAGTCTCAAACCTATTCCCCAGATCACTTCAAGAATTACTACCAGACAGAAACAACATTCTGAAATTTTGACAAGTACACCTATGAAGGCAGTGTTTGAAGAAAAAAAGAAGAAACGTATAGAAAAAGAAGTAAAATCCAAAAATAAACCGATGAGAAAGGTGCCAAAGATAAATCTACTAAAGAAAAGGGGGATAAAAAAGCGAGTGCTAAGGCCAAAACGGAACTAGAATACAGTTGAATCCGAATCAGAATCCGCACAGGAGTAGGTCAATGTAACTACCACCTTTACAAATGGGGCTTGCGCGAATCGCCAGCCTGCGATTGTGGAGCCCCGGAACAAACCATCTACCACCTCACAAACGAGTGCCCAAATGAAAAATTCCCTGATGGAGTTGAGGGACTGAACAGAATGACACCGGAGGCTGTTACATGGGTTCAAAACACTAACCTTAATTTATAAAGAAAAAAAAAATGCAGGAATGACCGTACGAAGAAGAAGAAGTTGAAAAGACGAAAAAGAATAGAGTGAAGAAAAATTTATTCAACAGCGACGATAATTAATCGTCAAACGAAGAAGTTAATGAAAACCAAATTTGCGATGGTGAATCTGAATATTCAGAAGAAGAAAATCTGTGTAACGTTTGTCTCGATACAGGCAAAGGAAAAGAACTTTGGTATCGCTGCAGAAGTTGTGTAAAATGGGCCCATGCGGAATGTTCTGGCAGTAACAGTCCAGTTGACTACTTACGTTTATTTTGTATAGATTTTTTTCCAGTGTTATTACTTATTAATTATCGTTGTTGATTTTATTACCAAATGTTTACGTTGATTAATAGTTATGTAACCAAGCGTGGTAAAAAAACGTATTGAGACTGATTGTAACAAAGAAAGGTAAGACTAGAAATATTTTATAGATATATTATGGCTCCCATTTGACATATGGGGCGTTTTGTAGCTCTGATTACCCCAAGTGGAGGGTAATGGGAGCGAAGGACATGTTTTTGATTTTTATTGCTCATTAGTGAGGGTGATTTTATTTTACTAGTTTGTCTGTGATTATTAGTAGCCAGATAAACAACACGTTCGTCAATAATTATAACGATTTATGATTACGTAAATTACGATTTTTATTAGAAAATATCCTTACTAGGCTCCAATCCCCCACGCTCCCCTAACTACAAACAAATAGACCTCGGGACAAACTTAAATATGCCGTTGGAAAACTGTTATCCCCATACATCGACATAGGTCGCTATCAGTTTACCAACACCGAAAGTTTTCGGTAAGTATAAACATCTAACCGTTTGTAACTCAAAAACCAATGAAGTCTACTTAGTCGGGATAGTTTTGCTAAAAAAAAACATTATATGTGCTTTCGTGACACTTGACTCGTAAAAAGAATATATTATTAAAGCTTGCTTTGTTCCCTCAAACTTCCAATATTTTTAAAATACCTATCCAACGACACCCCACACTATTATGGTAGACGAGAAAATGGCAATTGTCTTTTTGACGCGAAGAGTGCACTCGTTATGTTTTCTTTGATTTATATAGAGCAATTAAAACCACTACGTTACGTACTTAATTAATTAATAATTACTTACTTATTTTTCGGAAATTAATATCCATGGGGAGTCAACTTAAACAGGGTATTTGTCTAAATAGCCAATCACGGGAAATTGTTTATATCCTATATACATATTTTTTAAAAGAAGATGAACATTTCAAGAACCATTGTAAATAATTTAATAAGGTTCAAAACCGAGTTATAGTTCGGAAAGTATCGAAAAAAAAACGAAGTATACCAAACTAAATAATTAGACGCACCCAAGCGAAGTACACCTAAAATGGATTTTTCTTTGAATCTGGACAGTTTTGATTACGATGTAATCAGAAATGTTTATGAATTTCAGGAATTTCTTTTAATTTTCATTCAAAATTAAAAGAAAATTATTATTAAGAGCTGCAATATCTGAAAAAAATTGCGATTTAACTTAATAGAAGCAATCAATTTCAAGGGATTGACATAACAGCTCTATATACTTCCAAACAAAAGTAGTGTGAAGGCGGCGGGGTGTTCTATATTTAAATTAACGATGGAAGAAATCGAAAATGCTGATTTTATTTATTTGTATCATGTCAAAAAGTCATATTGTATTTAAATTAGAAAAGATAAATAAGCGTAACATTATAAATGTAAGGTTTATTTTGTATTGGTGGTTATTCTTTACATAACTTTTTAAGGTAACTTCGAAAAGTTTTGCAAGTTGTTAACAGAACAGAACCGCTTTTCACGATCGCGTGTCATCGTCAATACCCGAAGTATGCTTCTAAAATCCGAAGGTTTTTTTAGGAGCTCACGGACTGTACTTGTAGGGGAGGTACACCAAAAAAAAACGAGATTTTATTTTACCACTTTACTGGCGTGACTTATGTATATTCATTCCAAATTAAAAGTTTTCTAGTATTAAGGGTCTCTGAGCTGGGCTGCGGACGGACGGACGGACATGGCGAAACTATAAGGGTTCCTAGTTTGACTACGGAACCCTAAAAATACGGTTGAAAAGACGAATTAATGCAGATTAAAAAAAAAAAAATTGAGACGAGTAGAGTAATCAAATATTCCCGCGCGGCAGCGCGAAGTAAGACAGCGGAACTAACTGAGACGAGAACTCTCCACTAAGCATTGAAATTTATCTACGTACCACCTTGAGTGTGGTATCATTTTTTGATAGGTAGGGAAAATGAATTAATTTTTGACACATTTAATACACAGTTTTCTAGAAAAAAAGGAAATTATTTTCGAAAATATGAAAATAATTTCTGTTTTTTTCTAATTTTTTTTGTTCCTGTGTGGGGATAAGACAACCGGTGAAAAGAGGCATTCCATCTCAGTCCTCAGGGTTGGCAACGCATTTGGGGTCTTAGGATTGCAGTTTTGGGATTGTAGTCTTGAGATTTCAAATGTCTATGGGTCTCAGATCCCACTTACCATCAGGTGGCCTGAGTGTTCCAGTGCCTTCTCATTGCCATTTAAAAAAAAGTCCGTATCTCAGACAATACTAGAGTTTTTGCAAAGAAAAAATAGTATCATAAAGAACACCACCCTTTTTTGCCCCAAGACTGAGCATCGCAGTGCAGCGGAGTAACGCTGCGAGTGTCCTCGGCACGATGCCACAAGGGGGGTGCAATGGAGGGCTTTAGTCAGCTGTGGTACAACAGTTTACGGTACATCTTTTACTTTTATTTTGTGGTACAGCTTTTACTTTTATTAAGTAAATTGATTTTTTTAAATGATTGTTTTAGTAATAAAGTCATACAAAGTCTATATGAAAAAATCTGTCTTCAGGTCAAAACAGACAGACTTGGTCTCAAAATAATCAAATCACAAAAGGACGTCGTGATCATCAAATATATCTCAGGCCGACCAGGTGGAATATGTCCTTCCATTTAGTCTAAAGTGCAAAAAATGCCATAAATTACAATATGGACCTAGGAGGACCTAGGCATAAAAATATACTATATATGTCTGGGGGGTACCCTAGATGACCGACGTTTAGCTTTCGTTTAACGATATCGACAGAAAATGTATAGAGTGACATTCGATGATGCCTATATTTTGATATGATGATAACTAGGATTAACTTTAACCTAGAATGAACATATTAAACCTCACCCAGTTACCCAATAATGAGTAAGTAGTAAGTATCACCAACAATCATTTTCAAAGGTTGTGAACCATTAAATAGAGTCGGCCGTAAGTGGTTAATGATACTCGTCCTTTCAGTCCTAACCATATTATGTAATGCTAATTGCTAAGTAACTAAAGCTCCTTTTTTAGTATTTCAATATCGAGCAAGATTGTATAAGGAGTACCTAAATGGGGTTAACTTAATACCAATAAACCGCAAAAATATATAATTAAACAAGTTGTCTTTCAATCGAACGTACGCTCATAAAATAGGTAATCACAACAGTTGCGTTCGAGTCGCATTTACGATCTGTAGGTTCGATCTCAATCTCAAGCGTATGATTCTGAGGCGAGGCTGATTCTCAAGCGTCCTGAATCCTGATGTCTCGTTCGGCATTGCAATGCACATCCGGGGCGGTCGATATCGGCGGCGACTTGCGCGGTGCTTCCGGCGTCCCTCGTGCCCCGCGCCCCGCCACGGCCCCTGCCCCGCGCGGCACGTCTCTGCCCCCTTCGCTGCCCTCACATCGATTCGCGCTCTTCTTGATTATTATTAAGCGTTAGTTGCAAAATTGTATCTTCTCACGCATGAATTGAATTCTCTCCATGCCACGCACCGCGTCTTAAAGTCAAGGAATTGAAATCCTATACCACTTTGGACTATGTCAAAGTGACAAATCAAAACGAAAGAGACTTCTTATGATTTTATTCACAGTGTCACTTTGACATAGTCCACACTGGTATAGGATTTAAATTCCTTGACTGTACAAGGAAAGGTACCCTTCTGTCCGGGTCCGATTTGGTTAATGTTGATAAAATATGCTAGAGAGTAGTCTAAAATAACAGACACTTATTTTTTTAGCTGCCCAATCTCAACCTGCTGGGAGAAATTGTCCTCCAAAGTACTGAAAAGTGACTAAACCCTCTAGCTTATATAATTTTAAAATAAATGCTAGTTTCCAACTGGTTTGATTATACAGTGTGTAATTGGAAGTGTGAATCAAACGAAGCAGGTCGATAGAGGACGTGTGTGTAGACCTATCCAATTCACCCCCATGTACCTATGTTCAGCGATATTTACTAATTTCGGAGATATTGATCATTGTAATCTTAATTTTTGTAATGTTCTCTTATGTCCATGGTACGAAAAATTATTAATTTCATGTTTTATTTCATAAGTTTTTCAGTGGTATCTTACATTATTAGAGTCATTACGAATAAGCGAAGTTTATAAACCTATTTGCCCGTTACATACACAGGGGTTAAATCGATAGCTATTTAACTGCTCTATCATCCCTATTCGTTTATCAATTTTATCCAGGAATACCCTGTATAACTTTGAAGGGTATTATTTTAAATATGAATTTGAGCCGATATTTCATATGTAACAAAACACGTGCTCATTATGTTTTCATGTTCCTTAACATAATTATAAACAAACCAAACAACATTATATTAAAATGTACCCAAACTGAGGATGGCTACAGAAAGTAGAGTCGCCTTGCGAGGAGGGACGGGTGGCTGTCAAAAGTACTGTTTGGCGGATCGATAAATAGCTCAGTGGATCAAGAGAGCGCATGGGTGTGACGGTGCGAATGTGGCCCGCACACTCACATTCACACGTTTTATAACAAGGTTAATTAGGTTGTGCACCTCTTTTTGTTGTAAATTTATCTTTTATGTTAGGTTAAGATCAACCACGGTTAACGGGGCTCCATTCAGCCCGGTAAAAAGTAAAGTAATTACGGCTTATATCGAAAGATGTCGCTAACAGTCAAAGTAATATGCAACGGGTGCTCGCACGCAATAACAAATAATCAATATCTGAAATGCTACTCTTGCAATAATCACTACGATTTGTCGTGTGCAAATGTCGGTAAGCAGCGACTTATAACAATGAATGCGGAAAACAAAAAAAGTGGAAATGCCGAGAATGCAAAAGCAAGGAACCGAAGACGGACAATACGAACATTACGAATACGCCTATCTTTCAAGATGGGTTGCAGTCGAACTATAGTGAAGATGACAATATTACATATCGCAATCATTCTAAACCCAAAACGAGCTATTTAGTCTCACTGACTTCGTCGCCTCCGGCTCAGCTGAATCGTGTGCTGGATGTAAGTGATTTAGTCACAGAGTTTACGCTTATGCGCGAAGAGATGAAAACGCAGATCTATGCAAGACATTACAAATGCCATGTTGAATTTGACCGCTGCTATTACCACTTGTAATCACTGCATAGATGAGCTTGAATCACGAGTCCAGGCCGTAGAATGTAATCAGCGCGATGGATCTGCACCGGATACGTCTCCTCTAGAACAAGTCATCTCCGAACTCAGGCTAGAGATTAACGACCGCGACCAGGAGATGCTGTGCAACGACGTCGAAATTGCAGGAATACCTGAAGAAAAAAACGAGCGTTGCATACACCTTGCATTAACCGTGGCAAATAAACTGGGTGTAAAACTGGAGGAACGAGACCTAGTGAGTGCAGAGCGAGCCGGATCCCTGCGTCGGACCGAGGAAGCCGGCGCGCCTCAGCGACCGCGAGCTCTCGTTGTGCGCCTGGCGCGCCGCACGCAGCGCGACGACTTGCTGGCGGCGGCGCGCGTGCGGCGCGGCGCCAACACTTCCGACTTTGGCCTCACTGCGGGCACGCGCCCTTTTCACGTCAATGAGCGGCTGACAAGAACCAACCGGCAACTGTTCTACAAGGCCCGCGCAGACTCTTCTCGCGCACAATGGAAGTATGTGTGGACAAGAGACGGAAGAATATTTGCACGTAAGGAGCATGGATCACCGCGGTATCGTATTCGCTCAGAAGAAGATATAATTAAAGTTTTTGGGTAATGTTTATGTTTGAACGTCCATATGATTATAGGAGTAACATTTTTATATTTATCTTATATTATATGGTTGTTTATTATTTTAATTCGTATATAGTGCGATACTGTTTCATTGGATTTTTAATATTATGTTTTGATTTAAGTGTAAAGTTATTTTTTTTACTTCACGACTCATATCCACTCACATTACTCACACTATGTTACAGTTATTTCTAGTACATACTTTATGCGCCCTGGTTGGCGTCACATGACTCTTCTATGCAAGTATTTACTCAATAATAAGGTCATACAAAAGATGTACTCCTTTGTCATCCAATTTATAAAAAACAAACGGTTGTCGATAGGGTTATTGAATCCTGGATCCCTGGGGACGCACCATGACGAGTTTCTTGTAGCGATGTCCCGGTACGATGTGGACATCATGGCGATCAACGAAACCTGGCTGCGAGAGGGGCAGGAGTCTCGCGCGCCAGCGCCGCCAGGGTACCGTCTTCGGCACATTCCGCGCCCTAATAACATTCGATCCCGTGGAGGAGGTATAGGCTTTTATATTAAAAACGGAATCAATGTTCGCCAGATCATACACCCTGCAGCGCATTCGGTGGAACAAATGTAGTTAAATCTAAACGTCAACGGTATTAGGACAACAATTGGTACTGTATACCGCCCACCGTGGCTTGATACTGATATGTTTATTGATGCCATTAGTGAATCGGTCTCGTCTCTCGGCAAATTTGATAACATCATTTTGTTGGGAGATTTCAATATTAATGTACTCAACACACAAGACTTAAACACAAGAAAATTATTTGAGTTTTTGAACTGCATGAACTTTATTCAGCATGTTGACCAGCCGACCCATTGTAAAAAACACAGTGAAACTCTAATTGACGTTATTTGTTCAAATATACCTATCAGAAATTTATCCGTAAATTACATTCCTGACCTTAGTAGTCACGCATTCATCACTTGTGACATATCTGTTAAAAAAGTTAAAAGTCCCCCCCAGACGTTTAGTTTACAGGTCATTGAAGGATATAGAGCTGGACCGTTTCACAGCGGATATTAGTTCTATGGACTTGGAAAACCTGGTGACTGGTAGCGTGGATGAGATGATTGAGATTTTTAACACGTGCTTGCTTGGTCTGTTTAAACGATGCCTGAATTCGGGTTGGCTCCACCTTACGTCTCTCCTCTTATATCGACTGCAAACCCTACACTCCTATCCTATCTACTTGACTCTCCGGTGTCTCGGGCAGGTGCGCTGCTGCCTGCGGCGGGCGGAGATGGTTGGTGCAGCAAAGGCGACGAGGCTCGCATGCCCTGATCGGTTTAGTGTTAGTGGCTGGTCGGTGTGGGTTAAGGTTCTCGTGCTCGGCCGGCTCTTCGCTACTCTTACTGGACCGGTCGGGCGGGCGTGCTTCTCCCCGCTAGCCTAATCTAACATCTCCTCTCCGTCGAGGTCAGCGCGTACGGGTCCTTGCAGCAGAACTGCTGGCTGGAGGTGTCAAAAGAACAGAACAGAACAGAACAGAACGTGCTTGCTTGGTCTGTTTAATATGTACGCCCCTGTTAAAGTTGTTCGTATAAAAGAACATTCTTATCCCTGGATAACCTATACTGTCAAACAAATGATGAAATTACGTGATGAAGCCCATGCTAGAAGTAAGAAAACTACACTTGACACCCATAAAATGTATTATAAAGAGTTAAAAGGAGTAGTTAAGGCAGCAATAAGCAGTGAAAAATCCGCATACTTTAATAAACACATCAATGTTTTTAGAAATCCACGCGCGCTATGGAAGCATATTAACCAAAATGTCGCTAATTTTAACAGAAAAGAATCTGACCTTCCATTTCACTTAAATGACCCAAACAAAATTAACCAACATTTTCTAGACATTCCCGGAAATAATGAAGTTGATGTATCTGTCTTGTCTAGGTATGAATCAAATCGGTTTGGCTCAGGTGTTTTTAAACTCAAACCTGTCACAGAAACTACAATTGCAAATAAGTATTATCAAATCTATTAAATCTAATGCAAAAGGACATGATGGTATTACGCTAGACATGATCATTTTAACATTACCTGTGACATTATCATGTGTTACTAATATAGTTAATAAATCAATAGAATCCGGAGTTTTTCCTGAACATTAGAAAACTGCTGTAGTAAAACCGATACCGAAAATAGGAAATCCTAAAAAATTTAAAGACCTTCGGCCTATTAGTATTTTGCCCTTTATGTCAAAGATATTGGAAAGAGTGGTTAGCATGCAGGTTACTGAATATCTCGAGGCGAATAACATCCTGCCCGAGAAGCAATCTGGTTTCAGAAAGTTTCGTAGCACTGCAAGTACTGCAACTGCTCTCATGGATGTGGTGGACAATATTCTGGCTGCACAGGATGTTGGAGAAGGAACATTGCTGGTGCTGCTTGATTTTTCCCGCGCTTTTGACACCATCAATACTTCTCTTCTCCTATCTAAGCTTTCGTATTATGGGTTTGATAGCTTAACTGTAAGGTGGTTTGCCAGTTACCTGTCAGGGCGCTCGCAATATGTTAAAGTTTGTAGCGACAATGGAACTGACTCTGTTTCGTCTACGCTAGCAGTCAGTAGGGGCGTGCCTCAAGGGTCGTTTTTGGGACCGATTCTTTTTATCCTATATAGTTCTGATATAATCAACAACATTAAGCACTGTAACTACCATATGTATGCAGATGACATCCAGCTCTATACAACTTTTAAACCTAATGAATGTAATTCAGCTACCCATGCACTCGACACGGATTTGGACCGTATAGCCGATTGGTGTCAACAAAATAATTTGGTACTTAATCCTAAAAAATCTAAGTTTATGTTGTTGTGATATTACAGCCCTACACCCAAAAATCGCAATAAAAGGTGACGAATTAGAACGTGTCTCAGAAGCGCGAAACTAAGGCTTAGTATTTGACGGAAGGCTGCAGTTCGAAAGCCATGTTCTGGAAACGATGCGAAGTTGTTTTTACAGGTTAATGGTTTTGTACCGTATCCGCGAGTACCTAGCCGTTGAAATGCGTATCAGACTTTGCGATTCGCTGATTCTCTCGAAGTTGAGTTACGCAGATACAGTTATTGGTGGCTGTTTGTTAGTGAGGATAAAAAAAGTAATACAGCGTATCCAAAATGCCTGTGCGCGCTTTTGCTTTCCCAACCCTCGTCGATCGCATGTCAGTCCATTTTTAAATATAAATAAATTAATGAATATGGCTTCTAGATGTAAATTACACCTGGCTTCACTACTTTTTGGTATAATGAAAAGCAAAGAACCTGGTTACTTGTATAACAAGCTTAAAATCTCACAGCGCGAGATCCGTCATGCCTTATTATACACAGAACACCGTACGACTGCTTTTCGTGGCAGCTTTCGCTTTGCTGCCACAAAATGTTGGAATAATATACCACCACCTATTCGAAATTTAAAATCATTAGCTACCTTTAAAAAGCATTTCAAGAATTATTTATTAGCTTCTCAAATATCTGGATCATAAGCAGTTGTACACATACGCAACGCACATGCACACGCAAGCACACTCAAACGCACACACATACACACGCACACACACTCAAACTTACACACATACACACAGATATACAAGATTTATTTAATTTTTTGTTATTGTATGCTTAATTTGATCTCTCTAAAATGATCTCAAAATAGTAGCGATATTATTTTAGGTATTTGATACCTTTTTTTTATTTTTAAAGTTTTATCGCCTTCGATTGCCATATCTACTCTCCCTGGTCTCACTGAAAACCAGCGCCTGTGGATGTATTACCAACATTCAGAGGCATAAAGCTGAGCGGAGACCATATAGGCCATAATAAAAAAAAAATAGGTTAAGACATTTTCCTTGTAAACTGTTTTTCATTTATGTGCCGAATAAATTATTTTTCATTTTTCATTTTTCATTTAAAACAATATTGCTTATGACTTGTTATCGTGTTAATTTTATGCCTGCCTGCCTGCCTGCCTGTGTCTTTGTGCGTCTGCCTGTAAGTCACACTAACTTTTTCTCAAAAACTATCAAATATATAAAACTAACATTTTGTACCTACCTACACATACAGATATTTATACAGCACAGGAAAATCAATGATAAAATAACGAATTTAAGGAGAAAACCTAGACTTAAGATTAGCTCACGTGATTTTGATACCTACTAAAATCATCTTAGACAGCACAATAGTAGATTGTTCAAAAAGGGACTAACCCTTAAAAGCTTAACAAGCCAAAAAAAATATTTCGGCATCATTTTCCAACCATTTCATAATGCTTAAGTACCTTATTTTGACGAGGCCTAAGACCGTGGCTTTTAGCCTGCCCAAACTCAGAGCTCCCAAAAACGCTTTCTTAACGGAGGCTGTAGGACGGACCGCTCTGCGACCAAGTACGGAATCAACGGTCGGAGTGTGGGATTGGGTATTTTTGTCGACGGACGGTTCCATCGTCAAACCCTAGGAACTTTAATAGATTCTGGAACTTCAATGTTGTGCTCCTCACCGCTACCAGTGTGGCGCTAGCGTCGATCGGCTTGGTCACCAATGTTTATGCTGTACGCGAAGTGCTGGTAGATTTTCCCGTTACTCTAGCCTTAATGATGTCATCCGTCTAGCTTTTAACAGCGCCAATTGTGCAAAGCGCCTGGTCGAAGCTACCTGTGAGTCCCGTGGCCAAAATGCTGGCCTTTACTTGGCACAAAATTAGGCATTGCTATTCAACGTGGCATGGCAATGCTGCCACGTTATTTTGGGCCACTGGCAGCGGTTTGTTAGATTGGTGTAGTTTTAAGTAAGTTTGTAAGTTTGGTCCTTTGTTTTTATTTATTTATTGTGTTTAAAGCACGATTATAGGACTCTTATTTCTCTAAAGAAATAAACATACATTTCACTTATACAGATAAAACATAGACGGCTTACAGTTATGGTTTTGAGTGAGCAAAGATTAATAATAACAACGTTTAAGCAACATAACTTAAATGAGCTTAAAATAGAATATTTATCTCTGACTACCCCTCTGGGAAACAGGCGTGATTTCTTGTATGTATGTTTGTATTTATTATAGAATCTATCGATTATTGTTACTTTAGACTGAAAATTCATTTGGATTAGGCCACCAAAATTGTAAATTAAACTCTAGAGACAGCGACACAGTGACGTACGTGACAAGTGAAAACATACAAGGCATTAGTAACTATCGGTAACTCTCGGAACAGATTTTTTTTGCGGCTTTATCCTAAAATTGGTATCTTTATATGAATCCATTGTAAAGCGTCAATTTATGCTTAATTCATAACAGTACGAATGTAGCAATGAGCTGATAAAAAACCTAAAAGACGCACAATTAATATTGAAATAAATAAACGGTTGAATTAGGAAACTCCTTCTTATTTGAAGTTGTTTAAAAATTACTACTTATATAAAAACTTTAAACACACAAAAATTAAACTTTTGGCGGATAATTGCTCGACATTCCTTTATTTATATTGTTTATTTTTTGTCAGGACGAGCATTAGTGTTGCCATATGAACACTCCCTTTGGGACTTGGATACATGGATATTAAGCAAAGAATTGGTAACTCTAGCAACGTAACTCTCGAGAGCATGATATTATCGCCGGCCAATGCGTTTCATACCTATCGTAAAAATAAGTAAGAATTTGTAATTAGCGTTAATATAAACAGTCATTACCGACAAAATAACATAATAAAGTGATTTAAAGTTATTCCATTCAGCACAAGATGCTGTTTTAAGTATAATCTTGCACTTAAAAATATTGAGGTAAGTTTTGGACACGTATTTTAAGAATGAAAATATCAATATTTGAAAATATGTAAGGTAGGTACGAACGCGTCTTGCTATTTCAGTCGGTCACAGTACAAAAAGTACTGAGTTTGACTGAAGTAGCATGACACGTTCGTACGTTTCCGTGAAAATAAGAAGGAAAGCAATTATACTACACCTGTACACTGTGATTACCGTTGCCAATTCTACTGCATTCGACTGACGGTGACCACAGTGCACATTACCTATTCAGTAAATTTTGTGATATACAAAATTATATGATATTCATTATTTTATGCGGTATTTTATAGCGATTGTTGTTTGATTTTTTATGAAATTTCATCCTATTCTTGTTTTTCCCGCAATACTTAAGACAAAAATGTTCTGACATAAATTTTGATCCGGTACCATGTTGGTACCATTGATAAACGCATGTTCGAATGACGAGGCTGCACCTGAAGAAAACCCAACTTTTCGCGACCAGGTGGTTTGTCTGGTTTTAAAGCAAGCTCTTATTCACTTTTAGTAGAATTTTGTTAATAGAAAGACTATTTACTATGCAGCAATGGCATAGGAATCAACTATCTACGACACACTTGAAAATATTTCATAAATGCAGTATTGCAGTTCTCATTTCAGACAGTTAATTTGGTGTCTTTGATACATGACAGGTGATCTATAAAACGAAACCTAATTGCTTTCAAAAAGACTAGATTTTTTAAAATATTTATTAACCATGCAAGCGGGCTTGCATTGCACGTAAATGTTAACTCTAGTTTAACCCCCAGAGTAAACAGGTTAATTTGTTAAAATTTTCAGTTCTTAAACGAATCTGACATTCTTCATTAATTTATCCTGGAGTTAACGTAGGGTTACATTTACGGGCAAGCTTTCTCGTTTTGCTGCCTTCATCACGACATAACATACATTTGATCTTTAGGTTATATTTAGGTACATAAAACTGGCCTTAAACAGAATCTCTGCCGCTAGGGATACAAAATCTTATTTTTTTTGTCAAGAATATTCTTCTTCTTCTTTACCCCGCGGCGACTTCAACAGCTTCTACCGCGGGGATATGGCGTTTCCACAATGAAGTGATTTCGCCAGTGTCAAGTATATATAAGTATAAATCAATATAGCTATAAAATACAATCCAATCTTCTCTAGGAAGATTGGGGGCAACGTAGTACGGTGATTTGTAGGACAGAGGTCAAGATAGTTTTAAACTCTGCACCACTGCGAGCCCACTTGAAACGAGAAGAAAGATGCCAGATACACGAAATAAGTCCAAGTCTTCTATTACTGTGCAACACAAAGGCATAAAAAGGACAAATCACTATCAGAAAAGTACTTTAAACACCTAAATACACAAAAATACAAAACTAAAACAAATTATACATCGGCCATCTTTTAACGTTGCAAACGGCCTCTCCGTCAAGAATATTGTTTTGAAGAGATTCGCCCAGCAGTTCATATGAAGATTGACATAAGTATAGGGTATTCCTTTCTAATCGCGGCTAGATAATACTTTTATAGGACTGGTGGAAAATCAAGTATCAAGACCTTTAAATCCTATTACCCCGAGCGCGAGCCCTAAATTTGAATTGCCCTTTTTGTCATGAGATTCTGGTAGACCTATAATGATTTCTCATGATAAACAGCCTAAATAAGGTATGCACTCAATGACGGAAGCGTTGTCTGCTAAAGGTATACGATTTGGTCTGGTTATCTTTGCTGCCATCTCAAAAGGAGCGTCCTCACTGAGAGCATTCGTGTGTAATGAGTCGCATGCGGGGCGCGAACATCGTGTGCTGTGTAACCTTTTAACGCTCGACTCAACGTCCACACCACTCGAATATTCACTCGAATGCTCTTAGTGAGAACGCTCCTTAAGGCTGTACGTGAGCAGCTTGGGGCTCTGTCTTCGATTACAAGTGAAAGGTTGTTTTCATCTTTTCGAGCACGATTGCCTTTGCAGCCTAAAACACAACAGTTCAGATAAAACATACGCGAACACAAACAACGTACCTACAATATAATAGTTAAAAACCACAATTCGCTGCGATTTTGTTTGTCACCAGAGGCCCTACTTTGAAAATCGAAGTTCGGAGTTACGTTAGTTCCATCCTTTTCACTCGCCATTTGAGACTAAATCGAGAGAAAGGGATGGAGCTAACGTAACTCAGCCTCAGTTCTGGTGACAAACGGTGCCGGCCTACGATATTAACTTCTTTACGATCGCCTAAAATCAACGCCCTTTCCAATGTGGCAGCAACATAAATGTCAGTCATTAAATATTTTGTTAGGCAGAGTGAGCCACAGGCACCTCGTGGTTAAACCGGTTAGTAATTAATATCCCACTCGGATCGTTGTTTTACAGCGGTGCAAATTCCATTTCAGTTGCATGTCATCATGTCAGCCGAAAGACGTCCACTGCTGTACATAGGCCTCCGCCAAGGCTGTCCGAGGAGCTGTTACGAGGTCGTCACTCCATCTTGTTGGAGGCCTACCTACGGCTCGTCTTCTGGTCCGCGGACGCCACTCCAGAACCTTCTGACCCCATCGGCCATCAGTCCTGCGAGCAATGCGTTGCATGTACTTAATACTTATTAGGTACTTCCATGGTTAATCCTTAGGTAGCGAGTTTGTCGTTAGCAACACGAACCGTAATGTCGATTCTCGATTTTACTCTATGTGTTTCGATAAAGTTTCGACTGAAGGACCTAGCATCCATGGTCTTTTTTTTTAATAAAAATCAAATGTCGATTCTCGTCATAAATTCTCGTATACGTCGATTTGTAAAGCCGTGTCGGCTACGCCAAAAAACTAACAAAACATGTTAGCAAAATATGTTACAAAACATGTTTAGGTACAACTGCACGTCCATTGCGACTTAGGAGTGAACAATGTCTCAGGGAAAAAAACTCGTGTAGGTACCTACCTATAAGCGAATTTTGGCATAGTTGTAGGTTGTAGGGAATGCTGTTTTAAACCACGTACTAAAAATACCTACTGATGTGTGGAGGTGGAGCTAACTTATAGGGGTCCGTTTTTTAGATTTTCGTAAATAAGTTGTAAACGGTGGCCCAAAGCAAAAAATGATTAATCTGCATAAAATTCCCTAATAAAAAGTTTTTTTTTTCTCTGAGGTACATATTTCATTCACGAGATATGGAGTGAAGATTGATTCCCGAAAGTCTAGTCAGGTTTCTATTGTAAGCCCTTACTCAAATGAGCCCGGGTTTTTTGGTGAGTTTAGTGAAGAATATTTATGCTAAGTATCAACATCTAAGGCTAGTTGACTCTGTTTTAAAGTAGGTCTCAAGTTATTAATTATTGTCCGATTAGATGAAAAAAAATATTTCCATATTTTTTTAGGACCTACAAAACCGCAAAACTTTATTTTAAAAGTTTAGTTTTCGTTAACAGGCGAAAACGCTTACAGCCATAGGGTAAGAGCACCAAAAGATGAACGATTAAGCGACTACACCAACTTTAGACAGTTTATATTCAGTGAAAGTAACAAATAACACCCTATTTAAATTTTTTATATGGTACAGTATATGGTCTAGATTGAAAATGACTATTATAAAGCCTGTTATTATATCTCCGTATTTTTCTAAAAATCATTGAAACCAAAAATGTACCGATTTGCCCAAAAGATGAACAGCGTGCCTTAATTCTGAACGGTTTGGGCCCAAAAGCTGAACTAACGTATTAAAATACCTATATAATTTTAATTCTATTCACTTTTAGCAATAAAATGCGAGTTAACGAAATATTCTTTATTTTTTAATTGTTTACATTTATTTAATATTACTTACGTACATAAGGTTCCTATTTTTTATGGTTATTTGTGTCATAAAAACAATGAATTAGTATTTTTTATCAATAAACATTTGCAAAACTACTTAGTTCCTTATCTTTTTAAACAGATAAACCGACAAAAAGTGTTACTTTAACATTTATAATATTAGTAAACATTTCCATAAATACTACTAGTATACTACTACTAGTGTTCATATTATAAAACTATGCCTAAAAGTTGAACGACTGAATTTACTTAGTTCAATTTTAGGACACGAAATTTATAAAATGAACAAACAAAATCAATTAGGTGTTCACATATTGGAATAGAATCCAAAACATGAACTAGTAAATTTAATTCGTTCAAGTATTAGGCACACATTTTTTATTGAACAGTGATAGTTTTCATAGTATTTAAAACTCCAAAATCATTGGATTAGACATCAAAAGCTATGTTCATCTTTTGGTTTAAAGATACAAGAGCATTTAACGATCATTTTAAGTTCTAAATTTTCCATCTGTCATTTCAGTACGATTTATTAAGAAGCTTTAAAAAAAGTACGCCTTGCCTAGTAGCTGAACTCCGTTCAAGTATTGGCTTAGGTATACATTTTTGAAACCATTACTTGAACGGCATATTTCTCGTTAACTAACAAGAAAAATGAAATATCGTATAACTCCAATAAAAGAGTGATTAATCAAGAATACATACCAAGCAAATCCTTCTAAGACTGACAATTATTGAATTTTATACGTAATTAAAAGCTTAAATTTGGAGAGCACTGTCCTTATGTATTTTCCCATACTATCGACGTTTTCGGCGGGAAGCTCCAGAACAACGACCGATCACGGCCAAAAATAATATAATACTATGTTAAGATTTAATGGAGGTGTAAGCAAAGAGTTGCTGTTTAAGAAAAATAAATTCCGAACTATGTAATATTTGTCACGATTTAGTTATGTGATTATTTCAATGACCTTCATAATAGACGAAC
The DNA here is from genome assembly GCA_923062465.1 of Acleris sparsana. Classification (NCBI taxonomy): domain Eukaryota; kingdom Metazoa; phylum Arthropoda; class Insecta; order Lepidoptera; family Tortricidae; genus Acleris; species Acleris sparsana. The sequence continues at coordinate 68,354,839 of OV281285.1, read as the reverse complement.
AGTGTGTGGAAGCGAGAGTGCAGCCTCTTTATGCACGAATACGAGTGCGACAGTGACAGCGAAACACGTTGACGTTGTAACCATTTTGAAAGCTAATGGTAGCCCACGGTAGCCCACTGGCGACAGCGTCTTTTAGTTTTTATTAAAATATTCAGGATAATTGTATAAACGTGGTGTCAAAACCGTTAAAAACAACAATGGTGGGCTGTGCAGTACCTGATTGCGAAGTCAATCATAGGAATAATCCAAACAATGAGTCATTTCACAGGTAATTATGATCCACACATAGTCATTTTTGAACTCATATTTTCAAGGATTCCTAGGTCCAAGGAATACGGTTAGTGGTCTAATAAGTACGATATATCATGTAGTTTTGTGTTTTATGCATATTTTTAATTTTTATATGTAAAATGAAAAGATGTTGTGTCCGTGAAAATTTCCATTTTTTAGGTAGTGATTGAATGTTTGAATCACACTCATCTATCGATAAGTTATCAATATGTCGATATTTCTTCATTCCTTCTCATAATTATTTAAACATTATTCTGAGCGATTATAAAACGCAGCTAGGTAAATTGATCACAGTTTATTATTTATAATTAAATGCAGTGGTCCAGCCTACGACAGGACTTCAATTTTTTTTTATGTTTTTTGTGTATGTTTTAATTAAATCGTGTAGAAAATGCTAAAATAAGCATCTTCTCTTATTTAAACTTTTTCTCTCAGGTTGATAATTACCGAGATATGGGGGGTCCGAAAGTTAGTAAATTCGGTATCTACAAGGCGTTTGAGAAATTTCGATGGGGTGAAAATTATGTCTGTATAACATTCGGTTAGTTACCTATACGTTAGTTACCTTGGGCTTGGGAATGTACATGAAAATTGTCATTTACGTGACGTCCGTCTTAAAGTTGATAAGGATACACAGATCTCAACAAGCCAAAGAATCCTCTACTGAGCGTGACGTTCGGCTTATAGGCGACAGGGATAGACACATCTGAGAGAGCCAGAGAATCTTCTACTGAACATGAAAGTAGGTCCGAACGTAAGTCCACAAGAACTTCTAAGTTGTGGCCAAATAAAGTGAATACTTCCACCGTTTGAAAAGTATATTATTCCAGATGAACTTGGGTTATTTTTTATTTATATTAACCGAAGCGGAGCGAGGACGGGTCGCTAGTTTCTCTATATAAGTAACTTTATTGTTGCCTAGTGCCCATATTAAAAGCCTAGAATTTGTGTAAGACTAAAATTTATTAATTATTTACATTAAAAATTGATTGTATGATATGTCTGTTGTAATTACCATGAAAAGAGTATTATTATAGAAAATGAAAGAATCTTGTGTTTTATTAGTGAAGAATGCTAGTTTTAAGTTCCACGCATGATACAAACAAGTCTTATATAAGCGAGTCTTTTTCATCGATATTTTTTCGATATAACGTACGGACATCACTAAAATTACTCACACACTTGTAAAATCACGCACACGTTGACATTACCGTTTTGGTAACGCGGGAAAAAGGGAGTCTGTTGGTCTATTACGTTAGTTATATAAAGGTCTTTGGATTATTTCGATCGAGTGTTCAGCTTTTGGGTGTCGTTCATCTTTTGGTGCCCCTACCCTATTAGTCTATAGATTATCTGTGCTGTGACGTCATACGGGCCGAAAACAAACATTTGACATTTGACGAGAGCATTTGACATATAGATAAACATTTATATCACTTTATAATAATAATAATAATAAAAAAACCGCTGACGCTGTCTGTCGTGCTTTTTAGTTTTCTCTTTATATTAATTTAGTTTTTGGCCTTTGTGTTTCTTTTTATGTGGTATTTCCATTTTATTTATTTCAAACATCATCCCACAACAAGATGAATAATATCTACTTAAATAAATACCACAACAAAAAAATATCTTAAGCGTTGACAACGTCAACATGTCACAGTCACAGTTCAAGTCACAATTTCTACCAAAAACAATATGATAACTAGATCGAGACAGAAAGAAGCGGACACAAACAACGCACGCCCTCCACCTCTGCCCGCCTCGTCCAGCTCCTCGCCATCGTCGTCGGGTGACGAGTTTGCCACCGCGGCCGACACCAGCGAGTCGAGCGACGAGCGCGGGCCGCCGCCTCCGCCGCCGCGACCACCTGCGCGACGTGGGCGACCACCGCTGCCGGCACGCTTGGGGCCAGCGGGGCATCCCGCCCCGCGCACGGCTCCCGCTACCGGTGGTTTAGTGCGCCGCATGCGATGGTCACAAATTAACAATGAAAATTGCATGCGAGCGTATTACGGGGCTACAGAGGGAGAAACTAACCTCACTGCGTATCGTGATCGGATGCTGCTTCTGTTTCAGACCCTCGAGCCGACCATCACCGTTACCGCCCAACGACTATCGGATCAAGTGCGGGCCATTCAGCGGCTCCGACGGCTGGATCAGTCTGTACTTGATCGGCTCCGCCTGGAATCGCTTCCTATTCGTGCAACCTCCGCTTCGTCACGGGACCCTCCTGCTGCATTATCGGTTTCGATGCCAGTTACCCAACACGTATTGTCAGTGCAGGATGATCCCGTTATCGACGTTGAGGATTGTACGAATATAAGTGTTACTAGCCAGGTAAATGAGCAATTGAGGAGGGCTTTGGAAGACGCGATGGCGCAGTATCGGTCCACGCCCAACTCTAGGCCTCGTCTACCACGCTTACCTGCGTGTAAACGAAATTTGGCGCTTATGGGAGCCTTAAACGCCTTGCTGGTGTCATATTTACAAGCCAGCGAGGATATTATCGATACCCACTCAATTTTGTACTGCGGGGCCATAGCTGCGTGCCGCGTAGCTCGAGTCAAGTTTCCGGATACTGACCGAGCTCCGCGTGCTCGCGGGTCTGTCCCCGCTTGGCAAGTACGAATTGAGCGGCGTATCGATAAGTTTAGGACTCTCATAGCAAAGCTAATCTGCTTCAGGGGGGGCAATGAACGCCCCCGTATCATGCGTTTCGTGAACCAAGCCTTTGCTGGGACCGGAATAAGGCCCCAGCATTATATGGCTTGTGTCACGGAACGTATTGACTTCCTGAAGCAGAAGGTTTATGCGTGGGCAAGCCGTATTCGTCGTTTTAGAGAGCGCGTGGATAGATACCAACAAAACCGCCTCTTCCAAAGCGATCAGAGGAAGGTGTACAGAAAGTGGGAAGGAACTGATCAAGGTGTGAGCGATGGGCACCTACCGGATCCTGTTGCTATGATTGATTTCTGGCGCAGCATCTGGTCGGTGCCTGTCGTGCACACAGAAGGAGACTGGATGTGTGTTGTTGAACACGCATGTGAGGCTATTGAACCAATGGGGCCTATTACTATCTGCCCCGAAGACGTAAGTTGTGCAATTCGAATGGCTCAGAACTGGAAAAGTCCTGGGCCGGATGGATTGCACAACTTCTGGATTAAATGGTTCAAAGCCTCACATGAGTGTTTAGCAGCACAACTCCAAAATGCCCTTGAGATTGGTTCCTTGCCACCTTTATTAACAACTGGTGTCACCTTCCTGCTCCACAAGTCCGGTAGTACCGCGGATCCAAAGAACTACCGACCCATCACATGCTTGCCTACCATCTACAAGCTCCTTACATCCATTTTGAGCACAAAATTAAATGCACATTTTATTGCAAACAACGTTATGGCCTCTGCTCAAAATGGGTGTAAGGTTGGGTCCCGCGGTACTAAGGAGCTCCTCCTCATAGACATGACCATTTGCCAGCAAGTTAGACGAAACAAGGCGGCCCTCTCAGCTGCTTGGATTGACTACAAGAAGGCTTATGACTCAGTGCCTCATTCATGGCTCGAAAGGATCTTAGAGTTGTATAAAGTTGATGCAACCCTGAGGTCCTTTTTAGGTGTGTGTATGAGGCAGTGGGTCACAGTCCTTCGTCAACCAGGTGGCCGAGATGTCCCCTCTGATTTGCCTAACTTGATAAGGATTGAAAGAGGCATCTTCCAGGGTGACAGTCTGAGTCCTTTGTGGTTTTGCCTAGCCTTGAATCCTCTTAGCTCTTTGCTGTCGGATTCTGGGCTTGGCTATCGACTTTGTAGAGAAGCTGAAGTCATTTCTCACTTATTGTTCATGGATGATCTCAAACTGTTTGCATCGAAACGCCAAGATCTTATCGCACTATTGAAAATCACACAAGAGTTCAGTAGTGCGATCAAGATGGAATTCGGTGTAGATAAGTGTGCGGTTATGCATGTTCAACGAGGGAAAGTTGTAAATTCATCGAATTTGCAACTTTCTGAGACAATGACTCTCAGATCTCTCTCCGAAGTTGAAACCTACAAATATCTTGGTATGTCACAGTCTTTGGGTATCGTGGTGGGCGATGTCAAGCAGTCAGTGAAGGAGCGCTTCTTCTGTCGCTTGACAAAAGTTCTTAACAGTCTTTTGTCGGGTGGCAATAAGGTGCGCGCCTTCAATGGCTGGGTGATGCCGCTGCTCACATACTCCTTTGGCATACTAAGATGGACTCAGACTGAGCTGGATGCTCTGGATAGGAGGGTCCGTCTACTGCTTAAATCACATCGCATGTTGCACCCGCGCTCATCTGTTATGAGATTGTACATCCCGAGGAAATGTGGAGGTCGAGGCATTTTAAATGCTAAGAATCTCCACAACCGCGAGGTGTGCAATCTCAGGGATTATTTCCTTAACAATGAGTGTAGGATGCATCGCGATGTGGTTGCAGTAGACAGGAACCTCACGCCTCTCTCCTTGGCAAACGGGAACTGGCGCAGACCAACGGTGTTGAGCACTGAGGACCGCAAGAACATATGGAAGAGCAAGGAGTTACACGGACGCTTCTACCGGGCCCTAACCAGGCCTGATGTAGACTTTTTAGCGTCCGTGAACTGGCTACGTTTTGGTGACCTTTTTGGGGAAACCGAAGGTTTTGTCTGTGCAATTGCTGACGAAGTCATAATGACGAACAATTACCGGAAGTATATTCTGAGGGATGGCACGGTTGACATTTGTCGAGCGTGCCGTTGCCCCGGCGAGTCCCTCAGACATATAATTTCTGGTTGTTCGCATTTGGCCAACGGTGAGTACTTGCACAGACATAACCTCGTGGCCAGGATCATCCATCAACAACTTGCCCTTCAATATGATCTTGTTGATTCTGAAGTGCCGTACTATAAGTACGCACCGGCGCCAGTTCTCGAAAATGGTCGTGCTACGCTCTATTGGGATCGATCTGTCATCACGGACAGGACTATTGTCGCCAATAAGCCTGATATCGTGTTGGCAGATCGATCTCAACGCCGGGCAGTGCTTGTCGACGTCACCATCCCGCATGACGAGAACCTTGTGAAGGCCGAGAAGGACAAGCTCAGCAAGTACCTTGACTTGGCTCACGAGGTGACCGCCATGTGGGATGTTGACTCGACGATCATTGTCCCGATAGTTGTTTCGGCCAACGGTCTTATAGCGAAGAGTCTCGACCAACACCTCAAGAGACTCTCGCTAGATGGCTGGATCAAGGGCCAGATACAGAAGGCAGTACTCCTTGACACGGCACGCATTGTGAGGAGGTTCCTCTCTCTGCAGCCCTAACCACCGGTAGCTTGAGCCCTGCCCCGCTGCCGGCGGCACCCGTAGGTTAGGTTTTTTATAATGTATATTTTTTGTATTAGTATTGTTATTTTACTTTTATATTTGAATGTTTATTATAAAAAACCTAATTTATAGAAAATTAAATAAATATATAATAATAATAATAATCGTTTATTTTCAGGCACTTAAATAACCCATTTATACAAGAGACAGAGCATGAAGGATAACTAAAACTTAAACTAAAATAAAATAAGTTAAAAATATTAAATGAAAAGAATGTTGTAAAACAATAAAATAGGACGTAAACAATAAACTTAAAACTTTAGGTGCAGTTATAACTGCCCGTTAGCTGACCGGTGCAAGTAGACCCAATGTTTTTTGAATACGTCGCTGAAATCATCAGATATCATTGACAGTATTTCGTTATCTGAGGCTCGTAATCTTTCCCAAAAGGCCGCAGAGCGCGCTCGAAGCACGGCAAAGAAGTCCGGCACTCCCGCATCAGCGAACATGCCTTTCGCACTGCAGAAACGCGGTAGTTTCAACAAAATACGAAAAGCATTGTTGTACTGTACTCTCAGCGCGTTGAACGAACGTTTGGTGTATTTGGTCCACAGTTGGCATGTATAAAAACATTGACAATAGGCTTTAAACAACTTATTTTGACCTCGTTCGAACAACGCGCGAAGCGACGGGCGAGCATGTTGCTCCGCGCTGCGAGGGCCCGGCGCTCCCGTTCCATGTCGGCGTCGTCGTTAAGATACTCGGTCAGAACGTGACCTAAGTATTTGAAGCTTTTTACAACCCGAATTGACGAGCCGTTTAACCAAACCGGATGAACGGTCTCCGGACCCTTTCCTGCCCTGAAGACAAGCATTTCAGACTTGACTACATTGTATTTCAAGCCATGTCTTTCCGCGTATCCTTCACAGATGGTTAGCATTTTTCTAAGCCCATTAATCGAGGGGCTGAGAAGCACCATATCATCCGCATAGCTCAGATTGTTAACACAAAGGTTACCAATATGGCATCCGACCCCGACACTCCTCAGCTCCTCGATCAGATCGTTAATATATAAGTTAAAAAGGTCCGGAGATGTAAGTCCACCTTGACGCACTCCACAGTCCAACCTGTAGTCGCTGGACAGTGAGTCGCCCCATTTCACATTATTTACTTGGTTTCCATACCAAAACTTCACCAATTCCACAATTTCAGGAGAAGTGCCAGACTTTAATAATTTACTCCACAAGATGTTGTAATTCACGAGATCAAATGCGCGACTTAAATCTAAAAAGCATGCATATACTGAGGTATCTCTATTTACAAAATAGTTGACAGTATACTTTAGACTTAATATTGCGGAATCGGTAGAAAGCCGTGGACGGAAACCAAACTGTGCTTTATCAATATCAAGATTCCTTGTCAATTCGGGTTGCAAAAGCCTCTCAAAAACTTTACCTACTATAGTACCCAGGGAAATAGGACGATAGTTGTTTAAACTAGACAGGTCGCCGGTTTTGTTTTTTATAATCGGAACAACAACTGTTTTCATCATGCCAGACGGTAGGAAACTAAGGTCCAAGCAAAAGTTAAAGAGGTCAGCCAAAACTCGATAGATTTCGTCACTGGCATAGAATAGGTGTTCTACGGAAAGTCCGTCATGTCCCGGCGACTTGCCGCGCTTCATGCTCTTTACCACGTCAGCCACGTCGGCCGCTGTGAATCGAATCCTTGTAGCGGGCAAAGCCGCCGGGACGGCGGGCACACAGTCCACATACATAGGATTGACTTTAAAGTGTGACGCAAACATGTCAGCTATCAGTTTTGGCTCCTCGATATTATTTACGGACACTGGTAGACTCTGTTTGTAGTTAAGTGATTTAGTCACTTTCCAGAATTTTGAAAAATTATTAGTGGCTCTGCTTATTGTTAATATATTAATTTTAATCTCCTCTTCATTTCTTTGGCACCATTTTAACTTATTCTTAAATATTTTACGACTGTTTTTCATATTTTCATAATAAAAGCCAGCACTAGGGTAGTCAGCGTCAACCCAACATTTAAAATGAAATTTTGCGTTTTCATGTGACTCTCTGACGTGATAGTTCCAACCGACGACCCGTTTCTTTCTAGTTGCACCAGTCAGCGAAGACGAACAGGTACTGATAGAAGAACTCTGTAGAACATTTATAACAGTATTGTACAATTCATTTAACAACGCCTTATGCTTATCTAATTGGCTAAAACACATATTATTATCACAGTCGGTACATAAACTAGAAGAACGTATATTTTTTAACTTACGGTAACAGTATTCTCCATATTTATAAGACAATAATTTATTTTTATTTATCCAGAGCACCTTACTTAATATATTTGGTTGAGTCTCAATTATCTTTTTAGGAACTGCTGTCATATCTAATTCAATAAGCAAAGGAAAATGATCGGACCAACTGACCTCATTATTAATGCGCACAGATCTTATTGCGTCACACGCCGCCTCCGAGACTACGCAGTGGTCAAGCCAACGGCGCGTGCCACTTGCCTCACACACATAAGTGTATGAGTTGGAGTTGACGCCCAGCGAGCTTACGTCGGCACAGACCCATAATTGATCCTTACAAAAATCTAAAAGTTCACGACCAAAACGTGAATTCGGATGTGCGTTAAAGTCGCCCAAAATAAAAAACTTTCATCGTCACAATCATTGATAATCGCGCTAATTATTCCTAAAGAGTGAGTAAACTCAATAAGGTCGACCTCACTGTTGCTATCATACGGCATATACACACTAAACGCTAGGAATGAGTCATCGTCACTATGGACACGCACCGCTATTATTCTATCGCTACTACAGTCTACCACAGTCACATTCCTGAAGACTGACTTTCTCCACATAAGCGCCACCCCTCCGTAGGGTCTTCCGCGCAGCACACCCGCCGACGCGTCAACTGAGGATTTAGCATAACAACCGAAGTCCTTGTCAATTTCATTCATAAAACCAATATCATGTGGCATTAACCAGGTTTCCTGTAACGCTATAAGGTCTACATTTTTACACAACTCGCGAACATGCTGGAGTGATCTCTTAATAGACTTGCAGTTAAGCGAAGCAAATATTATTACTTGTTTAAGTTGTGTATCCATAGTTATTTGTTTTTGTTTACGGATATGCGTCCTGATGGAACGAAGCGCTCTCTATAACGTCGAAAAACTAATCCTTTAGGCCAAAAGTCTTGATTAAGAAATGTAGATAATTGTTCGCTTGTTATCATTATTTTAAAAGAGACAAAATCCACCTCTCTTCGCTGTTCCAACGTGTCTACACTAATGCAATGCTCGTTCATATCTTTTATATGGTCCATGATTGTTTGCGCAGTTGTACCTTTTTTAGCACGCGAAAGGTAAATAGCAGCCCTTGACTCGCTAACTTGAATTTTGCCAGCGGTCTGCAATGTGCCCCTCAAGTTTTGTCTTTTTGTTTTTTTTCTAATGATTTTAGTATAACCATCATTATCCTCTTGTGGGTGGGACGTAGAAAACGAATCATCAGTCACTTTCCTGTTCAGAGCAGTGCTCTCGGCATTTTGGGCCAAAACAATAGAGGCCGTACGGACGCGAGTCGCTTGGCGCATCCCCGTGTTTGATTTATGTTCGACAATATCTCTGTACAGCGGCGTGTGAATCGGTTCCTGGGAGTCGTCACTTTGCGGTGGTACAAACATAGACGGGCGCGGGTTAGAAGGCGGGCGTTTCGGGGTAAACGCATTTTTGTCATTATTTGTGCTGGTGTCAGGTTGTCCAATTTTACTAACGTCATGTGTTTTTTTGTGTATAACATTTCTTATTTCATTCAGATCTGAACAGATGCTGGCTTTCCATTGTTGCAGATCGGTTTTTAACACAGCGTTTTCTCTCGCAATTTTTATTTCGGTTTTCAGAAAGGCCACGTCTTTAAGTAGACGCGTCACGTCAATGTGGTCCATAGTAATGGGAGGAAGTCGATTGAGGTCTCTCGCAACAAATATAGGCTGTAGCTCTGGCGCAACGTCCCTAAGGAGCTTAAGTACATCCTTCACGCTTTTTTTCTTTTTGTCCTCACCCTTTCTCTGTATATATCGTTCTTTTCCTGGACACGCCTTATATAGTTTGCCCTTGCCGTCCTCAATTTCTTCGTCAGTAAAATTTGAAGAACAGATAAGCGTAAGAGTAACATCATCGATTTTATCTATTTTATTCTGCACAAACGTCAGAAACTCGTCAATGATTACATTTTGCGCCATCGCTGTCTTCTATGCACTTGTACCATACACTAGATTACGATATTCATAACTACACCTTGATGCAACTATTACTTTTCGCAGAGACACATTTGATACGTCTACTCGGCTCGAGCAGGACAACTACCGCGATGACCTATTTTTCGGCTAGATGTCGCTAACTCCGCTTTGTGTCCTATTAGTGTACCATAAAATCTATAGAGGGCGTTGTCTTTTCAGTTTCAAATCGCTACTCCGCTTTGTCCTATTAGTGTACTATAAAATCTATAGATGGCGTTGTCTCGTCAGTTTCAAACGACGGCTTCTTTACTGCTCAAGCTCTGATTGGTCAGAATATTTGTTTACACTTAGGACGCTTTGGAGTTTTAAAATTTAACTGTAACAGGTTTTTATTTAATAAACTTTATTTTATGTGTTTTAGTAGCACTTTAACTTCACTGTCGGGTAAAAACTGGATAATTACGTTTTGTTGTTAGTGTTTTGCGGTAATTTAATGTCAAATTAACTATTTTTCACTAAAATCCCTTGCGATGTTTATTGGTGGTTAAATTACTGTTATAATCACGTTAGTTTTCCGAGATAACATTGTCCGTGGTGAGTTGCACTGGTAAGTATTAGACTTTAATGTTTTTATCACTTTTAACTGTTTGGAACCATTTTATTCAATTAAATTATACGCGCCTAATGTTTACCATGGCGTACAGCGCCACCTACGAAACCTCTTTCGAAACCTCGATACTTTTATTAATAAAAATAAATGTTTAAAAAAACAAAAAACCGCCTTCAAAAATGCAAAAAATAACTTCTTATAAAATGATAGGTACCTATAGGTAGGTCAGTCCAACTGAAGTCGGCGTCCCACATTATTTTAAACCAAAAGCCGATTTACAAACAGCAACACAGCTGAGTGACTATTGAAGATGAACAGAGAGAAACTGTCTCTTATGTAAAATCTATATTCATCTCTTTCTACATTTTCTAACTTCGGTCTTTAATGGGCAGTTAAGTGTGTGGTTGTTTGTACCTATCATTAAAATATTGTGGGACGCCGACTTCAGTTGGACTGACCTACCTATAGGTACCTATCATTTTATAAGAAGTTATTTTTTGCATTTTTGAAGGCGGTTTTTTGTTTTTTTAAACATTTATTTTATTTAATACTTTTTAGTGATCCTATTTATGCTGTTATGTAGTTCCACTTTTCAATAAATGAGAAACTATAGAAAATTTCGAGCTCGCCGCAAGCAACGCCACTGGAAAGTTACAGTCATATTTCAACAAGTAAATATTCTTCGTTGTAGTCGCTCAACTATCTTAATCGACATATCTTATCGTTATCGCCACCCTTGAAATAGGTACCGTTGAGGAGTTCCGGTGGCCATCTGTGGTCTTCATCATCAGGTCCACTTCACCAAGTGATACTTTCTGAATGCAAATGCTAGACTTGTTACTAAAAATACTAAAATCGCTTTATGTTTGCCTACAATATTTGAGGAGTTCTCTCAATTCCTCACTGATCCCCTCATCAGATTCCGATTTGGTGGCAATGGGACCACCTCGGAAGTATACCCTATCAAATCAAAAAAGAATTTTCAAAATCGGACCACAATTGACGGAGTAATCGGTGAACATACACAAAAAAAAAAAAAAAAACATACAGTGGAACGTATAACTTCCTCCTTTTTTTGAAGTCGGTTAAAAAACCATGACTTCCACCAGTTTACATGGAAAATATACCTAGTAATTATCGTTATTGTATAGTCCGAGAACGCAAGAAAACATCAATTAAGACCCCAGGGAAATTGTGGATTAGAATGCCCAGTGAAATAAATATGCGAAATACATGGCTAAAACTTGCTAAAAAGGATCCTGACTCTTTATCGTCTATCCATCAGGCACTGACTTGGTCTGAATATATAAAAGCAAATACATTTAAATACCTCATATCATGTACACCTGATGGTTTAGTCAGCTTTGTGTCGAAGGGATATGGAGGCAGAGTCAGTGATGTTAAATTGCTTGAGCATTGTAAGTTTCTTGATAGTTTGGAACCAGGATCTTCCATTTTAGCAGATAGAGGTTTTAAACACATTGAAATGAATTTAAAACAAAGAGGTTTTACTTTATTTAGGCCTCCAAGTGTTATTGTTGGCTCAAAATTGACCAAAAGTGAAACAAAACAAACAAAACAAATTGCTAGTCTCCGAATTCTTGTGGAAAGAGTGATCAGAAGAATTCGTGAGTTTTCGATCCTAAAACCACATTCAGTAGTAGATTTAAAATTGTTGCATTTATTAGACTTCTGTGTAATCACAGCCTGTGCTCTCATAAATTTACAAGACTCACTTCTCAAATAAAATAATAATGTAGGCACCGTAGCCTAGGAGGAGTATATCAATGAGTTTTAAAGTAAGGAAATGCATTACTTACATCACTGGCCACGAGGCACACATATAGTCACACCGGGATTGTTGAGCCACTTGCCACTGTTTGTATTTTGGTTGTGTAATGCAAATCGGGTTAGTCTGTATACTCATATATCCAGTATGTATTACTCGGCTAAATTATGAAGAGTAGCAAATGGCTCAACCATCCCGGTTTGTGACTGTTTCAGTAAAACCACCTGAACCTGTTAATAAGTGTGACAGTCAAATAAAATATGATATCAATACATAATGCGTTTTATTTAATACTTTCATACAACTTAGGAAAAATATTTATTTCCCAGAATAAAACTACCTTTCCCAATAAACTTCTGACATATTTATCATTATAAGTAACAGATAATATTGTTACTTTCTTACTTTTTTCAAAATCACTGCTTGCGACACAAAAATAACCTCGGTTTACTTTTGCACAAAACATTTGAATTTGTACTTGAGCAAAAAATTTTTTTGTTATTTTGTTATTATTGATATAATATTTGAAATTTTTCTCTGTAGAGGGGCATTTAATTTCGATGAGACCTTTTTCTCTATTTATACCATCTGGTGATGCAGCAATCATGGGATACTCGTCAGAAATGAAAAGGCCACGTTTTGTAAATTTTACACCTAATTTTTTTTCTACAACCTCTCTGACTGGATCTTCTAAGTTCTGGCCATGTATTATTGCTGGTGTCTGCACAGTTCTTGCCCCAAAAATCACTGCAACCAGAGATCCATCAACTGTTTTGCACTGGCCTACTTCATAACACTTTGATGCTGTTACTCTTCCATAACGAAGCTCAAACCAAAGACCACTTTTGTACTGATGTCTAGTTAGCATTTCTGCATTCTTCAAGTTTTCATCATTGAAAAGTTTCTTAATTTTGGTTAAAAAACTTTTACAATTTGATTCTTTATATGTATTTAAGAGGTTATGCAATGATAACACTAATCTGGTTTCTGTGTCAAATCATCAAAATGCTTAAAAAACTGACAGGTTTAAATTTTTCTCTTCTTACATTCATCTATAAACTCTGTTAATACACTTGTATCTGGTACAGGATCCTGATGATTGTGTTTGCACATTTCTTTTGCAGTTATTATTTTTAATGTTGATCCAACTTTCGAGAGATTCGATTTTTTCCAATAGCACTCAACTGATGTGCAAGCAGGCTCTTCGCTGCGACGGTGCAGCCACATTAAAATGCAATAGCATGCTTGCAGCCTCCAGCAGCCGCGGGACAATCTTCACAGAGAGCACTTGTTACCTTTTCTTCTTCGTCATCTACCAGTACCGACACTGTATACTGCTTGGAGCGTACCTTGTGCTCCGGACATATTTTACATTTCACAGTGCAGGTTTTAGTATCTCGTTTCACCTGAACGTAACCTATGGCATCATCGCCATACGATTCCCTTGCAGATCTAGTAAGAAAAATAAAGTATTAGTTACAAGCAGCAGTGAGATATTTTTAAACGACTACCTATGTTACACTTAATCCACCTTTTCATGTCTATCATATTGATGATATTTATACCAACTTCACTGTACTTACATAGAAGTCTTGACATTCCTCAGCTCGGCAGAGCAGAAATCTGGATTCAAGGCAAAAAAATTACCGACCATCAATGTGTCGATTCTTGGTAAGTTTGTGCTATCTGCCTTCACGAATCCAACATCCATGATTGCTCTTATCAATAAAACTAGAAAGCAGTAACAATACCACACAGATTAGGTTTTTACTAATATTAAAACAACTACGATCATAACACAACCTCTAAAGTCCATGAGTCATAAATGTCAATGTCATGTCACAGCACAGAAATACAGAATACTTGCAGAATAGTACATTATTGCCTAGGCACGGAAGTAGGCAATTGCGGGGCGAGGATTGGTTTAAACGGACGAGCTTGCGAGTCCGTTTAAAAATACGAGGCCCGCAATTGCCGTTCCTGCCGAGGCATATATAGTGCTTTTTTCAAAAATCGCAAGAATAAAATTATGTTGGAGTAAAGTACTTTATTAAGGAAAGAAATACCACACAATCTATACAGACAATATATTACCTACTCTTTACCGCCTTTTGTTTATGACAAGGAGAAACGCAAGCTTTTTTTTTAAAACTACTCAAGCTATTCGAGATACAGATAAAAAAGTTATATTCCGAACAAAATTTGGATGTAATAAGACTTGTGCCCTCATTTTATTAAGGCCGTTTTCACTTTTTAAAAAGTTAGATACTAGATGGTAATGAAATTTGTATGCAACATTGCGTGCTTGTGTAGCGAGCACGCAATGTTTTTTTTTTTAATTTGAGATCTGTCAGTAAACTATGTACTTCGCATCCCAATATATAGATAGTAATGTCAACTTTTCCTGTCATTTTTGAGAAATAATAATATACCATTGCGAATTTCACACGTATAAGAACCGACATGAAGTTTGCTTAGAGTCCTATGACGTCACAACATGTCCGACAGCGTTTTCAGAGATCAAAATAAAAAATATAAATGAGCAATTTTTAAATAAAAAATATGTAGCCATCTTACACTTTTATCTGAAATCGATAAATATTGTTTTCTTAAGTCTAATACTACAGAAAATATTAATTTATTAAGCCAAATTTAATATGAGGCAAGTAGCCTATTGTGACAGCTCTCGACTTATGATTTTTTCTACGCTTTTTTCAATGTACTGTTTTTCGGGATGTATTCAAGGGATTTGCTTCAAATTTTGAAATGATGTTCTTTTTATAGATTGGCATCGCCTCCCAAAAAAACAATAATAAAAAAAGAAACAACCCGACACATCAAAAAATAACGTGTTGCAGCGGCGTGCGCGCGTTGAAACTGCTACGCGCCGCTGCTACCCTGGACACCGCGGGAAGCGAGGCGCGCTGCACAGGAGCGTCGCGCGCGCCGGTCCGCGACTCCGCGAAGTTGTATTAAATACGGCCGCCATGTATTCCGCCGTCACACTGGGGCATCGTGTAGTTGTATTTTTTCACTAACGCGCGTTAGACACGCGCGCGCGCGGCTTTACACGTCACACCGAACGCAGCTGCAGCGTATGGTGTGCCGGAGCCTTAAGTCGCGTCCGCTGCGCCGTGTTTTCGATGTTTTTAAACATCTAACATGTTTTTCGAACAGAAAAGGGGCGTGGCCAAAAATATTTTTTTTAAAAACACAGAAACATGTTTTCCGTCACGGATGGAAAACATAACCCGCTATCGCTGCGGGGGACGGGGGTCATGTTTAGACTTCTGAAAGTTATGAGTTTAAGTGAAGAACTGTCAAGTAAGGCATTCATTATTTAATTTATATTTTTTTGCAATGGAGTGGAATAAAGAAAAGACGCTGTATTTTATTCAATAGCTAAAGGAGCGGCTCATAATTTGACAAATTGTACTAGGATGACAGTTGTCAAAAGAAAAGTGAAATTTTATGACAAACACACGTTGTTCACACCAAAGTCGCAATCGACGTGCAGTTGTACTTAAACATGTTTTGTAACATATTTTGCTTAGGTACATGTTTTGTAGTTTATTGTTGCAGCGGGCACGCTTTTAACCATAGTACATACCACAGACCATACCCATCATGACCCATGAGAGACATACCCCTATAATTTAACTATCTGTGGTGTTGTGTCTTATAATCTGTGGTCGCCGCCCATGTCGCCGTCCGAGTTAAGCTCTGTTTCTGTTCTGAAGTAAATCCTTTTTAGTTGTTAAATTTAATTTTTTAGTGCATTTTCAATCGAGTTTCAATTGTGTGTTAAGATGACCTGGGGTTTCGTCACTTGTGGCCCTAACGAGGCGCTAGTGGTGTCGGGTAAGTAAAGTGCTATAAATATGTGCACGCTAATTTTTAAAGTGCATTTTCAATCGAGTTTAAATTGTGTGTAAAGATGACCTACACTCACGCTACATAACAAATAATTTTCTAAAGCACAATCTGCTACTAACAAATTGATGTCTCCTAATTTTCCTTGCGAATACTAGAAACTCACATATAAAAAAAAGTTGTTTCCCAAAGCTATATCATCTTAATGTCAAATTCCACCAACCACAACAAGTGTTTAGTGTTAACCGCTGTCAAAATGTATTTAAACTAACAGTCCATTAACATTGATTATTATTTAACATCGTTTGGTGAAATTGGTACTAAAGTCTAATGCTTATAAAACCCGCGCTGCGAATTTTCTATTTGACTTTTTAACAATTGATCCAAGTTTTGATGAGTAATTGAGCAAAGTATTTCAAGGTTTTATAATGTTCACATAGTAGGAAATATGTGTTAAGTGCTCCATCATATCATTTTAATTATACAAGTTGGGATCAATCCTGGTAACATACTCCTACTAATGGGTCCATTAAATTAAATACATTGTGGATTTGCAATAGTGGGCACTGTAAACAACAATTGGTGCCTTCCTCCAACCGTCACAGAGACTTAATACCTGAGAGTAAACCTCCTGCATTGGTTTCCATATCAGATATTAACACTAACTTAAATACGGACATTACACTGATAGGTGTAGTTCGGATGCTTAATATGGCCACTACTAATAACGTAGATACCACTGGGGGCATGTTACATATGGTACCAATATGTGTATTGGTAGCATAGTAGGTTTGGACATTGAATTTGGTGTCTAATATCTGCATTGCAGTGCATAGTATACTTGTCTTGATGATGTGTTTTAAAACTTATGTTAAGGAAGTTTATGCATGTAAGCAACTATGTTTACATGTTAGCAGAAAAAAAATAAAGCAAGTAGATATGTTAGTGTTATGAAAGCAGAAACCTTTCTTAATTAATTCATCTGTGAAACCTACCAAAACATCACCATATTTTCATTAACAAGAATATTTCATTACCCATTGTATTTTCACGGAAAGTGCTTTTCATCAAAGAAATAATATGCATATTTAATAGAAATTACTAACTCAAAATAAATAAACATAAAACAATGATTTAGTGTATAAATAAATAATACTAGCTGTTGCGAACAATTCTGTCCGTGCAGAATAATAAAACATAGCTTATGCTCATCAGGGCTAATGAAGGGTTCTAATAGTGAAAGAATTTTTCAAATCAGTCCAGTTGATTTGGAGCCTATGACAAACAATCAAATCTTTCCTCTGATTAATAAAATAATATTAAGTATAGATGACCATGCTCTAACTTCAAAAGTATGTGGTTATGGAGTAAGAATAACGGAAGATCTGCGCTGACTTTTAATGCCAGCATTATGCTGAGTTGGGTTCATTTTGTGGCTACTTTCTTGTATGTTTTTATCTGTTCTTGGTTATGTTTGTCATGAATAAATGATTTTCTTTATTTCTTTCTTTTAATGGTAAATTGATTTGTTTATAGGAGTGATGAAACATTAAGGTCCTAACCATAGATATCATGTTCGCCTTTTAACGTACATGTTAAAAAAATTACATCTTATTTCTTGTTTATTTTGATAACTATAGTATGTCAAGATTGTCAAGAGTTTTATCTTTACATAGTATATAATGAATTCGTTCCTGCTGTCTGTTCGCTTAGATCTTTTAAAGTACTCAATGGATTTTATTGCAGTGTGCAGCAATAGAGAGAGTGATTTAAGAGAAAGGTTTATATAAGTATAATAAATTCTGGTTTATGTACAGGTGTTACAGAAAACTCACTTGAACCAAAGTGAGGCGCAGGCGGGACGCTAGTTCTGTAATAAAACATACATTTTGCAAGGATTACAAACATTCTAAACAAATGGGTATAAACCAAAATAAATGTCCAGTTAAAGAAGAGTTTTGTCACCATAACAGAAACTGTTGATTAACATCAAACACATACATATTTGATACGAAATTGTAAGTTAGACATCATAAAAGTGACATTTAAATAGCATTTTTGTATACATTCATTTTCGTTTTACCCAAATGACTTTCCTTTAAATACAATATGAATGTCACACTAGTACTTTATAAAAATGATAATCAAATTCTGTTAATCAAGTAGGATTACTGTCATTTAGAAACCTGAAGGTTTTGGACTGTTCACTTAGATTCAAGTGCTTTGATTAACATATAAGACAAGTGGAATGTACGAGGAAACAATTGGGATAGACCAAAAAAAATACTCCGAATTTTAACATTCTAATTCGAAAGAATAGGTAATTTTAAGAGACCAATTTCATTAACTTTGTATATGACCCAATAGTTTTGTTTTAATATAATTATACATATAATTAGCAGGCATTTAATGGACGACATGATTATTTTAAATATGGGTTGGCATTTTCTAATAAATCACAACAATTAAAGAATATTGTATTCCAACAAACTATTCCAAGGTGTTCGCCCAACCCTTAAGATACACATAGGAGGACTTCAAGCCCAAATAGATTAATATCTCAACAACTTGAAAATGCAGAACACCTTTAAAAGCCTGTTAGTCGAAATGGTTTCAAATTAGAATATACAAAAATAATATTTTTCAAATTGTTCATATTTTGAACAATCCCAATTCTTACTATACCTACATAATGTACATACCTACACTGTTAAAGGCACTGCTAAATAAATGATAGGGCTCATTTTATTGCTAACAATGGTAAATGAAAGGCCATTACTAAAGCAATGCAAAAACAGCATCTGTATGTAGTTTAGGTATATATGTATTTGTTCTTCAGTCACTATGTATACATATTAGAGATGCAACGGATAGTAGTTTGGCCGGATACCAGATACCAGATATTCGGCCTGATCACCGGCCGAATATCCGGTATCCGGCCGCCGAATATTCGGCCAGCCAAACGATACATACATTTTAGTTTGGCGGTGGGCGCGTCGTGCAGGTTTCAACCTGTTACGTATTGTAGGTTCGCGCGGACCGTTTTCTAGGCAAGAAACGAGTTTTATTCGGTCATTGTACGGAACTATTTCGTATGCAGTACATGTGCGCCCGCCTATTTTGCTGAATAGATAAGTTTTTTTTGTTAATTTGTTGTTGTTTTCTTGTATACTAACCATTTTTCAAAGTTAAATACCAAGCAGAATAACTATTCGGTATCTGGCCGGATAGTGCGCAACTATCCGGTATTCGGCCGGATAGTAAAATAATGGCCGGATAGGCCGGATACCGGATAGCAACCGGATATCCGTTGCATCTCTAATACATATATTCTAAATCCTTTTCGGTCCCCTCTGTCAGATTATGGAATCGGCTGCCGGCCGGCATTAGACAATCACAATCAGTTGATTCCTTAAAAGACAAATTTAAGAAGTTCTTGCTAAACTCTAGCTCCTAAATATTGTATTTTCTTTTAATCTTCATTGTGTTGTTTTTTTTTTGTACAATATTGTGTTTACATACATACATTACATACATAGTATGAATAATTTGTTCCCTCATAGGCTATTTGTTAAATTTTTGTCATTTTTAATGAGGGGTCATTAGCTTCATCTTTGTGCTCTGCTCTGCGTGTCATATGTGACTTCATGTTAAAATGTGTACTTTATACCTATAAACAACAATTACTAACAATAAAATAAAATAAATTGGTGGTTTTAGTCTATAACTTTTTATCTTGTTGACTAATGAAATGTAACTATGAGTCAGATCTGTCATGTGAATTGTGTAGCATATGTCAAGCTTGAGATAATTTTGTTTACATTGTGCCTACGCTATTCAAGTGCTCAAGGTCGCTTAGCACCCAATAAAGTGAAGTAGCGACTATAGTTTGGGACATATACCTACGATAGGAAAAGTTACATTGACTGAATTAACCTAATTGTTCAAGGTTTCATCTAGAGTGTGTAAAATAAAAACGACTGCTAAGACAAAATTACTTCTAAAGAAACAATGCTTGCTGTATACCTTGATATATCTAGTAACGCAATAGATGTTTTTGCGGAAAAATAACCACAACAATATGTTTCATGCAAAGCGAATTGTTGACATACCTATTCTCAATTTTGAATGTTTACTGCTTTACGAGTTTAATTACCGAGTCTTGCTTTTTTTATAATTTGTTTAAAATAGAGAAAAATAACCAAATTATAACACCCACTAAATACCTATTGGGAATAGTAAATTTACTGGGTTCAATTTAATCACTTAGTAATTAAGTTAGACAGCAAGGATTTGATTTAAAAAAGAAAAGAAAAAACTTCAAAACCAACGGAGTTCCAGCTTAGCTTACAATCAGGAGTATTCTGATTAAAATTTACTTACTACTAATATATACACTAAAACAATGCAGATCGGCTTTGACGCCAATGTTCTACATTATAGCGTGCTGACAAAGGATATATGTTTGGGTTCAGCACGCTTTACTCCTCCTTCCCCAAGAGAGAAATTATCTGAAGGCGGTTTATGTGGCGTCAGAGAATTTTGTTGAGAATGTTTGAAATACCAGGAATATAATTGAGTGGTAATCCAATAAGACGTTATTATAGTTATCAATGTTATGATAATATATAAAACTATTGTCCATACACTGACTTTATAATTAACTATTTCACTGTTTTCAGTATCACTGTTCTATTTAACGCTGTTCATTATTATGTCCTTGATGTCGCCAAAGTCCACGCCTCGTAGATCCACTTCGCTGTCATCCTTCTGGTTCTGGAGTTGTAGATCTGGTAACATGACTGATGACAGTTAATGATGCGTTACTAACTGTCTTCATTATTATTCTCTCGATTTGGGTAGTGCAATTTTGATTGGGAATGATTATATAGGTGCCTTGTAAATTGAATGTAGCAGCTTCGTCTCCGCAAGTTTCGGTCAGAATGGTTTTCTTCTTTGTATACAGGAGCCAATGATCGGGGGTGAGTTTTTGAATAATTTGTTGTTCTGTCTTAATATTTTACTGTTTACAGTTTGCTAGATTTTCCTTAGCTAGGGTAAGTTGTTCAATGCAGTTGCCCATTGGTTGTTGTGTTAAATTCTCGTCACTGCAGATGTACCTTGTCTCCTCAATTTCTTCACAGTGTTTTGCCACTGGTCTCAATCTCTATTTATTCATCAGAAGGTATGGGTATGTGGGAATAATAGTGAAAGTTTGATCGTTGTTAGGGTTGTAGATAGGGATAGGAACAATTTTGTAATAGATATAGGTATGTGTTTTCTTCTATTAATGGGATTTCTAATATGAATGTTAAGCGATTGCTACTTATAAACGATTTAAATTGTATATATTATGTTCAATCTTAATTAAATTTTCTAAAGAAACTGAGTAAATCCAAGAATTATGTTTTTCAATTTCAAATAAACTATTCAGTGATTCAGTTGAGTTTATTAGGGACATATGTAAAGTACCTAACTAACTCAGGGCAATTGAAGTCTCCGTTTCTTGTATAATACTATAAATGGTCCGAAAATCGTTTAGAAATTGGTACATTAAAATTATTAAAATTATTTGGCATTCTATGAAAACTCGATCCCTGATTATCATTGTTTGTTGGGACACGAATGTTTTTATTGTTAAAATGAGGGTTGTTCCCGTTTCTGTTATTCCTAAAATTCCTTACAGGATTTTTTATATCATACACTGTCTGGAAGTTTTGTTCCTCCAAAACAGTTTTAAAGCGTCTTCCATAGTCGTGTTATTCCTAAGTCTAACAAAATTTACTAAATGCGGTGGCAAATAATATAGAAACACATTCAAAGAGGTTTGAGTGTAAATTTCAGGCTTAGCCCTACGTAGCCCTGCGTCTTGGATGGTTTCAGTATGCTGGTCTCTATTTCAAAATTCTAAATAACTCTCATTCCTATCATCCTTAATGCTTCTAATTCTAGCAGTGGTCCTCGGGTCGCCAAAGTGTTGGGAGAGTAACAATTTAAGTTCAACCCAATCACTGATTTGATCCCGTTCTCCTAGTAAATTAGATCCAGTTTCCGCTAGTCTACTGGTAATTACATGAAATAGATATGTATTTTCAGTAGCATTCCCACCCACCGTAATTACTTAAAATATATTGTTACGTACGTGGGGGTAGGTAACTGATAGAAATGCACGAAAACACCGATAATCAAAAGTAGACTTTAATAACGCACTCACTTAAACTGATAAAGACTGACTGTGCCCACAACCGCGGTCCGCCTTTTATAGTTCCCATCCCACGTTATTCCAGAACGGCTTCCATCCACCGAATCTTCCGGAATGATCGATGTAGTTTGCTTCGCCAAGGACGATCGAGACTATTCGTTTCTGTAATGTTCTACGCCTTGCTACCTGCTCGCTCCGTTAACAATGGCGACGTCCTTGGGTCTGGAATGTCCTGCGCATCGCTGTCTCGTTCCCAATAGTGTTATCTCTTTCGCTCTTAGTGGGTAATGAAACGCCTTACCACATCGGCGTAACACTACCCCCTCCCAAGACATGCTCGTCCCGAGCATTATTCGTTCCGTAATATCTCGCCAGTCGGTCAACATGGACAACCTTGCAGGGGCTTCGCTGGCTCCGCTGTATCCGATACGTGACGTCGTTGATTTTAGTGACCGCTTTGTACGGCCCTTCCCAATTCAGCGATAATTTCGGGGATTTCCCTTTTCTTCGCATGGGGTTATGCAGCCACACCAATAAACCTTCCTCGAACCCGACTTGGTTAGTTTTTCGGTCATATCGTGTTTTCATCCTCGCACTGGCTTGAAATCCATGTTTGCGGACGTGACTGTGAACATCGTCTATCCGGTTTCTCAAGTCGCTGGCATACTCGGTGATTGGTTTAGGTGAATCTGGAGGACGTCCGGTTAAAAGGTCTGCATGTAAACGAAGTTCTCTTCCGAAGTTCACGTAAGCCGGAGTGACAGCGTAGTTTCGTGAGTAGCTGATCTATATGACATCAGGAAGAGAGGGATATGCCTATCCCAATCCTTTTGGTGACTTTCAACAACCTTTGCCAAATGTCTTTCCAGCGTCTGGTTGAATCTCTCGACCATTCCGTCCGATTGTGGGTGATATGGCGTAGTTCTGGTCTTATGAATTCCCATGATTCGGCAAGTCTCCTGGAACAACTGGGACTAAAAGTTTCTGCCTTGATCACTGTGAATTTCGAGTGGCACCCCAAATCGAGAACACACTTCCATCACTAATTTCTCCGCTACAGTGACTGCTTCTTGGTTAGGGATGGCAAATGCTTCAGGCCATTTTGTGAAGTAATCCATTATAACGAGGTTATACTTGTTTCCCGAGTTGGATGTGGGAAACGGGCCTGCGACATCTAGAGCAATTCTTTCCCAAGGAGCTCCAACATTGTACAACTTGAGCGCTCCTCTACTGCGTGTTTGCGGCCCTTTGACTGAAGAGCAGTTTACAAACCGCCTGCACCAATCTTCCACATCTTCTCGACAGTGAATCCAGTAGAAGCGTTGCCGAATTTTCATTAGGGTCCTCTTCACTCCAAGGTGCCCACCGGAAATTCCGTCATGGAAGGATCTCAAAACATAACTCACTCTTTTTCTTGGAACAACCACCTGTAGGTGAGCATCCTTTCCATTTGCAGACTCCCATTTTCTGCACAGTACGCCATTATGCATAACCAAACTTTCCCATAGGGCCCAGTAGCTTTTAGTTTCGGTATTCATCGGAGCTACTTCACACCATTTCGGTTTGGGAACGCCTGCTTTGATCCAATCGAAAATGGGTTTAATGTCCTGGTCTTCTGCTGTGCTTGTTTCATGACTTCATTGCTCCATTCTTCACTCACAGTATCAGTCCTCAACATTATCACGCAATCTTTGCCCTCTTGCCTTAAACAATGCTTACAGTCATCCGGACATGGTCTTCGGGAAAGGGCGTCCGCGTTGCCGTGTGATCTTCCACTGCGATGTTCAATGATGAAGTCATATTCCTGTAGTTGTTCAATCCAGCGCGCTACCTGACCCTCAGGATTTTTAAATTCCAATAACCATTTTAAAACAGCATGGTCAGTTCTGATACGAAATTTGCACCCAAGCAGATATTTACTGAAATGCTGCAACGTCTTGACAACTGCCAGCAATTCTCTCCGAGTGACGCAGTAATTTCTCTCCGGCTTCGATAGTGACTTACTGAAATAGGCGATGACAACTTCTTGATCTCCTTTCTTTTGTGACAAAACTCCTCCAACACCAGTATTACTTGCATCTGTATCAACAATAAAATCATTCTCAGGGTCTATCCCAATATTGGAGTTTCACAAAGCCTCTGTTTGAGATTGGCAAAAGCTGCTGCACACTGATCATCCCAGTCAAATCGTCGTTTTTCTTCCGTAAGCTGGTGTAAGGGCTTCGCTATGTCTGAGAAGTTTTTCACGAATCTTCGATAGTACGAGCAAAGTCCCAAAAAGGCACGAACTGCGGTCTTGTTCTTCGGTGTTGGCCAATCCTTAACAGCGCTTATTTTCTCAGGATCTGTCTGGATACCGTACTATTGAAAAGTGAGCATTTTTTCGGACTGAGTTTCAGGTTCGTATCTCGCAGCTTGGCCAAAACTTGCTCCAACTTTCTAAGGTGATCGTTGAAGTCTCTTCCAACAATTATAATGTCATCCAGGTAAACCAGGCAAGTCTCTCCCAGAAGACCAGCAAGTATTTGTTCCATCAATCTTTCAAAAGTTGCTGGTGCATTACACAATCCGAACGGCATAACATTGAACTGCCACAGTCCCTTTCCGGTTGAGAAGGCCGTTTTTTCTTTATCTTTGTCCTTGATTTCCACTCGCCAGTAGCCACTTTTTAAATCTAACGTGGAAAACCATTTCATTCCCTTTAACGTGTCCAACGTGTCGTCGATTCGTGGCAGCTGATAACAATCCTTTTTGGTTACATCGTTAAGTCGGCATTAGTCAACACAAAACCTCATGGTGTCGTCCTTCTTCTTTACCAAAACTACCGGTGAACACCAAGGACTTATTGATGGCTCAATAACTTGGTTCCTCTTCAGCGTTTCAATCATATCTTCCACTTCATTTTCTCGAGCTACTGGAACACGCCGTGGACGTTGTCGGATAGGCATGGTTCCGCCAGTGTCGATCTCATGTTGTACAACTCCAGTTCGTCCAATATCACCGTCGTGCGCAGAGAAAACATTGCTGTAACGCAGCAGTAAATTACGCGCCCTCAGGAGTTCTTCCTTTGTGAGATTGTTCTTGCAACCATCCAATAATCCTGTAATGTCCACTCCTGTACTTGCAGGTTGTCCGCTTCCATTCGATCCCTGGCAACTTCGTATCCAAGAAATTTCTTCGCAAGTCCTGATAAGGCTTCCTTTATTAAGGGTGTATTTAGTGTCGCTTGGGTTTAGAACCCTTATAAACGCTGCAGATGACGTTGTCACAACCGTGCGAGCGGTGGACTACCATAATTTTTTTGTACTAATACACAGCGATAAGATCTTCGTCCTGCATAGTGTGGTAATTTCACAGGAACTAGGGCTTGCGATCTTGGTTGAAGAATGGTCCTTCTAGCGGAGTAGACTTGTCCACTTACGCCACCTTCAATAGGGATTTCATCAACACCGAATTTTAGGACTCCGCCTTTTAAGTCGATTTTGCAGCCATGTTTTCTCATAAAATCCAATCCAATGATGCAATCGTCAATGATGTTAGCAACGATGACTTTGTGCCAGTAGTTCTTTTCCCCAATTTGCACCTCCACTTCTTGCTCCCCAGGACGGAAATGTACTGGCCGCTAGCCGTTTGCAGCTGAAGATGCTTGGGTCGTACTAGACGATCTCTAGTTAAATGTATCAGTAGTCGAGAACTGATCACAGTCCGAGAAGCTCCGGTGTCGATAGTAAGGTGACATGGTACTCCACCAATTTCTCCTTTGACGACCTGACTTTTCCCATCGTTCAACTGTGAGATCGTAACTGGGACATTTTGACCACCAGCCAGCACTCGTCCCTTAGACCTGGCTTCTACTCGTTTCCCTGATGCGGCTCTACTGCATCAGAGCATGCTGACCTCTCCGTTGGGCCTGTATCTCGTTGTGTCCTATTTCGTTTCGGGCAACAAGATTGTAAGTGCCCGCGTTCTCCACACCAATTACACCTGGGTCCAAATTCACGTCTCAGGAGCAGTTGGCTCCCTGGCCGAAACTTCTCGCACCCTAAAAGGCCTCTAGTCCTGGCGTACAGCTTCCACTTCCAAGGCGTGGGCAACTGCATCCTTCAGGCTCCCATGATGTCCTAGTCGCACAGCAGTTCTGACTTCCAAATCACGGATTCCGTCAATGAAGATATATATATATATATATATATGGGTGATTATACAAAATTTGGGTAACTCAATGTCATTAGACAATAAAACGATGTTTTATTATATATTATATATTTTTTTAATTTTATTTGAAAACAATTAAATGCCTTTTATTTGGTCACTCAATTTCAGCTATTCATTTTAAATAAAATGTTTGTAAATTTCCACAATATATTCTCAAAACGTCAGTACTTTGGCATGTCACAATCCCAAAAACGCGCAATCAGTTGGCTGTATATTAAATATTACCTTTAATTTAAGCAAACATACGGTTTCACTACAATCTATGATGTAGTTAACAATATATATCACAATTTTTAAAATATAATATTCTTATCGTATTTTTTAAAATAATAATAAACATTGTGTTCAGTTTTATTCGTCAGTCCGCTGTGTGTTGTTCGAATTTGAATTTCCCGCTAAATATTGTCGACTCAAATTCAAATCAGTGTTAAATTTCAATGTTGGTAGTAAAGTTAGCTGCAGACCGCGCCATTTTACGGTCGCCATTACTGTGCCAGTGCTAGCGTTGTGTTTGTCACGTAAACACGTGCCGTTCCAGTGAAAATATCAGTCCTATGGTGAGTCGTTATTTCCTTATAAACCTGTGTTATATTTTAATTTATACATAATTAGCTTTGATGTGTTAAAATGTAGCTTGTTGATATTCGCAAATATCAAAATAAACGTTGGGCTTGATGATAACCTCAAATTCATGTCATTTTCATCAGTCCGTTGGCGTCAGTCCTTTGTCTGATATTGTGCCAGAGGACTGACGCGTTTCCAGAGTACTGATATTTAGCATGTATGTAAGCATTTTTTTCACTTATTTCAGATTAAAAAAATATGCCGCCTCGTAAACAAACACAAAATATGTCTAAGGCGAGAGAAGAAATATTAAAAAAGAAAAGAGAAGCGGAAAAGGCTCGCTTAGCTAGAATCAAAAGCGACCCTGTTAAATTAGCCGATTACAAAGAGAAACAAAGGTTGCAGTATAAAAAAAAGAAGGAGAAGGGGCAACGAAAAAAAGCTGGGCACGGAAAGGGGGCACCCGATGGTGTAGGGGCGACGTGTAAACGAACAGCAGATCAAGTGATTGCTACAGGAGGAGATATAACTAACTTGAAGGAGTTTGCTTCTGTTATCCGCGAGAGATGTCCAGGTATACAAGTGAATGTGATTGAAGGTTGTGAAATCGAACAGATGAACACCTTGATTAACGATAAATCGTCTCAAATGATCGCCTTTAAGGGAACACTATTGGTGCATCAGGTGACCGGTTCAGCTTACATTCCCAACCATCTTACCATGAAGTCACTAAGTTGTTTCTGCGACGCTGACGCATGCGGTCATTTCAGGCTAGGAGCTATTCATTATCAGACAGAAATGCCAGCTGAACATGGTAGACGTATAAATACTTCTACCGTATTCTCAGACTCAGAAGATGATGATATACCACTATCCACCTACGTAAGAAACATTAATGACCACTCTAAATTAGATAGCAATCTATCAACACCAGGAGTTAGCGGTTGTTCACAACAGCAAAGTCTCTACAGCAGTGGTGATTATGTCTTGGTCAAATATGTCACAAGGAACACCGAGTATCGTTATGCAGCAATCTGTTCTTCTGTTGATGATGAAGACGGTGAATTGAGAGTGACTTTCCTCAAAATTTGTAAAGAGAATGGCACTCTGTTTAAATTGAATGAAAGAGATGTAGCAGATGTTTTGGTGGATCAGGTAATAAAAAAATTACCTGTACCAAACCTCATTACAAAAGGTAATAGAGTGTTTTACCAATTTAAAGAAGAGATTGATGTTTTTGAAAAGTAATTATTGTAGTGTTAAACTATTTTCAAGTATAAATTTTATTTTTTGTTGAGAAAAGGATCTCATTTTTATTACATGCCTTTAAGGCATAGATTTTCATAATTTTAGTTCCTATTATTTGTTGATTTATTTGAAAATGTACACTGATAAGTTATACGAAATCAAAGTATTATAAGTTAAGCAACATAACGATATTAAAAATGTCAGAAGGCTGTTTTGAAGACTGAGATAGTTTACTTAATTATAAATTCCATGTTAATTGGTACCTTTAAGGCTGAAAGAGTCATATTTTTGTTTTATTTGTTTTTTGATTACTTAGTAAATGTATAAGTTAAACTACCTCAAAGTAGTATAAGTTGAGTAATATAACGTTATTAAAAGTGTTATAAAGCTGTTTTAAAGATGGAGATAGTTCTTTCTTAGAGTAATATATATTAATATTTTTTTAATTATTACTTAAGTGAATAAAGACTCAAAATATGTGCCATTATTAGATTCTGAGAGATTTCTTCTAAATTTTAATAAATGTCATACATATCTTATGAACTTGTGTTTTTTGTCAGTACTATGTCACCCTCGTCAGTCCCCTGGCAGTCAAATTCAGAAAAATCTAAATATCTCTGAATATACTTGAAAAAGTGACTGGCCCGAACACGAGCAATATATGCATTAGATTAGCTATGTTATAAACCTGAAATCGTGAAAATTTTATTTAAAAAATATTGTAAACAAAATATCCTTAAAAGTTACCCAACTTTTGTATATTGACCCTTTATATATATATGATGTAATTGAAGTGAGCACTAAGAAAGGATTTTAGGGCGTCCTCTAGTGTACAGGGTGGTACTCAACCACATATTGAAAGGGATGAAATTTTAGGTTATGTTATCAATAAAACTTTTATTCTTATTTTTTTTACAGGTTATTTAACTTGCACTGCAAAAATGTCATTGTTTTCATAAAACAAGACGTAAAACACGATTTCTAAAAAAGAATAGGTATTTTTTTTTGCTTATTATTATTCCTCGTTTAATTAAAGATAGTAAAATATCTAAAAACGTTACACAAAATAGTAAAATATCCGCAAAAAATTGAGAAACTGTGATTTATGAAAACAAAATGATATTTTTGCAGTATTTTTTTATAACCTTAACTTTAGTTAATACTATTCATTTTATTTTATCTTTTTTGGGCAATTAGATCAAAAGTTACACCGTCACAAGTAAGTGTACTACCCGAACTTTATTAAAATGTTTACGAATGTGTAAAAAAAAACCAGTGGCAAAGAAAACATTTAAAAACTGTTTTACGCAACCCAGATATTAAAAAACTGCCTTAGACATACCGCGAGGGCTGATCGCAAGACACAGTTTCCTTTTTTAGGAAGTTTCGTATGCCCCACGTATTTCACCTTTTTTTCAGTTGAGTTATTGGTGTTGTTGAAATAATAATTCCTTTGCCATTAATTTCCGTCTAATGTGAAATATGATTCGTCGTTAATTATGCACAAGACGTCGTTTTTAGCGTGGGATGTAGGTACTCGTACCTTTCACCAAATTGCGAAGCCGGATTTTTTGAATAAATTATTGATTTTCAGACACAGTCGTTTTGACTTTTCTTGATTGTTTTTCAATGCCCATGTCTTTAAGATCGTTTTTAATGTTTTGGCGGTCGTATTTGAATTTTCTTCCTAGCTCTACATGATTTTGCGACACGGCCGGCGGACATTTTCTTTCTGTCAGTAGACTGGCTTAAACTGGAAAGTCTTCCAGAACCGGATTTCTTGTCGTTTTTCTGAATGAGTAGGACGCTAAAATACTATAAAGTATGCCTCAAGTCTCAATCTTTTGTGTCAATTGCTCCACGACCTTCGCATTCGACAAGAGGGGATGTGTGTGTATCGAAGAACAGAAAAAAAGTTTGGCGACCGATTTTTTTCCGAATTGCCATGATGATTGTGAAAAAACCGTACGGACAAGAAATTTGTCGTAAATATTTACTTGACTTGTTAAACAAACAAAAGACAACTCAACTTTTTACGATTTTAAGAAATTTAATATTTTAAAAAGAGATAAAACTTTGTCTAGATTTCACTCCGAATAATATTTTATCTTTTTATTTAGAAATATTATTACAAAGCCCGTTACCAGGGGGGTTACAACCCTACATATCTAATCTGTACACCAAGTTAATTCGACAAATTTCTTATGAGGAAGTTTATTTCGATATGTAGGTAGCCTGCTACGCCGGCGATACGTGGACATTGGACAGTGTGTGTTTAATAAGTCATAGAAGCCACATGCACATACGAGTATGAGTTTAAACAGGAAACATTACCACTGTCCCGACTTACTGATATGGTACTATCAAGATGGGCCTTATTGTACTACAGTACCTACCTATTTCATCCGATAAAATGTGAATGTGCAGGATGCTGCTACTCGAAGCCGCTGCTGGTGCCGGGCGGGCGCGCGTTCGTGTGGCCCTCCATCCAGCGCGTCCAGCGTATTTCACTCAACACTATGACGCTACAGGTCGAGTCGCCCACTGTCTACACTAGCCAGGGCGTGCCCATATCTGTCACCGGAATCGCACAGGTAACCTAATAAGTATACCATGATTTGTATTATATGCATATATCTAAGAATATACTACATAAGCTGTTTGAAATATCTAACTGCATGAGAATGGAACAGATGTTTACAAAGTATATAACAAAAATCTTGGCACTGGAATATCAATGAGTGAAATTGGTTTCATTAAACCCGTGGAGCGCCCTATGTTTGCGCATAACGCAATAGTTTTAGATACAACTCTAACGGTCATATAGAGATGACAATTCATTGACTTTATTTCCGTGAAAAGGTCGACAGGTTAATTATAATTCGAACGGTTTTGTGAATCATCGTAGGCCGTTAATTAATTGTAGTGTCAATAAATTAAGCAACACTTTGCGGCTGGTAGGAATGACCAACATCTAACCTAACCTAATAGCAGTTGTGTTCCGGTTTGAGGATAAGACAGCCGGTGTAAAGACAAGCATAGAGGCATTCCATCTTAGTCCACAGGGTTGGCAACGCATTTGCAATGCGAATGCTAATGCGAATGTCTATGGGCCACAGTTTCCACTTACCATCAGGTGGTCTGTGTGCTCGTTTGCCTTCTCTTTGCCGTAATAAAAATCACTAATAAGAAACTTTGTTTTATTCACTATATTTTAATTTAATGTAAAATGTGGGTCATTTAATATTTATAGGTGAAGATTCAAGGCCAGAACGCCGAGATGCTGATGTCAGCATGCGAGCAGTTCCTGGGAAAGTCGGAGCAAGAGATCCAGCACATAGCCCTCGTGACCCTCGAAGGGCATCAACGTGCTATCATGGGCTCCATGACTGTTGAGGAGATTTATAAAGACAGAAAGATGTTCTCCAAAAAGGTAAAGTTAGCTTAAACTGTTATTGTACTATACAGGGTTATTGGTAAGTCGACCTATTCCCGTTAGGAGGTGATAGGGGTGACTATTTGCGATAATTTTGACCCCCATATGCATTATGCAAAAGTGAACCATTTTTGAGTTATCGCGATTATTCGTTTTTTTTTAAATTAGTCGGAAATTCAACTTGAAAAATTTATTACAAAAAAAGTATCAATTTATATCTTTTTTTTTCTTCTGATTTACAAAACCGATTAAACACTGGTTATTTCTCAATATTAAAACAATAACTATCGGTCCAAATTTGAAAAAACGAGACGGGAAACGAATTTTTTTCAATATTTTTTGCGATCGCTTTCCACTAAAATGCCTTTAAAACAAAAAAAAAACGTTATGAAACTTGGCTTGCAGATTATTTTAAAAACTTAACTGTTTTCTTAGCTCTCCAAAAACGCATAACAAGTAGAAATTTATTTAATAAAAACCTGAAAAAATAAACATCACAATGGAAGCGGGCGGAAACAAAAGTCGCAAATGCAACTTCAAAAATTAAAATTAAAAAACATACCAAATTTAAATCATACATTTTTTATTTGCTTTTGTACAAGATGAATTTATTGTTCCTATGCAAAATTAAAAAAATAATATCTGTACACGTTTGAGAATGCGAGGCCGAAAACTAAAAAATACATGTTTTTTTATCAAACTCCAACATAAATTACACGAAAACAGAAAAATTTACCAATACATTTGGCGTGCAGATTACACATAAAACATTGACGTTTTTCCAGCTTTCTAACGAGCTATTAAAACTAAAATGAGTTTTGTTAAAGATTGCTGGAAAAAGTTTATCACAAAGGAAGCAACAAGGAAGTCACGTCCGAACAAAACTTAAAATTGACTAACTAAATCTATCAAAACTAACTGTTATACTCGTAAACACAAATAACAACATTAACTTATGTAAAAAGTTACAAAATTAAAACTAATAAACAATAAAATTAAAATAATCAGGATTTTGATAGTTATTTTTCAAAATGGCTACCTCCATTTCTTATTCTCACATAAGTTAATGTTGTTTTTTTAATTTTGCATAGGAACAATAAATTCATCTTGTACAAAAGCAAATAAAAAATGTATGATTTAAATTTGGTATGTTTTTTAATTTTAATTTTTGAAGTTGCATTTGCGACTTTTGTTTCCGCCCGCTTCCATTGTGATGTTTATTTTTTCAGGTTTTTATTAAATAAATTTCTACTTGTTATGCGTTTTTGGAGAGCTAAGAAAACAGTTAAGTTTTTAAAATAATCTGCAAGCCAAGTTTCATAACGTTTTTTTTTGTTTTAAAGGCATTTTAGTGGAAAGCGATCGCAAAAAATATTGAAAAAAATTCGTTTCCCGTCTCGTTTTTTCAAATTTGGACCGATAGTTATTGTTTTAATATTGAGAAATAACCAGTGTTTAATCGGTTTTGTAAATCAGAAGAAAAAAAAAGATATAAATTGATACTTTTTTTGTAATAAATTTTTCAAGTTGAATTTCCGACTAATTTAAAAAAAAACTAATAATCGCGATAACTCAAAAATGGTTCACTTTTGCATAATGCATATGGGGGCCAAAATTATCGCAAATAGTCACCCCTATCACCTCCTAACGGGAATAGGTCGACTTACCAATAACCCTGTATACTTGGTACCATGTCTAATATTTAACGTAAAAATCATTACCGATTTTATTTATATTTCATTATTACCAGAGCTATTCATGTTACGAAAAATTCTAAGGAAAATAACAGATTCCGATTTAGTTATTATTACTTTTTAAGCATTATTTTGCAATCGGAATCGCCATTTGATGTATGTATGTAGGTATAATGCGCAAGAAAAGACTTCAAAAAAACAAACGGATCCGTTACGAGGTGATACGACAAAGGTCCAACATCATTGCAAAAAAAAGTAAACTAGAGTGACCGTAGAATAACAGTTTAAAAAAATCCCGTCTGTTTTAGATTTCAGGATACTACACAAAAGGATTTGTAAAAGTCGTCACTAAAATATTATTTTGAGTTTATGAGAAGTAGTTCTTTAATTTTGTTTTCCGAACCATCATTATGGGTGTGTAAGGGTATAAAGCAAAATAAATGTCCAGTTTAAAGTGAGTTTTGTCACCGTAACGAAACTGTCGATTAACGTCGAACATACATTTTTGTAACGAAATTGTAAGTTAAACATCATTTAAGTGACATTTAAATAGCGTCTTTATGTACATTTATTTTGGTTTTTATTCATTAATAGAAAAGAGTGACTATTTACCGGGTTTCCCGGAATGCAGATAAAAATGAAGTCAGTTTATTATAAAGTCCAGAGGTTTTTTTGGGAAAGTCGTCTTAGTTTTTTCGGGTTTTTGGGAACCTATATTTATTTGGATTTCGATCAATCAAATTCCTAAAATAACAGCATTTTCGAAATTATCAACCCCGAAAATCCAGGCATTAACCATCAACGCCAATTTTTCAAATAAAGCATGTCCGCTATCTTGAAATCGGATATAGACATAATTTTCATAACTTGCAACATTTAAAATGCTGAAAGTGAGCCATTACTATTTTTTCAAAAACTCGTGGTCGCTGTCTTCATATTATAGTTAGGGAGGTGGCGAGCAAAATTTCTATATGATCAGCACACATGGCAGACGTAATAAATAGCGATAATTATACCCTAAGAAACATCAAGGACCTCGTCCACCATGGTAGCGCTGCGTTGTCAATTCACAGCGTTTCAAAACTGTAAAAATAGTAGATTGTACAACAAGGGCCTAAAACAAAACATTTTGTCCAAGGCTTATGGTATCCATCCGAGCCGGTAGGCGAGGAAATATAACAGTGATAATGTAAAAAAACTTACATGAATGAGAATCTATTGAACTGTTTGCCGCTTCTCCGGACTTTGAAATTTTCATACGTATAAATAAATTTTCTTGGACTTGGCGGCAATGTCTGTGTAATAAGTTCTTTTGCATTTTTTCCATTAGTGTGTTAGGTGTGAGCGTTTTTTCTTTTTAACTAAATTGCGTAACAACACAAGTTTTGCTAAGAAATCAACTGCCTAATTAATAGTCCAAAACTATAGACAAAAACCTAATTCACGGCAAAAAAAAAAAAAAACTGCGTGCCTTTTTTACTTAGGTCGAACGCAATACTGTCAAATCATACGTTGATTATGTAATGTTTTTGTTAATAATGCTTGTTTTTAATAGTTTTAAATTTATTTTTTGTTAGATGCAACATAGAAGGCAAATAAATTAAAGAAAATGTATTCAAACTACAAGTTTATTTAATGCAGTCACCTCGTCTGTCTGGCTGTAGGGCTTAAATGTCTTAGTCTAGACAACGACAACACTTTATGCACTAGTGCATGAAATGCGATTTTATGCGGCCTATATCCAGCATAAAGAAGGACTTTACGAGCATGAGAAGTGAAAAAATGTGTTTTTCCAAAAGCTTGACTCGGACGTGAAACCCTTAGAATAATAACACATAGAAACCTAGTCCGCGCACCAAAACCGTCAGACTTAAACTACACCATTCTGGTGTACTCGGCGATCGCCGCCTGTCAGTCGCAATCACGTCGCACAGCGTCAACAGCTCCCGGATTTTTATTGATTATGACGATTTGTATTGTTAATGGGTGCCACAACACTTCAGACCAAGAAAATAAACACTATAAAATAACATTCCACGTGTAAGTAATATGTTTTGACTTGTTGTTTTACGTAAAACATTCACTAAAATATTAAATTATTTTCTAACGACATTACATGAAAATGTTGCCATTATAACGAAATTTTCCCCCTAAATTGTTATAGTAAGTACTTGTTCTATTTTGTGATATTCTGTGGTACGAATTGAATTACTTGTTTTTCTCGTTCAAGATTTCCTTCTAATCCGATTATTGCAGCACGTTGGATTGAAAAAATTAGGCTTAATCGAAATGAAAGCTGGTGGAAGCCGTCTAGGAGAACAAAAATATGTTCTGTACATTTTAATGACACAGACAAATATCTTACTAAAGGTGGCTTGTGCAGACTACGTCTGGACGTGGTTCCTACTAAGGTGATTGCGAGTATATACTGGGTGTCCCTGGATAAATTGAATTTTAGTCCGCCAAAAAACCACCGGCCAAAAAAGTACCTTAGAACATTTAAAAACTACCTACTTAAAATATGATATTTTATGCGAATTAGAAAGAGACAAAACATTTTCTTAGGACATAAGTGTTCATAAACGTTTGTATTATTACTAAGTAACTACAAAAAATGATCGAATTTAACAAAAATGATTATATGAAAAAGTCCCCTAGTTTAGGGGGAAATGTAATCCGCTAGCAACATTATTTGTTAACCTGTGTGCGTGTTGTCGTGTGTTAGTACGCGTTGATTACGCCCACATGAATCCATTTTGTGCGACACTTTTGACGGGTTGGCTGTAGGAAACTATCATTCTATGTGTTATTATTCTAAGGTGAAACCTTGGCGGACGAAAACACTTTTTATAGTAATCTGTTTTTTTTTTTCAGGTCTTTGAAGTGGCATCAAGTGATCTGATCAACATGGGGATCACTGTTGTTTCATACACCCTCAAAGACATCAGAGACGAAGAGGTTAGCCCTCCTTTCTGTCCTAGCATTCTTTTTTAATACATATTTAATTACAAGGCATAGCTATCATAAATTTTGCATTATTTTCGTGTGTTTTAAACAAGTGTGTAGTGTGAATGTACACGCAAAGCCGCTTCTCAAGTGTCTTATGTAGAAAACAGAGCTCAATTTCATGGTTTTATACTGTGTGTGTACTAGGATTCTGGGGATTGCACCAGTATGATGGCTATGCAAAATTAGTAACACTTGAACACAATTGAGTAGCATATTTTTTCTTTCATCGTCATAATTCATCGTTCAAAAGAAGCTAAGGTATGTCGGTTCATTACGCGCAATTGGTGCTGTGGTATTGTGTCAATGTGTTATTCTACTAATCATTAGAAACACTTGCGTTTTTGCCATAGAACTACCCTTCAAATATCATTTATCGAATTATCCACCTATGAAAAAGTTCTTAACCAATTTAATAGCCTAGTAATATTATACATTTTACCTTGCAACAGGTCGGTATCCGGCATTTTTAGATATGTTCTACAATAAACCCAGTGTCAGTATATTTAATAAAAACAAAAAACTTAAGAGCAGAGCCCGCAGCATCACCCCAAGTACGAAAAATTTGATTTTTAATTAGGGCCTCTACATATGAAACAAAAAGTGGCGGTCCCTTAATTTGACAATGTTCACCAGAGTTGACGGTGAACGAACTTTGTTCACACTAATGTTTCTATTGTTGCTTCATTTTATGCTACTTCAAAATCAAAAAGGCTTTGAATCCAAATATTTTATGAACTCAGGAAAAAAACAACAACAAATATTAAATATCATAAAAGAAAAGAATTGCAACTCGGAAATAAAAATTAGAACGAAAGGAATGGAAAAGTACAATATGGGTATGCCCTGTGTAAAAAATAAAATCTAATTAGTCCGTCAGTAAGATTATTAAATAATATTAAACACATATTTTGTGCTTTTTCAAATCAATTAAAATTGACAAATAGACGCGCATCAAAGTTCGGGAGTGGGGGCTCGTGACATTACATAGTGGTATAAATTCTGCCACGGCGTGACGTCACGCGAAATTTCAATGCACTTTATCGTCGTAATTTTTTGTTCTATTGACAAAAGAAAAAATAAGTGTTCAATATTTTTTGATAATGTTAATGGCGACCTTATTAGAATTTTTTATAACACTAGCCTACTGTTATCCGACTTTCTGCATGATAGATACCCATAATTCATACAGTTTTGCTGAACTCGCTGAACTATTACTGCTAGGTACAATTTACTTTAAACCATTGACTAAGGTCTAAAATGACGTCGGATTAACCTCTGTTAATAACAGACCTTACATTTTGCTAGAAGAAGCTCGCAACTTCGTACTCGTAGTATTACTTTCCCGCTAGTCCCCCTACTTCTTCCCGTTCGGGATGGATTTTCAGGAAATCCTATCTTAGTGCACCCTCTGTTTTTGTATATAATATATATATATATATATATATATATATATATATATATATATATATATATAGGGATTTAAAAACTAAGTGCTAAGGCGCCAATACAACATTTTACAGCTTTGTTTGAACGCTGAAGTTTGTTTTTGTGGAATCAATATAAAGTGATGCATAATTAGGAAGAAATACTGTTCGCTTTTTCAATTTTAGGGTTCCGTACCAAAATGGTAAAAAGGAATCCCATATGGTGAATTTATTGGCCACGTGAGTGTTTTTACATGTCGGTGAGAGTGATTCTACAGCGCAGGCTTTTTGAAAATGCAAAAAAATATGGAAATTTTGAAAACTCCAGCCCGTCAGATTTTTAAACTGACGGTTCAGTTTGATGTCTAAGATGCGCTGACCCATAATCTGAGTATTATATGGAGGGGTTTTCAAATCAGGCGGTTTAAAAGAAATAAAAATGGGTCCCCAATGAATGGGGTCTATAATGGAATCCATAATCTTTTTTGTCCTATATTTTAATTCCTTAATATCGTTAGTCACAATAATTGTTCGTCCTAACGCACATTAACCCTAATGCGATTGTCCTAACATTGTTTGGTAGAATATTTTTGCCCTAACGCTGATATACTCGTACACTAACATTGTATGTACTAATATACTCCCTAATAGTTTATCATAATGTCATGTTAGTCTTAATTACCTAACCTAACCTAACTTGACCTACTGAGGGGTTGAGTGGGGAGCGAAGGGGGGGGGGGGGATTGCAGGAGAGGAGTACCGGTCAGCAAGTCGACGATCTAATTAAATTTTACCTGGCCGCACGTTCCAGGATAAAAGGCCCATATGCTGGAGGTACTCAACAGGGTACAAGGGTGCCCCCTTATGTTAATCTGCCGCGCTCGAGTCAATCCCGAAATCCCCTCTGGGGCTCCCCTACTACTTTGGTAGCCATCAATTATTAGTCATATTAAAATCGCTGGCAATTAAATATTTGTCTTCTCAATATACTATCAAGATTATTAAAAATACATTTGATCAGAAAATGAATACCCCGAGCTTTGCTAACATAAACATAAGAGATAAATGGATTCTAATGATTTGGTTAGAATAGTTTTTCCGTTAAAGTGTGACATATATGCCTTTGGCTGAAGACCGGTAAGAGATTTGCGGCGTGCCGGTCAGCTCTTCCGCTTCGCCACGGTTTTGGCCAGTCAGGGCCAAGTCGGGGTCCCGCCTCCAAACCACGTCCCGATCATCAAACAATTCTGAGTCCAATCCTGCGTACATTAGCTACGTTCCTGTTAAAATTATTGTATCGTATGAGGACGAACTTAACACGTTAACTGTGAACAGAATATTGATGCACATGCGGGAAACAGTTTTTTTTGTTGGAAATATGTTACTTTACACTTGCAATTATATTAGAATGCTTTAGCTCACATGTGCATATTTTTATAACATTTCTAGTTTGCAAGGCATTGTGCCACACAACGACACTCACGTGTCGTTTATACCACAAAATTCATCATATAAGGCATGCACAGGGAACATGTAGTTACGATAAAAAGTCAATGTTTCAGATCTGACTCCGCTTACATTAATAATAAATAGTAGGAAATAATATATTTGAATAAAATCAATAACAAAGTAAAGTATAATAAGAATTCAAAAATGCAGTTAATGCGCCAAGGTAAAATACTAAATATTAGACATAAAGTTTGTATAATAAATAAGTGCCAGCAGTGAAAATGCTGGTAGACAAATTAGACGGATATCTTTTGTAAACACAAAACTTAAGCTATGCAATGCGAGCAACAACAAGCTGAGATCATAGTTAAGAGCATCTGGTCTTTGGCAACTATAATAAAATAAAATGAAAATGATGAACGGTAGCGTAAAAACATCAAAGTAATTAACAGCGATCGGCAGGGACTGTGCAACACTGCGGGATTCCGAGTAACAATCCTAATATCCCAACTAGCAAAATAACCTTATAACATCAAGCTTATAGGGCCAAAACCCCTGTAAGAGTTGTTTATAAGAGATTTTAGAGATACGACGATGCGAAGTTGCTAGTGACCCTGGCTACGAAGCTAGCGGTCCCGGGTTCGATTCCCGGTATGGACAAATATTTGTGTGATGAGCACAAGTATTTGTTTCTGAGTCTCTGATGTTTTTTTCGTGGTCTAGTAACGTGGTCTAGTAATATTCGCGTGTCTCGACCAATCACTAGCCGTGGTGTAGGTATAATATTAGCTGCTACATAGATTTGAACTAGTACGTGTGATTTAGGGGTACTTGAAAGCCTTGGGTATGGCCCGCACGGCGGAGGTGAAGCGCGACGCGCGCATTGGCGAGGCAGAGGCACAGGCCGAGGCGAAGATCAAGGAAGCCATGGCCGAGGAGCAGCGTATGGCGGCGCGCTTCCTCAACGATACCGAGATAGCCAAGGCTCAGCGCGACTTCGAGCTCAAGAAGGCTGCCTACGATGTCGAGGTTCACACTAAAAAGGTAAGAGAGCTTCATACACCCTTACTTCAACTAAACAAACCACAGCTTTACTGCGTACAGTTACTACACGAGATGGTTAAGTCACTTTCTGCTGCACATAATTTAGCCGAGTAACACTTGCAAGTATTAACCGACTAAACTATATTTGCATTTCACTGCGACTGTGTAGTTCAGTTTAAATGAAAAATGGCATCATTACAAGCCTGACGGTAGTTAATTTATAACAATATTTTTGCCACCATGACTTATACTGGGAAGACGATTCAGTGTGTTTTAAGAAGACCTATTAAGGGACACGAGTGTCTGATTCCATATTTTGGTAGCTCTATAGTGTTCAGTGCTAAATTAAAATTCCCAGCTTCCTTCTGTGCACAGTTATTGAGTATTTTTTTATTAAAGTTGACGTATTTCCTGTATCCGGAACCTAGAAATCAATTAATAATTCTAAAAATATGTATGGGCTTTTTTCGAGAGAAGATCACTAATATGTTCACCATTGCGCCTTGCATTTACGGTATTTTTTCTGTTACCTAATTCCTTGTTATGCGAAAGTTATAAGCAAAATGGTTCTTCTTCAGGGTTGTCAAAAATTCTGTTCCGGTAAAATTAAACTGTACCACGAAATTAAAATAAGATAAAATAATCGTTTATTGACAATACCGTGTACAGTTGTTGCATCTTGTCGTTAATTGATTAGTTAAAACAGTTTCCTATTTTCGGAAGCACCTGCAGTAAATTTCATTAAGACTGCGCCGAGCATACGCTTGATGTATCAACATTGCTTATTACCTACTACTATTGTACTTTCTAATAAAAGCACAACTAGAATATATAAAATAGCTTAATAATAAATAACCTTCAACCGTCCTGTCGGCGTTCGGTCGGTGCAATCTTAAAACGAAAATTATTACCGGAAAAAATAATTTAGTACCAAAGCTCATCGTCGTCATCAATTTGAAAACTACTTATCTTGAAGAATAATCTTGTTCGGGCTCTTAAGAGTGCTATAGCTGCGCTGCGACGACGCGCTGGTCTATTTGGTAGTGACCCTGCCTACGAAGCTAGCGGTCCTGGGTTCAAATCCCGGTAAGGGCAGATATCTTTGTCTAGTATCCATAGTACAAGCCTACAGCTTCATTTGGGACTAAGTCATTTGGTGTGACATTGTTCTCTGATATTTATTTATTTATTTAGCTGCTGGTGGCAATGGTTCTATTTTGGATAGTTTTCTTCTATTTTAACCTATTATCTAATATTAGAAATAACGTGGTCCGAGCTCTCCAAGGGCCTATGAAACAAATCAATCATGTATTTTCCCGGCTCGTTTTTCGACTGTGATGCTCCCTGTCGAGTCTCAAATACTCCTTCCTTGATTCTGCTGCCTGTTCGGAGAGCATACCTATAGGTACTTTACAGTGGCGAAGCGTCACGTAAATAAATAGACAAGCCGGAGCAAAAAAAGGTGTATGGCGTGTGTCGGTACTGTCGGTTTTACGTTTTGTTTGTATACCTACTCTATGCATAGGAATTTTTGGTAAAGCCGTAAATAATCGGCTTGTACGAACGCCTCGCGACTGGTACTTTAGATGACTGGATTATGTCAGCGCCATGAATTAATACTTTGTATAGCGTCACTGTCATTTGATGCTAATCGTACTTGCCAACATATCTGTAGGAGGCCATTTGCAACGTCAAAAGATGGCGGATGTGTAATTTGTTTTAGTTTTTATTTAGGTGTTCAAAGTTCTTTTTTGTTAGTGATTTGTACTTTTAATGTCTTTGTGTTGCTTTGTGTTTCAAGTGGACTCGCAGTGGTACAGAGGTTAAAACTATCTTGGCCTCTGTCCTACATATCACCGTACAACGTTGCCACCAATCTTCCTAGAGAAGATTGGATTGTGTTTTATTACTATATTGATTTATACTTATATATACTTGACACTGGCGAAATCACTTCATAATGGAAACGCCATATTCCCGCGGTAGTAGCTGTTCAAGACGCCGCGGGGCAAAGAAAAAAAAAACATATCTGTACGCTAAAATTTTGCAAAATAACTATACTTGTCAGCATCGATTGGGAAATTAGTGGACAAAACAGTACAGAGAGTATGTAATCATCTAACAACCATTGCTCGATACCTAAAATTTCGGCGAATTTGCCTCGATGTTTGTCCGACAAAGCAGTTTTAGCCGTATTTACGTCATTCGTGGTTCCGGCATTTGGAAGCACAACATCGACCAGTAACCCCATTTCCCGCCTCATCTCACTTTTTTTTTTTTCGATTTTCGTCCTTCCACCTGCGCACAATACCTGCGCATATAATATATGAAATACGCCACTTTTTTACTTTAACTTTTTGGCCGAGTCGCAAAAGGAATTCCAAAACCCGGATGTACAAATGGAGTGGGCTTACAACATAGACTACATCCATTTGATTTAGAGACTTGGCAAAAACTAAGTCTAGGTTATTGAAGCTGGTCGATGTTAAACCACAGTAAAGGCAGCGTAGTTGAGACGGAGTGTTAAGCACCGCATTTAAAACTTTGTCATCGATGGTCGCACAATACTTTGACTTTATGACCTAGAGATGTATGGCCTTGTTGATTGAAATTTGGTATTTGTCCTTCAATAAAAAACTTCTCAGCTTCTATTAAATCTTTACTCTCTTTTCAATACTGAATATGTACTTATAGGTCTGCAGAAACGATAAGATTGTGGGGCTTAGACCAAACAACATTTTTTATCGTGAGTGCAAAGGAACAAACGTAGTCGTAAAAAGACTTTAACGCGATGAAATGTGAATTTCGGAAGTTATTTTTCTTATTGACAGTTGATGTTATTTTAGTTGCGTAGCGACTCGCGACTTATTAAGCTTCCTTTGGGGCTATCGGTCAGCTAAGGCTAGACCCACAAGAGTCAATTCGTTCAACGTGTTGAAATATGTAGTACATCATCCATTCAAATCATTTAGAGAGGATTTTACGAAGCTTTGTTACTTAATACTAGATTTATAATTGTGTGCAAAATATTACATTGTAACATTTCCGGAAGTGATAACCCTGGAGCTGGAATTATGGTATTATTTTGTAGTAGCTTTTAACTTTCGTATAACAAGGAATTAGGTAACAGAAAAAATACTGTAAGTACGAGGCGCAATGGTGACCAAGATATTAGTGTACTTTTTTTATCCTAATACTCTTTTATGCGTCAGAAAAAAAAAGAAAACCCATATATGAAAAACCGCGTTTGTTTAATTTTGCTGTCGTAGAAGGTTGTGATTTTGCACATCAGTGCATCGAAACCCGATCTACCGATATTTAATCCGATCTACGATCAAAAGCTTATCAAGCTACTAATTTTTAGAATTATTCTTTGATTTCTAGGTTCCGAACACCGGATATACGTCAACTTTAATAAAAAAAATCTCAATAACTGTGCACAGAAGGAAGGGGGAGTTTTAATTTATCACTGAATCCTATTGAGCTACCAAAAAATGAAATCAGACAGAAAATAGGTCCTCTTAACATACAGTGCGAAT
Source organism: Acleris sparsana (assembly GCA_923062465.1). NCBI lineage: Eukaryota > Metazoa > Arthropoda > Insecta > Lepidoptera > Tortricidae > Acleris > Acleris sparsana. The sequence goes on along the minus strand of OV281285.1, from coordinate 68,310,853 downwards.
TCCCTTCTTTTTTTAAAAACGGGATTTGGCAATAAAACAACGTATCCCAGTCACATAATATGTATATATTTTATCATCTTAGGTATTTCAGCTCATACTTATTCCAGAACTTTGGAAAGTGAGGGATGTTGGCGGCCGACAAGTCTATTAAGTCTGGCATGCCACCCTTCCAGATTATTGGTATTTCTGATCTCTTCGCCATAGCAACTCCATGTTTTAATAAGATCAACATCATTGAGCCAGTAACCGTTCAAATATTTGTTAAACTCGTGGAAGGACTGGCTTTTGGGTGATCTAGACATGACATATTTGTAACCTGCCGGGACATATTTTAGTGGTAAACGAGCTAAACCAGCACATCTAGCAATATGGCGTCTCTGTACTCTTGATTTGCTTCCCAATCGCTTCGCTTTCCTAAAAAGGCCAGAACTAAAGTGATAATAACATCCCTTTACTATTAAATTAGGAAAAACATTTCGGATTGCTTTCATAGCTGAAATTTTGTAGTCCAATGTCATTTTTACGGGGTACCATCCCGGCATCTGTGACTTGATGATTTCAAATATAATTTTGTATGTTTTTTCATCTTTGTTATGAACTTATGAATGAAGCCAAAGATTACAGGTACAACTTTTTGGTATCTTTGTGTAGTCAATGGATTGTATGTTTGTGTAAAAGGCGGTGGGCAAGACTTAAAAGCCCCATCCATAAAGAAATGTTCAACATTTTCCGAGTCATTTTTTATCTCGGGACAGGCAAAAACCGAAATTCTGGTCTGTGTCGTTATGGTCCGCCAGGAGAAAAAAATCGTATTTTCCAGATATTTCTACTTCAGTTGGCGATTTAAATTTACTTTTAGACACTTAGACTTTTAGACGCATTATATTTATAGTCCACTTTTGACATTCTTGTATCTGGGTAAATCAGCAACCAAATTCACACCGTCATCTTCGAGTTCGCATACCATTTCTTCAAATTGTTTTTGTATGGGATCGTTATTAGCTACAATTTTAGTTTTCAAAGAACCCATTTTTGACGGATTACGTTTTTTGCAGTATTGGGTAAACAATCAGCGGTATGCATTTGCTCTTTAACAATCTTCTTTTCATTGCTTAGTGTCACGCTTCCTTTACAGCTTTCTTTATTGTAGCATTTCCAAAACGTAACGAAACTGGCGACCGTCGTACAATAGTTTTTCGCGATGCCTTTTTGTCAAAATAAACTCCACGGGTTTAAAAAAGGACATAGTGGTTCACTCACGAACGCTATTCGTTCCAAAGTAACAATCACCTTATCTACCTAGATGCATTTGAAAACCTTAGCTACTTCAGTTTATTTGCAGTTGGTAAATTAAAATGATATGACAGTGTTATGACGGTGACAATAAATACAAGAAGAAACAATTATTTTTTTGTGTCCAGTTCTATTAGTATAAGCAGTTAGATATAAATAGGCTTCATAACGATACGACACGAGTAAAGATAGTTGTTTCATAACTAGTTGTAGAAGCAGAATCATATTTCTTCTTTCTTAACTAATTTCGAATGACAGTTAAGTAAGGCCACGGTTACACTATGCACTCACAGCTTAGGGTTTACAAAGGGGGGGGGGGGGGATTTTTGTTCATAAAAACACAATTTTTCACAAATTAAATTTACAACCAGGAACTTTGAATGCCTGACCGGTAAGCTAACCACCCCGTCAAAACATAACCTTTTTAGCTCTGTGCGTAGTGTACCGGCTCCCAAACACTAATAAACACTTGTTTATGTCCGAGCTTGAACGTACCTTACGCATATCGCATAATACCGACTTGATTGTTTTTGGAGATATGAATATCAATCTGAAAGTAGCTAATTCTGTAACTAGGGCATACATAGACATGATGAGCAGTCAAGGACTTGTAAGCGGGACCGCGGAGTACACAGGAGTAGAAGCCCGTAAAAAAGAAATTACTAAATGATGTATCGACCACATTTTCGTACGCAACTAGCCGATCACAACATGGCAGCTGTTGCGCTCATAGGGGGATATCTTGTACAGGATGCTTCGATTTATGTTAAGGAAATTAACAATAACAAATTAGTGTGAACTCTAAACTGTTGACTGGGTTTAAAAGGAAGAGTACTGAAAGAATGCCTAAAGAGGGATTCTCTATTTTTAGAAAGGACTCAATAAATATGATTAAAGGGTTAGAGTAAATAAAACACAGGAATAAAACGAATAAATTAGTTGAGAACCATTAAGATATGTTCTATAAGAACTAAATACGTGAAAACAGGGTATACGCGAAAAGTTTGGCAAATTTTAAATGAGGTCTCCGGAAAGGTGTCCATTTCTATTAATAACACAATCGGCAAAGCATTCGTGTCACTAGGCTCACACAAATGCACCGCAGACATGTTCGCTAATAGTTTTCACCGAAATTTTCAGGATATAATACCAAATTGTAGGGTACAAATGTTCGATAAAAATAGTTAGAAGCAAACACTAGATAAATCGATGTGGTTTAATAAGGCTACACCAAACACAGTCCACAAAATAATAACTGACATAAAAAACAACACAGCACCAAGCTTAGATAATGTGCGAACATTAGATCTTACACGTATTGCGGACTAAATTTCCTTAGCTATAATCAATACTAGCATCAAAACGGGTATGTTCCCCGACCAGCTCAAGGTGGGGTTAGTACACGTACAACACGTACTAATTATTTTTATCGATTTTAGTAAAGCATTCGATACCTTACGGCACGATACGCTTATACAAAAATTAGAGGATACTGGGGTTTGAAGACCGATATTAAATTAGTGCAGATGTTACCTGACTAAAAGAGCTTACCACGTGAAGATAGAGGACAGCTGTAGTGATATGATTATGGTGATAGAGGGGAAGGCACAAGGATCGGTCCTGGGCCGACTCCACTACCTTGCGTACGTCAATGACATAAGCAACTCCGTCAAAAACTGTAATGTCTATCAATTTGCAGATGGCACTTGTCTTGTTGCTGCTGATAAAGGCATTTAGACTGCAGAAAGTAATCTGCAACATAATTTCGATCAGATTTGTAAGTGGTCTCACGACCAAGGGTTGGTATTAAATGCGTCGAAGACGAAGTTATTGCATGTGCACTCTTGTCACGCTAGGTCCGTAAGGTCTATCAAGGTGAAAGGACTTAACCACCAGTGCTTACATATTCCGTCCGAGGGCTGGTAGCTGTAATTGCCGTCGCTAGAGCAAGTTAACAAACATAAATTCCTGGGCGTCATAATTGATAATAGCTTCAATTGCGGTGACCATATACACCAGGTGTGTGACAGACTTCGTGCATTAATGGCGAAGTTGTACATTCTCGGCAATAGAATCCTTTTTGGAGTAAAGTTACAGATGTACATCGCGTTAGCGGTTTAAGCAGCTACGGTCGTACTTTTAAATTGTACCTTTAACCTTAACAAATAAATTTAAATGTGATGCTAGCCTATTTAACTATTGTATAGTTTTACCAATTCATGCAAAAGTAAATTACATTATGATAAAAAGAAGAATACTTCACAATGGAAATTCAAAAGCCCATATCGCATAGTGAAATTACTAGACAGGTAATAAATAAGGTACTAAGGAAACCAGAGTTCAGGAATTATTATAGGAGGCGCACGTCTGTAACGAGGTTGTTACAACCTCCTTTTTGCGTTCCTGGTCACTTTTACATTTCGTTTATATTCTTTCCAAATTCAAAATTGTCAATGATCTATTGGTATTTGGATCTATAATTCGGTCTCTGAGAAAATTTCAATTTTCAAATTCAAATTTTATTTTCAAAATAGATCTGTAAATCTTTTTATTTCCATAATATAATATTTGAAGAATGCGATTTATTTAAGTCTCCCAGATACTTACCATCCTACCGTTAGAAATGGCTCTCCGGTAACGAAGAATCGAACTTGTTTTTCCATACACGCCAAACCAGCAACCAAAAATCTCCAGAACCAGCCAGATCAGTTAACCAGTAGCAACATCAGCAGCAGTAACAACAACAGAAGCAGCACCGCCAGCAGCAGCAACTCTAACATCAACAGCAACAAATAACAACACCGACAGCAGTAACTCTAGCAGCGGCATCAGTGAATAACATCAAGACCAAGACGATATTAGAGAAATCCAGTGATAATTTTGTATTTTGTGTTGTTATAATAATTATTAATTATACCCTACCTACCTTAGCATTGAACAAAAACAAAATTTATCCTCCCATCCCATTAATCCATTAATCCATTACGTCATCCCTACATTTTCACTGTGTGTGTGAGAGTTGAATGGGTAAAGGTAAGTGTTAATTGTGTAACTATTCTTTTTCAGGACTATATAATTTATCTTTACAATACCCATAATTCAATCACAACACTATACAAAACTCACTATACAGTACACAATTCAAAAATAAATCACCCCATATTCAGACAGATATACAATCCCGGTTCCATTGGAACTAGCATAACCAGAAACATTCACTCGTGATAATCTCTTTCGAAAAGACTACCAGAAAAGTTGTTTAGGTAAAGTAAATAATACAATAAGATTTTTATATCAAATGATGTTCGAGACACTTGTGCTTTGTGACCGGTAACACTTACGGCAGTACCGCAGGAGCATATCTTCGGTGTATCCATCACCAACACTTGTCTTGAAGGTGACTTTCCTAGGGCAGTTAATGCCGCTCATCTAGAGGTCACTGGATTTTCAAGATTGGCCAATCTCTAACATACATTACTCAAATTATAAATAAATAGTATAAACACTTTATAAATATATTTATTATACAATAACATTCATACCTTAAAAATGAATCCCCTCTTATTAAACAAACCAGAGCTTATTTACGAATTGAAATTACGCAGCACTCAAGTCACGACTTCTTCTACTGCCGACGAACTACGCCGACAGTTATCATCAATCCGCGAAACCAGCCCCTCAGAATCCCTTTCACAAAGCCCTTATTCTCCAGAGCAAGATATCGACGAGATTGAACGCAGTCTGTCTTTAATTTCTTCTCGAATTGCCACATTACATCTAAGCAATTCTCATCGCGAGAAATGCAAAACATACTTGATTCATTTGCAACATCGAATAGACCGAGTCGATATTTCAACCGAATGCACTAAAAATACATTGGATGTATTTAAAAAAATTACAGATATATTTGTCCAATGTCGAAAAGATTTTGACAATAAAACCTCAAATCTATCCTCTTCTTCCCAGTCAGCAGTCTCTGTACAACCATTATCAGATTTAGACCTCCTTTCTCAAAAATTGACCAATTTAGTAGAAGATAGACCAAAAGACATCAAACGATTTAATTATACAGGCCAAACTTGTCCAAGAGATTTTATCCAAAAAGTCGAGGAATTTGCGATTACTCGCAACATAGATAACAAACGCCTTTATAATTATATCTATGACATTCTTCAAAATACTGCATTAGACTGGTTTCGTACAAAAAAAGATCAACTACCTGATTGGACCACTTTTAAACAGAATTTGATAAACGACTTCGAAATTTACGACTATGACTACAAATTAAAGAAAACTATTGACGGCCGAAAACAGTTTAAAAATGAGAGAATCATAAATTATTTTACAGCAATGGAAACTCTTTTCTCAAAATTACAAAATCAACTATCTGAACAGGAAAAAATTACCATTTTAAGACGAAATATTAATCCGATTTACAGCTGTCGTTTACTTCCAGCTGACTTAGTTGATATGTCAACATTCCTAAAGTCGTGTAAGTGGTATGAAAATTGCATTTATATGCAAAATAATGAAGATCATTGCAAAAACTATTTCGAAACTAAACAAACAAATAACAAGGTAATTCTTGGATCTCTAAACACACCCCCGACTTCAAACACTATTTTCAAATAAAATAAAATTATACCAGAGTTTCCTTATAATAAATACCCTTCCACTTCTTCATCACCAATATATTCCTTATCTACCCGTAACCCAAACTCTGTTGTTGCACGATTCTCCTGCCCACGTTGTAGGACTGATAGTAATAACTTGGAGAATTGTACGTCAACTTTGTTTCCGTTGTGGTAAAAAAGGTACAACTTTTCCAAAGTGTACAAAATGTAATCCTTCTATATTAAATCCAAAAAACTAGTTACCGAGAAAAGTATTTCATTAAAAACAAGCACATCAGAATGGAAATTATGGCTTCAGAAACTTAAACTTTTTATGCAATCTTATAATACAACTTTGTCAGCTATTAACCAATCAAACTCACAGACACAAATAAATTACGAACGCCCTTACATTAAAGTACAATCAAATAATCTTACTTTATACGGATTGTTGGACAGTGGTAGTACTATTACTATTTTAGGTAACAATTCCCATAAAGAATTATTACATCCTGGTCTAAAACTAAACTATAAACAGACCATTTCTGGTTCTGTAGCCAATGGACATCCCATCCATTCAATAGGAACCATTCAATTACCTATAAATTTCAAAAACCAAGTTCATATTATTACTACTCATGTTATACCGTCGATTAACGAAAATTTTATTTTAGGCATTGACTTTTGGAAATTATTTAACTTAGCCCCTGACATATTAGAAACATTAAACTTTAATTCGACACATCCAAAGACCTTACTGATTAACTCAGATAAAAAACAAATAATACATTACGAGACAATGACAGAGACTCAAAGACTGATTTCAGATTCTGTTATAAACCAATTTCGTAACATTTCTACCGAAATACAACCTTTGGGTAAAACTCATTTAGTTGAGCATTTTATTGACACAGGAGATCATCCCCCAATTAAACAACGTTGTTATCGCCTTTCTCCTGAGAAACAAAAAGCATTATGTACAGAAGTAGATAACATGTTAAAACTAAACGTTATAGAACCCTGTGCCAGTCCTTGGTTGAACCCAGTTGTCATAACACCAAAAAAAGACGGAACTTGGCGTTTCTGTATAGATAGCCGTAAACTCAATTCTATAACTAAAAAAGACGCATACAAATTACCATTTATAAATGACATTATTGACAACCTTAAAAATGCAAAATTTCTCTCATCCATTGATATTGCAAAAGATTTTTGGGAAATTCCCGTTCGTCTTGAAGACCGTCCAAAGACTGCATTCTATGTACCAGGACGTTGTTTCAGTTTAAGGTTATGCCATTCGGCTTAACTAATGCTCCAGCTACCCAACAACGATTCATGGACTACCTCTTTGTCCCTGAAAACCTTGATAACTCAGTATTTTCCTACTTAGACGATATAATCGTTATAAACAGTACTTTCGAAGAACACATCTCTTCTTAACAAAGTCTTACAAAAATTAAAAGACGCAAATATTACAGTAAATTTCCCAAAATGTTCTTTCTTTAGGAAAGAACTAAAATATTTAGGTTACATCATTAACGAACAAGGCCTTCAAACAGACCCTGAAAAGGTCAAAGCTATTTTGGACATACCTTCCCCAACTTCCCCACGTGAAGTTAAGAAATTCTTAGGAACAGCTAGTTGGTATCGTCGTTTTATCCCAAACTTCAGCTCAATAGTAGCTCCTCTGAACAAGCTTACTTCCACTTCAAAGAAATCACCTCCTTTCAAATGGAACTCTGAAGCTAATAATGCTGAGTTAGCGTACCACTGGTCATTTTCCCTGCTCGTAAATTTCACTAATTCACAAGTTTACTCATTTGACAGTTTCGGTAGGTAGACAATTTAACTAGTTAGTCATTTTCCTGATTCGTCCGTTTCCTCGTTCGCTAGTTTTGCTAGCATGTCAGTTTCGTGAATTTGCCATTTTTTCTATCCGCTAGTTTTGTTATTTGTCAGCTTCACTAATCGAACAGTTTACCTATTCGTCAGTTACACTAGGTTGACAATTTAGCTAGTTAAGCATTTTCCTGATTCGTCAGTTTCCTCGTTCGCTAGTTTTGCTAGCATGTCAGTTTCGTGAATTTGCCATTTTTGCTATCCGCTAGTTTCGTTATTTGTCAGCTTCACTAATCGAACAACCTATTCGTCAGTTAACCTAGGTAGACAATTTAGCTAGTTAGGCATTTTCCTGATTGTTCAGTTTCCTCGTTCACTAGTTTTGCGAGGTTTTTAGTTCCGTTAATTGGCTAGTTTCCTTGTGTACTAGTTTAGTTTTTCGTTGGAGATAGGTAGGTGGGTCAGGTTGTCATCTGCACTAGTTATTCATGTTCGGTTTATGATTGTCGCTCGCTCGTGACATATTACTTGTCTCTCCTGTCACCCTGGTCAGAGTTAATCGTGTCGTGAACGGGGTGCGGTGTGGGTAGTGATATGGTTCGGGATGGACCCCGTCTCGGAGTGAACCAAGTTGTAGGTCTTCTACAACACGTGGTAGGTGTCTTGCAACAACCAAACCACTTCATCATATATATTACAAACACTGCGTAGTGTCTACAATTTAAATGAATTATTAAATAAATAAAACCCATACAGTACGAAGCCGGGTCGGGTCGGTACTAATTATGCCCGGTTCCTATATTCAACAAAACGGATCGTTTTCCTTACGCCTCGTTAAAATTTGACACATTTTGTACGCGGCAAATGTCATAAAGCTACGGCCCGTAAGGAAAACGATTCGTTTCTTGAATATGGGAACCGGGCCTTAATCTTAAATAGTCATGACCGCACGTACACTATTTTCTAAATATGTACCTACTCCAAATGACAAAGACCCTGTGACCTTTTTAGATATTGTTTTTAAGTCTTCTATTATAATATAATACTGGCCAGCATAATTTATAATGTTATTCTTGTCAAAATATTTGTCAATGATCGTTTCCGAAATAATTGTGCAAAATGGAAGACAAACTAATTGTGATATCAAGCGAAAGAAATAATAAAATAGTGTTAAATAACGGATTTCGATACAACTTCGGGCAAAAAAATGGTAATAAGACAATATGGTGGCGATGCCAAAATAGAAATTCATGTAAAGGCAGTTTAACCACAGACAGGGATGTGACTACGGTGATCCGAGAATCTGAAATTCTGAACATAGCTATGGCTGTGACCCGGATCTCGGTCCAAATCTCGTTGCTGAGGCTTTAGATAATTGTAAAAAAAGAGTGCGTGAAGAATACGGATCGGTGCAAACAATTTATGAAGACAGCTTAAAACATCTGAAAACGCCTGATTCAGAGTGTGTTGACATAATACCAAATTTTAATGCGGTTAAAAACGGTTTATACAGGGCCCGACGACAAGAACTACACGTAAAAAATACCGTTTGCCGATCATTACAGGATGTGGTTATTCCAGAAAAATTGGCTAAAGATTTTCTTATTTACGAAGAAGACAATATTCTTATTTTTATGACACCTTTTGCCATAGAGCAAAGCAGGGGTTAAAGACATATTTTGTGACGGCACGTTTAAGTGCACCCCCAGCCCCTTCAAACAGCTCTATTCCATCAATGCTGACGTAGGGAGCTCTGATATGGAACCAATGTCGTTCCGTTGGCTTATTGCCTGCTGCCCAATAAAGAAAAAGTAACCTACGTCATTATTTTTAGATTTTTAAAGCAATTCATCCAAAATTTCAAACCTGAAAGAATACACGTAGATTTCGAGCTGGGTGCAATTCAGGCACTCATAATAAATTTTCCTGGAGCGAAAATCGTTGGGTGTTTTTGTCATTATAAGCAATGCTTGTTAAGTAAAGCGAAAGAATTGGGAATCACCACCACAATCGAGGGCCGTCGACATGTCCGAATGTGCGCAGCTTTGGCATTTCTGCCAACTATGTATATTGCAGAAGGGTGGCTGACGATACTCGAAAAATCTGCTAATATATCAGGTTACAAACAATTTAATGAGTACGTCACAAACGTTTGGATGGGTACGTATATCGAATGTCTCAGCTGCTATGAAGAGCGACATCGGACCATCAATATGGTTGAGGCGTGGCACAATCGAATCAATAAGAAATTAGGACGTAAACCACACCTTTATTTCTTTATAAGCGTCATTAGGCAAGAAGCAAAACATGTAGACTTCAAAATAAGGCAGTGTTCTATATACGTCAAGGAACGTAACAGGAAAAAACGGTCACTAAAATTAGATGAGCGTATCAAGAATATAGTAAATGATTTTCTTTTATTCCAAAAGACAAATATATGAACATGTTTAACCAGGTTGGAAATGATTAACGTAACAAGACGTATACACAAACGTATAAATTAAATAAGCCATATCTGTTATTTTTAGAACCCGGACTTTAGTCGCAACGACGTCACAATAGGATAGTTTTGGGATTAAATGGAAAGGTGTTAATTAACACGTCAATTAGTCTATTGGTGTTCAACGGTTTTTTCATAATAAGGTATTCACGATATAGATTACCTACAAGTCAATTGTCAAAATGATTATAAAGATATAATTCCGTTGAACACCAAAATACTAATTGACGTGTTAATTAACACTGTTCCATTTACTCCCGAAACTGCCCTATAGTAACGTCATTGCGACTAAAGTTCGCTATCTAGACTTATTTTTATGTTCAAACTTTTTTTTATTTCTGGGAAGAAAAGTAATAATAATATTAAGTTGCAGAAAAGTAGTAATAAGAAGAAAAGTAATAATACGTTGTTTCCTGAGATGCTAGGTTCTAGGTACTAATTACTATACAATGGCTAAGCTCATGTCATGTTTATTAATTTAATTTAATTGTAAATATCAAAATTTGTTTCATTTATTTAAAAAAATATAATTATATACATTTAGTCTTATTGGTACAGTCAGTAACAAAGCAAGAGCTGATAGTAGTTTATAATATCCAAACGTATTAATATTGTAAAAAATTAAGAAAGGTTTTCAACTGTGATTACTATGACCGTTTCCTCGTGGTCCTACCGACTTTCGGCGGGGTTCCTATTTCTGGGTGTGTTGCACTTCAGGGATTTGACCACAGTTCACCAAATCTAGGTGCAGTTTTTGTGCAACAAATATAGTAGGACCCCGAGAAAACCTAAACAAATCAGATATACCATAATATGAAATTACTTTTTCACTTCTCATGCTCGTAAAATCCTTCTTTATGTTGGGTATAGGCTGCATAAAATCGTATTTTATGCACTAGTGCATAAAGTGTTATCGTGATCTAGACAACATCTAGACTAAGACCATGAAGCCCTACAGCCAGACAGACGAGGTGACTGCATTAAATAAACTTGTAGTTTGAATACATTTACTTTAATTTATTTGCCTTCTATGTTGCATCTAATAAAAAATAAATTTAATACAGGGTGGCCAACTTGGAGGTATACAACTTTTTTTTGCCGCCATTTTGTTTTGGCGGTAAATATGACAGTTGTTGCATGAAAATTACTTTGTGTAGATACGGCAAATTTGTTATGGATCGTTTTACGACGGAACAACGTGTTTTAATTATTAAAACGTTTTACTCAACCCAATCATGTATTGCGGAAACTCTAAGAAAATTGCGGCCAATTTTTGGTAGAAATCACTTACCTTCGCGGCTAACAATAGCTCGTTTAGTGAATAAATTTGAGCAGTATGGCATCGTAACAGATAAAGCAGTTCCTCATCGTGTCAGAAAGGCTCGTACTGAGCAGAATATCCAAATTGTTCGTCAAAGTGTAGCCGAAGAACCCACATTGTCTACCAGGCGACGTTCTCAACAACTCGGACTTAAGAGGACTTCTCTACAGACAATTTTGAAGAAAGACCTTGGTTTGTTCCCGTATAAGGTACAGATAACTCAAGAACTTCAGCCTCGAGACCATGAACGCCGTCGTGATTACTGTAGTGTTATGCTAACCAAGCTGGAAAGAGACCCAGATTTTCATAAAAAAATAATTATGACTGACGAAGCTCATTTCGACCTCAGCGGATTTGTTAATAAACAAAATTCTCGCTATTGGGGAGAAGAACAACCTTCTTTGATCCACGAACGACCTCTGCATCCTCGCCGAGTAACAGTTTGGTGTGGAATTTGGTCAGGAGGGGTAGTTGGGCCTTATTTCTTTGAAGATGCTATGGGTGATGCTGTTACAGTGAATGGAGATCGGTACCGTGAGATGATAATCCATTTTTTCTCGAATCAAGTGAGTCAATTGGGCTTGGGAAACATGTGGTTTCAACAAGACGGGGCCACGTGTCACACGGCACGAGCCACAATAGAAACATTAAAAAGAAGGTTTCCCGGTCGATTAATTTCGAGAAACGGTGACATTGATTGGCCCCCAAGATCGCCTGATTTAACAGCTCCTGACTTTTTTCTGTGGGGCTATCTAAAGGGACGTGTCTATGCTAACAGGCCAATGAACCTTCAGCAATTAAAACAAAATATTCGAGACACAGTCACTGAGATAACGCAGGAAATGTGTGAAAATGTGATGAAAAACGCAATGAAAAGGGTTCACATCTGCCATGCTGCTAGAGGTGGACATTTGTCTGACATTATTTTCCATGTTTAACTGCCGGCTCTAAATACTATACTTAACAAGGAATAGTTAATATTTTTTATATTTCATAGATTAAAATTACAAAACTAAAGTGTATACCTGTTATTTGGCCACCCTGTACTATTAAAAACAAGCATTATTAACAAAAATATTAAAAAATCAACGTATGACTTCAAGTCATACGTCAAGTCATTGACATATCCTATAATCTGTGCATGGCAGTATTGTCACAGATTAAATAATAGTTTCCGTTCGACCTACCGTTAAAAATATCATGCAGAAAACTGAAAAAAACAAAACAGTCGCGGGAAAGCGGTTATTGTCTATAGTTCTGTTTTGGGCAATTAATTAGGTAGTTATGGCTTAAAGGCCCAGATTCCATGCCATAAACATTAAAAATAATAATTATGTAGTTGTATTATTTGCAAAACTTGTGATGTTACGGAATTTAGTGAAGAGCAAATAATGAATGCTCACACCTAACACACTAAATAGAAAAAATGCACAGGAACTTATTGAACAGACTTTGCCGCCTAAATCCAAGAAAATGTAGGTATTTGAAATTTGAGAAAATTATACAGTATGTAAACTTACTAAAACCATCTCTTTCAACCAGTTGATAGCCTAGTTGAGTTAAGTGTTTTACCACATTTTGTGCTAGTGTGTGTCGGATATTCTTAATTTTAGCATTGCATAAAAATTATAAAATCTTACCTTTTTCAAAGTCGGTTAACCCTAAAACTAAAAGTATCATCCTGTGTGTAATGTTTACATCGTCGTCTAGTGCCCATGACACGACCCGTATGTAATGTTTACATCGTAACCGATTATTGAACTTGCGTTCAGTGCATTATTTATTGATTAAAATAACTTCTTTTTTCATACCTGTTTTACGCTTTTGTTAAAGTCAGTCAAATAATTAAAAAAGCAGCCAAATTATTTTCAATTTATCATAAACATTATCAATCCATGCCATTACTTCAATTTCACTGATGTCACTTTATTGTCAATAGTTTTTTTCTTAATCATCAAAAAAGTTTGGCTAGCAATCAAATGACAAGACGACAATCAATGTGACGTTTCTTTATTACAAACAAAACATTGTAGTTCATGATGCCGCTGATTTTTAGTGCTGCGGAGATAGTAGATATGATTCTTATTTACGGGGAGTGCAGAAATAATGGTGCGGCATCTCTTCGATTGTACGCCGAAAGATTTCCGCAGCGAAGACAGCCTACGGACTCGCGTGTAATTATAAGGGCGATTACCAGACTGCGTAACAACGAGAGAGCGGTTCCGGTTAGTACTGGTGGCCCTCGTCCTCGTATTGACGTCAGAACGGAAGAAATGATCTTAAACCATTTTGCAGAAAATCCTGGCTCCAGCACTAGAAAAGCAGGGGGGTTGTATGATATTAGTCATACAGCCGTCCACAAAATTTTAAAACGGGACCAACAGCATCCATTTTCGGTGATCAAGGTACATGCGTTGAAACAAGATGATTTTTTACGGCGGGTCGACTGCAAATTGGACTTTAAGTAAGATTGCAGATGATGCTCATTTTATCAAAAAAATAATATGGACAGATGAAAGTTTGTTCACAAGAAACGCGATGTGGAATCGTAGGGTTATCCACCACTGGGCACTAAAAAATCAAAACCCTCATGTCGGCCGCGAACTGGCCCATCAGACTCGTTGGTCATTAAATGTTTGGGCGGGAATAAGAGGTAACGACATCATTGGACCCGTATTTATTAACGGGTCGAATAACGGGCAAAGATACCTGGAAGTACTGAACCAGTCAGTAAGCTGCTATGTGGACAATTTACCACTGGCCCAATTGAGAGAAACATGGTACCAGCATGATGGAGCACCGCCCCATGTTGCTATTCAAGTGAGGCAAAGGCTGAACCAAATCTTCGGACGTCAGTGGATTGGCCGCTTCTCTTCGGATACTCCATGGCCGGCTCGCTCGCCGGACCTCACGCCTCTGGACTATTTTTTTTGGGGTTGGGTCAAGCAGTTAGTATTTAAAAAAGAATCTAGGACGGAGGAAGAAATGAGGATGCGAATTGTACAAGCTTTCAACATAATCAAGCGACGTGCCCGGCAAAATCCAGATTTGATGCGTAGTGTTCACGAAAACAACCGCCGTCGCTTGGTTCAAATAACGGCTAATGGCGGACGCCACATTGAACTACGTCGCATTTAATCGTAAGTGTGCACATAGCTTTACTTACTTGAAATGACATTGCATGTGTTTGACACATTTGACCTTGACTTGATAACCGGGTAACAAATGTCACCATTGTAAACAAATAAGGATGTTATAGGAACATGAATTAATTAAATTTTAATTTTCGTATTTTAATTGTAAATCTGAAAAAGCGTTAAGATTTCAATAATTTATATACCCTTACCTTATCTATCGCCTAGACATGCCCGGGTTCAAATAAATGGTTTTAGTAGGTTTACATACTGTATAAATATGAAAAAGGGAACAAGTCAGTACACTCTCATTCATGTAAGTTTTTTTACATTATCAGTGTTGATTTCCATCCTTGCAATCGAAAAGAAAAGCAGAGTGTAAAATTCGAGCATAAAACCCATTTTACCCTCGACGTGACTATCCACACTCGCCGTTCCGGCTCGTGTGGCTATATGCACATCTTGGGTAAAATGGCTCGTTTTATGCGCTTGTTGTACAATCTACTATTAAACTGACTCGACATAATAATAATTTCAAATGTTAAATTCGACAATGTGAACTTAACATGAATATATGACAGACACGACGAAGTAGCAACACTGACAATCTAAACTAACTGACGAATAGGGAAAACTAACGGGTTAAGAACATGGCGAAATAACAATATTGACAATCTAAACTAGCTGACGAACAAGGAAACTCATGAACAAGGAAACAGACAAAGAAAGAAAGTAACGGATTAAGAACATGACGATATAGCAAAACTGACTATCTAAACTAACTGACAAACAAGGAAACTGGCGAACCAGGAAACCAACTTAATACGGAAATTGACAACTTAGTGAAACTGGCAAATAAGGAAATTGACGAATTCAAAAACTGGCGAACAAAGAAAGTTACGGGTTAAGAATATGACGAAATAGTAAAACTGACAATCTAAACTAACTGAAGAACAAGGAAACTTGCGAACCAGGAAACCAACTTAATAGGGAAATTGACAACTTAGTGAAACTGGCAAATAAGGAAATTGACGAATTCAGAAACTGTCAAATAATTAAACTTGTGAATTATTGAAATTTACGAGCAAGGAAAATGACCAGTGGTACGCTAACTCATAATGCTTCATCTTTATTAAAGAAGCTTTAGTCTCCACTCCAATTTTAGCTTGTCCCGACTACTCCAAACCTTTCGCTGTCCATTGTGACGCGTCTGGATACGGAATCGGCAGTATGCTGACACAGGAGCTAGATGGTGTTGAAAGACCCATAGCTTATATGAGTAAATCTCTAACCAATACTCAAAGAAACTATTCAATTACAGAGAGAGAACTCTTAAGCGTAATCTTATCACTTGAACATTGGCGTTGTTACCTAGACAATGGTCAAAAGTTCACCATATATACTGATCACTCAGCTCTTCAGTGGTTTCTTCACCTCGATAATCCAACTGGACGTTTAGCCAGATGGAGTATTCGCTTATCAGCTTTTAACTTTGAAATAAAACTAAACGTGGTAAAGACCATTTAATTCCTGACACCCTATCAAGATCCGTTCCAATAAGTTCTATAACTTATTCAAGTTCTCATACTGATGACCCATGGTATATATCTCTCTACTCGAGCTGCAGTTCAAATCCCACCTCCACCCCAGATTATATTATCGTTAATAACATACTATATAAATACTCACGTTCTAATACCCCTTTAAGATCAGAATACAATTGGAAAAAAGTAATTCCAAAAGAATATAGAATCCCAATAATAACCGAAAATCATTCAACACCAACTTGTGCTCATTTTGTTACTTTCAAAACTTATCAAAGGTTAAAAGAAAAATACTTTTGGCCCGGAAAGTACAGAGACGTATCTGATTTCGTTTCTAAATGTGAGACTTGCTTGGCTTACAAATATCAAAATCAGCCAAAAATCGGTTTAATGGGAAAACCTAAACAATGTTCCCGCCCTTTTCAATGTTTATCCATAGATCTTATAGGTCCTCTACCAAAAACTTACAAACATAATAGATAAGTATATCTTTGTAGTAACCTGTTGTTTTTCAAAATATTGCCTTATTTTCCCATTAAAAAACTCCACATCCCCCGCTATAAAGCACATTTTAGAAGACTCCGTTTTCATGACTTATGGTATTCCAGAAACTATTATATTAGATAATGGTCCTCAATTCACGAGTCATGAAATAACAGACCTCTTTCAATTTTATAAAATACCCAAGATTCATTATACTCCTCGTTATTGTCCTCAGGTCAACACAGTAGAGCGTTATAATAAAACCATAATTACAGCGATTTCTTCATTTTTATACGATAATCATAGAACATGGGACTTGAACATACACGAGATCCAATTTGCAATTAACACCTCAGTTAATGAATCCACTAAATATACCCCAGCTTTTCTTGTTTTCGGTCGAGAACCAGTCACTTGTGGTTCCATTTATAAGACTAAAGACCTTTCATCTGACATTATATTTGCTCCTCGAGACGAATTTGCTGATAACTTAGGTTCCCTTTGCCAAATTCTTTCTGAAGTTCAAGACCGACTTTACCATGCTCACCAAATTAATGCAAGGTCTTACAATAAACATCACCAGAAGATAGACTTTAAAGAAAATGATATAGTTTGGAGACGAAACTATACCATTAGTTCTTCAGATAAATACCATTCGGCTAAACTCGCTCCTAAATTTATTAAATGCATTATTACTAAAAAGATTTCATCCCTTGTCTACGAACTTTCAGATTAGTTTGGTAAACCTCTAGGACGTTGGCACGTTAGAGACATAAAACCAAACTACAAAAACCTTAACCTAAACATATGTTAATATAAATACCAATTTCTCGAAATACTTTTCTCTTTATTAGAAATAATTCGGTATAATTTATAATTTAAGGTCTAATTTAGGTATCATTATTTATTCACGTTCATTCACTAAAGCATTATTTTCATATCTTAAATTTGTTCCATTTTTAGAGCAAAATAATTACCTAATGTAAACTTTTTTTTGTAGAGCGGCTGACTACTTTTTAAATAAGCCTTTAGTCATGTTTTCTTTTTAACCCTGAAGTGGTTGATTACTCAAAATGAAACTTTACATTATCGGCATGCTTCTCTAAGTGAGAACTTTATTTTTTATAGAATACTTGTATATAAGTACTTTATCATCTTAGAATACATCAGCGGTTGGTGACTGATCCCTAATAAAGCCTTCACTATTACGGGACCTTCTATGGAGTATATCTCTACTTAATTTATAAGAGAATACTCTACATGAATGGTGTTATGAGCTGCGATATATGCGACCATAACTGTGATTGAATGATGAATGGAAGGAATAGAATGAAAGTAATGGATTGCTTCCCACTGTACATACCCACTATATATTACATCCTCACCTCACTCACCTCATCATTCACCTCAACCACCACCATTTAATTTAAGTTCATTTTTATACGAACCTAAGTATGTAAAAGAAAAATCCTTCACTTAAGCTCAGGATTTTTCTTTCCAAGCCAGCCCGGGTATTGTAACGAGGTTGTTACAACCTCCTTTTTGCGTTCCTGGCCACTTTTACATTTCGTTTATATTCTTTCCAAATTCAAAATTGTCAATGATATAAGCGCAGACACGGGTCCCGTGTCTCACTGTTCATTATATTTAATTTATTTTTTTATTTAAAAATAGATCTGTAAATCTTTTTAATTCCATAATATAATATTTGAAGAATGCGATTTATTTAAGTCTCCCAGATACTTACCATCCTACCGTTAGACGTCTGAGTACATAATACCTGATTTGAAAAACAAACTCTCAAAAGATTCAAAAAATAAAATACTACTAATAACCTTGATGTTGATGAAGTAAGATTTTTTTCGTCAGTTACGCGATTCTGGATAAAAATATTGGTTTGGATTTATTAATTTAATTTGAAATATTGCGAAGCATGTACAGGATTAAGTAGGATGATAATTGATTTGTGGCGGAATTGCATCGAGTCAAACCATATTGTGGATTTTTTAATTGTACTTATTTGTCAATAAATAAAAATACTTACTTGATTCAGTAAAAGATTATGTTGTTTAGAAGTTCAGTTTGGTTTTTTTTTATAGGCTGAAGCTGAAATGGCCTACGAGCTGCAAGCCGCTAAGACAAAGCAACGTATCAAGGAAGAACAAATGCAAATTGCCGTAGTGGAGCGGACTCAAGAGATCGCCGTGCAAAAGTGGGAGGTGCAGAGGCGCGAAAAGGAACTCGAGGCTACCGTCCGCAGGTCAGGAGGCTTTTTTGAACGATCTGATTTAATAGCAATGACGTTAGAAATAAAGTTTGACAGTAACTTTTTAGTTAGCTGCAAACCGAGGTATTGTAATGTACGGTCAGCTGCAAAATTGCATGAACACCTTAACGTTTATAATCCTGTGTACACGCTAGGCCACGTTCGTAAGTAAAAACCTAGATGGGTTTGTTTACTGCGGTTGTTTGCTACAACTTTTTAACATTTTAGCAGAGAATCGATAATTTCGTCAGTTTACTAGTAGGGCCGTGGGCTTAGTTAATATCGCGTTAATGCGCTGCTTAAACGCGGGATCAGTCTGTGGGTCGGGAGATCGATTCTGTCTACTATTTTGCTTTTAACCAATGTTGTTTTACAAAATAAATGAATGTATTCTTTTCGTAATTATCGTTCATACAATTTTTGTATTTAAAATTAAGTTTCTTATAAGTATAGTATAGTTTGTAATATTACCTTTATAACAATTAAATGACTACCTATTACCTACCATATATTACTGAGATAATAGCTTAAGTATTCGTTTCTGACTTCGGAAAGAAAAATTGAAGAGTCACCACAATACAATTTTAATTATTAACAAAATTATTTTTAAACTAGAGACCGGGTTACCTTAACAGTCAAAAAACACATTATGGTTAACCATGTTATACAGTTTTGACCACTTATATTATATAATAATAATTACTGAAAGGTCGTGTATAAATATTTAAAATAAGATAAATAATTACTGTTACAAAATAGTTATTTAACCCGATCTCCAGTTGTCCACTCGCATTACGTAAGTAGTAATACTAAACTTAATACCTATTGTAACTCGCACTCTTGTTAGATAACAGCTAGCATTCGAGAACGCATTGAATCGATAGTATTGTTATTGAGATCGGAACCACGAATAAACTTCGTTTGTAAATGTAATGATCTTCTAAGGATTTTGGAGTTTGCTCACTCTGGTGGTTATACCGTGTATTAATTTGGCGCCACAAGTTTAGTCCTCCGTGTTGGCTGGATTTATTTACACTTTATTCATCTGTAAAGATCACATTACTCCAGTTGAAATCTAAATACTCCAAAGCGAACTATGATGCAGATCGCCGCTATGTAGAACACATCCAGACTTGTATTCATTTATCCAGCGTAGTGGGTGATTGGTTTCAATCCATTTTCCTCATAATCATGGCTTGAAACTGGGGTCGTGATCTACCCGTTCTTTGCCGGGATAGCAAAGATTCCTCCTCTTCAAACCGCCGTACCCATATAATAGCAGTCTTACTCAGTAAAAAAATAGGAATTTGTGATAACAATTAAAGACATTTAAGTGAAATAAACTAAATAAAGACAAAAAGAAACTATTTTTATAAAATATGAGTAAAGAATACTACTTACGTTCACACCGGTTTCTCTAGGAATATCTGACAAATTTCTGCCTTCACTGTGCAAAGCAATAATTAAACCAGGTCAATATTGCAGCGAGAAGTATTTTTTTTCAACAAAAGTATAATCTTAACAAAAGGCAATCGATAAAAGCAGCTAACGAACGAACGAGCCCGAGTCTTTGTAATATAATCAGTCTGGTATTTATATATTTTTTGAAATGTACCCTCTGGTTGTGCTTGATACGTGTTTTCTGTTTTTGCAAAAATAAGCAAATCATAATAAACTAGTAATGAGTTTCGACATATCAGTGAAAGGATCGATGGTCTAATGGCACATATGGCTGCCCACATTAACGACCCCGAGTGGGTCCCCGGGTTCGATTCCACTTCGTGGATGAAGTGTTTTCGATAATTAAACCTCTTAATTGGGAATTGACCAATACTAACTACTTAAATCATCTATTATACCAAAATATGAAATCTATAAAATAAAGAATAGATGTTAATCCAGCGTATCGGGTTATTGGTTTAAATCCATTTTCTTCATAATCATGGCATGACACTATGCGGAAAAAAAGATATTTTCTTATTTTTAGATCAACCTGCAACAACGTCATCTAGTAAGATCTTGTTGAACCACTACGAGCAGATAGATGGCGTCAATTTGCCTCGGAGCATTATCTTTCTGAACTATCCATGCACTTTAGCAGCCCACCGTGCAAACTAAACTACTTCCGTAACCAAATCGGGTAAATAGGTACGAGGGGCGTTCAATAAAAAGTGAGAATGAGTATGTTATAAACAACTTTTATTAAATGTAATTTTATTTTTCGACATAGTCGCCTTTTAGCATAATACACTTAATATATATTTTTTCCAAACTTAAAATTCCATTTTAAAAAAGGTTCATCTTGAGTACTTAAAAAATCGTCGCCTTCAAATTTCTGAACTCTCAGGTATCTTTCAATCTCGGAAATAGGTAGAAATCACTGGGGGCGAGATCTGGTGAATACGGAGGATGCTTAAGGATATCGAACCCAGCATCACGAATTGCAGCCTTTTCGACGGCGGACTTGTGTGCCGGGGCATTGTCCTGGTAGAACAGCACAACTTTCGAGAGTTTACCTCGCCGTTTTTCGCGGATCTCATTGCGCAATGTTGCTATTTGTTAGGCATATAAAGTGCCCGTAATAGTGGCTCCATGCTCGAGATACTCAATCATTACTACCCCTTTACCATCCTAAAAAACAGAGCCCATGACCTTACCGGCAGATGAGCCCACCTTGAATTTCTTCAGAGTTGGAGATGATGGCCTTTTCCATGTCATAGACTGCAGTTTCGTTTCAGAGTCGTAATGATGGAGCCATGTTTCGTCCATTGTTATAAATCGCGCAAAAAAAAGTTCCCGGCCTTGCTGTATCAGGTCCAAAGCTTCTTGATAAATCTCGACTCTAGTTTGTTTTTGCGTGTCAGTAAGCATTCTTGGTACCCAACGCGCAGATACCTTTTTCATACCAAAGCGTCCATGTAAAATATTATGCACGCTCCCCGTTGAAATCTTTACATTTTCAGCAATAAAACGAACCGTGACACGACGCTCCGCCAAAACTAAGTTTTCGCCTTTTTCACAATTTCTGCAGTTACTGCTGTAGTAGGGTGTCCAGAGCGGGGGTCGTCCATGGTCGATGTTCTTCCACGTCTAAATTAGGCGCACCAACGTGCAAATGTCGAATACGGAGGAGCATTAGACCCTAAAGTGTCCAAATGCAAATCTAAATTGACTTGGTCCGTAGATAAAAATTCAAACACAAGTATTTGACAACGGCGCGCAGTTCAATTTTCTCAATTTTCGCTAACGTACTCAATAGCATTGCAAAGTAATTACCGTATTTTTTTTAAACAAATGACAATTTTGTTTTCATAGCAATCAGCTAGATATATTAGCTTTACCGGCCAGTATTTAATTTCCTAATATTGAAAGAGTTTGCATCTCATTCTCACTTTTTATTGAACGCCCCTCGTACTTAACTAAACAAAATAACCGCGTGTAATAGTTTGTCAACCAATAAAAGCAAAACACTCCGTCGGGCTCTTTCAGTTAGCGGCTAATTGGTTTTGGTCCGGTTTGTAACGTGTGCTTTTAGTTGAGTACAGTCTGCCAAAAATGTGGTCTACCACCCTACGGTTGAAATTCATTCGCACGTCATGATGACAACAAATTCGATTTGCCCTTGCAATAATATTATGACAGTGGCAAGTGTCAACCTTAGCGATAATTAGATCTCGCAGAAACTTTTGTCAAAACTGGTACAGACCACTTTCTTGGCCGACCGTACATAAACCAATGGAAGTTTGTACTACGGGCACCTTGACAACAAATATAATTATAAGGAAAAATTAAAACTTAGATACATATAAATTATCCAACGTCCAGAGACCCGTTTCATGAAGCTACAAGTTTCAAATTACAAGCGGAAGTCTCTTTCTAACTCCTTTTGCTAGAAAGATACTGAAACGGGCCACAGGAGCAATTATAGTACTAATGCTGTTTCGTTTCATAGGCCCGCCGAGGCAGAGAAGTTCAAGCTGGAGAAACTCGCAGAAGCTCATAAGCTGAAGACAGTGCTCGAGGCAGAAGCTGCAGCGGAAGCCGTTAAAGTCCGGGGAGAGGTAAGCGCAAAAGTTAACATTACCTCAATTACGAGACGAAATTATTGATCAACGTTTATAATATCAGTGGATAATATCAGGGTACAATGTCACCAATTTACCTAGTCCCAATCTAAGCTCTAGACTTGTAGTATGGGTACTAGAAAACGATATAAATACTTATATTGAGATATATCTATATATATTGTACGCGGGGCCGAGTTTTGTACATGGCATCAGATCTACAGTCAGGGTCCAATTTTGATAAAGGTTATGTCATTGATTGGTCTCATGCTGGAGAGTTGCATAAAACTCTTAATTTTCCGTCCCCAAAGGGTAAAAGCGGGACCCTATTACTAAGACTCCGCTGTCCGGCTCTCCGTCTGTCTGTCACCAGGCTGTATCTCATGAACCGTGATAGCTAGACCGTTGTAATTTTACAGAAGATGTATTTCTGTTGGCGTTACAAAAACTAAAAACAATAAAATAAATATTTATGGGGGGCTCCCATACAACGAACGTGATTTTTTGGCCGTTTTACCCGATATTAATAACGGCAACCAATTTCAAAATTTTACCACATTTGAAATATTTACAGAATATTTAGTTGCATATTCACTTTAAAAATAAAAAATAAAGAAAAAATATATTAATTATGATAAAGTAATGATAATGTACCTAATTTAAAAAATACTACAGTGTGACATGTCACATCACCCGACCCCTGCTTTGACTTGAGATGACAATGTAAAGTAAAAAACACAAGAATTCAATACAAACCTGTTGCAAGTTCTTCAGCATAAGAAAATATAACTTTTGAGTCAGCTAGGCATAACCGCAACACCAAGAAAATGAATAAAATACGAAATAAACGGTCTATTTACAATGGCAATATGTACATGAATGACAGAGGCATTGTATCAATTTTTAATTTACTTTTAATTGTGCTCTTCTATGCAAATGTGTTACACTTTAGTCTTTATATTTCAAAAAAGTTGATATAAAAACTCTTTCTTGAATATTTACGATTTTGATAAATGAAATGTCATTGGATTCGTCTCATATGCTGGACAGTTGCATAAAACTTTTCGTGATTTTAATGATAAAGTCCCGTAAATTTAATTATATTAGCGTGCCTCCGCATTTAAGCGACACGGTGTCCCCTTAAAAAGGGTATACTAATTTAAATATCTGGGGCGCTGGCTTACTAAGAACCTCAAAGACGATGACGATATGGAGAGGTTGCGAAGGGCGCTGTCAGTGAGGGCTATAGCCCGCAGGTTCACTCGTATACCTTAATACATAGAAAACTATCCATTACTCAGGAACAAATATTCATGCTCATCACACAAATATCTGCCCTTAACGGGATTTCAACCCAGGACCGCAAGCTTCGTAGGCAGGGTCACTACCAACTAATCCCGCGCGTCATCCATTATAAGCTTATAAAGGCTATAGCCTGGTATCCATAGTAAGTCGGCCCTTACATCAAATAGGCTCGGGGATTTTGGGAGTAACTCTTGTACTGAAGAATATTTTAGCCGAGTATGAACATCCTACTTGTAATAGTTTCTGACTTATGATTTTTTCAAGTTTTTTTAATGTTTGTTTTTTCTGCATGTATTCTAGCGATTTGCTTCAAATTTTGAAATGATGTTCTTTAGATAGATCTGCATCTCCACCCAAAAAACGAATACTAGTAATCGAATAAAAAAATATAAATAAAAACCAATTTAATTATAACATTTTTTTTAATGTAGTTGTGAAGTAGTGCATTGGCCTACTTCTTGCCTAGATATCAAAATTTTGCAGGCGGTACTTCCTACAAAAAAATCAGCAGAATGTGGGGTCAAGTTGTGTATTTAATGGGTGTTTTTCAATGTGGTATTCAAACACTTCGATTATGTTTGAGTTTTCTTATCAGTTTGTCGTATTTTAGAGTAAAATGCTAATGACAACTTAATGTCCTCGTGATGCAAGATGTTTATCGCACAACCGCAAAGGCGCTGTTGTTACTTTCTGTTGCTATTTCAAGGAGGTACTTCATGAAAAGATAGGATTTTCCCATACTGTACCAGTTAAAAAAACACACCGTATGCTAAGGCCCGATACGTATAACTGTGGATAATGGGGAATACTGGCAATTATTTTATTTGTCACTAGCTGTCTGTGAGTAAGTTTTTTTCATAAAACCCTTTTCCTGACGACTACACATTTTTTTTGTATTCAAATCGGTCGACCCATTCTCGAGCTATGCCGTGACATACGAATTCTTTTTCATTTAAATAGATAGTTGAGGACTTGAGATTACTTGTGATTGACTTGACTTTGAGAGACTTGACTAGACATTGTAGGGTGTTTATGTCATATTTATTTTCCAAACCACAATTTCATGACGACGGTTTAGGTTCTGGTTCTACTTCACCTAAACGTTTCATTATGATCTATCCAACCGTTTTTTCCGATGACTGCTGGCGTTGAACGTCCGTTTCCAAATGACGCAAACCTTATCTTTTAAATGCGAGGTATTACAAATATTACAGAAATCTTATATTATGCTTATTTCTTTCAAAACTTATTACAATACAATTTGAATAAAGAAATATCAAATTATTTTAAAAAAAAACGTAAAATGACGAGATTTCTTTGAAAACAAACGTTAGACGGAACGTAAATAGTGATGGGAGTGGATTGGAAATCAAAAAGGAATCGTAAAAAATGCTTGGGTATTAAAACAATGAAATGTGGGCAATTGTATTGGGTATGATTTAATAATTTATTGCAAATCAAATGTTACATTAAAAACGAAGTACGGTCACGGACGTTAATTTGCTATCTATCTATTTCGAAGAAAATCTGCTCGAAGATGTCATTGTCATTAGAGATGCCAAATTATTTGTAATTGATAGGAAACTCAACCTGGGTCACTAGTAGAATGACTAGATCGCAAAATGACCACATCGCTCATAGTTCCCATCTCAAAATGACCAACTCGCAATATGACTTTATCTCATCTAGGCAACATCTCATAATGTCCGAGTCGCAAAATGTCCACATCGCTGCCAGTCAACGTTTCATAATGTCAGAGTCGTAAATTGCCTTTACCTCGTCTAGTCCACATCTCACAATGTCCTAGTCGCAAAATTAACACATCGCTCCTGGTCAGCATCTCAAAAAGTGCAAGTATCAGAACAGCTAAGTCGTAAAATGACTACATCGTCAAAAGTGGGGACAGTTACGCGTAAAAAGCAATGAATAATTAAATAACAGGGGTTTCACACAAGTTGTTATTTCCCCAAACTAATTGTTCTATAAGGCCTAGACAACGATATTTTTACTAACAATACTTGTTACTTTATACTAACTATTTTTGTATGTTATCACACCGGAAACGGCTCTAAGGATTTAGTTGAAATTTATCAAAAATAAAGAAGCCAAGCAAAGTATGTATCTATGTAAACAATTTATTGTACACAAAACATATTAAAGATACAGTAATAACAGATTATAAAAGTAAGGAGACTCTACAAAAGGTACTTTCTTTTAAATATATATTGCATACATATAGGTACTATATACTTTTTGATACTGATTATTGATTAATGCTGGCCACTTGAAATAAAATCGGATTTAATTGAAATAAAACAATCGAAACACGCATCATTCGATTTTGCAATTCGCTTCTATTGTCATAGTTCTGCTAAAACGGTTTCCTACGCTTATGCATGATGAGTACTAACGAAATTATATTTATTTCAAATAATAAAAATAGACCTGCAGTGTTGTGCGACGGATACCGCTACAATTGGGTCAAAAATAAAGTGTCGGGAAACACATTTTGGCGATGCGCAGTTCGCGAAGAGTGTAGTGCGTCAATCACATTAAATGCCAACAAAACTGATATAGTCCGTGGAAGCCTTCACAGTTGTGTGCAAAATCATCACAAAGTCATAAGAGACATTGTTGTAAATGCGGCGAAAACTAAAGTTTGTGAGAGTATGGCACCAGTGAAAAAAATATACGAGAAGACTATACTGGAATACGTTCAAGATGATGAGACGATTGAGATGATGCCATGTTTTGAATCTGTGCGTGATACATTGCATAAAACACGAAAACGTTATCTGGAAGTAAGTGCCGCTAAATTTCTTAAAACTATTGATGTGGAGATACCAAACGCTCTCGGACTGAACTTTTTAGTCGCTGAATATGAGGTAGATTCTGATAGTAAGATTTGCTTGTTCAGCACTGCCACATGCAGAATGTTTGCAAAGTCTGCTAGCAGTCAAAACAAAGTTTTTTTTGGAGATGGCACGTTTAAGCCGGTGCCCAATCCATTCTACCAGCTCTTTTCGATACACGTAGATGGAGCAAGTGACGAGAAAAATACGAACGTTTTTCCGATGCTCTACGCTTTACTACCAAATAAGACGCAGAACACATACGTAGCTTTATTTACATTGATACGAGACGCATTAGAAATCAATATCTCTAAGTATAAATGTGACTTTGAATTGTCCCAAATTAATGCGTTCCGAGAAGTGTTCCCAAATGGGAAGGTTACAGGATGCTATTTCCATTTTTCAAAAGCCGTCTGGAAAAAAGCAGACAAACTGGACTTGGCAAATTCTGACAAAAGGAAAGAAAATTGTAAGACTGGTTTGTAATTTGCCATTGTTACCATCATCAGTATCATCACTTATAAATGACGGCTGGAGCTCGATCACCAACTATGCGATGAATTGTGAAGGAATGAGTGCGTTCACAAAATACTTTGAAACTCAGTGGCTTAAAAATACGGCATTAATATCGTGTTGTAAAGAGAGACACAGGACCAATAACGCCATGGAAGCTTGGCACCGGAGGCTCGGCGTTCGAATTCACTCAAAAACAACGTTATTTAGTTTTCTGCACAAACTCAAAAAGGAGTCCAGGTACCAAGATATAAGAGTGAAGGGCTTGTTTACCAAGCAAGAAAGCAGGAAAAAAAAAGATATTATTTTTGACAAGGAATACAACCGAGAATTTAAAAAGCTCGTCGAAAAAAAGATAACGACATTTGACTTCCTTCTAAATATTTCAAAGTTGAAATACAAGTTAAGTTTGATGTAATGCACTAATAAATTGTAACAATTAAAAAGAAGCATAGTAATTAGCGATAATAGGAGACTTATTTTTATTTTTCACAAGATGACTTTATTTTGATTACAAATTAAACAATTTCTTATTAAAAACTGCATAATTGTTTCATTTTTATACCAATAAAATCAGGTAGCAATGCTTTTGTAGTTTAGTGACTAGATAGTAAAATGACCACACTAACCTAACCGACTGTACGGAATTGGTAGATTTTTGCGACTTGGACTTTTTTTTACCTAGACTTTCAGCATTGTGTTTATTTTACGATGTAGTCATTATACGGATTAAGGCGTTTTAGAGATGTAGTCATTTTACGACCTAGTCAAATTATGTTATAGTCATAAAGCGATCACGGCGTTCTGCGATGAAGCACATTTGCGATGTGGCCGCTACGCGAAGTGGCCATTTTACGATCTAGTTATACTAAGATGTAGTCATTTAGCGATTTAGGCTTTCGGCGATAAAGCACATTTGCGATGCAGCCCTTATGCGATGTAGCCATTTTGAGATCTAGTCATTTTACTAGTGACCCCTCAACCTTATTGCTGTAGAATGTCAGATTGACTTTAGAACTAAGGTGGGTGACAAATTTAATTCCTTGACTGTACCTAAATGACTGATGTTTTTATTTATTTTTTCAAAAAATGGCGTTTTATAAAAATGAATCCTAGCTAGATCGATTTATCGCCTTCAAAATCGTTGGAGCCGTTTCCGAGATTCAGATTATAGAAAAATATTAATCATCCGTAAACGTCCTTAACACTAGAAAACGTCTTCTCAGTTAGAAATACTTTTAACCTACCAACCTAACATCGTAATTATATCGTTTAGAGCATTAGAATGGATTGAAATCGTACTGCTAACAGATTTGGGCACGTCTAAAACTGTTGTAAGTCGTAACTAATCTGTCATAGAGAAATAAATGGTTATAAAAACTATAGTTTTTATATTGTTATAGTCACTTATAAATCTTATAATTAACTAAACCTCAATTGACAGGCTGAAGCGTTTGCCATCAAAGCGAAGGCCGCGGCGGATGCGGAGCAGATGGCCAAGAAGGCGGAGGCTTGGAAGGAATACGGCTCGGCCGCCATGGTCGACATGATGCTGGAGACACTCCCGAAGGTAACCCGACTCATTAGCGCTGTGCCTAATTGCCAAATTCGGGTACTTCCTGTTTTGCACAGTGGGTAATATGTATAAAGTAACATGTCGAAATTTTTAATTTTCGTTTTTAAGGGTCACTTGCGCGAAAAAAATAATTTAAGACTGGCTCGAGTTAAAATTTCAGTTTTTGTATGGATCTGACGTTTACTAACTCGAGTTAGTGTCGTACCCAGTGTTGAATTTTTCGTGCAAGTCCATCTCAATTTACTTTTAAGCGTCATGTAGCATGTTATTTTTGTCATGTCGGCACTTCATTTGCCAAATATTGGGTCTAACGTTTGACACACCGTGTGTCAAACATTTTATTTGGTGTGTCACACACCAAATAGAACAACAATATTTGACAAATAACAACCAAGTGAATTGGCGCAGCTCGCGGGCACTATTAATACATTTTAACAGCTGATCCAAGAAATGTAGGAATTTGGTGAGGTTTTATGCTGCCCTTATGATTGTCTGCCTTTCATCGCCTGGGGCCGCCGGGCCCTAATGGATAAACTGATTGGTTTGCTGTGGTTAGGGTTCCGTATCCAAATCGGAACCCTATTGCCTAATATGTACTAAGCCTTACGCTGTCCGCCTGTCTGTCCTACCTACTCTGATTAAGAGCTGTAGCTTTTGAACCCTAATATATAACCAGCAGCCGTATTTCAGAGTTTCCTAACAAATCATTGTTTTGGTCAGTGTATTATTTATATGTATAAATGATATGATAATACTGGACTTAAGTTAAACTTGGTTTTATTGTATGTTCTACAGTATTATATATCTGAGAAAGTTAGCCATGGTAAGGTTGCTAGCCACCTTCTTATCGAGTAGTGATGTTCCGTCACACTAGTGACGTTACCTACTCATAACAACTATAACAAACATGAAAAAATAGTTCGCTTTATTTTTTAAAGAAGGTATCGTTAATTTACACTGGTAATACTATGCTTAAGCATGTATAATGTTCATTGATAAACCGTATTTTAAATGTCCCTCTAAAAAATATCGACATCAAAATGTATAATTTTTTGGACTAATTCAGCTGGCCAAGTGTGAGTCGGGCGGTAAAGAATCCTCAGTGCGCGGGTCCGTCTTGCACTTGACCGGTTATTTTTGCTTATATTCTGAGGGTCAATCAGCTCCGTAGCGATATCGTGATTATTGTTGTACAACGACGCATGTAATCAGTTGACCGTGAGCCAGATTTGCTGTTCATACACGAAGGTTTACAGCAGTATTTAACTTGCAAGTTATAATGCACGGCACCTAAATTTATTTTGTTACGGTAACTTATCAGCTGTTTTAATTAAGGTTACACAGATTTGCCACTAAAATTGTTTTATCAATTTGTTAAAGTGGCGTGAAGCGTTAAGTAATTCATTCATTCGTATATGTTACAAGTTTATAAACCTGATAAGATTTTATAGGCATGGTTGCTTGTATAATCAATAACAAGCAATTTTTCTGCTTAGTTTCGCTCATCTTGTTTCTGTATTGCATATTGTTAACTCTTTGGTTTGCCACATACAAAAAACTTCATGTCTTTATTTCGTGACATTACCGCATACATTTCCGAGCATATTGGAGAAAAAGTTATTATTTACAAACGACAGTGGTCGCGAAAATGTACGAAATTTCATAATTTACCGCGTTTTTTACTTTTTAAAATATAACTAGCTACCTATGTATTTAATAACTAACTTTAAAAAGCTTAATACTCGTACGGTCAAAGTTCTTCCATGTTTATTTTACTTCTTAAAATGTCATATATTTACTAAAAGGTCAACCTTTTAGAACAGCGCTTACGCGTAGCGTTTTTAAAAATCTGTCAAATAAATTCCTTTTTTTTTAACATATTTCGTTCATATAGAAACTGCCGAGTTAACTTCAACGCGTAATAAATGTTAAAATGCAAACCCCAATGTATTCAAAGTAGATTTATTATTTGAGATTATGTTTAATGAAATATTTCAGTTTCATACTAAGTCGTACTGTCAAATACAAAAATATGTATCGATAGAATGCTCTCATGAATATATTACCAAGTGGTTGTTACACTGGAATAAGGTGCATTGGGACATATTTTTGAGATGTTGTGTTCTCCCGTACTACACATAACTGTACCTGTTTCGAAAATATATGGAATTATAAGTTTTGTCGATGGTGATGGCGACATTGTTCTTTTTTATGACAATTTTGGGACTCTTGAAAATAATTAACAATTGGCATAAACCAAAAAAAAAACTTAAGGTTTTTAAATTAAAATTCGAAAAAAGAGGTAATTTTAAGAGACCAATTTGAATAATTTTGTATTTGACCCAATACTTTTGTTTTAATACGTTTCTTTATTTATTTATTAGACATTTTATGGATGACATGTTATTTTAAATTTGGGTTGGCATTTTCTAATTAATGACAACAATTAAATGATATCTAATGATAAAAAGTGATTGTAACATACATACAATTTCAAGCGATTTTCGCCTAAGACTAACCCGTAAGATTACACCTAGGAAGGCTTCAAGCCGAAAACGAAAGTCAAACAAAGGTTAAATATACTTTTGACGAAATATTCGAACTAATATTTTGGGGAAAAAGTTTCTGCGCATTGCATATGAATACTTAAAACATATATTTTTTTCATAGTTTATTTACTTTTAATTACAGTATGTATGCGCCATTTTGTTCGATGGCTTTATGCCATCTTGTAGGCAGTGACATGATCCTGTTGCCGTAGAAATTTTGGGACTTCTGATCAAAAAAACGCGACAAGTAGTTTTAGCAGTCATCTCTTGATGTTAACCTGACACCACCTAAAGAATTCTGAAGAGACCGAAACAGGTGAAAATCTGAAGGTGCAAGGTAAGGCCTATATGGCGGATTCATTAACACCTCCCAGCCAAACTCTCTTAATTTTTGCTGAGTGGCTAAAGATGTGCGTTGTCGTGATGAAAGACCACACCCTTTCTATTGATCAATTCCGGCCGCTTTCTCTCGAATTCTTGGTTTAATCTCATCTGTCTTTGTAGACATATGAATCGATGGTTCTGCCCGGCGGTCAAAGCTATAATGAACAAATTGAACAATGCCCTTCCAATACACACAGCATCACCTTATTGCGAGTTAACCCGGGTTTTGGCACAGTCTGTAAAGCCTGACCGACCTTTGACCGCGACCTTTTTCGCACGTGGTTGTCGTTCGTGATCCAGTTTTCATCACCAGTTATCAATCTCTTCAAAAACGGTTCGGTTTCATTACGTCTCAATAAAGAATCGCAAATGAGTACACGATTCATAAGGTTTCTTTCAGTGAGATCGTGTGGCAACCAAATATCAAGCTTTTTTTGTGTCCCCACATTGATTTAATATTATACTAGACTAGAGGACGCCCGCGGCTTCGTACGCTTAGAATTAGTTTCCCGCTACTCCTTATTTTAACCCTTTAGGATGAATTTCCTAAAATCCTTTCTTAGTGCTCGGTTACATCATGAAAGGAACCTTGTTCAAAATTTCAAGTTTCTAGGTACTGTAGATTCGGCTGTGCGTTGATATATAAGTCAGTCAGGTTTGCCATTAATATACCGGGTGTACAATCCAAATGGGTCAGTATGGAGAAGTCGGAAACTATGAGAGATAGCGAGATCTGTTCTTAGGAACCATGACGTCGATTTTAGATTTAATCATAATTACATTCAAACTTTTTTATTAACTCTCATACATAACCGGGAATCGAACCTGGTCAAAATCAATGTGTATAAATTCTGCAACTCGCAAGAAGCACAACACTGATGGAATCTTGTTTAAAGTATGAGAGTTAATAAAAAAGTTTGAATGTAATTATTATTAAATCTAAAATCGACGTCATGGTTCCTAAGAACAGATCTCGCTATCTCTCATAAGGCCCGTACCGAAAAGTTTTTTTACAGAGTCTGCATACTAGTAAAATACGAAATGGGAAACATTTTTTTTTTCTGATTATAAGCTTTAATTTGGGTCATCTTAATGTATCGATTGGAATAATTAATTCAGGACAGGTATTGTTTTTATTTAAAATGCAGGACGATAAAATAATTTGTAGAGAAACCGTTTTGCGAACGTACATTGAAAATCCTAATTCAACGTTTGCAGCGGTTGGAAAGATGGTGAATATAAGTCAAGCAACGGTACGAAATATTGTTAATCGGTACTTAAAAGAACATAGAATTCAAAACAAAGCTCGAAGTAGACGCCTAACGGGTCCTTCAAATAAAAAAATAGAATTGAAAATAGTGTCTACTTACGAGAATAATTGTAGTTTATCGGTGCGGGATGGGGCAAAAAATTTAAAACTAGTACATGTATGGTCCAGAGAGCGAAAGTGAGTCAAAATTTAAAGACCTACAAAAAAGAAAAAGCCCCAAATAAGTTGGTAAAGCAATAAAATAGTTCTGTTATAAGGTCACGAACATTGTACAAGCTTCTCAGCGATTCGAACAGAACATGCGTTCTCATAGATGATGAGACATAGTGAAAAAACAATTTAGGTCTTCGCCCGGTGACCAATTCTACACAACCGAAAATAAGGCGAATATCAGCTATCAAAATAAATATATTTTTATAGAAAGTTTGGGGAAAAATATTTAATCTACCAAGCAATATGTTCCTGTGGAAAACGCACTGGGTCATTTATCACTAAAAGTACCATAAATGCAGATACTTATGTCCAAAAATGTATATACGGTTTGTTTTTACAATGTATAAGGTAGCATGAAGGGAAAGTGTTGTTTTGGTCCGATCTGGCTACTGCAAATTATGCCCGAGCCAGACAAGAGTGACTGGCTTCAAACAACGTGCTATGTGTGCCCAAAGATATGAACCCCTCAAACTGGCCCCAGTTACGACTCATGGAGGGGTGATGGGCATTAGTTAAAGCTGAGTTGCATAAAAACTGTGCTTCAGCAACATCAGAGACAGATTTTAAAAAGAAGTGGAAAAAACAC
The DNA here is from genome assembly GCA_923062465.1 of Acleris sparsana. NCBI lineage: Eukaryota > Metazoa > Arthropoda > Insecta > Lepidoptera > Tortricidae > Acleris > Acleris sparsana. The sequence goes on along the minus strand of OV281285.1, from coordinate 68,276,548 downwards.
GCCGACAAAGGCACCGAAACTACTGTGCAAAACTTAATGCCAAGCTCGAAGAAAAAAAATCGCTTGTTCAGCCGCAAAATCCTCAAACCATAAAATGTATACATTAATTGTAAATAGACATTATACATCATATAACTAAAACAAAACATCCTTGCTGTTCATTGTAGTTTAATTGATATCATAAATATACTCTGTAAAAAAACTTTTCGGTACGGGCCTTAGTTTCCGACTTCACCATACTGACCCATTTGGATTGTACACCCGGTATATACACAATCCCGCACATTTTTTTGTTATAAACTATCCCAAATGATATTGACAGCTGTACTTAGATACATGCCAACATCGCTAATTTTCACCTTTAACATTCATGCCAAAAGAACTCAATATGTAGTTGCCGTCAATTGTCAACTTTGCAAACTAACGTTTCGAAATAGAAAAAAAAAAGTGAATTGGCCATTATCATAATATTTACGATAAAACTGAACATCGGATGAATGGAGTCGCATTTCTCATATTTATATTGTTTTAATTTTAACGAACGACAACTTATAAAAAAACTTATGAAATGTTTTATAAATGCTGTAATTGTATTACACAACTTAAGCTATATATACAATAATAATAATAAACAATACAAGGTCTTATCCTAACTAGCTAAACGTATACTTAGTAAAACCTAATTTCCTTGAAATAAGTTAAAAATTTAAAATGTATCGAATTTCTTCATTAGATGCACTCATCAGCCAGCAGAAAAACAAATTAAAAATAGCGGGAAACAACATTTTCCTATTATGTTTCTTTTTTTGAAATGTAACCTTTTTAATGTGATCAAAACCAGCCACGTACAAATAATAATCAAAAAGATTTTATTACAAGTTTATACATTCTATATGCGAAATGTCTATTTTCCTGACCTAATAGATAAATATTTCAAAAACTTAATAATGCAGAACTAACTAACAATGGTTTGAGAATTAGAGTAATTGTCAAAATATGAACATTCCCAATTGTGTGTGATTTGTGATGTGATATTGTTTGTGTAGGTGGCAGCGGAAGTGGCGGCTCCGCTGTCGCAGGCCCGCAAGGTGACGATGGTGTCGTGCGGCGGCGGCGAGGTGGGCGCGCACAAGCTCACGAGCGAGGTGCTGAGCATCGTGCAGGGCATCCCGCAGCTCGTCAGCGCCGTTACCGGCGTCGACATCTCCAAGGTAGGTACGCTACACTCTGACCAAATAGTTCAATGTGTCACAAAGGACCACAATGACATATTTACGGCGAGGGCGTACATTGAATCCTGAACGAAGCCAAGGACTCTAAAATAGAATCCTGAGCGTAGTGAGGGGTTCAAGTGTTAACGCCCAAGGTGGAAATAATTTTGCTACCGTGTGACATACTGCTTTTCATATCACCATCACCTATGAGAAATATAAATCATCTTAGTGATGAAACAAATTTAGTTATATACAATCTCTAAAAGTGCTGAAATTATCAAATTTAACGACAGGAAATTATCAAATTTGGCAACAATCCTTGTCCTGGAACAGAGAAGTGCCACTTTGATCCCTCCTAGCAGGGACGAAAAGTCCCCTTTCTGAATAGGTTCTCAAACTCGTAAAGTCCTTCTTTATGCTGGGTATAGGCTGCATAAATCGGATTTTATGCACTAGTGCAAAGTGTTATCGTCATCTAGACAAAGACAATTAATCCCTACAGCCAGACAGACGAGGTGACTGCATTAAATCTTCTTAATAAACTTGTTATTTGAATAATTTACTTTAATTTATTTTCCTTCTATGATGCTATTTAAAACTATTAAAAACAAGCATTATTAACAAAAACATTACAAAATCAACGCATGACTTGGCAGTGTTGCGTTCGAGCTAAGTTAAAAAAGGTACGCAGTTTTTTATTTTTTTATAAGATTTTCAGTTGCAGGAAAAAAAAATGTCTATAGTTTTGGACTATTAATAAGGTAGTTGTTTTCTTTGCAAAACTTGTTGTGTCAAGGTATTTAGTGTTGAGAAAATAATGCACACACCTGACCCACTAATACGAAAAAATACAAAAGAACTTAAAAAATACAGACACTGCCGCCTAAATCCAAGAAAAAATATTTAAAAACGTTTAAAAATTTAAAAGTCTGGACACTGGCAAACAAATCAAAACATTCTCATTCATTTAAGTTTTTTTACATTATCTCTGTTTTATTACCTCGTAATCGAAGTGAAAAGCAGAGTGTACAACTCGGTCTTAAACCCATGTTATCCTTGACTTAATTATCCAACCTCGCCGCCGGCTCGGGTGGAGACCATAAGTCTTGGATACAATGTTTAGTTATATGCCCCTGTTGTACAATCTACTATTAATTTGTATTGCTTAAGCATAGGCTAGTCATGAAGATTGTAAGTTTTCGACCTTGAGGGGTCACACTTCGTTATAGCATTTCTTTAAGCTCTTTTAGTCTGTGATTGACGATGATCGCCTGCAACCCGCGGTTTGTCGGTTTTTGGGACACGCATCAAAGGGAGTCGTCGTGTGGTCCGTTGTGCTGCCCACACTATCGCCGATCGTTAATTCCCCGGTGGACAATTAATTAAACATTTAATTGTTTTATATAGTTATTGTATACTAGTGTAGTGACCCGCCAGCGGCTTCGCCCGCTGCAAATTTCCGACATTCCCGCCGGTTTTTTTTTCTTTCATACAAACCTTGCCCTGACAATAACGAATACAATCGAAAAGGAATCAGCCAAATCGGTTCAGCCGTTCTTGAGTTTTAGTGAGACTAACGGACAGCAATTCATTTATATATATATATAGATACATACTTCGTTTTACTATGGATAATGCTCATGCACCACCATCTTCTTTTCCTCCATTTATTAAATAAATAAAGCAGCAACACAACGAACATCTATCTTGTACGCTTGCCGTTCGACAAACTACTACGGGCGATAGTGTGGATGCTCGAATGATGATGGTGCCGATTATAGACGATTAGACCATCAATGATCATCGCCGATAGTCTAGGGAGCCATTATACTATATCGATATGAACATCGCTACCCTCACTGTGGCAACATTTATGCATTTGAGTTGTCAAAACTTGTCTCCCGAATTAAATTTTGTACTCACAATAATGTGGACTTAACTCCAAAGATTTTAACTAAACAAATTTAATTACATTAATTGATTACTTACCCTATTAATAATTTTGATCCTTTGCAAAACAGTAATAAATAAATAATACGAAAACCCTGCCTGATAACCCGTTCATTTATACCAGTTACAAAGTCAACAGCAGTCATAACTTCAATAAAAAAAATATATTGGCTTGTAATGAAAACCTACCTCGTTAATCGTATTTCTACATTAATAAAACTAACACAATTATAAAACCACCTCACAGCGAATACCAAAACATTCTTGAAAGTGGCCGTGTAAAATGCGTTTTCTACGCTTAATCGTGCGCGTGAATGTAATCCAAAGAAAAATGAGAAATTCGATTTGTAGTAAGATTGCAACGAAAACTCTATTATCATATTACGCTATTTGACAATAATACACGGTAGCGGGTGAAGATACTAAACAACAGTACATATGCTAGAATGTTCAATGTGTACGAATATCTTATCAAATTCAATTCAATCTTTTATTTCGGACAACTATAAAATCCATTGAGTGTTGGTGTACAACTACAACTTAAGATACCTTAATCTAGTGTTAGTAATTAACAGAACAAATTTATTCTAAAGGAACAGTGTTAACACTAACAATTTTGCTAACTTGTAATATAATACACAGTTACACACGCTATCCATAGCATAGCATCTATGTCACACGTATATCACACGTTTACAGATCGGACAGTCATACCCTTCAGCAATTTTTTTTTTAAATTTTATTTTGATTCGTCTCACAACACTTATGTTAGTAAAGAGACTATATTTTTACGGATTATAGGCAGAAAACGATCCGTGCGAGCTGCCGCAAACATACCCGATGCAGAACACCTGCTAGGCAGTCCCAATAGCATTCTAAAAGCATGGTTGTATTGTACGCGTAAGGCGTTGTGGGCTCGTTTCGTGTATTGGACCCACAGGCTGCTCGTGTACAGAGATTGGCATAATAATTTAAACAAAGTGATTTTCACTTCATAAGAGCAATGGGCAAACCTGCGGGTAATCATGTTACTCCGAACCGCCAACCGTTAATATAACTGTTTTAAGTTATAATGGTTATTGTTTGAGCCTAAAATGACTTATTTCGCGCGCATTTATCGCAAAGTGTTGTATTAGTGGATTGTGAAGCTGAAAAATTCCATACAAAATGTGAAAACCGTCCGATTTTTACGTTTTGGAAAATTACACCATTATTAGAATTTTTCAGAGCGCAGAAAAATCTGCGACTCTCGCATTCTCCTTAAACTTAATGTGAAGATTTATAAAACAACGGTTAGACCAGCCCCCTATGTCACCATCCTGACAATGACAATTCAGTAACCATTGCAAAGTAAACGCGATACATACATCACTGGGTTTCATATAAGCCGCGCCATTTATACTGAAATGTCACCTGTCACGTGTCATTATTAAGATGGTGAATGGGCTGGGAGTGATGGCCTGCTGTCTTGTATGCATCAGAATGTTGGGCCACGAAAGGGATGAATGCCAATGACCCTGCTGCGTGGCAGGATGGGTTCCTCGACAATCTGTCTCCCCCTTTTGTCCCATCTGAGGATTGTCTGCCTTCCTCTTCCCCCCCTCTGTCATCAGACCGAAAGGATGAGTCATTCTCTCTTTCGGAGTTTTACTTCAGTCCTAGATCATCTTCGCGACTCAGCACCTGGAATCGTTCGAGTTCCCAGTCTACTAGATTATATTTTCTTAGTTTACTTAATTTAATTTTTGATTCTTGTTCCATACCCGACTCTTGGAAACAACAAATCATTATTCCTATTTTAAGCCTCACAAAGATCCTTCTGCTTCATATATAGGCCGATAGCCCTGTCTTCAGTTTTGTTAAAGATCTTAGAACATATTAATATGCGGAGACTTGTCGTCAGCAATTTACAGATTGTCATATTCACCTAATTCCTACTTTCTGTCTGTAAGTCTTCCTAAAACAAATAAATAAATAACATCTTATTAAAAATAGACTTCAGTGGATATTGGAAAGTCGTGGTATTCTCGCTGACTCCCATGGACAGCTTTAGTTTTTTAACCTCTGATATCAGGCTGGCATTTTCTTGACATCACCTCTGTATATGAAAACGTCCAACTTCCATTACTCAGGCAGAACATGCTCCAGCTGAGTCTTCCGGTTAAGATGGTCCATGTCATCTGCAATATTTTTATGGCGCGATCTTTGTGTGTTCGCTTTCAGGGTCAGTTGTTGCCTCCGAGAACAATATGGAAGGCTCTCCCGCAGGGATCAGTTTCAGCCCCATTTTGTACAGCTTATGCTGACCTCAACAAGTCTGTTGACTGTTTTATGAGTTCCTTCAGTACACGGACGACATCGCGTTATATTACGCGTCAGATTATATTTTGGATAGCTCATCCCGATTAAACACTGCCTTGAGATACCTCTTTGAATGGCTCTTAGAGCATGGGTGAAGTCTCTCTCCAGCTAAAACTTCTGTGGTGGTGTTTTCTAGAAAGAGGTTGGCTCCGTATGTCGATATTGTTTTTAGTGAGGAATCCATCCCTGTGGATCCCAATGTAAAATTTCTCGGTTTGATACTGGAGTGTCGTATGACGGGTATCCCTCATCTTAACTACATTGAACAAATGTGAGATTTTTTAAATATCTTGAGAGCTCTATCGGGCTCTTGGTGGGGTGCTCACCCCTATTCGCAAAAGCTTTTATATAACGTGATTATTCGGAGTCACTTTGACTATGGTTGTTTCTCACTGGAACCATGCAATAAATTGGCTTTATCTTATTTGGACAAGATTCAGGCAAGATATTTACGTATCATAACAGGTGCCATGAAATATTCCCCTATTAATGCCTTACAGGTAGAATGCCTCGAGGCGCCCCTTTCTCTTCGAAGGCAATTTCTATGTGATCGTTTTTTTTTCAGGTCTGCTCAATTCTCCAACCATCTATTATTAGCTCGTTTAAACGCCTAATGCCAATTAGTATCTTCTGCTAAATACTTTAATTATAAAAAATCTCCTTGTTTAATTAAAAGTTTTCAAAACTTTTATTTGCCCCCCCTCTGTCTCAATCGACAGTTAATCCCGTTAATACAATAAATTTTGACGCATTAATTCCAACCCCAAATAATGTATTCTCTTGGTATCCATAAAGACTCATCCAACGCTAATGTTCTCTTTAATAAGGCTTTGTCTGTGAAATGGGATGGTTGGGATTGTATTCAGTATGCATCCAAGCAGTCTAAAGATGGATCTGTGAGCTGTGCTGTCTGGATTCCCTTCTTTAAAATTTTGTTAAGTTTTTAATGTCCTCCTCAAACTTCTGTTTTTACAGGTGAAGCTATAGCCCTATATATCTTATTGAATGCTGAATCACACAAATTAATTAAGATCCTAATTCTCTCGGACTCCCTTAGTTGTTTGCAGCACATCTCAAAATTTCCTATTCGTTTCAGTGACAACTTAGAAATTATTGTGAAAACCAGACATGCCCTCTATAGATGTAATTCCCTTGGCTTCGATATTGTTTTCGGTTGGATTCCCGGCCACTCAGGTATTGTAGGTAATGAACTGGCAGACGCGAGTGCCAAACAAGCAATTTGGCTTCGATATTGTTTTGGGTTGGATTCCCGGCCACTCAGGTATTGTAGGTAATGAACTGGCAGACGCGAGTGCCAAACAAGCAATTGAAATTGGTTGTCCTATATATTCCGAATGTTATGGCCAGGACCTACGCTCTTCTGTTAAATCCCATTTAGTTGATCGCTAGGGCGATGAATGGAATCCTTCTAGGCTCTGTAAAGGTAAACACAACGGTGATATTCAGCCAAACCTACCTGTAAAGCCATGGTCATTTAAATTTCGCAATTCAAGCAAACGTGCCATTCCCACGGTCATTCGATTACGTCTTAGCCACATCTATTCTCCTCTATTCATGGCAAAAATCCGCGTTTGTGATCACTGTTCGTGTGAGTGCGGCTTAGAGGAAGGTTCTTCAGACCATATTTTCTTTAATTGCCCTATGAATCCTGTTTCACTCTACGATCTACTTCCCGACTTTATTCCCCGTCCCGTTAATATGAATTTTATCCTAACCAATGTTCCCTCTCCCTTTGTCTATCGCCTCACCAAATTCATTACCGACTTTAACATTAAAATGTAATCCTGTTGCCCACTGCTTTATCCTCTTTATTCCCACTTCAATGTGTATGCTCGCTTCCATAACATTTATTTAATCCTTGTAGTAAGTAGTTTGTGTAGTTGTTTTTTTGTTGTTTTAGATTTTCAACTGAGTGCTTCATTTTTAATCTGTACGGGAAACGAATTACCGATCACCTATAGCCTCAAACCCTGACACTGGCAAAGTTGTCCATATGGACAGAAGCCATTTCGAGAAAATTTTAACTTGAACTTGAAGGGATGAATGAAAGGCAATTGCATGCAGCCGAAATAAGAATGCTAAGAGAGATGTGTGGCATTACGCGAATGGATAAATAAGAAATGAGTATATAAGAGAAAGTCTGAAAGTGACACCGGTGACTAAAATGTTGTGTGGAAATCGGTTGTCATGGTATGAGCATGTTATGCGTAGGAATGAGGAAAATATCGAATAGAGCAGTGGGACGAAGTAGCGGGTCCACGAGTAGTGCCTTGCGCCATCTAGGTTTCGGTCTACCGCGACGCCGAGCTCGTCTTACGAGACAAGCACCGAGTTTTTTGCGATAGGGCTCTCGGCGTGCGATAGATATGGCCGTACCAGTCGCACTTAAACCTGTCAAGATTTTGACATTCGTACATTTTGAATAATATCATTGTAAAGAATCAAACATAGTTATTTGAAAGTATTAAAATAGATTCACAAAAACACATTACACTGTCATCAATTATCAGTTATGTTATCATAGTAGTGTCAAGTAAGGTCAAGAATCATGAAGAACAACTTCGTTACTGATTATAAATGAATCTGAGTATTTCAGTAGCGACCAGTATACAATTGGTAAAAATATCCTAAGAGAACATTGAAAATTTCGAAATATGGACTAATTCGAAGTATGCTTTATGATGAGCCATGTATAAACGCATCTTTTAGGAATGAAAAATTCTAACTACTTATTTGAGTAAGTTCGCTACATGGGGCTCTAATACACGTCGGTAATATTCATATACCTCCGTTTTCATCGCAGAGGGGTTTAGATTGAATCTACTACTTACTAGCGCTTTAAAGAAGACCACTATTGCAGAGAAGAAGCGCCGGTACACACATTAACAGAAAGTATTTTTTTCAATCGATTATACAAATGTACTATCAGCCCAATGGAACCCTGACCTACAAACGAACTGTGTCGCAGTGACGTTATGTTATGATTCAGGTCGTAAGAAGTGTCAAACAAATTGTTTAATGAAGTTACTGTGAGGTCTTCCGATAACCTTCAGGCACGGAAAATGGCCGATTGAAAAATGACGGCTTTTACTATTTTTAATTTTGATTTACTATTCTATTTACTGATTATACTCTCTCACTCATACTGGCGAAATCACTTGGTAAACCGCCATTAATTTAAAGAAGAAGAAGACTGACACCGCTGATTGAAGTACTCAATAGCATAGTAGAATCGCTCATTCCTGAAAAAACAGTATTTCAAAATACCAAACTACTCTTTTAACCAGGTTCTCAAAAAACCTCATTCGAAATATTGAGTCAAGATAATAAACAATACCCTAAGTAGTATGTTTACTTTTGCGATTGCGATATATTGAGAATCAGGTATTTTAGTTTGCTAGAATTTTGGGAATAAGCGAGTAGAGTCACAAAGTATACACGGTGTAACACGAGAAAACCGAATAATTTTAACAGTGTGTTCCTAAGGCCGTAAGAAACAAAAAAGATTATATGAACCCAGGTCGAAATATGATTTTAATTTTTGTTATGTTTTCATACATAATAAATTAATTATTTTTCCTACACCAGTAAATCAACACCTTAGGATAAGCTGGCAACGTTTCTTATTGTTATCTCTTTTCATTAGAAGAGGCAGACATACTCATAGAGCAATTTCCTTGTCAAACAACTCGCTTCAAAGCAGGATTTACGTACAAATGCAAACGAAACTTCTTACTACGTTTGCAATTGTTATCTCTTTTCATTAGAAGAGGCAGACATACTCATAGTCTCATAGAGCAATTTCCTTGTCAAACAAATCGTTTCAAAGCAGGATTTACGTACAGATGCAAACGAAACTTCTTACTACGTTTGCAATTGTTATCTCTTTCCATTAGAAGAGTTAAGTAACACTTGGAGTCAGGCATTATTGTTTAAAAAATTATGAAATGAACAAGTGGCCATGGCCTACCAGCAGTAAGCCAGTAAAAGTAAGCAAAATATTACAGAGACTAAATAAATTAAATGGATTTTTTTAAAGCAAAGTCTACAAAAAGTAGCCCAGAAACAGTTATTTTGAACCGTCATGGGTACTCCTTACATCAAACTGAAAACTACTGGCCACTTCATTCCGCAATCATAATGACATTAATGACTTACATTGCGTCATTGACATTGTTGTTATTGATATAAGATTTGTACGACGTACATTTTGATTTTCACAACGTAACTTTTATTATCTTGTACTGGTATTTATTATCTTGTCAGCCTTATCTAGTTGTTAAACTAGGCATAAGACGTTACAAAGTGTCTTCAGAAATAATGAATGTTAAATTGAAGGATTGACTTATGGAACGGAGACGTGGTCCCTCACAGTGAGCCTTTTAAATAAGCTCAGAGTTAGTCAGCGTGCTATGGAGAGAGCTGCTCGGAGTTTTTCTACGGGATAGAATCAGAATTGAAGAAATCCGTAGAAGAACCAAAGTCACCGACATAGTTCTCAGAGTCTGCAAGCTGAAGTGGCAATGGGCTGGACACATTGCTCGTAGAACTGATGGCCGGTGGGGTGTTAAGGTTCTCGAGTGCAGACCACGGACCGGGAGACGCGGTGTCGGTCGGCCCCCTACTAGATGGACCGACGACCTGGTGAAAGTCGCCGGACACCGGTAGATGCAGAAGGCGTGTGACCGTTCGTGGTGGAAGTCTTTGGGGGAGACCTACGTCCTGCAGAGGACGTTCCCGGGTTGAAATGATGCAAATAAAAGTATCTGTGGTATGCTTTTACTTAATAAATAAAATAAAAGAATTTTGTGTATTATTTCGTATAATTTGTGGATAACATGAATTGCATAAGTAAGATTAATTAGTAATTACAATAATAAAACGAAATGTTTACAAAATTAACTCGCAACAAGACTAGTACTACTCCTGTCGACAGTATTCATTCATAAACAAATAAAAATAAACTGCATATCATAAAAATATTACATCCATTAAGATTCCGTTAAGTACTTACCATCTGAGGCCCGTGGCAAATTCATTGGATGGGGCCCTCTCAGTAAAATCGTCATGTTACTCCTGAGCTCGCAGCCTCTCGGGCCGGAAGGCTGTCTCGGGCCGAGGGGCCTCTCGGGCTGGGGGCTCGTGGCATTTTGCCGACTTGCCACCCTGTAGTTACGCCACTGGTATGTACCCAGTGCGTTGCTGTCGGTGTCTTTCTTACGCTTTGCTACTTGATACTCCAACGAACTGGTAATAGCACGAATACTTTTAATCCGTCGGCTTCATCATTATCACCATTTCTTCAGCCTGTTACCGCCACTGGTGAGCACTCGAGTACGCCATTCATCCCGAATCCCGATCATATGCTGTTCTAATCAAACCCAAAATTGATCCGGCTTGCCTTCAGTAATTACAATGTTCCAAGATTTGTGAAAGTTTCTTTATATTTGTTATTTTTTGTCATAGCATTCAATTGAATATTGGATTATTAATATTAATTTATCGATATTTTTACGTTTTTGGAGAAAAAATATTAAGCTGACGTTGACATGTAAACATACTAATGACGGTTCTGAATGAAAGTCAATTTACAGTCAACTTAGACGTGGCGGGCTCGCAACGTCGCAATTGTAAGGGTGTTTTGTACTGGAGATTTCATTACGACTTTTTTAAACATAAATGCAAATATCTCAAAAACCAAGCTGAATCTAGCAAACATTATACGACAATTTTAACTCCAAATAATGTCGGGAATACGCTGTTAAAATTATTCGGTTTCCTCGTGTAACACCGTGTATAAGGTGCTAACAAATTACTCACGGATATTTTTACAGCTGATAGTACTCGGTTCTCGGAGTACATTTAAGTATGAAACATCATAGGTTTTCTTATGTTTTTTTGGAGAAAACTAGGAAACAAATTTGCTACGTTAAAACACCCTGTTAATAAGATAATTAAATGAGACCTCTTTAGACATTCTAGAACCTCTTTAAACTATCATTCAAAAGGCCTCTTAAAAGTTGATAATTAAAATACTTGAATGTCAATGTCATGCAATTTGTTCTCTGACTTTTGACGTGACATGACAGACAGTGTTTAACATCTTGACAAGTGTATAATAGGGTGATTATTTTAAAGATTAATTATAATTATTTTTTTTGTTCGGTAAATTAAAACCATAAAATGATATACAAAGGTTCCTTAATTACAGTTAAAAGTTAATTGATTTAATGTAATCTATTATCTCTTAAAATATCCGTGACTAATTTGTTAGCACCTTATATACTATATACTATAAATAAAGAGAGAACTGGAATGCGCGTCATTCATCAACGCACAGCTGAAACTACAGAATCTAGAAACATGAACCGAAATTCAACTTCTAAAGAGGTGAAATAGGGGATTAACTATTGTATGGAAGTCCTTCATCTAAAACTGTCAATTTACCACTTTTTTTATTTTATTTCATCTCTTAATGGTCGAAATAGTCAATTAAACTTTGTACGGGATTCCCGTTGTTTCAAAGCTACTGACACTATAAATTATGGTTCCAAATTCAGATTTAAATTGTATTAATTAATTTATTTGTTTATGATTCCAACAGACGTACCTTTTTAATTTAAAACACTACAATTTCTTGTAAAAAATTCATTTGCCGTAAGCATTAATAAATCTCAGGGTCCAACATACAAATATGTTGGCGTTGACCTGAGGCAAGAATGTTTTTCACACGGGCAATTGTATGTTGGCCTATCAAGATCAGGTAACGCAGAGAACCAATATATTTTTAGCCCATTATGAACCCGTTATTCATTCTTTTATTCCTAAGCCATGAATGGTGTTAGAACCTATTGTTAAAGTAATATGAAAGGCAGTGCTATGAGTATTAATAACCAGACATTTAGCTTTCGTTTAACGAAATCGACAGACAATGTATGGAGTGACATTCGATGCCGCCTGTTAGTCCTGGATACATTATGTTTCAAATCTATTTGAAATGTATAATTATGATGACAATATCATATTTCTATATGATGATAACTAGGATTAACTTTACCCTAGAATTAACATACTAAACCACACCCGGGCGAAGCCGGGGCGGGCCGCTATTAAGGTAATATATATATATATACCACCGGCTTCTGTTCCTTCAGTCTATCTCAATGGAGAGCCCTTGCAGAGAGCCACTCAGTTTAGATACCTAGGGCATGTCGTAAATGAAGATTTGAAGGATGATAGCGATATAGAAAGGGAACGCAGGGCATTGGCTGTAAGAGGGAACATGTTGGCTCGTAGATTTGCTGGTAGTACACTTGAAGTCAAAATCACACTTTTTAAGGCATTCTGCCAAACTTTTTACACCAGCAGTCTTTGGACTAACTACACCCAAAAATCTTACAATACCCTGCGGATATTGTATAATAATTTGTTCCGGACGATGGTGGGGCTGCCTCGTTACTGCAGTGCGTCAGGCATGTTTGCTGACGCACACACCGACGACTTTTATGCGCTTATGCGCAAGAAAGTCGCCTCGCTGATATGCAGAGTGAGAGCAAGCTCCAACAGTCTCCTACGGGTGGTCGCGGAGAGGCAGGACAGCGCGGTGCTAGGCAGGTTCAATACGCTGCACGCAGTTCCTGCGTCTCGGTGACAGCCAAATTTTATATTTTAGATTACATAGCTCTGTACTAATATAGTTCTTAAGTTACCTTTGTTACTAACACTCTATGGACCTAAAGTTGTCTGAAAATAAAAACATTTTATTTTTATTTATTTTTATATAAAATTATATTTCCTTAATACACCGTAACTTTCTTGCTTACAGTTTAATGTTTTTCGTGTATCTATTTTAATACTTTCAATTAACTACGTTTGGTTCTTTACAGTGATACTATTCAAAATGTACGAATGTCAAAATCTTGACAGGTTTTAGTGCGACTGGTACGGCCATATCTATCGCACGCCGAGAGCCCTATCGCAAAAAACTCGGTCTTTATCTCGTAAGACGAGCTTGGCGTCGCGGTAGACCGAAACGTAAATGGCGCGAGGTGGCGCTTTTAAGGCCCGCTTGCACAAACTCATACTCCCTTCATGTGTCATAGCCGTGGGTAGGTAATCAGAATAATTAATCCCTCTATTTGTCTCAGATAGTGTATATTTTGAAATAACAGAGCAGCTTGCCTCCTTATCAGGAAAGTGATATCAGCTATTTAGTACTTGGTAAGTAACGTTTTAATGGAGGATGTAATTTATTAAATAATAGTGTCTAAATGGCTATTAATAGATTTTTCCCGGTGTAACCCCTTCGTGTAGGTAGGACTTTTTCCGTTCCTGATGGGTAATTTGGAAGGGTTCCATTTCTCTCGCAGATCATCATTCATCAGTCATCGGCATTAACACCTTAGCCACACACCTTAGAGATTTTAAGCGCAATGATGCACAATATACTACTATACTATCCGCAAAAGTATCTGGCCGGTCAGGTCATAAATCATCGGAATTATGCTATCTCTTTCACACCTGCACGGCTTATGGAGCGGGCCGATCAGCAATAGGGCAGGTAGCGTTACGCATAAAAAGGAATGTCGATAAAGTAATGAAACAAAGAATATAAATTACGTGGTGTTTTATATAACAGTGTTGTGTAGTTACTATCGAAATATAAATAGGTATATTGAACTATTGACATAAAGTATTACAATAAAATAATAACTAAATAAATAACTAAACAGGGAAAATACTAGTACTAACATTACTAAATATTACTATTACTAGTAATACTATTCTTCTTCGTCTTCAGTGTCACTATCGTCTTGTAGGTTAATAACAAGACGGTTGGTGTCAATAAAAAGTGCTTTAGCTAGGTCTTCGTTCTGGAGATTTTCAGCGTGGCGAACACATTTGACCCAGTCGTCGATTGTAACATGATCGATCGCTTCATTTAACAATTTCTCAACATCTGCTATTTTAAACGTGGTATTTTTCGTCGCAACTTCTCCTCTAATTTGAGCCCATAACAACTCAATCGGGTTATACTGACAGTGATAAGGTGGAAGCCGTATTACTTCGTGACCGTGTTCATTTGCAAGTTGGTCCACTGCGTATATTTTTTTTAGATGACTTCCTTTCACTCTCATTAATAATTTCTCTATTATATCTGTTGGCAGGTATGATATGTTATTTTTAGTCAGCCACCCTTGAATATCTTTTTTAACCAATTTGTATTAGGAATCGGATTTAATACCTTAGTGTGATAACTAGCATTATCTATAATTATTAGTGATGGTTCTTCTAATGATATAAAAAATTGTTCAAACCACTTCATATACTATTTTCTGCACTGTCGGGTACTCTCTATTTGCATACAGCGACGTTATAGTTATTTTTATAACTTATTCATCAAAGTCGTCAAGGTCGATAACCGTAGAAGGTTTCTTGTACATCTGTCTAGGTGAATTCGGCACCCCTGCTTCCGAAACATCCTTCTGAATACGATATAGAGTTCGTTCGCTCGTTCCGCAAACCAGTGCTGTCAGTTTTTTTGCTTGTTGAAAATCAATTTTTCTTATGACATCAGGGTCTTCTTTCAACTCTTGAAACCATTTATAAACGTTTAGAATAACCTGCCGAGCTTGTTGGTTAACATCACCTGTTAACTTGGTCAATTTGGTTTTGCAAAAATCTTCCATTACGACGTAGGTTCATAGACAAAGTTCGTATAACGAATGAGTTAGGCATTGTGATGTTTACCCTTTTATGTTATAGAATATTTTGTTATCAACTATTCCTAATGACTTAAATAGAACTATCAATCATACGTACTATAATTACTAATGCATTTCTCATTATCTACTTACCTAATAACGTATTTAGCTAATTATTTAAGAAATATATATATATATACAGGGTGTTTGGCAGAGGGTTGAACAAAAAAAAACAGCAGAGAGGTGGAGCCATATGCTACTCACTTAGCCTTATAAATCTGGCCTAGGCCTCAAGGTTAAGGAAAAAAATTTTTTTATTAAACTTTCATAATAATGCTGAAATGCATCACTTAAAGTCAAATAACTTATAAAAATGCGGATGTAAGTATCATTTTTTATTATTATTCTTATCTTGAGTGTTGTTATGTTGAGTTAAAATTAAATATGTGGTGTAAATTACGGTGAAAAAAAAACTGC
Organism: Acleris sparsana; assembly: GCA_923062465.1. Lineage (NCBI taxonomy): Eukaryota > Metazoa > Arthropoda > Insecta > Lepidoptera > Tortricidae > Acleris > Acleris sparsana. Next base: position 68,260,821 of record OV281285.1, on the reverse strand, counting down.
AGCCCTTTAAAGTTTGTGCAAGATGTAAAAAAATCCTTAATGCTCAACTTTGAATTGTATTAAAAAAAAAACTAAAAGACATCGAGCAGTTCTAATTTCAGGAAAACATCCTCAGTTTGTGCCCTTTCCAACGACATGCTACATGCATACATTTTTATTCAATAACGAGATTTATTTGCTAATTTTGTCTATCCGGAGACTTTTGTCAAAAACTTAATTTTGTAAAATTAACAGGTGCAAAGATGGTAAAAATGAAAAGAGCTAATTAATTCATTCATTTTATTAAAGATGTTCGAACTGCTGCCCACCAGCCCGTATGCATGCCCGGCATCGTTTTCGTATCTCCACTGTCGTAGTGCTCAGCAGCATCTCCTCTCTCATTGTGGAGAAAGCCGTATTGATGCGCTCCACTAAAACTTCCCTATTAGGAATTTCCACGGCGTACACTAACTCCTTGGCCCGTCCCCAGACGTAAAAGTCGAGCGGTGTAAGGTCGGGGGATCGTGGGGGCCACGGAATGGGGCCACCCCGACCAATCCATGAGTTTGGGAAGGCATTATTTAAATGGTCCCTGACAGTTAATCGCCAATGTGCAGGGCAACCGTCTTGTTGAAAAACAATGGGTCTGTCTTCGTCAAACACCTCAGCTAACAATTCCGGCAAATCATCTTGGAGGAATGCCAAGTAATTGTCCCCGTTGAGGTTATCGGGTAAGAAGTGCGGTCCGATTAACCTATTTCCTATAACTCCTGCCCAAACATTCGCACTAAACCTTCGCTGAAAAGCTCGTGGTCTTTTTTGGTGCGGATTTTGCTCTTTCGGCGCCCCGTGGTGCATTGTGATAGTTCACGATCCCTTCTCTGTCGAATTTGGACTCGTCCGTCCACAGAATACTCCGCAAAAAATTGCCATCTTCTACATCGGTGTGTAGTAGTAAGCGGCAAAATTGGATACGGTTCCCATAATCCGTTTCCTCTAGACCTGGAACAAACAAAAGGCCATACCGGTAATTTGCAAAATGTGAGAGCGGTAAATTAGTAGTGAAATGCGACTGATAAATGCGCTGCAATCGAATTCAGTTGGCTCATATCATTCATTCTTAGTGACATTTAAAATGGCATCAATTGGAAAATTGGAATCATAAGTTGATGGCTCTGTTGTAATAAGAACAGAAGGAGTAAAAGATGATAAAACAAAATGGTACAAAAAAATTACCTTGAACTGGGGTGTAGTGAAAAGCATGCTTTCCATCTGCCCGGAGAACTGACCACACCTTCCAGATGCTTAATCCAAGTATCGCAGCCACATCTCTAATACTCCTGGTAGGATCCTCTTCAAACATTTGAAGAATCTCTACATCAATAGCAACATTATTTTGTATGCCATTTACACGAGGCTCGCGTAAATTTAAATTACCGGTCTCTCGCAAACGCCGGTAAGTATTTCCAAACGTTTGGTGGGTAGGTAAACGTCAATTTGGATACAGCTCTCGATAGATCCTTTGCGCCTCACGCCCGTTGGAGTTAGCGCGTCCATAGGCCAACAATACATCGGCGTACTCTTCGTTGGTAAATGCAGCCATAACAACAATAACCAGTATTAACAAACTTAACGAAGAAACAAACTTAATGGAAAAACAATAAACAGAAAACAAAACAGAACGAACGGAAGCAAACGGTAGCGTAACGGACACATAAGATCGCAGAGGCAGTTAAGTCTCGACTACAAAGGGATCAGGAGAGATACCATGCCTGCCTAGCAGGTACACGAGTGAAAGAGAAAGTTAGACGTTTTAAGTTCGTAAGAGTGAGACAGCAATTTTACCTACTTTGGGTTTACGGAAGATAAACCGTGTTACTTTAAGTAGTGCGTATGTAGATTTTTTGCGAGTGTTCAGCTAGAGATGGCAATAAATCTCGTTATTGAATAAAAATGTATGCATGTAACATATCGTTGGAAAGGGCACAAACTGAGGATGTTTTCCTGAAATTAGAACTGCTCGATGTCTTTTAGTTTTTTTTTAAATACAATTCAAAGTTGAGCATTAGGGATTTTTTTACATCTTGCACAAACTTTAAAGGGCAGCAGTTTTTTTTTTCACAGTAATTTACACCAAATATCCATTTTAACTCAACATAACAACACTCAAGATAAGAATAATAAAAAAAAATGATACTTACATCCGCATTTTTATAAGTTATTTGACTTTAAGTGATGCATTTCAGCATTTTTATGAAAGTTTAATAAAAAAAATTTTTTTCCTTAACCTTGGGGCCTAGATCAGATTTATAGGGCTAAGTAAGTATCATATGGCCCCACCTCTCTGCTGTTTTTTTTTGTCCATCCCTCTGCCAAACACCCTGTATATATATATATATATATAAACATCTTAAACATTTACTATTATTCATTAGATATACTTTAAAAACAATATCAATAACATTTCAAAATATAATGATTATATCGACGTTTACATTATAAGTTATCGACATGTTACACCCCTAACGGTAGCCGACGTTTATTGCCCTACCGGCCAGACAGTTTTGCGGATAGTATAGTGAGGCTGGAAGTATGCTTAGTTAGTGTTTGAATTATTGACCTTGATGCGACCTCAAGCTTATTAATTCGATGTATGTGTTAGAACTGCTAAGGTCCATTTTCACTCAAGCAGAGCTTAGGGGAGTAAATTAAGAATCAGCGATGTAAAGAAAGTTTCATTGGAAATTTCCGCTCTACTAATCTTATTTTGCTTTAGTGAACTCGTGCTGCCGCTGCCGCAGAATTTTAAACAGATGACGTCTGATAAAACTTATTTGCGATTTTACTAACTATCATACTGACCTTCTGTGTTGCATGTGTTTTACTGTCGTAGGATTCTGTTGCAAAACTCTGAACCAACATACATAAATATCACTCGCACAATTCACATTTATGTGTTAATTGGCTCACAGAGACATTGTTGTTACCGTATTATGTACCGTTTTACAAACACGAGGCGAGTTTGACAATTTGTAGAGTTGCGTACCTAAAGTGAGCCGACCTAAAACTCCGCTGTGAATGAATAGTGGTAGAGTTCGATTATGAAAACAGAATCCTATACAATGTGTGGCCAACGCACACTTGATGTTAAAAGGTGTGGAAACCGAAATGCAAGATGTTACTCTAATATTATAATAACATTTATAACAACATCCAGTATACATAAAGATTAAATTCACTTGTGTATGTCCAGAAGACAAAAAGATAATGTTTGCTTGTAAATGTTTAGTTATTATTTCTCTCCAAGGAACATCCTGTTTTGTCGATAAACCTTAATGGAGAACATCTTATTCCGATTTTAATTAGGTTTTCTGTAATTTTAAGAGCTCATGTCTGAATAAGGCTACCTTAATAAAATAACAATGTTTGTTATATTCATTGCTTATGTTTTCTTTACTTTATTGTCATTTAACGCCACATTCACTCTTGCTTTTGCCAGCGGTTTTCCATTCCTTTTCACTGTTTTCCATAATATCCTAGACTGGTGGCATTTTGTACTAAATAGTGAGAAAACAATGATCTAATCAAGAGGTCGCTTACACAATTAGAGAGCCGCCGGTCTAGGTATGTTATATGGTGAGCGAGTGTCAAGTCGCTGTGTCGCTTCGCTGATTAACCCGGAGCTTGCGGTGGCGGCAGGCCGTGGTGGAGCCGCCGGCGGCGCCGACGCCCACGCCCTCGGCCCGTGGGGACTCCGGCCGGAAAGCACGATAACTGCCGCTCAATTCACAACCTTTATACGCTAATAGAGGTAAGGCATGCATCACAATTATCTTTTCGTTTAACATTTATTCAATAACAACATCACCCATTGCTTTGTGTTGCTTTCATCTAATCTTATATTGCAAGTTAACTCATGTTCTGGCTCGCGTCAGAGAGAGAGAGGTGCCATTGGTATCAGTGTATGTTAAATTATTATTAATAAGTGCTTACTTTCAGGTGAGATTATTCCACTGCAAACATTATGTTTTAAAGGAGTCTAAGAATTAATTTAGGCCAGCAACGTTTTAGAGCACTACTGATATTGATAGGTGATAGAGATCAGTTAATATCTACACCTGGCCTCCTAACGCACATGACATGACCACACGTCTCTGGGTACTCAGTGTTGATTGTTGCTGCTAATGTCTGGTTTTATTACAAGAACCTAATTTTACTATCCCATATGTAGCTGAAGAAGCGGTATCGCGTCTAAATTTAGTACTTATGTAACTTATATATTTTACCCATACACTGGGATAGCTGAGATTTTTTGTCCCACCTGTTACGACTTGTAAATACTGGAAATAAAATTACCCAGCTGTTACCACTGAAATGATAGGTGATAACTGCTGGGATTTTTTACGTGGTAGTTACCACTAGAATCAGATGGGAAAACCCATTCCCAGTAGTTACCAATTCCTTAGTTTTAATTTTAATGTTTAAAAAAAAAACAAATAAAGGGAAATCCTTTTTCAACAAGTTCAACAGGTCAATCAGTATACTACCCGGAACATGATCATATTGATCATACATATATAAAGACGTTTTAATACCTACACAATTGTAATAAAAACGTTTTAGAGGATTGATAATTTATTTGAAAATGTATTTGCAATGTCAACTGTTTTTTGAAAATAATTTTCGAATGTATCAAATAAAGTTTAAATTCTCTCATATTTAATTTTATTATAAATGTATTTTAAGCTGTTTGGTTTATGATCATATTGATTGTTTTATTGAAAAATATTTTCCCTGTATTTCTATTTTTTATTGCTATTAAAATTAATTTCCCAGTAGTTACCACTGCACTGGAAACGGGTGGGGAAAAAACATGGCAGGAAGTGGGAATATTCCAAACTCTGTATTGTTTTAGGGTTAGTGACTAGGACTTCAAAATCAACGGCGAAGCCCAAATAACTTTAATCGTCGTCGGTTTTTGATCTATTTACATTTTTGAACGTAACGATAAAACACTCTTTAGGCATTGTGTTCGCTCATCTTATAAATCAATACAATACCCAGGCCTTTACTCGTGTGAAGAATTGTAGGAAAAAAATATTCTATTCGTAGTAGTCGTTGTTGCTAATACGATTATTGTGGATGGTCGTTGCGTTAGTTCTATTTGTGTAAATAGGTTTCTTTAGACTGTATTTGTTAAATTGCAAGAGCTGGAGATCCGTGGAATTGAATTAAAATGCCGGAGTCTTCTGCGTGTCACTTGCATGTATTTTATCGAGATCGCGTACAATTAGACTAAAGCTGCTTCCACATTACGCGCGAGCCAATGCTCGTTTGCCGCACGTAATGTGGAGGCAGTTTAAAGACTGCTAAGTGGGCAGAAACACCAAAATCAAGTAAAAGTCGTTCCGATGATGCGCAGACACGCCTAAAGATAAGTCAGCCTTTGGTTGAATCAGATTTTCTCTATGGTCAAGTTTTTCCATAAAACTCTTAGTATCAAGGCATAACAGTAGGGCAGTGACGGACAATCTGTTTGAAACATAAACAAAATTGCCTTTTGAATTTCTACGCATGTTGACGAGTGATTATAGATTTGCCATTTTTTTAATAGACTGGACTATGGAATGGGCTTGTAATGTCAGGGGGGACGCAAGGTTAGGTTTACATACAAAATGAGATCACGCGTGTTTAACTGTTACTTAAGAAGTTTATGTCCTATTATTTACTTGTATCGCTATTTGGTCAAGACATTTGGTCCCGTGAAATATTAATTTAGTAAATTTTTTTTTGTTTCGTATAACATGTCTTATTTAGGTATACAAATTAAGTTACCTAAACACCTGTTCATTTAGGAAAAGCACGAGTTACGTGTTCAACTAAACAAATAGAAAAAATAACAAAAAACGTCAACTGGTAAAGTTCGTATTAAAACCTGACCCTAGCGCGCCCTAATGACAGCAGGCAGGCCTTTACTTTTCTCCCACATGCTCGGAAATGTTAACCTTACTCTTGTTAAATCAGCCCGCGAAGTTCTGAGTTCCAGAGACAGGTAAAATTAAAAAATATATAAAAAAATAGTATATTACTGCACATGCCGGGAAATTAGCTGTTGCGGGACGAGTATGAGTTAGCGTGGCCGAGACGCAGTCGAGGCCGCGCTATACACGAGTCCAGCAACCGCCCTTCCCGGCTGAAGCTTGTACAGTGCTTTTCTCCAACAATGCGAAAAAATATAACACAATTGTTAATAATATTAAACACAGTCCCAAAATTTCCTTGCAAATATAAGCTACTCACAAATTTATTTACATTAGAAACAGGTACGATTTAGTACGTAACTGAAATAAAGCATTAAATAAAATCACAAATTTAAACGTAATAAATACAATTTGAATAAAATATAGTTCAAATTATAATATTTATTACGCGTTTTAGGTATTTCGGCAATTTATTTTGTTTATGAACGCAATTTCTTTTAAAAGAACAGTTAAATTTTTTGCTAGACTTTTAAATACACTGTAAACGCTATTTGAATAGGTTTACCTTTTTAGTCTACGATATGATTTAAAAAGTAAAATTAATATGGAAGAATTGTGATTGTCCGAGCGTATGCCTGTGTCGAGTTAGTTATCCTAGTCCAAACATGGTTTTAAAAAATAAAACACCACATCTTCCGCTTCCGGTGTTCGTTACGTCAACACGTAATGACAAGTGCTCCGCTTTCTTACACTCATAAATAATCGCGGAGCCATTTGCAACGTTAAAAGATGGCGGATGTGTAATTTGTTTTATTTTTTTATTTTTGTGTATTTAGGTCAATGACCTTCTATACACAAGGACTTCGCATCAGCGCACAATACGCGGTACAGCCCAATTGCTCGCAATGACAGCGTGCGCACAGTTCTTACCTTAGTCGTCTGTTGGTCGCAAATCCGTTAAGATGCCGAAGTGTGTCATCAACAAGTGCCGAAATAATACCAAAACGACTCAAAAAAAAGATGGTGTGACTTACCACCGGCAAGTTAATTTTATTTATAAAAGATAACACGCGAAAAACTATAAAGAATGTATTAAAACCATTTAATTTTCAATAAATATCGTATTTGATTGACAACTACTGACAACTATTGTCAAGTATTCCATTGATATTCTATTTCTTTCTCTCACGCGCGTTAGAAAGAAACAAGCAAAAGGACGTGACAAGAACATAGTCAGAAACCAAATAATAGAGTAGCTCTTTTTAGGGTTCCAAAATGGTAAAAAACGGAATCCTTATAATGGGTTTTTTTTAGCTTTCCTGTACACGAGATAAGGAGAGAGAATTGGCGCAAGTTAGTAGCAAGTAGGGAAGGCAAACCGGTTAACCGGTTAACCGAAAAACCGATTAACCGAAACTTTTTGATCTCGGTTAAAAACCGGTTTTTTATAACTTTCCCCGGTTATTAACCGAATTGGAACTTGCCCTTAAAAGACTGTAAATTGCCTCAATTAGATACCCCAGAATATTCTTCAGACTATAAAATGACGAATACTTATAGCGTGGAAAGGAAACGTATTCTTATTTTGTAAAAAACAAAAATACATACTCGATTTTTTCGTGTAGCGAATAGCAAGAAGTTTTATTTATTTAATTTCTTCATTAACGTGCTGAACTACTGATACAATACACGAGCTACATGAAAAATTTACATTGCTGGAGCTAATTTATATAGTACTTATTCCCTATACTAATTGAACAGCTTTAAACATTAACCACCCCCACTCCGTTTTAGTAATGCCGCGGCCGCGTTAAAAAAAAGGAGCAGAAAGGGTTTGTTTGTGGCTGGGCTGGGTAAACCCCATTGTTTTAGTTTGCTACACTAAAGAACCAATATTTTAGTTACAAGTTTGTTAAACTTTTAAAATTTAAAATTGAACTTTTTATATAAGTATAATTTAAGTTTTATAATTTAATTCGTCACTTGTTGATTTGTTTTGAAGTTTATAAAGATGATGAGAAGAATCATATGCTTTTTATTTATTCGCTTAAACATTTCTAAATATATTACAAATATATAAACATAAATAACCGTATGTATAATTAGTTTAGTACAGAGTTAATCATTTAAATACCTATTTACATCTAAAAAAAAACGCCGTTTACACCAAAAGTAACCAAGAATAGTAAAATTATCGTGTAATTCTTCGATTTCAAATAGTTTGCAAAAAACCGGTTAATCACCGGTTAACCGGTTTTGAATCCGTCGAGGCGGTTATTAACCGGTTTTTTTATTTTCACCGGTTTTTGCATTCCCTAGTAGCAAGAGAAAGATCCGAAATATTTTACAAACCAAATAGTTCAAGCGTCATTTGCTCAGATCATTTTCTTGAATCTGATGTATATCTAACCACTAAAGGATATAAGCGTTAATTAGTTTTTTCGATTATCTATTTTATGTAGGTAGGTAAATGAAAAATATTTCGTTTAAAAAAATGGTTTCTCTTGCATGTACTAAAGTACCCAAACCAAAATGTTAAGCACTTTAGTGCACTGTCATAATATCTTTCAAACTGAACATAAAATGACAAGTATGACAATAACAATGACAGTCACAACGACAAGGTTCTAAGTATGCTCAACATTTTTATTGGGTGATTGTACAAAACCTATATTCAACGTTTTTTTGGAGTAAGTTTTTGATATGTTTGCGGTTTCAGAAGGATTAATAAAAATTAGTTCATATTTATGAGTACCATCACCCTCTGGCCCCTGAAATATCGTTAACTTCGATAGTAAAAAGTTACCCTACAGTAGCTATCCACATAATTATAATACCATAAATAGTTTAAAATATAGGTACAGTCATCCAATAAAAATAATGAGCATACTTAGAACCTTGTCATTGTGAATGTCATTGTCATTGTCATGTGTGTCATTTGAAGTTCTGTTTGAAGTTTACTATGACATTTTAATATTAATATTTTCGTTGGGGTACAGTCAAAGAATTACAGTGATCCACCTTAGTTCCAAAGTCAATCTGACATTCTACAGCAATAGGGTTGAATTTCGTATCAATTACAAATGACTTAACATCTCTAATGACAGTGACATCTTCAAGCATATTTTCTTTGAAATGGGTAGCAAATTAACTTCCGTGACCGTACTGTACATTCGAAAACTATAAAAAACATTTTCACAAAAATAATCGTCTGTGACAGACGGACAAACAATGAGTGAGCATTTATAAGCTCACCCTTATAAAAACCCCTTTATGGGTTCCGTATTTTCTGTTGAGGTTCGCTACCCTAAAATTAACAGCCCGTTTCAACTCCACTGGTACCTTGTTCCAGCCAACTCCTAAAATCAACATATGAAGCTTCGACTGAGTATTTGATAAACATTACTGATTAATAACCTATGACATTTTAAAGGACTGGTGTGTAAACGGCAATGTATAGACTGAGCTAGTCGAAGCATAATAGGGTGAAATAAGATGCAGTGCCATGTTTGGGCATTTCTGTTGTATGACGTGAGTTGTCCATGTGTATAGAAGGTCATTGATTTAGGTGTTCAAAGTTCTTTTCTGGTAGTAATTTGTGCTTTTTACGTCTTTGTGTAGCACAGTGATAGAAGACTTGGACTTATTTCGAGTATCTAGCATCTTAGGTCGCATTTCAAGTGGACTCGCAGTGGTACAGAGGTTAAAACGATCTTGAACCCTGTCCTAAATATCACCGTACAACGTTGCCCCCAATCTTCCTAGAGAAGATTGTATTGTATTTTATTGCTATATTGATTTATATTTATATATACTTGATACTGGCGAAATCACTTCATTGTGGAAATGCCCTATCCCCGCGGTAGTAGCTGTTGAAGTTACCGCGGGGCATAGAAAATAAATAACAAATAAATAATCGAAACAGTGCAGTGATCGGTAAAAAAGTGAAATAAATTCTAATCGAAGTATCGAATCTACCAATACATACAATAAATCAAGATATTTATCGTGAATTAGCCGAGAATATTGTCAGCCCAAAAGAGGCTCGAAATCTTAAGAAAAAAGAAGAATATGCCCACAAGACAATACATAACTGAAGATTTAACCAAAAAAAAAACCGTAGAACTTAGGAGAAAACTAAAAGAGGAATTAAATTGTGAAAAAGAGAAAGGAAATCAGTCCTATATTTGGCGGAATAAGATAATAGTGTAAGGAAAGAAGAAAACGGACAGTGAAAAAAGGAAAAGAAAGGAACTGGAGTCACCTAAACAAAATACGGAAGATGAAGATGAGAATACCTCAAAAATACACAAAGTAGATTATTTCCAATGTATTCGAGAGCGTGCCTCAATATCGGAGAAGAATAAATACCTCTTATAGGAAAATGCGGACATCAGGAAGCACATTACAATAATTTCAAACAAGCAAAATATTAATATCCCCAACCCGGCTGGTCCCAGTGGGGAGTTCGACTATCACCCCCCAGAAGATGAAAATGAGATCATTAATAAGCATGTACAACAACAACAACGACAACAACAACAAAAACTAATAATGTAAATAAGAGAGGAAATTTCCAGATTTACAATATGATACTAAACACAGGGAGACAACAGAGCATAAACATTTCTACATAGCAACGCTTAATACACTAACTCTGAGAACTAAAAAATCCTTAATAGAACTAAAAAATGCACTGAAACCACTTAACTGGGACCTGGGACATTATTGGACTGTCTGAGGTGCGAAGAGTTGGAGAAGTAATCGAAGAATACAAAGACTGTATTCTTTTCTACAAAGGGACAATCCCTGGTATGTACGGAGTTGGTTTTATCATAAAAAAAGAATACAGTAAATATATTGAAGAGTTTGTTGGCATATCACACCGCATTGCAAAAATAAACCTTAAATTGCCTGGTTGTGATCTAATGTCAATAATACAGGTCTATGCACTGACAGAAGTGGCCCTAGATACAGTAAAAGCCTCGTTTTCTGATGACCAGGGATCGGATATTCGGATCGATATTTACCTAAACTTGGCAAAATCCCGGAAAATGTTGGGCTAATATGGAGGCGGCTTTTTAATTTTAATCAGTTTAATAAATATGCTCCGGGACTCTGGGATCGCACAAAATTACATAAGAAGGCACAAATTTAGTAACATAATTAGTTAATGGGTATTTTTACCTGCTATGCGTGAGACAACGGCGGCAGTAGAGATAGCGGTGGGGTTTGAGACCACGGGGATAATATTGTCCTTGAAACGTCGGAAGTAAATAATTTTAAACGTATTAGTAGTTTAAAAGTACTAGTACTCACGGCAAGTTCCGATAAACTAAGTAATGATAATGATGTTTCCCTAGTTGAATAAAACTCAGGTAAATTAGATTTAATATTTTCCCATAGAAAATTACATTAAATACATAAAAAATAAGCGTATTTAAACTCTCAAATATGAGTTTGAACTTCGTTGTTGCTTAGTTAAGTAAATAAAGAAACGAAAATAAAGCTGAGTCCGTCTCCATACCATTCACGCCGCTAAAGTATAGGTAAATATCGATCTGAATATTCGATCCCTGCTGATGACCTACACTCCAATTTAGAAACATCATTAAAAACAACTGTAGTCATGGGCGACTTTAATGGCCGGATTGGACAACGATGAACAGGTGAGGAAAAAATTACTGGCCCGTACTGTACAGGGAAGCTTAACAAAAATGGTAATAGGTTGACCAGCCTAGTGATTACTTTCATCCTAACCATAACGAACACGCTTTACAAGAAAAAACTAGACAGGAAATGGACATGGATATCCCCATATGGACACTTTATACTTACAAATAAACCACAAAATTTCTTCATATGGAGACTTTATACTTACAAATTAACCACAAAATTTTATGGTGGTAAACAGTATCAACAATTTCAACTTTAGAACAAATCACCGAATGGTAAGGAGGTAAAATAACCATACCAAAACCAAAAATATCATGAAAACACTTTCAGATAAAAAACGAAAATATTCCGGTACCACTACCAACAGAATTATTATCGCTCACACTAGGTGAGCTAAAAGAAGCTGAAAATAAACAAAACATACAGGAAAAGTACAACATACTAGAACAAGCACGACAAAGTAGGAGAAGCTAGGGAACTTACCAACAAAAGAAGAGCATTTTTGGAAAATAAAAACAGTACAGGAAAAGAGATTACAAAAATTAGCAAAGAAATTAATGTCATGATTAGAAATTACAGAAAAAACAAAATAACAGGATAAATATTTAAAACAAGACAGGTGGTATAAAGAAAGCCCTGATAGAACTAAAAGATTACTCTACTTGGATACCCAACATGATTGACAAAAAAATTAAGAAGATCGCATCAAAACGCTTGCAAATTTCAGAAATTGCTACAAGTTTGTAGAGCCTACATCAGTACAAAGCAAACACAGGATCATTGGTTTAGAGATCCCGCCGATATTAGAAAGAAAAGTTGAAATAGCTATTCAAACACAGAAAAATGATAAAGTACCTGGAGAATATGGGATCCCAAACGAAATTTTAAAGGGAAGCTTACCCTCATTCTTACCATTTCTTACACAGTTATTCAATGAAAATCTTGTTAAAGAAAAAAATACCTGAGCAATGGACCAAATCAACAATAATTCTTTAACACAGAAATAGGCGATAAGAATGAAATAAACAATAACACACCCATAAGCCTTATGCCCAACTTATATAAAGTGTTTGCCAAAGTAGTACTGATCTGGGAAGATCTTGATGCACAAGGTGTACAAAGGAAATATATATTAACATAATTCGTGAAATATATAGACAATTTACAGCAAAAGTATAAACTGAACGAGTGGGAGAAGAGTTCAAAATAATGAAAGGTGTAAGACAGAGCGATCCGGTCTCCCCTAGATTGTTTTTGGCAGTACTCGAACACATCTTCAGACAACTTAACTTAACTTAAATTGAACCATCTACGGTTTGCTGATGATTTGATCTTACTCTATGAAAACCCAGATGACCTGCAAACTATGATTCATCAACTAGCAAACGAAAGTGCACTGGTAGGACTCACAATGAATACAGATAAAACAAAACTCATGAAAAACCTGTTGAAATAACAATTACCTATAGTCAATGGAATGCAAATAAAATATATATAGCTTGGCCAGATAACATCCCCGAAGGATCAAATGAATAAAGAGGTACATTGCAGAATAAACAGCTCATGGAAAAGGTTCTGGTTCCTCAAAGAAGTCATGAAACCCTCGGATACATATAAAGGTCAAAAGTAAGGTCTTCAACTCGTGTGCGTAATACCATGCTTAACATACGGTTGTCAGACGTGGGCTCTCACCAGCAAACAAAATAATATGTTGAAAGTGTGCCAAAACTCAATGAAGTATACTCAATGTCAAAGTCAAAGATAGGATCAGGCTTAGGACGATAAAAAGTAAAACTAAATTGCCAAATGTTACACACACAATCAACAAATTGAAATGGAAATGGACTGGGCAAATGTTAAGAAGCAACAAGAACAAATCGACGGTTCTGTGACTCAACCTCGTATAAAGAAAATGGTCCAGTATAAACTGACACTCACTAAGTACGCGAGTGCATACTCAGTGCGTATCAGTTTATACTGGAAATATTTAAATATACGAGGTTGAGTCACAGAACCGTCGAAATGGATTAGAGATTTGTTACCACAGTTACCACAGTTACCACAGGTTGAGTTTGTTTGGGTACCCCCTAGAGATGGGAAAAGGCGTAGAAGAGGCCAGAAACGCAGATGGGATGATAACGTAAAAAAGGTTGGTGGAAGTACATGATAGAGATTGACTGCGGCAAAGAGGCAAGTTGACATCTCACTCTTAACAATACAGTCACTTACGAGCATATTTAACTGATGTCCTGGATATAGAATTAAATTACAGTGTTTTTCAGTTACGATGAGTTCTGTGACAGCCGTATTTCGTAATTTCAATCACTTACTATAATCGCATACGAAGTATTTAAAAAAAAGGCGATTATTTATTTAAGTTCCTAAACGGCGTCGCCAGGTGTATACCAGCTTAGTTTTTTATGTAATAAAGTTAAAGAAACAAGTGTAATACGTGTTTGTATGAGCTGTCACAAAACTCATCGTAGCTGAAAAACACAAAATGCATGTAATAGTCAAACAATAATACGTTTTTAATAATTGAAATGAAATAAAATAATGCAATACAATAGAATAGAATATATATATTTGGTGTTAATCTTTAAAATGTAAATGAATTGATTTATTGTCTAAAAATTTGTAATTTCTATTCTATTCCATTTCTCTACATAATGAAATTTCATACATTTTCGCGGCCTGTGCCTTTGGTAAAATACCGGGTACGTTATGAAATTTGTATACATTTTCGCGGCCGCTGCCGCTGGTAACTATTAACTTTTTTTTTTATTTTGCCTCGGCCTGGAATTCAGAACTTTGCGGTATGATTTTACAACAGTAAGGTTAACTTTTTCGAGCAAGTGGGCGAAAACTATATTTTCTCCCACTTGCTCGGAAATGTTAACCTTACTGTTGTAAAATCAGCCCGCGAAGTTCCGACTTCCAGGCACAGACAAAATTAAAAAAAAAAGTTATTATTTACCAGCGGCAGCGGCCGCGAAAATGTATACAAATTTCATAACGTACCCGGTTTTTTACTTTTTAAAACCATATTTGGACTATGATAACTAACTCCAAACAGCCAAACACTCGTACAATTCAAAATACTTCCATGTTTATTTACTTTTTAAATGTTATAGACTAAAAAGGTAAACGCCGTTTATCGCGTTTACAGCGTATTTACCAAAGTGTCAAATAGTTTTACTTTTTTTTTTGTGATTCATATTACGATTTGTTAGATGACTTACCCAAACGCATTTTTTCTTGGAAGATAATTTTCTTTTCGCGTTTTTTCCCGAATGTAATTTTACCAGTCGCCTTTTTCCCAGCAGTGTATTTTCACATTCGTGTTTATCCCCTTGCGAGTTTTATCCAGTCGCCTCTTTTCCTATTATCATATTTTCACTGTAGTGTTTTTCCCATTCCATGAATAAAAGTTGACAGAGTCGACGAAGCTCCGCTTTCGCGGACCTCCTATTTCTGGATTATCTAGCCCTCCGGGCCTGCTGCAACACTAGCATAACCTAAACCTACCTACATAACGATCTAATTACTTTTAAGAAAAAGTGAGACTGGGATAGAAATCGATCGGGAAAAAAGTTGCACGAGAACAAAAGCGATGGTTATAAAATCGACCGGGGAAAAATAAAATTGAGTAAAATTAATGGGAGAAAATGCGAAAAGAAATATCGCTTCACAGAAATAATAATTTCAAGAGTTATCTTATAAGTCAATATTATTATGAATACCAATTGTGTTAAATTTTCTCGCATTGTTGGGGAAAAAACTATACAAGCCTCAGCCGGGAAAGCGGTTGCTGGACTCGTATATAGCGCGGCCTCGGCTTCGTCTCGGCCACGCTAACTCTACTCGTCTGGCAATAGCTATTTTCCCGGTCTCTGCAGTAATGTACTAGTTCGTACCGTGGTGGTAGTTGTAGAATCGTTTGCTGTTCATTTTTTTTTGGTCGAGTGCCGAAACGGTGCAGTCGTTACGATGCGCTAATGTGTCAATTGTCCCCAGGGTGTGCGCGCCATGTAAAGGCGCAGGTGTCGCCGCGCAGCAGCGGACACGCAACGCCTCGGCGGTCGTAAATATTCTACATTTTGTAATCATTTGTGAGATGTTCTAGTAGTACCTTGTACCTATAGCATGTTTCATGAATTTATTTAACCTAAGAATCACTGTCGTGTATTTAACATAATCCGGGCAATGCATCCGTTATTGTAATCATTTTAGGTTTCCTAAGGGCACTAAAGCAATGAGTCTTCGTGTTCATTAGTAGTGTATTCTTCTATTCTGGTATTCAATATACAACTGCTATCGTGGTCGTAATAAATGTAAGTTATACTATCTTTATAAAACCTTTATGTAATAACCAAAGATGAAAAAAAATCTAGTGGAATGGTATTTCTTATCAAGATCCGGAATTTAGGTCTGGATTAATAGGTTGTGTTAAGGAGATTCTCAACGCATTTCAATAAGTTGTAAAAAGCGTATTGCTTGTATGGGCGGCGTTGGACATACAGTTGTAAGAACACTTTTCGACGCACAACTGAACTTCTTAATTATGTCCAAGTTTTTGATTTCCACCCGTATAGTGATGGTGTCATACCGTTATTGTCAAACATCCTACTTTAATGCCGATTGCTTGTTAGTAACATACATAAGTACAGTCTTAAAGTTTTCGTGTATTTCAGGTAGTTCTATTTCGGTATCATATTTATTATAGAAAATAGTGTGATCCTATAAAATAACCCTATTTTTACATGACTGACGCCAATAATTAAGAACTTACATTCCGGATGCTGTTGAGAACTACTCAAAGGTTTGATTTGATTTTAAGTGAGATGTAGTATAAAAATATTTAACTAAATTATAATGTCTTTATAGAAAAAGCTTGGCCAATGTCAAGCTTCGTCGTATACTCAACTGATAGCCGCGGTCGCACCCTCGCAGTGTATGGTCTAAAAGTTATAGATGCTCCTTCTGACTCGACATCGGTACAACTATCGAGAGAGAGACAGAGCTACCGTTACTTCTAACTTCGATATTTGGAGTAGTACCCAGGTTGGACACGGTTAGTTCTATTAAGGAATGAGGGCTGGTTTTGTAAAAGCCCGTTAGTAAATATGTCAGATGAAATTTTAGTAACTTCATACAAGTTTTGACATTCCTGACTGAAATTTGATCTATCGGATCTTTATAAAACCCAGCCCGAGAGACTTATACAAACGAGTTGTTTGTTCTAGTGTAACAATTTTAACATTTTGACCAATCGCTTGAAAATTTTCATAGTAGAAGATTACAAGATAATGACTGTTATACAAAAGAAACTAAACCTATATTTTTTTATTTAGCTAAAGATAAATGAAAGTATTTGAGGTAAAGTGGTAATTTAGAACGTTCGTAGATATCAATGTACTTTTATAATATAATCAAAATTTACAATACACTTTCTAAAAACAAACAAACCTGCCTAAAATTGAAATTAATTTGCTTTAATACAAAATACTTGGTTTGGCCTCAGCTAGTCTATTTATACTTGCATATTGTTATAATTAAGAATCCAAGTCTTTATGTTTTTAGGGTTCCGTATAATAAATGAAAAAACTGAACCCTTATTGGATCACTCGTGCGTCTGTCGGTCTGTCCGCCTGTCACAGCCAATTTGCACCGAAACTACTAGACCGATTGAGTTGAAATTTCGTACACATATTAATGACCCAAACGCAGACGTGAAAAGTATATTATTTTTAATAAGTGTGATTTTCGGGGGACAAACTTGGACTAAAACTAAAATATACCATTCCCCCCCTGATCTCCGAAACTACTGAGCCCACAATTTTGAAAATAGTACAAAATATAGTTCATTGCTTGTAGATTACAGGAAAACCTATAAGAATTCTACAAATTGAAAATACAGTGCTAAAGTCAATATAAAACGTTCACTTACGGAAAAAATCATGAAAAAACCACTAGATAGCGGTAGTAGTAGTGAACTCGCGACTTACTGTGACTATTTCAAATGTGATATTTTTTCTGTGTCATAATGTACGGAACCAACTCGCACTTAGCCGGTTTTTGTATTTTATCTTTGTTTTTAGTAAGCTTTCAATAGGTTTCCCTCGATGGCGCCACAATAATGCATGTATGTACAATAAAATTGTACATCAGCTATATATAACCTAACTTGAATTCTCAACTCTAAGGTTTAATAAGTTTACAAATTATAATATTTTGTTTGGTGACACGTGTTCTGAACTTTGTACATAAGGTAAGAAGCTGAGAGTACTGAACAAGTGTTAATCTACAAAAAACACGATACGGTTAATACCGACGAGAATGAAGCTTCGAAAACTTGAACATATTTTTGGACTGTATCCCTACCATGAGTTACAATTGCGGTTGTCGCTAGCGAGTCGTACTTTGCTCTGTCCCTCGCACACTATGTAACAATACTGCGAGGTCTGCTTTGACTAGCTAGCGACTACGTTAATTGTATCGCATGGTAAGGGTACTGGACCGTTAATTCTAGTGTTCGATTTTTGTGAAAAGTGTCATCTAAGAAAATTCTTGCGTTATATTTCACGCTATTTGTCCTAGTTTTATTTGGTTATACTGTCTTCTTCGGAGATTGTGTCCCTTGTGGCAAAATTGCCCGTAGTCTATTTAAAAATATTTGCTAGTCTTTGGCAAAGGTCTGAGATGTTATTATTTTACTCGCATGGAGATTTTCATGTTTTGTTTCTAACTACAGTAGTAGTAGTAACAATATTTTAAATGCACGTATTATAATAATATATTTTGTAATATAAATAGCCTGTATTATATTTTGACCATGATCAATTGTTTACCTCGAAACCAGCTCTCAAATTGTTTTTGTGCTGGAGCCATATTATTTTGTTGTTTTTATTATTGAAATGTTTTATAAATTAACATAATTCTAAATTTTGACTTGATGAATCACGGTGAGGTTTGTTAGTAACCAGCAAACAGAAAATACGGTTATGATGTGTTTGCTTTTAGAACAGCACAAATAATGTTGCATTTTATTATTTATTTTTATATTTAACGTACAAAAACATTAATGCGTAGAGGTGCATTTAGTGTTAACAACCATCACACTGGTCTTTTATGGAAAGGGAACTTATTTTATTGTATCGGTTGTTTGTGCTATAAACGTTCAAATATATTTACTACTTAGTTTAGCGGATAATGTTTATTTATCCAATTTACCATTACATGACATGTTAGATTTATTTTAATAATGTTGTAGTTAGAGGTAAGTCGTATGTTATTAACATATTCACCGCCAATTACCAGGCTATAGGGTATTCTATGATGTTATTCCCACGCCGCACTACTCGATAGTCGGGTACGCAATACAATAGTGGTAAATGAGTAAAGCCCACGCCGGAGTAGCCAATCAATAGTGAGGTAATGTTTTGACAAACCATTGTTATCTCTAAAAGATTATATTTAAAAAAAAACGCTGATACAAGAGTACATTAATTTATTTATGTATAAGTTCATAAAATTAAATAGATGATCTGCCTGCAGCATGCCATAGGTACTCTATAAAAACACGTAATCTATGTTATTTTATTTTAACGAATAAATAACAGAACCACGTAGAAGTATGTAGATTACTTCCACTGTTCCACACCATCACAAACTATCCTTCGGGCTATAATATATTATTGCTACAAATAATTGTATGGATCTCAGTTATTTAAACAATATTTATTTATTAAAATATTGCCAATGTAAGTACCTACTCGGTTTTACGTACTTTACAGTCAAAAGAAGAAGAAAAGAAAGACAGACTATTTTATTAACAAAGTAAAATAATATATTAAGAAATGATAAATGATTCAATAATAAGTAGATACTTTTTCGAGTTTTAATACTTACTTGTATTTAATTTTCGCGCACTGTCCAGAACTGCAATTCTAAACAAAACATTGAAAAATACTATTTATTACCCAATAAGTGAAGGATTCAAGACAAGGTAGATAACCAAAACGAGAGACATATGTATTTCTATCTCGCTCTAACAAATAACGTAGTGTATAGTGTAAAATAAAAATTAAACAATAGTTTGCAGCAAATCCCTGCCCAGAGATTTTGTGTACCCGACGGTCGGGGTCTCGGGCTGCAGCGACGATTTGTTACGTAAGTTGCGTGGTGTACCCTACTGAGGGGTATTATAGTTTTATTTACCGCTACGCTGCTGGCTTATGATTGGAACTTTGTTGCATGAGCTGGCAGTGAATGTGTTAATAACTGTTTGTTGGCTGCGAAACCACTAAATTATAAAGTACGTTTATTTCAATTACATCGAACATACTGTTTTTTTTTTTAAATGTTAATAGCTGTTCATTCGCAGATGCTAGTAATTTATAAAGAACTAACAGTGTGATGGAAAATATGCTGCGTGTGTTTAATTGTTTTTGCCATAGTAACTATATAATGTCATCGGGTTTTGATAAAACAAAAGTATGTCATATATATGTATATACACACACAGTCTGTTCAAAGCTAACGACGGGTTTCATTTGTCACCGTTGATAGCGTAATGGTTACCTACATTATATATATCCATGCATAAAGATCAACTTAACGATACTATTTAGCTGTCATTGGCGAGGAAGTGACAGATTTTGCACTTGGCATAGCGTTTAAAACGTTAATCAACTATACAATGGAGGGTCCATTTGCAACGTCAAAAGATGGCGGATGTGTAATTTGTTTTATTTTTTTATTTTTGTGTATTTAGGTGTTAAGTTCTTTTCTGTTAGTGATTTGTACTTTTAATGCCTTTGTGTTGCACAGTGATAGAAGACTTGAACTTATTTTGTGTATCTGGCATCTTACTTCTCGTTTCAAGTGGACTCGCAGTGGTACAGAGGTTAAAACTATCTTGGCCTCTGTCCTACATATCACCGTACAACGTTGCCCCCAATCTTCCTAGAGAAGATTTATACTTATATATACTGGACACTGGCGAAATCACTTCATTGTGGAAATGCCATATTCCCGCGGTAGTAGCTGTTCAAGTCGCCGCGGGGCAGATTTTTTTAAAATAATTATACAATGTAAAGAGTTTAAAATTGTCAGGTTATTTTTGTATACTTCCCGGGCTTAATTATTAAACTAATGGTCTTATTTTACGACTGGCTAATATTAAACAATCCACTAAAAATATTTTCAAAGTTTGCGGCAATTACGGTATATAATTCGGTATCGCAATCACAGTACGGTTGAAATGTGTGTGTTTATATATATAAACACCGAATGGCATAATAAAGCAATGCTTTAAGTTGTGTGTTAAGCAATTATTCGAAAAGCTAAGCAAGTGTAACGTGTTTTTATTGGTGTTTATTCAGTAAATTCAGTGTATATTCAAATAAATATGTTGTTTCATTTTAAAAACCCACATTTTTTTTGTCGTGTGAAGGAACTGATGAATCCTTATTACTCCAGCAGTAACTTTAGTCAACATGTGTTTGCGCAAATCCGATAATTCTGACTTGTTTATGGTGTTTGCCCAATGAATAATCCAAGTTTGTGACCTCGAGCGCCGAAAGCAACTTCGTCAAAATTAAAAATTCAGACTTATTTCCGATTTTGGCGATTTTAATTCTAAAAAACTAGTTTTTGACAATACCTTTTCATGGCGTTTTTAAAGCAGACTAAATTGGCTACCATATGACACTAAAGTTTTCGCTGTGGACCCAATAGTTTTAGAGATAATGCTTTTCAAAATCGATCATTATCTCGAACTACTCTATTTTTTGCAGTTATGCGTTCTGTTAGAGGTACCTAACATAGTTCACTTTTTGATACCAACACCAAATATTAGTATCCCGTTAAACATGTTATCCTATCTTGAAAACCGTCGGGACCCCACCTGTAAAGTACCTGAATCCGGAGATATGGCATCATCAAAATGGCGGTCGCTATATTTTGAAAATTGGGAATAATTCTGATTTGAACCTTATATACCTACATGTGTGGGGTATCAAATGAACGGGAATTAAATGTTCTATACACAACAGTAGCTGAGTGACATTATACACCACAGTACCGGAAATATTTAAAAATATTTAAAAATGTATAATCCATAGAAACAGTCACTATGTATTTTTAAGTCTCGGAAGTACACACCATATTATACTAAAATGATGTAAGGAACTCGATCGGGTGAAAAATGTTTAAATTTATCTAAGATGATTTTTTAATATAATTTAAAATGCTTCCGTAACTGTACTACCTACTCAGTTGATGTAGTATATAAAAGAATTATAGCTTATTCAATTCCTGTTCATTAGTGGATTATATGTAGTAGGTATATAATTTCAATCCACGAAGGCTAACCCCTTAATCTGTCATTAAAAATTTCACTTAAATTAAATATTAAATATCGGGGCGTGACTTCGTGGATTGAAAACACTAGCTCTCATATATATTTACCTTTATGTACGGATTGCGAAACACTCCTAATTAGACAAAATTATTCACATCCCATCCCCATATTCAGTCCAAGAAAAAATATGGCAACCAGTAGGCTTATTGCCTAACGCCCTCGCAAACGCAATCGTTTTCATTTTGACAGTCTGAAGCGAGTCTGCATACAAAATGAAAACAATTGTTCCACTTTGATTCGATTACGAGTGCGTTAGGAAATAGGCCAACTGGGCAAAAAAGTGACGTCATATGATTTTTAATTATTTAAGAACTAGAGTTAAGGTGCTTTTCTGCCGGCGCGGCGAGCAAGGACACGAGACAAGAATGGAAATATTTATTACTGTAGCACCTGCTGTTGTTATTTGAACCTAAAAGAGCCCGCGACACCACTTTGAGGTCATAAAAGCGTGGCTTGTAAAACATATCCTATAAAATAACTACGAAATAGTTAAACACCCATACAATTGCGACCCCTGTTATTCATCATCATCATCATGACAGCCGAAAGACGTCCACTGCTGGACATAGGCCTCCCCCTAGGCTTTCCACTCAGACCGGTCTTGTGCTTTTCGCATCCACCGCGGTCCCCTGTTATTAGCGCAGATATATTAGGTGTGGATTTCTAGTCTGGATATATACGACCAAATCGCTTTATGAAAACATATCTGAGTACATCGCACATCGCACATCGCTTTGTGCCTAAACCTTGATTTTTAATTCCATAACTTAACTTTTCTTTGTTACAAATCCATGTTATGTATTTTATGTACTTGGGTAAATCATGTTAAATACCATTGAAAATCCTACAAGTTCAGAATGTGACAGCAGTCAGAATTGTACGGAATTAAAAATTTAGATCGCTATATGGCCAGGACACTTTACGACTACATCGTAAAAAGTCGCTAAATGACCACATTTGTTTTTTTCATCATAATGTCTATCAGCAATGTCGACGGAGCCCTTATACTGGACAATTTTAGAAGGTACCTGACGAACCTAACCTACCTAGACTTGGCAACGCAAACGAAGTGGTCATTTTGCAACTTGTACTTTTTGCGATGTAGTCTTAAGGTGATTGACTTTGAGATGGTTGCTGAGCGATCTGGTCGTTACTATCTAGTCTTAACGTCTTGGTTCTTCGTCTTAATGTACCAGATAGTTAAATTTTCAAAAATCTAGTCTTAACGAGAGTTGGACTTAAAGCTCCTATACCTTCTAGTCAATAATATATTTTTGAAAATTTTAGCCATTACATGTTTTTATTGTACTTATTTTATACTATCTGGTACATACATGAGCTCAACTAAATTGTACCTTGGTAAAGGGGAGAAATCTTAGTAGAAAAGTGGTAAAGCTATTCTGACATCAGAACCACCACGGCTACTATCTTTTTTGGCGTTATGCTTATATATTTTTATGAAGATTACTACTACCTAATTAGAAGGTACCTTAAAAAATTTTGAGTCACAAAGATTAAAATAATATACGCTTTTAAAATATAAAATACAGCGTAGTTGCACCTGATATTTTTTGCAATTCTCGTCAAAATGTACCTAGTATACTAGGCATCAAACAATTTAGGGTTTAATACAGGGTGTAACATAAACCTCTCGTTTAAAAAGAAACCGTTTGTAAAGCCCAGGGACAATGTAAGTGGATCGTTTAGCATGCAGAAAAGGCATTCTTGTGAACCCGAGTATTTTTCCAATGTCGAAAATGTACCATCTTTTATTGACCTGACTTATGAATCATTTATTGCATACTAAAAGGGATGAAGAGCTGGGAACAACAAGGAATGGCTTAAAAGGAGGGTTCCGAATATTGCAATGAATAAAAACACACATCTGCTAATATTGTATTAGATCAACTTATTTCAATTAATTTTATCCTTTTACATTGATAACGTGACTTAACATAAAGTTATATTATAATAAGAGCATGGGATCGTAAAATATGGCTATTGTATTATATAATAATTAATTGTTGAAATTTCTTCGACACACCACAGAAACCTGGGATGTTATTATGTTGAACAACTCTCGATTATTAAGCGGGAGCTTAAGTTGGCCTACAGTACGAATTTCCACTTTGACACTCGGGACATCTCGGTTTCAATAGTTAAGGTTCGTGTTGTCAAATTAGAGTACATAAAATCCTAGAATTTATTAGCGATTTTATGATCTTTGATTTGTAGGATTTGTCTCTGCCCCAAATAGCAGAATAACTATTAAAACATCGGAGAAAAATACTAGAACAACATTCGGAGATGGTACTAAGTTCACTGGGTCGGCTAGTTAATATTAAATCATCAACCTAAGTATAGAAACTTCAATAATATTCAAATAGACTATTATCAACGCGACGGGTTAGCTTTTAAAATCAAAGGAATTTGCCTCGAATGAAATTATCTGTAATTCACATTCACTAATTTAATATTTGTGTTTTTAGTAATGCGATTTAATAAATAAATCAAGCTACATCTGCGTTATTCATTGGTCTACTGTAAAAAAATGACATTGTGCCAGGTACAGTAGAGTTCATAAATATGTGTGTCTTTAGTACCTTGTCTATTTAATGTCATGTTTAATCTGCTATATATGACTTGACACAGCAATTAAAGTGACAAGGTACTTTAGTATACATATTTATGAACTCGACTGTACATTAATGTTTTATCAATGTTGGCATACATTTGGCATGTATTGAGACTACTAATTACAAAAGAAAAACAGCCTAGTGCTGTCTCGAACTATATAAAAAAAAGTGTTCCAGACACCCTGACGTCAGAATATCTGGCCACTTTCTTTACTCGTTTTTTCGCTTGCAATCGAGGTACTTACGACGATTATTTGAAGTTAGGTATCAAATAGAAGCAAAATGGTAGTGCTTTTCTAAACATAATATATCTCCATTGGTCCTGGGGTTTTGACGCTTACGGTTTATTTAATAGCCTGAAGTGCCAAGAAAATTTTAAATGAAATGGCAAAGGCCTCTCCTGATCAACCGATCCTAAAAAAAAACATGATCTGGAATTTTTTGGAATAATATCGCTACTTTTTAAGGTTTTGTACAAACTGTATCTGTACTTTATAACGGTAGTTTTGACTCTCTGCGGGCGAAGTCGCGAGCGGAAAGCTAGTAGGTTATAAATGTAAAATAGGCTAAAACAAAATAGAATAAAACCCCTAAACTAACGCGTCCAAACCCAAACTTGATGTGCGTTGTACAGCAGAGATCCAGTTGCCACGCAACTGGTCTACGGCAGTACGTGGTCTAAAAAGCAACTAAAACTATTATCAAGTCGTCCAAATTGGAAATGGTCCAATTAGCGAGTAGGTAGTCTAATACGCATCTGGTCTAAGTAGCAAGTGGTCTAAAACTAAGCTGGTCTAACTAGCATTAAGTCTAAATAATTAAAAGAGGCCCTATGTGCAGTTCAAACACAGACACACACATAGTAGGTAGGTTAGGCTAGTAAGGTAGCTTCAGATGCCCGAAGGGCAAAACGAACAACACACAACTTGATCAGTAAGACATGAGTTTTGAAAATACATAGGGCAGTTGCGAACCTACATCACTTGCTACATAGACCACCTGCGTTTTAGACCACTTGCTACTTAGACCAGCTGCATTTTAGACCGCTTTCTAGGTCAGACCAGCTGCGTTTAAGACCACTTGCTGCGTATACTATCTGCGTTTTAGGTGAGATGATACTAATCCAACCTTTCAGCCCATTTTAATAACTGTAAGTGGTACAAAATTGACTTGCAAGATTTGAACTGTCAGTAGACAAAAAACAATCATATGAAGTTGATGCAATAGAATAGAAGTCCATTTTTTAACGTCGACAGTACACTGCTCTTAATTTAAACAAAAATATTTCAATATTTTACTTTTTAATTACAATATTTAAATATTGTAATGAACGACAAATATCATTTTCATATTTTTTGAGGTAGGTAGGTAGGCCCTTTGAATACAAATTACTAATTCCATTTTTAATTCCAGTCCCACATATAAAGTGAAAATTTATAATAATAATAATTTGAGTCGGCATAACCTAAAAAAGGGATTGCGAATCAGTTAAAACACCACGAGATGAACAATGTAACTTACCCCTCCCACGAGCCGGTCATCCGTCATCCCTTTTTACCTGCTCCTATTACACTCAGGAGCAAAAATACCGGGTCAGAGTGCGTTTCTCATACAAACTAGACTATTTCGAAGCCTTGGTTCCTCTCCAGGAAATGCTTTTAGTGAAATCTGATGAGGAATACCCCGAGCATCGATACAGGACTTCCAGAGTGCCTAGTGCCTAGTGCCGGAATTGTGCATGTTCAGAAAAACATCTAAAATGGCAATAAAATGTAAAGAAATCCAAGTGCTGACCCAAACTCTCCCGCTGTAGTGTTAACTGATTGTGCGATCAGCTCTGTATGTTAAGAACTTTTGACCTCCTCTATTGAACCTCGGAGTATCCCCCATTAAACCTCACTCAAAACAACCCCTGGCGAGGAACCAAGGCTTCGAAATAGTCTCGTTTGTATGAAAAACGCATTCTGACCCGGTATTTTTGCTCCCGAGTGTATAATCTAGTTAGTCCACTTGTAAGTGTGTCGGAAGTAAGTACAAGCATGGATACATTAAATTTATTAAAAGAGGGCGAGGGACAGTTTTACTTCACGCAGGATGCGAATATTATGTGAAATGAAAACATTCAAGTGGTTTAACCGTGTGGGTATGCAAGAAACGGATATGTGGAGGCCGCCTGCGGATTAAGGTACGTGAATCAATTTCTACGTGCAGATATGTTGAATAAAATGCAATAACAAGATTCAGAGCAGTTTACTGTCAACATAAAAAAAAAAACTATTATGTTCCATATTTATGGAGGTTACCACTAAAGTTTATTTATTCAATTGATTGGTATAAATTTATTCCCACTTGTTACCACCGAGTGCTTTAGTGTTAACAGGTGGGAATAACCCGAATAACCTACCGAACATAACTCCTAAGTAATGTACAACTACTGGTTTTCATACTTAGAGTTAATAATGTGTACAATACAATGAAAAATAACTACAAAAAACTACTACCAATAATGCAGATTACATATCTGCCTATATCTACTTACAAAACTGCGTTATACTTGTAACAGTGCTTAAGGGTCTCCCCACGTCTATCGACGGTCGGAACAACTTGTCCATGCAATAAGAGCGAGAGCGATAGATGCGGGGAGACTCTTAAGTTATAAGAACTGGATCTTCTTAACTAGTGATTGTTTCTTGACATGTTCTATACCTAGCTAAAGGTCCCACTGGTCGTACTGGTTCTTGTTTAACGTCACCTTCGTGATCCAAACTATTATGCCATGTACCTGTAATTGAAACAGAATTATTTATAATTGGCCAGCGATTGAGCAATCCACGAAGACGGACTTTAATGCTTAAAGCGCTACTCTTCATTGGGATTATTGTAGGCACTAGGGCCTAGTGCAGTGGCAGAGGGGCGAGATGTGTGGATTGATCCATCTATCGTTGTTGCCTCGTTGATAAGAGGACAGGTGCACTCGTGCAACGTCGTAGTAATGTAGGTATGACAGACAGGACAAATCTTAATCACAGATGTAGATACAGTAAAACTTGATTTTAATAGTAAATTGGTCACAATCCGTCTAACATCTGTCAGTATATTTATAATGCATGATGATAAAGTATGAAAGCGATAGAAAGCCGAGTACTATGTACTATCCATACTCTTGTTTTTACTGTAAGTCTGTTTGATCGTCCCAATAAAAGAACACCACACGGAAATAATGGCAAACCCATTAGTGAATTTAATTTAAAAAAAAATATTACGTGTCTTTTTATCCTCCACCTCCGTACTCAAACTTGCTTAAAATACATTGTCCAGAGTGTCCAGAGTGTGCGTGAGGTTCAGAATATATTTATATTTTAATATGTTATTTTTTTATTTATTTTAGATGTTATTAACTGCACCAAGTGTTCAGTGGCGCCCTCGTTACAATTATTGTGTTTTCTAATAAACTAAATTATTGTCTTAAAATCGAAGAATGGACTTTCGTTGTACAAATGACCATTCTTCGTGATAAAAAAATGCTCTACACTAGACCAAGGCGGCGTCTGATCTCAAAAGTTGGCGCAGTTAATCAAGATTTCGAAATCGTGGTCTAGAACATTTTATTGAATGTCAAACGTGAAATTCTTTAGTGAGTTAAAAATATGAATGTAATTCCAATGCGATTATATTCAAAGATAACACCACAACTCAATACATTGCTACGTTATTGAGGATTACCTTTAAATCCAGTTTTAGAATCACAAATTATAACAATTTTTAGTCGAGGTAGCCAAAGGTGTACCGCTAGGTAACGTTCTTTACCAGTAGGTATCAGTCAAACCAGGAACTGCCCTGCTAACCCTTTCAAAGGTTTTTGTATGGGTTTATCATAAGGCTTAGCTTACCAAAACCTCTGCCCGTCAAAACCTTTTAAATGTGCTTTTAAAGCACTATTCCTAACGATTCCCCAATGTATTAAGCGCTAACCAATATCCTTACAAAACCCTTTAAAAAGCTTACTAGTATAAGCTCAACCATGAACCTTTTGTAGACTTTGTAAAACACACGTTACCTTGCTACCCGTTCGAAGCCAGAAACGATATCCAACTCACCGCTAACTCAATACCCTTATAATATTACTGCTGCTGCTAGCGGTCGCCCACAGAAAAAAAAACATTAAACATGAAAACAATGGTTTTTTTTTTTATCGGTCCTGTAGTTTCGGAGCCTATTCAATGCGAACAAACAAACAACCATTTTTTTCCTCTATAATATTAGTGCTGATAACATAGGCTAGAATAGGATTCAGATGCACCTAGAGTATTTTTATACATTATTCAAAACACGTAGGTACCTATTGATATTGTGCTATTTTTTTTCAGATTATTATAGAAAAATAAAGTAAAGTTGTCGAAGTTAGTTAATACCCAGTTTTAAAAATACAAAATTCGTTCAAAGATTTCAAAAGACCTCATAGTATTTCCTGTAAAAAATCGAGGCCCGCGGTCCGGGAGTTCGACTCGCATCTGACTGGATTTTTATAACTTCCGTGCGGGGTACTACTTACCTATTTAATAAGGAGATAACATGAAACATTAAAGTCGAACTTTCGTTCCTGTTCCGTTCTTTGGGCCGAACTCTTATGACATGAGTAACAAATTCATTTTTTTCTGATACTTGAAATTAATAGGATTGATAAAAAAGTTATATAGGTGTGTTTCTCTAAATATTAAACATTAAAGGATCCAGATAAAATGCACGGAAAAACTACTGATTTGTCAGAGAAATGAAACATTTGGGAACGGAAATTCGACTTGTGTAGACAATTAGGTAAATTGACAAAATAATTAATCAATCTGTTAATAATGTTTTCCAATCCACAAAGACTGCCCATTTTTTTTTCTTAATATGCTGGAAACTCGCATACACCTTCATTTCGGCATTCTAAAAGTCGTCTTAAAAGTTAAACCGATTTTTGCATCTTTTGACCTTAAATAATTTACCCAGACACGATATAATATCTTATATAACTTACGCAGGCACGAGATTTTATTTAAGTGACTTTTGCCACACTTGATCTTATATAATTTACGCAGACACGAGATATTATTTAAGTGACTTTTGCGACATTTGATCTTATATAATTTACACAGACACGAGATATTATTTAAGTGACTTTTGCGACATTTGATCTTATATAATTTACGCAGACACGAGATATTAATTACTTAAGTGACTTTTGCGACATTTGATCTTATATAATTTACGCAGACACGAGATATTAATTACTTAAGTGACTTTTGCGATATTCGACCTTGAATAATTTACACAGACACGAGATATTATTTAAGTGACTTTTGCCACATTTGATCTTATATAATTTACGCAGACACGAAGTATTATTTACTTAAGTGACTTTTGCGACATTTGATCTTATATAATTTACGCAGACACGAGATATTATTTACTTAAGTGACTTTTGCGACATATGATCTTATATAATTTACGCAGACACGAGATATTAATTACTTAAATGACTTTTGCGATATTCGACCTTGAATAATTTACACAGACACGAGATACTATTTAAGTGACTTTTGCCACATTTGATCTTATATAATTTACGCAGACACGAGATATTAATTACTTAAGTGACTTTTGCGACATTTGATCTTATATAATTTACGCAGACACGAGATATTAATTACTTAAGTGACTTTTGCGACATTTGATCTTATATAATTTACGCAGACACGAGATATTAATTACTTAAGTGACTTTTGCGATATTCGACCTTGAATAATTTACACAGACACGAGATATTATTGTTACGTACGTGGGGGTAGGTAACTGATAGAAATGCACTAAAACACCGATAATCAAAAGTAGACTTTAATAACGCACTCACTTAAACCGTTACAAAACAATTAACGCACAAAAACTTCGAAGACTTCGACTTAGATCGCTCGGGTCGCTCTTGATCGCACTGTTCGCTTTCCAAGTAAAGACTGACTCCCCACAACCGCGGTCCGCCTTTTATAGTTCCCACGTTATTCCAGAACGTCTTCCATCCACCAAATCTTCCGGAAAGATCGACGTTGTTTGCTCCGCCGAGGACGACCGAGACTATTCGTTTCTGTATTGTTCTACGCCTTGCTACCTGCTCGCTCCGTTAACAATGGCGACGTCCTTGGCACAAGGGTTTGGAATGTCCTGCGCATCGCTGTCTCATTCCCAAGTGTTATCTCCTTCGCTCTTAGTGGGTAATGAAACGCCTTACCACGTCGGCGTAACACTACCCCCTCCCAAGACATGCTCGTCCCGAGCATTATTCGTTCCGTAATATCTCGCCAGTCGGTCAACATGGACAACCTTGCAGGGGCTTCGCTGGCTCCGCTGTATCCGATACGTGACGTCGTTGATTCTAGTGACCACTTTATACGGCCCTTCCCAATTCGGCGATAGTTTCGGGGATTTCCCTTTTCTTCGCATGGGGTTATGCAGCCACACCAATGAACCTTCCTCGAACCCCACTTGGTTAGTTTTTCGGTCATATCGTGTTTTCATCTTCGCACTGGCTTGAAGTCCATGTTCGCGGACGTGACTGTGAACATCGTCTATCCGGTTTCTCAAGTCGCTGGCATACTCGGTGATCGGTTAAGGTGAATCTGGAGGACGTCCGGTTAAAAGGTCTGCAGGTAAACGAAGTTCTCTTCCGAAATTCACGTAAGCCGGAGTGACAGCCGTAGTTTCGTGAGTAGCTGATCTATATGACATCAGGAAGAGAGGGATATGCCTATCCCAATCCTTTTGGTGACTTTCAACAACCTTTGCCAAATGTCTTTCCAGCGTCTGGTTGAATCTCTCGACCATTCCGTCCGATTGTGGGTGATATGGCGTAGTTCTGGTCTTATGAATTCCCATGATTCGGCAAGTCTCCTGGAACACCTGGGACTCAAAGTTTCTGCGTTGATCACTGTGAATTTCGAGTGGCACCCCAAATCGAGAACACACTTCCATCACTAATTTCTCTGCTACTGTGACTGCTTCTTGGTTAGGGATGGCAAATGCTTCAGGCCATTTGGTGAAGTAATCCATTACGACGAGGATGTACTTGTTTCCCGAGTTGGATGTTGGAAACGGGCCAGCCACGTCTAGAGCAATTCTTTCCCAAGGAGCTCCAACATTGTACAACTTGAGCGCTCCTCTACTGCGAGTTTGCGGCCCTTTGACTGAAGAGCAGTTTGTACACTTCCTGCACCAATCTTCCACATCTTCTCGACAATGAATCCAGTAGAAGCGTTGCCGAATTTTCATTAGGGTCCTCTTCACTCCAAGGTGCCCACCGGAAATTCCGTCGTGGAAGGATCTCAAAACATCACTCACTCTTTTTCTTGGAACAACCACCTGTAGGTGAGCATCCTTTCCATTTGCAGACTCCCATTTTCTGCACAGTACGCCATTACGCATAACCAAACTTTCCCATTGGGCCCAGTAGCTTTTAGTTTCGGTACTCATCGGAGCTACTTCACACCATTTCGGTTTGGGAACGCCTGCTTTGATCCAATCGAAATGTCCAATCGAAATTTAATGTCCTGGTCTTCTTGCTGCGCTTGTTTCATGACTTCATTGCTCCATTCTTCACTTACAGTATCATTCCTCAACATTCCCACACTGTCCTTGTCCTTTTGATGACAAGGTTTTCGAGAGAGGGCGTCTGTGTTTCCTTGTAATCTCTCTCTGGGAATACTGCGATGTTGGCCGGCATACGTCAAACTAGCTCCTCCACTCGCACGCGGTTCGCTAGTTCGTTGAAAGCGCACTCCATTGGCCTTTCGCCATGACCCGACAGTGTCTGGCGCAATCGAAGGCACCCCGCTCGCATTTCTACTGCTGTCGGTAATTTTGGGGTGCTGCGCATTACTGATTTTCGCCGCAGCAGAGTCTCTCGTCGCAGCTGCCAGCGGCGACGCTACCTTGCGACTCTCATCAAATAATCGCTGTTGCCCGCCAAGACTCCGTATTCCACGTACAAATTGATCGCGCTGTCTTTTCTTCCTTTTTGGGCAACTGGTTTGCAAGTGTCCGCGTTCTCCACACCAATAACACCTTGGTCCAAATACACGGCGAGGAGCCTCCTTGACCGAAACTTCTCGCACCCTAAAATGCCTCGAGTCCTGGCGTAACGCTTCCACTTCCAAGGCGTGGGCAACTGCATCCTTCAGGCTCCCATGATGTCCTAGTCGCACAGCAGCTCTGACTTCCAAATCACGGATTCCGTCAATGAAGGCCTGTACTAGCATGCTGTCCACAAATGAAGACGATGCACTTTGGTACGCTTTTCTGACCAATTTTTCTATTTCGAGGGCCCACTGTTGTATTGACTCACTACGTCCCTGGGCTCGATCCTTCAGTTGAGCTCTGAATACATGCTCTAGATGACTGTCCCCGTAACGTGCTTCCAAAGCTTCAAGAAGGCGGTCGTATGTCCTGTCTTTCCCCAACGCTTCCAGAATAGTGAGGGCTTCATCTCGTAGCGCCAAGGTTAAGGCCGTCTTCGCTTGGTCTTTGTTCCAGCCATTCGCCTGAGATACCGACTCAAACTGCAATTTGTAGGCCGTCCATGATGAAGTTCCATCAAATGGAGGGACTTTAAATCTTCCAGCTACCGGGATAGATGTCTCAGGTCCACACGTACCGTTGACCACTTTGATTTCCAGCTTTTTCACTTCATTTCTTATCGTCTGGAGGCGATTTTCGTGGTCCTCAACTTTTTCCTTGAAGTCATGTAGGTGATTTTCGACCTTTTCATTAATTCCCTGGAGACGGTTCTCGAACTAAATGTCCATGTCAACAAGTTTTCCTTGAACCTCAGTTATTTCTTTCTTCCATTCCGAAGTGGCCTCTAGTACCTGTTCTAGGAGAATTCTCGATTGTTCCTCTTGAGATTTCTTCTGACTGCGTAGCTCGTCATGGATAATTCTCGACTGTTCCTCTTGAGCTCTAGATTGTTCTTCTTGAGCTCTGGATTGTTGTTCCTGGATTTTTTTCTGACTCCGTAGTTCGTCATGGATAACTCTCGATTGTTCCTCTTGAGCTCTGAAGCGTTCCTCTTGGGCTCTAGATTGTTCCTTCAAGAGGATTAAGATTGCGTTCAGGTCAAATTCCGGTTTAGCTGACGCTGCTGTAGTAGCCGCTGCACTAGCGGTGGACGTACTGGCGGCAGCCGCAGAGTCGTCAGTTGCAGTTTGGCTCCGGAGTTTGACCCCCTCCTGCTCTTGATCTCGCGGAGTTACTGGCATTTTCTATCCCACTTCTGACACCAAATGTTACGTACGTGGGGGTAGGTAACTGATAGAAATGCACTAAAACACCGATAATCAAAAGTAGACTTTAATAACGCACTC
This sequence comes from Acleris sparsana, assembly GCA_923062465.1. Lineage (NCBI taxonomy): Eukaryota > Metazoa > Arthropoda > Insecta > Lepidoptera > Tortricidae > Acleris > Acleris sparsana. Next base: position 68,226,731 of record OV281285.1, on the reverse strand, counting down.
ACTTAAACCGTTACAAAACAATTAACGCACAAAAACTTCGAAGACTTCGACTTAGATCGCTCGGGTCGCTCTTGATCGCACTGTTCGCTTTCCAAGTAAAGACTGACTCCCCACAACCGCGGTCCGCCTTTTATAGTTCCCACGTTATTCCAGAACGTCTTCCATCCACCAAATCTTCCGGAAAGATCGACGTTGTTTGCTCCGCCGAGGACGACAGAGACTATTCGTTTCTGTATTGTTCTACGCCTTGCTACCTGCTCGCTCCGTTAACAATGGCGACGTCCTTGGCACAAGGGTTTGGAATGTCCTGCGCATCGCTGTCTCATTCCCAATAGTGTTATCTCCTTCGCTCTTAGTGGGTAATGAAACGCCTTACCACGTCGGCGTAACATTATTTAAGTGACTTTTGCCACATTTGATCTTATATAATTTACGCAGACACGAGATATTATTTACTTAAGTGACTTTTGCGACATTTGATCTTATTTAATTTACGCAGACACGAGATATTATTTACTTAAGTGACTTTTGCGACATTTGATCTTATATAATTTACGCAGACACGAGATATTAATTACTTAAGTGACTTTTGCGATATTCGACCTTGAATAATTTACACAGACACGAGATATTATTTAAGTGACTTTTGCCACATTTGATCTTATATAATTTACGCAGACACGAGATATTATTTACTTAAGTGACTTTTGCGACATTTGATCTTACATAATTTACGCAGACACGAGATATTATTTACTTAAGTGACTTTTGCGATATTCGACCTTGAATAATTTACACAGACACGAGATATTATTTAAGTGACTTTTGCCACATTTGATCTTATATAATTTACGCAGACACGAGATATTAATTACTTAAGTGACTTTTGCGACATTTGATCTTATATAATTAACGCAGACACGAGATATTAATTACTTAAGTGACTTTTGCGATATTCAACCTTGAATAATTTACACAGACACGAGATATTATTTAAGTGACTTTTGCCACATTTGATCTTATATAATTTACGCAGACACGAGATATTAATTACTTAAGTGACTTTTGCGATATTCGACCTTGAATAATTTACACAGACACGAGATATTATTTAAGTGACTTTTGCCACATTTGATCTTATATAATTTACGCAGACACGAGATATTATTTACTTAAGTGACTTTTGCGACATTTGATCTTACATAATTTACGCAGACACGAGATATTATTTACTTAAGTGACTTTTGCGATATTCGACCTTGAATAATTTACACAGACACGAGATATTATTTAAGTGACTTTTGCCACATTTGATCTTATATAATTTACGCAGACACGAGATATTAATTACTTAAGTGACTTTTGCGACATTTGATCTTATATAATTAACGCAGACACGAGATATTAATTACTTAAGTGACTTTTGCGATATTCAACCTTGAATAATTTACACAGACACGAGATATTATTTAAGTGACTTTTGCCACATTTGATCTTATATAATTTACGCAGACACGAGATATTATTTACTTAAGTGACTTTTGCCACATTTGATCTTATATAATTTACGCAGACACGAGATATTAATTACTTAAGTGACTTTTGCGATATTCGACCTTGAATAATTTACACAGACACGAGATATTATTTAAGTGACTTTTGCCACATTTGATCTTATATAATTTACGCAGACACGAGATATTATTTACTTAAGTGACTTTTGCGACATTTGATCTTATATAATTTACGCAGACACGAGATATTAATTACTTAAGTGACTTTTGCGATATTCGACCTTGAATAATTTACACAGACACGAGATATTATTTAAGTGACTTTTGCCACATTTGATCGTATATAATTTACGCAGACACGAGATATTATTTACTTAAGTGACTTTTGCGACATTTGATCTTATATAATTTACGCAGACACGAGATATTATTTACTTAAGTGACTTTTGCGACATTTGATCTTATATAATTTACACAGACACGCGATATTATTTACTTAAGTGACTTTTGCCACATTTGATCTTATATAATTTACGCAGACACGAGATATTAATTACTTAAGTGACTTTTGCGATATTCGACCTTGAATAATTTACACAGACACGAGATATTATTTAAGTGACTTTTGCCACATTTGATCTTATATAATTTACACAGACACGAGATATTAATCACTTAAGTGACTTTTGCGATATTCGACCTTGAATAATTAACACAGACACGAGATATTATTTAAGTGACTTTTGCCACATTTGATCTTATATAATTTACACAGACACGAGATATTAATTACTTAAGTGACTTTTGCGATATTCGACCTTGAATAATTTACACAGACACGAGATATTATTTAAGTGACTTTTGCGACATTTGATCTTATATAATTTACGCAGACATGAGATTTTATATACTTAAGTGACTTTTGCGACCTTTGACCTTAAATAATTTACGCAGACACGAGTTTTTATTTGACTTTTGAGACAACTTTTAGGACGCCAAAATAAAATGGCCTGTTAAATTACTATACTTACGTTCTACCGGGGATCGATGTAAAGTACTTAAAAGGCAGGCTAAAGCGATATTTTATCATACTATAAATGACAAGTAAATCATTTGTTAGGCAGTTTTGTAGCGAATTTCAAGGAGTAATATTATGTATTAAGCATATAAAAATACCTTTAATTGTCATCAACTTATTCACATTCTAATAAGGTGCTAATATTGAGACAGTTTTGCACCTAAGTGTATATTTACTTTACTATACTTTGATAAAGAAAAATGTATTTTAGGTTTTTACAACTTTTGCTACAAAAAGCATTTTTTTATTTTATGTTTTAACTATAAATAAAGTCTTACTAACCACATATTTTTACTTGCACGAATTTAATAGATTACATTTGAGCATGTAACTTAATTAACTTCAATAAAAAAGATAAACTAATAAAAAGCGACGTTGCCTCTCAAGAGGATGCGTAACGATAGATATAAAAATATTTTATATAATTTTCATATTGAATCATATAACAATATTTAAATATGATATAATTATTATTTTATATTATATAATGACCATTTGATATTATAATATTTTGTGTAACATACTTTAAGTATAATGCATATTTACTATAATTAACTTATGATATAAAGTTAATTTCATCGGAAGTACAGTTGGAATAACCATTTTTGATAAAATGTATGAGATATAATCATAAATTTACTACCCCACTTTACTTAGGCAAAAGGGTAAAGGGGGACGGGGGGTGAAGCCCCCCGGAAGGGAGCGCGAGAGGAAATTTATTAATTATTTTTATACCATTAATTACACACCCCTCTCAAGCACTATCGCGGTGTTCAACCAGCTTCAAAAATAAGATCCGGTATTTTATGTCACCGCTAGGTACTAAGATCACACTTACTATTACTTGACCTTTTATTACAAAAGGTAATCGAAAAACTTTATTGCCACCTCCACCGTACATGCAATTTTGCTCATATTATTAATGTGATACTTGGCAATCGATGATGTTTTGATGCTATTTTAATATTCAGTTAAATTTGGCACGCAGGTTAGTTCATATTCAGGACTATTTTAAGTTATTTTATTAAAGTTAATTAAATTAAACCTGGTCTTAGTCTTAAGCAGAGCCAGTAATTAAAGAAAAAATATGGGAAAAATATGTTTTGGGCAGTTTTCAGAAGCAACAAAATTTCCTGGTGTTGCCACTTTCATCTACGAATCATATTTTGTCTTTCGTGGTCGCAGATTTCCGTTTTTTTTTTTTTTTTTTAAGTTATCAAACATCGTAAATCGATCAACCGCGAGTCTTATTGAGCATGATTAGGTATCATATGAATTTGCTAATTAGTAAGACTAATGCAATGCAGAGTACAAACATATGTTATTTAATAGCTTGTGATATGGGACAACAGACATTTAAATGTTTATGTTAGTCAAGCAACGCGCTACCATACCACCCCCAGCCACCACCACGTAATACTTGTAACTTGATCCTTAACTGACCTTGCTGCTTCCTAGCTCAACGTCAAAAATCCCCTCTCCACCAATACTCGAACAATCATGCTGCATACGAGACAAAACAATTTAGTACTAAAATACATTCCATCTCTGGCCGCCGCCATGTCAACAAATTGACCTCCACGACAAGCTGTTCAATACATTTTGCTAAAATTCAAACTCAACGAGACTCAAAGATAATTGTTGTTATCAGTAATTAATTAGAAATGCATGGTTTCAGGCAAAATCTGAGGTTTTCAAGGGCCGAAGTTACGAACTTCTTAACACTACTCTTCGCACTACTCAGTTACTTATACATATTTCTATTTTATTCTTAAACATAATTATCTTATTTAAATTCCGTAACGCAAAGTAAGTAGAGTTTAAACTCTTCTCTCAAAAAACAGTTCCTAATGATTCACGGTTAACACAGTATATAAAACCCGTTGCAAAAAAACGGGCACTTATAAAAAAAAAGTATCTAGTTTAATCATACTGTAGCTGAATTATACTTTATGCTACAGCCTAAAATAAATATTAAGCCAAACAATAACCCAAAACTAACTCCAAAACAGACTTGTGTCGGCAAGCAAGGAACGGCGGTTCAAATTTTGAGTTGAGTTAACCGTGTCATGTGGGGTATCGTATATGAACGGGCTTCATTGGCACAAGCTTAAACAGATTTTTAATTATTTTTATGATGTGTATCGTTTTGTATGTATGTATGTAGTACTTAACAGTTTGGACTGTTGTGCGTACCTTTGTACGGAGGTTTGTTAAATCATTCTCCCGAACTCATTATTTCTTTGTATTAAATTATCCGTTCGCATTTTTCCCCGAACGCGATATTACCTAATTTTATTTTTCACCATTCCATTTTATTAAAGTCGCTTTTTTTGTTGTTCGACTTTTTTCCCAGTGGTTTTTTCCCCGTTCGATTTCTATCTCAGTCGCACTTTTCCCAAAAGTATTTACATCGTAATTCGTAGGTAGGTTTAGGTTATGTTAGTTTTGCATCAGGCCCGGAGGGCCAAACCACCCAGAAATAGGAGCTCGACTCGTCCGTCGACTCTGTATCTTCGACAAATTGGAACGGGAAAAACACGACCGTGAAAATATGGTGGTAGGAAAAGAAGCGACTGGACAAAACTCGCAAGCGGAAAAACACGACTGTGAATATAAACTGCCGCAGGAAAAAAGGCGACTGGTAATATCGCGTTCGGGGAAAAATGCGAATGGAAAAATTACTACGAAGAAATAATGAGTTCGGGAGAATGATCTAACAAATCATTTTTTTCCTTCCAGTAGATGCAGACAAAATAATCTTGAAAAACGGATAGACAAAAGGAAATTAACTCTTACCTAATTTTCACCATTGCAGGGGCATTATCAGTTTGTACGGGGAATTGGCCGTTTTTCTGTATGTCTGTCTTAACAACGATGACCGACGTCACGGTACTTTTTCCAGCTTTGGTTTATGAAATATTTTTTAAAGTTATTACTATCTATAGTTACTGCTATTAAGGCAATTGATGGGATCTCAGCTGGAATTCTGGCAAGTGCGACCTTATTAGTCATTACTAAGGCGCGGGCCAGACAGAAGAGACGTAAGACGCGGATGCTTTGGCGTCGCGGCGCCTCTTTAATGAATTCTCAATGAGAAGCTAAAGACTACTGCCAAATAAGGTGGCAAAAGGTAACATTGACCCTATCTGTATCCCGATATCCTTACTCATTAACAATCTATCGCTGAACCATTCATAAATAGAAAAAAAACCAACATCGCTAGAGTATCGTGGTACAGGGTAGTGTCGGAGAAGGGCGGTATCCAATAAATAAAAGTATATGAGTAAAATCAGTTAATGAATATATACAATGTAAATATTGTATTTACACGTACGTTATTTTTTTCACGTACTCTGTATATTATTCGTTTAAATATTAACACATAACCCACAGACCTTAATCTTAGATTAAGGTCTGCGACATAACCGCATAAATAAAAGATTTTTTTAAATTAAAATGACATTATGAAAACATAAAATAAAGTCTAAAGTCAATATATTATATTCAGGGTGATAAAAGTATATTTTCTCCCACATGCTCGGAATTTTTAACCTTACTGTTGTAAAATCAGACCGCGAGTTTTTGAGATCCAGCACCAGGCAATACACCGTGTTTTTTTGATTAACGATAACTTTAAGGGAACGTTCTTTAGGTCAAACAAAGTTAATTTCCCGAAGACAGACAAATGATAAGTCTAACGGTTTTAAAGATATTTAATTTTTAAATTTAATCAGTTAATCACGTTAAACTAGTGTAAAAGGCTCTTAATTCATAACTACAATTTTCTTTTAATACTTATGAGTAAAGAGTTTCCAATTGTTAGGTTTGTATACGCGTCAATCTAAAGTGACAATGTCACGGAATTGTCGTAGGAATAAAATTGAATTGAATCATAATAATAATAATAAAAAATGCCACGTTATAATTTCCGTCCTGAAGAAGCTGAGATGCATTTTATTTACCTATGTAACGGCAACGCTTCTGAAGCAGCACGGGAATACCTACAGGCGGCGTTACCCCGACCGACGGACACCTAACCCTTATACATTCATAAATGTAAGTATCTCTAATTGATTACTTTATCCCTTCATTCATTAGTTCTTATTTTATGTTGAACAAACCGTTATTATTATTGTTACAGTTACACCGACGATTTAGAGAACTGGGCTTACAGAAAACTCCTCACGAAAGAGATATTAATTTAAGAGTGCAGGATGAAGACGGGATCATGAACTTAATAATAGAAGATCCGACCTTGTCAACAAGACGTGTAGGGCGTATTTACAACGTAAGTCACGATAAAGTTTGGAGAATTTGGAAGCGGTATGGTCTACATCCATACCATTATCGCAAAGTGCAAGGCCTTTTGCCACACGACAACTTTTCACGGATTGCATTCTGCCAACGAATGAACGCACTTTTGACAGAAGATCCCCAAATCATCGGGAAAATATTGTGGATGGACGAGGCACAATTTACAAGAGCAAGAATAGTTAATTCTAAAAACTTACATCATTGGTCTGAGCACAACCCGAAACTAGCCAGAGAGTCTTCCTTCCAGCATGAGTTTTCGGTTAATATGTGGGCAGGAAGGAGGTTTGCGCGTTATGATCCGTAATACGGTAAAACGCCAGAGAACCAAGGTCACCGACATAGCTCAGAGAGTTAGCATGCTGAAGTGGCAATGGGCAGGCCACATAGCTCGGAGAACTGATAACCGTTGGGGAAGAAAAGTTCTCGAGTGGCGGCCCCGCACCGGTGGACGGAGTGTTGGACGGCCTCCCACCCGGTGGTCTGACGACCTGTTTAGGATCGCGGGGAGCCGCTGGATGCAAGCGGCTCAAGACCGTGACTTGTGGCGCTCTTTGGGGGAGGCCTTTGTCCAGCAGTGGACGCCCCCGGGCTGATGATGATGTGGGCAGGAATGTTAAACAATCAGCTCATAGGTCCTGTAGAAATTCCAAGCAGACTGAATGGTGAAAATTACTTGGAATTTTTACAATCTCTTCATTCTATGGATTACTTCGAAGAAGTACCATTAGAAACACTACGAACACATTGGATTCAGCATGATGGGGCACCTGCACATTTTGCTCTTCGCGAACGCGAATATTTAAACAACCGTTTCACGGGGCGGTGGATTGGACGCGGTAGCCCAACCCTTGCTTGGTGTCCTCGGTCTCCGGATTTAACGCCCCTGGACTTTTAGGTCTGGGGAACTCTTAAAGAGCGTGTATATGCAAAACCTATTCATACACGGGAAGATTTACTCTTAAGAATTCGGGTAAGAATATTTACTCTTAAGAAGTAGCTGATGACATGCGTGCTACCGAAGTCAATTTAAATCGTCAGATACGCACAAGGTTACACCTTTGTATAGAGCATGAAGGTGGTCATTTTGAAAATTATTCACATTAGTTGTTTCACAGATTCAGTTTTATTTTTCAGTTTTATTTTTTCCGTTTTCAACAGGATCAAAAAGTTTTAAATTCTTAAATGAAAAGTCATAAAGATACGTACTCTGACCAAATTTGGTGCTGTGTTAGGAAAATATTTTTTTGAGGTACGTAATTGACTATTCCAATGCTCTTGTTTTTTTTGCCTCGGCCACCCACAATATCATTCTTTGCTTTGCTAATCTTGTGTTAAGAGTGCTCGTGTGATTATTTGTAGAGTGTAATACTCGAAAAGTTGTTGTTTAACAGCAGGTGATTGCGTTTTTTGTGATAACTTATGGTCTGCAGACCATCCCGCTTGAACGATTTCTAAACATTACTTACTGTGAAATCCGTAGAAGATACGCACATTATTGGTTTTTAAGGTCATTGTTTTGATACGTTTTTTTTCAGGTTTTAAGTAATGCTAGGTTAAATTTTGTCATATTGTAATAAATAATAAGATAAGTAATAAAATTACTGACTGTTGAGTTTTGTGCGGCCATTCATCTAAACTTCAAATAAAATTCTTTGAAACAACGCAATTATTTCGTTCATTTTAAAATAAACCATTCGTTATGAACGCATTTAGAATAAAACACATCTAGGTATCCTAAAAGATAAGTACGATACACACATTATTGTTGAATAGTAGACAATTATACCAAAAACACAAAAAAATAAGAAAAATCAAAACGTACAAGTGACACGTCTGGGAATCGAACCGGTGACCTCTTGCACATCTAATTGCACAGTAAGCAAGACACTTACCGCCAAGCCAAGCGATCTTGTACCTGTCAAGTGTTATCTTTACTTGTGTGTGTATGTCACGCCAACATAGACGTATTTGACACTAATTATTAGTTAACTCTAAAGGCCCTTTTAGAATGACCAAAGATAAAAGATTTCATTATTTTGTTCTAAACTGAAAAAATATTTTTTTTGGCAATATTTAAAAATCTAATCTACCAATTAGTTTCTATGGATATACCTTGTAATATGCCGAAGTTATCGTAAATCAAAAAAAACACGGAGTATAAAAATAAAAAAATAATATCAACCAACGGCAGCGGCCGCCAAAATGTATGAAATTTCATTACGTACCCGGTGTTTTAGGTACTTTTTAAAACCATGCTTGGACTAGGATAACTACCTCGATACTGCCAAGCACTGGTACAGTCAACAGCATAAATAAGTAATCATTTATGTACCTTGTCGCTTTCAATCGTTTCACAATTTTGTATGACATTTCAAACACGACGTTAAAGTGACAAGGTACATAAATTATCACTTATTTATGCTGTTGACTGTACAATCAAAATTCTTCCATGTTAATTTTACTTTTTAAATGTCATAGACTAAATAAAAACTTTAAAAGTTTAACCTATTCAAACAGAGTATTTAAAAGTGTATCAAATAGTTTGACTTTTTGTTAAAAGTAATTGTGTTCATAAACGAAATAAATTGCCGAAATACCTAACATAAACACGTAATACAAGTATTTTAGTCAAATTATATTTATTAAATATTAATTTGTGATTTTAATTAATGGTTTATTTCTGTTTATTACGGTTTATATCTGTTACGAGTGTAAATAAAATTGAGAGTAGGTAATTTTTAGCAAGGAAACATTACTCGTCCCGCAACAGCCAATGTCCCGGCCTGAACATTATTAATACTTTACTTTTCTACTTTACTATGCATTAAAAAAATTGGTCAACCAAAAAAATAATGATTTAGATTAGAGTGTGCATCTTTTGCACTCCGCCCTAAGGGGTGACACGCTCAGGGTGCGCCAGGGGCGCGTAACCCGCAGTCCACCATTTTGTTTAATTTCATTCCATCTAGGAGTGAGCTTGCGATCGGTCGAGTTTGGTAAGTGCTCTTCGTGGTTACTGTTTTTGGATATTAGTTTTTTTTTGTTAGCTGTTATTGTGATTTCTTTTGTTTTCTTTGTTAACGTTATTTATTGTTGTGGTGAATTGGTAGAAGAATGGAATCAGAGGCTGGACCATCTATTGGTGGACCTAAAAAACGCCGCCGTCGTCGACCCATATTGCTACCACAAACCACATCACCGCCGCCAGCAAAAAGACCGAAGTCAATTTTATCCAGCGGAGAACGCCTAATAATTATCAATCTTTTTAAGTATGTCCAACAGAATAAACCAGAAGGGCAATTCTTATCCAGTCACGACCTCGTGAGACAGACTTCAGAAATGAGTGGGGTTCCTGAAAGATCTGTGTATCGATAAATATAAAGATACTCACAAAATATAATAAATAATAAATAATAAATAAATATCAGGGGACAATGTCACACCAATTGACCTAGTCCCAAACTAAGCTCTAGGCTTGTACTATGGGTACTAGACAACGATATAAATACTTATATAGAGAAATATATACTTAAATACATAGAAAACATCCATGACTCAGGAACAAATATTTGCGCTCATCACACAAACATCTGCCCTTACCGGGATTTGAACCCAGGACCGCTAGCTTCGTAGGCAGGGTCACTACCAACTAGGCCAGCGCGTCGTCAAATGATGTCGTCAACTGATGGCAAAAGGAGTAAGCAAAATGTTACCCAGAACGTGGATGAATTTGAAAAATCGGCGATTAGAAAGATAGTACACGGTTTTTTTTAAAGGTGTTCTTCAGACCTTGAATTAGTTTCTGCAAGCAGTAAATGAAGACAAATCTTTACCTACTTTCAGTATGTCGTCATTGCGACGCATAATTAATCATTTAAAGTTTAAATATATGAAGCGCACTCGCAAAAGTATGTTAATCGACAGAGGGGACATTGCTCTATGGCGCATCAAATATTTACAACCGACGATGTTTTTGATGATATGCTAGTTTTTGATAGCGTTTTTATTTAACAATCAATTTTTTTTGAGACATTATTACTATAAAAGTCAAAGATTTTTTACATTTGTATAATTAGTTCAGTAACTTCTACTTTCTCTTTCTTTGTTCTAATGTCTACAAAGTATAAGTTATCTTACACTTATGATATTTTGATACTCTAAATGTTGAAATTAATATGTTTGTATTTTTTTAGGTCACACTGTGGGTAAAACCTGGGTAGACACGAATATTAAGTCTGCAAAGCAAGCGTTTAAAGAACGGTTATCAACTGGAGCCAAAGACTCAGTGTCTAAAGGAAAAAGATTAATAATAGTAGATGTAGGAAATGAAGAAGGTTTTTTAGAAGACTGTGAATGGGTCTTTGATGCCAAAAAGACCACGAAAACATGGACGCTCTACACTTCGAAGAATGGTTTGAAAAAGTTTTAATTAAACTTCGACCAATGACTTTGTATTTTTGGAAAACGCAAGTTATCAATTCAGGTAACCAAAAATAACACTATTGGAGAGCCGTTAGCAACGGCTCTATCGGTGCGTTCAAATTTCCGAATTAAGATCGGATGCAGTGCGTAAGCGCATTTTATGTCACTCATCCAAAGTTTTTTTAACCTTGCCTATACTTTCATTGCAGGCGTGTGGAGAAAACTCCAACCAAAGATAGGAGGAAATTAAGTACCTATTCAAAATTGACTTCAATCCAAAAATATTTCCTTTCAAGCCAAAGGAGTAAAACGGGAATTAATGGAGAAAGTGGTGAAAATTAAAAATGACTACTAGTTGTACGTCATCGATGAAATTGCGAAACAAAAGGGGCTCACATTATTGAGGTTACCCCCTATCATTGCGAGTTGAATACTATCGAGCTGATATTAAACGGTATGTCGCCAGGCATCATTAAAGAGGTAAAGAAACTATTGAAAGACGGTATATCGCAAGTAACAAACGCTAAGTGGCCTAATAGCATGGCACATGTAAAAAAGAAAGAAAGGGATATGTCAAACCTCGACCACACTATCGATAAAACGATCGATGGATTTATCACTAATCTAAACGAGGACTCCATTGACAACTCTGAAAGCTCAACTTCTGATAGCGAAGTCGAGGGTTCCAATTCATAGTTAGAAATAAATTAATTTAAAAAATACTTGTGTTTAATTTACTAAATTGTTAGGTTATCAACTTATCATTAAACTGGTACCTAACCATGGTTTTTTTATTATCATTTCTATTACTTTTTTAGTCATCATGGTGTTTTTTGTATTTAATATATTTATTAAGAAGTTTGATACATTTTGGATGTAGATTACCATCGTTAACTTTTGAAATCTAGAACGTAGCATCTATTACCAAAAACGCAACTGAAATGCCAACTCTTTTTTGTATTTGTCTTTATTACTGCCATAGGTTTTTTTTAATTTAACAACTAAAGAAATTTAAACTATAATAAATATACAATTAAGCTAATATTTAAACTTAAAACCACAAATACATTTTTTTTTAATAATACAATTATTCTAAGGGTCAACCCCTGCAATGCTAAGTGGTTTGACTAAATAAAAGTATTACCAAAAAAAATGCATTAAATAACTTTACGATCTATCGTTGTCTTATGCCTGCGGGTCTAGTATGGCCGTGTCTATATCGCGTGTCAAATGTGGATAAAGCAACCGTCATTGTCGTACTTACTTATTTATTTAAGTGACAGAAGGTGACGGATACCTTATCCACACTTTGTCACGCGATAAACGCAGCCATATTAGGCCCCCTGGTTCCTATATTCAAGAAACATATCGTTTTCCTTACGAGCAGTAGCGTTGTGACATTTGCTACGTATAATATGTGTCAAATTTTAACGAGAGGACACAACTCTACCGCCGGTTTTGATACAGGAACGGACGCTTAGTACTTAGTAGTGTTTGAAGTGTAAACGGTTTTAAAAGTGGTTTATTTTTTTCATAGTGTTATTATCCATAAGATGTTTGATACAAGATTTCATGTGCTATTTACAAGTTCTCAATCGCAATATCGCAGTGGAAGTTTAGCTCACGGTCGATCGTCAAACTTAGCCTACTTCAAATTTAGTACATTCGTAGTAAAAACAAAATACCTATTCTTTTCCTAACGAACTAATCTATGAATCGCACGGAAGGTGATTATTCATCATCATCATCATCATCATTTCAGCCATAGGTCGTCCACTGCTGAACATAGGCCTCTCCCAAAGATTTCCACCTCACCCGGTTGGAAGCGGCCTGCATCCAGCGGGTCCCCGCGGACTTGACCAAATCGTCCGTCCATCTCGCGGGGGGTCGCCCTACGCTGCGCTTGCCGGTACGTGGTCTCCACTCGAGAACTCTACTGCCCCAGCGGCCATCAGTCCTCAGGTGATTATTAGGCGCATACAATGCGTTGAAAAACCCGTAAACCCGTAGATACCCGATAGATTGCAAAGTCTGATGGCACACGTAATGAAACCCTAGGATGCTTTAGCATGTTTTTTATGATTTCCATGCGGACGAAATCGAAAGCACAGCTAGTTTATATATATTTGCTTGAATTTTATAATATATTTGGTTTGCCTTTGACCCTAGTCGAGACCAGAGAGTAAGCGACGAGATGATGGTTATTAGACATTAACGTTTATAATAGTCAAAGTTTTGTACGGTTTGACTGCGGATTTGGCAGACCGTGTAGGCTAAGGCGGCTGCACTGAGGCGGAGATGAGCGGAGTGGAGCGGAGCTGTGCCAATATTAACCAATAGTATTCAAACTAACGTGCTCAAGGCCCGCTCGAAGTGACCGCATGCGCTGTCCTATTGGTTAATATTGGCACAGCTCCTCACCAGCTTAGTGGAGCCGCAGCCTAAATGTAGGTCCGATTAGATAGTTACTGCAGCAACGGATATTTCCGCGTAGTTGAGGTGCCAGTTTCGGGCCAAGCGACACTCACGCCACTAACGCCGCGACAGAGCGATAGTACAAGGTTCTATATTCACACATCAAAAAAGTCTTGGGATACTCAGTATTCCTAGACAAATTTGATGTTTGACTCAGTAGTAACATGCCTATATTGAAATATTCAAAACTGTCTAAGGATAAAAAATATCCCTAGTAGTCCGGGCGGTAGTGTCACCCAATGTATGGAGAGGTCAAAATTTGGTATCGGATAAATTCACTTGGCACAGATGTATCTGAGGTCAAACTGAGCTGATTTAGCCCGGTAGCCATCAGCCACCCCCTGGTTATTCAAGGTTGCTCTCCGCCGCGCTTCAGATAAAAAATCATATTGGCTTCAATTTACCTATCACCTTGAGTGTGGTATCGTTTTCGGATAAACCATAGATGTGGCTTTCATTTTTATTATAATAATTATACTCTTTCATATAAATTTATTAAGATACATAAGGAAGTTTCACAACATAAGGTTATATTCTTTGTTTCAACACACAATATTTTATAATATATGTACAAAATTATAATTACAAGAAATATGGTTAAAAAGCCCAATTTATGCAGATTTCAAAAACATATAGCTTTATACCATTTATTTGAGACGTGCAAAATAAATAAATAAATAAGACTGCGGGTGGAAAGACTCGCCTGTCACACTATGGAGGTACCAGCTGAAAAAGAACTGAATGTTACGGACGGTATGAATGTTCCCAGCAGCAGCGATCGGTGTAAGAATAACATTGACCCCTGTAACCACGAAGAAGCTGATACGAGGATAATGGTACATGTTGCTGACGCTGTGACTCAGGGATTTAAACGGATCATGATACGCACAGTTGATACAGATGTAGTGGTCCTAGCTGTGTCATGCGTTTTGAAACTACAAGATAATGTTGAATTGTGGGTCCATATCGGCACAGGAAAAAACCATCAGTTTTTGTCATGTAACAAAATCGCAGCCTCTTTAGGTTTAATTTTAAATTCGTTTCATATATTTATTTTCTTACAATGTGTACTTATTAATTTGAATAACATCTCGGTCTTTGTTTATTTCAGGCCCAGAAAGGACAAAAGCATTACCAGTATTCCATGCTTTAACTGGGTGTGACACAGTGTCGGCGTTCAGTGGAAGAGGGAAAAAAACTGCTTACGAAGCATGGAATTCTTTTCCATTAGCAACTAACGGTTTCAATATGCTAGCTGCTGGAGACTTAGAAAACGCTAGCAAAATTGTTCAAAAATTTATCATAACCATGTATGATAAATAAGTATAATTAAAAAGATATCTACGTAATAATACTGAAATATTTACCTGATTTATATTTCAGATCCAGCCAGTGCACATCGTTGAACGAGTGCAGGAGGCAGTTATTTTCCAAGAAAGACCGACAGCTAGAGAATATTCCGCCTACGGATGCCAGTTTTCAGCAGCATCTACTAAGAGCTGTTTACCAGGGTGTGCACGTATGGGGCCAAGCGATGGTGCCAATTCAAAGTCTTCCCAGTCCAGCGAATTGGGGATGGGAAATAGAATCGGATAATAATTGGAAACCAATTTGGACTACTGCACCCGTTGCTGCTACAGCTTGCCAGGTACTAATTCGGTGCAAGTGCAAGTCACAGTGCGGTGTAAGGTGCAACTGTAGAAGGAAACAGTTTAAATGTACCGACTTATGCCACTGTGGTGGAAAATGTAACTCTGGCAAAACGCAATAAAATAACATCTATATGAAAATACTTGATGTGATAATGGTTGACATCCTAGTGCTCCATGAGGTCCTTATGGTTTACATTGTAATTTACGGCATTATTTGCACTTAAAAATATGTGGAAGGACGTATTTCTACCGGGTCGGTCTGAGATGTAATGTTGTGACGATCACAACGTCCTTTTGTGATTTGATCGTTTTGAGATCAATTTGTTTTGACTTGAAGTCCAATTTATTTTCAGATAGACGTTGTATGATAATTGTATATAAAGTATATATTTTTTTAAAGCTGAGTTATTTTTCTTTCATGTTTGTTTTTTTTGCACAAGGTGTCCGTATTTTCAAAGAAACTCACCATTTAATAAAAAAATAGCAAACCGATTATTTTCGTTTACTTTTTTCCCTCGAGACTGTACATGAAATGTCTCAAAAATTAACTCCTTATGCCTGATTTGTCAGAAAATGACATCATACTCGAGGTGGCTTGGAAAATTGAAGCCAATATGATTTTTGAATATGATATCTGAAAGAAAATGAGATTTGAAAAAAAACGGACTAGGAAGTTTGATTTTTTTCCAGATAGACGTTACATGACAACTATATATAATATATATATATTTTAAAAGCTGAATAAATGTAGTTTAAGATATTATTTTTTTCTTTCCAAAAAATGTAGTATTTTTAAGGAAACTGACTATTTAATAAAAAAAACCGAAAAACAATCTTGATATTTTCGTAATTATTTAACTTTTTTTCTATGAAACTGTACATAAAATGTATCAAAAATGAATTCCTCATGCCCGATTTATCCGAAAATGATACCACACTTGAGATGGTATGTAAATTGAAGCCGATATGATTTTTTATATGAGGCGCGGCAGAGTGTAACTTTGAATACCCCCCCTCCCCACCCACCAGGGGGTGGCTGATGGCTACCGGGCTAAATCAGCTCTGTTTGTCCTAGGATACATTTGTGCCAAGGGAATTCATCCGATACTAAAATTTTGACCTATGGTCGTTACCGCCCGTACTATAGGCACTTTTGATGTGTGAAAATACATGACGTCTTGTAGGAACACGTGTCTGTCAAGTATCGCCGTGTTCGTACACGCCGTCCTGTATCTATATAGAACCTTGTACTATCGCTGTGTCGCGGCGATACTAACATTATTAACGCGGCTTTAGTGGCGTCACTATCGCTAGGCTCGGAACTGCACCTTTAGGTACGAGAATGCATTGAAAAGTTCTGATTGAATAATATTAAAAACAAACAAATAAATACTGGCAGGTAAAAGTGCAATATTATTTCGTCTTCATCTTTTCTTTTTGTCTGTCACGATTTTTCATTTTATGCTGGAACTGCTATAGGAACTGTAACTGACATTTGCGGCCTAAAGATTAACAACAATTACAATGGAGTGATCGGCTATACAATTAAAACAACGTATAGTAGACCACATTTAAATAAATTTAAATAGTTTATTTCATCCGTCAACATTTTTAGGAGTGTTTACAAATACTTTTCCAAAATTCAACAAATGTAAAACATTAAACGGATCGGGGCTGACAAGGTGCTCACAAATACACTCGGGAGGAAAAAAACGGGTCAGAGTGCGTTTTTCATACTAACGAGGCTATTTCGAAGCCTTGGTTCCTCGCCAGGGAATGCTTTTAGTGAATTCTGATGATGAATACCGCGAGCATAGATACAGGACTTCCAGAGTGCCTAGGGTACCCAACTGAATGAATCTGTGGTTAACGCCGGAATTGTGCATGTTCAGAAAAACATCTAAAATGGCAATAAAATGTAAGGAAATCCAAATGCTGACCCAAACAGTCCGGTTGTGGTGTTAACTGATTGTGCGATCAGTTAGGTATCTTATGAACTTTTGATCTCCTCTATTGAACCTCGGAGTATCCACCATTAAACCTCACTCGAAACAAGCCCTGGCAAGCAACCAAGGCTTCGAAATAGTCTCGTTTGTATGAAAAACGCACTCTGACCCGGTATTTTTGCTCCTGAGTGTAATATTCCTATTATATCAAGTACGTATTTAATGTTCACCCGAATAAATGGTGGGTGGTTACATATCACATAACACATAACACTATTCTCGCCCGTTCATTGCCGTACGTTAGATGTATTTGTATTTCACTGAGATACAGTCCTCGTAAGCTAATCGAGGTTTTTGATAACGTAAATAATAACGAACTAAATAAAATGAGGGCGACACCCGTTCCGCCAAAAACGCGTGTCTAATTTGGTTCAAATAGCAGCACTGAATGGGTTCGGGATTTGAGGAGTGTTTAGATTCCGTCGTGTACCTACCGTGGCGCTACAGTATGCTGATAATATCTATAATAATATCTTATCTACTACTAAGTACTTTAGCCAATTGCACGAGATGTTCTATAAATGGTACCATATATTGAGCCATTGGGTAGTTTTACCTGGAAAGTTTCCCGATGTTTTTTTTGAAAATTGGTGTTTTTATAGATTTTGATGTGCTCTTCCCGAATTTCGACTTTGCCACCTCGTTTTTTGTCGATACTGGTTATATCGATACCATGTCAAGATTACAAAGAACCTTGATCCCGACCAGTGATGCACATGTACACTTTGCGGCGCTCGTACCCCAAAACTATTGACTTTATGAAAAAAAGGTTAATACATTAACTGTAGGAAATCGTCCCTAGTTATTTTTTTTGTATTCAACTGTTTTTTATCATAACATGAAGCGGAAAGGAGATATAGTTAAATAACTTTTCCAATATGGCGGCGTGAGCGAACAAAAAAACGACGTGACAAAGTCGGAATTCCGAAAGAGCACAACAAAATCTATAAAATCGCCAATTTTCAAAACTTTCGGAATTCTTTCCAAGTAACCACTTTTTTTCGAACCAAATGACTGTATTAAATTGACTAATGGTAGATTTCGTACAAACTAAATAAAAGAATACACCTACGGTAGCAAATTTAAACTGAATCAGTAGGTATTATACTTATCTTACATTCTAGCTTAGTAGCACGGACCTAAAAAAAATACGGACGTCTCACAGATGCACTAGGTAAGCCAACCCGCCGCCATTACGCATCGAGCCACATTTAATTTTACGCCAAAGAAAATGCCGACTTGTGTGGTAAAAACGTGTAAATTCGTTTTTTTTTTTCCTAAAAGTGGGGAATCTATATCGCCGTTAGTTATGGTACGGAACCCTGCTAATGCGAGTCAGATTTGATTTTGATCTTTTAAATAAGTCACAAACAATCTAAGAAACTAAGAATGTAATTAAGTACCTATTGGATCTAATTTGTCTGATTCTCTTGAAATTTTGCAAATTATATGGTACAGTCGAGTTCATAAATATGTGTACACTTTAGTACCTTGACACTTTAATGTAGGTATGTGTGTATTGTATGATAAATGTTGGTTTTATAAGTAAAATGTATTTTTAATCACTATGTCAATAAATATTTAGTTATATATATCAACATTATTACTATTACTCTGTCGTGCAATCGTTGAAATTTAAATTGTCATACAATTTTCTTATCCCTTAGTCCTATTATTTATTTAGTTAAAATGGGATTTGTCGTTACGAAATGAGAAAACTCAATTTCAATTAAATTAAAACTGTTGCATGACACAACGAACCCAATGCTAAAGTAGGTAGTAGGTACATAAATGATAACATGATTTAATTGTACGAAGATTTTGCAGCTATACAATCGCGATTCAGTCTCGCTACAGACAAAACATCTACGATTAGTCGCGATACAGTGGCGTCAAATTCGGCCTTAAAATTGCCAAATTGACGATCAATATAGCAACCCTCAAAGCACGCACACTCGTAAACGAACGGGAAGTTTGTGAGCTTCACTCATGACTAGACTACGTTACGTCCGCATTTTTTTTAGGCCCGTGCTTAGTAGGTAGAGTACCTGGAAGACCGAGCATCGCTCGGGTTGAAAACGAATTTTCCCGAAGACGACCACTCGAAAGATGGATTTTTCGCCCCAGTGAACTCCTGATTGCAAATATAAGTAAATACAAGTTTTGCTCGTTTTAGTATATGATTTATACCACGTGCCTTTACGATAGTCTGTTCTACAAATTATTTGTTAAATACACACACATATATTGGTTGTTCTTTTTCCCGACATGTCTGCGAAAATAAGTCGTTTAAATAGCCTTTTATTTTATAACTCGATAATTTGCCATTAAATTGAGTGGTAATTTATATTTTATTTTAGCACAATAATTGCCAGAACTATACAAAAATCTTTAAAGCCACTTAAATCATGTGTACAAATATATGTATACTAACTTCCGAGATAGGTCAGGAATGTGGTTCAAAAGCTAAAGAAATAACAATAAACTAATACCAACATGAAAAAATAAGAAAGAACGACCCATTTATCGTTTCATTTATTTTCATCACACTTGCTCGTAAATGGTGTTATTCCATGCCTGTATACAGAAGGACAATGGCCTAAATTGTTCCCGCGGGAATTATGGCGAGTTTGTCATCCCTAGGGAGTAATGACTTTCTTTTTAAAATTTGCAACTCTTTCGTACATCATTTCTGACTAAGGAGGTTTAATTTTCAGCCAAAAATTAAATCGGTTTCTAATTTCATCTTTAAAAATTAGCTAAAGACTAACTTACATTACACAAAACCTATACGTTTCATTAAACTTCATTATTTTTATACCTATTTCAAGTTTATATCAACATTTATCATTCATTTTAGTAATTATACATTTTTATCAAATTGGCTAAATCTGGCTCGAATCCAGGTCGAAACTAAACGCAGTTATTATCTGTGGTAGAGGTCACAAAAAAATATCGTTTCCATTTACGTTCCCGTTTGTCAAAAGTTATTTCTTTATATTTTGCAGAGTTAAAGTGTTTTTCCTCGCAAATGTGATGAAAACCATTGTGTGTATCACAGGCAGTAAGGGGATTACTAACTCGAGTCATTAAAAGCCCTCCGCCTTCGGCGTCGGGCTTCTAACACTCTCGTTAGTAATTCCCTTCATACTACCCTTGATGCACAATGTACTATTATATACTCGTATTAGTAAACCCCATGGGTATTAAGAGGACTGTGCACCTACGCTTAAATCGTATACCTGTCAAAAAAAAACCATACAAATTTAGCTCCGGGCCGTACTTCACGATTTTCACGATTTTTGAATATGTTGTAGTTGGTTAGAGTATGTCTAATAAAAACTGAACCCGGCTATTATTTAAGTGACCATTAATATGTCATTTTGACAATGACAAACAAGTCGTTGTTAAATCTAAATTGGAGTGTCAAATTGACTGCTAAAACATGGGTAAAACGATTGTTGTGGGACAAGTTATTTTTACCATGAAAAGCAAATGGAAACAAAAACAAGAGGAGAGGGACGCGCTGTTCAAACAAAAAATAGAGTGTTTAGATACGGTAATCGAATTCGTAGGTTAGTACGACATGTTCATTTTGATACTTACTATTTCTATATCTTCAATCCTCATATATACCTTTTTCTGTCCAACCTATCTTTTATTATTGGTATATATTTTCCATTAAGAAATTAAACGATTCCTTTAAGATAAGCTTGACGTTTCTGGAGAAAAACAAACCGTTTTGGAAAATCTTTGGAAGCCTAAAGAGTTCAAAACGATGTGCTAAGTCAGACCAACGATTTAGAAAAAAGAAATAATTAAATAAATTAAATAATTGCCTTTCCCTATAATCAGGATGCCTGTGAAGATTGCGAAAGATTTTAACCACGCATTCCTTAGGTCATAAGGAGTAATAAATGTTATACGTACCTAGGTCGAATTATGCATTTTAACTTTTTTATTTTTCTATACACATTAAATACATAATATTTGCTTCTCCAGTAACAGTTAGGACGAGCTGACAACGTTTGGTAGGTTGCTATCTCTTTTATTTGTACAAGAGACAATGACATTCTTCTTTCGGGCATAGATTATTCAACTCATGGTTTAGATTATTCTTTGAAATAAAGGGTTATTCCCACCTGTTACCACCAATTTGTTACCACTGGTAACAGCTGGGAATTTTTTTCCCACCTGTTACCACTAAAGTACTCGGTGGTAACACATGAGAATATTTTTCCCTTTTGTTACCACTAAAATATTTGGTGATAACTTCTGGGGAAAAAAACCCAGTAGTTAGTAGTAAAAGGTGGGAAAAAAAATCTCAGTTGTTACCAGTGGTAACAAATTGGTGGTATAGATGAATTATCGAGAATATGGAATTGCATTTGTAGTGGTTGTACCGTTTGCAACAAAAGGAGAATCATTTTCTCTTAATTTAATAAAATTACATACCCTTAAGAAATGGAATAAGTAGTAGTCCTCTGTTTTTTTGCTTTTAGTTGCTATCATGTTCTTCATCTGAGCTGTCACAAGTATTGATAATAAGATTGTCTGAAATTCGATCCATTTCCCCTTCCTGACATCGATATTTATTTCCTTCACTTTCGACATGGCGACAAATATTTTCCCAGTCCTCAGCAGTAATAGTATTAATTCGTTCAGTTGCTAAACTCATAATACCTTGCATGTTTAAAGAAACGTTTCTTTTCGCTACATATCCTTTTACCATGGACCAAATATTTTCGATTGGACTGAATGTCGGGTGATACGGTGGCAATCGTAAAACGGAGTGGCCATGTTCTTTTAAAATTGCATCTATGTGGTACTCACGAAACCGCTCTTTATTTTGTTTAATTAAATCATACAAACTGGTTTTGTACATCAACGGGCTATATGAAATGTTGTGTTCTGTCAACCAATCTATCATTTCTTGTTTAAGATAATTTGACGTTGGAGCACTATTCAAAAGTTTGTTGTGATAGGACGCATTATCTACGATAAGTACGCTATTCGGTTTAAGGTTCGGTATTAATTTTTCTTTTAACCATTTTTCGTAGTAGACAAAGTTCATCTTGCATGGTAATCTCCCGTTTTTTGGTTTGCCTTAAACATTAACAAAGCGTTGGGAATAAAACCATCTTTTCCTCCTGCGTGCACTATTATTAACCGCTGGCCTGTACCGAATTGGTTTTTTACACCAAAGTCTGTTCCATCGGTCCAAGCCTCTCCGGACACATGTGAAGTGTGGATGTAGGTTTCATCAGTATAAACTAGCGGTCTATCTTTAGACCGATATTCCGCAATTTTGGTAAGGTAATTTATTCTTAGCAGTCGTATGTTGTGTCTTTCCATGAATATTTTTCGGTTGTCCACGGTCTTTTTCCATTTAAATCCTAATTTTTGTATTTGTTTTCGTAAGGTGGAAATGCCAAATTTGTAATCTATATCGGATTCTAACACGTAGTGGAGTGCCTTTAAGGTTGGAAATTGCTTATGGGACAGATGAAAATTGTATATAGTTCTCCGGATGACTTCCTGATCAAAATCGTCTAGTGCTGATGACGGACAAGTACGTAACTTTTTATTTCTCGGGGAGGTGAATTTCTTTGTTGATGCGAATTTCTCACTATTGCTCTCAGACACAATGTTATAAACAGTAGAGAGACAAACACCTGTAGCTTTTTCAACTAACTGGGCAGCGGTGTAAGGGGAATTTAATTTTTTCTTCAGTTCAAGTTCAAAATATTTATAACAGTTAAAAATAGTTTGCTTACTTTGACTCTCAATTGGACCAAAATTACTCACTGCCATATATTTTGAAAATTATGTAACTTACACTTAGTCGTACGGGCTGACACAAAATTATTCTGATAATTGTGAGAGTACAATAAAATCAGACGTAAAAATATATGCACAACGTAAATAATATTACAATTTGACACTGACATTATTTTGGTATTTACTTCTTCAATATATAACAAACCTCTTTTTATGCTGATAGTACGAGAAAATAGAAAATTCAAATATAGAATGCCTGTAAACATACAATACTACTACATATGCAATTCCATGCTCTCGTTAATTCATCTATAACAGGTGGGAATAACCCGAAATAAATCGGAACAAGTTAGTCATACCATATTTAATTAAATAAAAAGGTGGGTTTCACAAAATAAGTCGATTGCAAAAAAAGTTGAAGCATGAATGGATTATCGACTTGATGAATCGTCTTATGTCAATACTAACATTTTAAGAGGCCTCGATTAAAGAGTTTGTACAAATTAATGTTTAATTTCGTTAACATAGGTACTCCTTGGACTAGGTCCAATAAATGACTGGCCACTTAGAAATTTCCTACTACATTTCCCTTCATAATTTAATTAATGACATTAATGATTTTCATATATTATGCGAGCGATTTTGTTATTATTGATATTAGCGCTGCAACTGTAATCTACGAATATTAATAATTCTAAGCACATTTAATTATCCTAAACTGTCATTTAATTTTCCGAAACCAAAAACATTGTGGGCTAGCTAATCTTTCTAGTTTAATGAGACAACCGGCCTTCAAAAACGGAAGTTGAAAGAAATGTTCTGTTGAGTGCTCCACGGTGCATCTTATGACTACATCCAATTTGTCCACAGTATCCAATTTGCATGTATAGTTTTGACATCAAAGCCATCCAAAACAAAGTGAAAGAATTGTATATCATAAAGAAGCAAGTGCCTACACTCAGATGCCTGTTAGCAGATTTGAGAGAAAGCATCAATTTTACCGGATGCCTAGAAACGTTACGCCGAATACTAAATGCAAATGGATACGAATTTAAACAAAATATTAACCAACGCTCGGTTTTTATTGAGCGTTTTGATCAATTAACTTAGGCTAAGTCGCTACTATGTCAATTTCAAAAGAGTTTCTTATGTAAACCTACTTGAATAAACCTCTATTATGGGTACCAATTTTACTATGAGAACTTTGTCTGTGGTAATATCTGTACTGTAATTTTATAGCAGTATAAATTTTTGTAACGTTATGACTTTTCATTTGGAACAGCTGCCAAAACTCAAGAGGGTCTCTATTCTAGTATCCATAGATATTAAAACAGTTATCGATACGAAACGTCAATTCAGTATGTTTTTTTAATATAAACCGCTTGACATTTGATCTCGAGTGATATAGATGAATAGGGACTTTTACGTTTGTCTATGATTTTTAAAAAATCTTCATATTCGTGACACTGACACAGTACAAGTTAGTTTAGCCGCCATTTTTGTCGTCAAGTCGTCGACTTCTGAACCCATTTTAGAGTAAGTACTTATGATATGTGTGTAGATAAAGTAGTTTAGGCCTTAAAAAACTCGTGTGATCCCATTTCAGCGAGATTCATAAAACCATAATCGTGTTTTAATGCTTTATGGATCAGTTGCATAAACTACTATTACCTCATGACTGTACAGTGATGATACTGATGATATTATTTACTAAAAGAACTCACAAATGAGAAAGCATGCTTATGGTGGTCTGCATCATAGATGTGTCAAAGCATCAAATAGTTCGTGACACCCTAAGTCGCCAAATAGTTATGTACTTGTCTTTAGCGACGGCGACTTAGGGTGTCACTATACATTTCAACTGTACTTAAATATGATACCGTGTGTGGTCTTATGTACAAACGGACACTTGAGTGCGGTATTTGTAGAGTTAAGTATATTTTATAAATACGGGACTTAGTATTGTGAAAAAAGTACCTACGCGTTTTCTCTCCCTTAGTGCCCACTAAAATAAACAAAATAACTGAAGTATCAAAATCGTTTATTCCTACATTGATCGGCAATACTGTATGAAAGTTTTTGAATTTGCCCCTTTTTTTCAGGTTCAGCTTTCATTAGATAGACTCTATCAGGAAAAGCTAGGTCTGTCTGTTTTATTGGGATGTAAAACGTACATACCTATCTTTTAATTATATATAACTACTTAAAATCGTAAAAATCGGACTAGATTAAAGGTAAGAGAAACATGCAAGTAATTAATACAAGTTTGTATGGATTTTTTCAAGCTTTAAAGATGATACGAAAAGAACGGCTCAATAGAGAAATATCTATAACTATTCACCCAGATTCTTAAATTTCTAGACAGTTTACCATGAATGAAAACTATTTTCCACTTTTTTCATTATCCTATAAAATTTATGATTGATAATGATAAGTGATTGATTACTAATGAAATAAGAACATTGGAAAGAATATACTTTTATATTTCTAACGGCAAAACCCAAAGAATGACTTCGTGTAAACGTATATAAATAAATTCGCACTGACCGGGTCGCTTTATCTCCATTTATTTGAAGTATTTATTGTCCTTCGACGGCGGGGGGTCCCTACTATAATATTTAGACAACCTGTAACAAAGATTATGTTAAGTAAAGTAATGTAGAACAATTACTAAACAAGTTGATTAGTTAGGCGCTATAAGACTTCAATTGAACACCGTCATATTATTCTTTGTTTGTGTATGTTCAGCGCAAAACAATGACGTACTTCAGAATTTATTTTACAAGTGTAATCACAATACTGATGTCAGCTTCCGTTTGAATAGGTTTTGTTGAATTTATGAAGATACAATAAAGGAAAGTACCCAGACGCGTGAAGGCACCCGAGACTGCTCTTACTATTGAAGTGAGCGGGTTTGATCGCACGTTTGAACCCGAAGAGCAAGCAGTGTCGTTTACACAACGCCAGAGCGTAGATCGCATTAACGCGAATCACGCACCCGCACCGAATCAAATTTTTTCACGGCACTTCAGAATACCAGTAAATTTTTCAGTCGATTTTTGAGAAGAGTGCTCTAGAGTAGAAAATAAATCGCATGCGAAGGAACATCACAATCACAACAAACCCCGAATTCTAATTACTGGGTCCTTTTTTTTATTTTTTTATTTTTTCAAGTATTGAGGTCATGTTATAAGCCATAACTGATAGAATCAGAAACGCTGATCTGCGCGCCAAGACCGGTATCGCGGATGTAGTTAGGTATCAAGATCGCTAAGCTCAAGTGGGACTGGACTAGACATTAGTAGTTTGTAGTACATATGCATTCTGGACTGGACCCCGCAGGACGTCCACCGGAGCAGAGGTTGACCAAAAATGAGGTGGTGTAATGATTTGGCCGTGATTCAAAGCGACTGGCGGGAGCATGCAATCAGTAGGGAATAATTTCGAAAAAGAGGGGTGGTCTTAGCCCTGCAGTAGGGAACTAACACGTGCAAAAAAAAATGCGAAAAGGTCTAGCAGGCTAAGCCAATAAGAGTGGCCTTCCAGGGATTTGGTTATACTTTTAGGTAGTGTGGTGGCAGGACCTAAGAACACTTCTTTTGTTTCGGATTTATTTACGAAAATGTTAAAAAATAAATGTAATTTTAGACTGTTTTTTTAGCTAAATCAAGCAAGCGAGGGTAACCAAATAATTAGTAATACATATTTTTACAGACGTTCATGTCTTTAAACTTCCTTGAAGTTTTTCAAGGTTAGTTATAGTCTTATTTAACGCAAAAACATCAACAGTAAATCTGAACATCCTACTTGTTTAGTACAGACAGTGGGAGTAGTGAAGTCATTAGGGTTCCAGCTGGACAGTACATTATCATGGAAACGACACGTCGACATGACCTGTTCGAAAATAGCTAAAGTGATATTTGCACTTAGACAGCTCAAACCTTTGATATCCAATAAAAACCTTAAACAAAGCTACTTAGCGTACGTTCACTCTATAATCACGTATGGAACCATTCTCTGGGGATGCTCGTCGGACTATGAACTTGTGCTTAAAATGCAAACACGTGCGTTAAGGGTTCTGGTTGGTGCAGATTATAAAGACACCTGCAGAGTCTATTTCCACAAACAAACTATACTCACATCCGAGGCAATGTATATATTTGAAATTATAATTTACGTTAGGACAAACCTCGGCAACTTTAAAGAAAAAGCAAACTACAACCCAAAGGTCATCAAAAATTGTTTAAATATTATCTATCGCCCGTGCCCCTATCAGATTAAAATTAACAAAATGAACCCCAAAAGCAATGGGAAGCATTGTATAATAAGATTAATAACCTACCTAACGCCATTAAATAGCGGAAAAAGGTACAAAAAAAATCGTGGCCAACCACTAATGCCCACTACACATACATACAAATAGTAGTTTATGCAACAGTTGCATAAGAGTGGTCAAAAATGAAGAGTGGCCTGTGTTACGATGTGAGCCGAAGGCGAACCTCGTAAACTACGACACCACGAGTGTTTTTTTACTTATTTATTCACCGTTGTTTACAATACTTTTTCAAAGACTAGGTTCCAATTCAAATTAAATGCAAAATTAAATTAAACGCGATATTTAATTTACTCGAAAATAATATAGAATATAGTTACGTACCTTTTTTAATGGTTATGGTTTGGATTCTGGTCCTTTAAGCCATAGGTGTCTAACTAATACGAACGAAGCACAGAACAACAAACGAGCGCAAAACATGAAAAAATACAAAATATGTGTCATGGGTTACTTCGTTTTTAGGGTTCCGTAGCCAAATGGCAAAAAACGGAACCCTTATAGATTCGTCATGTCTGTCCGTCCGTATGTCACAGCCACTTTATTCCGTAACTATAAGAGCTATACTATGGAAACTTTGTAAGTAGATGTATTCGGTGAACCGCATTAAGATTTTCATACAAAAATAGAAAAAAAACAATAAATTTTTGGGGTTCCCCATACTTAGAACTGAAACTATTTTTTTTTTTTTCATCAAACCCATACGTGTGGGGTATCTATGGATAGGTCTTCAAAAATGATATTGAGGTTTCTAATATAATTTTTTTCTAAACTGAATAGTTTGCGCGAGAGACGCTTCCAAAGTGGAAAAATGTGTGTCCCCCCCCCCCGTAACTTCTAAAATAAGGGAATGATAAATGTAAAAATAATATATGATGTACTATCGAACCAACGGAACCCTGACCCACCATAGAACCTTGTCACAGTGATTGACGTTAGGACTGTCATACGAAGCTATACGACAATCGTACGTCAATCATTGTGACAAGGTTCCATGGTGGGTCAGGGTTCCGTTGGTTCGATAGTACATTACCATGCAAACTTCCACCGAAAATTGTTTTTTTTTAATGCGTTATAAATCGTAAACCGCATTTTACCTTTCATTCAATCAACTCCAATATAATAAAGAATAAAGAAAAACATTTATTTAGATGTATAGTGGTACGGAACCCTACGTGCGCGAGTCCGACTCGCACTTGGACGGTTTTTTTTTTTTAATTTACCTTCATTTGCTTTTATTTTATATTTAAAAAAGTTCTTAAATTGGCAGAGACATATGTCAAAATTTTGAACAAAAAAAATGAATTCTTAAATTTGTTGTTGGTAAAAAAATATTTTGCTGTTAAGTATGTGTTTACCCCTTAATACTTTATCCTAGGTTAAGCTTTGGCAGCTAGGTTGTGTCGTTTTGGCTTAAAAAAGAACAAGTGCTGTTATGGGGCATAGACTTTTCTACGGATTACTCTGCGGATATATTATGAATGTTCTTATATAAGTATTCGGACTACATAAATGACATAAAAGTACAGGAGTAGGAAAATAAAGTACCAGTGCAGTGTGTAGATAAGTAGATTGTTATTATGAAAAACACACAGTATGGATCAAGTATTACGTGTACGATTGTATTTACCAGCCGAAACTCTTAATTTTTCTTTTTCGAAAATTACATTTATTTGATTGGATGATACTAAGTTGCGAAAAAAATAAAAAATGTACCTATCATTCGCAATTTTCATCACTAATAATTATTTAATAAAACCTGGGCGACCCTAGCCTTGTTTCGATTAAAAAGAAATTCTCCCGAAGATGACAACTTGACAAATCAATTTCTTGGCCCGAAAGACCCCTAATACCCCTATTCCGCAGTTTTCATCGAAATCATTAGATCCGATTTCGAGAACGTGATTACAAATATACAGTTTGTCCTTGGATAAAGTGCACATATGAATAGGGATTCACTAGATGCAATTTCACCGAAAGTATAGCAAACATTTGGTGAATTTGTTTTGAAAGGTTTAGAAAATATATTGAAACTATTGATTACTGTAAATCCTATCGGAACCAAGTGAAATATCTCGCCTCATATGAGGTCTATTGAGATGAAATAAACGGTTTTTAACCCAAAATAATTCCTATAAATACGCGAAAAAAACTGGCTTATTAGCCACACATTCTAAATGACATAATATCTTTGACCGTTTATTAAAAATGTCGTGTTTAGACAAGTAATTCTTTTTTTTAATTAAACACAATGAGTTAACGAATATTCATCACTTATAACATATTATTTATATATATATATATGGGGAATATGTGTTAAAACTAATTTAACAGTAAAAATAAAAATCGTGGATTATAATGACAAGAAAAATATATTAACAACAAGAAAACAACAACAGTTGCTATGGATGTATAAAGACAAGCTAAAGGTTTATAAAAAAACATGAAGAGGTATTGAATAAACGTATGTAGGTTTCATACTACTCTTCTTAACATCCTTTCTTTTTGTTAACCGTTACGCTATCAAACGAATCTGAATTGCGATTGACACCATCCGTGGCTTATGTAATGCTTTCGTTAGCAAATCTGATAGTTGAAATTAGCTTCACACAAATTTCGCCACAAGCAACGAGTTCTCTGACATGAAAATGACTAATTGCAATATGCTTGGTTCTTCTGAGGAGCTCTGGGTTGTGTAAGATCTTTATGGCTGCATTATTATCAACGTTTAACTTGGGTATCTCCTTCAAGGTAGATATTTCACCAAAGCGGGCCGCTTCCCTTGCAACCAATTCGGCTTCAGTACTTGACATTGCTACACAAGTTTGTCGTCGGCTTGTCCAACACATTGCCCCTCCAGAGTATAAGCATAATATACACGATGTGATAGTCCAGTAGATTGGTCTCCACCGTGATCAGAATTCCAATACTCCAGTTTTGTACCTCTTCTTAAAAACTATTCCTAAGTACAGTGTTCCTTTGATATATTATATCTCACGCTAACAGCGTATGCTAAATCAGATCTGGTTCCAACAGTCAGGTAGGCAAGTGCAGCCACAGCTTCTCTATACGGAAACGTAGTAGAATCTACCAACTCTTTATCCAGTTCTGACAGACTATCTTTCTGTATAGGAGTGGTAGTGGGCTTACAATCACTCATATCAAAGCGATCTAACACTTTCTGTGCGTAGTGCTTCTGTGACACTCGTATATCACTATTTTTCTCCTTTATACCCAAGAAAATAAGTTACATCTTTTTTAGTGAATCTTCCTTTTAACTCTCTAATGAACTTTTCAGAATCATCTTGTTTTCTTGTAGCTACAAGGCCGGCAACTATGTAGAGCAAGAATTATTTTGGTATTCCCACGGTTTCGGATAAATAGGCAGGATCTGTATCACATTGTTTAAATCCAATTGATTTTAGATAATCCTCCATAATTTATTTCAATCCCGACCCTATAGACTTCTCTTGAGTCTTCTGTGGTAGCACTGACAACTTCGAGACGTCAAATTTTTATCTTCTGTGTTTTCTTATTAAGAAATATTTTAAACTTAAATAATTTATGTTTATATCCTTATAATTAACGTTGTTTTAGTCAATATATTTCTATTAAACACTGTGAAGCCCATAAAACTTCAAGGAAACTAAAAACAGGCCGCTCGCATCAGCGCCCGTCAACCGTCAACGGACATTTTCAAATTAATTACGTAAACCTAGTATTTCTTTTATTTCTTTTTACACTGTTTTTAAACACTGTGTTTTACATTCATACTTTTCACTGCTCATTGCTGAAGCCGTGAGCGACGTCAATTACAATACATTGGCACCATGCGATCTCTCTTTACTTGACATACAGTGGAAGTGGAGCTAAGACAAGTCATATTTGCCGCAGACACTGCCCTACACGATACACTGTTCACCAACATCTATTCACAATTATCCTTGCATAAAATAACTTGCACATAAATCTCCCCCACCACTGACTCACTAGTTTAATATATTTTAGTGTGATTGTGGAGTAACTGTGAAACCATGGCCGGATCGAACATCAAATCGTGCAAGGACACTACGCGCCAGCTTGAGATACAACTAAAGGCTACCTTGAAAGAGCTGCAAGCTGCCAATACCTTAAATGACCAGCTACTAAGGGAAAGGGAAGATTGCGAGGAAGAGCAAAAGAAAATGTTTGCTAAAAACACAGTGTTCAGGAACGACCTGGTAGAGTATCACTAGAAACTAATAGATGCACAAGATAGAGTTGAGCAGTTGCAGACCCTCGTAGATAACTTTAACCAATGCGCTTCTACCCATGAAGTGGCATTGAATCGTATAATTAACCTCGAAGAAGAACTCGGTGCTGCTAATAAAGAGTTAAATTACCTCCGGAGAGAACGTGAGTGTTATGACAGTTCAATCACACAAATTTTGTACCAGGAGATGGTTGGCAATAACGATAATAAGGACAGTAACATTAAGAACTTAATCTTTTTTTAATAGCAACAATAAGTTGAAATAATATGTGAACATAAACAAATACATAAGACGTACCTACTCAGAAACTAATAAAATGTCATAGGTGTATCAAAAACTATTTAAAAATGAAATTAGAGTTATCAGTTATGAAAAACAGGGTACAAAAGTGCAATGAAAAATTAGACTCGGATATGACTGTACATGATTTAAATGATCACAAATTAAATGCTGAGATAAGTAGATTAAGAAATAAACTTGAGGACATCTCGTTAAAATACTCAATGGCTCAAAGCGAAATCAAGGAGCATATGATGGCATTTACACAATTTCTGGAAAGTAGTAGATATAAAGAGGAGCCACATTATATCTACTACTTTCCAGAAACCACAACTCAAATGGCGATTTACCATTCTCTGAACTAGGGCCAGTTCTATTCAAGACGTATGCAGCATTATTAATCAATTCTGTCCATGCAGCTTATGGTAACATCAATGTGCGAGCTTCGACTAAGGTTCTGTTCTCACTTTCACTGAGGCCATTTTGTTGGGGGGTGTATGGCATAGTGAGCCTTTGTCTTATTCCAGCTTCATGTAGAATGTACCTGACGTTCTCATTATTAAATTCACCTCCATTGTCGCTTAGCAATTCTTTGACAACATGTCCAACCGCTTTACATTCTTGTAACAAGTTAAATTTAGAATTGTACGCCTCCTTATGTTATCTGTGCCATCTCGATATCTACCCCGTGTGCTGGGATCATACATCAAACGACCACACTATATACACCAGAGCAAAATGGGACTGCAGAACGTATGAACAGAACCCTAGTTGAAAGAGCGAAATACATACTGCTGCTTATACAGGGTTATTGGTAAGTCGACCTATTCCCGTTAGGAGGTGATAGGGGTGACTATTTGCGATAATTTTGACCCCCATATGCATTATGCAAAAGTGAACCATTTTTGAGTTATCGTGATTTTTAGTTTTTTTTTTAAATTAGTCGGAAATTCAACTTGAAAAAATTATTACAAAAAAAGTGTCAATTTAAATCTGTTTTTTTCTTCTGATTTACAAAAACGATTAAACACTGGTTATTTCTCAATATTAAAACACTAATTATCGGCCCAAATTTAAAAAAGCGAGACGGAATACGAATTTTTTTCAATATTTTTTGCGATCGCTTTCCACTAAAATGCCTTAAAAACAAAAAAAAACGTTATGAAACTTAGCTTACAGATTATTTTAAAAACTTATCTGTTTTCTTAGCTCTCCAAAAATGCATAACAAGTAGGAAATTATTAGAAAAAAACTGAAAAAAAAATCATCACAAAGGAAGCGGGCGGAAACTAAAGTCACAAATGCCACTTAAAAATAAAAATTAATAAACATACCGAATTTAAATCAACTTTTTTTATTTGCTTTTGTACATCCAAGATAAACTTGTTGTTCTTATGCAATATTAAAAATAATATTATCTGTGCACGTTTGAGAATGCGAGGCCAAAAACTAAAAAATACATGTTTTTTTATCAAACTCCAACATAAATTACACGAAAACAGAAAAATTTACCAATACATTTGGCGTGCAGATTACACATAAAACATTGACGTTTTTCCAGCTTTCTAACGAGCTATTAAAACTAACTTTGACTTTTGTTGACTCGTAATCACAAATAACAACATTAACCTATGGAAAAAGTAAGCGATTTTTAGTTTTATTTTAAGTTAGTCAGACTAATTTCAGTCAGCCAAATGTATTGGTAAATTTTTCTGTTTTCGTGTAATTTATGTTGAAGTTTGATAAAAAAACATGTATTTTTTAGTTTTCGGCCTCGCATTCTCAAACGTGTACAGATAATTTTTTTTAAATATTGCATAAGACAAACAAGTTCATCTTGTACAAAAGCAAATAAAAAAAGTTGATGTAAATTCGGTATGTTTTTAATTTTTATTTTTGAAGTGGCATTTGTAACTTTAGTTTCCGCCCGCTTCCTTTGTGATGATTTTTTTTTCAGTTTTTTCCCAAACAATTTCCTACTTGTTATGCATTTTTGGAGAGCTAAGAAATCAGTTAAGTTTTTAAAATAATCTGCAAGCCAAGTTTCATAACGTTTTTTTTTGTTTTTAAGGCATTTTAGTGGAAAGCGATCGCAAAAAATATTGAAAAAAATTCGTTTCCCGTCTCGTTTTTTCAAATTTGGACCGATAGTTATTGTTTTAATATTGAGAAATAACCAGTGTTTAATCGGTTTTGTAAATCAGAAGAAAAAAAAAGATATAAATTGATACTTTTTTTGTAATAAATTTTTCAAGTTGAATTTCCGACTAATTTAAAAAAAAACTAAAAATCGCGATATCTCAAAAATGGTTCACTTTTGCATAATGCATATGGGGGTCAAAATTATCGCAAATAGTCACCCCTATCACCTCCTAACGGGAATAGGTCGACTTACCAATAACCCTGTATAATACATCGTTCTCCGACTAAGTCCCTGTCATACAAAACTCCTGAATAAATGTGGTCTGGTGAAAAACCGAAACTGAATCACATGCGTATATTTGGTTGTGAAGCACTGGTCCACCTGGCTAAAGAGAAACGCAAGAAATGGGACCCGAAAGCACAAAAGATGTTTTTTATCGGATATTGTGATCGCACCAAAGGCTACCGATTTATTATAGCCAACTCCAGAAAAGTGATAAAAAGCAGGGTTGTTACTTTTATTAAATCTACCATAAAAAGGAACTATGTTCCTGTTGAATTTTCTGTGAAAAATCCTGAATCAAATAATGATATTACTCAAGAAAAAGTTGAGGATGACTCTGAAAAAAAATTAGATTCAAGTTCAAGTACATATGACACTGTGTGTGAAAAAAGGCCAGACAGTGAATACATATACCAGTTTTGATTCTCCTCCAATCAGCAATATTACTCTGAGACCTAGAAATAAAACAAGGTTAAATACAAATTCAGATAATTCAGAAGAAAATACTTACCTGTGTCAACATAAAGAGGTACTGAGAGAGATGTTCCTGTAACTTTCAAAGATGCTATAAACTGTAGTGAAAGTAAAAAATTATGATCTACGGTCGAATTGAGAAACTGCTCCATTTTTGAAGTCTTTTAAAAATGGTGAAAATCTATTATCGAAGAACTGAATGCTCATCAGAAAAAGAGCACCTGGACATTGATTAACTCCCGGGTGTGAGTGATAGGGTAGGATGCAAATGGGTGTTCCGTATCAAAGAAGAATCATCTGGTCCACGCTACAAATCACGACTATGTGCTAAGCACAAGCTGATCAATGTGTTTATTTATTTATTTATATAGGTACAATAACATAATGTAGGCAAAAACATAGTATAACGACATTACAATAGATCATTATATTGCTTACACTACTATAATAATAGTACACAATATTTTTATTAGGCAAGTTAAAGCTAAATTAATATACTGATTAACAGATTATGTGGGACGAGTCAACCAGAAAATATGCTATCTTTGTCTATATGTCGATGACGATTTGTTAGTCTCTTCAGATAGATTATCATTAGATGAAGTTATACAAGATTTGAAAACGATATTTGATATGAAAATATTGGACACACCAAGTAATGTTGTAGGAATGCAAATATAATTATTTAGTAATTGTATATTTATACATAAGACAAAATACATACAAAAAAAATTGGATAAATTCGATATGGCTAATGTTAATCACAATAGTGTTCTAGCGGACCCTCACCTGAAGCTACAAAAAGGAGATGAAGAGCCTGAAAAGAAAATACCATACAGGGAAGCTGTAGGCTCTCTCATGCACGTGGTCATCGTGAGTCGACCCGATATAATGTTTGCAGTTAGTACGGTGAGTAGATTCCTTAATTGTTACAATCAAACCCACTGGAATGCAGTTAAAATGATCTTCAAATATTTAAAAGATTCGAAAGAGTATGGACTGTGCTGCTCACGCACTCCATAACCCTCAGAAGGGTACTCTGACGCTGACTTTGCAAATGAAAACTTCAAACTTCAAATCCTTTTACTTTGCATTTTTTTGTATTTTTTTTTTATTTTTCGTAATCAGTGGTTCATTGGCTATTCGAAAAAGACTTTTTTTTATTTCTAAATGACAAAGTTTTTACAAAATTACTAGTGTTAGGTCGAAAAGAGAGTATTTAAAAAATAACTAAAAACGTGAATAACTCGAAACCCAATGAGTTTTGACCCCTGGTTAACTGGACTTAAATCATTACAAAAGAGCTGTAGATTAACCCATTTAAAGGAATACGGCGAATTTCCTGTCACCCTGAATACATAACAAACATCTAAGAATCAAAGTAGTACCTATAGGCGACAAACTTAACGAAACCCCATTTAGGTAATTGTATAGTATAGGCAGCCCAACCCAACCCCTTGGCCAGCCAGAAGCCCGGATTTAACTCCATGTGACTTCTACATCCAGATGTAGTGGTCATATGGAGTTAAATCCGGGCTTCTGTGACCCCAGGGTCACATGAAGGCGTTGGGCTACGATAAACCGTTACGTAACGTAGAACAGTTAAGACAAAAAAATGTAGAGGGCGGCACAGACAATGAAAGATGGGCTTTCGAGGCGAGTAACAATCACCGAAGTACGAAAAAGGCTTCGTGCTTGCATTCGAAACCTCGGCAAACAGTTCGAGCAAAATTTGTGATGTAATTGATTTTAGTTTTTAAGATTAAAGTTTATTTGATAGTGAAACTGTTTTATTCCTCATTTTATCCTAACCTTGCTTAATCACTTATCAAAGTATCACCTAAGACTTAAGACAGAAACTGAAGGCAAAAAACCCCACGAATTCGAGACACAAACAAATTAAATTAATTAAACTAACGACCCTTTGTTTGTGTCACCAAAGGCAATCTGCTGTGCCTTCTACATCAAGAAGATAAGTTAAGATAAGAAACAGAAGACAAAGTAAGCCCTCGGAGAATCTAAAACGACACAAACAAACCCATTAGAGTCAAGTACGCTAAGTAAAGTCTTCTAGCTGTTCTGCTATTATTATTATTAATTGTATTTTTTTTGTATTAAAATGTCATAAATTGTACCTACCTTTTTAGAAAGCTTAAATTAAGAAAATTATTCCTGTAATTTGTACGCGAAGTGTCATACTTTTTTTTTAGCCATGCTTTAAAATGTCACAAAATTTGAAAAAAAAAATTGCTATAACTTCTAACTTCAAATCCTTTTACTTTGCATTTTTTTGTAATTTTTTTTATTTTTCGTAATCAGTGGTTCATTGGCTATTCGAAAAATACTTTTTTTTATTTCTAAATGACGAAGTTTTTACAAAATTACTAGTTTTAGGTCGAAAAGAGGGTATTTAAAAAAAAACTAAAAACGTGAATAACTCGAAAACCAATGAGTTTTGACCCCTGGTTAACCGGACTTAAATCATTACAAAAGAGCTGTAGATTAACCCATTTCAAGGAATACGGCGAATTTCCTGTCACCCTGTATACATAACAAACATCTAAGAATCAAAGTAGTACCTATAGGCGACAAACTTAACGAAACCCCATTTAGGTAATTGTATAGTGTCTGTGTACAAAAATGGAGACTATATTTGAATTTGGACGTTACTTCCCTTAATTATCTACACTTCTACAAAGACTTTAGTTAAGTTTTTCACCAGTAGTAAGATAATAACATTTATTATTATTAAGAAATGGTTGGTGACATCTGGACCGTAATACTGACATTGACAGATGTTATTGTGACAGAGACATTTCTTGGTAGATTTGATGGAATAGAGATTTCATTAATACCCTAAGTCGGTAGATACCCGGTAGTGCCCGGCGGTAAATATTATACACATCGGCAATCATCGTATTTGCGAATAAAAACGAATGGTACTTTGTATGCCCGTCAATTATTAGATTTATCGTTTATTAGATTTTAATGAATTGATGAAAATGATGGCAGAAATTCATAAAAATAAGCAATTATTTTCATATACTTAGCTTCTGTCCGCGACTTCGTCCGCGTAGTTTTAGATTATCGTTTTTCCCTTGGAAACTTTTATATTTTCCGGGATGAAGGCCTATGTGTTAATCCAGGGTATAAGCTTATCTCCATTTAAAATTTCATCCAAATCCATTGTACCGTTGCAGTGTAAAGGAGTAGCAAACTAACACACACACACACACACACACACCGAGTGAAAGTATTTTTTAACCACCGAACGTCACGTGCATATAATTATGTCGACGCAAAATGTATAAACCGTAGGATATGCCACTGTCTCTGACAATGTAGAGTCAATTTAATCAGTAACCAAACGTTCCCCCCAAGGGATATCTAAACAGACATACTAGGGGCGGCTGAAAAGTAATCTACCTAACAATGAAACAAAAGACTGTCGTGGCTATTTATTTTTTATTTTTCTATATAGTCCCCGGCTAGTAAATTGCACTTAATAAATTTATCAAATATTGAATTTAGACCATTAAAAAAAAACTTTCGGTTTGTCGTCACAAAAGTCAGTAACCGCAGCCTTCATTTCCCCTGAGGTCTTTCTTGAGAAGTCTAAACAGAAAATAGTCACAGGGGGCTAAATCTGGACTATAAGGGGGGTGGTCAATGGTTTCGAAGCCATTGTCTTTAATTGCTAGCTTCGTTGTGCGGGCGGTATGCACTGGTGCGTTATCGTGCAAAATCAGAATGGAGAATGTCGGTAGGTAGTAGGTACGCCAAATCGCTTGAAACTTTGTTTCAGTAAAGTTTAAAAATAAACAAACATACTACTATTTGTTTCATTCAAATAGAACCAGTAGTTTTGAGTCTACGAACGTTTAAAATTTCGGACAATAATATTAAAACGCGCGATCGCCATCTTGCTACAGTGACGTCATCATTTAACAGCGGTACTCGCCCTTATATGTATGAGTAAGTTTGCAGGGCTTATATCTTTTTAACCGAAATAAGTAGCCAGTTGAAATTTTCACAGAATATGTCTTATAATAAACTCTATCGTTTAATATTATAAAATGAACGATAAATCAAATCCCAAGAGGGGTCTCCATACAATAAACATGAAAAGAACCCATTTTTTTTAGCATTTTTATTCGGATTGTATTTTTATAATGGCTTCTTATTTTGATACTATTTTAAGCTTAAATTGTAGTCTAACTTTCATAGTTTACGAATAAATAGAAATCTCAAGTAAAACAAATATGTGACAAAACTGATTTTATCAACACGGAGTTTTAGGCGGTCACCCATCCTGTTTTAGACTACGCTTGTAGTTGCTTCTTTGGGAGGCGAAGTAAGGGCTGTATTTGTATGATGGCTTTTTATTTCGGTGTCACATTAAGCTTAAATAATAATCTAAACTCCATACTAACCTATAGTTTACGACCAAACAGTAATAAAACTTTGTGTTAAGAAGTGCCTAGTTTAAATGAACACGATGATGTGGCGGTGATTGCTAAACTTTGGCGGTGGGCCTTTCTTTACAAATTTCGTGATAGGTATGTAGAATTAATATTGCGACCGTATAAAATAATGAACTATAAAATATGTTTTTTTGAGTTCTGATACCTAGTTTGTGGGGTTGGGTTCGTAAGGACTAGATTGCATAACGACTCTATAAGCAAAACGTCTTAGTTGCATAAAGTCTTGGTAAGCACAATGTCTTTTTTGCAGAATGCCCTAGTGAGTAGAATGTCTTAGTTGTTCGATTGACAACTATAGCAAAACGCCCGAAGTTGCAAAATGACTAATAGAGTTTACGTCCAAGTTATTAATAAGTCTTGATTGTAAAACGACGCATAAGGAAAAGTGTCTGGATAGCATATGGTCTTGGTAGCAAAACGTCATGATTGCATACCGGCTAGGTAATATTAGATGAATTTAATGTCTGTAGGGACGACTAGTTATTGTCTAGTCGCCGGCAGAAACTAGTGTTTAAATAATACAAGCTTTTGTAAAAGAAAATCTTTATTCAAATACAACTTAAAACATCTCTTCATAAACTCAAACTTTTTTTTCAATGCCATATATTATTTAATTCGTTTAATTTGACAGTTAAGATTGTTTAACAATAAGTATATTATCTTTGATTTTAAGTGGCCAAGCAACTCGACTTTGAAGTTTCTTTATCAAAGAGTTCCTCTTGTCATTCAACCATCTAGTCGTTATGCCATTTAGACGTTATTAATGTTTGACGATATGCCTACCTAGTCGTTTTGCTATTACAGCATTTTGATATTAGGGCGTTATACAAACAAGACGTAATAGAACTAAGTCCAATCTTAAACCCGGGCATTCTACTATTAAGACGTTTGTACAATTAGACATTTAGCTACCAAGACCTTATGCTACTAAGACGTTTTGCTTATAGAGTCGTTATGCAATCTAGTCCTTACGAACCCAACCCAGTTTGTGTACTTATTCATTTCATCGATTTCAAATTTCGCGCGCGATCGACACCAAGTCGCTCACTCGCGATTAGTTAAATAGGTAGGTATACATGCCTACAACACTCGCTTCGCTAGGCTTAGACGTTGGCAAAGTTGGCATTAGTGGCCGCGAGCTGTAGCAAGTAGGTAGTGTTTTGGAACATTATTAATTATTATTATTACTTTGTTATTTCGTGTATGCAAGATAGTGTGTGTGTTAGATATCGCACATTGAGAATCAAACCGTCACTAAACAAAAAAATACTTTATTTGAAATCCAACTTCATTTTGATGGCAATATTGTCATTATTCGAACTCTTATATATTTTGTAAGTGCTTGATTTCCTTTTATTCTAACTTTATTTAACCAACTTGTTCGACAAACATTACAAACTGAAAAGCCGGTCAGTGACAGACAGTTTATTTAAACTGTAGGTATGTAATACAAAACAATACATAACCATAACTACATAACCATAAGTAGTAACATCCAAACGAATTCGTAAAAATATTTCGACTTCCAAAGTTAAGCAACTAAGAGCGTAGTCTAAAACAGGATGGGTGACCGCTTAAAACATCGTGTTGATAAAATCAGTTTTGTGACATATTTGTAGCAGTTTTACTTGAGATTGCTGTTTAATCGTAAACTATGAAAGTTAGACTATAACTTAAGCTTAAAGTAGCATCAAAATAATAAACCATTATAAAAATACAATCCAAATAAAAATGTTATAAAATTGGGTTTTTTTTCATGTTTCTTGTATGGGGACCCCTCTTGGGATTTGATTTATCGTTCATTTTATAATTTTAAACGATAGAGTTTATAATAAGACATATTCTGTGAAAATTTCAACTGGCTACTTATTACGGTTAAAAATATATAAGCCCTGTAAACTTACTCATTCATATAAGGGCGCGACCCGCGGTTAAATGATGACGTCATCACCCGTGAGCGCTCGCCGCCGGGTTTCGAGCGCCGGATACGAAGTTTAAAATTCAATATCTCAGAAACTATTTGACGTATCGAAATGATTTTTTTACAGTATTTTTTGTTTTTAATGGAGAATATGAAAAGCCAAAAATCTCAACTGGCCGACATTCTCCATTCCTTTACTTAGTTTACCTCGCCGTTTTTCTTTTATTGTCTCTCTTAGTTGATATAGTAAGTTTGAGTAATAATCAGCATTCATTGTAGTTTCCTTCGGTTAATAATCTATGAGCAAAATCCCTTCTGTGTCCCAAAAGATTGTAGCCATAAGTTTACCTGCCGATGGACAGACCTTGAATTTCCGCAACATTTGACACGCCTCTCCATGTCAAATGCAGTCAACATTCTGGGGACCCAACGTGCACTAACCTTGGACATGTTCAAATGCTCATGAATTATTTCAGTGTTTCGTTCTTTACTGACGCCCACATCTCTAGCTATCTCCCACTGCTTCACTCGTCGGTCCTGGCTACATTTTCATCGGTGACGGCCGAAACTGGTCTTCCGCTACGAGGATCATCTTCCAGGCTCTCACGACCTAACTTAAACTGCTTTGACCAAAACTTTATAACAAATTCGGAAGAACACGAACTGCCAAACACACGTAACATACGCTGTCTGATCTCCGAAGGCGTATTCCCATCTTTAGTCAAAAACTTAATCACCGCACGCTGCTCGATTTTATCCATTTTCACTTTTTCAACCGACATGTTTGAAATAATTGTAGGAGACAAATCGTCGGCTAAAGTGTCAAACCTCGTAACTCCTTCAGACCAAATTTTACAGGAGACACAAAAAACTTCACCACCAAACATGGCGGCCCGGAGTTACGTGGATTTCTGTTTCACATTTTAAACTGAAACTGCTTTTTTAAAGGATTTAGCAGTTTTGCCATTGGAAGTGATAAATTCACATATTTATTAAGAATGACACAATTCAATAATAACAATACGTAACTAGGCTACTCCTGCTGTCATGTCACCGTCACAAGAAGGTTAAGACCATAACAGCCGCCGCCGTTAATCAACCTGTTGCGCTTCGGGGACGCCAGTAGCCGGCAGCATCTGGTCTACATGGCGCCGCCAGCTTTCGCCACCGTCTGTAACCACGCGGTAGTGTAGGCGCCCTAATCTTTCGGCTACTCTGCCAAACTCCCACTTTCTTTTAAGGTCCGAATAGTTACGGACTTGGACCCTTTGACCTTCTACGAATGTTTTATTCAGTACGGGTCCGTACCTCATTGGATTTTCTTTTTTGGTTACGAGCTCCCCCAGCATTAAATGTAATTTTGTGCGTATGTCTCTACCAAACATTAATTGATACGCATTGCTTCCTGTCAGATTTGGGGTTCGTCTTAATTGCATTTTAATCACGTTTAATTTGTCGGCAAGAGAGCCTGTGCTGTCCTCCATGTTTCTTATACATTTTTTAACAGTTTGAACGTATCGTTCTGCTTGACCATTGGAAGCTGGGTGATAAGGTGCAGACGTTCTGTGAGAGACTCCGTTTTCTTTAAGAAATTGAGTAAAGTCACTCGAGGTGAACTGACGGCCATTGTCTGATACTAAAATGTATGGAAATCCGAAGGTGCTGAATAAATCTTTGAGCTTATTGATACACCAGGCGCTCGTTGTAGTCTTCGTTGGTATAATTTCGATCCACTTGGTGAATGCATCTACCACTATCAATAGTTGATATCCTGCGATAGGGCCAGCAAAATCGATATGAATCCGCTGCCATGGTTCTGTCGGTTCTTCCCAGTGATGAACTGCTACTTTATTTGGTTCGTTTTGTGTTAATCTGCAAGCTCTGCATGATTTAACCTTATTTTCTATATCCCGGTCAATATTCTTCCAATAAACAAAACTGCGGGCTAACAGTTTCATTTTAACGATACCGAGATGTCCGGCGTGAAGTTCTTCTAGCACGGCCTCACGTAACGCACCGGGGATCATGACTCTGATCCCTCTTAAAATGCAGCCGTCTTGCAACGTAAACTCGTTATCATTATAGCCCAGGTCTCTCAAGCTCCTCCCTGTTTGTAGGGCTCGTAGTACTGCTTGATACTCGTGATCGTCTGCTGTTTCCTTAGCAATAATTTCACAATTGACTGAGAGAGAATGTATTTTTTGTAATTGGTACGCCGAATGTTGGTCTATTATGTTGTCTTGAGTTTGTTCATACGGGAATCTTGATAAATAGTCTGCATTAGAGTTAGCTGCAGAAGTGCGGTATTCAATATCATAATTAAAGCCAGAAAGAAAGTGAGCGTAATGAAATAACCGCATTGTACTCATTGCCGGAAGGGTTCTTTTTGGATGGAAAATACTTGTAAGAGGCTTATGATCAGTAATTAAGATAAATTTTCGTCCGTAACAATAATGAAAGAATTTTTTAAGGCCCCAATATATTGCTGTTGCTTCCTTATCAATTTGGCTATATTGCTTTTCACTTGTTGAAAGACTCCTGGAAGCGAAGGCGATAGGTCTCTGTGAGCCGTCAGGTAAGCGGTGTGACAGAACTGCGCCCAGACCCCTCGGGGACGCATCCGTCGCCAGAATAACAGTTTTTCTTGGATCAAAATGAATCAGTGTTCTGTCGCTTGATACTTCTTTCTTAATTGTTGTAAAACTTTGTTCACATTCCTTGGACCAATCGTACTGTACACCCTTCTTAAGTAGTTTATTTAAGGGACTGGTTATAGAAGCTAGGTTCGGAATAAACCTATTATAGTAGTTTGCCATTCCAAGAAACGTCCGTAGTTCAGTTATATTCGATGGGGAATTGGTATTTGTGAGGGCCTGTATTTTTTCCTTGTTCTTGTGTAATCCATTACTGTCAATTGTGTGTCCAAGATAATTTATGCTGCTTTGAAAAAATTGACATTTCTCTTTGTTTATTCGCAGGTCATTGTCTTGGAGTTTTTGAAATACCTTTTTTAAGCGTTCGAGTAGTTGTTCTTCGCAGGCCCCTTGGATGATGATATCATCGAAGAAACATTGTACTCCATCGATTCCTTGGAGAAGTTGGTCCATAAATCTTTGCCATAGATTTGGTGCAGTTTTGACTCCAAACATTAATCTATTTACTTTATATGTACCCTTATGTGTACTTAATGTTTGTAGTAATGCACTTTCTTCATCCATTTCCATATGTAAATAAGCTTGGCTTATATCGAGAGTGCAAAATATTTTCCCACCATTCATTTGTGATAAAATATCTTCAATAATCGGAATCGGATACTGTTCATCCTTAATCACTTGGTTCAGAGTAACTTTGTAGTCGGCACATAATCGAATAGAACCATTGGGTTTAACAATCGGAACAATTGGTGTTCCCCACTCAGCTTGGTCTACTTTAGTGATTACTCCCAATGTACAGAGTCTTTCAATCTC
Organism: Acleris sparsana; assembly: GCA_923062465.1. Lineage (NCBI taxonomy): Eukaryota > Metazoa > Arthropoda > Insecta > Lepidoptera > Tortricidae > Acleris > Acleris sparsana. The sequence continues at coordinate 68,181,853 of OV281285.1, read as the reverse complement.
TTCGTCCACTTTTTGTTTCAGAGCGTAAGGTACTCGTCTTGGTTTTATAAATATGGGTTGTGTGTTTTCATGTAAGTTAATATGACCTTTGTAATTTGGTATTTTTCCTAGATCAGATTTGAAAATGGTGGATGTAAATTATTTTAATATTTCATCGAGTTTTGGAAATTGTTCCAAACGTAGCATTCTTATATCTGCAAGTTCCAATTTGAATTCTTTCATCCAGCTTCGTCCAAAGATCGCATCCACATCTAAATCGATTAGATAGAGTTTTCCACTAAAATTTTGGTTATTATAGGTACATTTTACGAAAATAACTCCATATGGAACTATAACTTCTCCGGTGTAAGTTTTTAATCTGATGTCAGTTTTGTATATTTTACTTGCCAGATTAAGTTCCTTGTACTGTTTAAGAGACATCGATGACAGCGCTGCTCCCGTATCAAATTCCATTTGTACTGTTTTGGTATTAATTTGTAAGGTAATCATGTACTTATTTGAAGATTCCGTGTTAATAGTGTTTATATCACACGTACTTTCGACTGCCACGTTTGTATCATCGTTCACAAGAACGTTATATGAATTGTACTCTTCATGTATATTTGCTGGAAAGTCTGTGTTATCTAAATGTATTTGTTTACTGTCCAGGTTTTGTTGCAAGCAGACTTTTTGTAGGTGGCCTTTTCGGTTACATCGCTTACAAACGGTATTGATATGTTCGCATTGGTTAGCTCTGTGAGTGTCTTGCCCGCATCTATAACACTTACCTTTAAGGTCTTTAAGGGTGATATTGCCTCCTTTTGTGTGCGGTTGCAAATTGTAACGTGGCTGTTGTGAGCTTGTAAGTTTATTTGTGTAGTCCACAGTTAGGTTTTCATGGTGTGATATCAACTTGTTTTCAGATTTACCCATTTCAATGGTTGTAGCCATGTGAATTAGTTCGGTAAACGTGGAATTTTTATTATCTTGAAGAAGCTTCGTGCGAATATCTCCGTCTTGGATACCCCTTATAAACTGTAAGCATAGGAAATTTTCCGAAATTGGTTTTTTGCAATGTTGACATTCGAAATTACAATTCATCGTTAGCTGTTTTAATTTTGAGGCGTACTGTGCTACAGTTTCATCATTCTTTTGTTTTCTTGTAATAAATTTATGTTGTAGTAACCAGGTGCTCGGTTTAGGATCGGTAAATTCTTCTAGAATTTGTGCTAGTTGCTTAAAGTCCATTGTTAAGGGATTTTCGGGTGAGCACAGGATATACATCTGTTCATGTAGTAATGGTGGTAATGCCGAAAGAAATGTGTATGTTTTTACCTTCGCATCAGATATGTTGTTAAGCATAATGAATAGTTCTAGTCGTTGTATGAAGTTTTTCATGGATTCGGTTTCATGGAAGGGTTGAAAATGTAATTTAGGTGTTCTTTGACGTTGGTCCGGGAAAACTGAAGGTACTACGCCGACGTTGCTGGTAGCACTTAAGAACGTTTGAGAATCTAAACTTGAACTGCTCCTAAAAGACATTAATTTTAACTTTAATTGTATAGTTGCTTCTTCAAAGTCTTGTCTGTATTGTAATTCACTATCGATGTCATTTTCCTCGCTTTCAGATTCAATGTTTGTTTGGATTTCGTTGAATTTTCGTAGGTTTTCGTTTAATGCCTGTAGGCGTAAATCAATTTCGTCATTTGTAAAACTTTCCTTTTGTAAGATGAGCGTTTGGGAACGCGTAAGTGTTCCGTGCAGTGCTCCTCTGGTTTGCCGTGCTTTTTTTATGTTGAAAGTACTCATATTCGTCGCCACTGATAAATTCACATATTTATTAAGAATGACACAATTCAATAATAACAATACGTAACTAGGCTACTCCTGCTGTCATGTCACCGTCACAAGAAGGTTAAGACCATAACAGGAAGCATTCAGAAATAAGTAATAAAATGGTACTTATCAAAATGTCATTTTGAAAAAAAATGGAGTTACGAGGTTTGACACTTTAGCCGACGAAATAAACGTGATGCAATAAACAAATGAATGTAATACATTTTAAAAATAGAATAACAAACGAATATAAATCCATACCAACCAATACCAGCCAGCATAATTTTTGTATATATTTCTGACCAAGGAGATTACTTATCAGCCGCCCCTCGTAGTCTTAAAAGTAAGCAATGAATCAACAACGATCAACTTAGTGTTTTCTCGCTTTTCGCTTAGTGCACCCCTTTAATTACGAACTCTAGCTAAGTCGGAGGCATTTTATCATGACGACATGACTCTATTGTAAGGGGATAGAGTCAAGTTTGGCCATGAAATAGGTACTTACCTATCTATAAGGATAAAATACAGACTTTTTAATTTAAGAACGCGAATCAATCACTTATTTTTGATGTTTACCTTTAATATTGTTGAAAACCGATTTCTATTATCTTTCTAGCTATTGCCACTATTGCCAGCGACTCTATCCACGCAGAAGTTGGCTATCGCGATTATCCAGAATATAAGTATCTCACGACCTTCTCCATATTATATTATAAACTAGCTCCGTCCCAATTCTACATAGATAAATTGAGGCATTGAATAGTGAATAACTTAAGACGGGACAAACAGACACACTTTTGCATGTATAATAAATATTAGTAAGAATAAGGATGTATAAAAAACTATTATACAAATACGAATACAGGTGTAGTGCATAATTGCTTTCCTTCGTATTTTCACGGAAACGTACGAAGGTGTAATGCTATTTCAGTCAACCTCAGTACTTTTTGTACTGTGACCGACTGAAATAGCAAGACGCGTTCGTACGTTTCCGTGAAAATACGAAGGAAAATAATTATGCACTACATCTGTACCTACCTGAGTCGGGCTAAACATTTATAGACTAAAAATCATCACAAACACATAATAGATACATGTCTTGAGAGAAAAGCTTAGCTGTTGATGATTTTTATAGTTTTATTAATGAGATTGTTGATAAATATGTCCCATCTAGAATAATTACTGAACGTCACAAATACCCCGTCTGGTTTTCTCGACACTTAATTAAATTAATAAATAAGAAAAAGAAAATCCATAAAAAATGGAAGATATATGGGAGGCAAAGTGATTATAATCATTTTTCAACAATAAGACGTGAAGTCAAACATGTAGAGATCGAATGTTATAATTTATATATATCTAGAGCAGAAAATAATATCAAATATAGCTCTAAAAATTTCTGGACGTTCGTAAAGTCAAAACAAAGCAATAATGCAATCCCTGACTCAATGTATTTAGATAACCAAATAGTATCGGACGGACAGGGCATGGCTGATGCTTTTAATACCTTTTTTCAATCAGTGTTCGAATCTGAAACGTCTTCTTATCATGTTTCATTAGTCGCAGAAGGGGGAGAAGTTCTTATTAATACTGTTAGCATTAACCCTAATATAGTTGTAAATTATCTGAAACGACTTGATGTCTCTAAAGGTAGCGGGCCGGACGGACTTCATCCCGTGTTTTTAAAACGGTGTGCAGAACAATTGGCTTTACCATTATCTAACTTATTCAATGCTTCGTTGAAAAAAGGAATTATGCCCAAAACCTGGAAAAAATCACTAGTTGTCCCTATTCACAAAAATGGTGACAAACATAGTGTCAAAAATTATCGCGGTATTTCGAAGTTGTCTATAATCCCTAAACTCTTTGAGAAGATAGTTTACGACCGCCTTTCTGAGGTCGTCAAGCCTCTTCTTACTCCGCATCAGCACGGGTTTGTAAGGGGTCGTTCCACAGAGACTAATTTGTGTGAGTTCCTCGATACTGTTCTCGAGGCTATGAGTAGCGGCTTTCGGGTGGATGCGGTGTATACCGATTATTCAAAAGCTTTTGACAAAATTTCTCACACCTTATTAATCCATAAACTTCGATCTGTCGGTATACACGGTGACCTCTTGAGGTGGCTCGAGTCATATCTCCGTAACAGAACTCAGGCTGTAGCCGTGAAGGGTTATTTGTCAAGTTTCATCCCCATCAGCTCTGGTGTTCCTCAGGGATCACACCTAGGGCCACTGTTATTCAACATATTTATAAATGACGTGACTGACTGCTTACAGGACTCGCATATTTTGCTATACGCTGATGACACAAAAATCTATAAAATTATTAAAGATGAACAGGACTGTTTCAAACTTCAAGATGATTTAAACCGTCTCGGCCAATACTGTATAGATAATAAGTTAGTTTTAAATATTGATAAATGTTGTACTATATCTTATTCTCGCAAAAGGAATCCTAATATATATAACTATAAATTGTTTAATGTTGATCTCAAAAGGGTATCTGAAGTAAGGGATCTGGGAATACAACTCGACCAAGAATTATTGCTCTCATCTCATATTAGCAAGATAACAGCGAAAGCCTATAGGATGTTGGGATTTATTTTTAGGGTGGGTAAGGATTTTAAAAATGTTAGAACTTTCAAACTTTTATATAATGCACTCGTTCGTTCTCAATTAGAACACGCATCCACTACGTGGAGTCCACAATATAACTGTTACATAGATGCTATTGAAAACATACAACATAAATTCGTGAAACGCTTGATGTATAAATTTAAAAATGCCAATTTCCACGACATTATCCCATTGCAAAAACGCAGGGAACACAGTGATCAAATATTTTTATATAAAATCATTAATAATATTGTTGATTCTCCATACCTCCTTGGCCATATATCTCTAAAATGCTCATGTTTGAGAACTCGCTCCAAAAACCTATTTGCTACAAAATTCTGTAAGAATAATTATTCAAAAAATCGATTTGTTATCAGGGCGTGCTCGACTCATAATTGTAAGTACAACCATACCGACATATTCCATGATACTTATAACAACTATGTTAACTCTATAAGAAAAACCGTGTGATAGGCTTAAGTACATATTTTCATGTTTTTTAATTACTTCGATTTAACCTTGCGTTGGACACAAAGCGCAGGTGTGACTGACTTTGTGAATCTGATTCCAAATGTGTGTGTACATTAGTGAAAACTTCGTTGGCTAGTGAGCTACCCATTTTTGTCATAACTTTATGTACTATTGTATGCTGTTTGTTTTCCTTAATAAAGAAAAATAAAATAAAAAATAAAAAAACGAATTTACATTTACTATCTAGTCAGTCTGGTCTACAATAATGATAAAAATGACAACGTAAAGTAACCGAGTGAGCCGTGTAGCGTTTGCGAAGGAATACCTAATAAGTATTACACTAATTCGATGATTTTAATATTTTACTTAGTAACATATTTTAGAAACAATAAAAATATAGGTTTATCTAACATTAAGAGTATTAATACTAAGTTTCAACTTTTTCCCATACAAGCTTTGATATCCTTTTCACCATCTCATAATTGTATCTTAATTTTTTTTATTTTAAACTGGGTTGATATTGCAACATTTAATTGAAAACCGCATTAAATGCAGTTGATTTTTTTCGATTGATAAGAAACCAACAAAGTAGATAACCTGACAAAAAAATTAAAACTATAGGAATGTGTACATGCTAAGGCTTCCCATCTTTTAAGTTCCTACCTACCTACTGACTTTGTCCATTCTACAATTTTATAGCTTAATCATATTAGATGCATGTCAAAGTACTTGATAATTGTCAAAACCCTGGGAAACAGAAAGAACATGGTCAAACTTTGTTAGGAAAAATCAGTTCATCCCGAGCCTAACCCTTCACATTTCATTATTTTTCTTTAAATGCCAAGTAAATGCTATCATTTACTTGGCAGTGTTTAGATATCTTAATATCACACTGCAATTTTAGATTAACTTCTAGAATAACTAAAACATAATAATAAGTTAAATTATTCATGCGTTAAACACCATCATTACAAGCCAAGTAACAAAAATGGCTGTATAGTATCTATTTATTGGTTCACATTTACTCTATAGACTGTCCAACCAGGCTGAATAAAAGCTATACGGCTTTTATCTAATCTAATGATTTAGATTATATATATATATATATATATATAATCTAAATCTCGGAAATTTGAAATATTGGGATTTACGAGGGCGAAAAATCGATCTGTGTAGATGTCATGTTCGAAAAAAATTGTTTTCAACCCGAGCGGCGCTCGGTCTTCCGGGTACTAACTCTTAAATGGGCACAAAATTGTACCCTTTAGATTCACAATTGCTGTTTATAGCTGAATAGTAGCATTATAACAGCTGTATAATTTCTATATAGTTTCGTACCGTTTCGTAGTTTTAATGATCTAAGCATATATAGGGACAGACTGATAGCGTCACTTGTTTTATACTATGTAGTGATAAGCACTGAAATTCTACTACTAGAAGAATAGTTTACGACTACACTCAATGTTACATAATATTATAATCCCATTGCCGTTTTTTAATCGATGTAGGTACGAACTTATTCGCGCGCGACTGGCCATAGCGTAATTGTACTATAATGTTCCGACCTCCATACTGGATTTACATTATTAAATTAATGAAGGTAAGTTATTTGCAGCATATAAGTGGGATGGAATATTACTGGTATCTAATCTAGTTTACTGGCAAAGTATATACATTTTCAGTAGCAAAAAAACCATTGTGTTGACTAAAAACATCACATATGTTTTACGTTTAACCTTTCTTCTGTGTTAAAGCCTCTCGTACTTGTTCCCGTCTGTCTATGGAGCTATGACGTCATTGATGTCACGTGACAGAGTTTAAACGCTTCTGGCTCTCAATTGTTCCATGTTTCGAACTACTGAATATTATCTACGGAAGATTTAATATTTACGTTTTTCCTAAAACCTAAAAAAAAAAAAACCCTACCCAGTGCCAGTAAAGTCCATATTTAAATAAAACGATTAAATCACTTCTGTACGGATCCTTATTATACACAGAGGAAAGTAAAAGCTTCAATGAGAGATATAACTTTAACTTACGTAATCAACTTTACAAAATTTACACGGTTTTAGGTCGCTAGGTGAAAAGCTTTAAGGGGGAGACAGACAAGGTATTTTTGAAGTTTTTTAGCTTTATAGTCTTGGAGGAAATTTGGTAGTTTATGCTGTTATTGAAAATTGAAGAATTTTACAGAAAATACCCATTTGACTTTGATATTTAGTGTTAATAATGCCGCAATAAGTTTTTTTAATAGTTTAATATCTATTGGACCAAATTGAACAAGTTTTAAGCGTTTTGTTATAATAAAAACAAAATGGAGGCATTCGAAATTATTAAAAATATCTTAGGTTGGGACAATCATTTTTAGGTGCCTTAAAAAATAAAATAAAATAAATCATTGGAATGTTCAAACACTTTTAAAAATATGCCTGTTTATTGTTTTTTCTTTTAAGGTACAGTCAAGGAATTAAATTTGCCACCCCCCTAAGTTCCAAAGGCAATCTGACATTCTACAGCAATAACGTTGAGTTTCCTATCAATTACAAATGACTTGGCATCTGTAATGAGTAATGACAATGACGTCTTCAAGCAGATTTTCTTTGAAAAGGGTAGCAAATTAACTTTCTTGACCGTATCTGTCATTCACAATGCTTGCCAAATGTTCGAGTTAAATAGTCAAAACCGATCTTAAGGAGCACTTGTAGAGTAGAGTTTATAAATATGTGTAAACTTTAGTACCTTGTCTTTTTAATGTCATGAATTGTCAGAGCATTAAAGCGACTATGAACTAATACACATATTTATGAACACTACTGTAAAAAAAACTACACAAACTGCATTCACTTAATTTTCATAGGCTATTTTCATTACTTGGGAAGCATGTGGTGTTTCATTGGGATCCCTTTGGAATGCATTTATTTTAAGGCTGACATTGCAGAGTCTAATAGATATCTATTTGGTAGATTAGATTAGGCTTTTTTTTTATAATAACAAAAGTAAAACTGTGTCTATTTTAAAAACTGTTTTCCGCCAAACGATTTCATGTGTAAAGATACATTATACATAAAAAAAAAATGCAATGAAACAGTGAACCGTTTTCATTACATGCTGCTTTGCAGCTGCTCTATTACATTGGCAAATCCACAGAACTAAATGTTACAGATAACTAGCTAATTAGTACTGATACTTAAAAACATGATACAAAAGGATACACCTAATCATTGCGTAATAATATAAACTTTACCTCTTCCATGTCTGTAAGCGCGTTTTCTATAAAAATGCTTTGTAAAAAAAAATTTTACTACTAGAATAATAAGAATAAAAGATAATATGTACAGGAGGCTTAGCATTCCAATATCCAGATTGGAGAAAGGGCTCGGTGCTGCCAAAGAAGGTCTCCTCGCAGCATCCCTTATGTTGGAGGAGCCATACACCGACAGCAGGTACTGATACACAGCCGGCAGGTTCCAAGCGCCGCGCGCCAACCTGCACTCGCGACACTTGTCCACACTAGGAAACTGCACTTTAGGATGCTCTGGATCCTCAGTAATATCACCAGCCAGTCTTAAGTTTACTTCATTATGCGAAATCCACAGCCACACAATAGCTTTGTCATTCTCCTTCACATCAAATAATTTGTTTTTAGCAGCCATAGTTTGAAAATGTTGAGAGCATTCAGTACAACCGAAGTAATGCTTTACATATCCATGCAGGGCTTGAAGGACTTTAGGGCCTTCCTTTCCTGGTCTTTGAGCAGCATTTACAGTTAGAGTGTGAAATAGTGTCCATAGTCCACAGGTATAACCTCGGTATTTAGGTAGACTTCCTTGGCAACCAATAAACTCTAAGTTTGTAGTGTAAACAGGAGAATGGATTAACTCCAATCTTTTTACTAAGTCAAATACTTCTCCACCAGTCCATTCTATCCTATTTGCAAGAGTATTCCGCAGATCTTGAATATATACTTGCAGATTGCCTCTAAAAGGGAATGAGCTAATCAGAACGTCTAAGTAGTTGAGAAGGGCAAGCAAAGGCTCTCCATTTAGAGTTTTATATCTTGTCACTTCTGTGTGTAAAGATGTTTTTATCGTTTTCTCCAAGTCACTATAGAAAACTATATCAGAGTTGAGATGTAAAGGTTTATTCATAGACTGATTATCTCTATTTTCATCAGAATCTATGTCACGGACAGGGAAAATATAATTTTTAGATGTCAAAAATGTATTAATTGCATGCAGTAAGTTTGACTTTGTTGGATTTTTGGGTGTGAGAGGAATAACATCTAAAGATGGTCTCACTGCCACCATCCCTGGAAAGTGGGTAACCCCAGCTAAGCCAGTCAACTCACAGGTGTCATACACACGCTTCACCCGCACACTGTTATAGGCACTCACGTCCAGAGCCAGCTCACTGCCCACTGTGCTGTTTTCTGACTCAAACACTAAGAAAGTGTATAAAACTGAATTTGGCACATTTGTAAGAGCTGCCGTAAAAGTAGAGTATGATGCAATGGCCAGAAGAGGTGCAAAGGTCATACGCCCAATCAATTGTTCTGCTTGAATTTTATTTATAATTTGAGCTTTCAGTTTCTCTGTTGACTCTATTCCATTTAAGTGCTCACCAACATTAGCGTTACCCTTCACATAATTTTCATGAAGGTATCGAACAGATGGGTATGCCATCACTTCAAATTGCCTGCATATTTCATTGTTTTCTTCCACAGAACAATCTACAACTGCTAGTTGAATAATATTTTTCCAAGCTTTTATTTCGGCAGCCAAACTTTTGTACTTAGGTGCAAAAGCTCGACAATGCCCGCAATAGCTATTGTAAAACTGCACAACTAATGCCCGTTTCTGTTGCATAAAAACTTGTTTGTCGAAGTTTCTTTGAGTTAGTATCACAACATGATCCGACTTACGGTACAATCCCTGCTCTTCAACATCGCCATCGTCAGCTATAACCGCACCACTCACTAAACTTGCAAATAATGCAAAACATACGACATACAAACGCCAACTGTCCATCTTTATAAATTCAGTTCATAAAAATTTATAATAACTATCTCATAGTCAACAGAGACGAAACTAAGCCCACGACAGATGGTGACAAACTAAACTGAACACCAGTGGAAAGTGGATAACATAACATCGGTGCAATCTACGTCATAGTTAATGATGTGTGTATAAATGTTCAGCGTTCTCGAAGATCATTTCGCCCTACTCAATCAAACTTCAACGACTTCAACCCAATCGAAACGAAATCTATGCAAATCTATGTTATTGCACAGATTATAAGCCAATGTGTTAGAGTTACTTCAAAGGTGCTTCAAAGATTGTCATGTCAACTTGACATAATTGACATATCGAGCGAGAGTGGATCATAGAGGTAATATCTATAGGGTGGTATAGAGGTAGGAAAGCATAGAATACTACTAATAGAATAGTACTCTTCGCACCTGTGACAAATGTCCTTCGTTAAAAAGAGTCGTCTATATATGACAGCTTTCTATTGAATTTCAAAAGTGTACCACTTTTAAGTTGTGTTAGATGTGTCACTTTGCATTAGGTGCGTAAGTTTGCAATCAGTGATGTGCGGTTTATCGTTAAATTAGGTTAACTTATTAAAAGGCATACAGTATTTTCAATAATAATTGTGATATTTACCAATTGATTATTGATCTAATTTCGAAAAGTAAACTGAGAAATTAACTTTTTTATCGTATAATAAAAATAGACAGTTTTTACAGTTTTTATTTGAAATAAAACGTTTATCTTTAATAAGGATCAATAATCCTTACTAAAAATAATTGGAAGACAGTCTGTGACTTTTTTTTGATGCCGGATTGCAATTTCTCACGACGAACCATTTCTGTTAGAGTATCTCCAACCCATCCTGTCTGAGCATCAAGGTTAATTTGGTTGGATTGTGTATGAATAGATGTGATTACTGAAGATATGTTTCTTATTTCAGGAATAGGATAGGATGTTTAACATTTCATCACAAAATAAAAAGATATGCTGTGTTTACTAATATTTTTTTCGTCATGGTCAAAATTAGATACTTATTTATTAGGCTATTCTGTAGGATAAATATTAAAAAGTAAGCAGTTTTTTCAAGGTATTTTTAATGTGAATTCAGCTTAATATTCTAAACCAAGGAATTAACGCCTTTAGTACACCTACGCGTTTGCATGCGATAGCGAAGCAACGAAAAAAACTGTATGGTGCTGGCTGCATTTCGCATATACTATGTCCGACTCACTCTACGGCGAGATGAGATAATAGCGTCCTTGTCGGTACTGTTTCGCATGCGAATGCTAAATGATTGTTCCACAGACGCAATAGTTTGCTAGTGGTGATTCGCATCGCAACGCGTCACTGCGTGATTCTGTCCAGGCTGACAGTATTTCGCAATGGAATCCGAAAATATAGAAATTACGTTGAATATAATTCGGAGTTACCCGAGTTATATTATGCAGTTGTACAAGTCAATTATAAAAATGCGTACAAAAAAGAGGTCGCATGGAGGAAAATTCAAGAAAAGACGGGGACAGAGGGATTTTTTTTTAATATGACAAGAAAGATTGATTTTGATTAAAACCCAGATTCTACGTTTTTCATCAATACCGACGCCAGCAACAACAATTCTTCCTCTTCAGAATCTTACAGCGATGACAGGGACAACATCCTCAAATAACTTCCTCACCCAGTCGCGATCCACGAATAATGAGAATGAGTATAGTCGCATCCGGACGAGTAGGTGTACTAAAGGCGTAAAGGACGTAATAAATTGTCACGGTTGCCTGATCAGCAATTACTTGAGCATAATTTGGACCGGGACCTCACGACCGCAGATGCTTGGAATCACCCGGGTCACCCATGGATCACCCACCCCCATAGATGTAGGAAAACCGATTCCGTGTAGCCAACTTTTTCTTCTGTGTGTCGCTATTTTAATTAAATTTGTATTTTTGATTTTATTAATAAGTGCGTACATATTTATCGATCGGTAAAAGAGCCTACTATGGGCGATATTAATTGGATGATACCAATTACCATTACCCAACTAAAATTACATTTTTAAATCTTATTATATTTTAAAATTAAAAACCTATATTTAAAAAAGGGCCCTGCGGCATTGTCCCGAAGATGCTGGCAGCATTTCCTCGCTGGATAGTTAAAGTTATCCGTTGAACGAGGCAACTGCCAGCTCTTGGGTCTCTCGTGACGTCGGTGAGCCTCTTCGACATTTCTTTGAAGAGGTTTTGAGCGCCAGGATCCCACGGACCAAGGGTCTCAACGCCGAATGGAACAAACATATATTGAGGCCGAGACCACTATATTTACCTATCATTATGCTTTCGGCTGCTTCAGCTGCCGCACCGGCCCTATTAGAGGTCCGGTGGAGATGTGATGGGGCTAGCGTGTCTACGCAGGTTGCATCCCACACTAGTACCCGTCCCATATCCCACGGGACCAAGGTCATTCCGTCAGGTCTCTTGCCATCATTTCTACAAATGCCGGCACGTTTGAGGCAAGAAACCGATGTCATTTAGTGCAGCGTGTCTGGAAAAGCGGCCAGCACTTCTCTGGCAAGACAGTCCGTGATGTCCTAGCCGATCTACGTCACTTCCGCAGGGGCACCGATATGGAGCGCAGACCGGGACCCCAAGACGAAGGAAAACTGAAAGTCGGAGTGTGTTAGGGTCTAGGAAAGTACCAGTGCTTGGCGAGGGATGAGCTTGAAGTCAGTATCCAGCCTCTCTTGTACCGACTGCTAAAATCTTAGCACGATCCGCTGCGCAGCACTGGCTAAGAAGGGAATCAACAGTCAATTTACAAGCTATTGGGATGACATAGCCATAGACATACACTTCTGCGATTTTGAGTTAACAGGAAAATTTTGACTGGGGCAAGCAGTTAACCACCCACTCTTTGCGTCCTCCAAGCCTGAAGTCTCATAGTTTAAAGGGAATTCCCTAAGGATTTTACCTATGAGACCAGGTAATTGTATTGTTTCAGATTTCTACAAGCCAGACAAAGAGGAATGGGTAAAATTTGTTTGTAGCGGTCTGCGAGACACTCCGAAAACACTGCCGTGTGTCCTCAGCGTACATCATAATAAAAATAAAAAAATAAAATAGTTAACACAGAATATCTTTTTATTTCGTGATGAAATGTTAAACATCCTATCCTATTCCTGAAATAAGAAACATATCTTCAGTAATCACATCCATTCATACACAATCCAACCAAATTAACCTTGATGCTCAGACAGGACGGGTTGGAGATACTCTTACAGAAATGGTTCGTCGTGAGAAGTTGCAATCCGGCATCAAAAAAAGTCACAAACTGTCTTCCAATTAATTTTTGCAAGGATTATTCATCTTTTTTTTTTTTATGGCGTAGAGAAGGCAACCGAGCACACAGGCCACCTGATGGTAAGTGGAAACTGTGACTCATAGACATTAGCATAAGACTGCAAATGCGTTGCCAACAAGTTAATTTCTCAGTTTACTTTTCGAAATAAGATCAATAATCAAGTGGTAATTATCACAATTATTATTGAAAATACTGTAAGTATGCCTTTTAATAAGTTAACCTAATTTATCGATAAACCGCACATCACTGATTGCAAACTTACGCACCTAATGCAAAGTGACACATCTAACACAACTTAAAAGTGGTACACTTTTGAAATTGAAAATCAGCGCCGCAATTTAAGTGCGGCACAATGCTGAGAGGGATCCTATTCAACATATTATTATTTCACGCCACTGCTCGGAAATGTGGCGAAAGATGGTCTGTTCTTGGTCCCCAAAACAATCGATAGTTGTACATTGAATGAGCAGGCCTACTATGAATTTAAACAGACCAACTATGTTAACATTGTTGGTCTGTTCCATTGACCAATAACATCGGTCCGCTGATCACTAATTCGACCAATCAGAACACACTTTGTGCTGCATATGAAATTAAATTGGCCAATGAGAAGTCGTTTCATTTTTTTAATAATATTCATCCCTTCACGGATAGGCAAAGGAATCAGATTCCATACAGCCATATATGTCTGCTTTTAATTATCTGAAATAAAGTTTTTGTCACGGTGAGAGTCGTCAGTTTAAAAAACGCCTTATAAGATATTTTTTTTATTTCCTCGCAGTAGTCGTGAAAAGCACTGTGTTAAGCCTCGGCCGAAAGTGCAATAGATGGACTCGTACTTTCGAGGGCCTCCGCTACGCGTCGGCCCTCGAACTAACTCGTCCATCTATTGCTTACTTTCTTACCTCTACAACAATGTACTATTGTCTTCCTTTCTTCTTTAATTTTTTCCATTGTTTTTCTTATGTGTGTTGAATAAATATTTTCTATTCTATTCTATTCTAAATTCAATAGAAAGGTCTCTTTGATTATTTGCTCTCTAGATAGAGTGTGGCCCTATAATCATAATCAGAAACAGGCCCGTTTTTGTATGCTTGTGTGCGTGACTGCTTTGTCTGACACTCGCAAAGCGTCATTCTATGTATCTCTGTGGGCATACATAGGGATGCTAGCTAAAGACATATTTCGTATTTTCTGGGAAAACTGATCATGTTAAGGTTTAGTTGTTGTGAAATGTTTAAAATGCTAAAAGATTTCAATTCGAATTGGAATGGTGGACTTTAATGTTTTCGTTTGACAAAATACACTCATCGGAAAATTTTGCGGAACCAAATAAAAGTAAGACATTATGAAATAGTAGTTTATGCAACTGATGCATAATGAAAGTCCTTCAATCACAAGTGTTTTAAGGCCTAATTATGTACAGTTGCATACATTACCTTTATCGTCACACATATAATATGTACGCTAAGATGGGTTCAGAAGCCTACGACTTGACGACAAAAATCACGTCAAAAGAAAATAGAGTTGTGTCAGTGTCACGAATATGAAGTTTTTATTTAAATCATTGACAAACGATTCAACTCCCTATTCTCATGTCACTCGAGATCAAATGTCGTGACGTTAATGTTTAAAAAACATACTGAATTGAGGTTTCGTTTCGATAACTGTTTTAATATCTATGGAGAATAGAATACAGACCTTCTTGAGTTTTGACAGCTGTTCCAAATTTAAACTCATAACCTTACAAAAGTCGATACCGTAATAACATTACAGTACAGATTTTACGCACTGCCATAGAAAAGAAAGTAATCATAGTAAAATTGGTTGTATGTAATAATGTTTGTCATTTCCTACAGTTTCTGAAGGCCCGAGTAGAATGTTTGAGGTTATTTGTTTTTTTAATAAAATAAACTCAGATGAGTCGTCATTAATTAATTGCGGAAATTTTAATTAAGGAAACTTAGCCTACTTTTCAAGATAAATACCTACTCTCTAATTGAGCGTAAGGGTTGTCCTCTGAAATTCTGTAAAATTTAAAAAAGTTTTTGTTTATTCTATCCCAGCTATTTTAGTTAGTGCAAAATCGATATCGTGTGGTCTATGACAACTAATCCGTTGACGTAATTATTGAGAAGAAGTGGCCGCCATGTTGTCTTTTTAGTTATTCAACGGATTGCTTCCGAAATAATATATAACCGGATTTATCCCGATAACTCGGGATCTGTTTGATCTCCGACAAAGAATCCGTTAACAGACTAAAGAAAGTAGCTGCCATCTTAAACTTTTTTATTATTTGACGGATTGCTTCCAAAATCAATATCTGGGCATGTGTGTGGTCTCCAACAACAACAACGAATCTGTTGGCGGAAGGAGAAAAAATAGCCGCCATTTTGAACTTATCTATTATTCGACTTATTGCTTCGTAAATTGATATCTAGCGATCTGTGAGGTCTCCAACAACGAATCCGTTGACATGACAGAATGAAAAAAGTTCCATTCTGTGAAAGGTTTCATTGTCGGAGACCACACAGGTCCAGACCACAGATATCGATTTTAAAAGCAATCAGTATATTCGAACAAAATTCAAGATGGCGGCAATTTTTTCTCATTCTGCCAACGGATTTCTTGTTTGAGACCATTAATATCCCGAGATATCGATTTTAGAAGCAATCAGTCAAATAGGTAACTAAAAAGTTCAAGATGGCGGCTACTTTCCTCATTCTGTTAGCGAAATTGTTGTTGAAGACCACTCAGATCCCCAGATATTGATTTTCGAAGCAATCAGTCGAATAATAAATAAGTTCAAGATGGCGGCTATTTCTAATTTATTCTGTTAGGTAACGGATTTGGTTGCGGAGACCACACGGATCCCCAGATAACGTTTTTTAAACTTTATTGCACAATAATACAAATTAGAGTACAAAAGGGGGACTTAATGCCTAATGGCAATCTCTACCAGTTGAGCTTTGTGCAAACAGAAATAAGCAATCAGTCGAATAACTAAAGAAAGAAGAAATAATATAAAATGCAAAGTAAGTTTCGTAAGTTTTCGTTTTTAGGTGCTAGTTTAAAGTCTTTAGCGTTCATGTGCACCTAGTTTTCTGTGCCAATCATCGGTATTTGTTGTGTAAGGTGTCTTTAAAGAAGTTGAAACTGTGCCATCGTTATCATTGGCCATGTTGTTGCGCTCGTGCTTGCTTGGTATTATATCTCGTAAAGACCATCTTTATGTTTAATTGCGGAAAGAGTTATGCCAACTTTTAATAGTCGACTGTTGCTTTATTCTTTGTAAAGAGGACAGAGGAACCAGCATCTGTCATCTTGCTGACGGACAATAGGTTAGTGCACAGACTTTGTACGTACAGGGTGTCTTGTAGGTGGGTGACTGCATCACAATCACCATTTTTTGATACAAAGAAAACTGTACCTTTTCCTTTAATCTCTGCAGTATGTTATTCAGTTGCAAAGTTGTTTTTTGGATTTTCTCTCAATAGTCCTAAATAAGTTTCGTTGATAGGTCACATGAGAAGTGCAACCGCTGTCCAAGAAACAAATAATATTTACCGGTTTCTCTTTAAGTGTGAGAAGGCATTGCGTAGGCATTCGTCTTCTGAGATCCACTGTTTTGTATTTTAGGCTTCTCATGATTTTTCTTCCAGCAATTAGTGAAAAAAAATTGATTCTTGCTTTTAAAGATGATACCTCTTTGTTTGCTAATTCTACAGGACATGTATAAGCCCTCTTCGTGAAATGAGCATTTAGGTTCGTCAGTATTGGTCATGTATTGGCTATGACGTTCACATTCTTCAATATTTTTTGTTTTAAGCTCTTCTGGCTTTGGAAGAGTGTCTCGCGATTCAATAGCGACTCTGAAATTCTCATATTCTGAGGAGAGACTGTACAATTTGTCCAATGTGTCCATAAATTTGTTTAAATGAACGCGTACCTCATGTCGATCTAGTTTGGTAAGAAGCGTGTCCGCTGCGCCAAAAAACTAACTAAACATGTTAGCAAAATATGTTACAAAACATGTTTAGGTACAACTGCACGTCCATTGTGACTTTGGAATGAACGATGTATTGTTTGTCATATCATTTCACTTTTCTTTTGACAGCTGTCATCCCCGTACAATTTGTCAAACTATGGATTGGCCGCTCATTTACCAATTCAATTAAATACAGCGTCTTTATTCCACTCCATTGCAAATAATAATAAATTAAATAATTAATGCCCCATTTGACAGTTCTTCACTCAAACTCAAAACTTTCAAAAGTCAAAAACATGACCCCCGTCCCCCGTAGATGAACGCGGGGAATGTTTTCCATCGGTGACAGAAAATATGTTTCTGTGTTTTTAAACAAAATACATTTTGGGCACGAACATTTTTCTGTTCGAAAAACATGTTAGATGTTTAAAAACATCGAAAACACGGCGCAGCGGACGTGGCTTTACGTGCAGATCCCTTGCTAGCGTAGATATTTTTAAGTTTATCCCAAAGTTCTTTAGCAGTCCCGCAGTTTTTATTTGTTTAAGTTCTCACGGGGCAATAATGAGAATAAGTTCTGATCTCGCCAGTCTGTCACTCTCTTTTTCCGCGTTAGTTGCAGCATTCGTCTCAACATACCTGCACTACTTGTTCTTCACAAGTTGTATGACTCATGTGTCATGTGCCATAGTTTTCTCTCGTAAGAGCTTCTATTTTAGTACCTACTCGTCATTTTTAAGAATCGTTTCGCTGTGCCATTTTAAGTTTGTGGATCACGTAAATAATGTTTTGTACTACTTAGTTGTCTACAATAATAAACAAAGCTGAAGCTATTTTTCTGTTTTAATATGTATATGGTTTAGCCCATTAGGTTTTCATATACATTTTGGCATAAGTTTTCTTATTTTTTTTAGGAACATAAAAAATAATTGCTTGGCATCCATCCATTAAGTTAATACGACGGTTATGCGTATTTCACAGAAACCATTGGTCTCGACGCGACACCCGTGTCTTACAGCGCTACCATGTCCGCTTAGCGGTCTCTTAGAGGCGTGCGTCTGTGCGAATGCGTCGTTTTGAACATTTGTTCTTAATTTCTTTACTGGCTTTTATATTTGTACTGTGTTAATGTTCCGCTAAATATGCCGTGAGATGCGATTTGGAGTGCGTTAGGCAATAGGCCAGCTGACCCCATGTTCAATTTCCAGTTTGTAAGTCAAAAATATTTTTATAAATTTTTACTATTCTCGACTTACACTTAGCAGTTTTCTATTATTAAGTTATTGACACTCACGGTCACACTCCTAGGGAATTTCGCATGGCAACACCAACAATAATGCCAAGAATGAATCTTAATAATTATTAGACATTTAATTGATTGATTATTGAATGAAATAGGTACTATGAATTCTGAATCATCGACAGTCTCCATGGAAGCCATAACCTACAAAGATTGAATTGAATTAATTCTGAATTAATTATCGGTGGTGGGTGACCTTGCTGGTTGTTTTAATACGTCCTTTGTAATTTCGTCAAACTTCAATAACGCATCTCGTCATTTCAGTGCCTTTTTAGCATCGAAATATAATGAGTAAGAAAAACGACTGACTAATAAGCTCCAAAACGTCAATCTTATGGTTCGAGTGGTTTCGATAATCAACTAAATTTATATTAATTTAATTAAGATTTGAAATAATTTATGTCGGATATTGATATACTTAATATAACGTTTGAGAAGACAGTAATTTCAGTAAGGTTTTGTACCGTTTGAAAGACAAAAATCTGCAAATTGGTTACAAGCTCTCTGACACAAGAATTTTATTTGACATTTTTTATCCATATGGGTTATTTGAACGGTCCAATTATTTCAACACTTGAAGTGGATGGTTTAATACAAAAATAACACAGTAATTGAATAGTGGACAGGGGAATAGATGGGTTGCACCCCATCCTTCCATTCATGCCTTGCCTGCATTTTATCGCAGCCCATCGTCAGTATTCTGTCTGGAGCAACATTGTGTGCCATTTTAGTGTGTCTGGTACTAGGCGCTGTGTCGTTCCACAGGCCAGTCTCTATCAGCCTTCGCAGTGAATTGATCGCCTCATACTGTATGGCGATATAAAGTGGTGGGAGGTTTAAGAGTAAGACCTCCATTGCCACCGTCGGCGTCGTTCTGATTGTCCCTGTTATAGCCAAGCAGGCCACCCTCTACACCTTAGTTAGAAAGTCCTTTTAGGTCCTTAGTTTAGGTACAACTGCACGTCCATTTCGACTTTGGAGTAAACAATGTATTGATTGTCATAACATTTCACTTTTCTTTTGACAGCTGTCATCCCAGTACAATTTGTCAAGTAATGGACCGCTCCTTTACCAATTAAATAAATACTGCGTCTTTTCTTTATTCCGCTCCGATTTGCATCTGTGTTGCACACATTCACAGTTCAACTTAGCATTTTTGCAGCATTATTTAAATCCGACAATCTTTAAGATCGAATTATTGTCAAAAAGTCGACTGATAGACGGTTTAGCACTAAGTATTAGCTGCACCCCCTTTGGCACTAAATCAGTGGGGCCGATTTTTAGCGTCAGTTACTCTTCCATACTTATTAATAACAAACTCTGACAAGCGGTGAAATTTGAATTTACGGGCGTAAGGTAACATTGCCTTATAAAATCGAATAACTTTTACTTCTTTTTTTTATGAGATTCTGGTAGACCAATACAATTTTAAATTTCGCGGTAATTTTCAGTATAGCTCATGCAATTCACGATGGCGAGTGGGCTTTATTAGTGGTTGAACGTGTACATGCACATTGCGGTAGTGTGCTTGTCTGACGGAGCGATCAGTCGCGAGCGCGCCGCGCCGTCGCTCGAGTTACTTGTGCATATTGTTTCCACGACGCTTACTGCCACGAACTACCGTCAGCATGTCCAATATCCGGAAAAAACGCAAAGTTATTCATAGCGAGGTATAACGTATTTTTATTTTGAAGTATCCTAAAATAAAAATAGTAAATTTATTTAGAACTGTGCGTCTATCCGTGTTTATTGCTTGACAAAACGGTAATAAAACATTCGACACTTTCTGACAAGTACATACATATAAGTGTGAGAGTGACGGATGTTTGATCCACGTTTAGTCACCCAAGAAACACGGCAATAATAAGCCCTCTAAAATTAAGACAAACCTACAGATAGGTTTTAATTTTAAGTAACATAAAATTGTAGGTACGTAATTTTAAGACAGAAAATATAAGCGTTATATCACCTCGGAAGTAAACTCAGTCAAACAAAACAAAAAAAGAATTTTTGTAATCGGACCATAATTGATGGAGAAATCAAATCGGTCAAACTGAGAACCTCCTTTTTTGAAGTCGGTTTAAAATACTTAATTGCATTATTTCTTATCATTATTTGCTAGAGGGTTTGCGACAGTATAATAACTATAATGTAATATACTTCTCTTACTCCAATACTTCTCTTTATTTTGTATGCTTACCACACCCGCTCTCGCTGTCACGCACACTTTGACACGTATACAGATATGTGTTTACCACAAGTAAAGCCCACTCGCCATCATAAATTGCATGAGCTATATCACGTTAGATGCCCAGGGGCCAGACTCTATCTGTAAGTTTAGTATAGTATACAGGTTATTAATCTGTGATCTGTTTGTGCGTCATGGAACTGATAGATCAGACCTTATAATCTGTGGGGTGCATCAGGGTCTGTGATCAGGGTGAGACCAAAGATCTTTCATACTACTAGATCGTGCACCGAAATAAATTGTTTAGCTGTTATGAGATCTGTCTTTATACACTTAGGGTAGCTATTTCCTTATAAGTGGTAGCTAGATAAAAGCCGGTCCTGGCGAGAGGGCTCCCGCTGGTAGTGTGTCCTTGTCTGACGGCTTGCTAGCTCGATTAATCATTGGGTTTGGTAGAAACGGTAGAAAATTTTATATTTTTCTTTTTTATGATTTACCAAAATGAATGATTCATAAACTTTGAAACGTATTTAAATATTATACAGTTCCTTTAATTAATAATCAATTCGTTGTATTTTAATAATAATTTATTAATACTGAGTAAGAGTAGTACTCAAATGTTTGGGCCTGGTAATACTAAATATAAGATGGCGGTTTGCTCATTGAGTAATTTGAACTTGTTTTGTTGAGTTTTGTGGATAAGTTCTAGAATATGGTGAATTCTTGTTGTGTGACAGGGTGCAACAATGAATCATATATCCTGGTAGCCGCTTTTCTTTCCACCGGTAAGTAAATCAAATCATTTAATGTAAAAAAATACACAAAAACAACAATCGTATTCTTTAGGATAACCATGAATTTTGTTGATCAAAGCTTTTTTACAATCTCGTTGTAGTAGGTAGAGTCTGGCAAACGAAAGCTGCCACAAAAAAGGGCGGCAATTCAAAAATTAGCAGCTGGATAAGCTGGATTAGGCGATACTAAACGTAGTTGATATTATTTTATTCGTCAGAAATGTTAAATGATTGTTTCTATCTATCAACTCCGTTTGTTTAGTGTACAGACATTGATATCTGCTGCAGATATTTTGAATTGCCGCCCGTTCTTGTGGACAGCTTTCGTTTGCCAGACTCTAGGTAGATACCGACTGTTTTATCAATTGGGGATGTACCGGTCACCGATCGTGTTGATGTTGTCGTGTCGTTAGCATCAATATATCAGGATACTTAGACAATCGTTTTTACAAGCAATTTATCCCGTGTTCTGTTTGGCCATGGTCACCTCATTAGAAAGGGACACACTACCAACGGAAGCCCTCTCGCTCGGACCGGTTTTTGCGCCGTAGTACACAGTCTAGTAGTATGAAAGGTCTTTGGGTGAGACATACCTTAATAATCTGTGGGTGAGACCACAAATCTCAGTCTCAACTGAGATTTGTGACTTATTTGGTTGTGATTACCAAATACTTAACTTTAAATAAAGTGGAACTGTAGCCTTAATCGTGTGTCGTACAGGTACTATATTATAAATTAACTATTTTTTGGTTATTTGCACTATGACGCCTTACATTTTATAATTTTTACCTATAGTTAATCGGGTTACCTGTTAGTTGTTACCTACAGTGAATTTGTGTTTCTGTTCTGTCACCCATGTGGCATCTATTGATCAGTTGGAACATACGAGTTTTCGGTATACATTGTGTTTAAATATGTGATTCGATCTTCTCTAACTAAATATCGGCTTTTGTAGCTAACGAAAGACTAGGACTACAAATCATAAGGTACTTATATAAAACTACTTAAGGTCTGATGAAGACGTTTATGTTAAATAATTGGTCTTTATCAAAACCATGATAGTTGGGCGAAGACATGTCATAAACTATTATTTTCGTGGCTGAAGACTTATTTTCGTCGGACGTAAAAAAGATGGTTCCGAAATAAATTAAATACCAGCAGCTATTATACAAATACCTGCTGACGTTTAATCAGGTAGGTATTTTTGTTAGTAATAGTTCTAATTATCAGCAGCTCACAAGTTGAGAAGCCCCGAGAGAATAATAAATTTTGCAAATTTGTAAACAGGGTCTCAATTGTCTCAATCTTTGAAAAAGGTATTAAATACTTTTAACAAATTGGTCTGTTTTAAAGTTAAAAGATTTCATCTATGAGGTTAATGTAACATGGTCAATGTGATCATTGTCACCAACGTTAGAATGGTGTGATAAAAATAATAAAGAAGCTTTGGTCTGCCATCACTACTTAATTCATTTAGTGTATGAAACGCTACAACTTATAAATGAAAGCCTTTTTTACCTCACATTTTTTGATGAAGTTGATCAATTAAATGGTTCCTAAAACATATTATTTTTTTTGTTCAAAACCGGCATTTACATTTCTTAACTTTTCTATCACCATGATTTTTTACAAATAATTTTTTTCTCGTAATCAGCTCCTAAGATTTTATTGCCCACTTTTTATGTATTGACCGAGACATGTAACATTTTTTTTTTCATTAATATACACTGATGATTTTTTCATACTTTCCATGCTCTGTCCTTTCATTTTAGAAGTCAATCAAATTCACAATAGAAAAACCACATCAACACCACAAAAAAAAAATGGATTTAGGCGCAATATTCCCTATTATACAACTGATTTTGTATCTAAAACTGGCTTAAAAACGGTCAAAATGCTTATATGATAATTTCAATATATTCCATACTAAAGTGAAGATTGATTCTTGTTTAGACAGGTATTAGGGCTTTTGTCAGTTTTAAAGGACACATCAATTAAATGCTCACCCTTCTAATATTAAAGAACTGTCGCATAGATTGAGTACCAAGTGATATTTATTAGTTTATGATTTTCCCACTTATGCATTAAGAACGACTATCCATGAGATGAACAAAAAACAATTTTATCACTTGAAAGACTACATAATCTATAGTTTAAAAAAAAAACCAAAATGTAGGATTTGTTAGATGTTAGGCCAATACTCTCTTGGTCCAAATTGCGTTTGACCGATCGTCTACTACGCAGCTAGTCCATGATATGATTGATCTATACGCTGTTCGCCCATTTCGCGATTGGTCCAAAATGTTGTTAATCCGATACGCTGCCATTAGACTGTAATTATTAATCGTCTAAATAAGAGTGATTCTCTCACGTTTCAACCACCCATCAGTCCTTAATACAATATGCCAATAACTTGTATGAAAAATTGAAAAACAATCTAACCTACCTATGAAAAATGAATTTTTGTTTTTTTTGAAATTGTTTTCTGTGTAAGGTGTGCAAAGAGGATTTTTATTATTTTGTATTGTATTGAAGGTAATTGCAATAAAAAAATATCGTCACTGGGTTTATGACATAGGCAAAGAAAGGATTTTGAAAGATTTATCATAAACATATAAAGTTCTTAAGAAAAAACGCATGAATAAAACACCAAATAAAGTTATCGAATGTATTACCAAAACTTAAACAGCTTAACCACTAAGCAAAGAAAAAATGATCCTTCAAATAAACTAAACCTAAACGACTAGTTCACCTAGAAATCCGTCATTTATGGACCGATTCGTTTGAGTATAATTTTTTATTTTTTATTTTAATAACTTTTTGAAGAAATTCTATGGCCTTGTTTGCACACTTTCTTAGCAATTTTAGTTTTTTCCGTAACAATTCATTGAATTTCAAATCTTGCAGTCGTTTCTTTCGACTCTTAGGCCTGTATTAATAAACTGATCTCAACTCTAATGCTCGTCTCGAGATGCGTCAAAAATGACAGCGTTGTATGGTTTGACGTTTACTTTGACGTATCTTGCGACGGGACTCACAGTCAAGATGAGTTTATTAATACGGCCGTTAGGCATTTTGCTTCTGATCAATATATCGAAGTGTCGCCCTTCTTTCTTAAGTATGTCGACCAGCAAGAGTAAATTTGGCTTGACAGGAATTTTCTTGTTTATTCGACTGTGCCACCCTTCAACCGCTTTCGTTGTTCGATGATTCTCATCGGCTACGCTTAGCATTGCAAAAAAAGGGAGCCACTGCTTTTCAAAATATGTAGTTACTAAACTCTTCGAATGCTGCGGAGTCCTGGCATATTTGACCAACCCAAGCGTCCGTTATAATAAGCCAACATCAAAATTAAAACCTATTTTTCATTTATTATTATTAATATTTTTACTGTTTAGGTTATCATTAACCGAAAACGTACTACTGAACTCTAGAGAAGGTGACACTTTACAAAATTAACCATAATACCTATTAATTGACCATAATACTACTACTACTAATGGTAAAATAACCGTTTCATCATGTCAGTCGAAAGACGTCCACTGCTGGACATAGGCCCCAACCGTTAATAACCGTTTAGTTTAAAGTTAATCTGCGTAATGGCAATACAAACACAAGGATAAGTGGCAGTAAACATAAAATTATGGCGACCTTTACTCAATTTAGTTGAACCATAAATATAATATTGGCACTAATACTAAAATGTCTCTTTGATTAAAATATATTCTGTGTTATGGTTATACACACTAAAGGTTAAATGACACTTAACAAAAAATTACGATAATCTTTTCTAAATTTTTAGTCTTTCCATAAATGGAATACCGTCACTAATTCTAAAGTGACTCTCTTGATAATTTTTTATCATTCATAATAGCCGATAAACTCGGGTAAAGGTGACAAGGTGGAATTATAAAAATAATACTGTCATTAAAACTAAAGTGACGCTATTACTACAAAGAATGATGGGCAAATTGGCCCATATAACCAATACAAATCTCATGTATACCTCGTGAAAGCTAGTTACATAAGCTTCATTTCCTAATACGGGGATAAACTACAAAAACCCCGGAGAAGAGAGTTATCAGCCTTCAAATATTCGCAAACACAACGTTTATTTTTTATTTTTTTATACTACACTAGCTGTACCCAGCATACGTCGCAATGCTATTACTCGTAACTCACTTGACTTGACCGATTTTACTATTTACAACAATTACAGCAAACTGTGGGATCAATAAGCTTACATAAGTTATAATTATATTGATGATTGGGCTGGGTTCCATACATTTTTGCCCATCATTCTTTTGATTACCTACTATAAGTTACAAAAATGCTTAAGCAACAGTGTCATTTTTTGTAAAGAAACATTATTCCAATAAAAAAGATCACACTTAACTAAAAATTTTGAGACGTAGAGTTATTAAACCAAAACAGACAAGTTTTTTCGTGGAGACATCTCTATTTCCGTCGATTTGCGCGTCGCAAATGAAGACATGCCACTATTCTGATGCGTTAGGTTAGGGTGTCATCCCCCCTTAACGACAAAACGACACTAGCTACACCAGACGCTTGTAATGGAGTTAGAGTAACAGTGTCTTTGTGTTTCATTGTTTACTATAAGCCCGACTAGATGGCACTGTTAGTCTAAAAAGTGCGTTTTTCGTATAGTGACGTTATGATTCTCAAGATGCGATAGGTTAACAGCGAATTTAATATGAGCCTACATTTTACCGAGGGAAGTCGGGTTTGCATCTAGTTAAATATAATTTACTCCTTTTCAACATGTCTAATTCACCAACGAAATTAATACAAACTTTAAACAAAATAAAACACTTCTTCAACCGACTTCCAAAAAAGAGGAGGTTCTTATGTTTGACAATTAAGTCAACATAAATTATATAGATGCAACTAAAATTAATATTTATCCGACGACTGACGAAACACGAAGTTTGCCGGGAGAAATTAAGATAAAAGAAGCATTGTAATATAATTTTAAATATAATTATTTATGTTTTAGGTTGAGTAATAATAAAATATGCAAAACCAATACAAAATAAGTTTTAACAGTAAAATTTCTTAAATCCTTCAATTTCACTATTCGTGCTCAATATAGCTGTCACTAAGTATCAGCCGTATTTATCACTAGTCTATCAGTGTAATCGTCAACGCATTTCTTATATTGTATACCTATAATCGCATTTCATCCTCATGTTTTTTAATGTGTCGGCTAGTAGTAGATAATTTCGCGGTAGATAATTTCGCGTTATTAGCCTCGTAACGGTTTCCCTTTTGATTTCCTATAGATGCCATAGTACAACTTTAAGTGATTTAAAATTTGGGGATTTACCACCTCCTGTTTTGTTTTTTCAAGTCAAATTAAAAGTTTAGAAATCTGAGTTTTCCCTTCCGCCGAGTTTGACATCGCACGGTGTAAAACAAATGTATCAAAACCTGTAGTGCTGCTTTCTTAAAAATTACCTGTTTAGTGTAGATTCTAAAATGATATCACAATTTAGATTATAGGTACATTTAATACCGATGTAATTATTAAGTTTGTCCAAGAAATACTTAAAATTTAAAGTTTAAGAATCTGGGTTTTTCTTCCCGCAAGTTTGACATAGCACAGTGTAAAAAAATGTATCATAACCTGTAGTGCCGCTTTCATAAAAAAAAACAAATTTAATCATATTTCTTTCACCGCTATCGAAACTGTTTTTTTTTAATAACTGTGGCTGTGGCATCGATAATGGTGAAGCAGGATACCGTATTTCCGAAATTTTGAAAAGTTGAAATATTTACTTTTCCGTGCGACTTTTACTAAACATGAATTATCATATTTTCAACACGCCTGAGCTGAGCTATCCAGCCCTGTAAGGTAGTCCACTATACACCGGACACCCTGTATAGTTAAGAGCTAGCTACGGAAATAGGTTTGCAATTTATAGAGCAACGAAATCCTTCTAGTTAGTGTGCCATACTATCATTATTAATTAATTCATCCGGGCGCCGGGCAGCTGTTCAGCGGTGGGTGTGACGGTGGTTGGTCAACAAGGGGGTTGTAAAATAAATTGAAGGTGTGTAATTAATAGAGCTGTGTGTTTGGTGTGATATTATAGTTAATTATGTATATAGTATCAAATATAACAATGCTAGTTATTTTATTTGGGGGAAAAGCAGTAGTGGTGAACAGCTGCCAGGCGCCGGAATTAATAAATAAGCATAGTAGGGCACACTAACTAGACGGATTTCGTTGCTCTATAAATTGCAAACTTATTTCCGTAGTTCTCCGTCTAAAACAGGGTATAACGTTTAGATCGGTTATCGTCGTATGTCTTATAGTTTCTGACTTTTCCATACTGACCGATCTAAATGTTACACCCTGTATAGAAATTGCCACTTCGTCTCATGTCATGATTTTGCCCCAATAATTCAGATGTCCGGTAATAAGGGTAATTCTCAATTGAAAACCATCAATCTTTGCAAAGTGATTTATTTATACAATATTCCCCTATTTCAGGGTCATGCCTAAAAGGACAAGCGCTTGAGACTCCAGAACATAAATGCCACTGGTTGATGTATTTGTAAAAACTGGCTGCTAACTGTTAGGTTCTGACAGTTGTTAAACGTGTAAACATGTAAGTAATATTACTTTTTGGTTGTAACTGATATTAAACTGAAAACGTCATTACGAGGGGCATACCGAAATGATCGGGAATTAAAAAAACTACAAGTACATTATACCTAAAATATATATTTTATTGTTCTTCGAAATATTCTCCCTTGCAATCAATGCACTTTTGCATTCTTTCGAACCAGTTATTCAAACAGTAATTCCACTCTGAAATGGACGATTCCAAAATGGCCGATTTATACGCTTCTAGCTTCTACTGCCGCTTCTGGGTCTTGAAATCGCTGACCACGTACCAAATCCATAATTTTTGGGAATGTATAAAAATCGTTAGGGCTCAATTCGGGACTATACGGAGCATGAGACGTTAACTCTCCATTTATTTATTTATTGGTACGAAATCCAACAGTTACAAACACAACATAAGAAACAAGAATAGGAAACGCAAAACCAATTAACCCAAATTTCCTTCGTTCAATTTTTTTTTGTTTACGAGTGGCATGGGGGCTCGCTTTAAGATGATTCGGCGTGTGGCATTACCTCTACGGAGTTCAGCCATCATTTCTGGCAAACAAACCGAGGTGTACCAATCGGCGGTAATCGTTCTGTGATCCTGTAACGGAATTGTGGCCACCTGTCCTTCTTTGGTAACAAACGAAGCGACTATTTTCTTCATTACGCTACGGGAACGCACCATTTTATTTGGCTTTACCTCGCAGACCCAAACTGCCGACTGATGTTTTCTTTCAGGTTCTTAAGAATAAATCCATGATTCGTCACCTGAGACGATGTTATAAACCGCTTTTGACTTCCCTACATTGAAGCGTTTCAGAGTAGACCGACACCACTCAACACGAGCCGCCTTCTGCTTTTCAGGCAAATTATGATGTACCCAGCGGGAAATTAACTTTCTGACGCCCAACTCTTTATGCAACATATTTTGAAGACCACATTGTAATACCATGGTTATGCAAATAAATGAATATGAATTGCAGTCATTCCAATCCCTAAGTAAGTCCAAATCTGCTCGTATGTCACAGGTCGATCATCTTGAAGATTTTTTGCACAGCCGTCACGATTTCAGACGTTACTGCTGTTTTTGGTCGACCACTAGAAGGTACGGTACTGAAAGAGTTACGACCTCGTCGAAACTCCGAATACCAGCGATAACTAGTCGTTTGGCTTGGTCCTTCCACATTATATATGGAAATAAGCTCACCAAGACATCCATCTTGAGATAACCCTCGACAAAAGTTGTGATAAATTATGGCACGGAAATTTTCACGCGTGAGTTCCATTTGGTCTATCGACCTGTCAAATTGAAACAGGCATAACGAAAAGAATCCTATGTGTTAATCCGGGGTATAACTTATCTCCATTCCAAATTTCATCCAATTACGTCCAGCCGTTATATTGAAGCGTGAAGGTGTAACAAACTAACACACACACACACACACACACAAACTTTCACATTTATTTATATACTAGCTGTCCGCGCCCGGCGCTGCCCGGGTGTATTTTTTTCATACAAACCTTATGATATACTTTACATGCTATTCTCAGACCTACTAAATATACACACAAAATTTTATAAGAATCTAACAAGCAGTTTCAGAGGCGTTTTGTTACAAATACTATGGCACAAGAATTTTTAATATTAGTGATATTACGCGAGGTCCATTTTTGTACATGGCATCAGATCTACATTCACAGTCTCATGGTACAGTTCGAAGGTCCGGTTTTGATAAATTATGTGATTGGAGTCGTCTCATGCTGGAGAGTTTCATAAACCCTTCGTTTTTTTTAAATGATATAATTCTGAAAAAATAATATTACTAGCGTACCTCCGCCTAAGCGACACGGTATCCC
The DNA here is from genome assembly GCA_923062465.1 of Acleris sparsana. NCBI lineage: Eukaryota > Metazoa > Arthropoda > Insecta > Lepidoptera > Tortricidae > Acleris > Acleris sparsana. Next base: position 68,151,801 of record OV281285.1, on the reverse strand, counting down.
CTTGAAAAGGGTATACCAATTTAAATATCTGGGGCGCTGGCTTACCAAGGGCCTCAAAGACGATGACGATACGGAGAGGGAGCGAAGGGCGCTGTCAGTGAGAGAGAGTGAGATAGAGTGAGCCCGCAGGTTCACTCGTTTATAATATTAGTTGGATAGTGGAATTATCAAAAAGAAGGCCCTTTGCCCAGCAGTGGGAAATGATTGTTAATTAGCATAATATGGTGTTATTATGCTAAATAATAATGATAATGATAACGTAATCTGTCTTGATTAAAATATAAAAATACTAAACGGGCTTCAAAATCCTATAAAAATATTGGAGAATAACCTTGTTCCATACATTATTTCTTAATTTAAATTTCGCCGGCCTCTACTTTCTGTAGGAATACATAGTGTTTTTAAAAATCAGTCACTTTAGTTCATAAACATAAAATATGACCATGGTTTGTAAAATGTTGGTTAGTATATTTTAGTTTTTTTCTTTTTGTAGAAAAGTAATATGTCGTCCCGTAATCTGCGCAAGGTATCTGGAAATAACAGCCTACCAGTGGCCGATGACGATTCTGATGATGATTACCAGCCACTGTATGCAAAACAACCGGCCTCCAAGTTTACCTACGAAGGTGTAAGTAGTTATTACTGAATATGTATAAGGAGAGATTCGCTGCGGATTCGCCGGCCAAGTGCGAGATGAACTCGCATGGAGAGGGTTCCGTACATAGGTTTAAAAAAAAAAAAAATTCTTATATTTTCCTCTAATCTACAAGCAATGAACTATATTGTGTATATTTTCCAAACTTTTAGGCCCAGTAGTTTCGGAAATTAATTTTCGTCTTCTTTTATGAATAAAATCAGTTTAGGTTATTATTGTACAATAATAATACAATATTTTTGAGATCCTTATAACGAGCCCTTTCATTTGATGTATGACACAGTAAGGTTTGCAAAACATTATTTTCTATTTTGTTTTTTTGCTACAAAAATGATCTTATTTTAAAAAAAAACTTTGCACATCCGTGTTTGGGTCATCAATTAACATACGAGAATGTGTAACAAATTTCAACTCAATCGGTCCAGTAGTTTTGGAGCAAATTAGCTGTGACAGACGGACGGACAGACAGACGCACGAGTGCTCCTATAAGGGTTACGTTTATTCATTTTTTGTACGGAACCCTAAAAACCAATTCATTATGAAATCAACCGTTTAATACATATTTATTTTATAAATCGTTAAAATATGATTTTAAGATTATCATGTGTCGGTAAGTTTCTTATTTAACTTTTTTTTCGTACTTTTTGCCGTACATCCTACATTAAACGTGCGACAGTGTCGTTTGTCACTTTCTTGCAGTCTGAATTCCACTTGGTGAGGAAATCTTTTCGGTCTCGTGCAGACTCTGGTCTTAAAACTGCCTTGACCAGAGCCTAGTACCGTTCTATGGGCGGACAATGTGGGACATTTGGTGTGTTAGGTTAGGTTCTTCAGGCACGATTTGTATGGCATTACGTTCAAGGCATTTGACCTGGTTCTTAGGCTGCGGCTCCACTGAGGCGGAGCGATGTTGTGCCAGTATTAACCTATAGAGCACGCATAAGGTCACGTCAAGTGCGCCTTGCCCACGATAGTTTAGATTGTATTGATTAATATTGGTACAGCTCCGCTTCACTCCGCTCATCTCCGCCTCAGTGTAGCCGCAGCCTTAGCTTAGTGGGCTGTCGCCAGATCTGGCCAAAATCATGTTGAAGTATCGTGCTTTTGAACAAAAGGTACCAGCTGTTTCCTTAAGCACAGTGTTAATATAGATTTCCTTATTGATTTTGGCAGTCATTACGAAAGCTCGGCTGCGATCACCGCATTGAAATTCCCTGCCACACATTTTTTTCAATTTAGTTCAAGCCAAACTTTTGGCAAGCTCCAGTAGTACTAGTACAGGGTGGCCAACTTGGAGGTATACATCTTTTTTTTGCCGCCATTTTGTTTTGGCGGTAAATATGACAGTTGTTGCATGAAAATTACTTTGTGTAGATACGGCAAATTTGTTATGGATCGTTTTACGACGGAACAACGTGTTTTAATTATTAAAACGTTTTACTCAACCCAATCATGTATTGCGGAAACTCTAAGAAAATTGCGGCCAATTTTTGGTAGAAATCACTTACCTTCGCGGCTAACAATAGCTCGTTTAGTGAATAAATTTGAGCAGTATGGCATCGTAACAGATAAAGCAGTTCCTCATCGTGTCAGAAGGGCTCGTACTGAGCAGAATATCCAAATTGTTCGTCAAAGTGTAGCCGAAGAACCCACATTGTCTACCAGGCGACGTTCTCAACAACTCGGACTTAAGAGGACTTCTCTACAGACAATTTTGAAGAAAGACCTTGGTTTGTTTCCGTATAAGGTACAGATAACTCAAGAACTTCAGCCTCGAGACCATGAACGCCGTCGTGATTACTGTAGTGTTATGCTAACCAAGCTGGAAAGAGACCCAGATTTTCATAAAAAAATAATTATGACTGACGAAGCTCATTTCGACCTCAGCGGGTTTGTTAATAAACAAAATTCTCGCTATTGGGGAGAAGAACAACCTTCTTTGATCCACGAACGACCTCTGCATCCTCGTCGAGTAACAGTTTGGTGTGGAATTTGGTCAGGAGGGGTAGTTGGGCCTTATTTCTTTGAAGATGCTATGGGTGATGCTGTTACAGTGAATGGAGATCGGTACCGTGAGATGATAATCCATTTTTTCTCGAATCAAGTGAGTCAATTGGGCTTGGGAAACATGTGGTTTCAACAAGACGGGGCCACGTGTCACACGTCACACGGCACGAGCCACAATAGAAACATTAAAAAGAAGGTTTCCCGGTCGATTAATTTCGAGAAACGGTGACATTGATTGGCCCCCAAGATCGCCTGATTTAACAGCTCCTGACTTTTTTCTGTGGGGCTATCTAAAGGGACGTGTCTATGCTAACAGGCCAATGAACCTTCAGCAATTAAAACAAAATATTCGAGACACAGTCACTGAGATAACGCAGGAAATGTGTGAAAATGTGATGAAAAACGCAATGAAAAGGGTTCACATCTGCCATGCTGCTAGAGGTGGACATTTGTCTGACATTATTTTCCATGTTTAACTGCCGGCTCTAAATACTATACTTAACAAGGAATAGTTAATATTTTTTATATTTCATAGAATAAAATTACAAAACTAAAGTGTATACCTGTTATTTGGCCACCCTGTAGTAGTCGTTTCTGAATCGGGAGAAACCTCTCCTTCAGCTATCGTGTAATACTGATCACCTGGTAGTTTTGTTTGTAGAAAGGGTTGATTTTGGCGAATCCGCAGCGAATCAGTCCTTATGTAACACCATTCTCAGCGAAACCAATCTAATAAACGTCTATGTAATCCATTAGGTCCCATTTAATTTATATGTTGAAGTAGATTTAATAATTTCATGGTTGCAGTAAAAACATTTGTAGAACCACTGACCTAGATGTACAGAAATATTGAATTTAGATGACTTGATCTATTATAATTTATTTATTTAATTCTTTCGCATTGCAAATTGATAATTGTACTAGTACTGATATTTTATCAGCAGCAGTAAAATATGATAATCCTTTATGCCCAGCTCCTTTTTCTTCTGTGCATGATAGTATTTAATTATAATTATAATTAGGCCCAACGCCGATGGGACAGCACAGTTCAGCAATGCGAGGGATTCTTGGTAAAAGTCTAAACGCCAAGCACCTAGTTATTCGTTACGACAGTGACTACCTACCTATAAAGTAATTCAATTTGTGTTGGGCCGAACGCATTGCTTCGTATTGTGTTGTGTACCATGTTATCATCGTTGTGAACTCGTTGGCATTATAAGAGGTTAAGTACCTATGGCTCTGCTAGAACTGCGACTTTCGATAAGGAACGCACGAACTTGTAGTCAAGTTATGAAAGTTAATAGGTCTGACTACGAGGGGCGTTCAATAAAAAGTGAGAATGAGTATATTATAAATAATTTCTATTAAATGACATTTATTTTTCTACATAGTCACCTTCTAGCATAATACACTCAGTATATCTTTTTTCTAAACTTAAAATTCCATTTTTAAAAATGGTCTCAATGTCTCATCTTAGTACTTAAAAATCTTGTACTGCAGCGACTACCGCGTCGTCGTGCAAAAATACTGTGATATTGTAAACTATTTATAATTATTATGTAATGATGTAAACCTTTTTCCTGAAAAAAATATACCTTGCCGAGTTTCTTACGCCGGTTCTTCTCGGGGCAAAGGTTTTATTTTTCGAACCGGTGGTAATGCTTTTTGACATTCATAGGTGCATTATATTATGCCTAAATTGAAGAATAAAGAACTATGACTTTGACTTTTGTTGTCTTCAAATTTCTGGCCTCTCAGGTATTTTTTTAATCTCGGAAATAGGTAGAAATCACTGGGGGTGAGATCTGGTGAATACGGAGGATGCTTAAGAATATCGAACCCAGCATCACGAATTGCAGCCATTGCAACTTGTGTGCCGGGGCATTGTCCTGGTTGAACAGCACAACTTTTGAGAGTTTACCTCGCCGTTTTTCGCGGATCTCATATATAGTGCCCGTAATAGTGGCTCCATGCTCGAGATACTCAATCATTACTATCCCTTTACCATCCCAAAAAAACAGAACCCATGACCTTACCAGCAGATGGGCCCACCTTGAATTACTTCGGAGTTGGAGATGATGGCCTTTTCCATGTCATAGACTGCAGTTTCGTTTCAGGGTCATAATTATGGAGCCATGTTTCGTCCATTGATATAAATCGTGCAGAAAAGTTCCCGGTCTTGTTTGCAGGTCCAAACCTTCTTGACAAATCTCGACTCTAGTTTGTTTTTGCGTGTCAGTAAGTATTCTTGGTACCCAACGCGCTGATACCTTTTTCATACCCAAGCGTCCATGTAAAATATTATGCACGCTCCCCGTTGAAATCTTTACATTTTCAGCAATAAAACGAACGATGACACGACGTTCCGCCAAAACTAAGTTTTCGACCTTTTTCACAATTTCCTCAGTTACTGCTGTAGTAGGGCGCCCGGAGCGGGGATCGTCCATGTTCGATGATCTTCCACGTCTAAATTCGGCGCACCAACATGCGAATGTCGAATACGGAGGAGCATTAGACCCTAAAGTGTGCCGCAAATCTAAATTGACTTGGTCCGTAGAAAAAAAATTCAAACATAAGTATTTAATAACGGCGCGCCGTTCAATTTTCTCCATTTTCGCTAACGTACTCAATAGCAATGCAAAGATATTACCTTTTTTTTTAAACAAAAGACAATTTGTTTTTTTTTTCATAGCAATCAGTTAGATAGATTAGCTTTACCGGCCAGTATTTAATTTCCTAATATTGAAAGAGTTTGCATCTCATTCTCACTTTTTATTGAACGCCCCTCGTATTGCTATTATTTGATTCGGTTTTTTTAAGGATCAATACTGGCAATAAAAATTGCATAAGTTGCCTGGTCTTACTATTAACTTTTAAGTTAAAAAAAAACAGAAAAATGGTGCTTGTTGCTCTAGACCTGAAGTTAAGGTGGGATATCACCTTCTGCAATTTTTATAGCCAGTCTATTTCATACTTTATGATTGACTGAGTTCGCGCACAAAGTGTTATCCAAAATAACACGTCTCTTATTTATGTGTCGTAGTATAAGATCATGGTCGATGTAAAGATTGGCTTCTATTTAATATATTCAGCGAGTATCTTGCAGCGTCTAAGGGAGCAATACATGCAATTATGTAATTTCGGCTAACCATGCATGTTATGTGGGTCAGGCCGTAGTTTTTGCCACATTAAGTATAATCTAACTGTCCGCTACTTTTTTGTTGGCACTCATACGTATATATATTTATCAACCACATCAGCATTGCGGCGTCGGGAAGTGACGACCCCACCGCCCATTGTGTGGTAACTACTCACGGCGCAGTCAGTCAACCGACGAACGGCGGTCAAACCGTTCCGAGATGGGCGGAAGCCAAATGCCAGACACAGGACGGGCTGCAGCGTCCTGTGATATACTTCCGTCCCACTGCGATCCCCAACACGCTCGCCAAGCGTGGGGATTATGGCACTAACCCCCCCTTATGGTGTACACCAAAAAACCACGGCCCCTAGTCCCCGGCGGCTCCGCTAGCCCGGCCCAAGGTAGCGGGTTCGGTAACGGCGGAGCAGGGGGTGCTAAGAATCTCCAGCAGAGATCTGGCTACCACCACCAAACGAATCTGGCCCTGGTGACACACAACTGCCGCACGCTCAGGACTGACGAGAAGATCCTAGAACTGGAAGAATGTTTGGACAAGTTACGATGGGATATCTTAGGGTTATCTGAAGTCCGAAGACAGGGAGAGGACTCGATGATCCTGAAGTCCGGTAACTTGTTCTACTACCGGGAAGGTAACGCCCTGTCACAGGGTGGTGTCGGGTTTATCGTCCGTAAGTCGCTCGTCAACAACGTGGAGTCGATCGGGAGTGTGTCGACAAGGGTGGCGTACATGATACTCAGAATTACCAAACGGTATTCGCTGAAGGTCATCCAGGTTTACGCCCCGACTTCGACACATTCTGACGATGAGGTGGAGGCAATGTACGAGGACATCTCGAAAAGCCAACCAGACCTCTAAAACGCACTACACGGTGGTGATGGGAGACTTCAACGCGAAGTTGGGCATGAGAGAAGTTAATGAGCTGAGAGTGGGACATTTTGGTGTTGGCAGGCGAAATCCCAGGGGCCAGCGGTTGGCTGAATTCTTGGAGAGGGAAGGACTCTTTATGATGAATTCCTTCTTCAGAAAGAAGCCACATCGCAAATGGACCTGGATTAGCCCGGACGGGTCGACAAAAAATGAGATAGACTTTATCTTGTCTACCAAACGCCACATATTCAATGATGTCTCTGTGATCAATAGGCTAAAGACTGGCAGTGATCACCGAATCGTAAGAGGCACATTGAATATCAACACAAGGCTTGAAAGGTCACGACTGATGAAGTCGGGTTTGTACAGGCTGTCCAAGCTGCTGGGTCGAAGTTCTTTAAGACCCGCAGCCAGAAAAGAACCCAAAAACTCTCAGACCACACTCTTAAGATCATGGACGAACGGAATGAAATGCGGCTGCAGTTTTCAGTGGACATGCAGAAGTACAGAAGGCTTAACAGACAAGTCTAAGTCATTACGGAAATACGGACAGACCTGCGCACCTTTAATACTTCGCGTATTAAAGATGCTATCGAGCGAAACAAGGGCTCTAAGGTGTTCGCTAGGGATTTGTCTGTTGGGCAGACCCTGTTGATGAAACTGAAGACCGAAAATGGCACCGTAATTTCGTCCAAGGCCGAGATTTTGAGTGAGGTTGAGAAGTTCTACGGACAGCTGTACAAATCAACTCGACCCGTTGAAAGTTTGGCTACAGATCCCAGAGCAAAACTCACCCGACATTACACCGAAGACATCCCGGACGTCAGCCTGTACGAGATCAGAATGGCCCTGAAGCAACTGAAGAACAATAAGGCGCCAGGGGACGACGGAGTTACGGCTGAGCTTCTGAGAGCGGGTGGAATGCCGATACTTAAAGTCCTCCAGAAGCTCTTTAACTCTGTTATTCTCGAAGGCGGTGTTCCAGAGGCGTGGACCAGAAGTGTGGTGGTCTTGTTCTTTAAGAAAGGCGATAAAACCTTATTGAAGAACTACAGACCCATCTCACTTCTGAGCTACGCTTATGAGTTGTTTTCAAGGGTCATTACAAATCGACTCTCACGCAGGTTCGACGACTTCCTGCCTCCTGAACAAGCCGGTTTCCGGAAAGGCTTTAGTACCATAGACCACATTCACACGCTGCGCCAGATTATACAGAAGACTGAAGAGTATAATCGGCCCTTATGTCTAGCGTTCGTGGACTATGAGAAGGCCTTCGATTCGGTCGAGACATGGGCAGTGCTCGAGTCACTACAGCGGTGCCACATCGACTATCGATATATCGAAGTGTTGAAGTGTTTGTACAAAAATGCCACTATTTCAGTCCGGCTCCAGAACCAGAGCTCGAAACCGATTCAGTTGCAGAAAGGTGTGAGACAGGGAGATGTCATATCTCCGAAACTGTTCACCGCTGCACTGGAAGATGTCTTCAAGCTTCTGGACTGGGAAGGACTTGGCATCAACATCAACGGCGAGTACATCACTCACCTTCGATTCGCGGACGACATCATAGTCATGGCAGAATCGCAAGAAGACTTGAGTAAGATGCTCGGAGACCTCGATAGAGTTTCCCAACGGGTGGGCCTGAAAATGAACTTGGACAAGACGAAAGTCATGTCCAATGTTCGCGTTTTGCCAATACCGGTTCACGTGTCAACTTGAAGTTGTTGATCAGTACGTATATCTGGGACAAACTGTCCAACTAGGTAAATCCAACTTCAAGAAAGAGGTCGATCGCCGAATCCAACTCGGATGGGCAGCGTTCAGAAAGCTAAAGCGGATCTTCTCGTCCAAAATACCGCAGAGCCTTAAGTCGAAAGTCTTCGACCAGTGTGTGTTGCCAGTGATGACTTATGGATCAGAGACTTCGCCGCTGAATGTGGGCCTCATAAATAAGCTCAGGGTCACTCAGCGTGCAATGGAAAGAGCTATGCTCAGAGTTTCTTTGCGCGATATAAAACCGTACCGTATACGGTCTGGCGTATACCGTATTACGGTAATACGCCAGAGAACCAAGGTCACCGACATAGCTCAGAGAGTTAGCATGCTGAAGTGGCAATGGGCAGGCCACATAGCTCGGAGAACTGATAACCGTTGGGGAAGAAAAGTTCTCGAGTGGCGGCCCCGCACCGGTGGACGGAGTGTTGGACGGCCTCCCACCCGGTGGTCTGACGACCTGGTTAGGATCGCGGGGAGCCGCTGTATGCAAGCGGCTCAAGACCGTGACTTGTGGCGCTCTTTGGGGGAGGCCTTTGTCCAGCAGTGGACGCCCCCGGGCTGATGATGATGATGATGAACCACATCATTGTATTTCTTAAGAAATAGTGAACCGCGGCCACTGAAGATATTTAAATAAATTCTTAAAGTTGGAGAGTTACAGATATACAAAAAAAAGTGACGAAATTTTCATGAGAAACGCGAATCTGCTTCGGTAAGGGTACACTTTACGCCAAAGAAAAATTAAAAAAAAACTTTTTGGTAATAAATATCATTTAACGTTATGAAATAATAGTAACCTAGCTGACTTTTAAATATCCTTTCGTGTTTCCTAAGAAAAAAAGCATTAAATTTTATACATTGAAATAAAAGCGAACAAAGCCATTTCATTGCGCTTTTTTTAATGCGCCGGTTTCATCTGCCCATTTTAAGGAGTTAAACATTAGCAGTATTTGGCTCAGGAAGACTTTTTCCACATTCCTATTTCGTCACCTTTTTAACTCGGCCACGATGCCATATGGGCCACTATTCCAATTCGTCGGCATTCCTATATTGTCACCTTCCTAACTCGTCCACTTTCCTATATTGTCACCTTCCTAACTCGTCCACATTCCTAAACTGGTCCATATAGGAATATGGACCACAGTGCCAACTCATCCACATTTCTATTGTGTGTGGTCAACTTCTAAACTCGGTCACTATTCTTCACAAATTCCATAAATGCCGCGGAAATGCTCTTAGATTAAAAAAACGTATATTTCATCTTAAGAGACATTAACTAATGTCATTTTAATATTAAACTTGTATAAGACATCCGAAATATTTCGCAAGTGACAGCCCTAACTTTGGGCGCGGAAAACAGAGAGACGTAGGTAGCGGAGGTGAAGGGGAAAGTATGTATTTAAAGCGCGGCATTTGGGGCCTGGGTAAAGGAGATTCGCTTCTACGTAGTTATTATTTATCCTTATGGTTCGGGTATTTGACTTTTAATCACTTTATAATCCCATTAAGCCACGTTTGAGTCATGTAGACGAGTTAATATTGTGGACTATAAAGGAATGTGGACCACTTAGCACTGTGGACGATTTAGCACTATGGACAACACAGGAATGTGGACAAGATAGCAAACTAACGATATAAAAATGTGGACGAGTAAGGAAGGTGACAATTTAGGAATTCCATTCTGTCGACATGGCATTGTGGACGAGTTAAGAAGGTGACGAAATAAGAATGTGGACAAAGTCGTCCTGAGCCCAGTATTTGAATCTGAGTAGTGGCGACCCCAAAGTAACTTTCTTTATAGTTAAGAAGACAGTAGCGGCCATATTTGTGTCATTATGATGGTTAACTTTGTTGAAAGTGGAAATTGTCACGTTTTTCGCGGAATGGGAAGGTGCGTGTAATCTTTCGAAGCTAAATTGATATGAAAATAGAGCTTATTTATCGACTAATTTTGGATTTTCCTTGTGCCACGACGGCGCAAAAATGATATTATGCCACTTTTGCCCCGCTTTTTTATGCCACCAAATAAAGGAGTATGCATGCACACATTATATTTGCAGTTTCTGGGTATTTTGCTTTGCTTTTGACATGGATTGCAAGGCACTAATTATTGTAAAAGAGTGACTTTCCTTCTTTGGGGTTTATTGAGACGAAGAATATTTATTTGATTTATGTTGTGTGATTGCAGTCTGCGATTTTTTTTTACCATATCTTACCGAAATCGTGTTTTTTTTTATTTTGTACTTCTACCTTGCTAACTATGACGCAAACAGGCTTACGGGTACTGTTAGGTAGTTCCACTACTTTAGTATGGAGTATCGCATTTCTTTATAATTCGCAACGTTTTCTTTTCAACTTTCCTTATAATATTTGAAATTAAAAGAAGGAAGTTTAACTCGGATAAAACAACCCATTCAAGCAACGAATTATTGACGCTCGGACTGAAAAATGTTAAATAATTACCGGCCTCGTAGATATTGTCTATTTGGTGCCTAATAAGGACTATCGGAAAAAGTAAATCCTGGCCCACCATAGAACTGAGTCACAATAATACAACAAATAAAAAAAAATCGACACTTCGATTTAATTTGATTTGATTAAGAAATGTCTTTGCTGCTGTTAATCACTCACGACTAGGAACGGAGTTCCGGTGGTAATCTCTGATTTTCATCATCAGTTCCTCTTCAGTAAGAGGTGCTTTTAGAACGCAAATTCTTAAGGTCATACATAAAATAAAACTAATATTGTAAAGAGGTTTGTGACGGTGTAAGGGATAATCTCGGGATCTGCGGAACCTATCTTCTTTTGGGTAGTACAAAACTACAAGGTGGGTTGTTGTGCGTACAAAATTGCACCAGCAACTAGCGTTGCCTTGGCACTCACCATAAATGTAATGCATTTGAGCATATTCTAACGGTGTGTATCAACACAACAATCTAAACACACAATAGCGAAATTCAAAATCGAATTCGAAAAAACCTAAAGCAGTCGACGACCGACCGACGAACATTGATAAGCCAAAAGCAACCAGGAGCACAGGAAAGCTCAAAACCACATTTTATAGACTGACCAAAACTTCAAAATCATTCTTAGGAAATTGTATAAAATTCTACAATAAAATTCCAAAAAGTATTACTGAACTTACTGACTCTAAATTTAAATCTGTCGTAAAACAAAAACTAATTTCCCGCGCATATTATAAAGTAAACGATTATATCATGGATAGGGATGTTTGACAGTGAGTCGTCCGTCCTGCATGAGTAATCTAAGCATAAATTTACCTACGCTTAAAAAAGGTGCACCTACTGTGCAAAAATACTGTGATATTGTAAACTATTTATAATTATTATGTAATGATGTAAACCTTTTTCCTGAAAAAAATATACCTTGCCGAGTTTCTTACGCCGGTTCTTCTCGGGGCAAAGGTTTTATTTTTCGATCCGGTGGTAATGCTTTTTGACATTCATAGGTGCATTATATTATCCCTAAATTGAAGAATAAAGAACTTTGACTTTGACTTTGATTTTAGTCGGCATATTTTTAATTTGTGAATAAATGGCGTTTAAATAATTGGCCAGTAATTTTATTTTTGCAACAAAAAGTTTTGAATTCTACGACCGGGGTACAAAAAGTACCTGAATTGGGAAAAATGTGAGTGAGCGTGTATTTTTTTTATTTGGTCATTCTGATTTTAAATTCTAAAAGTAATGACTATTTTTAAATTGTTAATAAATTAGCATGTTTTTAAGCTTATTGGCATCTACACGGTAGTGTATTTTTTTTCACCATCGTAGCTGAATGTACGATTGAAAAAGGCAAAAAATAAGGTTGCGTTTTTTTTAATCCATTATAGGTTCACAAAAATGCTGATGCCTATCTGATACGATAACACAAGTATTCAAGAACATTGAGAAAATAAATTAGCTTAGAATGGTTTTATGATGAAAACATTGAACACGGGTGTTCATTTTCGAACAACACCTAAAAGTCCAAAAATCCGTGTGCGACTTTTACCAAACCAATTTTTTTATTTTTCAAAACGTCCTAAGTGCCCTCTACACGTAGTTCAAGGATTATCCACCCAATACCTAACACTCTTTATATATAAATATGTATATGTAGGTGTTACTTAAATAAAAAATAAAATGCTTAATTGGTGGAAGCTTTATTACTATTTTGATTAACAGCTGGAATTGAGTTCAGAGTCCGAAGAGCATGAGTCAACGGAGTTCGTTTCGACGGACGACGGGGATCCATCTCCTCAACCAGAGACAAGCAAGAAAAACAATAAAAAGAAAAACAAGAAAAAGAAGGCCAAGCAGGCTGCCAATGCTGCAGCTGATGATGAGGTGCCCGATTTACCTTAAGTCCGTTCCACACAAAACAATTTTACGCACAATCTGTCAATGAAATTAGGCAGTATGGACTGAAGTTTATTAATTAACGAAATGTGAAATTAGTGGAAAATAAATAAGTTAAATATATGTAATTTGGATAAACTTTCAAATTGTGAACACATTCAATTGTCAATCGGATGTTGAGGAATAGAATGGAGAACGGGTTTAGGACTAATTTGTATAATTGGTTTATATCTATTAATAATTTATTATGTTGTAGGATGAAATTGACAAATCTCTGAAAGAAATAAACGCTTTGATGGGAGCGCCAGCGCCGGCGCCTACTAGCGCTGCGGAGGACAAGCAGAAACAGACTCTGATCCCAGACGTGCTCCTCGTCCAACCAAAGCACTTGAATGTCGCTAATGAACTCAAAAAGAAATTTGGCGCAGATTCCTCGGAAGAACGGAATAAGAGGTGGGTACCCTACTACTTGATCTCGCTCTAGCGTCATTAGAAGTAAGGATATTAATATAAGGGAGTTTGTCGCTAGCTTATACATATACCTACTATGTATATTTTTGATAAAGAAATGGGTAAAAAAAATAAAAGGAATTCGATCGTCTAGTACTAAAAGTGGGCGTTCTTTCTACTAATTTCATTCGCTGCGTTAGCTTTCTTAGTAAGGATGTTAGCGGAGCTAACTTGGGGTGTTGTGTCCAACGTTACCTGTGGTTTGATTGAATAATTATTACTTTCAGAAGCAACCGCCAGGTTCAACTCCGTATTCAAAAGAAATCTATTATTGTACCATTAATGGAACACGCTGGTTCTTTCCAAAAAGTCGGTAAGTAAAAAAATAAAAACAAAAGCAATAGTAAAACTTAATGACGATCTCTCCGGGATATCCTTGGATGCCCGGATGGGCATCAAACGATAGTCTCCTACTGAATCCTAATATCTAGCTGCAAATGTCTGCATTATGGGTGAGGCCATAGAGCGTGTCTATGAGGCACGGAACTCGGGCCTACTCATGTGACGGTTTGGTTCGAAAAACATATAGCCAGTGCAATTAGATGCTGCTTTCATTAACTAAAAGTACTGTACAGCATGAGGCCGCATATTTGTTGGTTATGTCGAGGATAAACTAAATTAATGCACTGTTTGGTCTACGTCTTTTGGCTAAAGCTAAAAAACTGTTACAACGAGTCCAAAATACCTATGCTCGCATTTTGCTTTAACATTCCTTTGAGGGCTTAACTATGTGACTCCTTTCCTTAACACACAAAAAACAAAAAACAACAATAAAACTACAATATCGCCGTGAGCTTCATTTAGCCTGTTTGTTGTTTGGCATCTTGAAACATAAACACCATATCTTTTTGGGAAGCCGTCGTGGGTGGTCCGCAGTAGATCAGGTGCGACTCGGACACTGCAGGACATAACTGTCGACATGCCTCTGCCGCTTTCAGAGGGAGCTTGCGCTATGCAGCAACGGAATGCTGGAATAATATACCACCGCCTTTAAGAAACTTGCTAAGTATCCAAGTTTTTCAAAGACAATTAAAGATATTTTTTCAAAATCATCAAATTAAACAAGAATTTTATACTTTTGGGTATTATCAATTTTTACTACTTATTTTATTTAGACACTCACACATACATACACACCTATTTTATACAGGGTGTTACAAAAATACCCGTAAAGCCGAAAGGGGGTTAAATGGTGCCTTATAACAAGTCCATTTACAATATTTGAGAGTCGTACTATCACTGTTAGACATACCGCAAAAAAAAAACCATTTTTTTTTCATTCATGTGCTAAGTTGCTAACCCTATTTCAGTAAAATTAAAGAGTAAACTACGCAGAATGTTAAGTACAATTCGCGAAACGGTAAAGAGAAACAAAATGAACAGAATTCGATTAGATACATATTACAAGTCGAGTTTTGGAAGATTTTAAACGAAGAAACCTAAACTAACACTTTTTCTTAATGAACGTCAAATTTACAGGAACGGCTCAAAGTGAGCTCCGCCTTGCTCAATGCACAACCTCGCTCGTCGGGATATGGCTTGTGTGGCATTTCGCACCATCGTTGGTGTTATTGACGCGAACACCGATCTTACACGCTGCTCCATCTCGAAAACCGTTGGGCAATCGGAGAAATAGACTCTGTCCTTCACATAACCCCATAAGAAGAAGTCCAAGGGTGTGATGTCCGGAGTACGAGCGGGCCATAGCACCGGTCCTCCACGTCCGATCCATCTTCGTGGAAAGCGAACGTTGAGATACTCTCGCACGTCGCGAGCAAAATGAGCTGGAGCTCCATCGTGTTAACACCATGTTCCTTTGGTTGTCAAAGTAATCCCTGTCGGCCACAGGAAAGTCGTCAATCGCCTCTTCGAATTCCGTTTGTAAAAACGTTAGGTAGTTGTCCCCGTTCAGACGTGATGGCAAAATGACGGGACCAACGACATGCCCGTCATAAATGCCAGCCCACACATTCCGCCGCCACTGATGTTGGAATCTGCCCTGCCGTGAAGCGTGTGGATTCTCGCGAGCCCAAACGTGATCGTTATGCACATTTGAGAGTCCTGACCTCGTGAAAGTTGCCTCATCCGTCCACATAACATAGTTTACGAAATTAGGGTTCTCCTCTAACTGCCTCAGATACCACTCGCAGAAGTTCCTCCTGGGAGCAAGATCAGAGGGTATCAGCTCCTGTGTACGGCGATAATGATAAGGGTTACGGTTGTCGTCACAAAGAATTCGCCAAACTGCAACATGGTTCATACCGAATCTTGCTCCGGCTCGTCTCGTACTCGTGGTTGGCTCTTCTTCAAAATGCTCTAACACTAACTCAGCCTGCCTGGCATCGACTGTGCTTGGACGTCCACTTCCAGAAGGCCGATGAAAGGAGCCTATGGAATGTAGGCGTCTTGACAGGTTGAGAAAACACTGGTACGAAGGTAGCCGTCGCTGTTCAGCGGGTGGGTGGTCTTCCATCGATAAATCGTTGCCGATACAGTTTGCGAGCACGATTTAAATTGCTATCTTCATGGCCTACGCATAACATCATATCGTAATATTCTGAGTTAGAAAACATCGTCATTTTGGAAAAAATATATGGAAAAACACGGAACAATAGTAGAATATCGATAAGAAGTTTTGAAATTGACAACATAATTTTTATTCCGTCTTGACGTTTTTTAAAGCCAGTACTTTAAGCATAATGACATCGTAGTATTGAACCTTTGTGGATGAAAAACAGAAAAACCAGTAAAGTTGACAATTATTAAAATTGGTAGGTAGGCCTCTCTGTTAAATAATCTATGCTAACTCCGGTTCCCTTACATGACAGCTTGCTAGAGTTGACAATATTTTTGGCTTTGATAATTTATTATATTTTTTACGGGGTATTTTGTAACACGTTGTATACCTATGACCACCTATGACATGAAATTACTCAACACAACCTATTGTCTTACAGCTTACTCGTAACTTGAACCACTTTCAAATCAAATGAAATCAATTTTATTTCAGACGAATGTACAGTCACACTATACACAAAATAAACTAAACTAAAATTGAAATTAAAAATTGCATTGTATATGTCAGTTAATAAAATAAAATAAAATATACAAATAACTAAAAACATCATAATTACACTTCGTGCATAAATGTATCATACGGCAGTGATTTAGATACATGCCATCAAACCTGTCAGCAATCATACCCAGGACGCTGTTGGCGCAGGCCCGGACCCAGAGACGTTTTTTGTTTGTTTGTTTTATTTAGGGGACAATGTCACACCAATTGACCTAGTCCCAAACTAAGCTCTAGGCTTGTACTATGGTTACTAGACAACGATATGAATACTTAAATAGAGAAATAATACTTAAATACATAGAAAACATCCATGACTCAGGAACAAATATTCGCGCTCATCACACAAACATCTGCACTTACCGGGATTTGAACCCAGGACCGCTAGCTTCGTAGGCAGGGTCACTACCAACTAGGCCAGCGTGGCGTAACAGCAGTCTACCCGCGCATCCGCGAACATCCCTGACGCGCTCCAGAACCGGCCTCATACAGCCCCATCAGCACCTTGAACGCGTTTTTGCACTGTACTCGAAGTTCATTAAATTGCCTTCGCGTGAAATCTGTCCACATGCCTGTACTATCGAACCAACGGAACCCTGACCCACCATGGAACCTTGTCACAATGATTGACGTACGATTGTCGTATAGCTTCGTATGACAGTCCTAACGTCAATCACTGTGACAAGGTTCTATGGTGGGTCAGGGTTCCGTTGGTTCGATAGTATGTGTATAAAGGCGTGCAGTAGGCTCTGGACAGAGTTACTTTTACCGCAGCGGAGCACTTCGCAAACCTACGGGCGATCATGTTTGCTCCTACTGACAATGCTTGTCGCTCCCGTTCAATATCGGCATCGTTCTTTAGTTTTTCTGCTTGGATGCTTGGATACAGACTTCCCAGCACATTATGTGTCTTCCGCTTTTTATGTTTTTAGTTTTAATGCAGTAATTTGTGTGTTGTTGTTTTACTTTTTCACTGCATATCTTATTGACTGCACTTGCACTTTGCACTGCATTGAGCCTTGTTTGTAATTCCTGTAATCCTGTTTCTTCTGTACTTTCTGTTTGTTACTCTGCTTTGTTTGAGATGTCTATTTAAGTTTCATTATAGTACATTACTACAGAGGCCGGGACAAAAGGGGTTGCCGGCCGAAGTTATATAGACGGCCGAGCGAAGCAAGGCCGGATATAGGTCTGAAGCGGGCAACCCCATATTTCCCGCCGAAGTATGTATAGTGCTTTTCTCAAACATAATTCATTAAAATAATTAAAACAAAAATTACAATGTCAAATAGGTACTAGGAGTGCATAAACATTAAAAGTAACCTACAGTGCTCAGTACGCCCGCCCGCCGGCCCGCTGGTGGCGCGCGCGGGGCTCGCCGCATCGTGCTAGCCTCCTAATTACCTCTGCGCTCCTGGTACTTCAAATAAACATGCAAACGCTTTGTTGTATGCACGGCTTAGTAAATTAAAAAAGAAACAGCTATTTAGCCTTTTCATAAACACAGCCACCATGGCCAAATTAAAATTTAAAAAAAAATTACTTGCCGGCCTAGGCCTTCAATTTCGTATGAAATTCCTTTACAGCTCTCTCGAGTTGTTCCGTCGGAAACGTGGCACTTTGAAGCCTAAAATAACTAACATAACGCCGACATTACATAGCATGTTTGAGAAAAGTAATTTTAATAATTTTATTACGTAATGTTTGTTCAGGTCTGTTAGTATAGGTTTGAAACCACAGATAGGTTATCAGGGCGACGGCACGTCACGCCCACAGAGCAGATATCCCTAATACCGGAGACTTGTTCAGACGGTTCGATGTTTTATTTGTTTTTTTTTTGTTGATCTAATATTTCGTGTGGTTTTTTACTGCTGCTTTTAAATGTCAATATTTTTTTGTCTTGTTTGCTTATGTTTTTTATTTTGTTTATTACTATTCGCTCGTGATAGGGACAAGTGGCGAAAAAGGTGGGAGGCCTTTGCCCAGCAATGGGACACCAAAACAGGCTAGAGAAAAGAAAAATAAATAGAGATTGGGTTTTTAGTATATTTTTTTGTTTTTCTGGTTGTGTAACCTGCCGTGGTATGGCACCAAATGGTTCATGCGGAAGACCAGCTTCGGCCTAAAAACCAGTAACATGCGCTGAGCAGTAACCATTTTGCTTCGTCTAGCACTAGTTCAGATATTTTTGTGTTTATGTTTTTGTTCACAATTTGTACATCTGTACTTCTGTCATATGTAACCAAATAACAGTGTTTTCTAACTAAGCTGCAGACGGACAGACGAACGGACTGACATGGCGAAACTTTAAGTTTTCCTAGTTTGACTACGGAACCCTAAAAAGAAATTGGTGGTTCTCAATTCGTCGAAATGTTAAGGATATGTTTGCACTGAATGAATTGTTATTCAATGTAATTTCAAAGGTTGTCAAAATGTTCGAGTCAAGGGTCAATGTCAGATATCAGTTGTTTATAGTTGCGATAAGTATAAATAAAAGAGGTTTACAAATTATTAGAAGGTATAACAAGAAGGTATATATTAACTTGGTCTTTATTTTTCTAGTCGGTCCTTAAGTTCTGTCACAAAGGTTTAGTCAAATAAAACTAACTTCAGTTTGTTTGAAATTTTCAGAATTTATCACTTTTTTAAAACGCTTTTAAGGTTATTTTTTGATAACTACGAAACTTTTTTGTTTAATATTGTGAAGCCTCTCATCTGTGGGTATGTTTAGATATTAGCATTATTTTCTTAACGACACTCAAAAACCAGCTTAAGAAGCTCGAAGTTTGGAATGTTTTTGTATTGCTGCAAATTGATGTGGAATCGTAGGGTTTATTTAATGAGTCATGAAGATTGACCGCTGTATAAGCGGATCTTTATTTGCTTGGAAATATATTTGTATCAGAACTAAAGTTAAAAGTCTGATCAATATATCACGCAAATTTCGACTCATTACGAGACCTCTTTACCAAATTACAGGATTTAAGACTAGCTTCCTTAACCGCTAATTACGACATCATAGTTGCAACCGAGACATGGTTACACGAAGGCATCAACGATTCCGAACTATTGGATAATAGATACTTCGTGCTTCGACGAGGTAGGCAGTTGAATATGTCCTCCAAAAGAGATGGCGGTGGCGTTTTTATTGCCGTTTCCATACGACTGTCTTCAACAAGACTCTTTTCCTGGGAGGGCGACGGTGAAGATGTCTGGGTATCTGTTCAGAATTAACATTCGAAGTCAAAACTAAAAATTGGTGCGGTCTACATACCTCCTGGCTCCAGTGCTCAAACTTACAGTGCTTATTTTGATAATTTAAGTGACAGATTGGATAGCGATGACCAGAGGGCGGAATAGCTCATGGCAAAAATCAAACGTCAATAGAGTTGGAACGTTGAATTTTATCGACATTTTCAGGTATCGATAAGTTCAGTCACCATTTACATTTCTGACTTTAACATTAACCTCTTTGATTAGCTATTTGACCATTTGACCTCTTTGGTTAGATTAAAAGTAAATTGCATGGCAGTTAACTGTCATTTCTGCCACTAGTCTATTTGCAACTAATTCACGTTTGTCCACGTATAAATGGATTTACAATGCAAAACAGAACCAGTATGCAGGCTGATCACATGTAAAAAATATGACTGTCATGTATTATTACAGAGAAGACGAGGAAAACGTCATTAGCGCAGACTTAGATTACGATACGGTTTTATGCGATGAAAATTAGTTCACAGCTGATTTGAATCCTTAGGTTGTATTATTGAAACTTAGGTAGTTTTAATAATACAGTACTAGGATAATTAGTTTTTAAAATTATCGCTTTATATTGTCTTTTATTGAAATGTTATTCGTAATGTTCATATGAAGTCTATTATTGTTTGCTTATGGATTTAAGGTTTAGTTTTTTTAAGAAATAAATATACGCTAGGTGAATATAATATCAGTTTATTCGATAGTCGATAAAATTCAACGTTCCAACTCTATTGACATTTGATTTTTGCCATGAGCAATTCCGCCCTCTGGCGATGACAAAACAATTATTATTGGTGATTTTAATCTGGGAGCAATTGAGTGGAACCGCGATACCTATAGTTGTTTTGCGAACCCTTCCACATGCAATCTGGGCACTGCTCACGCCTTATTTGATTTCATGTCGCTCAATGGTATGTACCGATTAAATTATGTTACAAATGATCACTCTAAAATCTTGGACCTTGTACTGTCAAACTTCGTGGGTCCAGAAGTCAGTCGGTCTCCAGACGCTCTAAGTAGATTGGATGTTCACCATCCGCCACTTGAAATTACTATTTCTATCTTACACAACAATGGAGAATGTCGGCCAGTTGAGATTTTTGGCTTATCATATTCTCCATTAAAAACAAAAAATACTGTAAAAAAATCATTTCGATACGTCAAATAGTTTCCGAGATATTGAATTTTAAACTTCGTATCCGGGGCTCGAAACCCGGCGGCGAGCGCTCACGGGTGATGACGTCATCATTTAACCGCGGGTCTCGCCCTTATATGAATGAGTAAGTTTACAGGGCTTATATCTTTTTAACCGAAATAAGTAGCCAGTTGAAATTTTCACAGAATATGTCTTATTATAAACTCTATCGTTTAAAATTATAAAATGAACGATAAATCAAATCCCAAGAGGGGTCCCCATACAAGAAACATGAAAAAAACCCATTTTTTTAGCATTTTTGTTCGGATTGTATTTTTATAATGGTTTATTATTTTGATGCTACTTTAAGCTTAAGTTATAGTCTAACTTTCATAGTTTACGATTAAACAGCAATCTCAAGTAAAACTGCTACAACTATGTCACAAAACTGATTTTATCAACACGATTACACGATGTTTTAAGCGGTCACCCATCCTGTTTTAGACTACGCTCTTAGTTGCTTAACTTTGGAAGTCGAAATATTTTTACGAATTCGTTTGGATGTTACTACTTATGGTAATGTATTGTTTTGTATTACATACCTACAGTTTAAATAAACTGTCTGTCACTGACCGGCTTTTCAGTTTGTAATGTTTGTCGAACAAGTTGGTTATATAAAGTTAGAATAAAAGGAAATCAAGCACTTACCTATAATTTTGGGTCACCGTATTTTACATAAAAATACCAAAAACATTAATGCATAAAGTATAATGTTGATAGCTAAAGTGAATCATCCCCAAAACTTAAAAACAAAGCGGGAGACGCGAACGCGGGAAGCGAGACGCGGGACGCGGGACGCGGGCGGCAGAGCCCGCAGCGGTAAGTATTCAACAATACTTATTATGATTCACGCAGTTCGTTACGCGGTCTCCTACAGCGTACTCGTAACAGGACAAGGACAAAATGTCGGAGCGGCGGAAGTCAAGAGTGTCCTGTATTGTACCAAAGTGTATAAACACTACCACCAACGCACCACAAAAAATGTTTTTTGTTGTGCCCATGAATGCCCAACTACGTAAGAAATGGTTAAAAGTTATAAAGAGGGTGGATCAACTAGAACAACTAGGCAACCAACTTTGCCAACGTCTAAGCCTAGCGAAGCGAGTGTTGTAGGCATGTATACCTACCTATTTAACTCATCGCGAGTGAGCGACTTGGTGTCGATCGCGCGCGAAATTTGAAATCGATGAAATGAATAAGTACACAAAATAGGTATCAGAACTCAAAAAAACACATTTTATAGTTCATTATTTTATACGGTCGCTATATTAATTCTACATACCTATCACGAAATTTGTAAAGAAAGGCCCACCGCCAAAGTTTAGCAATCACCGCCACATCATCGTGTTCATTTAAACTAGGCACTTCTTAACACAAAGTTTTATTACTGTTTGGTCGTAAACTATAGGTTAGTATGGAGTTTAGATTATTATTTAAGCTTAATGTGACACCGAAATAAAAAGCCATCATACAAATACAGCCCTTACTTCGCCTCCCAAAGTTAAGCAACTACAAGCGTAGTCTAAAACAGGATGGGTGACCGCCTAAAACTCCGTGTTGATAAAATCAGTTTTGTCACATTTTTGTAGGAGTTTTACTTGAGATTTCTATTTAGTCGTAAACTATGAAAGTTAGACTACAATTTAAGCTTAAAATAGTATCAAAATAAGAAGCCATTATAAAAATACAATCCGAATAAGGATGCTAAAAAAAATGGGTTTTTTTCATGTTTCTTGTATGGGGACCCCTCTTGGGATTTGATTTATCGTTCATTTTATAATATTAAACGATAGAATTTATTATAAGACATTCTGTGAAAATTTCAACTGGCTACTTATTTCGGTTAAAAAGATATAAGCCCTGCAAACTTACTCATTCATATAAGGGCGAGTACCGCTGTTAAATGATGACGTCACTGTAGCAAGATGGCGATCGCGCGTTTTAATATTATTGTCCGAAATTTTAAACGTTCGTAGAATCAAAACTACTGGGTCTATTTGAATAAAACAAATAGTAGTATGTTTGTTTATTTTTAAACTTTACTGAAACAAAGTTTCAAGCGATTTGGCGTACCTACCGCCATTCTCCATTCTGAGAGACCGCTGAAGCCTAAACAGTTTGGCGCTTATAATTTTTGTAAAGCAGATTATGATATTGTTAAGGAAAAGCAGCGCATTATTAACTGGAACTCTATATTTTCTTCATGTGCCTCTGTTGACGATATGGTCAAGGCCTTTTACGATACTCTTAATGGAATTATTGCTGACACAGTGCCTAAATCTAAGCAACGCAATTTCGCTTTTCCACTTTGGTACAGTACTGCACTCATTAATATGACAAAAGAAAAGCATAAATTGAGACTTAATCACAAGAATGGTAACAATCCTCGTGACCTTATTGAATTTAAACTTTTACGGTATAGAGTTAAAAGAAAAATCAAACTTGACTACAGGAAATATCTATCGTCAGTGGAAGATAGTCTTAAGAGCAGTCCCAAAAAGTTTTGGTCATTTGTAAAACACTCGAGAAATTGCAAGTTCAGTCTTCCTTCGACTATGACCCTAAACAATATAACCGCTTCTAACAACACTGATATATGTAACCTCTTCGCGGCACACTTTTCTTCCACTTTCCTTAACATTGATCCTTTACCTGCGGCCCCTATTAGCAATTTCCCGCTGACCAGCCACGGTACTTTCAGCTCTTTTCATGTATCTGAATCCTCCATTGCATTGGCACTTAAATCTTTAGACGACAGCAAAGGGGCCGGTCCGGATGGAGTCCTGCCTTTTTTTGTAAAAAAATGCTACAAATTTCTAACACATCCCTTGTCTTTAATGTTTAATAAATCTCTTAGTTTATCCTACTTCCCTTCCTTCTGGAAAGAGTCTATCGTAGTACCTATCCATAAGAAGGGCGATAAGACGCAAGTTACCAATTATAGACCTATATCTTTATTATCTGTTTTTGCTAGAGTGTTTGAGAGTCTCATATGTAAACAGTTAGCTTGGCATGTCAAGGGAAAAATCTTCCCACTGCAACATGGGTTTATATCATCAAAGTCGACTACCACGAACTTGCTCTGCTACGTTAACGATATAGGAAAGTCTGTTGACGCTGGCTGCCAAGTCGACTCCATATACACTGATTTCAGCAGCGCCTTTGACAAAGTGGACCATGGCATTTTGTTGGATAAACTACATAACCAATTCAACATCACTGGTATCATTTGGAGCTGGTTAAGGTCGTACCTCTCACGAAGACTGCAGAGAATTGTAAAGATTGTAAAGATGGTTATTTTTCCGAACCTTATGTGGCCACGTCGGGAGTTCCCCAGGGTTCCCATTTAGGACCGCTACTATTTGGGATATTTATTAACGACTTATTGATGACAATTAGGCATAGAAATGTTTAATGTACGCAGATGACCTCAAAATGTATAAAGAGATTCACTCGGAAGCAGACGCGAGGTATTTGCAGGAGGATTTGAACAATGTGAAAAGCTGGTGTTCTGCTAATCACATGAGTCTTAATGCTAATAAATGCCTCTTCATAAAATTCACGAGAAAGCAGTTGCCATTAATGACCAATTATATGTTAGACGACATCGCCCTTTTGAGGTTAACTCTGTTAAAGATCTTGGAATATATTTGGACTCTAAACTAAACTTTATAACCCACATTGATTCTATCATCAGTGAGAGTAACAAAATGCTTGGTTTTATTAAAAGATTCGGCAAACATTTTCAGCGAATTCAGACGTTAACAACGCTTTTTAACTCGTTTGTACGTTCGCGTCTAGAATATTGCTGCCAGGTTTGGAACCCATATTATCAAGTACACTCTGATCGCTTGGAAAACAGCGCTCTTTTACAAGATATCTTGTTTTCAAGAGTAAGGAGAGGGGCATTTCTAAGCGAGCAACCTATGTTAGTAGATTTCGCTTCTTTAAGTTCAACACCTTGCGGCAAAGGCGGACCTACCTGGGCATTGCCCTACTGCACAAAATTATACATGGAGTGATCCAGGAGCCGTCCTTGCTGCACTTTCTTAATTTTGCCGTTTCCAAACCAAACGCACGACCGTGTCGCCTAACATATTTCCGCCCTTATCACGCGAGAACCAATGTGGGTAAGTGTTTGCCAGTTTTCCGGCTTCAAACACAATACAACTTTATGGCTAGTGTTCACCAGCTTGATATATACTACGATTCTATCAACGCTGTAAGACGTAGCTTACTAGTTTTATCGTAGTCTTGTGCTGTTTCAAAACTAAAAATACCTTTTAATCCTATTTTTATTTTTTTGTAATTTTTATGTAATGTGTGAAATGCCTAGTATTTAGTTCAATATTTCCCTGACTGTGCTAATGCTGTTGCATTGCACACCTGTAATTGGTGCACAAACAGGACTATTATTTTTTGTATCTTTTGTACTTGCATTTGTTTGTGTTACTATAATAAATAAATAAACTCTTATAAAAGTTTTAGCCATTATCAGTATCGTGGTCGTGCGTGTTTTGACCCATGATTTTCTGCCCCGAATGGAATGTTTAAAGCTCGTTCATCTAATGATTGCAATAGTAAATAATATAAAATACGCTTCTTTTTTTTTTAAATTGTAATAAATCCAGTAATGGAACTTAGGAACCGACTAGGTATGTTATGATGATTAAAAATTGCTTTTTTACGACGTTGATAAAACTAACGAGGAAATGTACCCAACTGTCCGGCTCCGATTTTGTTATTTTGATATATGTTAGAGAGTAGTTTAAAATAACAGACACGTATTTTTTTTAGCGGCCCAAACTCAACCTGTTGGTAGAAATTGACCTCCAAAGTACTGAAAAGTGACTAAACCCTCTAAATTATATAGATATTAAAAAAAAAAATGCCAGTTTCATAGCGGATTGATTATAAATGTTTAAGAAGATGAAAAAATAATGAGCACGTGTTTGTTATATCGGCTAAAACTCATATTTAATAAAAAAATCCCTTCAAAGATCATTGAAGATACACTTCCTTTGTTATTTTTTTATAATATTAGTTTTAGCCGATATAACAAAACACGTGCTCATTATTTTTTCATCTTCTTAAACATTTATAATCAAACCGCTATGAAACTGGCATATTTTTTTTTTAATCTCTATATAATTTAGAGGGTATAGTCACTTTTCAGTACTTTGGAGGTCAATTTCTCCCAACAGGTTGAGTATGGGCCGCTAAAAAAATACGTGTCTGTTATTTTAAACTACTCTCTAACATATATCAAAATAACAAAATCGGAGCCGGACAGTTGGGTACATTTCCTTGTTAGTCGATATTTAATTAATTACTCACTAGCACTGGTACATTTTTTACCCGTCAATCGGGGGTTGGACATAAGGCAATTTTAAATTAAAAAAAATTACTGTAATGATAATTTTGTCAGATATGTTTCAATTATTAACAAATCTGAGATTGATGCTTGGCTGATTGTGCACCTGCTAAATTGGGAGTTGGGCGCCGTGGGATAGTGTACGCGTCAAGTTAGCATTTGTTGTAGGGCTTTCGATGTCGGTTTGGCGTCGTGCGGAGGGCTACGTGTGGTTCACCTTCGACCACGGGCCGGAGTACCAGCGTCGGCAGCAGCGATTGCTGATCGCCACAGCCACGGGCCGCCTGCCCGAGCCCTCCATCGAGGAGGCGCAGCGGCACATGCACATCGAGGGCATGCTTGAGGTCTGTCGACAAGCACACTACTGCTCCCAACTCATACACAAAACATCCTCAAACTATACACATAAGCTATATTATGGAAATATCGGGATGTCTGTCTTTTTGTAGCACCCCCCCTCTGCTTTGGAAACGTTTATACTCGTAGTTTCTTTGTAATTCAAGTTTTAACTTTCTGTCACTTACTCGCGACACATAGTTTTTCCAGTAACACTAGCAAAAGAGTCAGTCTTCTGAATACTATAAAATAATGAAACCTATTTATACAAGTATGTGGATAGAGAATTATACCTACACTCCGTAAAAAAAGACCTTTTTTAATACAGTTGCTCAAAAAGTGATACTTTTCGTAGCTGTATATCGTGCGGAAAGTTGGGTTTTTTCGAACTAGTGCTTTTTACTTTTCCTACTAAATAAACAAGGCCGTGCATCCAACCAAGGATTTGCATGTTTAAATAAAGTACCAGGAGCGCAGAGGTAATTAGGAGGGTAGCGCGGTGCGGCGCAACGCGGGTTGTAGGTAAGGTAGGTACTTCTAATGTTTATGCTTTCCTAGTATTAGATTAAAATTTAGGTAATTTCGGACAGAGTATGTGCACACGTTAAGCTCACTTCAAAGGTCCGGGGGAAGAGCAGAGATACACAGACACCCGACATACACATATACACAGATACACATTTTTTCGCAACTGTATTAAAAAACGTCGTTCGATTCACGTGCGGTATGTCATTACTTCACTCGTACCGAGTCTCTCGGTATATCTCGGTACTCGTGGCTTTTGATAGCGTTCTTTATATTGCCTACTGTAAACTGTTAACTTGTGATAACATTGAATGTTGTTTCAGACTGCAGATGTGATGTTTCGAATGGAAGAATACTCTGCGGCCAACACCCTCATTGAGCGATCAATAGCGTATATGCAGTATGTCGCCCATCCCTCATTTCAATTGGCTGACGTAAGATAATTAATAATTTGTATGACTTTGGGAACTATTCAATTGTATATTTTTTACACTTTAGTATATTCTTACACCTTTTTTATATTTAGCCTGCTACGCGCCTCCCATACTTATACATGGAGAACAGAACATTCCATATTGCTGTCTTGAAATATCTACATTTGCTGACCAACCGAGCTTGCCACCGCACTGCGTTAGAGCTGGCTAAGATGCTGTTAAACCTCGACCCCGAAGACCCGCTGGCAATCCTGCTCATCATAGACACCCTGGCCTTGCGCGCGCGAGAGCATCAGTGGCTGATCGATGCCGTCGACCACTGGGCCAATGAGCGGGATGCCGGTTTCCTATTCAGCATTCAATATTCATATGCTATGGCGCACTTTCACGTCGCTACGAAAAACAAAAGTGAGCGGATGTTTTGAATATGTTATGATTATTTATGACCGGACAGGAATCCAGGGGTCAACATTTTATGACAGGTAGGGAGTTCCTATATCGATAAACTCGATCATCGATGCTTGTTCTGTATACTAGTGATCTCTCCAAGATATTTTTCAATTTTTTTTTTTTTATTGTAAAAAGTAAACAAAATGATCACGTAATTCTCTTCTTTATTTTTAAACGATTTGTGAAACTTAACTCATATTTTTTTTCTTCATTATTGTCCCATCCACTATTGTTAAAATAAACAATCAGAATTTCTTCCAAATTCTTGCCTGATAAATTCATTTTAGGTGGCTAAATGACTTTCTGTGGAGGTCATAGGGGTATTTTTTTTTTAATAATCTTTGTGAACTTCATTCTCGTCTTCGAACAATAATTACAATAAAAAAAAAGTTAAGATTTGGAAAAAGCATCGATAATTGAGTTTATCTATATAGGAACTCCCTACCTGTCATTTCATTTTGCCCCGTGGATTCCTATGCCTGCTTATGACCGACCCGTATTGGGTGAGAGGACATCAGTGACTTAACAACACGTTCACTGAACGCACTGATGTCCTCTCGCTCAACCGTACGTGCCCCATATTATTACCGTGTCGGTTTATAAGTTGTCTTACTGAGATATGTTACTATTACAAATAAAAGAATAAGGAAGTATTTCATAAACTTATGCATATAGGATACAAACTTCGATCAACAATACCAACTACGAGGGCTGTTTGATAAGTCCTTTTAAATACTATTTGTAATACTTTTTTTCTGGTAAATGGCATTAACACTGGCAGGCAAAATCTTTCAAATGAAAACTGTCAAAAATTTAGCAAAAAAAAACAAGTTTTTGTCAGTATAACCATTGTTTAACTGTGATCACTCGTAAATTTTCAACAACTATGGAAAAATATGAATTTTGTGCCGGTATAAAACATTTTTTTTTATGAAGGGTTGCAGTGCTGCCACAATAAAAACTGAACTTGCATCTGTTCATGGCACTAACGCACCAACGTTGCAGACTGTTTATAACTAGACAAATGATTTTAAACGTGGTCGGTCAAGCACATCTGATGCTCCATGCTCTGGTCGCCCAATCGAAGTCACTACTGAGGATAATGTTGAAGAAGTCCATAATATTGTACTCGACGACCGCTAAGTGAAGGTGCGTGAAATAGCTGAGAACACAGGCATCTCGACTGAGCGAGTACATAAAATCGTGCATGAAGATTTGGGTATGACAAAGCTGTCTGCACGATGGGTGCCACGTTTGTTGACAATCGAACAAAAACGCTAAAGAAAGCGAATTTCAAAACTGTGTTTGGATATGATGAAGCGTAATTTTCGGAATCGTTTTGAGTCGATTTGTCACTGTGGACGAAACTTGGGTCCATCATTATACACCTGAATCAAAACAGCAATCAAAACAATGGATGGCGACTGGTGAATGTGCCCCAAAGAAGGCCAAGACTGTTTTGTCGGCTGGGAAGGTGATGGCGACAGTCTTCTGGGATGGCGAAGGAATCATTATGATTGATTACTTGGAAAAGGGAAAGACTATCAATGGCCGCTATTACGCAGAGTTATTGGGCCGTTTTAATACCGAATTGTTCGAAAAACGACCAAAATTGTCCCCCAAGAAAGTCCTCTTTCATCAAGACAATGCCCCAGTGCACACGTCAACTATTGCAATGGCCAAAATCCACAAGTTGGGCTTCTAGCTGGTTCCGCATGATCCGTATTCGCCGGATCTAGCTCCGTGCGATTATTACCTATTCCCAAATCTGAGAAGATGGCTAGGAGGGCAAAAATGTTGACAAATGAGGACTGCATCGCAGGTGTATACGCCTATTTTGAAGACCTTGACAAAACGTATTTTTTGGAGGGGATAAAAAAATGGAAACTCGCTGGAACAAGTCTTTGGCCCTCAAAGGAGACTATGTTGAGAAATAAATGTAATTTGTTTAAAAAAATAACTTTTTTACTTTTTAAAACGACTTATCAAACAGCCCTCGTAGATAACTAGTCACATACTTACTAAATCAAAGCTAAATGCTACCCGCGTGATTAACTCGGGGCGGTTTTCAAAAACGGTTTATCTTTAAGGACTTAATTTAAGAAACTGTAATTTTTGTCAGGTGATTTAGTCACGAAAATTAATCGTTCATTTATATACTGCCCTCAAGCCAATAGGCGGTATCTCAAATTATATAAACGAAGCAGATTCAATCCTCGATCCATAATAAAATGGTCGCACTTGCTACAAGAGTTTTGTCTGACATACCACAATTTGTTTTATAACGGTATAGTTAATTTTTCATGATTTAACTAACTTAAGTTACCGTTTCTTCATTAAGTACACATTTTTGGAAAATCGCCCACCCTTCAGAATTGCATTAGACTAGGCCCAAAACTGGAAAACGCGTCTCAAGCAATGCAAGTGGCAAATCATGTTACAGTTGAGGTGGCAACGTTATCAGAGGGTTTTGACCCTGCAAAGTACGGATCTGCCTGTCGTTATTCCGAAAATTGAACCGGAAGTACGCTATACCGGAAAAGGTGCAGTCTATACAAAACTTATAGCCGTACATTTAGTAAATTGTTTTCTCCGGTACCCTAAAAAAGGTCCGATTGTTATGGTTTTTTGATATATTGTAAAGGACAGTATAGTAATGGTAACCAACATTTTTTGTCCCTCCTGCTGTCTTGGAAAAACTGACACTTTTTTCTGTGAATATCTTACGTAAATATCGAAAGAAAAGTGGAAAAAGAAGCATTTTTCGACGGTAGCACTCCATAGATGATTCCATATCTTCTTTCTTGGAGGTCATTCTAGTGCTCAGTGGCGAAGCGTCACGTAAATAAATAGACAAGCCGGAGCAAAAAAGGTGTATGGCGTGAGTACGTGTTTGCCCCTTCCATTAATTAAAAAAACATACCTACCTACCTTAATAAAATAGATGTCATCTTTTAGTTCCCAAAAAGCAGTGCTGAAGTAAGTGCGGTAACTGTTTCTACGTGCGATCCTTGCAGTTAGTGTTCACCACCTTCGCCATACATGACATCACTGGTATTACATGAACAGTGTATGTCAAGTATGACAAAAGTGGCTTTGAAAAAAGCTGTTAGTTGCGTACGCACACATTAAACACACAGACAATATAGTTAATTTACGTTAGAAATCAAAACACAGTAAAAATTAGCTTGCTAATACCTATCATGCGAAATAAAAAGTTGTCCTTTGTTAAAAACAAAGCAAAAATAAACCAAATTAAATACATGCACTGCAGGTCTGCACACAGAAACTAAAAAAAAAACTTAATTAAACATATATTTACAAATTCGTGCAACAAAATCAACCGAATAAAGAAAACCCACAGCCCGCGGCATGCGCCGTCCGTACCCGCCTTCCTGTACTTATTAAGAAAACCATGACACGCATAAAGCGCCAAACAATCCAAGTAAACCTAAACTAAGTTCATGCAAATAAATATAGAAACCGATTGAAAACTCAATATAATTATATACACTTGAAACACGCTAGGTACGGTTCGATACTTGCCTATTTATATTCAAGAATAGGTATTTCTGCGGGGTTTTTTTAACAAAATGAGCTAAAACGTTATCATGGAAATTGCTTTTCTTTTGAATTTTAAGAAGTAAATGTTTTTCAATGGAAATTACCCCCAGATTAGACACCTACCTATTTTGTATTTAGTACATACCTACTTTGAGTACCTACAGACAGACAAAAATCTTGAAAAACCACGAATATAGGTAACCTAAATTAGATTTGGGTAAAACCTATAGGTACCTAACGTATTAAAAATAGAATAGAAACACCAACCTCCGTCGTCGTGAACAAAAACAAATAATCCAAACAGTAGGTAACTACAAACAAATCATTACAGCACATGAACACAGAACGAACACTTAGCGAGCTAAATTTCACTAGTTACTTGAATCATAAAACACTAAATAAATAGTTAATTCAAAAAAACTTTCACAAGAATTACACAGTGTATCTTTGCGCGACGACGCGGTCGACGCGAACTAAAGTAATGGCGTCGCGTAATGCGTAATTGCGTAATGAAAAAAGGATGCAAAATATTATTAAAGTTTAAAGGTCGTAGGTGGCGGCGACGGCGTCCTCGAGAAAAGAAAGTGACGCGTGCTATTTACTTAAAGTTTAAAATTGTTTGAAATAAGCCGGCGTGCGATCGCGGACTAGAGCGGTCGCTCACTCTGATTTTTATTGTTTTCTCACGTGCGGCCGTGTCTGTGTGTGAGTTCGAAGCGCTAGAAAAATGTTTGAATGTGTTTTACTTCAAGTGCGGCAAAGGTCGACCGCAGGACTTGTAATAATTTTGTGGGTGTAAGTTCGCGCGCAGTGAAATGTAACTGCGCGTGTGTACGAATATATTGTTATTGTTTCTTTCTTGTAGGTAAGTGAATATGTGCGAGCGAGTACTGCGATAGATTTCGGCTTAGTAAATAAATTGCGTTTTGGTTATGCATCGTATTATGCAGATGGTAATGCAAGGTAAAGCTATAGTATACCGGGTTATTTTCGGTTTTACGTTTTGTTTGTATACCTACTCTATGCATAGGAATTTTTGGTAAAGCCGTAAATAATCGGCTTGTACGAACGCCTCGCGACTGCTAGTGCTAATCTGATTAGCACTATTGTCGACCTCCAGGAAAGAAGATATGTAATCATCTATGGAGTGCTACCGTCGAAAAATGCTTCCTTTTCAATGCATTTTGGACAAACCGTAGTTCTGCAATCTTTTAGATGACATAATTATCTACAAATTGAGTTCCTACGATACCTAGTAATAGTAATATAAGGCCCGTACCGAAAAGTTTTTTTACAGAGTATATTTATGATATCAATTAAACTACAATGAACAGCAAGGATGTTTTGTTTTAGTTATATGATGTATAATGTCTATTTACAATTAATGTATACATTTTATGGTTTGAGGGTTTTGCGGGTGAACAAGCGATTTTTTTTCTTCGAGCTTGGCATTAAGTTTTGCGCAGTAGTTTCGGTGCCTTTGTCGGCGTGTTTTTTCCACTTCTTTTTAAAATCTGTCTCTGATGTTGCTGAAGCACAGTTTTTATGCAACTCAGCTTTAACTAATGCCCATCACCCCTCCATGAGTCGTAACTGGGGCAAGTTTGAGGGGTTCATATCTTTGGGCACACATAGCACGTTGTTTGAAGCCAGTCACTCTTGTCTGGCTCGGGCATAATTTGCAGTAGCCAGATCGGACCAAAACAACACTTTCCCTTCATGCTACCTTATACATTGTAAAAACAAACCGTATATACATTTTTGGACATAAGTATCTGCATTTATGGTACTTTTAGTGATAAATGACCCAGTGCGTTTTCCACAGGAACATATTGCTTGGTAGATTAAATATTTTTCCCCAAACTTTCCATAAAAATATATTTATTTTGATAGCTGATATTCGCCTTATTTTCGGTTGTGTAGAATTGGTCACCGGGCGAAGACCTAAATTGTTTTTTCACTATGTCTCATCATCTATGAGAACGCATGTTCTGTTCGAATCGCCGAGAAGCTTGTACAATGTTCGTGACCTTATAACAGAACTATTGTATTGCTTTACCGACTTATTTGGGGCTTTTTCTTTTTTGTAGGTCTTTAAATTTTGACTCACTTTCGCTCTCTGGACCATACATGTACTAGTTTTCAATTTTTTGCCCCATCCCGCACCGATAAACTACAATTATTCTCGTAAGTAGACACTATTTTCAATTCTATTTTTTTATTTGAAGGACCCGTTGGGCGTCTACTTCGAGCTTTGTTTTGAATTCTATGTTCTTTTAAGTACCGATTAACAATATTTCGTACCGTTGCATGACTTATATTCACCATCTTTCCAACCGCTGCAAACGTTGAATTAGGATTTTCAATGTACGTTCGCAAAACGGTTTCTCTACGAATTATTTTATCGTCCTGCATTTTAAATAAAAACAATACCTGTCCTGAATTAATTATTCCAATCGATACATTAAGATGACCCAAATTAAAGCCTATAATCAGAAAAAAAAATGTTTTCCATTTCGTCTTTTACTAGTATGCAGACTCTGTAAAAAAACTTTTCGGTACGGGCCTTAGAATGCTTAAGAGTGACTTAGCTCGTATACCTTGTGAAATTTGTGCATTTCAAACCATAGAGTTCAAATTCAAACATTGGCGAGAACCATCCGCC
This sequence comes from Acleris sparsana, assembly GCA_923062465.1. Taxonomy (NCBI): domain Eukaryota; kingdom Metazoa; phylum Arthropoda; class Insecta; order Lepidoptera; family Tortricidae; genus Acleris; species Acleris sparsana. The sequence continues at coordinate 68,117,587 of OV281285.1, read as the reverse complement.
AATCAGGCACTCGGATGAAAGGATACAACATCCGTGCAGGCTTTGGGGACGGGCTCAAGAGTCATAATAATAGGAATAATATTGGTATTGATGAAGTTTCCACCCATATGACTCGGGTTCCATCACTACCGGTTGTTGATTATGATTTGCACATGTTTCACATCGAGGTGGATTGCAGTTTAGATCAGTACGAATTGATTTGGTCCAGTCAATTAATTAGATTTGGTTAGATTTAGTATTAAATAATTTGCACATGTATGCCGCTGCGGTTCATGGTCACAATCATCTTGGAAACGAAGAAAATCGAAGAGGCAGACATTCAGGGCTCTGAATTATCAAAAATGTAAAAAAATAGCTCTACTAAGTCATTTGCACACGATTCTCATTGCGCCCATCCGATTCATCATAACTCCCTGATTACGAAAAAACATTCGGCAGACACTATGCTCACTGATTTTTAGCTCTACAATTGAAATTTACATGGGACGCAGTTAACAGACAGAACCCAAATAATTCTGACACATTTTGAAAATCGTTCCTATAGATTATATTAATTATTTTCAATAATATTCAGTAGAAATTTGTACTTGAAGCTTGGCGCGAGAGTCGGATTGAAAAAAAAACAAATGGTCTGACTTTAGAGAATCGCCATCGCCAACTAAAATGGGCCCGGGTTTTTTTTGTGAGTACCTCTTATAGTGAAGAATATTTATGCTGTGTATGAACATCCTGCTTGTGACAGTTTTAGATTTATGATTTTTTAAAGTTTATATAATGTGTTGTTTTTCGGGATGTATGTAAGCGATTCGCTTAAAATTTTGAAATGATGTTCTTTATATAGATTAGCATCACCCCCATTAAAACTAATACTAGTTGACAACTTAATGTCATCTTGATTCATGACATGATGGTTATTGGATAATTTATCTGTAATTTATGAATTTTACTTCGGTAATTCGTTAATAATTAACTACGATACATCCTTTTCATAAAAATATTAATGAAAAAATCGTTTATTTCATAAAAAAAATAACCAAATCAACTCAATGTTAATACCAATTATTTATTTAAAATAACGAGTGACATTAAGTTGTCCTTAGCATTTTAGCGACATAATATATACCACAAAATGATAAGAAAACTCAAACATAATCGAGGAGTTTGTACACGACATTGAAAAACACCGATTGAATACAGAACTTGGCCACAAATATTGCTGATTTTTGATAGGAAGTACCGCCTAGAAAATTTTGATATTTTGGCAAGTAGTAGGGCTTTATATGGTCTATTCTGAGAAATAAATCTAGAGGGGTCACTCGTTCACAACCACATAAAAGAAAATATCTTATTTTTTTATATGATCTTTCCTATAGATTATATTAATTATTTTCAATAATATTCAGTAGATGTAGAATTTTGTACTTGAAGCTTGGCGCGGGAGTAGGGTTGAAAAAAAAAATTAAAATGATCTACTTATTTTTCAAACGCGATACCTTTTTCGCTTGTTTTTGGTTAAATCATCGAAGCCCTACGTTGTATTTTGATTATATTATAATAGTTATTAATTCTTAATTCCGGTAAACTATTTTTAATAATAATGTCGTGGTTGTGTAGCAAACACGCCACGAGGCGCGCCGCAACCTACGAGTATCTCCATTTCACATTATTCGCACGGACGCACATTAAGCTATCCCTTTTGATACTTGTGTGTGAGTGCCAACGTATTATTAATATTATTATACAGCCTCTTAATCATTCATCACAAAGAAACAAATAAACTTAACGTAGAACGCAAATAAACGTTTTATCTATTTATCTATCTGTCAGGATATAAACACTACTTTAAATAATGGCCGGTCAAACGATTGCAAAGGTTTTTAGTTCAATTACTTACTTGTAGGCAAGGAACACTGAATTCAATAAATTCGAACTCTGATTTTAAATAGTTCAGCATAATTTTCTATACAACAGCCTGGTGTGTTCCGTAGCATGTAAATGTAACATTTGCTTGCAAAGCGTTAAATGAATACATTTGAAATCTGACGAACCTTTTCAATCTCCAACTTTACTCCGCAACTGTACCTCAAAATATTCTTTAAATCTTCTTCTTAAATCTTTCAATGAAGCACGCACAGATAATGTGTTCAACTATTAGATTCGGTGATAGTGACTCTTCAGGTCGTATGTTGCAGCGAGCGTGGAGAAAGCGGACACGCTGCTGCAGGAGGCGATGTTGCGGTTCCCCTCGGTGCTGGTCCGCGTGCTCGACTGTGCCAACGCGGTGCTCAGCCCGCGCCTGCAGGCGCATCCGCTCTTTAACGCTCCCGATGACAAGTAAGTATCTACTCGCCTCTTGTTTGGACGAGGCTATTCGGTTTTTTCGCAATCGCTGACTAACTGTTCTAGTACTAGTGGAGAGCCGTAAGGCGTAAAAATTGTAAAAACTCGGAATCCATGGAAAGTCAATGAATCTCTATAAAAACTTTTGATATGTGTTTTTAACAAGATGTGGTGTAAATCTCGCCATTTCATTATTATTTTTAGTTTGAAATTAAATCCATTTTATTGTTACCTTTTTAAAAGTTCAGTCCGTCTCATTATAAATTTTGCATATTAGTAGTTTACGTGACGGTTGCGTAATGACAGGCATTACAACATGAGTGTGGTTTATGAAACGAGCCGCAAGGCGAGTTTCATAATAGATGACACGAGTGTTGTAATGCCAATTACGCAGAGTCGCGTACAATACTTTATCTACACACATATTATAAGTACTCTAAGATGGGTTCAGAAGCCGAAAGGCAAATGACCTGCATTGCTACCAGCGCTACCCGTAACATATATAAGTACCTACCAATTTCACCAAACGATGTTAAATTTAATCAATGTTAATCAATTGTTGTCTACTTGGATAAGCAGAATTTTCATAAGTGGCACAATAAACTCAACAAAGATACGACGAATTGACAACAAAAATGGCGGCAAAAGAAACCTGTCATGTGTCACGAATATGAATGGTTTTTTTTTTAAATCATATGATAGACATACCTACTAATAAAATCCCTATTCTCATGTCGTTCGAAATTCAAATATCCTACGATATTGTACTAAAAAATATAACGAGTTGACGTTCCAATGGATCCTAGAATTGGACCTATTTAAATTGTGTTAATTTTGGAACATGTTCCAAATTTGAAACTCATAACCTTACCAAAATCTATACTGTTATAACCATTACAGTACAAATTTTACCTACTACCACAGACAAGAAACTTTTCATAGTAAAATTAGTTGCAATAATGCTGGTCATTTCCTACGGGTTTTGAACGCATAAAAGAGGACTTACGATATGTGCGTAGATAAAATTATTTTTATGTTACCAAATAACATGCTTAAAGTAAATATTCAACTGTCCTGTGACAAGTGCAACCGATTTTCTTATTAAGGTGCGATTAAACGGCGCGCAAAAACGCGAGCCGAGCCTAGCTCGTGATTCAGCGCGCCACACTCGGCGCGGCTCGGCAAAGTTCGTACGATCCATCACTTGTCGGTTTTTCGACACGGATCAAGCGCGCGCGCCATCTTCGGCTCGGCGTGTGTTAATACGCGCCGTATAAACATGGTACAGAGCGCGCGACGGAGGAAATCAAATCACCCATTTTGGCACTTGGCTTGACGACTCACGTGCCGCCGCGCCGTGTATACAAGCAGGCTTGCGTTCGGATTTAGCCGAACCGGCATCTAGAAGGACGGCTCGGCTCGCGTGGGATCGTGCTACCCCGCGCCGTATAATCTCACCTTTAGAGATTTCGCTCCGGCCAGCCTATTGTTATGCGTAGCCACGCGCAGAACCGATCTGCTAGCCGCCGCGCGCGCCGCTCACACAGTCGCTTTTAACTTACGACGCGGAGCGCCCGCACCTCGCCCGCTAAAACTCGCTTGCGCGATATCTCGCACCTACCCATGTTGTGACCTCTTAATAGTACAGTCAACCAATTTGATTCCTAGGCCACTGTTCAACCTTGTCGATTTAACTGCTAGGTGATAACAATAGGACAGCATATCTCAGTGCGGGTCAAAGGATTGTCGGCTTTCCGATCACAACATGAATTAATACTAATGAGGTTTAAACGTTTTTGCTCTATGAGATGAGAAGATAGTGATTTTGACAGAATGACAAATAAAGGTTCCCGTTGTCATTTTTGTTCAAACAATATAATTTTTAAAATATGGATATGCCTGCAGCTAATTTGGAAGAGCGAAGAACACGAATAATAGTATTGCATCAGGATGGTCACAGTAGACGTGATATAGCAGAATCATTGAATATATCGGTAATATCGTTCGATCATTTCATTCATGATAACTGTCCAAATACATAAAGCAAGAATTGTAAGCGATTGGTTAAATCAACATCGTGACACATTTACTGTTATCCCACGGGTAGCCAAGTAACCGGATCTCAATACGATAGAAAACTTGTGGGGTTTAATGTGTCAAATGTGGCAAAATGAAAATGAGCGGTCACGGGCTGTCCTGGTAGAGCATTGCCAACAAATTTGGGAAACTTTAAGGACCTCAGACATTGGCACTGATCTAGTTGGCTCTATGCGGTCAAGACTTCTAGAAGTGATAAGCAATAATGGTGAATATACTCGTTATTCATGTGTTTATTTTTTCACCTCCTGCTTTTATTAAATAATATATTTTTCATCTATTTAGTTTACTACCTTCGCCGTCATAAAGTGTTTGCCCTACTTAACTCGTCTCGCATACTCTAGAAAAAGACGAACATCTTAATTATGTTCGAAATAAACGAATGTGCTACTTCTACTATGTAATCTCACAAAACAGTGCACTATTTGAGTGAGAGGGACGACAGGATACGGAATTCGAACTGCGAATTTTGGAGTAGCTCCAGTCATTTTACAACATGTGCAATAACAATTTAATTAGACATCACATTGACAAGTTTTTTTAAAACTCAAATTGCGAATGAGGTTTAATACGGTAATAACCTCGTTTTTACTATAGAAAGCAAACGACAGTTATCAAAATGTCATGATCATGCTACGTGAATCAATAACAACTGTCATAGACGTCATAGTAGATAAATAAATTTAATACGACATGGTTCTAGAGTGGCCTAGGAATCAAATTGATTGACTGTACATTTCGATGCTCTAGTGTGGAAAGTATGTCATTAGTGTCATTACTTCACGAGTACTGAGATTAGTGATGTGCCGTTACCAGTAACATACTCGAAGCGGGTATTTTACCAGTAACGCTACCAGAAACATTACCAAAAAGCGGTAATATACGGTAACATTCAAATTTCGTATATGTAACTATATGTTTTTATACATGTTTATACAGTTTTAGCACCAGACGGACCCTTTTAAACTAATAATGATAAGATGGGTTCAGTAGTTTAGTATATTACCAATGTTACTGGTAAAATAATCAATATTTCCGAGTATTTACCAATGTTACCGGAAATATTACTCTCTCATATTTAGACCTCATACATATCAATCACGTGAAAACCGGATACCGAAGTGAGTATAACTTGTAACTTGTCTTGTTATTAGCCGACGTCTCAGTAAAATGATTGTTAACTTTACTTTTCGGTTTCATTGTCAATATAAGCTAGTCACACATAGAACACTGTTGAAGCACTTCCACTTTGTACCACGGACAAAGCCAAACTAACCGTCACGCATGACTCAGGACATTGCCGAACAGATAAGGTACAAATTACAATGCAATGAGTAAAAGAGACGGAAGATGCGATGAGTTACAGAAATAATTCATAGTTAGAAAGAGTATATTAACTTTTTAATTATAATTAATAAACTAAAATTAATAAAGAATACAAAACAGAAAAAAACGATTTCTATGTCCGCTTCTGGTAATATTACCGGTAGCATTGGTACTTTACGGAGTGTTTTACCAAAAATCGATTTCTATGTCCGCTTCTGGTAATATTACCGCTAGCATTGGTAATTTACTGAGTATTTTACCTAATGGTATTATACTGGTAACGAGTAAGTTACCGCCGGCACTTCAAGGAAGATTCGTTTTTTTAAACATTTGCGAAAATTTGTGAGTCTGTGTATATGTGTATGTGTGTATCTGTCCTCTTCCCCCCGGACCTCTGAAGTGAGTTTTGAAAATAATGAGGAAGAAGAAAGCTTAAATATTCAAAACATTATATTTTTATAGGGAGCACAAATAACGATGTCTTAACAGACAACACACGTCAAAGACAAATAATAAAGCTGTAAGCTGCCAATAAATCTACACAGGTATACAACCTCAACACGCCTCCTTAAATTTATATGGCAATAGGAAATCAAGTCAAGATATATTTAACATCTGTTTAAATTTAGCAAATTCGATGTTACCTAAAGATTTAGTGAGAATGTCCGCAACATTATCTTCCGAGTTAACTTTAACAATATCAATGGATCCATTCTTAACATTCTCGTGAACATAATGATGATGCACTTCGATGTGCTTCGTGTTCTTTGTGAAATTACCATACTTGGCAATAGCTACAGCACCTGAATTATCTTCATAAATATTTACAGGAACATTGTACGTTATAAAAACATCAACAAGTACACCACGCAGTAAGCTTATTTCTGTTACTGCTTCTGACAACGCTATGTATGTAGTCTTCTGATTAAGTAAAACCAATTTCCCCTTTAAAATACCGTTTATTTCACCAAAACCAAGTTAAATTCTAATTTAAAATTATATTTGTAATATTGCACTTCGTCTTTGAGTAGCGCACCGCACCGCCATTACCATTCATCTCGCTTTCTTTCATTCACCCTTGCACTCATTCGTTCTTATTCGCTAACAGCCAATCATCACATAGACATTCCGTCAGTTCTCCATTCCGTTCATTCCTACATGTATTCAGCAAAAGTGGAAGATTTCGTCACAGAAATTTGTTTCTTTGACTTCCAATACACAGCGTTACCAAATAATCAAATTACATAACCAGTAGTAGATTTAAGATCTATGACATCTCCAGCCCAATCGGCATCTACGTAACAATCCACTATATTGGCCTTTCAATTCTGATAATATGTAGGCTTGTGATTTTTTGTCAAGTATAAATATTTTAAAACACGCAATGCATATTTGAAATGAATTTCACCATAGCAGTTCTGAAACCTGCTCAAGTAATTGACACTAAAGGCAATGACTGGTCGCGTGCCAGAACTAATGTATAACAGAGCTCCAATCAAGTTTCTGTATTTAATATCTTCATTTAATTCACAATTCTCAAGTTTGGCATTAATCTCCATAGGTGTTTTAAACAGTTTACAATTTTAAATTTTATATTTTTTGGCTAACGATTCTATGTATTTTTCCTGGTTTAAGGTCAAAGTTAATTAGCTTTTACATAATCATACTCCACATCGATACCTATGTCGTTTCTAACCTTTCCCATGTCCTTCATTTTAAAGTGATTACTCAATTTATTTTTAATCGTAGTAACCATTTGCTCATCTTTGCAAGCAATCAATAAGTCATCGACATGACACTAAAATATATATATTTTGGTTATTGTCGGTTTTGTTTTGACATAAAGACAATAAAGATAAAGAGACATTTGGGTAAGAAATAGTCATTTAGAAAGACAATAGTCATATTTACTCCTTTGAAAGCCAATAATTGTAACTAACTTATTAAAACATTCGTACCATGCACGCGGGCTTTCTTTAAACCATAAAGAGATTGGTACAGCCTTTGTCAGTACCGTCTTCATAACCAAGAGGCTGTTTAACGTAGACTTCTGATAACACTTTACCGCTCAAAAATGCAGTCTCTACATCCATTTGATGTACATGTAAATTAAATTGACAACAATACGATAACAGCAATTTCAAAGTTTGCAACATTAGTGGTTTGTTGGTAACCTCTTACCACTAAGGACTGTTCAATTTAGTCAGCGGACATCAAAAATAGGTTCATTTTCAGATTTTTTATAAAAAAAATATTTTATTGCGGTGAATATTTATTTACAATATTAAAATAAAGTAATATATAACACAAATAAAAAAGAATTAATTACAACGGTAAAAATTTCGGACTTAGCCCGGATTCTTCGCATAAGTGTTTCCACATCGCTTTTGGATACTTTTCTACAAGCAGCAAACCATATGCGTTTAAATTCTGCCAATGTACTAGCTTCTCGGCCATCCTTCCTCAAGTATCTTTTTACAGTGGCCCAGTATCGCTCGATGGGGCGGAGCTCCAGGCAGTTTCGTAGACTCCCTTCTTTCTTAACAAAATCGATGTTTTTTTAATTTAATAGCACCACAGTCTCACCGGCATAGTGAGCACTCGCTAGATCAGGCCAAAATAAAGGGGGAATACTGTGCTTTATATATATAGGAAGTAACCGTTTTGTGTTTTTTTTTTATATCGGTGGGAGGCAAACGAGCATGTAGGTTACCTGATGGGAAGTAAACACCACCGCCCATAAACACCATCAGCTCAAGAAGAGTTGTCGGTGCGTTGCCGGCCAATAAGGGAGATGTAAGCTCTTTTCTTGAAGGCACCCATGTCATAACTGGTGGGAAATACCGCCGAAGGGAGCTCATTCCACAGTTTCACTGAACGAGGCAAAAAGTGCCTAGTGAAACGCACGGTGGAAGAACGCCATTCATCAAGGTGATGTTGCGACGAGTAGTTCGGTGGTGGAACTCTGCGGCCGGTAAAAGTCCAAATAATTCATCAGAACACTCCCCGTTGTAAAGCCTATACAGCACGCAAAGTGAACTGACGTCCCTTCGGATAGAGAGGGAATCCAATCGGACGGAGAGCGCTGGGTCGTTGACGATTCGAACCGCTCTGCGTTGTATCCGGTCAAGTGGAAGAAGGAGGTATTGGGGTGCCCCAGCCCAGAGATGAGAACAGTACTCCATATGCGGCCGGACCTGAGCCTTATAAAGTTGGAGGCAGTGGTCAGCTGTGAAGTACCGTCTGGCTCTACTAAGCACGCCAAGCCTCCTGGAAGCCAATTTGGCTTCATCTTCCAAATGACTACGGAACTTAACGTCATGAGAAATGTCAACGCCCAGGATTCCGATACTGGGCTTAATGCCAAGGGAAGTGCCTTCGAACTGAGGTGTTGTGACGAAAGGGCTTTTCTTGGCTGATAACACGCACAGTTGTGTCTTAGTGGGGTTAAATTGGACCAGGTTGAGTCTGCCCCACTTTGAGACCGCCTCCAGCGATGACTCAGTTTCAGACACAAGTTTTGCTCGGCAGTCTTCGGTGTCGGCTCGAGAGAGATTACTCCGGCCAAAGTAGCGCGTGTGACTAGAGCTATCATCTGCATAGCAATGAATGTTACTAATCTGCAACATGTCGTTGATATGCAGAAGAAACAGCGTAGGGGACAATACACAGCCTTGCGGTACACCAGAATTCACGGGCATGAGTTTCGAGCATGAGCCATCAACTGTTATTTGGATGCTCCTCCCCGTAAGAAAACTGGCTGCCCATTTGCAGAAACTCTGGGAGCCCATAAGAAGGCAGCTTCGACAAAAGTGCTTTGTGCCAAACCCGATCAAAGGCCTTCGCTACATCTGAACTAACGGCCAATGCCTCGCCCTTGCTCTCCACGGACTCAGCCCAATAGTGAGTGAGGTAAACTAAAAGATCACCAGCTGAACGCCCACGGCGGAAGCCATATTGGTGGTCACTTAATAGCTGATTATCCTCCAGATACCTCAGCAGCTGACGATTAATAACATGTTCCATTATCTTGGAGAACAAGGATGTTAAAGCGATAGGCCGATAATTTGATGGATCTGAGCGAGTACCCTTTTTCGGGATCGGGTGAACCAAAGCTATCTTCCACGGGCTCGGGACTACACCGAGAGAATAAGAAAGCCGGAACAAACGCGTTAAAACTGGAGCAAGTTCAGGAGCACACATTTTTAAAACGATGGGTGGAATACCATCAGGCCCAGAAGACTTTTGGACATCCAGAGAACAAAGGATTCTGCAGACATCCTGCTGAATAAATCGAATCTCAGGCATAGTGCTGCCACACCGTGGGATAGTTGGCGGTATGTTACCCTGGTCGTCCAATGTCGAGTTTGAAGCAAAGAGCGACCCCAAGAGATCAGCTTTCTCCTTAGCAGTGTGGGCCTGTGTATTATCCACCCGTTTCAATGAGGGGAACGATGACTGGCAAAAGTTGTTGTTAAATCTAGTGCCCTATTATACGTGAGAGGGATATCTAGATAAATAATACAATATTAGTGGACTGTAAACTAATTATAATGACAATAAAGATAAGACCGTTAACAAGAGTGGTTATCGCGGCGCGTCCGTAGTAATGACGTCGTCGACGGCGATCGCCAGCTCCGCGTCTCCGTGGCGGGGGTGGCTCCTCCGAGCGAGGCGCCCCGCGCCCCTCCTTCATGACGTCAATGTTTCAGGGTCGTTAACATACTCCCGGCGTTGAAGATCTTGTGTCTTCAAGACTATTAATAGGAAGGGGGCAAATGGTGTTAAATGCCCGTCGAATGATTCCTCTTCTAGTCTTGACGTCAGCCACCCTTGCGATACCGTCTCTGCCCGGCAGCAGTCGCACGACGCGGCCGAGGAGCCACATTAGGGGTGGCAGATTCTTCTCCTTGATGACGACCATCGTTCCAACCTCTAATTGTCCTCTGCAACTGCGCCATTTCGTTCTCTGCTGAAGCTCAGAAATATATTCATTAGAGAACCTATTCCAAAAGTGTTGTTTGAGGAATTCGATGCGTTGGTATCTTCGAAGGTTCGAGATCGTCTGATCAGTGATCTGTGGATGAGGCAAAAACATGAGAGATCTACCAATTAGGAAATGAGCTGGGGTCAGTGGGCCAAGGTCGCATGGATCATCAGAAAGCGGTGTAAGTGGACGTGAATTTAAAATTGCTTCGATTTGAATGAGGCAAGTTGACATTTCTTCATAGATGAGGTGTGAAAGATTAAGGATTCGCCGTAAGTGATGCTTCACTGACTTAACGGCGGACTCCCACAGTCCTCCGAAGTGAGGGGTATATGCTGGTATAAAAGAGAAAGTGATGCCGGAATCAGCCATATCTACAGCAAAGTCTTGTTGTAACACCTTAGTGAGCTCATTGAAGGTACCAACGAAAGTTGACCCGTTATCCGAGAAGATGGTTCTGGGTTTGCCTCGGCGGGCTATGAACCGGTTAAGTGCTGCAATAAAAGCCTCTTTAGTCAAATCCGACACCAGCTCCAAATGAAGTGCCTTAAACAAACGAAAATGCAAATGTAAGCTTTTACTAACCTACAACCCCTTTGCGGTCAGCTAACAGAATAGGTCCTGCGTAGTCGGTGCCTGTTTCAAGAAAAGGGTATTCAAGATGTAACCTTTCTTTTGGCAGGTTACCCATTATGGGTTGCACAGTTTCACCTTTAAGTTTAAGACATCTAATGCAGGTTCGGACAGTGTGTTTAGATAAGTTTCTTCCACCAAGAGGCCAGTATTTTTGTTTCATTGTGGCTAAGAGTAACTGCGGAGGTGCATGAAACGTAACAATGTGAAACATTCTAAATAGAAGCCTTGTGACAGGATGTTTGCTACATAATATTAACGGATGTTTCACGCCATAGTCGTAGAATGAGTTAGAAAGTCTGCCACCAACTCTAATAAGTCCAGAGTCAAAAAAAGGTGACAGTGAGGTAAGTCGGCTTTTGTTTGGCAGATCCTTACCTGACTCAAGAAGTCCAAACTCTTCAGGAAAAGAGTTGTTGAGATATGCGAATTAACAAATTGGAGGCTGAAGTAAATTCCTCAGAACTAAGTGACCCAGTATGTTTATTAGTGTTCTTTCTGTAATAATTAACAAATCTTAAAATATACGCTACGATCCGTTGTAATTTAGAGTAACTGGAATTATTATTAATTAATGTTTGTATAGGTTTTGATATTTTGTAATTAGGTGAACATGCTATTAAAGATGTATTGACCACTATCTCAGGCAAAGCAGACCTTTCATGAGTCGGTGCGGTCGGCCAAAGCGAGGAGTCTAATTTTAAGTAGGATGGCCCTGTCCACCATAATGAAGAATGGATAATGAGTTCAGCGCTTAGACCGCGAGACACAAGGTCAGCAGGATTCTCCTTTGACGGTACATAACGCCACGAATCATGGCTGAAACTTTCCTGAATCTCAGATATGCGGTTCTTTACAAAAGGCCGTAAAAGAGCTGGATTGGATGACAGCCAGCCAAGAACGATCATTGAGTCACACCAAAACACGCAGCGTTCTGGTTTCTGAGTGAGGGATTCAAGAACCTTAGCACACAATCTTGCCCCCAACAAGGCCCCGCAGAGTTCAAGACGAGGTATTGTAGTAGCTTTGATAGGGGCTACTTTACTTTTGGAAGCAAGAAGGTGGACACACACAGAACCATCCCCGGCCACGGAGCGGACGTACAGGCAAGCTCCATATGACTTTTCCGAAGCATCTGAAAAGACGTGAAACTCGATGGACACGGGAGAGTTACAGGACACCCACCTCGGAATATTTATGCTATTTAAACTGGGGAGGGTTCTGGCAAATGTAGCCCATGCTGCAAGCACGTCGTTTAAGAGTGGCTCATCCCATGAGCACTTGTTTATCCATAGCTTCTGCATTAAAATCTTGGCTTCTACTATGCATGGACTGACTAATCCGAGAGGGTCAAAGATCTGTGCTATAACTGAGAGGACATGACGCTTAGTGACCACCGGTGCAGTAGCTATGTTGATATTGAATGTAAGAATGTCACGAGTGCACTGCCACTGAATTCCTAACGTTTTTGACAGTTCTTTTTCGCTCAAATCTACAGAATCGTTTTGCAAAGGCTCGTTGCATATTGCTTTTAGTATCTGTTGACTATTGGACTGCCACTTCCTGAGAATGAATTGGGCGGAATGAAGAGTGTTTGCAACTTTACGACACAGCGCTACTGTGTCATCGATTGATTGTGATCCAGAAAGGAGATCATCAACATAGAAATCCCGTGCAATAACTTGTTGAGTTTGCGTGTCAGGTGCTTCTCGTGAAAGTTGTAAGAGGCAGCGGGTGCTCAAAAAAGGCGCAGACGCCGTACCGTACGTTACCGTGTTAAGCCTGTAAATTTTAAGGGGCTGTGAAGGGTCTGACCGCCAAAAGATCTGTTGAAGGTTTCGGTACTCATCATTCACAAGCACTTGACGATACATCTTTTCTATGTCAGCTGACACTACAAACCTATGCTGACGGAACCGAAGTAATATAGAGAATAAGTCTTCTTGAATTCTAGGACCTACTAATTGTAAGTCATTGTAAGATTTCCCTGATGTAGTGGCAGCTGAAGCATCGAACACGACTCGAAGTTTTGTGGTGGAGCTCGATTCTCTTATGATTCCGTGATGTGGCAAGTAATAAGATGGTAATGGTGACGGTGAAATAACTTCACTCATATGACCCAACGCTTCGTATTCCTCCATGAACTGTAGGTAGCGCTCTTTAAGAAGGGAGTCCCTATCCAGCCTACGCTCTAGAGATAAAAACCTGCGCTTAGCCATTTCGAATGAGTTCCCTAATGTTTTGGGTGATTCCTTTAAAGGCACGGTAACTATGAAGCGTCCGTCGGCGTCCCGTTTTGAGGTTTTAATGAAACTTTGCTCACATTGATTTTCTTCAACTGTTAAGTCATATTTTGGAGAAATGGTGTCCAGCTCCCAAAAACGGGTAAGACTGTTATCTGTCTGCTCTCTATTTAAAAATAAACAAACAGGTTTGACATGCTGAGGTTGATAGATGACGCCAGATAAGAGCCAACCTAGCTTTGTCTCAAAAAGAGTCGGATTATGTTTGCCTAAGTCTATGCGGCTTGTGCCGATAACGCTCCAAAAGACCTGTGCACCGACAAGGATGTCGATCGAAGAAGGCTCATGATATGAAGGATCGGCTAGACAAATTCCGAACGGTATGGGTATGTTTTGCACGTTTAGGTATTGATTTGGTATTTGAGATGTTATATTGGGCAATATGAAGCAATCAATATCTAACTTATAACTACCGTCGTAAGATTCTATTGTGATAGGGCAAGACTGCGTACATTTAGACTCTTGATTATTAATCCCTGTAACCTTTGATACGACAGGTTGGGTAGGTAACTGCAGTTTACCAGATAAGTCCTGGGTTATGAAATTTGCCGTACTGCCGTTGTCTAACAGCACCCGAGCGTTATATAAATGACCATCGCTGCCAGTCACCCTAACCAAGGCCGTAGAAAGAAGGACATGCTGGGGTAGATCCTTTAAGTTACGGCTATTGGCGGATAGTGCTACATGTTCTGCTGGTTTGTTGTTGTCGTTGTGAACATGAAGCAAAGTGTTATGCTTGATTTTGCAATATTTACAATGACTTAGCCTACATTTCGTTTTGTGATGCCCAGGGTGCAAGCAATTAAGACACACCTTAAATTCTTTAGCCTTTATAATTCGTTGCTCTACGGGTAATGATCTAAAACTGTCGCAATTGAAGACATAATGGGGTTTATTACATAAAGGGCAACTAATTGTGTAAGTCTTGGCTTTGTCATGAGTGTTTGAAGACACTAGTAAGCTTTTGGATTTACTGAATGATGTATCTGCCTTTGCCTTACTGTTTTTTGCCTCCTCTAATGTTTCAAGAAGATTGCATCTGTTACTTAAAAATTTGATAAAATTATCTAACGACGGCGGCTCTGTCAAAGTGTTTCGGTGCTCCTCCCAGTGTCTGCTTGTGACAGAGTCTAATTTAGAAGATATTATATGAATGACCAAGGTATCCCAGTGGTCTACCGGCTGGTCCAATGTTGCTAAAGCTCTGAGATTCTTATTCGCATTGTCGACAATATCTCGAAGACCTACACTAGATTCTTTTTGGATCGATTCTATATTAAAAAGGGCTTGGACGTGATTATTGACAAGTAACTGTTTGTTATCAAACCTCTCACAAAGTAACTTCCATGCAGAACGATAATTGTCGGCTTTAAAATCTAAGCTTCTAATTACTAAGGCCGCGCTTCCATGAAGAGAGGCGCGCAGGTAATGGAACTTGTTGATATTGTCGATACTGGCCTCGTTATGGATTAGGGAAACATAAATGTCTTTAAACTCGAGCCAATTCTGGTAGCCCCCGCCAAAGTGAGGCAAATTGATTTTTGGCAATCTTACATTACTTTGTCTATGGGAGGTAGTAGTTTGGCACTCATTGGAGCTGATCTCAGATTCGGCTTCTGTGGCAAGTCGGCTGCGGTGCCGCGTGGACAGCTCGCGGCCCGCAGCGAGCACCTGGAAGTAGTTGAGCTCAACCTGCTCGCGGTCGGCATAGAGTGCAGTAGGATCATCCGCTAGCATCTCCAATTCGCTCTGAAACGCATCGTACATTTCGTATGAAGAATCGAGTTTAGTAATGCGCATATCTAGCTCCATTAATTGTGCTTCGCTTAATTGTTCACAACTCTTTGCTGTAGATAAGTATGATCCAAATTGGGTCACCTTTGTTTTAACAGTTGCCCGTTTTTTTATTAATTCTCTACATTTTTCCTCGCTAGTCATTTTGATAGGATGCAAAGTTAAGGAGCAAAAAAGAACCTCACAATTAGCAACGTTACTGCGAAAATAGTAATGCTCGCTCACAGACGTAAACTTATTGCCGTTAAACTTTTGGCTGGAGCTGAAATTAATGCGTATGACTCCTATTACAAGAGTTTGCTCTTCGAAAATGTCAGGAGCTAATATTTGTATGGCAATATGAGGAAATGTGTACCCACTTGAACAACAATAAAAATAAATTCGTTGTTGAAATTTTTAAGTTAATAAAATGCAGAGTTTCGTGGAGTGCAAGAAGATATAATCATTGATAGCAAAAGCAAAAATCAGACAGACGTTCAGATGACAATAAGACAATTTCAAATAATAGAATATAAATTGCCAGGGTGTGCATTATTATAAAAGAAGGTTTAACACCCCCTCGTAATAAAAGCACCCTGTACATACGTACATACAAGTATAACATAATATCCAAGTAAACTGTACACACTAAATACTATCACAAAAGAAACATCCTATATTTACATCATTAAATGACACACCCTATACCTGCCTATTTACAATGAAAAACCTTAATCTACCGTAAACCTAAAGAATTTACACATTTAAAATGTTTAATCTTCGGTAAAGCTTTCGTAAGAATATCGGCGATCATGTCATAAGTAGGTATGAACTGAAGGGAAAGTTGATGGTGTGTTAGAGACTCGCGTATGAAATGATGTTTGATATCGATGTGCTTTGTGCGGGCGTGATAAGTGCTGTTGTGTGCTAATTTAATGGAACTTTGATTATCTGTGTGGATAACCATGGGATGAGTGACAGCGAAGATTTCCATTATGAGGGTTTTTAGGTATATGGCTTCTTTACACGCTTCGGCCAGGGCCATATACTCTGCTTCGGTAGTCGAAAGGGCGACCGTGCGCTGCTTTCGAGACTCCCACGAGACAGGTGCACCGCTCATAATGAAAACATATCCTGTAAATGATCGCCTGTCCATTATGTTATTACCATAGTCAGCGTCTGCGTAACCAATGGGTTGAATTTCACTGTTGTGAAATTGAAGTTTGAGGTCCTTGGTACCTTTAAGATACCGAAGGACCCTTTTTGCGGCCTTCCAGTGTACCCCCCCGTAATGTGCATTGAATTGAGAGAGATACGACACGGTGTGAGAAATATCTGGCCTCGTTCCAATAGCAATGTACATTAACGAGCCGATAAGTTCACGATACGGTACTTCAACTTCGTTTTCTTTTTCAGGTAGAGTTAATTTAAGTCCAGGTTCCATTGGTGTAGTGACAGATATAGCTTCATTCATATTATATCGGTCAATTAGTTTTTCGATATAATGCGTCTGGTCGAGAGTTATAGAGTTCAGACTTTGTATTACTCTCATACCGAGACAGTCCTTGACAGGACCCAGATCTTTAATTATAAAGATCTTTTTAAGTTCATTTTTGAACTGTGTTTTTAAATCGTCACTATTGGACATTATAAAAAAGTCATCGACGAAAACTGCTACGACTAGTATGTCGTTGCCGTTCTTTTTGTGATAGAGACAGTGCTCCGTTGAAGCTTGTTTCAATGATAAGGCAGCCATTGCTTCGCACACCTTTTTATTCCACTGGCGTGGAGCTTGCTTCAAACCATAGAGTGACTTCTTAAGTAAGCACACTTTGTGTTTTGGATCAGTTGAGAAACCTTCTGGTTGTTCCATGAAGATTTCTTCTTCTAAATCACCATTTAAGAAGGCTGTTTCCACGTCGAGATGATCAATTTGGCAGTTAAGATTGACAGCAAATGCCATCAAAAGTCGAACTGATGATAGCCTCGCAACAGGTGAAAAAGTTTCACCGTAGTCCACTCCTGGTATTTGAGTGAATCCTTTAGCTACAAGTCTAGCTTTATACTTGACGACATTTCCACTAAGATATAATCATTGATAGCAAAAGCAAAAATCAGACAGACGTTCAGATGACAATAAGACAATTTCAAATAATAGAATATAAATTGCCAGGGTGTGCATTATTATAAAAGAAGGTTTAACAGAAATAAATGAAATAAAGAAGATTTAGATTAAATTATATAGAATGCGATTCAATAATAAACATTTATAATAAAGATCAAAAAGGGACAAATAAACTCAAATAATTATGTTAGTTACTTGATCGAAGCAATTGTAAACTATCACACTTCGGCTGTTTTAAGCTAGTTAAAACTATACCGTTATAAAATTTTGTAATTAATTTGTTGTTTAACTATTAAGGAGGTTATAATAAGGAAATTGGAAAGATCTCACAGTTATGCTATCCGAGGATAAGACGTCTGATACTTAGAGTTCCAATCTTGATGTACTTGCTGTATAAAATTCCGAACTATTCACTAGCTTTGAGCACTTCATGTATATGGATGATTCTTGTTAAGTTGTCTTGAGCACAATCCCACATGAAATAACAAAGCTCGTCGAACTCAGCAGTGGCTGCCAGCCTTGAAGTCCACCGAAGATAGGCGGTTGAAGGTACTTCCCACAGCGCTGCCTCCCCGTCTCGTCTGGTTTAGTGGAAAAATACCACCACGAAGTCCAGTTCAGGGTAGCGAAGTCGCGATGTCCGACGTCGGATACTAAGTCGCGATTGTAACGGTCAAAGTTGGTCGTATATTTCGGCGAGGTCAAGGACCATATGTTAAATCTAGTGCCCTATTATACGTGAGAGGGATATCTAGATAAATAATACAATATTAGTGGACTGTAAACTAATTATAATGACAATAAAGATAAGACCGTTAACAAGAGTGGTTATCGCGGCGCGTCCGTAGTAATGACGTCGTCGACGGCGATCGCCAGCTCCGCGTCTCCGTGGCGGGGGTGGCTCGTCCGAGCGAAGCGCCCCGCGCCACTCCTTCATGACGTCAATGTTTCAGGGTCGTTAACAGTTGTTTTGAACAGCTTTGGCAAGAGACCAAAAAGCACGTGAGCCAGAAGGCTGACGTGCAAGTCTATTACCAATTCTGTTGATGAATTTGAATTTCGCCCTGGCTATACACCTTTTGAATGACCTCGTAGCCGCGTTGTATTTCTTTTTCAATACGCCGGCGTTCGGATCACCAGCAGCCAAAACCTCCAACCAAGCTCTATAA
Organism: Acleris sparsana; assembly: GCA_923062465.1. Taxonomy (NCBI): domain Eukaryota; kingdom Metazoa; phylum Arthropoda; class Insecta; order Lepidoptera; family Tortricidae; genus Acleris; species Acleris sparsana. The sequence goes on along the minus strand of OV281285.1, from coordinate 68,098,834 downwards.
GAGTCCTGTTTTCGGCGGGACTCTGCACTGCAAGACCCATCGAACCATGGTCGGGACCTGCCGCCTACGGGGACCACTGAGTTTGGAATAAATAATTTCATTCCCTGTAGTACTACGTCAGCGACCGAGTCAGCACAGGCGCTGGGATCAACAAGCGAGAAACACACCTGACGCCATGGGTAAGATGCGAAGAAACTGCGCATCTCGTCCCAGTCTGCTGACCTGTAGTGCCAGACACGACGACATCTTCCATTGCGTGAGTGTCTTTGGCGTGTGAGAGGCACCACACTCCGAACAAGGCAATGGTCGGAAGTCCCAAGAGGGGCGACGACTTAAACCTGGTAGTGTTCAGGATGAGAGGTCAGCAGGAGGTCAAGTAAAGAAGGCGCTTGGTCATCCACATCAGGAAGACGCGTTGGCGACTTAACCAATTGTGTCAGACCATAAGCCAGAGCGAATTCATGGACAGATCTTCCCGCATGGTCAGTAGAGCGCGATCCAAGCCATTCAACGTGATGGGCATTGAAGTCACCCATTACTACAATCTCGGCAGACGGGATCTGCTGCTGTAAAGTATCAGTCACCGTTCGAATGTGCTCCATGAAATAGAAATAGAAATAGAAATAGAAATAGAAAATATTTATTCGACGATCACAGGAAAAAACAAATAAAACACAGATTAAATTTAACATTGACAAAAAGAATGGCAACACAGAAAAAAATTTAAACAATAAGGAAAAAGAATTTAGTAATTTTAGCATAATGTTGCCATGGGTGATTCCTGTCGTCGAAAGTGACACCACTCAGCACTATGTCACGGCCTGAACCGCGACGCTGATTTTCAGTGGCGCCAACGTGACACACGAACGAAGAGACAGCGGTTGCCCACATATACACTGATGAGACGCTCCGTTTCCAAATTGCCACTGTGAGACCTGTGAAGGCACGCGTAAATCCTAACACGATCCTCTAGATCAACGCGTAACCAGATAATTGACAGGTCCTTCTCTCCAAGCGTGCCAAGGCGCCGACAACAGATATCCTCCCGGAGGAACACACACTCCTGCTCGCGGCACAAAGTTATGCTCCACTATGTAGCCTGCATAGCGTTGGTATGAAATGTCCGCCGGGGAGGATATCTGTGTTTCCGTCAAAAAGAGTAAGGCCGGCTTTGCCATCTCGAGATGGTGATGGACGGCGTTTAAATTTGAGTGCAAACCCCTTACGTTGGAAAATTCAACGGCAAGCAAAGGGGTGGTAGCCTTGTTACCCTGATTGCCTTTGGCAGAAATACAGAGCGGGATTGTGCCCTCCCCAGAATACGCAGGGTAGCCTGAGCGCTCACGCTCAGGGAGGGATTATCCTGCACCGGTGGTGCAAGTACCCTCCTGGGGTAAATCTCTATTCAATACCGCTGCCATATTGGGGGGGGGGGGGGGGGTTGGGTTTGGGCCTCCGGCGCTCCCACTAACCGAACGAAACGCAATAGTATTACTATTACTTCACGTCGACATTTTGTGGGAGGGTGGTACTACCGGCCCATTCGTACTGCACTCAATAAAAAGTAACAGTATGGCTCTACCACTCAGAAAATCAATCAATCAATCAATCTGTGATGCATTCCTTTCTATAAATTTCTTCACCAATAGTTCCGGTTGCAAAATAAGACGTACTTTTGAGGCCACAGGAACAAATTGCCAGCCATACTAAGACTTTCTTCCCGAATTTGTCAATTTTTATGTTTTTTTCGGAATCGGGTACAATTTCTCTTACAGCCGCATTGTAATACTGAGGCCCCGGTAACGTACTGGTGTCAAATTTCACGTACGTTTCGTCGTCCATGAGAATGCATCGAGATTTATTTTGCAGCAAAATATCGTATAAATTGCGGCATCTTTTTTTGGACCGTATTTTTTGCTCGGCACTTCTCTTCGGCATTTTTTGCTTCTTATATGTCCGTATATTATTTCTTTTCTTGATATTTTGTACAGTGCCTACACTTAATACCTACATGTACTTGTTTGATTTTAACAGCCGCACGAATTTTTCTTCGACTTTTGGGTTTGCCGGGCCACTTCTCCGCCGCGATTTTGGTAAATAGTCGAGCGTATGATGCTCTCCAATTTTTTTTTTTAAACACGGCTGACTTGTTACATTTAAACTCATTCGCAATTTTCCGCAGTGATAACCACCATTTTTGCAGGATTAATTTGCGATCTTTAATATTAATTCGCTCCATCGTTAATTATCTAAATATTTTTCACGATGGAGCGAATTAATATTAAAGATCGCAAATTAATCCTGCAAAAATGGTGGTTATCACTGCGGAAAATTGTCTATGTTTAGTTTATTATAAACTAAACATAGACAAGTTTATCAAGTGTCGTATTTTTTTTTTAATTATCTAAATATTTTTCACGATGGAGCGAATTAATATTAAAGATCGCAAATTAATCCTGCAAAAATGGTGGTTAGTGGTGGTATTATATTGAAAATAAAATGATAATTTGACACTAAAAACCACAATTAACTGCAATAACTGGGTTAGATTAGCTTTGATTGTTACCACCGTAGCGTAGCGTAGGTATGAAAACAAATTCAAAACAAGTAGCTACCCTCAAACAAACTCGCTCATGCAAATAATAGGCTGCGTTCCGATTCACGCGAAAATCGCTGATAGCGCTCGGCTCACATTCCCGTTCCGAAACATCTATTTTCTCATGGGCGCGAAATTTTAAATGGTCTACAATAAATTTGTAACTTCAGATGGGCCAATAACAAAGGCCTGGAGGGCCGCATGCGGCCCGCGGGCCGCGGCTTGAGTATAGCTGGTTTATAACCAGCCACTGCCTATCAGTATGTTTTTAGTTGAAGGATTGATAGTGAATTAAGTATGTCCGCTTAGTAAATTGAACAGTCCTTAACATGGCTTTAAAAAGATCAACAGACTTTTTCTTGTAAACCCATTTCACATCTAATACCTCTTTTTTCGGTGGTGCATTCACCAAGATCCAAGTATCATTTTTCACCAGGCTTTTCATCTCACGGTCCATAGCCTCTCTCCACTGTTCAGCCTCGTCACACGTAGTCACCTCCTGAAAAGTATCTGGAATCATCGCATCACAATAATTAACAGTTATACAGTAGTAGCCAAATTCTTCGTCAAATCGCTGTGGTGCTTTAACTTGCCTCTTAGAAATTCTCCTCTCGTTATTAATTATCTCTTCGCCATCTTTATTATTGTTTAGTATTTGTATCTTTCCATTCTTCTTCATCTTTTTTATTTTCTTCTTCGTTGTCATCAAAGGTAATAAGCTTAACATTTTCCTCAATTATATCCACGTGTCTTGCAACAACTACTCTTTTATTGATCCGTACTTTGTATCCAACATCTGTATATCCTAGTAAAATACCCATTTCTGCTTTTTTATCCCATTTTGATCGTCGTCTTTCTTCAGGTACTCTAACATAAACTTTACCACCGTACATTCTCAAGTATTTTGCAGTAGGTTTCTCATGAAAAAATATTTCAAACAGCGTCTTTCTTTCTGGGGTATTTGTCACAGTTTTTTAATTAAGTAGCGGTCTTAATAGCTTCTGGCCAATAACCTCTGTCAACCTTTGCTTCAGCTAATAGACATCGTGCCATGTCCATTATCGAGCTATTATATCTTTCTGCTGTCCCATTTAATTTATGAACATATGCTGGGCAAGGCTTGATCATTATTCCTGTTTTTCTCGCGAAGTGAAATATTCTGCTATTTATGTACTCCTTTCCGTTGTCACATCGTAGTTCTTTGATCATTTTCCCTGTAACATTTTGCATTTGGTTGACGTATTCTATGAAATATTCATAAACTTGTCCCTTTGATTTAATACAATACACTCTCGCTAACTTGCTGAAATCATCTATGAATGTTAAAAAATATTTTTCATCTTGGTATCCTGTAGTTCTATGTGGTCCGTTAACATCCGTGTGTGTACAATATCTAATATATCTTCTGCCGTAGTTCTATTGTTGCTAAATGGCAAATTGTGCATTTTATTTTCGATGAAGATAGCACACTTCATGTAATCCGTTTCTATTTGTTTAGGCAATCCTTATAATATTTGGTTTATACACATCATGTCAAGATAATTGAAGTTTATTTGACCGAATGTTCGGTGCAGCTATTCTTTCAAAGTCATATTATAATTTGCCGCATTTACACCTATTTCTTTACAAACAAAACTAGTCCTGTCGAAACTAACGTGTGATTATCTGTGATCTTCGAATAGCTTAATAAGTTAGCTTTCATCTCTTTTACGTAAAATACATTATCTATTATCACTTTGTTTCTATCCCTATCAACAGGGAAGTATGTCGTAATGCTTCCAACCTTTGTTGCTTTCAATATTCTTCCATCACCAACCTTCACGTTTATTGGTTCTTTTAGTGTTTACTAATTTATCGAAATATTCGTCGGTATTTAATATGTGGTCTGTACATCCGCTGTCTAAAAGCCAATTTATCTGTCCTGCCTTATTAGGAGCATCTTCATTTATCGTCGAATTGTTCACAATACATGTGTAAAAGCTTTTTTTTATAATATTCCGTATTATAGTAATTTCCTCTGCCTTTAATTGGTCCAAAATTGTAGTGGCCGCGTCCACGACCACGATTTCGAGCATAATGTCCGCGTACGCGACCGCGGTTTCCGTGCCAACGGTCTCGCTGTATATGCCCGACTTTTCCGCAGGTAAAACATTGTGGTTTGTTCTCCGATTCCACTTTGAATGCGTTTGACGTACTCGGCATTTCTTCGTTTACACTTTGGATATTCTTCATTCTTATTTTACTTTTTAAATATTTTACGGTTCATCATCTTCTGGTAACACGTCTATTAAATCTCCAATATAACTGTAACTATCGGGCATAAGTTAAAGGCTTTAAAGCATATAGTTTAATTTTTAATTTCATTGACATACCGTTCGAATTCGTCGAAGAAAATATTAATATTCGAATATTTCGCTTGCTTTATATTTTCTAAATTGTTTCTGCATATAATTTGCTACGCTGTAAATTACTTTAAATACATTTTGTCAAATTTGAACATAATTTTGTATGCTGACTCTAGCTCACTAATATATACCAACTGTTGATTATCCACCTCATTCCACTGAGCAGCATCATCTTTTGCCGTTTTTAGTCTAATAGATACTTCCTTACATTTCTTAAATTGAAGAAATTTTAATATTTGAATTTTCTAATTTGCATAATCCTTCCCATCAAAAATTGGTATTATGATATTATTACTCATTTTAACTACTTACTTGTTTTTCAACCACCTCTGCTACCATGTTAAATAATGAGAAGGAAGAAAGCTTAAATATTCAAAACATTATATTTTCATATGGAGGACAAATAACAATGTCTTAACAAACAAAACACGTCAAAGACAAATCATAAAGCTGTAAGCTGCCAATATAAATCTACACTGGTATACAACCTCAACAATCTTAACGTGTGCACACACTCTGTCCGAAATTACTTAAATTTTAGTAAAATTATTAAAACAATAATTATAACGCCAGATACTAGAGTGCATAAACATTATAAGCACCCAGTACCTACCAAACCTACAGTCATCAGTCACAATAAAGTTTTTTTTTAAAGCCGATCTTAATTATTAATGTTTTTGTATACATAAAATTCTAAATTCTAATTAATATATCAACGCACAGCCCAGACCGCTGGACCTAGAGACTTGGAATTTTGCACATAGATACAGTTCGATTATTTCCACTTTGATACTCGAGTACATAAAATCCTAGAAATTACTCATTTAAAATATTCGAACCTATTTAGTATAATCTATACTAGCTGCAGTAGCCGTCCCCGGGCAAGTCTAAATGGAGCGAAGCAATTTTACCATTTTACCCATTGAAAGTCCATGGGAACAGATTTTCCAACATTATTCCTTCGTGGTATGTCCGATTTTCAATTTTATTTTTTCTAACCATTCTATGGCTAGATGTCGTATCACGGGCTAAAGGGTATAGCCGGGTAAGCATGGCGAAACTGCCCTTAGCGAAAAAAATATTTTCCTTTTACTGGGTTATTAACCTTTACATATGTAGTGCTTTCACCAAAATTTAAGCCTCAAATCCATCAGGTTTAAAAAAAAAACCGCATATAAAGAAATATTTTTTTTATTTTATTTTAGCCAAAGTACTAATCCGATTTCTTTGTAATTTTGATATGTTGTATATACAATTAAGGTCGCTTCCTAAAAAAAAAAAATGAATTATCTCTTGAAAAAAACAAAAAAAAACGAGTTAATAATTTTCAAAAAAATGAAAAAAATACGTGCGAGATTGCGACAATTTCCAAATTTACATATTTTATGTAGAATTGAATAATGTTTAACATATAATTTTTTTAATAACTAAAATCGGGATTAACAGTGTGAAAAACTTGAATTTGTAACATCCCATACATTATTTTCAAACAAAATAACTTCTACGTATTAAGTTCAAGTTCAAGTTCAAGTTCAATTCTTTATTCGTGACAAAAAATAACACATACAAAAATAAAAATAAAACTAATAAATAAAAAAACACACTTTGTCACGAAACGGACCCTGCTCAGCATGTTGCCAGCTTTACAGCCAGCGCTGGTCTTCCGCAGGACCCATTCGGTGAGAGCACGGTGGGCAACAACAACAGATACACAAATGACAAGGACTAAGAAATAATATAACTAAAATACTAAACTACACACATAATAATCAAAAAAATAAAATAAAAAAATTAGAAGGAAATAATGAACAAAAATACAAACATCGAAAAGTTGCATCCCGCACTACGTGTGTATGGGCCTTTACGGTAACAGTGAACGCAGCCCACACACAACTGTTAACTACTAGCGCCAGCGGGATCACAACGAAACAGAACAGAAAACAAACCATAAACAAACCAAACACTAAACATCAAATAAAAACCGCATGGGATTGAGGCTACAAAACATATAACAATAATAACAATTACCTATGACTAATTAGCACAACAAATATTAAATTTAAATTGAATTATGGTGACCTACAAACGTATGGCAATGCATGGAAATAAATATGGAGCATAACCAACGGGTGAGGAAGTGTTAAAAGCAACTGGTTTCCAGACACATATTCTCCTCTTTTAACTGATGTTCTTGTATGAACTTTTTGAGCTTACTTCTAAATATTTTAACGTAACTTCTAAATATATTACACTATGAAGTTATATTTCCAACGCATTTTGAATTTGGAGCGCGACTTATTTTACTGACAAGGAAAGGTACCCAGTACACAGTACACAGGACAGTTGTCCGGCTCCGATTTTATTGATTTTGATATAATTATGTTAGAGAGTAGTTTAAAATAACAGACACGTATTTTTTTTAGCGGCCCAATCTCAACCTGTTGGGAGAAATTGACCTCCAAAGTACTGAAAAGTGACTAAACCCTCTAACTTATATAGAGATATTTTAAAAAAAATGCAAGTTTCATAGCGGTTTGATTATAAATGTTCGAGAAGATGAAAAATTAATGAGCACGCGTTTTGTTATATCGGCTAAAACACATATTTAATAAAAAAAACCCTTCAAAGATCATTGAAGATACACTTCCGGTGGTATTTTTTTATAATAAGTATTAGTTTTAGCCGATACAACAAAACACGTGCTCATTATTTTTTCATCTTCTTAAACATTTATAATCAAACCGCTATGAAACTTGCATTTTTTTTAAATATCTCTATATAAGTTAGAGGGTTTAGTCACTTTCAGTACTTTGGAGGTTAATTTCTCCCAACAGGTTGAGTTTGGGCCGCTAAAAAAAAATACGTGTCTGTTATTTTAAACTACTCTCTAACATAAATCAAAATCAACAAAATCGGAGCCGGACAGTTGGGTACCTTTCCTTGTCAGTAAAATAAGTCGCGTTCCAAATTCAAAATGCGTTGGAAATATAACTTCATAGTGTAATACGTAGAAGTTATTTTGTTTGAAAAGAATGTATGGGATGTTACAAATTCAAGTTTTTCACACTGTTAATCCCGATTTTAGTTATTAAAAAAATTATATGTTAAACATTATTAAAATCTACATAAAATATGTAAATTTGGAAATTGTCGCAATCTCGCAAGTATTTTTTTTATTTTTTTGAAAATTATTATCTCGTTTTTTCTTTTGTTTTTTTCAAGAGATAATTCATAAATATTTTTTTTAGAAAGCGACCTTAATTGTATATACAACATATCCAAATTACAAAGAAATCGGATTAGTACTTTGGCTAAAATAAAATAAAATAAATATTTCTTTTTATGCGGTTTTTTTCTAAACCTGAAGGATTTGAGGCTTAAATTTTGGTGAAAGCACTACATATGTAAAGGTTAATAACCCAGTAAAAGGAAATTATTTTTTTCGCTAAGGGCAGTTTCGCCATGCTTACCCGGCTATACCCTTTGTTCCTGATATATCTGTGCTGATATAACTGTAACCTTAATCTATACGCAATAAATCTCATTTCATTGCATTTCATTTTCATTGATAAATTAATCAATTGCCAATTGACTTGTAAGTAATTTATTATTATAGTTTAATTTGTATCGTGTTAGTGAACACCGTGCCATTTAGTCCCCAGACTACCCTATTGTGAGGTTGGCCCCCCAACTGACCAATTGATAACGGGGTCTATTTATAACTAGCTAAAAGGTAGTATTCCTTCGAGTTTACTTTAAGAACTTGGCCTCGACCACGTTTCTCTATTATTATATCCTCAAAATTGAGAGCACAATCTTTTGGCTGCGTGTCCATTTTTATAGAGTAAAGTTATTTCTAGTGATGTTACGGAGGTGGCTTTATCGGAGTCGGAGCCGGATACGGAGTAATTTTTTTTTATTTAACGGTGTCGGAGCCGGAGCCAAAGGCGAAGTTGGAGCCGTATCCGAAGCCGGATCCGAAGGTTTACCGGAGGCGGAGCCTGAGAATACATTCCTCGAGGCGTCTGCAAAATTTTCTACCTTGGGTTACTAATGTCTTGCACAATTTTTTTTGGCATAATTCATCATTTCGCACAATCATCATTTGGCATAAAGTCTTTTTTCTGAAACCGTGTACTTTTCAGGATTGACATAAAATAAACCAAACCTAACCTATTGGGTTCTATGCAATGGTATTTTAAATAATCCTGAAAAGTACACGGTTTCAGAAAAAAAGACTATGCCAAATGATGATTGTGCGAAATGATGAATTGTGCCAAAAAAAGTTATGCCAGATGAAGGGATGCCGTCACAACTCCAGATAGCTTAGCGACGCAATGAGGGCTACCAATAACAATGGCCTGTGACTTCTTAGAATTAACCATTAAACCAAACCTCTCCGCCCAGCAATGTATAGACTCGAGATCACTATTGATTAGACTTATCAAGGCGGGGTTATCATCGAGAGGCGTAAATTTGCAAATCGTCCGCGTATAAATGATACGAGGAGCGAAGTGAGTTAGAAATACTATTGATATAAGTGGAGAAAAGCAGGGGAGAAAGCACACCATCTGTCAGATAGCACCATGCAGAAAAACAGTCATCAACCTTGACCCGCTGTCGCCTCCGAGAGAGGTAAGCACGAAACCAACAAAGAGCAGTTATATAAAGATGGAGGGTATTAAGAATCCCAAGAAGAATATCAAAATCTACGGTGTTAAAAGCGCTGCTGAAATCTAATAAAACAAGAACTGTAACCTTTTGGTGCTCAATATCAAGATGGATGTCATCGGTGACCTTCACTAAAGCAGTGACACGACTAACGTAATGCTCAATTACTTTAGACAAGACTGGTAGAATTGAGATAGGACGGTAATTAGCAAAAGAAGAAGGGGTTGAAGACTTAGGAATTGGGATAACGTAGGCATACTTCCACGCGTAGGGAAAAGTGGCGGAAGAGAAGGAGTAATTGACAATGCTGGAAAGGATAGGGGCTATAAAGTCTGCCGCGAGCATAAGCATTTCTAACCCAAGGCAATCTTCACCGACAGCTTTCGTCTTAATAGTCTAGCGGTGGTCATCTAGTGGTGTTTTAGTGATCTATTTTCCGTAAGTGAATGTATTGAATTGAGTTTACCACTTTATTTTCATTTTTTAGAATTCTTATAGGTTTTCCTATAATTTACAAGCAATGAACTATACTTTGTATATTTTTCAAAATTTTAGGCTCAGTAGTTTCGGAGATCAGGGGGGGGGGGGGAATGGTCAATTTTCGTCTTCTTTTCTGAATAAAATCAAAACTATTTTAAAATAATTACAAAAATATATTTTAAATCCTCATAACAAGCCCTTTCATTTGATATATGACACAGTAAGGTTTTAATTATTATTTTTCCTTAATTGCTTTCCAACAGTGATCCTAATTAGAAAAAAAAATACTTTGCACATCTGTGTTTGGGTCATCAATTTACAAATGTGTACCAAATTTTAACTCCATCGGTTCAGTAATTTCGGAGCAAATTGGCTGTGACAGACGGACAGACAGACAGACGCACGAGTGGTCATATAAGTGTTCCGTTTTTGGTTTTTTGGACGGAACCATAAAAATTAAAATCCGTATGAAACCTCTAACGGTTTGCAAACTTACCTTGTTTAATATGTGTCATGTGAGCGGTCACAACAAAAGGTGTCAAAGAAATCAAAAGACCGAATTTGAATAAACGCGACGAACATGTTACATTACGTGTATTTATTATTGTGCAGTTACATCATTAGGTTTTTATTTGTTATTTATATTGCACGCTTATAAAAACAATTGTGAATACTCAAACGTATATTAAATAATAAAATGATGCTAAAAGTTAGAATGCTATAGATATAAAGGAAAATTACAATCGCCGCCATTTTGAATTCCAAATTTGATATCATTTTCTAAATGTGTATATAAGTGTAAAAAAAATATCTAAAATAACAGCCATGATGACTTTTCAAAACACATCAATTAAGGTATGCATCGTTATTCCCTCGGGAACTTTTAAATTTTCCGGGCTGGATTTTCCTATGTTTAATCCAGGGTATAAGCTATCTCCATTCTAAATTTTATTCAAATCCTTCCTGACGTCGCAGCGTGAAGGAGTAACTATAAACCCCTTTTATCCCCTTAGTTATCCTTAATTGCTGAAAGTGGTTTTTTTTATTTATAATCAGGGGTCGTAATTTTGATGCCGATGACGTCAAAATGACGTAATTTTACACACAGGGTGCTCTGCCTTCATTTGGCAGGTGTTTATTAACTGGTACATAAAATAAATAATAAGAAACGGCAAAGTGATTTTAGTTAAATACAGCTTAATCCCAATCAAAATACGGATCACGGCAGCATCATATTTTTTTTCACCTCTTATTACTAAAAAGGGCAAATTGAGACAATTTTCTTTTATGAATATCAATGCGATAATTGTATGTATGACTATTTAATCGTATAATTTTTTATTACAACATAAAAACATTTTTTTTAAATGATAATGTTACTCGATGATTTTAGCCACGGTCCTTCTCAATCAAATAGTTTAATTTACGTGTTAGGTATAAAGCAGATATTTATTTTTCTACGCGTCAATTGATTATTTAAACTCATTTGTACATGATTAAATGATTGACGACTAATCGTTAATAATTACAATAAAACCATTTGGAATCATACTCTATGTTGCGTGACGTCATTTTTGCGTCAACGGCATGAATATTACGGGCCCTGTTTATAAACAATACCTAAAGGCCAATTTCCAAGTTGCTTACCTCAAAAATATATAATTTACCATAAAAACTTCTACATTTATCGCCTTAGAGGCAGATTTTCCAAAATCACTGAACGTTTTATCTTAATTTTTATTTATAAATAGTATCTTAATTACCAATCACTACGTTTGAAAATGATCATAATTCCATACAACCTTCTACCCATATAACCCTATGGGATAAGGGATGATTTTCCAAAAATCCCTTCTTAGTGCATCCCTAGGGTACCCAAGGAATATTCCCTTCAAATTTAAAGTCCCTAGGTCCAGCGGTTTAGTATTGTTTCAAACACATTTTAAAAGTTTTTAAAAAGATTCATTGACTATCCCTGGATTCTGAGGTATAAATCTTACTGTATCTCCACTATATATTTATTTGATTTTGTGTTGCAGAATCACAAAGAACTTACAGGAGCTAATATTACTGTACGCTAAGTTCACGTGGTCTAAGTGGCGCGAACCGGCCGTTTTCGAGTGGCTCCAGCGGAACGCGAACGAACTGGCTGACAAATATGACAACGACACTGCCCTCCGGGTACGTACCTAACACTAGTCGTTAGCAGAGATGCGTACCGATCAACTTCTGATACCATTTCTTTTAAGATATTCTGAATAGGTCAAGAGATACTGGGCGGAGAACCCAAACGTGCAGCTTGAGTCGATTTTTTTGCTCGCGAGTGTATAGTAAGGTTTAAATTATTCACTCATTGACTGTATGAAATTCAATAATAGAAATATTTCAAACCGCTATTGGTTTCCTCCGGTGTACAGTCATCAGCAATAATATATAATCCAATTTTGCGCTCAAATACACGCTCCTATGCGTCAAATAATAGAGACGTGCCAGATATGTTCGCTGACTGTACCTGTAGGTAGCTGAAATGATAATGCAGCGCAAGATCGTCTCCTCACGACGGATCTCCATAATGGTTAATAGCACGGAAAATTTTCAAGGTTTTCCGTAACTGACAAGGCTTTTTTTTTTAGTTGTTCGTTTATAATATGTATGTGTAGAATGCGTCCTGACGGTGCCAATTAATCTTTTTTTAGACGCTGTATTAAAACGGTTTGTAAAGACAAATGGCACTAAGATACACTATAGAGCAGTCGGAAAGTGCCCTATGGTTGGAGGTAAGAAGGTTGTAACTCACTACGTCAAATTTTTCTAAACTTTCGGTGGTCATTGCTAAAAGCCATGTTGTATACCTACCCATTAATTAGATCATGTTTCATGTATACAACATGGTAAAAGCAATGAACGCGATGCACTAAGACAACTAGCAAACCAAAAAAACATTATGTTGTTTTAAATCTGAAATATGCTTGGTTTTATCCATTCCAGGGTCAGTTGCACATTACAAACAAACACAAGTGTTTGTTAGCAGTGGCCCTGGGCTTCACCTTAAAATGGAAATAATAGAAAAAGACTAGGTAGAATTTACAATTGCGGGCAATAAATATGGAGAACAAACTGATAAATTTTACGAAAAAAAAAATCTCTTAGGAATTATCGATCCTCGAAAGACGCGATCTATGCCTTTAAGCAAATTCCTTTTAGGTAATAACTAAGCTGCAATAATTCAACAACATCTATGTGTCAAGTACTTACTTAAAATACTTGTCGAAATAGAAATAAATATATATTCATATTAAATTAAATGAAAATTGGGAAGGATACTGACTCATTATTTGTAGTATTAACTGATATAACGAGTATGTACAGATGCAGTAAATAATCAAATGTCATCGTATTTTGATGGATAATTTCGTTATTATCTTTCTTCCTTAGATAGCCTCTGGTCTCGTATTGCTCAATTTCGGTACGAAACCGTAACCCAAAAAATTACACAAAAATGTAGGTATATTTCAATAATTTAATTAGTAATTTCTTGAAAATAATCGAATATACTATAAACAGTACAGAATAACATAAAATGTAAACAAAATTACTATAAAATGTATTCTGTCGAACGAAACAGCGTTTAGGTATGTCGAACTCTGTTTCTCTTTCTGTCGCATCTTTCTTATTCATCCGCGCAATTCCCACAACAAAAGTCAGTTTGCACTTTAATACAATAACAAGATACCCCCCGAATTTAAAATTGAACCATAAGGCGTTTTGTTAATAAATTAAAGGCTAAACTAGTATCTGACGCTTATTATATGTACTATTGACGACTATATATAAATACATAAATAAGTTACTGCAATTTGACATGCCACTAAAATATACTCGTATAGCTACTTCTGAGTTCAACTGTTTTTCAGACTTGTGTTGTGTATTTGTGGGCGCAATTTCGAATTATATAATATTGCTGGTGACTGTCCTTGTAGCTTTATTCGCGCCTAATATGCGGGGTACACCGCGGGCCTGCTATAGTTACACAAAATTACACATAACGAAAACCTAAAAGGAGTAACGCAAAAAAAGAACTAAAAATTAAGACCACAGAAAAAATATCAAGATTGTTTAGTCCGCGTTATAACACCTATAACGCAACTCTAGGCAAGCGCGCCAACACGATGAGCGCTAACGCCAGCTATCGAGCATGATTTCGGTAAACCGAAGAACGTTCGAGATTCTAAAGCCTCTTAATGCGGGAACACGAAAAATGGCTATACTGCAATGCAAAAACCGGACCGCGGTTTTTTTTTTCTTTTAAAGAAAGTATATGAACTCTGTTTCCAGCACGATAACACTCCCAAGTTTCGTTTGTTCCTCGAAACAGGGGAGGGGTAGGACTCGATAATGCAGAGCTGCAAGCCCATCATTGGCCTTAGTTGCAGCAGGATGATAAAGACGCCTCGCAGTCGCGAGGCGTTCGTACAAGCCGATTATTTACGGCTTTACCAAAAATTCCTATGCATAGAGTAGGTATACAAACAAAATGTAAAACCGACACACGCCATATACCTTTTTTTGCTCCGGCTTGTCTATTTATTTACGTGACGCTTCGCCACTGACGCCTCGTACTTAGGTATCTAGTATGATCGACCTGCTCAAAAAACCAAAGCTCATCCGAAAGAGCATCAATTTCTGTGTAAGAAAAACCACTGCACTGTATTTTCAAAACAGTGGAGAAAGTGTTTGCTGCAGCGATTGAAGGTCACCCTTTGCGCAGCTGTATTCGATAAAACTACTAGATGATATTAGTCACGTCATTAATGGGGGAAAACGAAATGGCGATGCTGCGAAGCAAAATTACTATAAATTAATATAAAATCCGGTGTCTAGTACTATAAGACTCCCAAGTTTCGTTTCGCTCATTCCCAAAATAACATAATTTGAAAATGGGTATGTGAATTAATGGGAATTTGTTTGGGTAAGTAATTGACAGTTAAACTCGTGCTTTCTCGCTCGCGTGACTAGGGAATGCAATTAACCGATTAAATGTAGCATCGGTTAATTTACCGGTTAAGACGAAATTTATCGATTAACCGATTAATAACCGGTTATTAACCGATTGAATTTTTTGCTTAAAAATAATAGTTTCTTTTAGGTTATTTAACATGAAAACTTGTGAACAAAGACGTGTAAATAAAACAGACGTATTTATTATGTGAAAACGCTTAATTAGTGATATAATTATTTCTTAAATGTTAGATTAGAGATCCGTATTTAGACCACCAGTATACTAGTTTCATTTCTACACATTTAGGACATTCAGTATCTTAAAAATTCAACATCTGTATAATAGATTGTTACTTATGGAGTTGTATAATATAAAAAATAGTTTTCCTCGTAATATCTAAATAAAATTATCTGCTTTCCGACTTTCAGTTGATTTCAAGAAGTGGTACCAAACGCTACTCTTGCTGCTCTTAGACTCTTTGAAATTCTTCTTATTAAACACCACATTCTGTAACAAACATTGAAAAGGAAAATAAACTTGGATTCTCATAGGCTAAGAAAAAAATATTTTATCGAGTAAAGAAACTCAACTCAATAGTTACATTAGAGACATTATTATAACTTAACTTACCCTTAATATACATAACTTGTAAGAGTTGTAAGCAATCCATCCAAGTTCGAAAATCACACACTTGTAAAAAGTCAATTTAATAACAAAAAGTCATCAAAATAACACGCGCTTAACTGCTTATGTAACCACTAACCACTAGGAAACCAACAAACTAACACTCCAGGTCTATTTGCATCAAGTGTGAAGGGTACACTAGCTATACCTCTGACGTTATCATCTGAGCTCTGGGGCCATAAAAACCCTTTTGCGAACATCTCGCTCGCTCTAGGGAGGTTAGCAGATCTCTCGCTCGCACTTTGCCGCGACAGCGAGCGATTATTTTATGGTCCCAGAGCTCAGATGATAACGTCCGAGGCATAGCGTCAAAATTATAACGGTGTTTTAGAAAGAGACCATTAATCGGTTAGCCTTGTTTTTTGTAGCGCGTAAGCATTCTCTCTTTCACTCATAAACGTGTAACCGGCCGGTGCAGTGCAGTGCAGGAAACAAAATAATAAAAGCGACACCAACGTTATTGGTTTCATTTGTGAAAATCTTATTAATTTTACAGCTCACTAAGACTTTTTTAATTGATATAATGCATAATTGCGTATATTGCGATGTTTGTGTAATTTTAATATATATTTAGTTTAATTTGTATCGTCTTTCTAATAAAAACTTAACAATGGAAGCTTTTTGCAGATCACTTCTATTAACCGGTTAATCGGTTAATTTCATATTTTAATCGGTTACGTTTTTTGGCATAAATTTTCGATTAAAATCGGTTAATTTGCATTCCCTACTCGCGTCATGACATTGCGTGGTAATAAAAAAGGTGCACCTATTTTTTATATTTTCTAATATTAATGAATTTATTATAAACAACAATTGGTTTGAGCATAGATAAGATTGTTTCTTGTTTTTCACATAAAAACAAATCAAGTTTTAGGAAATGTGGTATTGATAATTGTAAATTTTACTGATATTATTTATATTATACCAATTACGAATAAAAATACAATCAATACAATACAACATAAATGACGGGTGAGACAATAATAATAATAACATTTATAATGTATATATATATTCCCATAGCTCGTGTAGACGTTCCATGACATTTTGAAAATCTTCTTTAGCGAACACTTTCTTTAGCACTTTTTGGGCTTCATTTTGCACTAATTGATGCACATTATAATTTCTTTTAAGGGAAGTAATTTTAATAAAAGTAATATTTAATAATGCCGCCACTTAAATTGTCCTCAATTGTACGTAATGATTAGCGCTCGTGCGTCTCAGCTTGTGTACGAATGACAACTGACACGACGCTAAATAAAATGGCGGTCGACGGCGTCGCTGCAATGGCTGCCAAATATTTGACCAATAGCCGTCGAAGTTTTAACCGCGCAAACGTACTGCCTTATAATTGGCCAAAACGTTTTCGCGCCTTCTCAAAAAATGCTTTCTGTGCAGATACATATTTGTAACTAATATTTGGGGTACTACTGTACCGTTTTATTCTGGTACCAAACCGACCGAAACCGAATCGGTGTGACGTCATACCGATTCAAAACGGTACCTTTATTTTCCGGTTATGAAGTCCCTGATTGCTACGAGGTGAACGTGTTATACTATTAGATTCCGCGATAGTGACTCTTCAGAGCGTATGTTGCCGTGATTGTATTTAAAATCTGACGAATCACTTCACTCCGTACCGCGTATTGTACATAGAATTAAGTAGTAGGACGGGACGACGTGGATTGAAAACACAACAATATACGATCCCCAATGAAAAAGAGTTCGTCTAATCATACATTGTGAAACCTATACGAGGGTGAATCAAAACATTCTTAGAAATAGGGTAAAAACAAACGAATGTCAATATATATATTTTTACTTTTCAACATAATTTCCTTCTTGTTCTATACATTTATTATACCGTGTTTCAAGTTTTTTTAATCCATCATAAAAAAACGATTTTTCTTGAGCCTCAAAAAACTCCTCTACGGCACCCATGACTGCGTTGTTATCGTCAAATTTAGTTCCGCGAATGTGCTCCTTTAGTTTCGGAAACAAGTGGAAATCACTAGGAGCTAAGTCTGGCGAGTAGGGCGGATGATCAAAGATCTCAAAACCAGCTTGGCGGATTGCAGTGAGAGCCATTTGTGATCGATGGAGCATTATCATGGTGAAAAAGCACTCCCGCACTCAATTTTCCACGACGTTTTTCTTTAATTGCTTGACGCACTTTTGGTATCAAATCGGTGTAATAGGCACCTGTAATGGTTTTTCCTTTGGGCAGATAATCAATAAAAAGAATTCCTTCTGCATCCCAGAAAACTGAGGCCATAACTTTACCTGCTGTCGGAAATACCCTAAATTTCTTTATTGGAGGGGAAGATGGTCGTTTCCAGGACATGCTTTGCTTTTTTGTTTCAGGGTCAAAATGGTGAACCCATGTTTCGTCCATTGTTACGAAACGACGATAAAAAGTGTCCGGGTCATGCATGATTTTCTTTAGATTCCGCTTCGAAACTTCTAAACGCAAGTCTTTGTTAGCCTGCGTTAACATTCGCGGAACCCATCTTGCTGACACTTTTTTTAAACCCAAAACATCGGTTAGTATTGAATGTACGCTACCAAACGAAATCTTTAGAGTCTCTGCCATGTATTTAATTGTTAGTCGCCGGTCGTCCAAAACCATTTTCTCAATTTTTTCAACGGTTTTTGCGTTAACTGAGGTAGATGGCCGGCCGGAGCGGGGGTCGTCTTCGCAGCTAGATCTGCCTCTTTTAAACTCGGCAACCCAGAAAGCGACGGTGGAATAGGGTACAGCACTAGTGCCTACGGTTTGCTGAATATCCAAAAAAAATTCCTTGGTAGTCATTTTTTTCATACACAAGTACTTTATCACGGCACGTAACTAATTTTTTTCCATAATGGGACGTTTTAGTCGACTTATTTCGCAAAATATTGATTTACCATGTAACGGCGGGAACAATTCGAATGAAACCAACTGTCAAATATTACGTTATAATGACAGTTCAAAATAAAAATAAAACTTCATTTAAAAACTTTTTATAAACAGCCAGTTCTAAGGACTTTTTGATTCACCCTCGTAATCTATATTTCACTTTTAAACCAACGTTGCCTTCAGTCTGCTTGTTATTTAAGTAATATTACTATAGGTGAATGTTGTGTTGGCAGGATCGCGCGAAGGCTCTTACCAACGAGCAGCTGAACCTGTTCCGGAGCTGGCCCGACGAGGTGGTGCGCCACCTGTGCGTCATCAAGCCGATGGCCAACCTGCTGGTCGACGGGGTAACTCGCCACATTTTTGTTTCTGAGAATGTCGCTATGTTAAGTTTAAATCTTCCAAGTAGATCCCGTAACTGGCTAGGTTGTACAGGGTTTTTTTTTACTTTGTGACCATGCATTATATCCAAACGGCGTTTTTTCTTTTATAATGTATTTGAATTTGGAACTTACCTTTTCGAATAAACTAAAAATAAATTGTCCTGAACCGAAACTAGGTAAAAAACAAAAAAGCGTTTTGTAAATATAATTTAAGGCAAAAAAGGAAACGGCCCAATTTTAGTTCCTATACGTAAAATGTAGTAAAAGCAATATCATGATCAACAGCCCACTGCTGGACATGTAGTTCCCTAATTACATGTCCAGCTGACGAGCAAAATTGCTATATAATCAGCACACGTCGCAGACGATATTAATACTGAATTATACCCTAAGAAACATCAAGGACTTCGTTACTATTGTGACGCTGACTTGGCAATTGACAGCGTTTCAAAAAAGGTGTGCTATACATATTATGCGCTCATGTCTACCTCTGGGGCTGATGATCACAGTCATCCTGTAAACGAAGAGGCAGTCATCTAGGGTACTGACGGTTGTAGTGTTCAATTTTTTAAGTTATTTTATGATTTAAAAACTGTATATGACAGACGCACGTGACTGACGGACACACGAGTGATCCTATAAGGGAACCGTTTATAATTTTTTTGTACGGAACTCTAAAAATAAAGTATATTTAACATGTTAAGGATCTACGTTACATTAGCGTTTTCCAACTATAATTTTATCTTGAATCTTTTAACTCTCCGTTTTTTATTGTTAAACATTGTTTGTGAACCTATCCTACTAATATTATGAAATCGAAAGTTTGTGTGTGCTTTAGTTTGTTATTTCTTCGCGCTGCAACTTATGGACGGATTTGAATGAATGGTGATAGCTTATACCCTGGATTAATACTGTGTTATCAAATGTATTTTTAAACTTACTTGGAGGGACGGTGTGTTAGGCGGTGCCTCACGTGACGAATCTGGTGGCGGCGGACCCGGCGCCGCCGGCGCAGGGCGTCAACCGCTACAGCTACACGTTCGGGCCGCCGCCCGCGCCGCCTGGCGCCCATTCCGCGCTACGCGACCTGTTTTCCTCGCTGCTACCCAACTACGCCGCGCACCTACCGCCCGATCTGGAGTAAGCCAGACACTATGCCACGAGGTTAGATTCCGCTGTGCTAACGGTCGAACACGAGTCACAAATACACTACCGCCAATGGCTAAGCAAGACGTGACGTGCTCTCCCATAGCACACGAGACATCTATCTTTATATATAAACGCAGTAACCGACTTTATATATAAACGAAAAAACCGCCTAAGCTAAAAGCTAAACCTGAAAATATTTGTATGTAACGTATAAACCCACTTACGTTTTTTTTCTTCCAAATGCATGCATGATGTAGGTGAGAAATAAGGGCAAGTACAGTCAACAGTAATGATATGCTATGTAACAACGGGTTTAAAAATATCTTAGACGTTCTTACTAGTACACCTCTAGTTATAGAGACGTGTCAAACATTGTTAAGCCTGATGTTGAATAATATTATTTCCGGTGATTGTACTATTCAGACGACGCTGCGGGGGAAAATAGTTTATCAACTTGATAGCCTCGTCCTGTCGAAGTAAATATAGTTCATCGTTTTGCCTGTGCCCTTGCCTTGCCTCTGGTAAGAGTATAGTCAAATTAGCAAAAAGTATGCAAGTAAGTCGTGTAACTTGCTATTTTTTGGAATCGTTAGAGGACTCAACTATGTGGTTTGACCCAGTTTGCACCGTTTCTATTACGTACGGAAGGCCTTTAAATGTTAGGTACAAACTTTAAACTGCAGTAATTTTGGAGTATGTTAAAAACTATCAGGCGCAAGTTTAGCCACGTGTGAAAGCCCCTTTGGTACATAACATATCTTAATTTAAAAAGTGTAAAATTTGTAGGATGCATGATCACTATAAGAATGTCATTTTTTTATAGGGTTCTAATTTAAAGCACATCAAATGATACGATTGAGACGATTTTCAATATTTTCAAAATGTATATTTACCTCGTGTGTTCATAAGTTGAGACGAATTAAAAATTACATAAAAAATTAAAGCATAAAGCTGTATTTATAAAATTTACAGATAATGGTAACTAGACATTAACTAACAACTACAAGCAATTACTATTCAAAATGTCCACCCCTATTTTTAATACAAGCTTTTAGTCGTTCCGGCCAGTCATCGATCGCGGCACGAATCTTCTCCAGTGGGATATCCTTCGCTGCTTTGATGAGGGCTCGCTTTAAATAATCTAAGTTTGGGTGGGACCCGGGTATGTCCTTAAACTACGCCCAGAACCACCGGAGGATGGGCAGCAGCGTCCTCTCAGAACACGGTGAAATACTGCGATCGCCAACCCGCCTGCCAAGCGTGGCGATTATGGTAATTTTCTCCCCAAGAGAAAAAACAAAAACAACCATGGATATTGCACAACCAATAAATCGGCCCCCAGTCCCCGGCGGCCCCGCTATTCCTGGCTACGGTAGCGGTCGCGGTAACGGCGGGGCGGGGGGTGCTAAGAATCTCCGGCAGAGATTTGGCTACCACCACCGACGACCCCTGGCCCTGGCAACTTATAACACACGCACGTTGAGGGCTGACGAGAAGATCGTGGAACTTGAGGAAGAATTGAGCAGGTTACGCTGGGACATAGTGGGTTTATCAGAAGTCCGAAGACAGGGGGAGGACACGATAACTCTTAAGTCGGGTAACCTGTTCTTTTTCCGGGAAGGCGACAAACTGTCCCAGGGAGGTGTCGGGTTTATCGTCCACAGGTCTCTTGTGAACAACGTTGTCAAGATCGAGAGTGTGTCGTCAAGAGTAGCTTACCTTATACTCAGAATCACCAAACGGTATTTGCTGAAGGTCATACAGGTATACGCTCCAACTTCGACGCACTCCGATGATGAGGTGGAGGTAATGTATGAGGATATTTCCAGAGCCATACATTCCACCAAAACTCACTACAACGTTGTCATGGGAGACTTTAACGCAAAGCTGGGTAAACGAAGCGGAAATGAGCTGAGAGTGGGGCAATTTGGAATTGGAAGTCGGAATTCCCGTGGCCAGCTGCTGGCGGGCTTCATGGAGAAAGAGGGACTCTTTATGATGAACTCTTTCTTCAAGAAGAGTGAATGCCGCAAATGGACATGGGTGAGTCCCGACGGTGCGACCAGAAATGAGATAGATTTCATCATGTCGACCAGAAGGCAAATATTCAATGATGTCTCCGTGATCAATGCGGTCAAAACCGGGAGCGATCATCGAATGGTCAGAGGCACATTGAATATCGACGTACGCTTGGAAAGGTCACGCCTGATGAAATCAACGCTCCGTCCAGCACCGATTCATATCCAAAACCCCGAGAACTTTCAGCTCGAACTCAAAAACCGCTTCGAAAGCCTAGGTGAATGCGTAGATGTGGATGATTACTGCAACAGGTTTGTGGAAACTGTCCAAACGGTCGGGTCTAAGTTTTTCAAGACTCGCCGTTCAAAAGGAACCAAGAAAATCTCTGATTCTACCCAAAAG
Organism: Acleris sparsana; assembly: GCA_923062465.1. NCBI lineage: Eukaryota > Metazoa > Arthropoda > Insecta > Lepidoptera > Tortricidae > Acleris > Acleris sparsana. The sequence goes on along the minus strand of OV281285.1, from coordinate 68,076,147 downwards.
TTAATGGAGAACAGACGTGCTATGGTTCAGCAGTCATCACAAGATGCTTCTCAGTACAGGCAGCTCAATAGACAGATCTCTAAGTCTTTGTCCCGCGACATACGCCAATTTAATACTAATAGTATTGAAGAGGCTATTGAGCGAAACAAAGGCTCTAAAGTGTTTAAAAAAGATTTGTCTATTGGGCAGAGCCAGCTGATGAGGCTGAAGACCGATGACGGCAGGATCATATCGTCTAAACCTGAGCTTTTGGGAGAGATAGAGAAGTTCTACGGACAGCTGTACACGACAACATGCCCACCTGTCAGCAACCTAGCAGAAGACCCAAGAGCTAGGTTGTCCCGACACTACACCGAAGATATCCCGGACGTTAGCCTGTACGAGATTAGAGTGGCTCTAAAACAGCTTAAGAACAGCAAGGCACCGGGTGATGACGGAATTACGGCTGAGCTTCTGAAAGCAGGTGGATCACCGGTTTTAAAAGCTCTTCAGAAGCTATTTGATTCCGTCATAGCCCAGGGTAAAACGCCGCAAGCATGGCACGCGGGCGTGGTGGTTCTTTTCTTCAAAAAGGGTGATAATACCCAGCTGAAGAATTATAGACCCATCACGCTCCTGAGTCATGTTTATAAGCTGTTCTCTAGAGTCATTACGAATCGTCTCGCTCGCAGGTTTGACGACTTTCAGCCTACCGAACAAGCCGGTTTCCGAAAAGGCTTTAGCACCATAGACCACATCCACACGCTGCGGCAGGTTATACAGAAGACCGAGGAGTATAATCAGCCACTATGCTTAGCGTTTGTGGACTATGAGAAGGCCTTCGATTCGATCGAAACATGGGCTGTGCTGCAGTCTCTTCAGCGGTGCCAAATCGACTATCGGTACATCGAGGTGTTAAAGTGTTTGTATAGAAACGCCACTATGTCAGTTCGCCTTCAGGACCGGAACTCGAAGCCTATCCAATTGCAGCGAGGAGTAAGACAGGGAGATGTAATATCTCCGAAACTGTTTACTGCTGCATTGGAAGACGCTTTCAAGCTTCTGGACTGGGGTGGTTTTGGCATCAGCATAAATGGCGAATACATCACTCACCTTCGATTCGCCGACGATATTGTCATCATGGCTGAGACCCTGGAGGACCTTGGTACAATGCTCGATGGCCTCAGTAGAGTCTCTCAACAAGTGGGTCTTAAAATGAACATGGACAAGACGAAAATCATGTCAAATGTCCATGTCGTACCCACTCCTGTCAAAGTTGGTGACTCTACTCTCGAAGTTGTTGACGACTATGTATACCTAGGACAAAAAATCCAGTTAGGTAAGTCCAACTTCGAAAAAGAGGTCAATCGTCGAATCCAACTCGGATGGGCAGCGTTCGGTAAGCTACGCACTATCTTCTCGTCCCAAATACCACAGTGCCTCAAGACAAAAGTCTTTGATCAGTGTGTGTTGCCAGTGATGTCGTATGGATCCGAGACATGGTCGCTTACAATGGGCCTCATAAGAAGGCTCAAGGTCACTCAAAGGGCGATGGAAAGAGCTATGCTGGGTGTCTCCTTGCGAGATCGAATCAGGAATGAGGAGATTCGCAGGAGAACTAAAGTAACCGATATAGCTCACCGGATTGCAAACCTTAAGTGGCAGTGGGCGGGGCACATTGCTCGTAGAACTGATGGCCGTTGGAGCGGAAAGGTTCTAGAGTGGCGACCGCGAACCGGGAGACGAAGTGTTGGCAGACCTTCCACAAGGTGGACTGACGATCTGATAAAGGTCGCGGGAAACCGCTGGATGACAGCAGCAGAGGACCGATCGTTGTGGAAAACCTTGGGGAAGGCCTTTGTCCAGCAGTGGACGTCTTGCGGCTGATAATGATGATGATGATGAAGTTTGGGTGGGACTTTTGGCAGGCTCTGAGTTCCAATTCAGTCCACAAAGAATAGTCCAGTGGATTGAGATCAGGGCTGGAGGATGGCCATTCTTCCGCCGCGATGAAGCCCGGCAAATTTTCCCTTGCTTGAGTCGTTTTAGCCTTATGGGCGGGTGCTGAGTCTTGCTGGAAAGTCCATTCTTTGTTGTGAAATAAAGTATTAGATAGGGGTTTCACTACAGTATCTAAAATGTCACTTTGATAATTTTTTGCTTTATCCTTGACACCTTGTTGGCAAAAATGGAGCGGAGTGACACCTTCGTACGAAACCCCCCACCATACCATCACACTCACCGGATGATGGGCACGCGAGACATTTCGTGCTGTAGCAGGAACATCTTTGCTGCTTTTGGCATAAACTTTATTATTTTGCCGGTTAAACTTTTCTTTGACCGTAAAGATTTTTTCGTCGGTGAAGAGTATCTTTTTCGCATCGTGTCTCTTCAGCAGCATCGGACAACGTTTGCGACTTAATTTACGAAGGCGATCATTTAGAAAATGAACTTTTCTACGGCTGGAACTGCTGGAAGCCTTTACTTTCAGATCGTATTTCAATATTCTGTTGACTGAAATACGCGAAATTTTAGTCTGCAGAGCGAGTTTTTTCTGGGTGCGACATGGATTTCGGCGAAGTCGCTCTCTGATTATTTTGATGTTAGCAGCCGTCCTTACAGACCGCGGGCGACCACTCCTATGTCGATCTTTCAAAGAATTAGTCTCCTTGTAGCGTTTAATGGTGTAATATACGAAGTTGCGGCTTACCCCAAAACATTTTATGTCACGGAAAATGTCCATTGGTTTTTTCCCCGCCATATGTAGTGAAATGACAGTCGCACGCAATTCTTTCGTTCCCTCCATCACAAGAAAAAAAAAACGAAATGAATTTTAAAAACATACAAATAGCACACTAACATTCCAAATTCAAAATTGAAAAAAATATAAAATAGGTGCCAGTATTATTTTCTTTATTTTATAAGCTAAAAAGTTTATCTCAAAACTTATGAACATACGAGGTATATTTTCAAAAGTACAAAGACCGTTAAAAGTGGACAACTACTTTTCGTTGGTCGCACCCAGGTGCAAATTTGATATTGCAGTTGGATAATTTTTTAAATCATTTTCTTAAAGTAAGTTTTTATTTATATATAATTTAATTCACGTGTAAATAAAACTTGCAAACAATGTTGAGTGAGATAGATTAAAACTTATGCCAACTTGCACCAGGAACACCTTTTTTGTCTTATTAATTATGACCATTGCATGGTTTTCAACCGATTGCTCCCCTTTCCGGGGAGGTAAATTTATTAAGGCATGTATAAAGCTCGATTGTAACCTATACAAAGCGTTCAGAAATGTTTTTATCAGTTCTCAGAATTATTTCCAGACTTTAGTGAAATTTCATTTAATTAACTATACTATCTATTACTGACATTGGCGGAACTGTAATATCCTACTTCCTTCGCCTCTTTGAAAAATCCACTGCTGCTCAACTTGATGTATAATGTATATTGAGATATGAAAAATGTCAATATAATGTATATTTTTTAACCCAACCGGTGGATGGTATGAATACATTGTCGTTTTTGTAAAAAATATGATATTCAAAATTAAAATGAATTAATAACGTATGAAAAAATTATTATAAATATTTTATTAAATAAAATACCATCATCTTTGCCATCTCGGTACGACAGAAAAAAGGCTTAAGTAATTGCTCCAGGAAAAAATATTGCATACGTACAAACAAATAAGTTATTTTGTGCTAAAAACGTATAATAGATAATTGATCACATAAGTGAATAGTCTAACATTAATGTAGAACTAAAATAAAGTGTTTAAAAACCACAGTACATTTAACATTAAACATTAACATTAGTACATTATGATACAAGTGTGCTAAGTTGACCATTGTATACAAGGCGCTATTGTGTGCGCACGAGCGGTAGCGAGTGCGCCACAAGAAAGCCGCGTATATTATGGTCACAGGCACACGTGTTACATACGACGTTTTTCAACACACTTGCGAAAAAAAAACAAGACTCTTCATTTTCTTTGCTTAAAAAAGAAATTTTCGTTAATATTAAACTTCACAATAATTAATCCAAACTATCTTCGTCACAGCCGTCAATTATTTACGAAAAATGGCGGCTGGCGCGTTGTTTTTTTTTTCTTGCCGCGATACCGATGCGCGCGCAAGGCTAAGGCGCGAACGAGATCGGCCAACAGCCAAATTTAAAATGTAATAATTCATGTTTAAAATACAAATTACAGAAAAAATTAAATGATTTTAATTAAATTGAGTTATTTTTTAGTAATAAAGCTGATTTCACAAATTTATTGAAATAAATATGTAGATAATGTTATTTGCCGCATAAAAACTGTTTGTTGCTAAGAAAAAAAAAGGTATAACCCGACTAAATTATATCGCTTCTTCTTCGTACTTACAACTTGGTACTAGGCTACAAATGTAAATTGTTTGGGTTAATAAACAAAAGGCACTTGTGCATAATATACTGAAAAAGCACGCGTGTTTAATATCTAGGTTTATGAGCCAAAAATCGGTGGAATAAAAAGGTCGTTTTGAGCAAGTGTGTTGAAAAATATATTAAAGTGCAAAGTTACAAATCGGCAGGTTATCGGGTAGCGCGATAACTACAAGTACTTACCACCAATCAACTAGCACAGTTATGAGCAGGAGTTAAGCCCGTATTTGGCGTGCAGTGCCGTGCGTGAGATTCGTTATCAGAGCATCTTCATCGTTGCGCATAGATAAGCTGCTCGTAGACTGTCCGCTCGATTACAATTACTTTAATATCTCAGTGAGGATACTTGAGAATATCAATATATTATTTGTATTATAAACAAAACATATTTAAGATTAAGTGGGCGGGTTGCTTAAAAAACTGTAAAGATTCAAACATAATAAGATGCTCATCCTCGTCGTGTGAGATAATATTTTGCACACTCTGCGCTGGCTCTACGTCTATGTCGGCTGATCGAAAAAAAACCTGGCAGTGCCCCGATTGCAGTGCAGAACAGAAAAAAGGCGGCGATAATAGCTTAACGCCTGGGCGAGGAGCTAATGACGCACAAAACCCACAAAATATTACCATTAGGAAGAAACCTGACCTAGCGCCTGAAACGATTACAATACAACCGACGTCAAAAATCTAACGTCAGAGCTACGTGTCCTAACACTCCTAACCCAAGAAATAATGGATCTCAAAAACAAATTGGAGGAAGCTACGTCATCCCAAAACCGCTGTCACAAACGGCTAGACGAGTATGCGGCTGTGCATGCGACAGCCGACTGAACTATCTTGAGCAGTGAGACACGGAAACGCTTCTGCTGCAGTCTCAGATCACTATACTACAGCGTGAGCTCAATTTTCAGGCGCAAAGTCAACTAAGGAATGAACTGGAACTGTACGGTATCCCTGAGACTTCGAATGAAACCGTCATCATTCAGTACTACTAGGGTAGGCGTCGAGTTAGAGGACAGTGAAGTTGACTGGGCTCATCGTCTGGGACCGCGCCGCCCGGTATCTGCTGAGAATCGTTTCCCGCGCCCCATAATTGTCCACTTCCTGCGTCGTGCAAAGCGTGATCAACTCATTAAAGCATCGAAATCTCGGCGTAATGTCTTAAGTTTCGACCTGAATATTGACGGACCACCTCAGAAAATATTCTATAACGAGCGCTTGACCAAGGAAAACAGGCACTTATTTCCTGTACGGTGGGGTAGGTCTGAATGTCAAAATGCACCGGTCAGCACTATGTACAGTCAGCTGCAGAGATAAGTATACCCTCCTGCATACAAGTTTCCTATGCAGGGGGGTATACTTATCTCTGCAGCTGACTGTACAAAACTCAAAATAACTTTTTCCCAAAATGACTGATGTTCTAAAAGTTCTAAAAGGATCGCGGGACCGCGGTGGATGCAAAAACCACAAGACCGGTCTGAGTGGAAAGCCTTGGGGGAGGCCTATGTCCAGCAGTGGACGTCTTTCGGCTGACATGATGATAAGAGATAAGAGATAATTTATTTGTAAAACATGAGTAAGTTTACATAATGGTCATAAATCTATATTAATATCCGTCATGTTTTGCCTTTCGGCGTACAAATTCAAATTAACAATAATAATATAATAGAATAATAATTCAATTACATAATCAACTACATTAATCGCTTAAAAACTATTATCATTTAAAAAGTCATTAATATTATAGTAACATTTTCCAAACAATAATTTTATCATCCCTTTCTTAAACATGTCAATAGTACAATTTCTAATTTCTAATGGTATCTTATTGTAGATTTTCGGCGTTAGACCAAATATACTCTTATTAAATAGGGCAATATTGGTGATTTGCCGTATTATCCTGTCATTATCGCGAGGTCTAAGATAGCTACATGTCACACTATGACGCTGAAATCGGTCCGGGTTATTTTTAACGAATACAGCTAATTCATAGATATAGATTGAAGGAAATTATTGATGAATCTATCGCTCTACTTCTTTTAGGAATACTAACAATTTATTAACGTTTCTTTACCACGAGTTAACAACCCAAGTTAGGGACTGACCCCAAATAGCTATAGCAGGAGACATTAATATTAACATTCTGACTCCCTCTGAATGTCTTACAGCAGAACATGCATTTAACACGGCTATTTCACTTCCAACGAGAGAAACAGCTTGCCAAGATTATATTTTATAAAAACAAATAAAAAATATTTGGGTGTTGTTTGCGGCACTGATGTTACTGATCGCGATCTAGTAATTATTGGTATAGCCCTTAACAAAAGAAACACAAACCCACCTAGGCGGGTTTCGGTTAAGAGGAACTTTGAAGCAATATCAGCGGAATTAATGTGGATTAATTGACACGATGTTATAAATAAGTATGAAATTGACCATGCCGTGACACACTTTATGAGTATTCTCATGACTATAGTAAGCGAGCAAACAAGAAGTAACATTAAGCCTTGGGTTACTCCAGGGCTTATGCGTTGTATGAAACACCGAGACCACTTACATCTTGCAGCAAGAAAAGATATTAAGAATCGAATGCTACAGGTTACGTACATACGTTACAGAAACTTCTGTAATGATATACTGCCCAAACTTAAGCTAGAACATGAAAATAAGGAACTATAAAATAGCCAAGGTAATCTGAAAAGGCTTTGGAAAACTGTAAAAAATATCTGCTATCTGTCTGTTAAAGGTGCCCATGATGAAAAGCAATCCTTAGAAACAGTCTCGCTGGGAAAATTCTCACAAGAATAAATCGAACTGAAGAAAGTCTAGCTAGTGACTTTTCACTAACAAATAGCATCACAAAATCCTTTTTTATGCAACCTACAGATACGGCTGAAGTGGAAAGCATAATTATGCAGCTCCAATGTGACAAGGCCCCAGGTATACACGGCCTTAATAATAACCTTATCAAGCCCATAAGGAATGCAATAGTTGAGCCTCTAACATCCATTTGTAACCTAAGTTTATCTTCTGCCAACTTCCCGGAAAGTTGGAAATTAGCATCTGTTTGTCCCATTTACAAGTGTGGGTCTTGGGATGATCCTGTAATAAAACACAAGGATGGTAGGCAACGACTGACATTATTTATTAGTAGGCTTGGGACTTTTGGATGCTCGCTATGGTTCTAGAATCCACGGAGTCGCCATTATGTTAAAATATTATTTTCGAAGTCAAAGTGTAAAAATAAAATATGTTAGATTTACGCTGTTATATCAATCGGTAATAACCGCGTTATTATGACTGCAAATACTGCAATTAATTTTATCATAAATTTATTAGTTATTACACACACATGTCACAGTTCACAGGTGACGCGATATGCATAGTATATAGGTACGATTTACTTAATTATGCATCCTCTTTGACACTTGCGTTGTGACAGACTACTGACTGACATCTATTTTACAAATAAAAAAAACACTTGATTAATAAATTGTCAGTTTTGATAAAACACGGTTTAAGCAATTTCTGATAAAATTTAAAATTAATAGTTTTACAACTTGCGAAATTAAGTCCTCGTTACAGCCGTATAAGGAATTAAAATATGATGAAGAAAAATCTTGTATATTTTGTTCTTTATGTGATGTGTAGGGGACGGGGTGAAAATATAAACAGATTTCCGAAAACAAAGGGATGATTGTAAGAGAGCGGCGTGCGTCCAGCGCGTATGATTTGTTTTAGCGACTGATGGCCCGGCGGCCAATAGAAATCGTGTACAACCAACGGTCACCCCCGCGGGCCTCTACCCCTCGGCGCTCCTACAGAGACACGTACCGCTCTGTTTTACAAACACCCTCATTTTTAATAAAAATCTAAATAATGTAACAAATAAAGAATAAAAAAACGAGAGTTATACGCGTCGCCTACAACCCCCACCCCAGTGCGGCTTCCGCACTCACTCATCCCATATCGGAATTCGCGCGACGCGTGTCGCAGGTCGACGCAGCACTCCGGATTTGGTTTTTATGTGGACCACCCTTACGCGTCCGTCTTTACCCGGGACTGTTTCTTGAATCAGGCCTCTAGGCCAAACATTTCGAGGTGAATCCGGGTCTACAATCAGTACCAGATCTCCCACTTGCAATGGTTTGACATCCTGATGCCATTTTTGGCGAGGAGCCATCTGTGGCAGTACTTCCCGTATCCAACGTTGCCAGAATAGGTCGGCCAGTCTCTGGGAAGTACGCCATTGCTTTCTCATAAACATGTCAGAGTTATCAAATGCACCCAGTATCGGTAAGTTTGAGGAGCTGCCCAATAAAAAATGATTCGGTGTCAATGACTCATCGCTATATGGTTCGACAGAAACATGCGTAAGAGGGCGGCTATTGACGATTTGCTCAACTTCAGCCATTAGCGTGCTCAAAACCTCATCCCGAGGAGCGTGCTCTTTTAAAATTACCTTTAGGGTCGTCTTGACACTTCGTATAAGCCTCTCCCATGCCCCACCCCAGTGTGGGCTTGCTGGCGGAATGAAATTCCAGGTCGTGCCGTAATTAATGGCTTCATTCTTCAGAACATCTTCGTTAAGTTCACTTATAGACTTTCTTAGCTCATTATCAGCTCCTTTCAGGTTGGTCCCGTTGTCCGAGTACAACTGCTGAGGCCATCCTCGTCGAGCCGCCATTCGCCGCAGAGCCATTATTAACGCGTCAGAGGTAAGTCTTGTGACAATTTCAATATGAACGGCTCGAACGGTAAGGCACGTAAATAGAACCCCGTAGCGTTTTTCTCTACGTCTCAGAACTGTAACTTCCATAGGCCCGAACAAATCAAGGCCACAGAAGGAGAACGCGCGCTGATGATGGGCCATCCTGGTAGGAGGTAAGTCACCCATTCTGGGCGGTTGCGGTTGTGCCTTTTTCATTCGGCATAACATACACTGGCTAGTCACGTGCTTAACTGTGGGCCGAATACGAATAATCCAATATCTTTGTTTCAGGTCATTTACAGTAGTCTCTTGGTTTCCATGAGCAGCCCTCACGTGGTAGTGTCGCACAATCAGTTTAACAACATGATTACGCCCGTCAAGAATTACAGGTTGCTTTGTTTCAGGTAGTATCCCGACAGCAGCTCCGATTCGACCTTGAAGGCGGAGCAGTCCATGGTCATCAAAGGTAGGTGATAAAGTAAGTAATCTACTTTTTCGACTAATACTTTTTCCATTTTTCAGGTTTTTTAGGTCTTCAGGGAACGACTGCGCCTGTGAGTATTTTAATAGCAATCGTTCGGCCCGCACCATCATATCGCTGTCCGTCTCGCCGGTAAGTTTCTTGCATTTATCAATAAACGATAACATAGTACAAGTCGACTTCAAGAGCCTCAACCATGAAGAAAACCTTTCAGGTTCAGGAACAGCAGGTAAGGTTTCAGGAGCAACGTGGAGGGTCATGACACGTTCCAGGTCCACATCGGCAGGCTTAAGTAGCTGTATATTTGAAGGCCACGTTGCCTCATCATCGAACAGGAACGCCGGTCCACGTAACCATTCATTTTCGAACAATGATAAGTCGCAGGTGTCTCTCGTCGCAATATCGGCTGAATTCATTTTAGTAGGTACGTATCTCCACTGATTAATCTCTGTTAACTCGTCTATTTCCCCGAGGCGGTGCGCCACGAATGATTTGTAAGTGCGCGTGTTGTTGTGTATCCAATACAATACAGTAGTTGAGTCGCACCAAAAATATATTTTCTCAGGTTTTATTTTGTGTTCTTGAGTTATAGTATTCGCCAATCTCGCAGCCAGACACGCAGCCAGTAACTCTAATCTAGGCATACTTATTTGTTTAACGGGCGTGACCCGACATTTACTAGAAACAAATGCTAATCGCCACTGTTTATTATTATCAATCCAGCGCCAGTACGCGACGCAAGACATCGCCTGGGTCGATGCATCACACAGTATATGTAGTTGTAAGTATCTATAGTTCGTATTAGCTGCGCCCGCGTCGTGCCCCGGCTGGCCGCAGCCGCTATCCGGTGCATTGAGTGCATCTTCCATCCCGCTCGCTCTCGCGGCCGCTTGGTAGTGGCGGGGTAAACGTATTTTGTTTACGTCTTTTAATAATTGCAGCCAATCAATCCATTTTCTATGTGTTTCGTCCGTGATCGTCTCGTCCCAACCGATTCCTTGTTTCCAAGTGTTCTGTAACATTATTTTAGCCTTTATAGTAATCGGCGATAAAACTCCATAGACGTCGAAAATCGACATTACAACTCGTAGCATCTCTCTTTTTGTAGGTATTTTCTGTCCGTTTATTATAGTGTCTGGAATACGTTTAAATGACACATCGAAGCCCAACATGTCTTCTTTAGGGAACCAGACTAGCCCGAGTGTCCTTTCGCCTTCGCCTTGTTGATCAATTTTGAACCTTATAGCAGTAGATCCCAAGGTTTCTTGTGGCAAACTGTTTATCAGTGATTCGCTGTTGCTAGTCCAGTTACGTATTTCGAGCCCGCCTTGTTTATGCACGTACATTATTTGTTCCACCGTCTGTATGGCAGTTTGTTCGTCTTCAAAACTATCTATATAATCGTCCATGTAATGTTGTTTACAAATAGCTTCCGTAGCGGCTGGCATCGTCGACTGATAACGTTCGGTGTTTTTATTTTTTATGAATTGTGCAATAAATGGCGAACAGTTGGCGCCAAATATCAATGAGGTCATACGGTATGTTTTTACAAATCCCTCTGGAACATTAGAGTCTGCAGGTACGTTTTTCCATAAAAAACGGAGTGCATCTTGATCCTCAGGCAAGATTTTTATTCGCAAAAACATGTCGCGAATGTCACCAGTAACAGCGATTCTATTTTCTCTGAATCGAAGCATGATTCCATATAGCGACACGAGTAGGTCAGGTCCTTTGTATAAATAATCGTTCAGAGATAAGCTATTACTTTTCGCTGCGGCATCAAAAACAAGTCGTAGTTTTTTCTTGTTAGGGTTGTCGACCCCGAAATGCGGAAGATACCAAACTTTACTTGAATGTTTCGGGTCGACAATTTCCTTCGCATAATCATTTTGGAGTAGGTGATCCACTCTTTCTGAGTACCTTGAAGCGTAACCTTCATCTTTTTTCATTTTATTTTCGACACCTCTCAACCTGGATATTGCGTTGTAGTACGAGTTAGGCATTTGACAATTAGCATCTTTCCAGGGCAGTCCCACGTACCACCTTCCGTCGATCAGTTTAGCCGATTGTTCCAAGAGTTCCTGAGCGCGCAGGTCCTCGGAGTTCTGACGCGGGTTGCACGTGACCCCCATGGATTCAATGGTGAAAGAGCGACGAAGTTCTTCATGCATTTCTCGTAAAATGTAATCTTCCTCTTTCTTTCTAAGTTCCAGGTCTTCAGTGAGCAGCAAGGCTGAATGATGCTGGTGCTGATCAGGAGGCGCGCTGATGCAGCCATGGATACTCCAGCCCAAGGCAGTCTGGGTCAGGTAAGGATCGTTAGGTCTGCCTTTGATGATTTGTAAAGGTAAAAGTAGATGATAGTGATCCTGCCCTATTAACATTTGCGGTTTTTTACAGGGAGTTTCAAATAACACATTCTTGATGGCAGCCCTGAGTTCATAGTTCGTAAGGTTTACAATCGACGCGTTTTGCACAGGTAAGTTTAGCCCGTCTACACTTCGGGCCCGTATCGTAAACATCTGTCCGTCTTTGTTTGACACATTAAAGTTTATTACTTCACTCTCACATACTAGTTCGGTATTGTTCCACGCCCCACTAACGCGCATCGTTTGCTTTTCTCCATGCAAACCGGCTCGCGCCGCTAGATCGGCACTGATAAGAGTCACAGTCGACCCTTCGTCCAGCAAAGCGACAACACTTATTATGCCACTAGGTCCGTGAATGTTTATATGCACCGTTTTTAATAACACTTTGCAGCTATTCGCGTTAATATGTGACACAGTCTCAGAACGCGAAGACAACGGTTCACTCACCACGGGCTCCGTTATTTCCGTAATGTTTACGCGAGATTGTTGATTTGCATTATAGTTCGAGTTATAGTGCAACAATCGGTGATGCGGTTGCGCACAGCCGTCCACGTCACAGGCAGGCGCGGGACAAGTTTCTTTGTTATGCCGCGACACTAAGCACTTGTAGCACAATCCAGATCGCTTAATAAAATGCCACCTGTCCTTCCGAAGTGATTTCTTAAACTTTTTGCAGTCTGTTAAGTTATGTCTTGATACGCGACAAAATTTACACTTGTCTTCAGTTAGTTCGCTTTGTACTAATAATGTTTGTGAACGATAACTCGACTCATTTTGCTTACGTTTCGTAGAACTATCACTGTAGGCGTTAGTTAAGTTCACAGATGTTTTCGAGATCTTGATAGCTTCCTCATTTAAAAAATCAGACAAGATAACAAGTCTTGATTTTACTCCTTCGTTGATGAGCGGATAACTGTAGTCTACCCATTTAGATATTAGCACAGTCGGTAATTTGGTCAATATTACGGAAATAACATTGGTCCCCTTTAGGTACTCATCTTGTCCTATAGCTGATACTGCTGCCACGCAATTCTTAATTCTAATAGAAAATGGCACAATTTCTCGGTGGTATTCTTGCGACATCGGTTGAAGCTTACTGAGATTTTGTATTATTTTTGAAACTATTACATCAGGATTTCCAAACTGTAGCTCCAAGGTTGACATAACAATGTCCGGTGATGTGGCTCCAATCATGAGAGCCGTCACAGCTTCCTTGGCGGGTCCATGAAGGCATTTTCTTAACCTCCACAGGTTTTCTTTTGTGTTGAAATTACACACTTGGGTTGACTCGTCATACGCCTGCTTAAACTGTAGCCACTCCATCGGGTCACCGGAGAAAGATGGAAGATCTCGCGGTGTGCAAATACGGCTTAACATTTTAGCGTTGGGTCCATCAGCAGCGGAGGCAGCAGCAATATCCTTCAGTGCAGTCGCCAGCATGTGAACTGTGTCCTCGGTGCCGACGCGGGCCGGAGCCGACGGCGGCAGGTGCGGCCTGTCCATTTTAGTACCATTTTGTGGCATAGGCTGCGATTCCAGTTGTTGTTGACTACGTTCTAACCACTGCTCCACTTCTTTGTGTGTGTGAATTTCACTTCCTTCCGATTGTGAACTGTATTCTTCTAATTCTGCTAGGTCAGCCGCTAATTTTTTATCAATTAGCTCCATTTGTATACGAGCTTTTGCTTCCGCCGCTTCTAATTCGAGCTTCTTTTTCCTAGCCGACACTGACGAGGAGGTTGATTTTGACACCTTAGATGCACGTGTAGATTTAAACTGTAAATTTTCCCCACTTGCACTAGCGCTTGCCATTTCCAAATTTATAGCAGTAGTCTTCTCTTTATTTTTTACAGGTTCACTAGTTTCAGGCATCGGTTGCGATTCCTCGGTCTCAGGTAATAGAAATAACGGAGGTTCTATTTTCAGCTCTCGAGATTGCTGCACTGCCAATAGGTCCTTTTGTTTTTGAATACTGCTCCGTGTTTTCACCATCTTACGCTGCGGTGGTGTCAGGAACATTTACTAAATCCAAAATCCGGTTCGAATGACCAGTTTGTAGGGGACGGGGTGAAAATATAAACAGATTTCCGAAAACAAAGGGATGATTGTAAGAGAGCGGCGTGCGTCCAGCGCGTATGATTTGTTTTAGCGACTGATGGCCCGGCGGCCAATAGAAATCGTGTACAACCAACGGTCACCCCCGCGGGCCTCTACCCCTCGGCGCTCCTACAGAGACACGTACCGCTCTGTTTTACAAACACCCTCATTTTTAATAAAAATCTAAATAATGTAACAAATAAAGAATAAAAAAACGAGAGTTATACGCGTCGCCTACAGTGATGTATATTTCAAAGCCGGAAAAAAAGTGTTTATTGTTAACCATGTGATACACTTTTAAGTGTATCCCATCAAAATAACTGTGGTGAAAATAGCTTGTTGTTAGATTGGATAGAGCCTTACCACGAACTAGCAGTAAGTGAAGACAAGTCCCACATTAATTGCTCCGCGTGTGATACTACCTTGAAACTCAAAAAGTCGATAATTATGAGGCACGTTAACAGCCAATATCACCAGAAAAGACTGGAAATATGAGTGACTTTTATTTAGATCTATGTTTGTTTCTCGTTAATTGCAACATTGCATGGAACAAAGTAAACCACCCAGAATTTAAAAAGTTCTGCAACAAATATATTTGTTGTGCTTGTGGAAATAAAAGATTACCTGAGCAAAGTGTCCTAAAGAAAGTGTATTTGCAAAAGGCGTATGTGAGCACTGTCACAAAGGTAAGAAACGTTTTTTTAGACAGTAATATATGGCTTTCAATGGAAGAAACTTTGGATAGCATGGGAAGTAGTATAGTAAATATAATGGTAAAGTCTTTGAATGATTATTCACGAAGACCATATTTGCTAATATGTCGAGTCGTTGAAAAGGTAAATAGCGAAGTAATGTCAAATTTGGTGGAACAGAGCTTAAGATTTTTATGGCAGGACGATTACTTTAATAAAATTAGCAATTTTTCTGTGTTTTGTACGGATGCAGCTGCTTACATGATCGCCACTGGAAAACTTTTGAAGAAAAAGCATACCAATTTGAAGCATGTAACTTGTCTAGCTCATGCCTTTCATCGAGTTTCAGAACAAATTAGGTCGGAGCATACTTTAATTACAAATGTAAAGAAAATATAATAATTTTTAAAATCACCGCAACGAGTGAGACTTTTCAAACAAATGGCTCCGAACGTACCCTTGCCACCCGAACCTGTAATAACCAGATGGGGCACTTGGCTAACTGCAGCTTTCTATTACAGTACGTATTTTGAGGACATAAAAAATATTGTTGCAAACTTAAAGTCGAAAGATGCCATATCTATTAAAAAAGCCAAAAAGGTTTTTTCAAACACCAATTTGAGAAGTGAACTTGATTTTATAAAAAATGCCTACGAAATAATACTGGAAACTATAACTCGATTATAGTGTACTAATATTTCTCTCGCTGACTCTTTACAAGTTGTTGACGAAGCATGTATTGATTTACAATGGTGTGCTACAGATACTGTTCTAGATAAACTAGAAAAAGTGTTAGCTCGGAATCCTGACTACGACACTATACGGAATTTTACCACAACGCACCACAAAGATGACGAATCGGCAAAAGTTCTCGAGAATACAACTTTAACATCAGTGGACGTGGAGAGATCTTTCTCAACACACAAAAGAGTTTTTGATAAGTCCAGAACTCGTTTAACCCCGCAAAATATAGAAAAAATAATAGTGATCCATTCTTACTACCATTTTAATGATGAACATGAAATAGTAATGGATGATGATTATGATAGACTGATTCAAAAAGCTTATACCTCATCAAACATTTAGAAGTGGCGACTAATATTAGATTGAAAAAGACATTTTTGTTATTGTTACTTAAAGTATTTGTTTTAGTTTATTTTGTTTACTAGCAATAGAGTATTTTATTATTGGTAATTATATACATTCAAGTTGTATGTACTTATCCACTTTGACTTTGACTTCTAAAAAATATTTTAACACAATGGCGACTCCGTGGATTCTAGAACCATAGCGAGCATCCAAAAGTCCCAAGCCTATTTATTAGCTTTGACACTCTTGTTTTTGTGTAATACTTCAACAGATCCAAGTCATTACCGTCCCATTTCGCTGCTTAGTACTTTTTCGAAAATCCTTGAAAAAGTCGTGAACAAAAGACTTTTAGCTTTTGTGGAGTGTCTCAACATGTTGTCTCCGTGGCAGTTTGGTTTTAGATATGGCTTATCAACAGAAGGTGCCGTTAATCTCTTTACCACCCATAACTAATCTTGTGTAGACAAAACCAACACTGCGTTGCGTTGGTGTTTCTGGGCCTGGGCAAGGCTTTCGACACCGTCTCTGTTCCAATACTTTTGAAAAAGCTTCTAACTATTGGAATAAGGGGTCCACCCTTGGACTGGTTCAGAAGCTATTTAATGGGAAGGCGACAATGTGAAAACATCAGACAGCGAGTAAGCGATGCAAAAGAGGTATTTTTCGGGGTCCCACAGGGCAGTATACTTTGGCCGACTTTATTTATTCTGCATATGTTACGCTGACGACACAGAAATTAACTTTCGAGGAGATGATTGGGGCTTGCTTAGCCCTTATGAATGCTGAACGTGGTATATCGTTGGTAGCAGGGTGGCTGGAGCGCAACCTTCTGACACTGAACACAAGCAAAACTAAGTTCTTGTGCTTTCACAAAACTGCTGCATGTCTGACACACACATATCATAATATTAGAACGAAATTCAAAGATTTTATCAAAAATCTGTGGATTTCGATTGTCGTCACTTAAAAAGTTAGTATGAGCTTCCTAAGAGCATTTTCGCGTAGCAGAAAGGGATCTAGTAGCTACCCTTACTGCCCCATCTCAACTTATCACCCTGTATATATTGGCTGCTGAATGCGACCTACCCCTACGGTACGGTGATGGGTACTGAAGCTAATTGAGAGAGCACGATAAATAGGATTTTTTCTGTTAAAACACGATGGAAACTAATTATGCACTATATCTGTAGTTTAATTTAATATGCTACTGGTCAGGTACTGGTAATGCTACGAAGTTTTGAGCATTTGGTTCCTTTTAATTTTATTGTGAATTATTCAGAAACACTGCTAATTCGTTTAATATTGCTCGACGCGCAAAATGGATGTATGTAAACCGCTTAATGTTATAGCGGCATTTTTTTTTCTTGCTATTTTTATTAGGGATTTTCCCTGTTTTCTTATCAAAAATAATTAATATGATTACAAAAGGCTATCTATAGATGTCCAAAACTCTACCAGCCAGTGTCTATCAGTACATAGTCGGGGCCTTTTCGTTTTGGCACTCATATAAACAAATCAATTCACCATGATTACTCCATAATTTCGTATAGATGTTACAATACATATAAGCTGACGTGACTGCACTTGAGACCGTCATTAGCACCAACAATAGGATTATGTGCACCCGGGTAACTTTTTTGTAAACACTTGCAATGGGCGGTATTTCTTAAGATCTTGATACATTCTATTTCATTATATTTGAAAATTGAAGTATTAGTCAGTCGTTCTTTAAACTTCGATGAGTTCAGTTTAGTATAATCGGAACGTTTCGTTCGTCCGACACGGACACTGGTTCTGATTCTGAATAAAAGGTTAATATTTGAGTAATATCTCTAATCAGTATATATTTATGATTTTATTAAGCCCTCAGGTGTTCTACGCACAACATGTGTGCGTAATTTTTTTGACATTACGTTACTTATTCATTTTAATAAAACACGGTAGTAGTTGCAACAAGACTGTCTTCTGTCGATGGTGTGTCTTCCAGTATCTCAGACACAACTCATCTGTCATTTAACTACTATTAGAGAATATGAAAAAGTCGTCCACAAAAACTGTTATTATTGTATGGTCCTTATTAATCTTTTTTATATATAAGCATGGTTCCAATTTTGATTTGACATAACCTAATGCTATCAAACAATCATCAACTCTTTCCATGCTCTAGCAGATTGTTTTCATCCATATATGGCACGTTTTAACTTCAGCACAGTATTACTTTCACGTTTTAAGTTTGGTGGAACTTGCATGTATACATTTTCATCAAGGTAACCATTTAAAAATACTGTGGTCACATCGAGATGGGTAATGTTAAAATTTAATTATACACTTGAAAATCTCAAAATAGAATACCTTACCACTGGTGAGTATGTTTCTTTATAATCCACACCCGCTTTCTGGGTAAAGCCCTTTGCCACTAAACGAGCTCTAAATCTTACTTTATTGTCACTTTCACTTTTATCTTTAAAACCCACTTGCGCTGTAACACTCTGTCCGCTTCCTTGATGTCCACAACTGTCCACGCTTGGTTATCTTCAAAGGCCTTCAATTCCTCTGTCATCGCTTGTCCCAACATCTTTTTCTCCGACCCATTTATAGCTTCTTCATAAGTGATTTCTTCCTCACATAATTCTGACTCATCCCCCGCACAGAGGTTTGTGCAACCGTACCTGTCCAGTGGTTTTCTGATACGTTTGCCCAGTATAGGGACTTCTTCTGCCCCTAGATCACTTTCTTCACATAATGCATGATATGAGTCATCTGATGTCAAGCCTGAACTAGATGTGTCACAGACATAGGTTGGCTCATTCTGATCTAAAACAGAACTCTCTTCTTCTTCCTCCACTGGCTTTTGTTCCCTGTTACTTTCTTGCACCACTATCTGAGCCTTTTCAGTATTTATATCTTTTTTCTCCATGATAGTTACATCTCTGCTCGTATTAACCTGCCTCGTCTTGAGAGTTATATAATCTATATCCCTTTACATTTTTAAGGTAACCAACTAAAAATAATTTGACATCCTTTTTGTCCCATTTGTGTCTCTTTATTTTTTGGTACATGCACCATTACAGGACTAGCAAACATTCTGAAATTTGAAGGATCTGGTTTTCTTCCTGTCCATTTCTCAAATGTTTTCATCTGTCCAAGACCTTTTCTTTAGGTATACTGCAGTGTTGACTGCCTCAGCCCAGAAACTTATGTTCAATTCAGCCTCAAAAAGTAGGCATCTTGCACGTTCAACCACACTCCTATTATTATGCCCATTCAATAAGAGCGAAAACGACGTCGTTCCGAGCGACGCTTTTTTCACTTTTACTGCACGGACATAAAACTTTTTGCTACCGGCTCAAGCCGATTCCGCGTCGATAAGTCTGGGGAGACCCGTAGGCACTGGTCGCACCAAGGCCGAGGAAGCGATTAGCTATCGGCGATTCTCTCGTCTAGGAAACGAACAAACGATAAAGATAAAAGAGACTTATATTAATAGTTGATCGCTGGCTCTTCACACTGCCGGCGAAAAATCTTTCCACTAGTTTGTCGAAACAAAAAATATAGATCCCGTGTCAAGAAAAGAGACACAAATATTAATAATTGATCGCTGAGATCGGCTGTACTGGCTTCCCGCTCATCGTCGGCGGTGGGACCAGTGCCTTACTTACCACTTAGTCAATAGACTTCTATTAAAAATATATTTACTCGTTCGCCAATACATTGATACCCCAATTTTCAGACTGGACGTGCAAGAGATCGAACGTGAGAACCCTGCTTTGGCGATGGCGTTAGCATACGCCATGCATGTGCCTGATGATGACACTGGTGGTTACGAATTTGTCTTTGGAGAGATCGAAGGAGAGCCTCCGATAGTGTACGAATCGATCGGAGCGCTGACGCGGACCGTGCGCCGCGTTATGACTATGTACGGCGCAGGCAGCCAGCCTGCGCCTGGCGACCCGCCTCGCAGTGACTCTCCAAGTGACAACCCGCCAAGCGAAGACCCGTCTCGTGGCGATCAGGCTCGTGAAGACCCGCCTCCCGGTGATCCGCCTCGCAACGACCCGCCTCGCGACGACCAACCCAGCGACGAACCGTCTCACGGCGACCAGCCCCGTCACGACCCGCCTTCCGGTGACCCGCCTTGCGACGACTCTGCCCGCGACGGTAAGCCTCGCAACGAAGAGGAGCCGGTAGAAGCCCGCGACGCGCTCGACGAGCCGGACCACGACCAACCATAGTCTCTTAAATAATCAATTTTGATGATATAATTTAACTATAATCATAATTTATTGTATACACCTTGCGAGTGCCACGAAAATCAGATACAGGACACGTTTTATTTTGCATGTTAGTCCTTACCAGGTAGTAGGTACTGGCTTCTTATTGATTAAATGTCATAAATTGTAAAGACGGAGCATGTTTTTTATTGCTTTATAGAATTAATCACCCAGGTAGGGTAACCCTCGGTGAGCACCGCCTGTAACCCTTCCTGAGCAGGTAGCACATCTCTGGGGTCCTATTGAAAAAGGGTATGAGTATTCTGAAGATCAAGTGAAAAATGATTTAAGTCTAGTATACTCTGTTTAGGTATACTTACCCTTTTTTATTACTAGTCGACTTATACCATTTTTCACTTACCCGCGACGTGTTTATTGCTCGGTACAGGGAGGGGCCCAACAAGACAGTCACTGAGAAGAGGAGGCGTGAGCTACACACTTGCTTAACCAGCATTGCATTGGTTCATACACTTGAAATCTATGAATATGTACAGGGACGCTTGCTTGTTTCACATACAATTGCCTACGAATATGACTTTTCCCAATCATTTTAACCAATTTTATTTTTAATTACACTTACGTTAACTAATAGAGACTAAGTTTTAAATGTATGTATAAAATTACTTTTCAACAAATCATCAGAGAGGGGCGCGCATGCCCACCATTTGGAAACACGCACTTGTCACTCCAATTCCCAAAGGTGAAGCTAGTCATGACTAGGGTTCGGAAAATCGGGAGCTATTATACCTACAACTAACAAAATTCCGGAAAAAGCTAAGCAAGTATGGAGTCGGCTTCTCAAAAATAATATTTTTTATTATTGAAATTCCGGGATTCCGGGATTGTATGCAACATCAGAAAATAGTTTATACGTATCAATTGTCATTGGGTTATGCCTTTTTAGCGAATTTCCTCAACATACAAGATGTTTTAACGACATACAAAATGTATCAAAAAGGCACGTGTTCCCTAGATCACTAAGCGACATTCTTATCTGTATCCCACCCCTTCAAAAAGTTCTTATCTTAAAACAATAGATTCCGATGTCAGGCAATTGCAGTCTTGCTGTCCTTTTTTATTTACCTGCTAAACATCAAACAATGACGGAAATACAAAAATATACCACGTTAATACCTAAGTTAATGTTGTTACTTGTGTTTACGAGTATAACAGTTAGTTTTGATAGATTTAGTTAGTTAATTTTAAGTTTTGTTTGGACGTGACTTCCTTGTTGCTTCCTTTGTGATCAATTTTTTCCAGCAATCTTTAACAAAACTCATTTTAGTTTTAATAGCTCGTTAGAAAGCTGGAAAAACGTCAATGTTTTATGTGTAATCTGCACGCCAAATGTATTGGTAAATTTTACTGTTTTCGTGTAATTTATGTTGGAGTTTGATAAAAAAACAAGTTTGTAAAGTCAATTGACTTATTCTATACATATATTGACTTACTCAATTGAGTATCGCACAAAAAAAACAAAAAGCCGCCTTCAGAAACGCAAAAAATAAGTTTTTTTTAAATACCTAGGTACCTATAGGCCAGTCCAACTGAAGTCGGCCTTGGGTTAAAAATATTGTGAGTCGCCAACTACAGTTTGAGTACCATTTTAAAAGAAGTTATCTTTTACGTTATAAGGGAGGTTTTTTGATTTTAAATTACTTATTTTTATTTTATACTTTTTAGTGATCA
The DNA here is from genome assembly GCA_923062465.1 of Acleris sparsana. Lineage (NCBI taxonomy): Eukaryota > Metazoa > Arthropoda > Insecta > Lepidoptera > Tortricidae > Acleris > Acleris sparsana. Next base: position 68,054,338 of record OV281285.1, on the reverse strand, counting down.
TAATAAGCTATTATCTAGTCCCACTTCTTAGTTGATGTGAAACTTTAAGACATTTAAAGCTCGCCGCAACCAAAGCCGCGGTAAAATCGAAAGTCATTTAAAAAAAAATGTGTTTTGTTGTAGGCGCTCAACTTTCTTAATCGAGATACCTTATCGCCACCGTTGAAATCGGTACCGTTGAGGAGTTCCGGTGGCCATCTGTGGTCTTCATCGTCAGTTCCGCTTCAGTAAATGATACTTTCTGAATGCAAATGCTGGAGTTGTCACTAAAAATACTAAAATAGCTACGTTTGCCTGCAATATTTGAGGAGTTCCCTAAATTCCTCACTGATCTCCTCTTCAGATCCTGGGTTCCTTATCATGTCACCACCCTTGGGATATATCCTTTTTAACAAAAAAAAATATCATCGGAATCGCTTTATAAACGACGAAGTTATCCGCGAAAAACATTAAAAAATATACCTACGGTCGAATTGAGAAACCCCTCCTTTTTTGAAGTCGTTTAATAAATACCTACTTAGATTATTCCATCGGTATGAAGAGACTTAACTTTACTTAATTAAGTTATCGTCGCGAACTTATTGATTTTTTGACCCTTCTGAAAATAGTTAATAATCATAGTGATGCCCCCTATTTTGTTACGGTCATTTACTTCTAGAGTAGTACACCGATGGAGTACTCCGACGCTGGGAGCCAGCTTGCAGAAAAAACTTTTTTTACATCCCCTGTAGACGTAACCCTTAGCTGCGACCCGACCGCTGCTTAAAATACGGCGACGGTACGGAATCGCAGTGATGCATTGGATCCACAAAGTTTTTATCGCATGCCCTCCACACACAAGTTCATCTGGATAACGCAAGGTATAACTGTAGCAATTTACAAAACTACACGAATTATTTCCCTTGATTATAGGCAACACGGGTTCAATATCCTCACAGCTACGTTCTACATCACGCATCCAGTCTCATTCATTTCCGTAACGGTGGTTTTTATCAAATATATATATATGATAATAAACAGCTAAAAATACACATTTGTTGTATGGGAGCCCCCTTAAATATTTAATTTGTTTTTTTGTATATTTTGTTATAGCGACAACAGAAATAAATCTTCTGTGAAAATAACAATTGTCTAGCTATCACGGTTCATGAGATACAGCCTGGTGACAGAAATACGACCAGACGGACAGACAGACGGACTAGCGAGTCTTAGTAATAGGGTCCCGTTTTTACCCTTTGGTAAGGAATCCTAAAAACGAAACCTCGTAAAGCGGTAATTTAAATGCAGTTTATTATCTTTTGACAAGTTATACCAAAAAATAAAAATAAAAATTTGTTGTATGTACCATCCACCCCTTACGGTAATGCACTGGTCAGGTCTAGGATATACTTAGTCTAAGAACATAAGTTTATCACTGTTATCAATGTTGACACCAGTAAGATTTTTTAATCTGCCGCCTTTTTCATGGACACGAATCGCTTGACAGACTCTCGCATATTTACCTAACAATAAGTTGCAAGGAGTATTATATTATACCTAAGTCCCATCAAAGTTCTAATTTTATTTTATTTTATTTGTCAAAATTGTTATTGTCAAAGCTTTGCATGTACTATTGGTACTATGGCTTTGATAATTCTTTGACAGAATATAAATGTAAACTCACGTAAACTTGAAAGCTGTATCAAAGAATATTATTGTATAGTGGGCTCTATCGTTTCCCTGTATCTTACACGTAACTACCGTTAATTTGTGCTAATAAAAATGTTTCATAGTCATTCAACGGCAATATTTTGTATCATCGCTACAGAATTCTGCGAAAGGTTCTCTTTTTGCGGTTTACGAAGTAAGTCGATATTATATTATATAACATAACGTTTTTATGCGGTTCTGAGCCCTACTTTGAAAATCGTAGTTCGAAATAACGTGAGCTCCCGTTTTATTTGTACGTTTGTTTAGGGCAGGTAAATCAATTAAAATATCTACCTACCTTGAAGCTTCTGCATTGCGTTAGACGTTGGCTCTTTTTGACCGACTTCAAAAAAAGAAGGAGGTTCTCAATTCGTCTGGTTTTTTTATGTGTTCCCCGATTACTCGTCCACTGTATCCATTTGAAATATTTTTTTGTTTCAAAGGGTATACTTTCTAGTTGGTCCCATTGTCAACACGTCAGGATCCGATGATGGGATGTTGTAGAAATACAGGGAACTCTTCAAATATTAATTATAGGCACACGTACTGCGATTTCGGTATATTTTTCATTAAACTCGTGCATCTTGGAAAGCATTATTTGGCGAAGTGGAACTGATAATGAAGACCACAAATGTCCACTGAAAATCCTAAACGGTAGTCATTTCATGGGTGTCGATAAGATATTTCGATTAAAATAGTTGACCAACTATGACGAAGCACATTTTTAATTTAAATATTATTATGACTACGATGAATTAGGCGTTTCCAGTTCATAACAGTCCTGATTCTTCACAATGCCAACTTTTCAAAAAATATTTATTCATTGTAGTTCTCTAGTTATCTACATTCCAAATTCTTTACAGGCCCGATTCTTCACAATGCCAACTTCTCAAAACCCATTTATTGACAATCCTAGTTCTCTACATTCCAAATTCTTTACAGTCCCGATTCTTCACAATGCCAACTTCTCAAAAAGCCATTTATTCACAATCCTAGTTCTCTACATTCCAAATTCTTTACAGTCCCGATTCTTCACAATGCCAACTTCTCAAAAAGCCATTTATTCACAATCCTAGTTCTCTACATTCCAAATTCTTTACAGTCCCGATTCTTCACAATGCCAACTTCTCAAAAAGCCATTTATTCACAATCCTAGTTCTCTACATTCCAAATTCTTTACAGTCCCGATTCTTCACTATGCCAACTTCTCAAAAAGCCATTTATTCACAATCCTAGTTCTCTAGATTCCAAATTCTTTACAGTCCCGATTCTTCACTATGCCAACTTCTCAAAAAGCCATTTATTCACAATCCTAGTTCGCTACATTCCAAATTCTTTACAGTCCCGATTCTTCACAATGCCAACTTCTCAAAAAGCCATTTATTCACAATCCTAGTTCGCTACATTCCAAATTCTTTACAGTCCCGATTCTTCACAATGCCAACTTCTCAAAAAGCCATTTATTCACCATCCTAGTTCTCTACATTCCAAATTCTTTACAGTCCCGATTCTTCACAATGCCAACTTCTCAAAAAGCCATTTATTCACCATCCTAGTTCTCTACATTCCAAATTCTTTACAGTCCCGATTCTTCACAATGCCAACTTCTCAAAAAGCCATTTATTCACAATCCTAGTTCTCTACATTCCAAATTCTTTACAGTCCCGATTCTTCACAATGCCAACTTCTCAAAAAGCCATTTATTCACAATCCTAGTTCTCTACATTCCAAATTCTCTACAGTCCCGATTCTTTACAATGCCAACTTCTCAAAAAGCCATTTATTCACAATCCTAGTTCGCTACATTCCAAATTCTTTACAGTCCCGATTCTTCACAATGCCAACTTCTCAAAAAGCCATTTATTCACAATCCTAGTTCTCTACATTCCAAATTCTTTACAGTCCCGATTCTTAACAATGCCAACTTCTCAAAAAGCCATTTATTCACAATCCTAGTACTCTACATTCCAAAATCTTTACAGTCCCGATTCTTACCTATAGTTTCGTCATGTCCGTCCGTCCGTCCGTATGTCACAGGCATTTTACTTGAAAACTACATTGATGAATTTTGAAGTATAGGTGTTTGTTTATTACTTAAAAAAAATATTACTTAACTGCGATAAACGAGTTCGACGCGGACGAAGTCGCGGGAAAAAGCTCGTCTACAATATTTTAAGGGGTTTTTCCCACCTGTTACCACCAATTTGTTACCACTGATAACAACTGGGAACTTTTTTCCCACCTGTTACCACTGTGACTACTGGGAATAAAAATTCCCAGCTGTTACCACTAACTACTGGGTTTTTTTTTGCCAGTAGTTATCACCAAATATTTTAATGGTAAAAAAATCGAAAAATATTCCCGCTTGCTACCACCGAGTACTTTAGTGGTAACAGGTGGGAAAAAAAACCCAGCTGTTACCAGTGGTAACAAATTTTAAGGAAGTTGCCCTTCATGGCCCTTGGATTTTTTATATCCTGTATAACTTATTACTATACTAATAAACTTGAACGGATTACGTAGGTAAAAAGCTTACTGCCAAAAAGATTTGTGATGATTATGTAAGTACCTGAAATAATAATTTAGGAATGGGATTATCTAGGAATATGACAATTTAGGACTATGGTTAAATGGGAATGTGATAATTTAAAAATGCTAATTAATGGGAATGTGAAAGCCTGGGAATGTGACAAGGAATGTGATAATTTAGAAAATGTGAATTCCTGGGAATGTGAAAGCCTGGGAATGTGACAATTTAGGAATGTGGTTAGATGGGAATCTGATAATTTAAAAAATGTGAATATCTAGGAATGGAAAAGCCTGGGAATGAAACAATTTAGGAAAGGGGTTAAATGGGAATGTGATAATTTAAAAAATGTGAATATCTGGGAAAGTGAATGCCTGGGACTATGGGACTAAAACTTTCCCGCGGCGTTGCTTCTAGTACGGGCGGTAATGACTAGAGAACGAATTTGAAGTAGCGATTACAAGTTTACCTATAATATGGATAAGACTAGTAGTACCAGTAAGTATTTATAACAGTGACATTGTTGACAGGAACTATAAAAAAGGTGCGTAATAAATAGGATCTATTAGGTTTGAGCTGTATAAAAGTCCATTAATTAGAATAATAAAAAAAAATTACGTATACTTTGTTGCAAGGATAACTTTTAATGAATTTAATTGTAAATAGTATTGCATTGCGGTAAGTAAGTAAGTAATAAGATAAGACGAATAAACAACATGATATCTAATAAATAAATCTATCTATCTACTCGTATCCAACCAATCGCACTAGTCATATCATATTAAACTAAACTTTGTAATCGCTGATTAAAATCCGCTCAAAGGTAAACATTTTGGTATCAGATGAATTCACTTGGCTCTAGAACAAATTGAGCTTTTTAGCCCAGTAGCCCTCAGCCACCCCTCAGGGTATTCAAAGTTACACGCCGCCGTGCTTCAGATAAATCATATAGGCTTCAATTTATCCACCACCTCAAGTGTCTGGTGTCATTTTCTAATAAATCGGGTATGAGGATTTTATTGTTGACAGACTTAATTCATAGTTTTATAGAAAAAAGAAAATATTGACAAATAGTTTTTATTTTACATAGTCACTATCCTTGAAAATACTGAAGACGTGGCAAAGAAAAAAAAAATATCCATAAGAACATTTATTCAGCTTTAGAAAATTTAATAAATAGTTATCATACAAAAGTCTATTTGAAAAAATCAAACTTCCAAGTGTATATTTTAAAATTAACTACTAGCAAAAAATATATCATCTCACACTCACCTGTTGGTGTCATCTCAAGCAACCTTCCCCGTAAAGTATGGTGGGCTTGGCATTTGGGCTACTAGTGACCTGACACTTCCAAATTTCCTCTCTTCGATCCACAGCATAATAGCCATCATCAGTGAGATTTAGAACTATTCCAAAGCCACGGATCCTCAGGTGTCGTGCTTGTCCGATGCAGGGGATGCTTTGCGTGTCTGTAACCCGGGTGATAATTTGCCAGCCAAGTAGCAAGAGACGTTACTGTCAAAATTTGCCATCGCAACTTTTGGATATGGTCAAAATTCATCCGAGAAGGCCCGTTGCTCCATTCACGAACCCTAGGGTCTCTCTTAGATTCTAATACTTTAAGGATAACAGTGTGCCTCCACCACGATCTTGAAATCTTGCCGTTGTGGAAATGCAGTCGAACACCTAGGAGCCACGGTCTGTGTTGCCATTCCAGTGCTGGTCGAGTTTACAGACATGCATCGATAAACTATATGATACGTCGGGCTTTAGCACTATTTCATTCCTGGCTTCGCTTGAGTCCACTTGCCTGTCTGCCTCAGATGGAAAGGAAAGAGACCCGACGGATGCACTTTAAAACCGTGTCATGCGTTGATACGCACCGTCTCACGACCAAGATTCTGCTCGCAAGGCAAGGACCACCGCAGTCGCCGCAGACCACGCCCAAACCATCAAGTGCCGCAAATATGTTTTTTTAAAGCCAAATTACGTATTTCCTGCACTTGCTATAGAATTTTTTTAGCCGTGGTCAACTGACACAAAGAAATTTATAAAAGAAGGGTCAGATAAATTGATTGGCTTCTCTACCTGTAGGTAGTACAACATTTTATCTTTTCGTTTTATAAAAAATAAAAAACTGGTAGTTATTAGACATAAAAGTTTATGCTGTAGGTAAATTATAATTCTGTATCCATCCAAATATCGTAAACCCTACATGATGCGTTCAAGAACTGCACATTATGAACACCATAAAAATAGTCTGTTTAGTTATAACTTTCTCATTTGTAAAAATGTTATAATTGCTAAATATTAACAACGATTTTGAAAATATTATTTCATTCAAATTTCAAACATCTCTAAAAATCGAAGAAATTTGCTTTGACCTCTATTTTAATATCAGTCGAGATGACGTTTAGAGAACTGAATTGTCAAATTGCATACAAATTCGACAAATGTCGCACGTACTTAAGTAAGTTATCAAATGATATGAAAGTTGGAGCCGACTCTAATTTGTCTCTGAATAAAATAACTATGAAGCTGCCAGAAAACTTTCCAATCTTTTCATTACCGCCATTACTGGTTAAAATTTGTTTTTTGTATATAATTGTTCGATTTATATAAACAATAAAATGAGCGAACAAGATGATATAGATATTTCGGCGACTCCTGATATCCGTGACAAAGTAACTAACGTCATAAAATAATTACTGTTAGTGCCCCTGAACAACGCCGCGATGCTGGTCATAATATGCGGCTGTTGAATGCATCATGGAGGCTTATGATATGTGGGTACATAAAGTAGTGTATGTAACTGTACATAATTAGGCATTAAAACACTTATGTGATAGTTTTTAATGCCCTTCATTATGTACAGTCACATAAACTACTATAATCCTCATAGATATCTTTTAAGTATCATACAAATCAATCTAAAATAACGGTCTTCAACTCAAAATGATCAATTCACAAAAGGACGTCGTGATTGTCAAATATTAGATCGCAGGCCGACCAGGTGGAAATACGTCCTTCCACATAGTCTAAAGTGCAAAAAATAGCATAAATTACACCCACAAGAGCAAAGACTTATTGAACGACTTTTTTAAAAGCCACGAGCTCATGTTCGTTTGGTGTAGCCTGGACAGCCTCACATGTATAACACTGGGGTCCTGGTAACGTTCCTGTGTCTTTTTTGCCATATGTTCATCATTCATAAGTATGCATCTGTCGCTGAAAAGCTTGTTTTATATTCTAGCGCAAGATTTCACTCTTTCAAGCTGAATAGCAGTCCTTTTTGGGACTTTATGTTTCTTACTACTCACTCCTTCTTGAGCCACGCGCCTATAACTTGCGCGACGTCATCCGATTCATTTTAAGTATTAGCAACATTGGGTTATCTCGTGAAGTCGTGATACGATTATAAGGTACCTTAGTAATATTGACTCAGTAAGGGACCGGGTTCTGATAGTTTGCCTCCTATCATCTTAAAACGCTACTCTTCTCAACTGTGCGTACCACTAGAAATTATATTTAACTGTTCCCTTTCTCATGGTATGCTCCCATAGAGTTAGAAGCAATCATTCGTCCTTCCAAGCATTATAAGAACGGCGCTAAGCATAGCGATAGCAACTTTTTTTTTATTCCACTATATGATGCACAGGCTCACTAGAATGAGGCCATATTTAATTTATGTTAATGTCAAACTGGTGAAATAAAAAATATATACATAATAAGTAACATTACTGTGACGATATTATCCAAACAGCAGTCGGGATATTTATTTCGTTATACCTACTTGTTTATTATTTAATTTGTTAGTGTTCTCTAAACCTACTGAGGTTGGGTTTTATACCCTAGGAGGACTATTGATTTTACGTTTGTCATGTCGGCCGTGAACACTGTTTGTCGATGATCAATTGTACTTGAAAATAGTGTCTAAGAATAATAAATAAATAAATGAGCGTGCTAGGAGGCGTGTCATTAGTCTTAAATAAATAAATAAATATTGATAGTATTTTTCCTAGTGATCTTTGTAATTTTCGTGAAATTGTCTCATTTTACCGGTAGGTAAGTATTTAATATTTTTTTTCAGCGATTCTGTCCCTTTATCTTCGAAACGTGCTCTGCCTCCACGAAAATGCAGCGACTGTGGTGTATCATATTTTTATAATGCTGTGTTATACGATGCCTCTAATGGGAGCTGTGTTGGCAGATAACTTTATAGGAAGATACAGGTAGGCACAAGTAGTTGAGTAGGCATTACTTACCTTGTGTACGAAATATATATGTTACTGATTTACAGAGCTCGTATTGATTCAATGAGTTTGCCTTATTTACTATGTTTTGTTTGTTTCAGAGTTATACTTTATTTTTCCATTATATACTTCTTTGGAACCATACTAACGTGTTGCTCAGCTATACCTCCTTTTAAGTTGCCTCCAACGTAAGTACTAAAACATGTAAGAGCCGTCGTTAATATTGGAAAAAATTACCTTTTGCCGGAGTTTCTTGCGGTGCTTTTTCTCCGCAATGATAGTCTTGTCCGAACCGCTAGTAGAATCACTCCATATTACTGACGTGTAAAAGAGCCCTCAAGTGGCCAATCTACTGAATACTTATATATTTTTTAATTTTACCTGTCCATAGACAGCCCACACTATGGGGTAGACGAGAAAAAAACCATTCCAACGTTACGTGTTAAGGCGGTACAGTTTTTTTTATTTTATTCGAGATTTTATTTGACCATTTCGCTGGCGTGACTAATATGTAGTATTTAAGCGAAATTACAGCTTTCTAGTACAGTCGTACTCGTACCTTGTCACTTTAATCGGTGTGATAATTCATATATGGCAGTTTAAACATGATGAAAGTGTATACATATTTATGAACTTGACTGTACTAAGAGTCTCTGAGCTAGGCTACGACGGACGGAGGGATGGACATGGCGAAACTAAGGCTTATTAAGGGTTAATAGTTTGACTACAGAACCCTAAAAAAGGGTCTTGACAGACGGACAGACACAGCAAAGTCATCTTAAAATGGATCCGTTTTTAGGGTTCCGTACCCAAAGGGTAAACTCGAGACTATGACTCCACTGTCAGTCTGTCTGTCTGTCTGTCTGTCTGTCTGTCTGTTACCAGGCTGTAACTAATGAACCGTGATAGCTAGACGGAGGAAATTTTAAGAGATGATGTATTTCTGTTGCCGCTAAACAAAAATACTAAAAACAGAATACAATAAATATTCAATGAGGCTTCCATACCACAAACGGTTTTTTTTGATAATGGTACGGAACCCTTCCTGCGCGAGTTCGACTCGCAGTTGGCCGGTTTTTTGTATTTGGTACACAATCCTAAAAATGGGTTTTGTTTTTAGTACAACGTCGATGATCGGACTTGCTCTCATCGCGATGGGGACTGGCGGCATCAAACCGTGCGTTGCAGCATTTGGCGGAGACCAGGTGCCTAAAATGTTGAAATTCATGTTAAATGTAGATGATTGAACTAGCTCGACGTGAGTGTTCGCTGTTATTGTGGCTTGGCCACGAATTTGGCGGGAGCAGGTGGCAAGCGCCACCAAACTAACGCATACACATGATTAAGCATGCCGAGAGACGCCGCAAGCGGCAATATGGATGGATTTGACCGGAAGCTGCAAGAGACCGACATTTGGCAAAACAGTTAGTTACATTACATCGCTGTAGGCTGTAGGTACGCTTTATTACTATTGTGAGCGACGGTATCGTTTTGTTTCTTTATTTCAAACTAGTCAATACCTGGAGACACTACAGTCAACTAATTTCATTTCTAGCCCTGCAAAAGACCTTGTGGAACTGACGTATCCGTAAGGTCAAGGGCCTTGAAATGTAATTGGTCGACGGTGCATGGTTGGTGGTTCAGTTCCGGCTGCCTGAGGAGAACCAGCGGCTGCAGCGATTCTTCTCGACGTTCTACTGCACTGTGAACCTGGGCGGGTTCATGGGCATGGTGGTGACGCCGGCGCTGCGTCGTGGCGTCATGTGCTTCGGCGACGACGCTTGCTACGCGCTCGGTTTCGGCGTCCCGGCGCTGCTGGTGCTTCTCTCCATCAGTACAACCTATTATTTTTTTACTAACTAATCTCACATTTTACAGTATCAGTATGGTGAATTTGGATACTATGAGAGATTTTGGAAAAAGGGGAAAACTGCACTGACCTAATTTAACTAGGTTAGAAACGATTTGTATTTCGTCCCAAAATAAACAACAACCAGACATTCCACAAAAAAGAACACAATTAATTGCTGGGTTCGATTCCCGATGGTTAATAGGTATGTTGTTTTGAGGAAATAAGTCCTCGAATTTCATTCGTATTTGTACTTATGGTCGTGTTCATGGATGTGGGCAAACGTGGATATAGGTGAAAAACTTAAGCAAATGACCTCTTGCATATAGTTGTGTACAAAAATAATATGGAATGTACCTCAAATTATAAATAATGTCGAACGGTCTATACAGATGTGTTACAACTACGTGCGAGAGGTCATTTACCTACTTAAGTTTTTCACCCATAGACATCGACATACAGGTGTAGTGCATAATTGTTTTCCTTAGTATTTTCACGGAAACGTACGAACGTGTCATGCTACTTCAGTCAACCTCAGTACTTTTTGTACTGTGACCGACTGAAATAGCAAGTGGCGTTCGTACGTTTCCCTTAAAAATACGAAGGAAAACAATTATGCACTACATCTGTACCAACCAATAGACGTCGGGTTCCATACAAAATTCTTTTTGAAAAGTGTCCTAGGATGACCTATACAAAATCGTTGTCAAAATAAAACATTCTAATTTAAACGGTATGTCATTAATGCAATGCTTAATTTTGCTTGTAACAATTTATCATCTTATGCAGCTTCTACTAGCAGAGTGCTAATGTCACCGCGAACAGAGTACAAATGTAGCTTTACACTTAATATTATTTCTGTTTTTACGTCTCACATGTAATAAGAAAATCGCTTTTTAGTGATATTTCTAATATTATTTTGTGATTTACATATACATTGCATCACAAAACCTTATAGCCTGATAATAATTTTCTATCAGCCTTAAAAAGATTTCGCTGTCCAAGCTGGCCGTTAATCATTAATAAGTTCTCCTACACCCATAATGATGAAAAATTAGCTTCATATTCTTAATAGAGAAATCTCATCACTGCCCGTTAAACAATTACGATTAAACATTTTCAGTGATCATTTTTGGTCTTCATCATCAGTTTCTCTTTACCGAGACGTGTTTTTTGTAAGTCAAATCCTTAATGTCTTACAGGAAAAAAACAAAAAAACCGTTGTATGTGTGCGTATAACTTTTGAAGGGTTTCTTTGATTTGTCCGGGATCCACCCATCCATTCTGACTGGATAAAAGGGTGGTCAAAAAATCAAGTATGTCAAATCATTCCTCCACATAGCTAAATTTTGTTTACGATAAATTATATGTCCAATTTAAACTTGTTAAGTGGTCGTTTACTGGTCGCACAAAACATTTACATATTTAATGCCAAAAAAATCTCAGTATTCCGGGTTTATAAAATTCCTCCTGCCATTCACTCGCGACGATTCGAATTCCATATCGCACAATGATAGCCTGATACCTACAAATGAATATTGAAATTACGACTCCTAAAAATATTGTTCAACTACTCCATAGACGCACTGTCCTGCAACAACCAAATATTGACAATTGCTGGTCGGAAACTGAAATCAATTACTTTTTAAGAATTACTTAATTATTTATTCATTAATTTTACGAATAGATATTTATTAACCGAAAGTATGTAATTGCGTCCGAAATGATTTTGTTACGGTGGTTATATTTGCAGTTCCTAAAATGCATTGAGGCATTGCCACACGTGTCGCTGTTGGCGTAGTTGACAACGAACTAACTTCAAGTAAGCTCCCAATTTAAAGTGAGTAGATTATCCCCGGGGCCGTGTTTTGTTGTCTGACACGATATCCAGTTGTATTGTTGACCCAAGCCCATAGGACATTTGTCACATTCTGGCCAGTGTGTAAGTGCGAGTGAGAGTGACGACGGAGGCTTTATGTACCGCGATAAAGGCGTCAATAATACGGGCCGTGACTTCTACACTTGTCTGTATGGAACTCGGGACAGAGTAAGTATAAGTGAATGAATTGCATATGTAGTAGTATTGTATGTTTACAGGCATTCTATATTTGAATTTTCTATTTTCTCGTACTATCAGCATAAATAAATAAATAAATAAATAAATAAATAAATATCAGGGGACAATGTCACACCAATTGCCCTAGTACCAAACTAAGCTCTAGGCTTGTACTATGGGTACTAGACAACGATATAAATACTTATATAGAGAAATATATACTTAAATACATAGAAAACATCCATGACTCAGGAACAAATATTCGCGCTCATCACACAAACATCTGCACTTACCGGGATTTGAACCCAGGACCGCAAGCTTCGTAGGCAGGGTCACTACCAACTAGGCCAGCGTGTCGTCAAAAAGCATAAAAAGAGGTTTGCTATGTATTGAAGAAGTAAATACCAAAATAATGTGTGTGAAATTGTCAATATTATTTACGTTGTGCATATATTTTTACGTCTAATTTTATTGTATTCTCACAATTATCAGAATAATTTTGTGTCAGCCCGTACGACTTAGTGTAAGTTACATAATTTTCAGTGAGTAGAGTGGCAGTGAATAATTTTGGTCCGATTGAGAGTCAAAGTAAGCAAATTATTTTTAACTGTTATAAATATTTTGAACTTGAACTGAAGAACATTTTAAATTCCCCTTACACCGCTGCTTTGTTTGTCTCTCTACTGTTTATAACATTGTGTCTGAGAGCAATAGTGAGAAATTCGCATCAACAAAGAAATTCACCTCCCCGAGAAATAAAAAAGTTACGTACTTGTCCGTCATCAGCAGTAGACGATTTTGATCAGGAAGGCATCCGGAGAACTATATACAATTTTCATCTGTCCCATAAGAATTTTCCAACCTTACAGGCACTCCACTCTTAAAATCCATTTGATTACAAATTTGGCATTTCCACCTCACGAAAACAAATACAAAAATTAGGATTTAAATGGAAAAAGACCGTGGACAACCGAAAAATATTAACGGAAAGACACAACATAAGGTAACGGCACCTATTACCGTGGGAGTTAAGGTAGTTTTCAAATCAGAGCCAAAAATCAAGGGAATCAAGACACCCTAACGACCAAAAGGATTTTTTTTATAAAAGTGTGTTGATTGAACTTTTTAATTTGCGCCTTTATGACCTCATTTTAGGTGATTATTTGGGATAAAATAAATATTAAACCCAAAAAGTCGGATTCTCCTATTACCGTGGTATTGGACGGGCTTTGACCCTATTACCGCGGATGAGGCTCCTATTACCGTGGGTAGAGGATTAATGTATTTTTGGTTCCGTACATTTAATATTTAACATTTTGTTTTTTTTTAGTAAATCTACTAAATCACATTAGTAATTTCACCGAAATTTTTGAAATACAAAATAAACATACACTTAATACTATTATTCCAGTTTTCGACAGATTAATATAAAAATCCAGTCTACCAAATAAGCGTTGTACAGCCGGCTGCAGAGAAAAGGATACCCCCCTGGTAAACAAATCAAACTGTTTAAAAATTTCGACGAACTTCGTTGAAGACAAGATGGTCGAGTGGCTAGTCTGTCGGACTAGTGTTTCGAGGATTGCTGGATCATATCCATCTTGGGGATATTTACTTTTTGCATTTTTATATTTTTAATTATGCTATGTTATCTATTTTAAAGTATTAATTGTTAAGTATTTTAGGTGTAAGTATGTAAAAAAAAATAGGCATATTGTGAAAAATATACGTTTATTTATTTAAGTATATGCTATCTGCGTTACTTAAGTTAAATTATAACATAATAATAATTATGAAATCATAACCTTTTTTTATTTTCAAATAGCTTAACTACGGATTTACAGATTAATCATTATAACGAGAAAAATACATTGGGAGTTCCTAATTATAATATTACATTTGTAGGGCTTTAAAATATCGTTACAATTATATCTATGCCTAATTTTATGTTATGCGTAACCGTTATTTCTTCATTAACTTTTTACTGACATTTCATAAAATATTAGACAAGACAAGTGTTAAAGAACGGTTTACTTATAGATATTCTTAGGAATATAATTACTTACTTACATTATATTATGTAGTTTATTAAAACTGCGAACTTGAATTGTGTGTGTGAATCACTGAGAAAGAACCAACATGCTAATCTATAAATATAGTATAGCAATTTACATCTTTCTGTTATCATCACTTATCACAATTTGTTATAATTATTTTAAGACAACTTTAAATAGAGGTGTATAGGCAACGCGTGGGGTCAGACGGTGTGTCACCTACACTTGAATGAAGAAGGAGAATTATGAATTGATAATACCAAACTTTGTTTTTTTTAAATTAACTATAGGATAAGGAACCATCAACTCGTGCCCACTTTTGTATATTTTTTAATTTTCAATTAACAATATATCCGCGTTAGTTAAAAATTAAAAAATAAACCAAAGTGGGCACTATACTACAAATGCCAAATATAATGCAAATACGAGTAAATGCTACTCGTGTATATTAATATCGAAGAGGATAGCCGTTACTTTCTATCACTTCCTGAAGCCGATTTGGCATACTTAAAACCATTTTGTTGCACGCATCACTACTTCGCATTAATTCCCAAGTTCTTTGGACCTCTTGGTCCAGATTTTTTTTTGTTTTTATTTCACTGGAATCCCAGTTTAAAACCATCTGACCCCACAAATTCTCTATCGGATTTAGGTCCGGACTTTTTGACGGCCAGTCCAAAACCGTTATTTCTTCTTGGGAAGACAGCCATTCCTGAACAAGGCGGGAGCGATGCACAGAACAATTATCCTGCACCAGGTAAATTTGGCCTACAGGATACGCAATACGCACTGACGGCAGCATCACGTCCTTCAACACCTCCAGGTATCGCTCGCTGTTCATGCGGCCGCCTATTTCCACCAGCTCGCCTGGGCCCATGGAAGACATCCATCCCCAGTAACCTGAAAACAGTCATCTTATATAATCTACTGTAACATGTAATATACGTAAAAGTCAATAGAATAGAATATATATGTATATAAAGTCTTAAACATAATATTATTGAAATGTTATTTACCTAGTGTTAATCGCCCGCTTGTCCTGAGGTCTAAAACGTTTTTAGGGTTAAACCTCTCCCCAGTTCCTCTCCATAAAATTTTTTGGCCATCCTTATCCGACTTAAAACATTTTTCGTCAGTAAATATGACTATTTCGTTTGCCCAATCGAAATTTAAATACTGAGTGGCAAAGTTTACTCTGTCGATGCGATGTGTCTCAGTAAGCTTAATTTTTCTGGCCGGTTTGTAATTATGAATACCCGCAGCATGCAGGTGTCGCCGAACTGTGCTAAGCGACACTCCATAAGTCTCAGCAGTTGAGCGTGTCGTTTTGAAGGGTGCCTCTGAGTGAACTTGCACTATGTTACGGTGTCGCTCCGATTCCTCGGTGTAAGCAACCGGGCGAGGGCCTTGGCGGGCACAGTTCACTTCACCTGTCGCTTGATACCTTTGTATCCACCTACGAACTGGAACTTTTTCTGCAGATATAAAAAAAAACATAAATTATTAGCAAACCAAATAAATAATCATATAGGTATAATCTCAGTAGGTATTCATATAGGTTAAATAAATAAATAAATTAAATAAATAAGCTATCGTGTAACTCTTACCGTTATTCCCATATCTCGTGCTATTTTCTTTATCGATTGCTGCTGTTCCCACAGAACAACAATCTTAGCCTTCAAAAAAGTAGTTAATCGAACCATTATAAGGATTATTAAATCGGATAATATTAGCTAGCGGAGAGATTCACACAGCGGATCGGCACAAATCGTAATAATTTGTGAAGTCATTATAAAGTTACCCGCAATCACAAAACAATAAATGCGGCAAACAATGTCGAGTAAGCAAACTAATTATTCAAATTTCAACTTTAAGTCTCTGTTTAATACAGCAGCAATAATCTTCGATGCCTTCATGAAATAAAATGACGGTAGATGCAACAATCAGTAACAACGATGAAAGCATATCTATCATACTAATTTCAACCTAAATAATAAATTGACGAGTGGAACATGGTGGAAGTTGCAATTTAAACCATAACGTATAAAAGATTAGATCGTTATCAAAATTGTTCGATTTAAGGAGTAATGCAATTCAAATTTTTGCCAAGATCGTCAACGGAGTCGATAGTCTAGTGGTATAAGGCGTCGCGTCGTAAGCTAATCGGCTAGCAGCGGCTGGAGAAGCGGGTTCGTATCCTCAATCGCACATATGAAATGAAATGTCTTTTTGAAGTTATAATTGGTATTCGGTTCGACCAGAAGCCAAATAGCAAAATAAAGAAAATTATAATATTTGAGTGGTATCGGTGGATGCTCGGGCAGAGGTGGGTGCGGGGCGGGGGAAGCTAGCCGCTCACGGCGAACGTCACGTGACGTTCGCCGTTGTGCGATAATCTTTAAAGTATTGGGGGGTCCCTTTTCTCTGACGCTGACTGTACCATCAGTTAATACAACACTTTCCAAGAGGGTAAGCTTTACTATCAAAAACATCTTAATTTTATTAAAGAATCTGGACTACGGTACCCTAAAATTGATATTTCATTTACTGTCACACGGTAGTAGAAGATAGTATGGGATCCTAACTCCGACCCATAAAAAATCTAAATACCTCGGAACTAGGTTCCCATACATCCTATTACCGAGGGTTATCTTTTCTTACCCTCGGTAATAGGATAAATTCACGGTACTATAAAACCTCATTCCGACCCATAAAAAAATTAAGCCATCGTGACGTTTATTAAACAAATAAAAACTTAACATTTTAACCATCTAATAAAACAAAACTCATAAAACTAAAATAATATCTTTAAATTATATCTTTATATATAAACGACTCAAACATTTAAGGGTTTCTATGAAAACAAGTAATATAGTGCACAAGTTTATAGTAAAAAATAAGGCCTTTATTTGTATTTTTCATACCACGGAAATTGCTCTTTAACTGCTTAGATATATAAAGTTTTTTATAGCACTAAAAAAAAAAAAAACCAACAGCAGATATAAATAATAAAGGCCATTGAAACTAAAGTACCATTTTTGCTATTACCGTGGTATACCTCGGATTAAGGAGCCATAGCAAAAAACGAAACCGATTACCGCGGTATTTAATATTCTAATTTTAACGTATTTCCAGACAAAAACACACAACAATAGTACTTGGAAGTCGCAAAGAAAACAATAATTTAAAAATCTTAGCATTAGGATAGTCATTACAACTATTACGCAAATCACTAAATAAAATGTGGGTTTACTTACGTGTGGCGTCTCGCGTTTGTATGGCACAACCTGCTCCTGCGCCGGCGTCGCGGATACTGGCGGTTTGCAAGTTGTTTATTTGATGCATAAACACTAGCGCTAAAAAAACCGGTAGTCTACAAACTACGCTTTGCTCGTGTAAAATAAGTTTCTTAGTGAGAAAATAGACTTGTTCATAAAACGCATTTTTAAAAATACCGCGTTAATTGGTGTCGATTTTGGGGGGAGCGGTAATAGGTGCGCTTACCTTACGACTGCTAAGAATAAATTACCTTACCAAAATTGCGGAATATCGGTCTAAAGATAGACCACTAGTTTATACTGATGAAACCTACATCCACACTTCACATGTGTCCGGAGAGGCTTGGACCGATGGAACAGAATTTGGTGTAAAAAAACTAATCAGTACAGGCCAGCGGTTAATAATAAATAGTGCACGCAGGAGGAAAAAATGGTTTTATTCCCAAAGCTTTGTTAATGTTTAAGGCAAACCAAAAAACGGTAGATTACCATGACCAGATGAACTTTGTCAACTACGAAAAATGGTTAATAGAAAAATTAACACCGAACCTTAAACCGAATAGCGTACTTAATCACAACAAACTTTGAATCATGCTCCAACGTCAAATTCTCTTAAACAAGAAATGATGGATTGGCTGTCAGAACACAACATTTCATATAGCCCGTTGATGTACAAAACCAGTTAATTAAACAAAATAAAGAGCGGTTTCGTGAGTACCACATAGATGCAATTTTAAAAGAACATGGCCACTCCGTTTGACGATTGCCACCGTATCACCCGACATTCAGTCCAATCGAAAATATTTGGTCCATGAAACGTTTCTTTAAACATGCAAGGCATTATGAGGTTAGCAACTGAACGAATGAATATTACTTATTACTGCTGAGGACTGGGAAAATATTTGTCGCGATGTCGAAAGTGAAGAAAATAAATATCGATGTCAGGAAGGGGAAATGGATCGAATTTCAGACAATCTTATTATCAATACTTGTGACAGCTCAGATGAAGAACATGATAGCGACTAAAAGCAAAAAACAGAGGACTACTACTTATTCCATTTCTTAAGGGTAGGTATGTAATTTTATTAAAGTAGGGACACCGAGTGATGGCACTTGACGTTTGACTTGACGTTTGCTCGCTCATGAAGTTCCCTAAATATTGACAGCAAGTATAAAGGAACAGATGTCAAACTTCATTGTTGGGGCTGTAATTTACCGAAACGCATTTATCGTAACTAGCTTCATCTTGAGATCGTTTTTATTTGCTTTTCGTTGCGTTCATCGTTTTAATCATAACTAATAAAAAACATCTCAAAAAAACAATTCGCGTGATGATAACAAAGGATCGCTGACTGGTACACTCAAAGTCACAAACATGTGTACACTTTAGTATACCCTGTCACTTTAATCGCTGTGAGATTTATATATATGGCAGTTTTAACATGATTAAATAAACAAGGTACTGAAACGTAGAGCTCGTCTAAGTTAAAATGACGCCCCTTCCACCGCAATTTACATGTAAGCCTATGAAGTTTTATATAGGTAACCACATATATATTGTTATGTTTTTTTTAGTTTGTATATTTTGACACAATATTTCAAATTTCTGACAATGTCGTCTTCTTCGAGCCAAACAGTTTATTTCCAGAGTTTGATCTAAAAACTCTATTGGCATACAATAAAACGTCTCCATATTTAACCCACGCCCTGAACTCACCTCCATACTTTACCCTTCACGCTTTTAATACGCTTTTTTTATTTATATAAGTACTTTAAATAAATCCTTTTTTGTATCCTCTTTTATTAAATTGTCACTCATTCGCTGTCAGTTTTGTCTTAACATTACTACGTATTGCGTACATGTGATCCGAATCTGTTTTACCTGGCGTTACATTTTGGACACCCATACTGCCCTTAATTGTTGACCATTGCTTTTCTATTTGGACTCCGTTTACGCTTCTGATGTGGATCTCGTCACTATGCCCAAACATACGAAAAGTACTGTTTTAAACAGTCAAACAAATAAAATAAATGATTAGTCATGACATGAATTTTATTGAAATAATTATGTCAACTACTAATTAAAAGACCTCGGTTCAAATTACCTAGTATCGAGTCCACGACGCAATGACTTGTCGATGAAATGAAAATACTTGAAACGTTGTCTTTGAAATAATATTCGATTAAAAGTCTGTCGGCAATTCAATGGTAAACCACTACTCGCACTTGACAGAATTTTTACGATAGTTAAATGGAGTGTTTCACAACACTATTGTCAGATGTGTCAAGTGCCATCACTCGTTGTCCCTACTTTAAATTAAGAGAAAATGATTCTCCTTTTGTTGCAAACGGTAAAACCACTACAAATGCAATTCCATGTTCTCGATAATTCATCTATACCTATCTACGAGTATTCTGTCCTTCATTTATTATTATTTTTCGAAGACATTTTTATCATCCAAATTAGTTCGGTATAGTCAAGTGCATAAATATGCATCGGAAGGCTCCCTTTATATATATGTTACGAAGTTCTTATTACACTGGAATAAGGTGCATTGGGACATATTAATCAGTTGTTTTATTCCCCATATTTTTACACTTGAGTGACTACAGTGTGAAATCGAAGACGTGGTTAAAAGTCATACGAGTATGACTTAATGAAGCATTAAAGTGGAATCCTAACAATATCACGCAATGATAAAAATTAAATAATTTATTGCAAATTAGAAAATCTTTTTCTGTCAAGTAGAGTGCTACTAGACAAGATTTTCTAATCCCCGCGAAACAAGAAGACAATTTACAATGACGACAGACTTGATTGGTTGTCACTGTAACTGAAGGGCCATTCAAGAATAGGGTACTTGCCTGTGGTTATAATAAACAAAGATGCTTTGCATATAGCTAGTTTTAATGACGAGGATTATGATTATAGTTTTTATTTAATTTAATAAAGTCGTTATTTTATTATATATCTTATAATAAAATAAAGATTTTTAATCTATATTGAAACACCAATGAGATTGCGTGACGTCATCTTACTTAATGTTTTTTTTTATCATACTATCTGTGTCATCAACTCGAGACAGTGACAACTCTTATAATCTGTGCTTTAGACATATCCTATAATCTGTGGTGACAACTGTGACATGACAAGATTCATTCTATCTGCGTTTACTGTAAACAAAGATTTGAACTTGAGTCTACTGGCGAAAAAACTTACATTATCTCATACCTACTCCGTTAGCAAATACATTGCAATAAACAAAGATCCAGCTATGGCGTCTTTGGTGAACACATTTACCAAAGCAGACAGTGTCAATTTGTCAAACTTTGAACCGTTGTTAAACAATATGTAATGTAACTTTGTTAAACAGTATGTGATGTAGTACTTATATCAAAATGATCCTC
The DNA here is from genome assembly GCA_923062465.1 of Acleris sparsana. NCBI lineage: Eukaryota > Metazoa > Arthropoda > Insecta > Lepidoptera > Tortricidae > Acleris > Acleris sparsana. The sequence continues at coordinate 68,033,224 of OV281285.1, read as the reverse complement.
ACAAAAGTACATTGTTGAATTTGCGGAGAGTTGTGTCCAGTCCCTTCTTGAAAGGTCTAACCATTGTTTTCTGGATTCGGGGTCTCGAGGTACAGGAATAAATAGTTTTGCAGGTGTTCGTTTTGAATTATTTTCGCAGCTAGGCACTATACAATACTGGTAATAAGTTTTTAAACTCATATTGATGTATCATATCATAATTTACAATACTGCATTGAATGGATAGCATACATAGTAGGTAAACACAAATATAACCCCACTTTTTGAAGTTTTAAATTGTCCGTTGGGTTGAATGACATTTGACATAAGTGTAATATGACGTCATAACACAGATTATACAGAAAGATGTCGTTTTGGCTGTAAAGAGTTAAGGCAATTATTTATTTATTGTTTTATTATTGTTATCGGGTTAATATCTGTGCGAGTATTTTTTTACTATCATAAAATGGATCACTAATTAAGTATAAGTACTTTTCACAAACTAGGCAAATACCCTATTGTCTGGATAGGAAAATTACCAAAAAAGAAATAGCTTTTTTCATTTCTATTTAGTAACTAATATCCAGTGGTCGGATTCGGATCGAAATTTTAAGGAGTCAGCCCTCCTTGTGTATGATAAAATGTAAATGCACCGGCGGTTGTAGGTACCGCCTCCGAGGAGTCTTGATTTAAAAAAGATTTAGGTAATTGAGACGAACCGGGCGCGATAACTCTCTCAGTAAACCCCTAGGAAGGTAATAATTATTTTTTTGGCCAACGTTGTTTATACTGATTATTTGGCTTTAAGTGCGGTGCGAAAGAGAGTATTTTGAGTTTTTAAACAGCGGCAAGGGATACGAATATACCGTTTTGGTAAGTGTAGCAAACACCATTTGACAATTCAAATTAGAGTGGGAGATAAATAAAAGTCATTACGAGTAAGCATATTTTACATACGTTTTCTTAACCTCATAGTTTAGGCACAGTATTAAGAAAACCTACCAGTAATCCCACTCCTTTGTTGTTGAATGCAAGCCGCCACTGCGAATATTATCAAATCGCGATTAGAATGGGATTCGGAAGTACTGTTAGCACAACAGTACTTATAATTAATAAATATAATTATTCGTCAATCTATGATATCTTCATAAGTTCTTCAAGTGCAGGCACTTATACAGGGTGTTTGTACGTGTTTAGGGGATAGGGGGGCCATATGCTACGCTGGTCCACTAAAAAAAAAACACCAGTGGCCCGTTTCACGCAGCTACATGTTACAATTTTACAAGTGTAAACTACTATATTAGTCAAAAAAGCTACTTTTCTACAATTTGTAAAATTCAAGTTACAAGTGTATTTTTTAAACCCTGACCCTTTTTTTTAAAATTTAGATATTGCTTGATTCGAAGTAACATTTCTCGAACATTTTGTTAAATTCACATCTTGTAATTGTTACTTAGTAAAAAAACTACCCAGCTTCCGAGAGAATTGTTAATTTGTTATGTAAATTCGCTGTCAAATCATTCATACAAGCTAGATCAAAGTCTGAATGAAGAAATCTGTCAATATTAAGTGTCTAAGGGCCTGTTGTTTGATCAGTAGTTAAATTAAACTAATTAATCGTTAAAAATTGTAACTAATGGTCAAATCTCAAGGAAATGTGTCAAGTTTTCGATTCCTTTTTCGAATTTCAATTATCTGTCCTCGTTATTCGAGATAAGATCGAGAGAAAGGGATGGAGCTAACGTAACTTCGAACTTCGATTTTCAAAGAAGGGCTTCTGGGGTAGCAAGCGGTTACCAAGAATATTCCGAATGAGAATAAATACACAGTTCCGAACGGACTACGAAGTTAACGAAAGGTTTCCGAGGACCTCAACTAAGATGCAGGAATTTAGACTTTGTGGGACACAGTCTCGAACTAGACACCATAGGAGCGAAGCCGTCAAAAAAATTCGGTTGCTTTCCATATAACTAAAATAACTTTTGTACATTCAAATTTTAACAATAACGAGACAACTCTGCAGACTCCGCAAGACACTGTCGGACTTACAGATTAATAATATTTCAAGATTTAACATTTAGAAACGTCAAAACACCCCCAAACTATTTTTTTATATGGACTCCTTAAATCAAGATGTCATTCACTTGTAATCATCGAAATATAATAAGTATGGAAGAGTAACACCCATTGATTTAATATACACTAGATACACAATCTCGGAACAAAATGTCGTAACAATCGGTGCCAAAATGACATTTACAGATAATATAAGAATTCCGATACGAAGCTAACATCGCTAATTTTTAACCCTGTAATACGAAAAAAAAACATGCTGAAATGAACTCAATGTTCTAGCTGTCAAGTGTCAAATTTACAAACTAAGGTTTCAAAATATTGAAATCTTTTTAGTTAAGTGGCCATTATCGTAATATTAACGTCAAAATTGAACAACGGAGAATGGAGTCGCATTTCTCAATTTTATATTAATAAATTAATAATTATGTTTGGATAATTACACAGTAATTGACCGAACCCCAAATTAAGCTCGAAACTTGTGCTATGGGTGCTAGACAACGATATACATACTTATTTAGGAACAAAAATACTAATACATGGTGTTTGCCAGTAGAGTGTAGTGGTTTTAAGGGATGATAGGTAGAGTCATTCTGAACATTTTTGACCACATTTACTATTATGCGAAGTTTCACGGATTTTGAGATAATGCCATTTTTTTAATGAAAAAAAAACACTATGTTCGCCAAAATTTTTTTATAAAACACCTTGTATAGCCTGTATCAAAGCCTGTATTTTTTTTTGTGCTTTACTTTTGCAATATCTTGGTTCTTTAAAATAAATTCAAATAAACGCATTAATACTAGACTGATAAAAAATAACTTTTATAGGTAAAAAATCTAACCTAGGTGTAACTTTGCGTGTCTACGAAAAAAAAGTAACAGCGATTTACCCGTACAAATAACTTAATAAACTTCTTTGATCTACGGGCTTACTCAACATTTCATTTGCTATTATTTTCCGCCATTTTTCTCGCTCAATTTCGTTTTTTTGGAAATCTCGAATAATAATACAGTTTTATTTAATTTACAATATAAAGAGCATTTACGAGGTATTTTTTATTCTTAGATCTATGTATTTATAGTAATTTATAAGAAGTTTAATTAATATTATAGACCGCAAAAATAAGTAGGCGTAAAACATTGTAAAATAAAAATCAATAAGCGACTCTATTCATTCAATTTTTAACTATGTTCCACTTTTTACATACATCATCACCTTTCTTAATTAGACGGCGAATTTGGCCACAAATACATTAAATTATAAAACTATTAAAGGGTACTTAGCGAAAATAAGATATGCCATCCTTTTTCGACTTTCTTACAAAGCTATTTCTACACTTCTTCACAGAGCATTTAGGCATGTTGACCTGTCAACGCATCGCGTGCGACTGACAGCCCAACTGCTCTCGGAAGGAATTCGAGAGCAGTTGCTCCGTCACTCCGTTTAAGCATTGACGTTAAATCTAGTGTATATTAAATCAATGGTAACACCGGTCAAACTTGACGTTGAAATACGTCCCATTTCCTCTACGCTTGAAACGTTTGAGTAGACGCCATTAGTGTAGAGGTTGTATATATCTTCACCCATAAGAAAACTTTGATTAGTTAAACTGCTATTACAAGAGATTGGATTGGTCTATATTTTTTCTCGTTATGGCTACTCAAACACGCTATAAAATGACACATCTGACATTTTGCTGAACTTGGATGGTTTAATGCAGAAGTGATCCGTAATTTAAATAAGTTAAGGTGTATACTTTATTTATACAGCAATAAATAATGTTTTAGTAAATATTTATTCTTAAAAATATAATATTTAGTAGGCAATAAATAACGATATTATATACGGATATAATATAATAGTACATTATTATAATAGGTAAATCAAGATTTTTTAAGATGAGGCATGGCGGTATTTGATCCTACCTAATTTAAATAAAACAATTCGCAGTACCTAAGTATTACCTACTAAGGGTTGTCGCAGACATAACCGCTCGGCAACGGATCGGCATCGCCTCGCCTCATTCATACAAGGCGAGGCGATGCCGTTACGGTGCTGATTAGTCTGCGTTGCAGTAGGGAGTTACTGTACGGTACTGTGCAATTTGGAACCGCTGAGCATTTCAAAAAATGTCTCCAAGTTTTTGAAACTAAAAAGTCAGTTTCTTCAAAATGGATACTGCATATCCTACAATGTTTGCTGGGAAGCCACGTTTCATCGCGTTTTTCTAAACGAACTGCAGCTATCCAAGCAAAACCTTTTTCTTCATTTCTAGGAAAACTAAAAAAGAACATTAATCTTTAATATTATAATTATTTCAGAACTTATATTGCATAACATCGGCCATGTCCATTTTGTAAGGAAATTATTTAATTGTAATTACTTACTAATGGAATGAAATTACATCCTTTTTAGGGTCCGTGCGACTCCTACACCAATTTACGATGCACGTCGGCATCGTTGTGGCTATAGTTTATCTTATTTATCAGTTATTTATAATTATTTTACAAAACTATAATGACAACCATTTGACACAATAACTCAAAGCCTACTGGAAGCCGGTTGAGCACCAAGTATTAGCTCCGCCCATTTCAGCACTAAGTATGTGGAACACTTTTTGAGTGACAGTTATCCTTCTATACTTATTATATTTCGATGCTTGTAATGAGATTACCATACGATCCTATTATTCTACCATGGAAGGCTGCGTTCGAGGAACACTTGTACTTGTAAATTGTATACTTTTTGTTCTTGTTACTTGTAAACTCCTAATTTGTAACTTGTAGCTTCGTGAAACGGGCCACTGGGCTCTTTTTATTTCTATATTTTTTTATTTCCTTTTCTAAATTTAAAACCTCAATAACTTTTTGGAAATGACAAAACGGGCAACATTTTTACTTTATTTTTTATCTGGCCTGATACTAGAATCTTACAAATTTATTATTTGGTGCACACCATGGTAAAAAATAAAGTACGGGTCCTCAAACCATAAAAGAAGGTAACAATAAATCTAAAAACCCAACATTGCATTTCATTTTTAAAAAAAACTGAAAAAGATCGACTAGTTCTAATTATTCAAAAACATCTTCAGTTCGATCCTTTCGATCGGTACACAAAATCGCTTTTTTTTTTAAACATTTAAAGTTATTCGTCAAGTTTAACAAGGCGGACATATTTTACGAAAGGAAAGTGATAATAACCAACAGGAAATAAAGAAAACACAGAAGTTGATCATGAATTTTGTCATTTAATTATAAAAATTGCTCCAATTCGTTGCTGGAGACAACACAGATCCCCAAATATGAATTTCGAATGGAATTAGTCGAATAACTAAACAGTTAAAGAATCGATTTTGCACTAACTATAGCTGAGATTTATTAAATTTTATTATTCAATCTATTTTGTAAAACTTTTTAAAATGATATTGTTATTGTCATCAAAATATTGTGTCACAATAGTACATTGTGCATCAAGGGTAGTATGAAGGGAATTACTAACGAGAGTGTTAGAAGCCCGACGCCGAAGGCGGAGTGCTTTTAATGACTCGAGTTAGTAATCCCCTTACTGCCTGTGATACACACAATGGTTTTCATCACATTTGCATCACAAAAAAAACAAAGAGAAAACACTTTAACTCTGCAAAATATAAAGAAATAACTTTTGACGAACGGGAACGTAAATGGAAACGATATTTTTTTTGTGACCACAGATAATAACTGCGTTTAGTTTCGACCTGGATTCGAGCCAGATTTAGCCAATTTGATAAAAATGTATAATTACTAAAATTAATGATAAATGTTGATATAAACTTGAAATAGGTATAAAAATAATGAAGTTTAATGAAGCGTATAGGTTTTGTGTAATGTAAGTTAGTCTATAGCTAATTTTTAAAGATGAAATTAGAAACCGATTTAATTTTTGGCTGAAAACTAAACCTCCTTAGTCAGAAATGATGTACGAAAGAGTTGCAAATTTTAAAAAGAAAGTCATTACTCCAATAGCAAGTGTGATGAAAAAATTTTTCATCACACTTGCTCGTAAATGGTGTTATTCCATGCCTGTATACAGAAGGACAATGGCCTAAATTGTTCCCGCGGGAATTATGGCGAGTTTGTCATCCCTAGGGAGTAATGACTTTCTTTTTAAAATTTGCAACTCTTTCGTACATCATTTCTGACTAAGGAGGTTTAGTTTTCAGCCAAAAATTAAATCGGTTTCTAATTTCATCTTTAAAAATTAGCTATAGACTAACTTACATTACACAAAACCTATACGCTTCATTAAACTTCATTATTTTTATACCTATTTCAAGTTTATATCAACATTTATCATTAATTTTAGTAATTATACATTTTTATCAAATTGGCTAAATCTGGCTCGAATCCAGGTCGAAACTAAACGCAGTTATTATCTGTGGTCACAAAAAAAATATCGTTTCCATTTACGTTCCCGTTCGTCAAAAGTTATTTCTTTATATTTTGCAGAGTTAAAGTGTTTTCTCTTTGTTTTTTTTGTGATGCAAATGTGATGAAAACCATTGTGTGTATCACAGGCAGTAAGGGGATTACTAACTCGAGTCATTAAAAGCACTCCGCCTTCGGCGTCGGGCTTCTAACACTCTCGTTAGTAATTCCCTTCATACTACCCTTGATGCACAATGTACTATTCTGTACTGGTTCCCAAAAAAAAAGATAGAATGAATCAAATCCAATGGCGAGAACAAATCGTTGCCAAATGGCTGTCAAGTCCTAATCGCTCCAATCATTTCATCTCCAAAGAATTAAAAATCCATCGTAGAACTGTTAATAAAGTTATAAAACGCTACTTGGAGACCTTGTCCACGGCCCAGAAGCCGAGGGTTAAAGAACACGGAGGCCCTCGGAACCCAAACCTCGAAAGAAATATCATACGAACGATTCGCAAGAATCGCAGTATGTCTGAACAAGATATAGCGAAAAAAAATTGTACGAGCCAATCTATGGTAAGGCGTGCCAAAAAACGTGCTAGTATGAAGACAAAGAAGAAGTCTAAGGTGCGAACTACATCGAAACAACAAGCAACTATCAAAACGCGGTCGCGTAAATTGTATGACTATTTAGGCACTGAAAATCTTCACTTAGTACTCGATGACGAAACCTACGTCAAGGCTGACTTCTCAACACTGCCAGGTAATCAATATTATACGATCGCAGAAGGAGAGACTCTTCCAGATTCACAAACGACAATCGGAATGGAAAAGTTTGGCTCCAAATATCTTGTGTGGCAAGCAATTTGTCAATGCGGTGATCGCAGCTGGGCCTTTGTCACAACACTCACAACAGGCTCAGTCAACAAGGAAGTCTATATCAACGAGTGCTTAAAGAAATTACTGTTACCTTTTGTTCGAAAGCACAGTTCTTCAACACTATTCTGGCCGGACCTTGCTACATCCCACTATGCCAAAGATACCCTCAGCTTCCTTCAACGTAATGCCATCCAAATAGTGTCTAAAGACATGAATCCCCCTAATGTGCCACAATGTCGCCCTATTGAGCGGTAATGGGCTCTGGTCAAGGGAGTCCTGCGTAAAACGGGTAAGTCAGCTCGTGACAAGAAGGATTTCCTTGCAAAGTGGAATTCAGCCTGCAAGAAGGTGACAGATAGTACTGTCGCCCGTTTAATGGAGGGTATTCGCCAAAAGTTACGACAAGAGTGGGAGAGAAAGTAAAATAAAACGAAAATATGTAAATAGTAATTTAAATAATGCATTTTCACAGTTTATTAAAAGGTTAAGCAAAAATAAATGTTTATTTCTTACAAAAAAGTAGTTTCGAATTTGGTAAGTAAATCCGTTTCGAATCAGTCCTTATCTAATTTATCTCGAAGAGCTCAAACCTTCAACGCTCGAGTCTCCAAAGCTTGAACCTTAAAAGTTTTCGAGTCTTTAAGATTCAAAAGTCTTCAAGACTAGTCTTCTAACAACACTCATTAGTGTGCGTAAGTTTTCAGTCAGTGACGTCCGGTTTATCGCTAAATTAGGTTAAAAATAGGAATGCAGTATTTTCAGTGTTAATTGTGTTTGATTACCAATTGATTATTGACCTTATTTCGAAAAGTTAATTGAGTAATTAATTTTTTGTCGTGTAATTAAAATAAGGACAGTTTTTACAGTTTTTATTTGAAAATAAACATTAATCTTTAATAATGATGAATAAGCCTTACAAAAAGCAAGTACACGAGTATAAAAAGTACCGCAACTTTATTGTCAAAGTTTACAGACGAAATTAATAGCTACCTTAATGATAAAAAAATTGTGTTGGCTGTATTTTTTTGACTTCAAAAAGGCGTTCGATACTCTAGATTCGAATACCTTATTGAAGACTATGTACGAGTGTGGAGTGGGCGAGCCGTTGAACGAATGGTTCCGCGATTATCTCACTTCTCGCTCGTTCAAAGTTAGAGTTGGGAGCACATATAGTCGCGAGTGTACAGTGGACTGTGGGGTGCCGCAGGGCTCCGGTTGTGGCCCTGTCTGCTACCTGATGCACGTCAACAGCTTGTGCGGGGTGCTGCGGCACTGCTCAGCACACATGTTCGCTGATGACCTCTGTGCTCTGCGCGCGGGTACGGACCTTGACGAAACTTTCCGCCTGGTTCAGCAAGACATTGACGCGGTGGTTAAGTGGTCTCATGACAATGGGATAGTTCTAAACGCTGACAAAACAAAGTTTTTATTAATTCACTCCCCTTATCTTCCATTAAATAATATTCATCCGCACTTATATGCTCATACCTATCCTTGCCTCCATCAAAATATGTATAACTGCGTCTGTGAACCTATAGAACAAGTCAAATGTATCACTTATCTCGGAATGAAAGTAGACGATCATTTTTCCTGGTCCTATCATGTTAATTTTATTTATGAAAAACTTAGAGTATTATTAGGTAAATTTTATCATTTAAGACTCAGAGTTCCTATTAGCACATTAAGATGTTTGTATATGTCATTGGTAGATTCCATACTGGGTTATGCTCTAGACAGCTTTGGACTAACAACAAAGACCAATATTGATAAGTTAGAGGCCATTCAAATTAGATTTTTAAAATTACTTGTTAACAATAAAATTAATCTCAAATGTAAAGAAAACTATCATCAACTCTTTAAAATCTGTAGAATATTACCGGTAAGCATGAAACATAAGTATCTACTTGCTGTAAATAACCATGGCTGTCTGGAACATAACTCAGACTATTCTGCATTAAAACCCTCTGATCATAGCTACAACACCAAAGCTATGGCGACAGGTAAACTATTCGTTCCTAGGATTAATAATTACTTTGGAGACAGAACACTCAAAAAGCGTATCCCATACCTAGTCAATAGTTTGCCTGAAGCCATTAGGCGTGAAAAAAACAAGAATATATTCAAGAGTCTATTAAAAAAGTATTACCTAGATCTTATATAATATAATATTTAAAAGTTATGTTTAATTTATTTGATATTTATGTGCATAATACTTTTTTGTTTTAATCTCTTTTTATGTTAACCTACATAATAATATAATATTATATTGTGTTTGCTTAGACTGCCGTTCCCACGGTCAAACTGTTTCTCCAGTTTTGTGGGGCAATGTTTAATTATTAGTTTTTATAATTGTACTTATTAAATAAATAAAATAAAAAATAAATAAAAAAAAGAGTCGGCCGACTGTTAGTAATAATAAGACTAGTTTAGGAATATTTATATACTAGGTATCCACAAGGTAACTCTTTTGGTTCACTAAACAGACGATCGACAAGACCAATGACCTTCTATACACAACCGTTAAGATGCCGAAGTGTGTCATCAACAAGTGCCGAAATAATACCAGAACGACTCAAAAAAAAGATGGTGTGACTTACCACCGGCAAGTTAATTTTATTTATAAAAGATAACACGCGAAAAACTATAAAGAATGTATTAAAACCATTTAATTTTCAATAAATATCGTATTTGATTGACAACTACTGACAACTATTGTCAAGTATTCCATTGATATTCTATTTCTTTCTCTCACACGCGTTAGAAAGAAACAAGCAAAAGGACGTGACAAGAACATAGTCAGAAACCAAATAATAGAGTAGCTCTTTTTAGGGTACCAAAATGGTAAAAAACGGAACCCTTATAATGGGTTTTTTTTTCAGCTTTCCTGTACACGAGATAAGGAGAGAGAATTGGCGCAAGTTAGTAGCAAGAGAAAGATCCGAAATATTTTACAAACGAAATAATTCAAGCGTCATTTGCTCAGATCATTTTCTTGAATCTGATGTATATTTAACCACTAAAGGATATAAGCGTTAATTAGTTTTTTCGATTACCTATTTTATGTAGGTAGGTAAATAAAAATATTTCGTTTAAAAAAATTGGTTTCTCTTGCATGTACTACAGTACCCAAACCAAAATGTTAAGCACTTTAGTGCACTGTCATAATATCTTTCAAACTGACAACAAAAACAAACATAAAATGACAAGTATGACAATAACAATGGCAGTCACAACGACAAGGTTCTAAGTATGCTCAACATTTTTATTGGGTGATTGTACAAAACCTATATTCAACGTTTTTTTGGAGTATGTTTTTGATATGTTTGCGGTTTCAGAAGGATTAATAAAAATTGGTTCATATTTATGAGTACCATCACCCTCCGGCCCCTGAAATATCGTTAACTTCGATAGTAAAAAGTTACCCTACAGTAGCTATCCACATAATTATAATACCATAAATAGTTCAAAATATAGGTACAGTCACCCAATAAAAATAATGAGCATACTTAGAACCTTGTCATTGTGAATGTCATTGTCATTGTCATGTGTGTCATTTGATGTTCTGTTTGAAGTTTACTATGACATTTTAATATTAACATTTTCGTTGGGGTACAGTCAAAGAATCAAATTTGTGACCCACCTTAGTTCCAAAGTCAATCTGACATTCTACAGCAATAAGGTTGAATTTCGTATCAATTACAAATGACTTAACATCTCTAATGACAGTGACATCTTCAAGCAGATTTTCTTTGAAATGTGTAGCAAATTAACTTCCGTGACCGTACTGTACATTCGAAAACTATAAAAAACATTTTCACAAAAATAATCGACTGTGACAGACGGACAAACAATGAGTGAGCATTTATAAGCTCACCCTTATAAAAACCCCCTTATGGGTTCCGTTTTTTCTGTTGAGGTTCGCTACCCTAAAATTAACAGCCCGTTTCAACTCCACTGGTACCTTGTTCCAGCCAACTTCTAAAATCAACATATGAAGCTTCGACTGAGTATTTGATAAACATTACTGATTAATAACCGATGACATTTTAAAGGACTGGTGTGTAAACGGCAATGTATAGACTAAGCTAGTCGAAGCATAATAGGGTGAAATAAGATGCAGTGCCATGTTTGGGCATTTTTGTTGTATGACGTGAGTTGTCCATGTGTATAGAAGGTCATTGGACAAGACCAATTTTTTTTTATTTGTTAATCAAGACCACAATTAATGTTATTACTTATTTATTAGTTATGAACCCAATATCCAATAAAGTCCAATCGAAGTCCAAAATTAAAGCTTCAAAATACTGTTTTCTGACACAATTTCTGGATCGTCGTATACCTACCTCCATGTGGTGACCAAGGATGTTATCTTAAATATGGAACCCTCGGCGCGCGAGTCCGACTCGCACTTGACCAGTTTTTTTAAAGGGTCTAGCAGGCTAAGCTAATAAGAGTCCAGTCCAGTCCAGTACATTCATGCGTATGGCAATTATTATTTATTGTAAATAATAACTAGCCACGGTTCTATTTTTAACTTATTATTTATCGTTTGTGGTCCATCTCTTCTCTGCTATTCCGTGAACCCGTATGGATGACAAGTCCATGTTAATCCATGTTAATCTTAATTAACATCATAACTGTAGCCCGTAATGAATTCTCTGTCCTAACAAGTCTCTGTCCAAAACAGTAACGTAACATAGTAGATTGTTCAACAAGGGACTGAAGCAAGCCATAATGACACGAGATTTTTAGCCTCGCGAGCGAGCGAGCGAGCAAGTGGCTATAGTACGAGTGTCATTATGGTTGTTTAGTCTCGCGTTAAACACTAGGTACTTTTCACTTATACAAAATTACAATATTTCACAAATGTGTAACAAATTTGTCAGAATTTCAAACTTATTTGTTTGCGGTGGTTTTTTTTAAAGAAGAATGACACTTTAAATGCTTGCATATTTAGCCAACAGATACAAACATGAAAACTATTTGGCTCAAGCACAATAAAATTATCCTTTTAATATATTTAAATAGATTCATACTCGTAATCATTAATAATGTTGCACGAAATTAAATCTTTTTTTTTATAGTTTTGCACAGTTGTCATTTTGAGATCATTCCCACGCGAAAATGGTCCATACACAATCACTGAAAATGGTGATAATACTCCATTCACAAACACCGTGGTTGGTTGTTTAGGAGTTTAAAAAGTAAATAAATAAAAAAATCTTATGTTAGTCCTGATTTGCAGAGACTAAAGTAACGTTTTAAGAGCATGAGAAGTGAAATAGTACATTGTAGCCCAGGTACAGAAAGTAAGCAATAGATGGACGAGTTAGTTCGCGGGCCGAGCCGCAGGTGAGGACCGCGAAGATACGAGTCCATCTATTGCACTTTCTACCGAGGCAATACTATGTGCTTTTCACGCCTAATGTAAGGAAATAAAACAGGTTAGGACATAATACACAGTTTAATTAAAAGTAATATTGATATTTTTGAAAGTTCATCAAAGTAGGTCAGCATTACGCTTTCAGAGAAAGAGTTTGTTTTTTTATTTATTTGCCATGCTTTGAAATTTTCATACACTTTCTGATATTTGCGACGGGATTTTATTGGCAGTAAATTCCGAATTACCGACTTTGCCGTATCCTGAATTTCAGGCGGTGTAAGATCCATATCTGTACTTGTATCACTCATTTTTGTTGAATATCGTACAAATTTCCAATCAAAAGTTCAAAAGTTTAGCGTTTGTTTCCAATTAAAAGAACAGAAGTAATTTTCATTCCCGCCTTTTTAACTTTTTTAATTTTTACCTTATTTAAAGATGCAAAGGCGTTTTTCACGTACGCCTTAAAAACTTACATAAAAACACGTTTACAATCGCAAAAATACACTTTCACTGAGCGGATTTGACGTTTTAATTTTTTAATTAAACGTTCTAATGTCATATTTGTCAAACATTTTTTTATTTATTTCCGAACGAGTTACTAATGTCATAAATAACCGACCAATAGCAGAGTAGAAAGTAAACTGGTCTAAAAACACTCCATTTTACTTTGCAACTCAACATTGTTGGACTGTTTTTGTGTTGTACTACTAAGAGCAACTTTCTATTCTGATTTCGATCCTTCTTTGGCCATATTTCCGAGCAGTGGCGTGAAAAGTATTTTTCACTTCACCTATTCGGAAAGGGGACTTTTCTTCCCTGCTAGGAGGGATCAAAGTGGCACTTTTCTGTTCAAGGATATTTACTTGCCAAATTTGATAAATATTGTTAAATTTGATAATTTCCTTTTGTTAAATTTGATAATTTCAGTACTTTTAGAGAATGTAAATAATTAAATTTGTTTCATCACTAAGATCTTTTATTTTCCTCATAGGTGATGTGAAAAGCAGTATGTGTCACACGGTAGCAAAATTATTTCCACCTTGGGCGTTAACACTTGAATCCCTCACTACGCTCAGGATTCTATTTTAGAATACCTCGCTACGCTCGGGATTCCATTGTAGAATCCTTCACTTCGTTCAGGATTCAATGTACGCCCTCGCCTTAAATATGTAATTTTGCTCCCTTGTGACACAATCTACTATTATTTATCGCCCGCAACCTGCTTATCTCGATAGTAAGCCACTCTACCACGCCTTCTACGTCCGCAACAGTACAAAACATGCTCCGAAATGACGCTTTTTGTAAAAACGAAGACGCTCCGACCTGTTTTCTTCATAAAAGTAAAACAAAATAAAAAAAATTCCCACTGCAAGGCAGATATTTTTCCATGTCTTGAGTGTGGAAGCGGATATATTCTTACCGCAAGTCATTTAAAACAACTTTTGACCTGTTAAGGAGAGTCTGTTAACGCAAGCGCAAATAAATTAATAGATTGACAATTGACTTATAGGTAATTTATATCGTTAATGCCTGATTGTAAAAAAAATATAGCATCAATAGACTAGGTTTTCGTGTTAATTATTATAACTCCGTTCCATATACTCCCCAAACTATATACCCTATTGTTACGGCATTGCGACAAAAGTCCGGGGTCTACACATAACTAATATCTAATTATAAGATATTTGCGTCTTGTAGCTTGAAATCCCTCGCCACGCTCAGGATCCTAACGCTCGAGGTTCAATTTCAAGACCCGGGCCTTCAGCGGCTAGCGTGAAAAGTGACTGCATTACTGGCGAATGTTGGCGTTGCGCGAATACGAAAACTGATGTGATGCTCGTGAAATGGTTTCCAAGTACCAAGTACTTTCCTCGCATTGAATAGCCAATAATTATAACGTTTGTTTGGTTTTTGTTCATGATCAACACGCCGCGCCCAATACAAATATGCTGTGGCGTAGCTACGCGTAGCCCCCACGCCCACGGTGGATGAGTTAAGACCGAACGCTATGATCTCTAAATAGTACCTTCGATTAGTATCCTAAGGCACTGGTTCCACCGCCGGCTACAGCCTATAAGCTAGTAGAACTATACACTACAAAAGAGTGTGGGCGAGCAGCGAGAAGCGAGTAAAGTTTTGATAGTTTTGACACTCGGCTATAAAGCGAATACCGCTGAGCTAGTTTTATAGTCGAGAACTTTTATCGCTGCGATCAACTAGTAAACAGCGGTCCCACCGCCAGATATCGGCGAGCTCGGCGAGGAACTAGTAAAATTCTGTACTAGAAACAGTTGACAATCGGCCGGACGCTAGTAAAAATTCTATGGAATTATAGCTTACTCGCCGGGCGTTGGGAGAGTGTCCTCGCCGTCAGTGTGAACAGCGAGCGATGAACTATAAATATATATCTCTCTCTTTTATTTACACGGGAGCGATTATCTTTTGTTCGTTTCTTGGGCTAGAAAAAAGTCGATAGTTCATATCTCACTTGCCGGCGGTGGGACTAGTGCCTAAAATACCCTACGAAGTTTAAGCTTTACCGAGGTATTACCACAAATAAGTACAATTAATAAACTCACATCCCGCATGCTCTACCTATTACGACTTTTTTTTAGTACTTACTTACTGAAAAATTAAATAAATGAATTGAAATGATGAAATCTGCACTAGTTTCATCTTAAATAGGTAATTAAGAACTCCTAAACCAAATAATTACCCTATTTAACAATAGGAATATATAGTTAAAACTATATATTCCGGACCGTTATGGAAAGGGCTTGTTTTCGTCGTAATATTTATCTCAACATCTGGGACACCCTGTATACAGAATAATTTTAGCAATCTACTAATTCAATATTTTTTCAATACAAGAATAGATTGACGTCGTTAAAGAATACCTAGGTACCCTATGTTTGAATAACGTATCTACCCTTAAAAAGTATTACGGTCATTCTCCAGACAGCCATTTCTGTATGTCCTCGGGCTTAAAAAATATAAAACTATTGAATTTTGTATAATTTATATTTTTTGATTGTAGAAGGTACTTGTATTGAGGTGTACATGAATTTTCAAGTAAATATTCAATACCCTTCTAGGAGAAAAAAAAACATCAATACCCCATTCTCCTAATTAACACCACGTGTCCCACTTCCGAAATCACTAATATACCTATTTACCCCGATCATATACAAAAGGAAAGATGAATGAAAGTATTTTTATTTAATAAAAGATAAGACGTCCTCATTGCAAAAAAATTACAAAGTGTATTTATTAATTTAACACTAAGATATAAAATAAAGTAAAGATGTCCCGAGACGTGTACTAATTCACGCGCAGCTTTCATTGTTGTCCGTGCAAGGCCATTGAAGAAAGAGACAGACATCGCTAACGCATTTCGCGTGAGCCGCCAGTCGTGTCGAGACCCTCTTGAGGTAAAGACGTGTTAGTGTTGTGTGGATTGCTGACTACAAACGTAAGTATCTAATTCGCATGTTTTGGTTCTCGTAAATTCTAATTCACACGTTCACGTTTTTAAAATCAGCCAATAACTCTATAGCTCTGTAAATTATTCTATACATTAAGGACCTTAGTATTTAACAGTTACTGGATTTTGTAGTTTATCACATGTACCTACAAGAAGTTATATTTTTTTTATCAAGAATCCCTAATACACACGTCTAATTCACGCGTGAAAAGTGATCGCGTTAATTAGTTTAAGACTAGTAAAAAGCGCTTTTTGGTACATTTATAAAAGCTTTTTAATTCTAAATTCTTAAGCAAGAATTTAGAAATAAAAACTTTTATACCAGTTTAAATGAATTCACACTTTTTACAAAAAAGTAATTCCCGGAAGAATGATGGCGGGTCCCTATACTTACTACAATTTTCGTAAGATAATTAATAGTACTATGATGATTAATAATACTATGTCAAACTGATATATTATTAGAGGTTCCTTAAAATCTTAACCTTATACTTGTATCTATGTACTTAAGTGTTTGAACAATATGATCTTTAGGGGATATTTTATTTTTTCTAGCATATTTCTCCTTTTGAAAAGTTAACAATTTTGCTCACCGCATTAAAAAGTTGCATTTTCTCAAAAAGTGACACTTGTCATTCTAATCATGCGACGAAAATCCTAGAGACCCGCCATCATTCTTCATATTTGTACAAATTATGTATTAAAACAACCCACAATAATTAAGCTACATACTATAGTTGAATGTCTGTATGTTATGTATAATTGTCGTATTTCCTAAAATGTAGCAAATTTATATAATTAACGCGTAGTTTTTCTAATTCGCGAGCAAGTAATTCTAATTTTATCTAATTAACGCGCAGTTTTTCTAATTCACGAGCAAGTAATTCTAATTAACGCGTAACTTTTCTAATTCGCGCGTGAGGCAAATATTAAAACCCTTCTAGTTCATTAACCGCTAATAATAATTAAGTGCCCAATAAATATTATAGTTTGAATGGTCGATATATTACTACATTTAGTATAAAATTTATCAAAAAGCAGGTGGAAAAAAAGGGCGAGTCCATCTATTACACTTTCGGCCGAGGCTTAACACAGTGCTTTTCACGACTACTGCGAGGAAATATAAAAATATAAGACGTTTTTTAAACTGACGACTCTCACCGTGACAAACACTTTATTTCAGATAATTAAAAGCAGACATATATGGCTGTATGGAATCTGATTCCTTTGCCTATCCGTGAAGGGATGAATATTATTAAAAAAATAAAACGACTTCTCATTGGCCAATTTAATTTCATATGCAGCACAAAGTGTGTTCTGATTGGTCGAATTAGTGATCAGCGGACCGATGTTATTGGTCAATGGAACAGACCAACAATGTTAACATAGTTGGTCTGTTTAAATTCATAGTAGGCCTGCTCATTCAATGTACAACTATCGATTGTTTTGGGAACCAAGAACAGACCATCTTTCGCCACATTTCCGAGCAGTGGCGTGAAAAGTAAATTTTCCTACTCCTGTACTTTTATTTGTCATTTATATAGTCACGAACACTAATATAAGATTATAGATAATATGTCCGCAGAACATTCCGTAGAAAAGTCTATCTATAATCTGTCTGCCTGTCTGTCTGTCTGTATAGTCTATTCCCCTTAACAGCACTTGTGCTTTTTTGAGACAAAACGATATGCCTAGCTGCCAAAGCTTACACCTAGGTTAATTTGACCAATCAAAATACTTCACCAAATTAAACCACCAATCACAATACACATTGACTGTCAATCGGAACGTTAGGTTCTTTTTGGTATGTAAACTCTTTTACTAATTTAACTCTTTAAAAAAAATATTTTATTTGGTATTAACCAACCAGAACGCAGCTATATTAAAATCGACCAATCAGGTAAAAGAATTCATTTCTCAAATCATTAGTTGTTTTTTAGTCCCTGTTTCACAAGTTAAATAGATTGTGCAACTTTTAAAAAAAATATGAAACCTGGCAAGTGGACATCAATTTAAAAACAAAGTTAACCATAGACACATATTTTGTTGTTTTCGAATGTTTCTAACTCGTTTGTTGTTCTGTGCTTCGTTCGTTCGTATTCTAACCTAGGTATATTAATAAAATTTTGTTAATTTAATTTTGCATTTTATTTGAAACCTAGTCGTAGAAAAAGTACTTATTGTATGCAACGGTGTATAACTAAGTCAAAAAATACTCGTGGCGTCTTGCTTTACGATGTTCGCCTGCGGCTCACATCGTAACCACACCACTCGTCTCTTTTCACCTCTATTATACAACTGTTGCATAAACTACTGTAAGTAAATCAACTCTGTATTTGACCTATTTTTTGCTGGGCCACTATTCGATACTGTAAAAACAATATCGTTTTTCACCTGTTATCGCATTGTCAACGTTTTGATAGCTCTTACTTACTTGACAGTAATATCATACAGTTCAAATATGATTTGCAATTTACCGCCTAGAATAGAGGCCCTGGCCTCGGTCTAGTAACTATAACGTAATAACTAATAACGTAGTAAATATAACGTAACCACCAATATTTTACGCCGGGTTTTTTTTCCAGTAATTTTCGCTGCGGGTAAACGTTTTTATAGAATAAAACAGCCGCGTGAGAATGTGACGTTAAAGTTCGTGTCATGTACGTGGGTGAGTCTGAACCAAGTATTTTATATACCCGTATAATACCTAGTGACTTTGTTTTGGTCCACAGTTATTAAAGTAGGTATAATGCCTAAGATTGTTAACTCCAGATCCAAAAAAGAGGGGTGCTATGTGTTTGAATCCTTTGTCTGCTTGTGCGTGATGATCGAGGCAAAGATTAATCTAATCTAAGCCGTGATCCAGGGTGTAAGCGGGCCCACTGATTCCAATATCTTTATACAGGGCGTCCCACGGCCATGCCACATGGAAGGAAAGTACCTTAAATATTGTAGATGGAACATTTTACTGAAAGAAGACATTATTTGAATTTAAAAATAAATTTAAACTGCATTCATAGATATTTAAGTAATTACATGGTTGAACCGGGAATCGAACCCGTTACACGAGAAAAATAATTACCCTGTAGCTTTATCATACCGATCGAAAGGCTTCATCATAAGGATTATTTTTTGTTAAATAACATAGTGTCAGAAATAAAAGGAAGACCATGAATTTTAACATTTTTAATACAAAATTAATCAATTTATCAAATGCTCAAAATGAGTCCCTTCCTGTTGAATACAAAGTCGCACTCTTTTGATTATTTCGCTCCCTGTCGATTTTTTGATCTTGTTGTGGTGGATATTTAGAATAATACGTCTCAGTTCTGTTTGTAGCTCGTGGACACTTTCATACTGGTTCTTGTAAACTAAATTTTTGAAATAACACCGTAAAAAAAAATCTAACGGGGTTAGATCTGGGCTTCTCTAGGGCCATCTTATTTGTCAGGATACGGCTCAATTTGTTGCATACAACCAGGTACCTATTAATTACGTATCTCTTTATCATTTTATCATGCACTTAAATTATAATAGGGAAATGATGCGTACTTCTCAAGTGGGTACATTTATTAGTAATAGGTATTTATGATAATGTCAGTTGTATGTCCTTACGGCAATGTCAGCATTTCATTTTTCTGAACAAAATTTCGCATCAAATGTTAAAATTCATGGTCTTCCTTTTATTTCTGACACTATGTTATTTAACAAAAAAATATCCTTATGATGAAGCCTTTCGATCGGTATGATAAAGCTACAGGGTAATTATTTTTCTCGTGTAACGGGTTCGATTCTCGGTTCAACCATGTAATTATTTAAATATCTATGAATGCAGTTTAAATTGTTTTTTAAATTCAAATAATGTCTTCTTTCAGTAAAATGTTCCATCTACAATATTTAAGGTACTTTCCTTCCATGTGGCATAGCCGTGGGACGCCCTGTAGAGTTGGTTCTTACATAGGCAAAGTTTCAGGAAAATTATTGCTAATTCCATAAAGCGAATAAAATAAAGCGTCGATATTTTTAGTTTTAACAATACCTACTAAGCTCGGATTTTTATTTCCAAAGAAATAATGTAAACAAAGTAACGTCACTGTCAAAGTGATATTTCAGGGAATCTCAAAGTTTGGGCCAGCAAGAAATATATTATAAAGTTATCATTTCGCTCCAACCGTGATATAAAAAATATTTTGAGAAATAATTGAAATTAAAATCACACAAATGAGTCACTGGAAAGCGATTACGACACGTGAGTAGGAGTTGTGAAGCGAAGCAAAGCGAACAATATAGGTAACGTAAACTGTAATTCTATGGAACTTGCTAACTATGTAAACAAACAATATATTGAAATTGACATCTAATGTCAATTTTAGTATGGCGGCTTGTTTACATAGTTAGCAAGTTCCATAGAATTACAGTTTAGTGAAGTGACGTCTCACATTCATTAAGCGACCACTTTTTGACACGGGTGTATCGAGTCAATGATATCAGTGCAATAAATAAATTATGCATGCACACACAGTATTCTCGTTTTAAATTAATACAACAAAGAGTTTATATCAAAATAAAGTTTGCCATCAACAAACTAAATTCTTTTATCTTGATTACAATATAGGTATAGTTTTATTGAAGACAGTCGATTTCTTATAACTGTGGAAAGTATAAATATTTTGAATGCTGCAAATGTTTTTCGTTAACGGCAACACCTTTGTTTACATTTAGTCTGTGGGAAAAAATCCGACTTTAGTAACGTCAATACCTAGTGTTTTAGGCGGGAACCCCTTGGATAGTATGTATTTTTTAGACTATTATTGTTTTGCACATTTGTTTTGGCATTATAGTACTGTCGCATAATAACACTTTGCCATATTACTTTTTTGGCATATTACGCTATTAGAATAATTTAAGTTGGACTAATTTGTATTAGACTAATACACATTATGCATATTATTGTTTGGTCTAGTAATTATTTGCCATATCTGTCCTTAACTAAAATATCTGTTTTCTAAATGGATAAAACACAGTTAAATAA
Source organism: Acleris sparsana (assembly GCA_923062465.1). NCBI lineage: Eukaryota > Metazoa > Arthropoda > Insecta > Lepidoptera > Tortricidae > Acleris > Acleris sparsana. The sequence continues at coordinate 68,011,986 of OV281285.1, read as the reverse complement.
GGTCACGTTTGGCCTACATTAGGTTAGGTTATGTTATTATGATATCCAGGCGCGAAGCGCCCAAGCAACGCTGAATAGAAGCGGACCTCCGTCGACCTCGCTTAAGTTCCTAAATATTTTTAGGACAATACTGTAATGCATTTTTTAATGATGTCGATTAACTATTATGACTTTTTGCATTTATGCTATATGACGTTAGTCTTGATGACAATTATGCTTATTGTATTTAATGTACCTATTGTATGTTATGCGTAAAAATATATAAGTATGCGTAAAGATGATTATGCACGTCGTTATTTCGGCTAAAGCAATTATGCGTAACACTATTATTACAAATAATTGTATGCCATAGAGAACCGTTTTAGGCACCATAAGTATGTTGACAACGCCACTGTGCGCAGGTACAGTCTGTTTGACAAGAACGTGACCGGTATAATTTTTATTTTATGAATGTGGCACAGAAAAAAAAAGTACTGGCTGAATAGAGTGGTCATCTAACTACAATGCTTTGTAAAAAAAAAAAACTTTTGACAGTTTCCCGCCAATATTAGTTCATTTTCCAAAATGAGTGCCGCGTTTGCTTCACGATATGAAGCAGTGTTCCTTTGTTCACACCCGAAGGGACCCAAAATGTCACGTAATCAGGCCGCCAAGTATATGAATAAGTCGAAGGCGTTTGTGACTAAGTGGGTGAAGCGATATTCCGAAACAAAAAACGTCGACGACTTACCAGAACGCGGGATAACTAGAGTGACCTCCTCTGTACAGGATAAACGGATTTTGCAATTATTCTCGAAAAATCCTCTATTATCATTGCGTGCAGGGCAAAAAAAATTAAAGAATAAAGGCTTAAATATATCTCTAGCCACAATTAGACAGCGTTTGATTGAAAATGGATTGAAATATCGAAGTACAGTGAAGAAACCTCTCCTTACTGAAAAACATGAAAAAAAGGTTGTCATGGGCAAGTGAAAATAAAGACCGGGATCCGGGGGAAGCTTCTTTTTGGGCAGCCAACTACTCGACTCCGGCCTGGTCTACGGCGGAGAATAGAGTGCTCGTACGGATCGTAAAACACCCAGTCAAGGTGCATGTTTTGGGGATGCTTCTCAAAACTGGGTTTTGGTCGTTTGCACATGTTCACTGGCACACTCGACGCTCAAAAAATGAATAAAATCTATGAAAAGGCATTGTTGCCCTCTGCTAAAACGATGTTTCCAAGCTATAATGCTTCTTGGATCCTGCAAGAGGACAATGACCCCAAACACCGCAGTCGGCTCTGTACAACGTGGAAAGCTGAAAATGGCATCGATGTTTTGGATTGGCCTTCACAATCACCCGACGCCAATTCAATTGAAAATGTTTGGGCTTGGATGAAGCTTCAATTACGAGGAAAAAATATAGCTGGAGTTGCTGACCTAACTCGGGAATTGAAGTCCGTGTGGAGGTCTTTACCTCGTAGTTACGCTGAAAGTTTGATAGAAAGTATGCCTAGAAGATGCCAAGCTATTGTAGATAATTCAGGAGACTGGACACCTTATTAAATATAAAGCATGAATGTGCAATTGGTTAGCTATTTGATTTTCGTATTTCACAAAATAATTCTTATTTTTTCTTAAAATTTTACCGGTCACGCTCTTGTCGTACAAAGTGTAGATCGACATTCTAGGCACCAGGGAGTTAGTTCTTTCTCCTGTCAAGAAAAATGAGACAGTGGAGAGGTAGAAACGCTTAATGGCCATATTATTTACAATAAATATTTAAATTCTACAAATAATTTGGGGCTTTGATTATTATCAGGTCATGTCGGCCCCGTGAGGCAGTTCCTCTTTAACAACGGTAGCTTTTCTATTAGGTACGTCGCGACAATTTAGGCGTACATTTAAGTACTGACGTCATACTCCAATTGGCAGTATCTCATATTAAATAACCGAAGCAGTTTCGATCCTCACTCGTTAGTAAATAGCCCGGGGAATTTGGACTAAAAATTAAGCCAACCTTGCACGAATTAAAAACAAGCTTTTTAGGGTTCCGTAGCCAAATGGCAAAAAACGGAACCCTTATAGATTCGTCATGTCTGTCCGTCCGTCTGTCCGTCCGTATGTCACAGCCACTCTATTCCGTAACTATAAGAGCTATACTATGGAAACTTTGTAAGTAGATGTATTCGGTGAACCGCATTAAGATTTTCATACAAAAATAGAAAAAAAACAATAAATTTTTGGGGTTCCCCATACTTAGAACTGAAACTCAATTTTTTTTTCATCAAACCCATACGTGTGGGGTATCTATGGATAGGTCTTCAAAAATGAAATTGAGGTTTTTAATATAATTTTTTTCTAAACTGAATAGTTTGCGCGAGAGACGCTTCCAAAGTGGAAAAATGTGTGTCCCCCCCCCCCCCGTAACTTCTAAAATAAGGGAATGATAAATGTAAAAATAATATATGATGTACATTACCATGCAAACTTCCACCGAAAATTGGTTTGAACGAGATCTAATCATTAGTTTTTTTTTAATACGTTATAAATCCTAAACCGCATTTTACGAACCTTTCATTCAATCAACTCCAATATAATAAAGAATAAAGAAAAACATTTATTTAGATGTATAGTGGTACGGAACCCTACGTGCGCGAGTCCGACTCGCACTTGGCCGGTTTTTTTTTATTAATTGTGTTGAGTATAGACCAGACAGTGTATTTAATTGCATCCCGTGAAAAGTTCACTCCCGCGCATACGTTTTTTTTAAGAATTTACGTTTATCAAATAAAAAAATATTAAGAGGCTTGTTTGTAAGGAGTTTTTGTGGAAGAGACAAAGTTTTATAAGTAGGTTGGGAAATTAGACATTTGTCGCCCGCGCAATAGTGTATTTTTTTGAAAAGTCTAATAGTTTGACATTGTACTTTAACCAAAAATACTAACAGGACAAAAAATATGCTTAATGCATTTTAATTTTTATATTCATCTATTATTAAGAAAACAAATATAGGTCAGGCAAAAATGTAACAGAACTGATTGTTGTTGAATAATGGAACATATATAAACCTATATCGGGTGTACTACCTTTTCGCAGAACTTTTTTTGGCCGAATTTCATTTGCCAACCAACGTTTCGCCGACAATTCACTTTGACAACTAACGATTACCAAAATTTTATATGACAACTTTTTAATTCGCAGAATTATTATAAAGCGTATTATTATAACGCCTTTACACTTTTGGCAGACTCATCATTTGTCAAATCTTTCACTTGGCTTAACAACTCTTGGACGAATAACGTTTAGTTGATGCAACATTTCCCTTTTCATACATTTGGCAAGATAGAAATAAGTAAGAAAAAAAATAACAAATAGTATAGTAACAGAAGTCTCATATGTAACAGAGTCCATTTAGGTGCGACGACGAGCGAAGCGAGGAGGAGCGTGTTAGGTTGACCGTGAGCTAACCGAAGCCGACTTTTTATTGTAATAAAAAACAAATAAAACTTAAGTGTTAAAAAAAAGTAGGTATTTCAAAAAAGGTACCTGTATAAAAGCTAAACGAAACGGTACTCAATAAAAAATTTGGTAAACAATAAACAAACAAATGAATATTATGCCAACTAAAACATTATACAACATGAAAGTAGGCATTTTGAAAAATAACATTATAAAAAACAGACCAAATGTTGAGTTGGTAACTGTTAAGTTGGCAAATAAAACAAATACATTTGATAAGTTGGGAAATGAACGTTCGGCGAAATAAATTTACGCGAAACGTGAGTTGGGAAGTGATAATCGGCCATATAATTTTCTGCGATAAATAAGAGTACCCCTATATCGTAATTTCTCTAAATGACTTACGAATCTATTTAATATATCTGCGGAAACAACGATTCTAACAGCGTCAATCGGTCTAATAATGTAAATTGCGATAGTATTTATACGGTTCGACTCTATTTGTATTACAATTTTACAAATGCTGCACACTTTTATTGATATCAGTTAAATACTCATATGTACAGTACAGTAGTAATAGTTACAGTTGTTGGTAATTCTGTAGCTCTGCCTACCCCACTCTGGGATGAAGGCGTGACGGTATGTATGTATGTATGTATACAGTACAGTAATAATTAGAACAAATAAAAACTAGTGTAACCTATTATCTACTTAAAACTAGAATTTACCATCGTCTCTGATCATACCAGCTGGTTCTAAGACAGGGTACAGAGGCGGTGGCAAGCGAACGACGGATCAAATCATTGATGGCACCGTGGCGGAACAAGCGGACGGCACTTCTTGAACAAGAAAGACCATGTCTACCAAGCTCATCCACCTAGCGAGACGACGGGCGCGATCTGAATCGGCCGGACTATTGGCTAAAAGGGCTGGCTGCATGAATTGCCATAAACGAGGGGTATCCCAAGCTCTTTGAACATGTTTATGCGTTGGCATATCCACTCCAGGGCATGACTCACACCAGGCATTCCTAGCTTCCACCAGGTTCGCTATCTCAACGTGAAGTATCTGTGGGAGATTTAATATAATACTGACGTGAGACATCGAACCATAAGCAGAGGACAGGAACGCCGGAGGAGCTAAAATTGATGAGCAAAGAAAAAATAATTCTCAAAATTAAATATATTTGGTGTTGTTTAATATTTTAATGTAGAACAAACGATTTGCATTATTGTGTTTTTTTTTGTAAATAAGTAAGAGTTCGCCTATTAGGTAATGAAAGTTAAAATTAAATCACCTTTGTTACATTTTTGTCTAAACCGGTATTTAAAAAATCTTTTAATATTAGTTTGCTTTATTCCAAATTATTTAATTTTGTTTGTAAGCGTATTAATATATTAATTTTAATTATATTATGTAAAAAAATCGGTGTTAATATTTTTGCTAGAAGTACAATTAAAAAAAAAACAAAATATTTTCATATTTATATTTGCATGGACGAGTTTGTTTAATTCTGCAAAAATATATAGGTTCTACGAATTATTTAAATACAGTAACTAAATATATCCTGTTAACTATTTCGCCTTAAATTTTATTTACAAAGACGCGTTTTTTTTGTTTCACTTTATTCCCGTCATGTGTAGAATTTTTCGATATTACTTGGAGAGCTACGTTATACATGATACAAGAGAAAAACCGCTGTTAAGATTTTTTGCAATTGTCAAATCTAAAAGCCCCATAGTAAAAACAGTTTCATTAGCTAAAGAATCATTCTCTGAAATGCCCCTATTTGTTTTATACCAGTATAGTTTATTGTCGTGCTCGTGACGTAATGGAAAAGTTAGCGCTGTTCATTTTAGTCCTTAGTATGAGTACTTTTTTGAAAACGCCCTTGTATTGTTGTTACTTAGGTATTACTTGTACATATAACTAAGTATATTTATTCAGTACTTTATTAAATTAATTTTGATTAAATTTATTATTGCTACAACTTGAGTGTAACTTGAGCACACTATGCTTATTAGTTGCGGAGAAAGACCAAGTCAAAGATGGGCAATTTTCTTTATAAAGTGAAAATGTGGTAGTTCAATTTCCACGACACGTATTGGCTCCTAGGTTAAAAGTCATGGGAAAATATTTTTTAGGGAATTAAATTAGCTTCAATATAATAACAAAATGGCTGCCCTCTACCTACAGTCATAGTGTCATCCAAAATAAAGATAAATAAAAATATTGGATTTTGGCTAAAAACATTGTTCTGAAATATGTTCTTATGCTTTTCTTTAAATTCTAAAATGTGAATTTACCATTTTAGATGTATATTATGGCGTCAGTTAAACATACACTCTCAATCTCACACTCACGTCTTATCAGCTACATATCCTTTATTGACAAGAAAAAGATCACAAGGACTCAGAAGATATTTAGCACACCCTTTACGAGCAACAACAACATCTCATTTAACGCTCCACTCTTCAGGATGTGTCGTAGATATCATTTGTTATACATACACATAGATATATTCTCTGACAGCGCGAACAAATTTAGAACCAAATTAAAGATAAACCCACATTTCTATTTTCTAATTTTGCATATAATATGTAATGTAATATATAATATAATATCAATATGTAATCATCTTCACTTATTATTTAGGTACTGAAATGAAATGTCAATACTGTTTACAATTATTATTTTGTTGTTACCATTTAAATGTTTTTTGTATAACTTATATATAGTTTAAATGCTTGGTGTTCAACATGTTATTGTACCTAATAAATAAATAAATACACTAAAGAAATGAACATACTTCCAAGTGGTTTCGAAAACTGAAAAAAATTAAGGCCCTTGTTTCAGGTTTTTAGAGTAGTGGTAGTCAAACTTCGGACGGATTTGTCTTCTTGATCAATTCGTTACCTAATACCAATATTTAACCACCCATAGTTTCTCACCAACAGATTATAATTGAAAATTAATAAAAGTACCATCAAACATGCATATCGAACTATATAATAAACATACTCGTACATACAAATCTGTAAACTTACATTTTCTCATCGCACCGTCACCAAACACAGCAGCACACTACACTCGCGTTCGAGTTCGGACCGAAACTAAACTTTAAAGCGGGGTTTTTCCGTTCACGCGGGCTAGATAGCGCTGTCTGTTATTGACTGCGGGTATAAAAAATTTCCTCTGTTTTACCAATCGATGCAGTAAGCGTGTACTATTGTTTGAATAGCCGCAAACGCCGTTTGACGGAAATGCCCCGCCGACGGATTTGGCCACCCTGACCTTACTTACATTACATTAGTCTAAGAACTTAGTTATTAAAGGTAAACTAAAAAAAGCTTCATTATTTTTTGCTCTTCAGTTTTTTCGGTGGTTTAATGTTTTTGTTAAAAAGTTTTATTAAAGTATAATCAAAGATTCGTGAAAAACGCTTCTTAAGGCTAGTTTTTTGAAAAACTGAAACAAGTGCAAAATTTCGCAGTTTTTCGATCATCACGGGGGTATAGTTGCCGGCAAACTTCTTGAACACGTAACCTTGCTTGCGCAGAAGCGATTTTTAGGTTTCGTTGGGAGGGGGGCCGCGGGCGGCGGGAGGTGGCGGCGGGGGAGCACGCACCATTGGTCAATCAGTTGACGTTTACGTCTCGCACCGTGTCCACGTCCCTCTGCCTCCCGAGTACACTTGCGTGCACTGAGCACGCAAGTGTACTCGGGAGGCAGAGGGACGTGGCCGATTGTTATCATTAATTTTCTTGTTTTAATTTGATATTGATTTTTGAATCAATTTGAGAATGATATTGATGATAGTCAAGAAACAATGACTACCTCCAGCTCCCCTGAACTAAGACCTAGTACCAGCGCTGGTATTGACTTAATGGAAGGAATATCCTTTTTAGTTCAAGACTAATCTATTTTAAATAGTTTCCTGTATTTTTTAGTGTTATTCTAATAATAATATAAACATATTTTTTTCACTTGTGTATCATTTATCCTAAGATTTGAAAATATTCTGTAACAAAAATTAGGTACTTTTTTTTGCACGTATGTGTACGATGCGCGAACTTTCCCCCACTACCTCGCCTAATGTTCAAGAAGTTTGTCGGCAATTTATAGCACAAGGTTTTCAGGGTTGTAAACTTGAGTGTTAGCTACTCTCAAGGGACCTAACAACATATAAAAAAGTCGTAGTTAGATGTGCGTTTTGCGATTTTTGATGTTGTTATAGACTGGCATAAAACGACTCCTACACTACACGGACAAAAGCTACCGATTTATAATATAAGTATTTAGTATTTTTTATTCTCGAATTGGCGTTTCACTAAATAATTTGACGAACCTCTATTTCATGTAGACAGGGTCTTCTGAATGCTTAGTTATGGTATCCCGTTGGTGGCCAGTGGCTGGAGCGTCAATCAGTGTAACATTGTTGTGACAGTATGCGGCCAAGAAGCGGCTGTTTCGTGACCCCCGGCTCGACGGCCCCCCGCGCGCCCACTGGCTGGACTACTCCAAAGAAAAATATGGCGAAAAGCTCGTCGCAGACATGAAAGTGGTCTTCTCCATATTATATCTCTATCTGCCAGTACCCATCTTCTGGTCATTATTTGATCAGCAGGTTTGTAAGATTCTTCCTCTTTTCTTTTAATTTTTTTTACATACATGAGGTGTATCAATCAACTAATTTATTAAAAATATTCGCGCATAATACTTGATAAGATACTTATAAGATTTACATGTTTGATGAGATTTAATTTATACTGGTAATCAAAGTTTAAAAAATATGACGTCGAAAAATAAACCATGGTGGTCATTTTATGATTTTGTTTTTGGATACTCCGGATGCTAAGATACCATTTGCGTTGTGGGTGTTACGGTACTAACGCCGCTTGAATGTTATATCGATGAGTCAATATAATGGCTATTATAGATGTTGCATTTTTTTTGGATATACGGACTTTGGGTAAGATTAACTATTTATAAACCGGGCAAGAGTACGCTCAGTGTTGGGTTCGTACGTTTCGTCGTCATACGTTTTGGTAGGTATAAACATTTAAACCGTTTGTAACTCAAGAACCAATGAAGTCTACTTAGTCGTGATAGTTTTCCTATTAAATTCATTATAGGTGCTTTCATTTAAGATATTTTTCAGATTTGTTGTATTTGTAGTTGTGGCTTGGTAGGGGGGGAGACACACTTGACTCTAACAAAAATTAGCGCTTTAAAACTTAATATATCATAAAGGAATCCCTTAATCAAAAACAATGTTTTCACAAACCCGCAATTTTTTTGAAAGACCTATTCAACGACATCACACACTGGGGTAGACGAGAATAAAAAATACATCCCCACGATACGGGTAGGGGAGGTACGCTAAAAAAAATATTTCTTTCAAATGTTTTATTTTACCACTTTGCTGGCGTGACTAATATGTATATTCATGCCGAATTACAGCTTTCTAGTACTAAGAGCTAGGCTGCAGACGGATGGACGGACGGACGGACAGACGGACATGGCGAAACTATAAGGGTTCCTAGTATGGCTACGGAACCCTAAAAAACGGAGAGAAGGTTGAATAACGGGAGGAGCATGCCAATCAAAATACCAAACTCTTTGCATCCCCGGATATGATGATTTCTCTCTGTAGAGACACATAAATAAATATATATAGGTATCCATATCAGTAATTTTCATACGGCTAAATTATTTGATTGATATGTTAATAACTTTATACAGGTTGAACTTGGAAGTGTAGATCAAATCGAACAGGGACATTGTTTATTTATCTAAACAATGTCTTGTGGACTTGCAGCGTCAGCCAAAGCGCCCAGCAAGATAACTTAAAAGCTACACTACACATTTAAGACAAGAACTAGAAGTAACATTTACATATTTTACTTAAAAACCTTAAATGGGTCCAATATGCACAAATCAATCAGGGAACACCACAGCTAACATAACCCCGCAGCATATTGAAATTTAGGAAGCGGCTTTAGGCCACTATAAGGACAGGCCACTTGTCCGCAAACACGTCGGCCTCCCGCATCCGAGCGAGGAACTCATTATGTAGCGCGATAGCTCTGGAGGTAGGAGCGTTGCAAGCGTGCGGGTGCGCATCCTATCTGGCAAAGGAAACAAGTTGCATGCGCTCCGCGCGCCGTAAATAACGACCCGGCACGAGCAAACAAAAAAAAAACCAAAACGGAAGGATTATCCACGTTATGGCGCAATAATAGACAGCTTCATTTCACTTTGATAGTAAAAGTACGTGTTTTCACATAGACCAAAAAATCCTAGAATTTGCTTACATAAAATATTCAAATCTATTTAGTTTAACTAAAAATAAAAAAAACAACCTAAGTAAAGAAACCTCATTAATATTCTAAATAATAAAATAGATTATAATCAACTTTTATGACATATGTAACGGGTTAGCTTTCAAAGTCAAAGGGATTTGCTTCGAATGAACTTATCTATAATTTACATTTACTAATTTACTCACATAAAAGTATTCAAACCTATTTAGTAAAATAAAAAATAAAACATCAACCTTAATATTGAAATTCATTAATATTTTAAAATTTCAAATAGACTATAATCAACTTTTTAAGACATATGTGACGGTTTAGCTTTCAATAGTACATTATGATACAAGTGTGCTAAGTTGACCATTGTATACAAGGCGCTATTGTGTGCGCACGAGCGATAAGCGAGTGCGCCACAAGAAAGCCGCGTATATTATGGTCACAGGCACACGTGTTACATACGACGTTTTTCAACACACTTGCGAAAAAAAAACAAGACTTCATTTTCTTTACTTAAAGAAGACATTTTTGTTAATATTAAACAATAATTAATCCAAACTATCTTCGTCACAGCCGTCAATTATTTACGAAAAATGGCGGCTGGCGCGTTGTTTTTTTTTCTTGCCGCGATACCGATGCGCGCGCAAGGCTAAGGCGCGAACGAGATCGGCCAACAGCCAAATTTAAAATGTAATAATTCATGTTTAAAATACAAATCACAGAAAAATTTAAATGATTTTAATGAAATTGAGTTATTTTTTAGTAATAAAGCTGATTTCACCAATTTATTGAAATAAATATGTAGATAATGTTATTTGCCGCATAAAAACTGTTTGTTGCTAAGAAAAAAAAAGGTATAACCCGACTAAATTATATCGCTTCTTCTTCGTACTTACAACTTGGTACTAGGCTACAAATGTAAATTGTTTGGGTTAATAAACTAAAGGCACTTGTGCGTAATATACTGAAAAAGCACGCGTGTTTAATATCTAGGTTTATGAGCCAAAAATCGGTGGAATAAAAAGGTCGTTTTGAGCAAGTGTGTTGAAAAATGATATTATGAAATTTATGAATATGCGGCAATGTGTCTCGTGTCATTTGCTCTTCCGACCTCTCTCTCTCGAAAGTCAAGAATTGCCGAGTGTCAAAGTCCAATTAATTGTAATGTACTTCAGTTGAAAAAATGTTCATTGTTTCAGAAAAATAAATGGTTTCTTACAAAGTCTTCCGTCTAACAAAATCTTTACTAAAGTTTGTAAAATATCTCGTGAAAAAAACTTACGAGTACATTACCGGAAGTTAACCACACATTGTAAAAACTTGTCCGTATAATGCTGATCCTAATAACATACTAGTTTATTTATGGTATTACTATTAATTATCGAAGAGTCTTTTTTTATCCAGCTGGACGTGTTTTTACTTCCAGTTCTTCTTAGTGTGAATAGCGGAAAGGCCGGTCTTAAACTTCTACATTCAACATTTTTGGAGTGCCTCCATTGTTTTTAAAAAAAATATAATATTGGAACAATCGAATGCCAGATTGTTCCAATATTATATTTTAAATTTAGAAGCTGGTACCTTTTTCACTTAAGTATATCAAAATTGCATCTTTAGACAGTCATGAATACGCAGATAATGATGCATTTTATTTACTGTTTTTGTGGTGGATGCGCAAAGGAAGCTGCAAGAATTTATCAAGAGCCATATCCTAATCGGGAAAATGTATCCCGATTACAGGGTATTCCGGTATAGCGGCTAGTACACTGTCAAGTTTTTGTAGGAAACCAATTTTTTTTTTTGATTAAATGTTTTTTTTTCATTTGAATGTACCATGTTAGAAGAGTTACACCTAATCCTTCATCCTAAAACGTATTCAAAAAAATAAGCCGATAGGGATAGTGTCTTTTTTTCCTTGTTCAGCATGTATCAGTTAAAATAATGGAAATGACCGCCTCGATGTCCCTGTTCGATTTGATCCACACTTACTTCCAAGTTCCAAGTACACCTGTATACAATATTTTCGTAATTAATTGCATTTGTTACTCTCACACAAATCATATAAATAAGTTCAGTTTAAGTATGCACACTTCTCATCAAGTTGAAATCTGGAATATTCATGGTGTCTTTTAAATTCTACTATAGATGAACTAATTGGATCTTTCAAATTATAAATACTTGGAAAACGCTGTAATCTTACTTGATCAAGACTAAACGAAAATTTACAGGGTTCACGTTGGACATTCCAAGCTTCAAGGCTTCGCAGCGAAGTACTTGGAGTTACCCTGATGCCGGACCAGCTGCAAGTGATGAACCCAACGATGGTGCTGCTGATGATCCCGGCGTGCCCGGGCGGCGCCTGGCCGCTGCTACCCGACATCCCCCCGTTGCACAAGATGTTCGTGGGCGGCATGCTGGCCTCCATGGCCTTTGTTTCCGCTGGTATCCTTCAGATCGGCATAGAGGTATGGACAGTTCGGTCGCTGTCAGGTCCACTTTTTTACAAGTCCCTCAAACACTTGATTTTTAATTATTTGTACACTATATTAGTAGTATACTCGTACTTTGTTTATTCAACTTGTAATAAGGCTTATGGGGTTATGAGCCCCGTAACCTCCCATTTTTATGAAGTTTGTATCTCCATACACAACCAATGCTACCATTCAGGGCCGGGATTCTAGGCGGTAAAAACCATATCGCATTGTCACCGTTATGATAGCTCTTATTTACTTGATAGTAATTGCGGCCCAGTTAGAAACAATACCATGTCAGGTCAAAAACACTGTAGGGTTTTTACCGCCTAGAATAAAGGCTCAGGGCCTTTAATATCTGCATAAGTAAGTTTTATTGGAAATAAACAAACAAATGAAAACAGTGAAAATGGTTGTGCGTGTTGGTGCAAGTAAGTGTGTATGTAGCGTTCGACGCTGCAGCTGCCGGGGCGCTGCCAGACAGGTCTGGTGTTGCTGAACACTCTGGGGTGCGGCGTGGAGGCAGCGGCGCAGGGCGCGGGCGGCGCGGCTTTGGACGCGCACGGCACGGCGCTGCTCTCGCCGCTGGCGCACCGCTCGCTCGCCCTCTCCGTCTCCTGCCCTGCCACCTGCTCCGGCCGCGTTATGAAGCAAAACGCGGTCAAGGACAACCTTAAAACTGTCGCTGGTTTTGTAATTTATTGTTTTTACTCTAAATTAAGTACCTAACCATAATACACTTCTCTCGTCATGCTTTACGGTACTGAAGAGCCAAGGCAGGTAGGGTAGGCTTAAGGTATTATACCTTAAGTCCCAGATAGACAGGTGAGTTCGTACGCGTTCTTAAAGTTCGACGCCCTTTGTCGCCCGTGTTTACATTTACGGCCGAACCCTATATTCTTTCACACAGCGGCTTACTGCGGGTTAAAAGTTGACATTGGCCTATACAAAATGTGTCAAATTTATTCCGAAGTAAGTTACTCGCCCGCCTATCTGGAACTTAATAGGGATTCACCTGAAATAAAAGAGTTCGCTTTTATTTTACTCGAAAGAATAGCCCGCCTTATAAGGAACTACTCGTAATTAAAAGCATTTCATTATTAAACTTATCGTTGTTATATAAAATAAGAAAAAAAATTGATACAAATAGTTACAAAACATAAAAACAAATGTAACATAAACCATGCGAGGTTTTTCTGTACCTGGTAAGCCCTTGTTATTATTATCTGTGGTCTGATTTTAAAGTCATACATAATAGTCTAACGTAAATTCAATAAATGTAAAACAACAATTACTTATTATTTGACAGTATTTTAAATATTCGACTATTTTCTTACTATTTAATTGTTGCTAACATTTTCTAATTTTTTTTTGCACTCGTAACCTACTTTGGTATTTGGACGTATTTGCATGTTTTAGTGTTAAAAAAAGCATTCACTTGTTTTTATTATTTAGTCAAGATGTAGTCAAAATAGTGGTAGTGTAGCAGATGAAATACGGCGTTTCGTGAACCAAAGATTTTCTATGGCAGGATTGGTCCTTAGGACCCAACGATGGATTCTAGAAGTAGAGCCACCACACGATTTTTCATGTAAATTTTTGAGGGGAGTGTCAACTTTATCTTTATCGGTTAAGCTACTAGGCCAAGTTTCGTATCGGTTTCGTATAAATTGGGGATACCGAATTCGTGTATGGTATCATATTGACACCGTTCCGAAGTAAAAATACGTAAAATAAAACAAAACTCATTTTCTTAATTCCCTATTGCACAAGGAAAAATTCCATTACTTATAAACAAATGAAAGTTGAAAAAAAGAGATGCTTTAGAAAGCCCTTTTGCTCTTTCACTAAAAATATGTATGTAATATGCAGTTTGTTGGCGAAGACAGCACTCTTTTTACATTTTACCATTTATATTATTATTCGTAAGCACTAAATTATAATAACTAAATTATACCTACTCGCGTTAAGTGACCCACTGCCTCTCAACGTCCCAATAGGCATTTACTCTTTGTGACCATTGGTTGGTGAAAATTCGACATTAACTACTTTCACTTTCTTTAAGGAAGGTATCCATCATGCACGCCTTCACTTTAGATTTAAATATATTTTTAGTTTCACATTCGTTATCTGATATGATTCTATTGTAAATGCGCGGTATCAGGTACCCTCTTGTCCTTTGTCCATAGTAATTATTAAGTGATCTTGGTTCAACAAACTGTTTACGTGACGATGTTGTCCTTAAATTACGATTATACATTTTACTTATCCTATATGTTGGGCATTTATACTGGTCTACAGCCAATAAATACTTAAACTTAACATGTACAGGCAATACATTACATTTTTTAAACAAGATATGGTCTTTTCCTTTGCACTTTTGTTTTGTTTTTTTATCTACAATATTTTTAATTAATCTAAGTTGTAAGTTGTAGATTCTGTTTAAATATGTTTGGAAAGTGCGCCCGTATGCAACAAGTCCGTAACTTATGACTGAATCTGCCAAAGCGTGGTATAGAGTATCCAATATCGCTTTATTTATTATATATTTTAGATTATTAAATTTACATAATATGGCTCTAAGTTTATTACACAAAACATCGATATGGAGTTTCCAATTAAAGTTGCGATCTATGGTAAGTCCTAGGTATCTATAGTTATTTACAAATTCTAGGGGATTACAATTACATAATGCTAAACTATTATGCAGGCATTCATATGTGTGCCCAATGATTTTAACGCTATCATTTGGTATTTTCATATGTGGAGAGTTTACAAGCATACATTTCGTTTTCGATACATTGAGAAGAATGCCATTATCGTGAGCCCACTTTAGAACATTATTAAAATCAGCTTGTAATTTGTGTTGTATGACGGTGACGTCCCTGTCGGCGCACACCAAGCACGTGTCGTCCGCGTACATGTACGTGGAGCTGTGCTCCACCACGTTACTGATGCTGTTCACGTGCATGATGTACCCGACAGGCCCATATACTGATCCAGTTGGCACCCCATACACAACGTCCGCTTCCTCTCCCGTCTCCCCATTAACCCTAGTAAGTAATGTTCTATTTTTTAAGTAGCTCCGGAACCATTGATTCAGTGGACCACGGATCCCACACTCCTGCATAGCAAGAAGTAGCACTTCATGGTCCAATGTGTCAAAAGCCTTCTTAAAATCTAGAAATAAAGCTACCACATACATTCGGTTATCCAGCTTATCGTTAATATCATCGGCGAACTCCATTAGTGCAGTCGACGTACTTCGCATTTTCCTGGACGAATAACAGATTTCTTTAATTTATCCGGGTAAACCCCCCGCTCGGCGCACATATTCACAAACTTTGCCAGCACTGGACTAATTTTTTTTTAAATATATTTTTGATCCTCTACCCTAATTCCATCACATCCCGGCGATTTACGACAATTTAATTTATCTATGGTCTTTTCCATTTCCGTTACTGAAACTTTTTGAAAGCGGAGGAGGGATACATTACTTTGAGTTACATATGATGACCGTTCTAAAAATTTATGGTTACAATGATGTTTTATCATAACTATTTCTCCTGTAAACGTTTTGGCGAAGTTTGTGCATATATTACGCACGGTATCTGTTTTACCCAGATATTTCGAAATAACATTATCTAAGTTTTCTTTTTTACTACCCAACCATCCATTTATTGTTGACCATATCTTCCTATAGTCACCGTTACAGTCGAGAATTTCCCTTTTCCTATATTTATTTCTGGCCTTATTTATTAATTTATTAGTTTTATTTCTATGCCTCGTATAATCAAGTCTTAAGCTCACACTTTTCGGACAAGCCTTCCATTTTCTAAATAACTCATGCCTACGATTCATCATTAGCCTGAGTGTATTATTAACCCAAGGTTGTGTTTCACGTTTTTTATGAAGTACGTCAATCTTACACATTTTCTATATGCTATTAAACAAGGTATGCATTTTATCGTATAATAACAAAGGACAGTCTATTAGAAGTAACTCATTCCAATCAATTTCGTTTAATTTCAACCTTATCGCTTTATTATTGAACACACACACCTCATTATTGTGATCGCGGCGCACTAAACTGCACTTGCTGTCCGCAAGGTTGACCCCCACCATGTAGTGGTCCGATATCTTACAAGTGAGCATGTGTGCGGCGGCGCGCCCACACATGATCTATGCAGGACTTAGATAGCACACCAGCGACCATCTCTTCTCGCGTACACTCGTTGCTAGCGCACTGCAGGCCGCGTCCACACAGGGTGTTTTTATACCTCTCGACGATGCTACTTGAGTCCAGTATGTTTATGTTTGTGTCTCCAATAACTACGATGTCGTGATTATCCGAGATTTTTTCCAATATCGTATTTAGTTCCTCTATAAAAGTTACTTTATTAGTATTAGGTGGCCTGTATATAGCGAACACGTGGATAGTTCCAGTTTTTGTTTCACTGTAGTTATTAATTTGACAGTCTAATAATTCCATTGTATTAAGCTGCATGGTGGTAAATTGCGGACATAAATTGGTTTTAACATACATTAGCAGACCTCCTCCTCGTCTCGTTTCTCTTGTGCATGCAAACATCTCGTATCCATCCAAATTGTAGAACGTCAGTTCCTGCTGCTTAATATTTATTTCACTGAGAATTATAATACCAATATGGTGTTCACTGCTTTTCAAAAGTAAAAGTAACTCGCTATAGTTTTTTCGTAACGATCTTATATTTAGATGAATTATTTGTAGTTCCTGTTTTGTATCCGATATGTATTTCACCCATTTATCTACTTGAGTAAATTTTTGAGAATCCAAATTACAGACAATGGTGGATGTGGAATCGTTGAATTTTGTTACTAGATGGAATCGTGTAGTGTGTTCGCGCACTGTCACATTGTGCGGCTTACTCATCAGCTGCAACGCTGAGTTTGTTTACATCCGACTCTGAACGAATGTTCATGATTTTCGAGTTTTCTGTTCTTCTTGCGAGTATTCGAAGGTTCTGCACCAAAATAAACTTAAATTTTCCTTTGAGTAATGTTTTAGCATTCCATAATAATTGCCTCATATGCCGAGGTAAATATTCATTTATATATATGCGGTTGTCGTTTTCACTCTCAAAAACGTCCGCATTTGTAATTTGATTTTTCCTTTTCGAGATCCATTCATCTCTAGCTTTTTTAGATCGTAACGTGATCACCACGGGCCGTTGTTTGCTAGCATCTTTTTTTTCCCTGCCTACCCTCTTTACTTCTTCGATATGACTGGGATCTAAATTGAGCTTTTGAGCAATATTTTGGACTATTTCGTTTGTGTTTTCGCGGCAAAAAAAATCGGTCTTCTGTATAACCTGCCGCAACGCATGTATGTGGTCTACGGTACTATAGCCTTTACGGAAACCGGCTTGTTCGGGAGGCTGGAAATCGTCAAACCTGCGCGCGAGACGATTTGTGATGACCCTCGAAAACAGCTTGTAAACATGGCTCAGAAGTGAGATGGGTCTATAATTCTTCAGCAAAGTTTTATCTCCTTTCTTGAAGAAGAGAACCACCACACCTCTGTTCCATGCTTTCGGCGTTCTCCCTTCGTGGAGGACGGAGCTGAACAGCGTCTGAAGGCCCCTAAGGATGGGTTTACCACCCGCCTTCAGGAGTTCGGCTGTAATTCCATCCTCACCAGGGGCTTTGCCATTCTTAAGCTGTTTGAGGGCCATACTAATCTCGTACAGGCTGACGTTGGGGAGATCTTCGGTATAGTGTCGGGTTAATCTAGCCCTCAGGTCTTCAGCTAGATTTCTGACGAGTGTTCGGGTTGTCCAGCAGTGGGCTGTACAGCTGTCCATAAAACTTCTCAACTTCCGCCAATAGCTCAGGATTGGATGAAATGACTCTGCCGTCGTCGGTTTTCAGCTTCATCAATTGGCTTTGGCCAACAGACAGGTCCCTGGCAAACACCTTAGAGCCCCTGTTACGCTCAATAGCCTCTTCAATACTTTTAGTATTGAATCGGCGTATATCACGCTTCAGAGACTTCGAGATCTGTCGGTTGAGCTGCCGATAACGACAAGCGTCACCAGAGGACTGCAGAATCATCTCGCGCCTCACCTCCATGAGCCTAAGCGTGGAGTCCGAGAGCTTGCTGGTTTTTTTACGGCGGATCTTGAAGAACTTAGACCCGACCGTTTGTACAGCTTCCAAAAACCCGTCGTTGTAATCGTCCACGTCGCTGCCAAGGCACTCGAAACGATTTTGAAGTTCGAGCTGAAAGCTCTCGGGGTTTTGGAGCTGAGCGGGTGCCGGGCGGAGCGTAGACTTCATCAGTCGAGACCTTTCAAGCTTGAACTGGATATTCAATGAGGCTCGTACCATACGGTGATCACTCCCGGTTTTAACCGCACTGATCACGGAGACATCATTGAATATGTGCTTTTTCGTCGACATGATAAAGTCTATCTCATTCCTCGTTACACCCTCAGGGCTCATCCAGGTCCACTTCCTATGCTCACGTTTTCTGAAGAAGGAGTTCATCATATAGAGTCCCTCCTTCTCCATAAAACCGGCCAGTGATTCCTACGCCCCACTCCAAAATTCCCCACTCTCTGCTCTTCACCGTCTCGTTTGCCCAGTTTTGCGTTGAAGTCCCCCATAACAACCGTGAAGTGAGTTTTGAAGCTAAGCATGGCTCTGGAAACATCCTCATACATAGCCTCCACCTCATCGTCGGAGTGTGTCGCGGTCGGAGCATATACCTGTATGACCTTCAACGAATATCGTTGGGTCATTCTGAGTACAAGGTACGCTACCCTGCTCGGCTGATGTTCGGCAGTTGTATGTTGCCAGGGCCAAAGGTCGTCGTTTCTGATAGCCGGATCTCTGCCGGAGATTACCTAAAGCACCCCCCGCCCCGCCGTTACCATGGCCGCTACCGGAGCCAGGAATAGCGGGGCCGCCGGGGACTAGGGGTCTGGGCTGTTTGTGTAGATTCATAACATTGGGGGGAAAATGCCGTAGTCGCCACGCTTGGCAGGCGGGTTGGCGACCGCAGTTATACCATGTAGTCCGCGGAGGACGCTGCTGCCCATCCTCCGGTTTATCCCTTAGTCGCCTCTTACGACACCCACGGGAAGAGTTGGGGTGGTGCTATTCTCTGCCGGCACCAACACAGTGGGCTGCCTTCTGTATCTGGCTTCAAATAAAAGCTTTGTGTACCATAAAGGACTTTACATGTTAATCCACCATAGAACCTGGTCATAGTGTGTTTCGTTGCAGAAGAATTTAGACCGGTTACATTAGTGGAGTCTCGACGACGGGCTTCTTTTTAAAGCAGCCAATTGTGCCGTGGTCACTTTTAGTCGTGCCGGTAATCCCATTCACGCGGAGTACTTGTTGGGTGCGGAAGCTATAGCCCGTGTCCCCTCTATTCGTGATCTGGGGTCATATTCGATACGCACCTCAACTTTCACGAACACATGAAAGCGCTTGCTAAAAATTGCTATCGGAGGTTGGGGTTCGTTATGCGAAACGCTGGGGATTTTTCAGATACCAGGGCTATAAAAACTCTGTACACCGCTCTAGTCGGAAGCAAACTTGAGGCAGTTTCTGTGGTCTGGAACCCGCACGAGGTAACTAATGTCTTGCTTTTGGGGAAAGTACAGAAGGCGTTCTGGTGGTTTTTGTATAAAGAAAGGTATGGGTAGGTACTACCCGTTTTTGTACCCTACGAAATTTTTGCTTGGCCTATTAGGTTTTAATTATCTTGAGGTGAGGCGAAATTATGGACTGCTGACTTTTGCTAGCGGTATATTGTGAGAAGATTCCGACTGTCTGGCACTGGTCGTGCAGCAGGTACGTCTTTTCGTCCCCTCGAAAACAAAAAAGGAATTCCGTCCACGTTGCCGACACCTGCTGGCAGCGCGCACTCTGACTAGCACCAAGTCGCCACTGATTCACGCCTTGCATTTGTTGAACACGCTTGTAGAGTTTGCCCCTAATTGTGGTGTATTTGCCAGTGGATGGAAGGATGTGTGTATTGAATGTTTGAAGTTATGCGAGATGATGGATGCCGACATTTCTTCGGTGCAAATAAAATAATACTTTCCTTCTAACTGCATAATGTTATGTCTTATATTACGTTTTTATTTTTAATTTGATAGTGATTGTTAATTTATATTTAGTATGTAATTCACAGTGCTCTAGTGATAAGCTGTAATGCTGTGTAATTATTACTAAATAAATAAATAAATTAATAATGACGGCGTCAAGTGACGAGATACGAAATTAATAAGGAATTATGCGTTGGTTTTATGCGACATGGTTCTATAGTGGTTCATCAATTAAAGTCCGTGATCGTACCTAATGCCTAAGCTTCACCCTTTGAACGCCAATAGCCTATATAGTGGTCGTGTGCTGTCGTGTCCACCACGCAGACAACCACTAAAAAGGTCGTGAGTGAAGGTGTACTAGATCGTGAATAAAACCTACTATGAATTATGTTTATTTGTTTTTATTGGTTTAAACTTTACATCAATTCATATTTTGTTCCTAATAATAATTGACGAATGTTTGGACAGTTCAAAATATTTAAATTTCAGAATTAATCTTCTGATATAATTTGACGCAATAATGTCAGTGTCGCATATGCCAATAGCCCATAAAGTGGTCGCTAGTGCTGTCGCCGGATCTGTTTAATTTCCTATTAATCATTGTTAAAAATTGCTACGAAGGTGCCTTTGTACAATATTTGTTATCCTAATCTATTTTATAACATTCATCAACCATCGTCTTTGCCTACCTACTAGCTAAAAGCAACTGAGACATAATTTAAATCTAATTCCGATGTGCTGGTGTTGATCTGTCGATATAACAACTATATCTATCTGTATGGCGTGACAGTCACTTCTTCTTCATGTCGTGGGAAACCATAGTTCCTTATACGCCAACAACCACTTAAAAGGCTCGCCTATGACGTCATTGACGGTAAAAACACTGTACTGTGATGGTCTAGTGGTGTACATATGAAACAAAATTCGTAAAACCGAAAGGTCTGATCCGTTTTATTAAGTATGAGATTCACTACATTTCCTACATTACACTGAAATAAACTGCTAAGTATGTGTAGCTATATGTTGTTTTAATTATAGAAATTTTTATTACGTCT
Source organism: Acleris sparsana (assembly GCA_923062465.1). NCBI lineage: Eukaryota > Metazoa > Arthropoda > Insecta > Lepidoptera > Tortricidae > Acleris > Acleris sparsana. The sequence goes on along the minus strand of OV281285.1, from coordinate 67,990,607 downwards.
ATTTTATTTGAGAATATTAATTACTTGCTTAGAGTATACTGACTCATGTGACATACTTTGTATACCATTTATCTCAAACGTCACAAAGGCTGTGTAAATAGATCCAAGTGAAATTATTTACTGATGTATAAATTTAATAATTCGTTCATGCCACTTAAATACATTGTACTGACAGCAACAGGCCCGCCCAAAACACCTTTTGAAGGTCTTAATATTATGCCAATAATGTCCACACATTCTCATACCTGTACTACGATTAGCAAGGCGAGTAAAATTTATCGATAAATGTTTGTCCCAGCACTACGAGATTCGTCATTTTTGATAAAGCAACAGTGCTTGGCGTCTGAGTGATCACTTTATTCAAATATGATGGCGTTCAAAAGGTTAAGAAACAAACCAGAAGCAAAGTTTATTTAAGTATAAAGTTACCTGGAATTGTCGCAGATGCCATTACAGGTTTTGCACAACAGTGTGCATAGCATTCCCTCTCGCCTACAAGAACACCGGCCCCTGCAGCTGTTCTGGCATCCATTCTTGACCAGCTCTCGCCCCGTATCCAAGATACTGGGCTAGGTTGTCTTTAAGGGCTGCCATTTCCCTTCAGTATTGGTCCATCCCTACAAATAGTGAATACTATTCATAGTTACAAAAAAAATAAAGCTTAAGAATATTTGTTTTTTTTACCCTTTTTGAAATTTCTTGTGCTTTTACTGTAGATTAATGCAATTTTTATTCCAGAATTGAATTGCACATTGAAAAGATTTAGTTAAAAATTATACCAAACTTGTCTCGCTAAGCTTAGTTATTAAAACCTCAGACATTACCCCGGGCGGAAAACCCTTTCCCTCCCCCCACCTACATGAAAAATCTGCATAAATCCACTTCTTAAAAAGGTCTTTGGAACCCAAAGATTAATCCTCCCAAAGGAAATCTTTGGTTCAGAAAAAGTTGTTTTTGACGTTTTTATGTCGTGTAGAAACGCAATTAAAAGGAAAGGGCGTGTGCGAATTAATTTTGCGAGAATTTTCTATAACTCCCAAAGTACTTATCTACTTCGGAGCTTGCAAAATCGTGCAATACAAGTCGGAGACCTGTGCAAAGGACCCTAAAAAACTAAAACAAGATGGAACTATTGAAATAAAGCAGCGAGAGGGTCATCCAACATGAAAACGGAACAAAAAATTGGAGTCAAAGGTGTGTAAGCTGTTTGATCAGAATCCGGCAATCTCTTCTCTATTAAAAAAAATGGTACAAGTCAAACAAGAGTAAAAAAAATAAAAAAAGTGCGGTATCATTTTTATTCCGCAAAAGTAGGTAGGTTAGGTTCGTTAGGTATCTTAAGATGCCCGAAGGGCAAATCGCTCAGAAATAGGAGCCCTGCCTGGCCGGGCTCCGTCGAAAGGCACTGGTGTGACAACCTGGTGTGACGACGAGTCTGCACTCGGTATTTCTACCGTTCATACAGTATAATCGAGCAGTTAAACGATCTAGATTATTGTACAATAATCTAGACCGTTTAACTGCTCGATTATACTCGGGGATTCAAAAAACATGTTGCTTATTGTTGATGACGAAACGTATGTGAGAGCTGATATTAAATCAATACCAGGGAAACGATACTTTTCCACTCGCAACATCTCAGGTCTACATAAATTAGAAACAGTGATTCCAGTAGACAAATTCACCAAGAATTCCTCGTGTGGCAAAGCGTATAAGTACCAGTGCGGCATGAGAAGTTCGCCTTTTGTAACAACTGACACAATGAAGAATGTCAGTATGTACGCCAATTTGCTTGAAACTTTGTAACAGTAAAGGATATTAAACAAACATACAACTTTTTGTTTCGTTCAAATAGACCCAATAGTTTTATTTCTACGAATTTTTAAAATCTTACTCAATATTATTAAAGGGCGCGGACGCCATCTTGCTGCAGTGACGTCAACGCTTAACAGCGGTGCGCGCCCTTATACGAGGGATGTTTGATAAGTCCTTTTAAAAACTATTTGTAAAACCTTTTTTCTGGTAAATGGCATTAACACTGGCAGGCACAATCTTTCAAATTGAATTTTTTGAGTTTATTTTTCACTGTGGACGAAATTTGGGTCCATCATTATACACCTGAATCAAAACAGCAATCAAATCAATGGATGGCGACTGGTGAACGTGCCCCAAAGAAGGCCAAGACTGTTTTGTCGGCTGGGAAGGTGATGGCCAAAGTCTTCTGGGATGGCGAAGGAATCATTATGATACATTACTTGGAAAAGGGTAAGACTATCACTGGCCGTTATTACGCAGAGTTATTGGACCGTTTTAATGCCGAATTGTTGGAGAAATGATCAAAATTGTCCCCTAAGAAAGTCCTCTTTCATCAAGACAATACCCCAGTGCACACGTCAACTATTGCAATGGCCAAAATCCACTAGTCGAGCTGGTTCCGTATGCTCCGTATTCGCCGGATCTAGCTCGGTACGATTATTACCTATTCCCAAATCTGAAAAGATGGCTTGGAGGGCAAGGGCAAATTTTTGACAAATGAGGACTGCATCGCAGTTGTAAACGCTTATTTTGAAGGACGGAATTACATACTTTCGGTTAATAAATGTCTATTCGTAAAATTAAGTAATTTTAATAAAGTAATTGATTTCAGTTTCCGACCAACAATTGTCAATATTTGGTTGTTGCAGAGCAGTTTTATTTCCTGTAAGATATTAAGGATTTGCTTTCTAAAAACACTTCTCGGTGAAGAGAAACTGATGGAGAAGACCAAAGAATATAACAAAAAATCTTTAATCGTAATAATAATTGTTTAACGGTCTGTGATGACATTTTTCTTTTAAGAATATGAAGCTACTTTTATTCATCATTATGCATGTAGGTGGTAAAGTACCGGGAGAACTTTTTAATGATTAACGGCCCTGCATCTTGGATCGTAAAATTTTGTTAAGGCTGATGGAAAATTATTATTAGACTATAAGGTTTCGTAATGTAATGAATATGTGCTGTAGTGAATCACAAAATAATATTAAAAATAACACAAAAAAGCGATTTTCTTATTACAAAAAAAAAGTCTTGAAAATCCCACTAAACATACATACATTCATAGCTTCACATTTGTCTCCCAATGGGATAGGCAAAGATAGATAGATAGATAGATATATGTATAGATTCATTTATTCGGCTATTACTTAAAACAAAAAAAAACACATGCTTTTATTTATTTATTTATTTATTTATTTCACAATAATAGGCTTACAGTGCATACCAAATCACCTACTATGCTAATACAATTTAAAACCATAAAATACTACTTATACACTAACAACACATACATAAGAATCTATCAATATTAAAAACTAACAATGACCACTTATCAGTAAATACGTCAGCATCTTGGACCCCCGATGTGAGAGCATTTAACAAATCAATCGCTCTGGCAGTCGGCGAGTTCCGAGCGCGACGCGTACGGCAACTCTCAAGAGCCGCAAAAAGGGGATGTCGACGGCGAACTCCTGCCCGTAGGTAGTGGTCAGGAACGAAGAAACGGAGTCGCTCGAGAGCTGATGGATTGTCCAATTTGTGTCGCAGTAATAAGCAATAGTGCATTAAGAGCTGCGTTTTTCGTCTGCAAGATAAAGTGGGCAGTCCGACCATGCCCGTCACAAAAAGCGAGGGATACAAAAATGGATAGTACCCGTACATTTTTTTATAGAGGTACCTCGCGAACTTTCGCTGGATTCTCTCTAATAGCAAGGTATAATTTGCTTCTACTGGATCCCAGATCATAGCATTGTACTATTTGTACTCGAGTTTACTACGCACAAAAGCGTTAAACAAGACAATGGGTACTCTAGTACCTTTAAACGAAGCAGCAGTTCGCATGATAAACCCTAAGGCCTTGCTTGCGCTGTTCCTCGTCGCGACAATATGACGGTGAAAATCAAGTTTATCATCAAGGAGCAAACCTAGGTCACGTATGTCCTGTACTCTAGCTAATGCATTACCTTCCAAACAGTAAGTGGTTAAGATTGGGATTTTGGATCTGGTGAAGGTCATAACTTTGCATTTACTCACATTGAACAGCAACTTATTGATCTTAGCCCATCTCATGACCGCGTCAATATCTTTTTGCAAGACCTCACAATCTGAAGGAGTGCCAACAGCATAAAACAATTTCAAATCATCAGCGAAAAGTAGACACTTGGCATTGCTGATCACTGCAGGCAGATCATTAATCATCATGACAAACAGTCGGGCCCAGCGTGCTCCCCTGACTTACGCCAGATCGAGTGTAATACTCCTCAGACGAGTAACCAGACAACTGGACATATTGCTTTCGGTCTCTTAGATAACTAGCCAGTAACTTCAACAACCGGAAAGAAAACCCAAAGGAGGATAATTTCAAAAGAAGAACATCATTGTCAACTAGGTCAAACGCTTTCTGGAAGTCAAAGAAAGCTGCGTCCACCTGTCCAGCTCTGTCCATATTCTGGAGCACATAATCAACAAAGTTTACGTGGTTAGTGCAGGTGGAACGCTTTACTCGAAAACCATGCTGGGCATCACTGAGCCTAGAAGACGTTTGAAGTGATATGTGCCAACATATGATGCTCTCAAAAACCTTCCCCAATATTACTTTTGTTTTTGTTTTGACAAAACAAAAACAAAAGTAACTTATTTATAACTAATTAAAATAACGCCAGGTGCACCAGTATAAGCATACAAGTACAACTTTCGCTTCCTCTACATTAATCATTTTAACCCATTAACCAAGGTTAAATAATGACCGGTCTCCTAGAAATTGCCTATCTGGTGCCTAACATAATTCAGTACCCTTACCATAAGTTACTAATTACCATACTCGCTAGCGAGTCAAACGCTCTGTCCCTCGCACTCTGTGACAACGTTTTTGACATTGTTATCGTACTGCCAACGATATGATAGCTCTTATTAACTTGACAGTAATGGCGGCCGAGTTAAAAATAATATATTCTAATGGGTAAAAGTGAAAACGGGTCACTTTGCATTGAATTACCATAAAAAGTGACCCTTTTAATTGCTTCTGACTGTACGATGGCAATACGTCTAGAGACAAAGTGGAGTAAGGCCTCAAGACGGAGATTCTACACGGTAAAACCTTATTGCTTCTGATTTGTTTCTGTTCTGAGAACTCACTGTGATGTTTCTCGCCGGACGTTGGTTGTCCGGCAACACGAGCATGTCATGCTCGCTAAAAATGACTTTTCTTACGGCGGCGTCGTTGATCAGGTCGCCACTTTCCCGAACACATGGTTGAAAGAGGCGATGGCTGAGATACGCGTCATACTCGTGAACGGGTGCTGTTTGTGGCCACCGGTCTGTTCACGTTTGCAAGGACTGGTTGTTCAATTAATTATTCTAGTTGTGTCTTTTGACGTAGAGACCTCGTCGAGTTGTACTCATAGTCATTATATATATTTTCAGTTTAAGGTTTATTGAACTAATATTTTTAATATTCTTATTTTTGGTAGCTTTAAGAATCTATTATATATTACTCTATTTCCTTATTATTACTTAATGTAACTTACTTTTGAACGGAACATTAAGTAACGTTTATATAACCCTCTCCACGCGAGATCAACTCTCACTTATCCGGCTTTTTTTATATTTTGGCACAGATGTCATTTTGAGGTTATTTCCTCGCCCTAAAAAATGTCTATACACAATCACTGAAAATGGCGATAATCCTCCATTAACAAACACCGTGATTAGTTGTTTAGGGGTTTCCAAAGAAAATAAATCCCTAGGGTTTAATAAGGAGCTTTAGTCCCGATGTGCAGTGATTATAGTAAAATTTTAAGAGCATGAGAAGTGAAAAGTATATAACTGCGGGTGACTCTACGTGCCTTGCGTTTGTCCGGGTACCTATTCGCCAATTTTGGATATGTTCTAGATACAGATAGAGGTCTTTATTAAATCTTGTGGGTACGTTAATATGAGAACCGATTTTGGACATTGTTTTCTGTGAAGAGAGACAAGACAACGCGTTGACCTCGTATGTATTCAACCCGATTCAGCAGGATCTTCACTTCCCATCCATTTCAGACTTGATACTTAAGATCTTATGGAATCAAATTTTGCAACACCTTAAATTGGCGGCAATCTGGCAAGGTAAAACTATTTTTTTTGAAGTAGCTCAACCAATTTATTTACAATATAGCTCGGTATGGTTTTTAACAGCTGGCTAGTGCCCTCTATTGCCCGTGGTCCACCTGCCTGGTTCACCTAGGTGGACTACGGGAATTTGTTTTTTCCCGCCGTCCACCAGAAAGTCCATATGTTTATATCGTAGTATTACGAAAGAAAATAAATGATATTTATTTGTAAAGCCAGTTTAAAAATGTTGATATATATATTTATTTGTATCTCAATATACATCTTTGTGACATCAAACATAGAAATAAAATGAAATCTGAATGAAGATGAAGTTTTTGTGATATTAGCGGAGTTTTTCTAAAGCCTCTCCTACAGTAATTTCTCCGGATACAAATTGCATTTGAATACCAGTAATGTAGTCATCATTTTCGATGTCTATTTTTCGTCTTTTTGAACTTAGTTTATTTATTTCGAACAGGACATTTAATAGCCTGAGCAAAATAGTCGTGTTTTTATTAAAAAAATTATTCAGTTTTGAATGAAATCCTTCCATTACGTTATTTGTTCTATGCCTTTCCCCAAAAACTGACAAAATGTGGCTAAAATACATTTTTTTCCAGAATTTGTCTATGTATTTGAAAAATGTCTTCATATTCAATTCGCAGCCTTCCTTTTTTATATACTCATAGCCATCCAACATAACTTCAGCTGGTAAAAGTGGAAGAGCTGCAGTGAGACCGATTATCCTCGTTTGGCCCTTTGATTTTAGTTTTAATGAGTTGCGTTAATGCCATAAAGCTGTATGCCAGTGATAATAGCAGCCGCGTATTTCTATCCCCGAGTAAACTTCTTGGATGGCATTCATGGCTCCTCTTTCGAAATCGGAATGGTGTTTTATAGGTTTCAAATTACTTAATGCAGATTTAATTAGATTAAATAATATGTTGTACGTTGCTTGTGATTTGTTAGGTAGCAATGCAAATATTAAGGGCATGACGTTTGTGGTTTCAACAGTACTACCAATATCTCCGTGAATGGAATATAGCTGATAAAAGGGTTTTGGACAGCATTTGAAGGTTCCATCTCCCATAAACTCATGAATTCCTCCGACTTTTTGTCTGGCGTACAAGGAGCAAAATACAATAATGCGTGAACCTTCGTAGTAATAGTCGGCTAGTACAAAGCTTTCGAACCTTGAAGGCACTTCCACTTCTTCCAAATTCGTAAAAGTGGTTTTGTTAACGCACAACGCCCTATTTCTTATATCGTATAGACAATGTTGGATGCTTGACAAAGCTGGTACTGTTGTTACAATATCTAGTCCCTTATTTTTATTTTGTTATCAGTCCTCTCATATAACTCCGGTACAGGCCGGGTAGATTCTTTTACTTTATCTTTTAAAAGAGCAATTTCTTTTGCGACTTCATTTTTGGATAAATCAGGCGAGCAGGTGTGACCTTTAGTCTTGACAATATTTTTATCCTGAAAATATAATTAATCATTCGACTATTATAAAAAATTCACCTCGGTGACATGGGTCACAGAAGTATAAATCATGTCATCTACACCTGTAAAATATTACTTACTTTTACACTGAAAATTATATTTCCTCTACATTTCAACTTTTTATACGATGTGCACCTCCACATTTCAGAATCATTTTTAAATTGCTTAACCTTATAATATTGTTGTTCCGCATACAAAAGAACTGTGCCTCCTTTTCTGCTTATAAAGTCAAGTAATTCCTCGGCAGACATTGCTGCAGCGTGATGTAGATGAGTTATTTACCAATTATATATATAAAATGGTTGTATTACGTTTACGAGTATCACTTTGGTAGTAAGACTTGACATTGCAAACAAAACACATTGACATATTCTATTTTTATCAAATAACTAGCTTTCCGCCCGCGACTTCGCTTGCGGAGAGTCAGTACTTTCGTTAAAAAGTACAACTTTTGAATAAGGCCACAGGTCCAGATGAAGCGTTTTGCGTGCGTTTGCACTCGCGCGTAGACACTCGCGCGTTTCCAAACAAAGACCATTATCTGGACGCGATGTATGAGCTCTAGTTCCTCGGGAACGCGCGAGTGTCTACGCGCGAGTGCAAACACGTGCAAAACGCTTCGTCTGGACCTGGCCTAAGAATTGGTTATATTTTATTTTTATGATTAACTAAATGTCTCCGTACGATATTGTGATTGTGATGTTTAAAAAATAAATGAAGTTACTGAAGGACCTCTTTATATACAACGCCTGATGCCTTCCGGTGCAAGAATCACCAGACTGCTGGCGGAACTCACTCTAGAACAGGCGACATAGAACTGACCGTGTGAAAAACAGTTATCCCTTAAATCTATTCCGGCCACTTTCAACGACTGCGCTTGAGATTAACCTTTCTGTCTCAATTTTGGCGTACATATCAACCAAATATTGACTAAAAAGAGAACAGCAAGTGGTTGGTATCAGTTTCTCTAAACATAATGCGGTAAGAATAAAAGCTCAACGCAGATACCGTTTTTTTAAGGGGCAGTTTCATTTTAGGGTCGAATTGGGGTATATCAATTGAGTAACCGTCCTCACCATGACAGAAAAGCAGAGGATACTGTAAAGAATCGTAAGAACGGTGCAACTCGCTGATCCGTTGCAACTTGTTGTCATGACTCTGTAAAATGATATCTCGTCGTTCGAATTGCTGTCCAACTATAACCAAAGCCACTTCACTTGCTGATGGTGCATTAAAGCGTCCTGTGAGTATTGCCTGGGTTTCTATAAGCGCGGATAACCACTTCAAACTTTTCACAATTTGGGGGTACTTTCTCAAGAGTCGTTTTTAAGTCTTTTATGAACGGGTTATTAATGTGCAACATAGATTGCAATTTTTTAACCAAGTTATGTTTTAAGCCTGTAAAATTACCGCATCTCAATTTAGCCTCTCTTTCATCCTCTCCAACAAAGTAAATTTGTAGAAATTGAGGCACTTGTTGAGGCAATGGCAGGAGACTACCAACTAAGTGGTATATACCTGTCCGTGTACTTTGAAAGTAGGCATAAAACCTTCTTCTACAACTTTCTTTGCTCCAAAAGAAGTCATTTGAAAGCAGCTGTTGTACTTTCTTATTCGGTCTAAAAAATGTGTGTGCTCTGGATGAATGCCAAAAATTAAGCTATGAAGTGGCTCAGGCAGAGGCCTAAAAGCTGAAAGCTGCACCTTACCACCACTGCAGCACATACCGGGAGCCTCTTCTTTCCACTTGGCGGCGTTACAGTACATGCATTTATGACTCATAGTACCCAGGGCAACGGTTTTATCGGTCTCATAAGCTACGTTGGGATCGTACATCATCCCAGAAGAAGTTTTCTCCGTCCATGGCAGTGACCGCCTTTCTGATCTCGCTCCTAGATTATTGCGTTCATGTGTCGCAACAGCCGCTCGGTGAACCTCCGGGTTACTTTTTTGATAGATAGCTGCTGCTTTTCTGTGAACTTCGGGATTCTTCTGTTGGTAAGCTATTGCAGCGTCTTTGAGCTGCCGTTTTCTGATTGTGTTAGTTAATCTAGTTAGACGCTTTTTAGCAGTTTTTCCCGAGGTACTAATACTTTCAGGCTGAGAAATCTGAAGTACTCTTGCTATACCATCATCGGGTACATAGACATCAAAATGACGTTAGATAGATCTTGCGGAGAAGTAAAACGCAGTCTATGTACGGGGTTCCCTTCTAAACCAAATTTCTCGTACAACCCTCCGTTATGGTAGATCTCGAACATTGTCCCAAATATTCGTCCGGCTGCAACTAATTCGCACAAACCACCATAAGTGTAAAGTCGTGACATATCGGCAAAATAGTTAGCAGAGCTGCTATAGTTATTCCCATCACTGTCATGAGATAAAATGGAGAAATAATCCCAGTTGTTTACCACGTGTTCTACAATCCCCTCACGCACCTCTCTGGCCATTACTTGAGTGTTATACAAAACGTAGGATATTTCCCTAAACAGGCAAGCACCGTCACCGATAATCGGAACAACGGTATGAGGCACCATTGCACCGCTTATGTTTAAGACCTCAACCACCATATTAATAGGTAATGGAATAAATGACAGTTGGAATATTGATTGAAGAAGAAAATGGCATAATTATACCTAGATAGAATATTAATTTACCTATATTAGAAAATAAAAAAGTACTTAACAGTAGAATTAAATAGAGAGAATATTTGTACCAGACTGATAAAACCACAAAACTATTAGAAAGACAACGTAAACAATTCACACTTTACGAAAGTACTCGCAAAAGTTATCTATTAGCACAACAAAATGTGAAATTTCGATAATAAAACTTACGGATGCGCCTTACCAAGTAATTTCGGTTTGATGCAAATAGCGACAACGTTTGAATTTGAATTTCGAATGTCCGTGAAATGAATCGAATTGGATGATATTATTTTGAATTGAGTTTTTGAATAAGGAAAAAGTTTTATCTATTCACATATTTTAATAGATATTGCATTCACACAACTTTTTAACTGGTGAATCGATTTCAAGGGTTCTTTTTATATCTATTGCGAAAAAAAATGGGCGTGATTGAATCCATGTCGCGATAGACGCGGACGGCCACTTTCAATGAGTTTCAAGTAAATTTGACCATAATAATATTCTTTCCCACAAAAACCTTTCGAACCCCCTTTCATCCCTCTAGGGGTTGAATTTTAGTAATCGCTGAAATATGTGTCTCATTATTTGCATTGAAGAGCATTCCTACCAAGTTTCAAGTAAATTTGACCATAATAATATTCTTTCCCACACAAACTTTGGAACCCCCTTTCATCCCTCTAGGGGTTGAATTTTAGTAATCGCTGAAATATGTGTCTTATTATTTGCATTGAAGAGCATTCCTACCAAGTTTCAAGTAAATTTGACCATAACAATATTCTTTCCCACACAAACTTTGGAACCCTCTTTCATCCCTCTAGGGGTTGAATTTTAGTAATCGCTGAAATATGTGTCTCATTATTTGCATTGAAGAGCATTCCTACCAAGTTTCAAGTAAATTTGACCATAATAATATTCTTTCCCATACAAACATTGCAACCCTCTTTCATCCCTCTAGGGGTTGAATTTTAGTAATCGCTGAAACACGTGTCATATTATTTGAATTAAAGAATATTTCTACCAAGTTTCATGTAAATTGGACCATAACAATATTTTTTTCTATACAAACTTTGCCACCCCTTTTCACCCACTTGGGGGTTGAATTTCAAAAAAGCCCTTCTTATCGGATCTCTACGTCACAAAAAGAAAGTACTGTACAAGTTTCATATTTCTAGCATTAGCGGTTTTGGCTGGGCGTTGATGAATCAGTCAGGACAAGCCTCTTTATATATATAGATGTACTTATACATTATGACCAGTTCTTTAGAAACCTCAAAGAGGAAAATGTCATAATTGTGATACCTATGTTGTGATGCACTATACAATTAGTATTTATTTATATTACCTCATTATCTCTAATAGCTGCTTGTTGTATAACGCATTCACTGCCGGCAACGGGGAGGTAGGTTGGAAACGGGAGACGGACATAGAATTTTTTCATCCCGTTCGCACAGGGGTGAAATGGAGGAAGAAAGTACTCAGTTCACGCAGACGAAGTCGCGGGCATAAGCTAGTACCTATTTTATAAATGATATCTATAAATAAAACGGGTAAACATAAGGTTTTATTTATTTATTAATTAGATAGTGTTCTAAGGGAAAAAATAATTACCCGTGATCCACCCAGCTATAGGCAAAAATGATTTTCTATGGTACACCCAGGTGGACGGCGGGAAAAAACAAATTCCCGTAGTCCACCTGGGTGAACCAGGCAGGTGGACCACGGGCAATAGAGGGGCTAGTGCTTCTAATAACCGTATGAAATTTAGTGCAATTAGATCTGACTGCCCGTAGGTGTTGCGTGCATAGAAATGATTCAAACACCAAATTTTAGCGCAACTATATACTTGATGATTCGTCAAGGAAAACCAATTTGTTATAAAACCCAAACCTGTTAGTTGCTTTAGTCGAAAAATTTGACTTTTTAATAAAGGCTTGGAGAACATATTCAAAAACGGCGGATACGATACCCAACCTTTAGCCAGTTAAAACGTATAATTTTACTGACTATATCTGATATCTAGTTATTTTGTGTATCTAACATTGGTTCGATTGGTTACAGTTTATGCCAGTTGTCATTGGGCAGAATTCAGATGATCAAATATCATTGTATTACATGGACCCGAACCAGTTTGCGAAATCGTTAACAGGCAAACCGAAACTGAAGTAAGTTTTAGCGTACCTACCTTATTAAAATCATCATAATGAGTCGATTTTTCAAGAAACAATGTTCGTATAACATCGGCTCAATGATGCCATTATGGTTTATAATAAGTTGACCGTGGATGATAAAACTTAAGACATATGTCTAGACAATCACTTTTTAGAATTTAGCTGAATTTTATGGCTGAATAGGTTTTTAACGATAGTTCCATCCGTCCCAAATATACAGAGATATACTAGCTGTTGCCCACGACTCCGTCTGAGTTGAAGTCGTTTAACGCTGTGTTGGTTATTTCCACACCAGATTTTGTTAAAACCGGTTTAGCGTTTTTGCCGTGAAGGAGTAACAAACAAAAAAAAGTTTTATCACATTTTTAATATGAGTATTGATGGAATTGTTGTTTCGGTACAATTGTGATATTGTTGGGTCCGTTAATCATTCTCTCTAGACTCCTACTGATACAAACGTAGAGGCCGTGAGGATATTTGGATGTTTGGTTATTCACAGCACCTACGGCCCACTATACAACGAAATTTGTCAATGGACTATGCTATGAATTTATTACGAATGACATAAAGTAAATTTTCTAATTTGATTTTTAGTCTTAATAACAAAAGAAATTCCACTTTACTTTCCTTGCACTAGATTTTGTACTAGTACTAGTACTAGTATTAGTACAGGGGCCCTCGGGAGGCTAAACGGCTGAGCAGATATGAATGCTTGGCGCACAGGTACTCCATGTGGTGGAATTGCAGAAGCCACGCCACAGAATTGAATTCTATTATTTTACTTATGTTATGTTGATGCATGAAAAAACACTGACCTTACATCTTCCTTTGCTGTCCGCATAATCAATCAAGTAAATAATTACTAGATGCATGTCGATAAATATTTCAGAGTGGTTTACATTGGAGACACGGGCCCGGATAAAAACGTATCAATTACCGTGGAAACGGAAAAGAGGCTAAGTGACATTTACTACGTTTCCGACGCGCCCGTGGACCACATCGGGGAGTCGGCCTATATGAGCCTCCAGCCGGGCAAGTGAGACATGCTTTATCACATGACGGAGCATAGATGGGTAATTTGGTTGAGGAATAATTGCCTGTCAATAATAGCTGTCATACTCTAATTTGGTGAAATATAACGAAACGCCAGTACTTTCGAAAGTATTTCTCAAAAAATTACCCGTGTGAGTGCACCTTAAGGGTCGTATCGTAGAGTAAGGGAAACTGAATGACGTACCTTTGTCGCTCTTATCACAATGTGAAAGGTGCGTCTTTCAGTTTCCATTACAGTCAGTACCTGCTAACGCATGGAAACCGTACAATAAACAGAAGGGGTGTTATCTGGCACTGAATGAGGTTGTTCTGGTTTTTTTTCAGTGTTCTGTGTGCTAGAGTGGTTGTCACAATTCCAAGTTTTTCCAATTCTTTATTTTGCATATTTAAAATGAGTAAAACTAGTACGTTACGTTCACCATTCAGCCATTTCCCTTATCGTTTTTTCTTGGATAGTATTAAACCATCCTTGAAAGATAGTAGCGTCATGAATGTCATGATGCAACCAATATTTTGGTCGTTTATGTACAATATTTAGCCAAATAGCGTCTTTTTTTTGGGAACGGTAACACGTTTTTCAGCCGCCATATATACAGAGTGGTGTAGAACAGGCGCCAAAGGAATGTTTGGTGATTTGTCTACCTCAGACCCTCGACTTTATATAAAGCCATGTTACCGCGCGCGCTTTTTTATGCTGTGGCGGTGAACAATTATTTCATGACACGACTGGCGTGCCTAACGCCATAGAAAATGATGGGGAGAGGGACCACAAAACTGATTGACGACATCTGTTTTTTGTTTATCTGGGATCTAAACATAAGCAATGTTTACAAACAACTCCACTGAGCGCCTGCTCTAGCGGTCACGTGATTAGTTATGCCTATAAATACCTATACAACCTAACAAGGCGCCGGGCGAGGACGGAATCACTTCAGAGCTGCTGAAAGCGGGTGGAACACCGGTACTTAAAGTCCTTCAGAAGCTCTTTAATTCCGTTCTGCACGATGGTGTTACGCCGGAAGCATGGAACAGAAGCGTGGTGGTACTTTTCTTCAAGAAGGGCGATAAAGCTCTTTTGAAGAACTACAGGCCCATCTCGCTTCTGAGCCATGTTTACAAACTGTTTTCGAGAGTCTTCACGAATCGTCTCGCTAACAGGTTCGATGACTTTCAGTCTCCCGAACAAGCCGGTTTCCGAAAAGGCTACAGTACCTTAGACCACATCCATACGCTGCGGCAGATTATACAGAAGACCGAAGAGTATAATCTGCCACTCTGCTTGGCGTTTGTGGACTATGAGAAGGCCTTTGATTCGATCGAGACGTGGGCTGTGCTGCAGGCTCTCCAGCGGTGCCGCATAGACTATCGGTATGTCGAAGTACTTAAGTGTTTGTGTAGAAACGCCACCAAGTCAGTCCGAGTACAGGGTCAGACTACGGAGGCAATTCCGTTGCAGAGAGGTGTGAGACAAGGGGACGTAATCTCTCCGAAGCTGTTCACCAATGCAATGGAAGATGCCTTCAAACTCCTGGAATGGAAAGGATTTGGCATCAATATAAACGGCGAATACATTATTCATCTCCGGTTTGCCGATGATATCGTGGTCATGGCGGAATCGCTGGACGACCTCGGCAAAATGCTCGAAGACCTCAATCGAGTTTCTCAACAGGTAGGCCTCAAAACGAATATGGACAAGACAAAAATTATGTCGAACGCCCATGTAGCGCCTACCCCAATATCAGTGGGAAACTCGGTTCTCGAAGTGGTGGACGATTATGTCTATCTGGGACAATCGGTCCAGTTAGGAAGATCCAACTTCGAGAAGGAGGTTAATCGACGAATCCAACTCGGCTGGGCAGCGTTCGGGAAGTTACGCAGCGTCTTCTCATCCAAAATACCTCAGTGTCTGAAGACTAAAGTGATGACCTACGGTGCCGAGACGTGGTCTCTAACCGTTGGCCTCTTGAATAGGCTCAGAGTCACTCAGCGTGCCATGGAAAGAGCTATGCTTGGTGTCTCGCTACGAGATCGAATCAGGAACGAGGAGATACGTAGACGAACTAAAGTAACCGACATAGCCAATCGGGTTAGCAGGCTGAAGTGGCAATGGGCAGGCCACATTGCTCGAAGGACTGATGGCCGCTGGGGCAGTAGAGTTCTCGAGTGGAGACCACGTACCGGCAAGCGCAGCGTAGGGCGACCCCCCGCGAGATGGACGGACGATTTGGTCAAGTCCGCGGGGACCCGCTGGATGCAGGCCGCTTCCAACCGGGTGAGGTGGAAATCTTTGGGAGAGGCCTATGTTCAGCAGTGGACGACCTATGGCTGAAATGATGATGATGATGATGATAAATACCTATGACTTTTCAATTCTGACAACAACCAATCAAAAAGTTCTTGACCAATTTTATTTTAGTTAGCGCACCTTATCGTTTAACTCCTCAACTAAAGTTTAACTGCGTGTATAAACTTTTTGATTTGGGGGTGAATATTTAAAAGTCATATTTATAGGCAATTGTATGGGAAAAACGCAAGCTTCCCTAATAGGGAATATTCATGTGTTTTAAACAGCTTCAATAAAAGCTGATCCATGTAACAAACCGGTGATAAAAAATATTTTTTTGAATAGCTATAAAAATAACTAATATACAACGTGTTACAAAATACCCCGTAAAAAATATAATAAATTATCAAAGCCAAAAATATTGTCAACCCTAGTAAGCTGTCATGTCAGGGAACCGGAGTGAGCATAGATTATTTAACAGAGAGGCCTACCTACCAATTTTAATAATTGTCAACTTTGATGGTTTTTCTGTTTTTCATCCACAAAGGTTCAATACTACGATGTCATTATGCTTAAAGTACTGGCTTTAAAAAACGTCAAGACGGAACAAAAATTATGTTGTCAATTTCAAAACTTCTTATCGATATTCTACAATTGTTCCGTGTTTTTCCATATTTTTTTCCAAAATGACGATGTTTTCTAACTCAGAATATTACGATATGATGTTATGCGTAGGCCATGAAGATAGCAATTTAAATCGTGCTCGCGAACTGTATCGGCAACGATTTATCGATGGAAGACCACCCGCTGAACAGCGACGGCTACCTTCGTACCAGTGTTTTCTCAACATGTCAAGACGCCTACATTCCATAGGCTCCTTTCATCGGCCTTCTGGAAGTGGACGTCCAAGCACAGTCGATGCCAGGCAGGCTGAGTTAGTGTTAGAGCATTTTGAAGAAGAGCCAACCACGAGTACGTGACGAGCCGGAGCAAGATTCGGTATCAACCATGTTGCAGTTTGGCGAATTCTTCGTGACGACAACCGTCACCCTTATCATTATCGCCGTACACAGGAGCTGATACCCTCTGATCTTGCTCCCAGGAGGAACTTCTGCGAGTGGTATCTGAGGCAGTTAGAGGAGAACCCTAATTTCGTAAACTATGTTATGTGGACGGATGAGGCAACTTTCACGAGGTCAGGACTTTCAAATGTGCATAACGATCACGTTTGGGCTCGCGAGAATCCACACGCTTCACGGCAGGGCAGATTCCAACATCAGTGGCGGCTGAATGTGTGGGCTGGCATTTATGACGGGCATGTCGATGGTCCCGTCATTTTGCCATCACGTCTGAACGGGGGCAACTACCTAACGTTTTTACAAACGGAATTCGAAGAGGCGATTGACGACTTTCCTGTGGCCGACAGGGATTACTTTGACAACCAAAGGAACATGGTGTTTCAACACGATGGAGCTCCGGCTCATTTTGCTCGCGACGTGCGAGAGTATCTCAACGTTCGCTTTCCACGAAGATGGATCGGACGTGGAGGACCGGTGCTATGGCCCGCTCGTACTCCGGACATCACACCCTTGGACTTATTCTTATGGGGTTATGTGAAGGACAGAGTCTATTTCTCCGATTGCCCAACGGTTTTCGAGATGGAGCAGCGTGTAAGATCGGTGTTTGCGTCAATAACACCAACGATGGTGCGAAATGCCACACTAGCCATATCCCGACGAGCGAGATTGTGCATTGAGCAAGGCGGAGCTCACTTTGAGCCGTTCCTGTAAATTTGACGTTAATTAAGAAAAAGTGTTAGTTTAGGTTTCTTCGTTTAAAATCTTCCAAAACTCGACTTGTAATATGTATCTAATCGAATTCTGTTCATTTTGTTTCTCTTTACCGTTTCGAGAATTGTACTTAACACTCTGCGTAGTTTACTCTTTCATTTTACTGAAATAGGGTTAGCACATGAATGAAAAAAAATGTTTCTTTTTTTTGCGGTAAGTCATACAGTGATAGTACGACTCTCAAATATTGTAAATGGACTTGTTATAAGGCACCATTTAACCCCCTTTCGGCTTTACGGGTATTTTTGTAACACCCTGTATAAGCCAACAAAGATTTGTTCTTATCTTAGAATTTTACGTGGAGTGTATATGGCCGAACTGCACAATGACGTCACGGTGCACTTCGGATCTTTCTGGCTAATCAGCAGCTTAAAATGCTTGTATCATCCGTGTTTTTTGACCGATTTTAACGTTAATATAACTTTCGGTGATCTCTTTTACGGTATTTACATATTTTTTGAGAAATTCGATTTAAAACATCCATGTATATTCCCTATTATGTGACCACCGCTGTATAACTAGATAACGCAACCACTGTGCGCAGGCAGGCGCAGACCGACACAGCGGGTTGTTCTTTTTCACAATTTGTTATTACGGCGGATTTAGTTACTAACAAATAAAAATAATTAAAGAAAGTTAAATAATAAAGGGGAGTACAAGAAACTCTTTTAAATGTATTTTATTTGTTGTATTAAAAAAGGTAAAAAGAAACCAGGTCTAACAATGATCAGGAGGGCTTTTTAATTGGAAAAACTTGGGATTTCCATAACTGAAAAAAAGACCAGAACAAGCCTCATTTATACCTTGTTATTTTTAGCATTATTAAGACCTTTCAAGAAGTAAATGAAAGGATTTTTTATAGGGAACGTTTACGGTAGTATGACGGAATAACTAGAAAATTATTAAAAACGCATGTCGGAGCATTTAGCATCACGATACATAGTTGCAAAAAGTGTGGTTTGATTTTACGTGTAAAGAAAATTCAATCATAATGCGTTAACATTTCTTTTGTGCTAATTTTACTATGTCACAAAATTATTGCTGAATAAAATACCCAAAGAAGCACAAACCGACGGCACGTTTTATAAAAAAACCTCTAATAGGGTCGCCACTAATAAATACAGTTCTTATCTCTGTTTCGTGAAATGCAATAGAAATGTCAGTTCATATAATTGCTGCAATATGGAGAGGTTGTTTATTTTTCTGGTCAGGCTATAATGAGATCGTGTCCCGTAACAGGGTCCATATTGACTCTCACAATTATTTTTACTCATAAAATGTTATAAGTCATAATCATCGGAATTCATAACTTTACCGTTAGGTTTTCGATATTTTTATAAATCAAACCTAACAAATCTAGCATTATCTACACACGTTTACGGTTTATGGTTTTAGCAATAATAAAAATGATGAATAACAACTTTAGGAAACCAAAATGACTATGGCCAAAAAAAATGTGAAAAAATGCCCTTCCGCGTAACAGTAGGTACGGATACGGATTAAGCATTTTGAAATTTCAATTGGTCGCATAATTTATCCGCCATTACCTTGTTGTAGGTATCTAGTCGACTTAGAATCTTTTATTGTTTTTGGTTGTTGAGTTGATTTTCCGGTAAAGTTTGTTTTCATTGTATTTAAGTTATTATCATAATATGATAATAACTTAAGCTAGATCAAAACAGTATCAACTCAAAATCCTTGTTAGTTTTGTTTCAAGTTCATAGGATTTGTAATAAAGTTGATTTTATAAAACAGTTGTATTTTGAGTTACTCCTGTTTTGATCTAGCAGTGCGATATTAAGTAATACATTATTATCTTCTGGAGAAAAGGTTAACGACACCTGCGCCTCTATTCCTGACGTTAAAAACCAATTCGTGTTTGATCTGTTATGGTATTGTCACCGTTTTGATAGCTTTTATTTACTTGACAGTAATAGCGGTTGACCTCAAAACCGTACCATAACAGGTCAAAGACGATTTGTTTTTTACCGTCGGGATCGTGCAAGATCGGTATAGTGCAAGTCAAAATACACACTTATGTAAGTATAGTAGTAAAAATAATGATTGAAGAAGAAATTTGTGATTATTTTTATGATCTTATACCAATTGAGAGGGCAACTGCAGCTGAACTGTACAGTTTGATAATAACTGCATTTGAGAAGGATTCTATCCCATGGCAAAAAATCCTCATAGGGTTTGCATCAGACGGAGCTAATAATATTATGGTCAACATTAATTCTGTCAGCACCCTCTTAAAAAAAGATATCCCAATTTTTTTATAGTGAAATGTATTTGATATTCCTTCGAGAATGGTGCTTCATATGCATGCAACAAACTACCACAAATGGCAGAACATTTAGTAAGAGAAGTTTACAACTATATTCATTACGGTCCAAAACGAATTGGAGAACTGAAAATGTTTCAAACATTTTTAAATTTAAACCACATAAAATATTATATCCGGCACAGACAAGATGGTTGTGATACTTCATGCAGGAGTGGCACGAATTTTTGAGCCGTATAAGGCACTGAAATTATTTTTCATTGATGCAGTTGCTTCAAATGAAAATCCTCCCACAGCCAGAAATATAATAGCAAACTTAAACAATCCATATATAAAACTCTACCTACTTTTCTTAGATTTCATATTACCACATTTCAACAATTAAATAAACTCATGTAGTCGGAAAGTGTTCAAATACATAACTTGAGAAAAAATATAATCAGCCTCTTAAAAATCATCTTGGAATATTACATAAAAAGCAGCTATTTATCAAACATACAAATAGAGAATGTGAATTACAGAAACCCTGATAATTTTGTGCCCATTGAAAATCTGTATATGGGAGCAAACGTGACAGCAGCCATTTCATAATAACCGGAAAATTATGTAAAAGCTTACAAGTTAAAAATACTTGACTTTAATGTTGAAGGGGTTAGCCAAATCTTCAAACTATTTTCGTTTGCTAATCCGGTACTTAAACAAACTGACCTGATAGATCACAACATAGTTAAACAAAAAAAATAAACCAGCTTCCGGCAGGTGTTGTAACACACTTTCCCACTTTAATACCTGAGGAGAACTGGCAACAGTTAGTTAATGAATGGAGACTGTTAGTGAATACAGACATGGACTTCACTCAAAACGTTATGTTATTTTGGCAACGAGTAAGAAAATAAACAAAATCTTATGAGTATGCTTTTCCGACATTAAGTAAATTTATATTTGGTCTGATGGTCTTGCCACATTCCAGTCCGGCTGTTGAAAGGGTGTTTTCTATCATTAACTTAAATAAAACCAAACAATGAAATGCATTAAAATTAGCAACACTTTGTGGGATTATGCACCGAAAAGACTCTTTCAAAACAAAAGCTGATTTTCCCTTGAAATAAATACAGATAGTCAGATATGTTATCAAGATTCAACAAGAGTATGTATGAAGACAAAGAGTAAGATAAAAAATAAAATGCATGTATAAATGTGTTTGGTGTGTGCTTGTTCCTGCTTCAAACCTTAACATTAACACGCATGAAAGTCTTTCAACTCTTTCCGTTTGTGTATACCAGTGTAAAAGGTATTTATTTTTGATCTCATTTTTTTTCTTGCTGTATCCTGGATTCTGTCATTACAGTATCCTTTTTTCTTGCAGGTTGAAATTTACAGCACTGCGTGTTAGTCGCGGCACGGACGCTTTGACGCGCGCATCGCATAATTCTCCCTCGGCTCTCGCTCACTCGGTTGTGCTAATCTATATACCTAAATCTAAACAGATATGTACTTTTACGCGAATAGACGTTATGTCGTGTAAGCTTGGTTTTACTGACGCCCTTTGCCACAAGTTAGCCTAAACTTTTTTCAATGTTTATTATTTTACATAAGTATACTCTTGGGTTATGATTAATAGACATTTTAAAACATTTTACTGTTAACTAATAGTAGTTTATCAAACTAATGCATTATGAGAGGCCTTAAAATACGAGTGTGGTTTTATGAAACGAGCGTTAGTGAGTTTCATAATAGGATCACACGATTTTTTTAAGGCCTAATTATGTACAGTTGCATACACCACTTTATCTACACACATCATAAATAGGTACTCTAAGATGGGTTAACAAGCATCGAAATATAATAAGTATGGAAGAGTAACGTCTAACAAAAACGACTGTCAAACCCGCTCCAAAACGCCCACTTTTTGAAATGAAAAGATCTTATGTATCGAGTGGTTTCAATAATCAACTAAATATTAATTGGGTTAAGGTATGAAGTCATTTATGTCAGATGCTGATATAACGTTTGAGTAGACAGTAATTTCAGTAAGGTTTTATACCGTTTGAAAGACAAAAATCTGCAATTGGTTACAAGCTCTCTGACAGAAGATTTCCATTTGTAATTTTTTTTTTCATAAGGGTTATTTGAACGCGGCAATGTCTTTCAACATTTGACGTGGATGGTTTAATACAAAAACAACACAGTAATTGAATAATGAATTTTATTAATATTTTTTTATAGTAGTGTTTTGACAAACTTACTGATTGTTCCCGTTGAATCATTTAACATACTTATGTTACACTATTATAAAGTTGTAAAATAGTATATCAGAAGATATTATGTTATAAGAGTAGTCAGCGTCAAATAGTCTTTAGCATCTAAAGTGCCAAATATATTGTCACCCCTTTTTTATTCTTATAGTCATAAAGATACGTGACAGTATAATACCTATATATAGTCGCTTTGGATGGGACAGCCTATTTGATGCTGCCGAAAAAACATGACAAAAATTAAACGAGTAGTAAGACGAAAACATCACAAATAATCCATTTGGCACTGTTTCTATTCTACAGTTAGAGATAGCTAAGAGCTCACTCTTAAGTTAGATCATATACAATAGAGTATAATTTATATTTACAATTTTAGCTTTACCAACTCCATTTTTGTACAAGTATCAATTAATTAAGCCTATTGCTTTTTAGGGTTCCGCACCTCGAAAGGAAAAGGGAGGAACCCTTATAGGATCACTTTGTTGTCCGTCCGTCCGTCTGTCAAGACCCTTTTTCTCAGGGGCGCGTGGAGGTATCAAGCTGAAATTTATATCAAATACTCAGGTCTACTGTCCCTTGGAGCTGTGAAAAAATCAAACTTTCAAGCCAACGCAATCAAAAGATACAGCCGTGTATGCCGCAAATTTACGAAACTCGCAAGCGATCAAAATTTGGTACGAAGCAACGTCTCATAGCACAAATAAAAGAAAAATTGCCAAAACCGTATATTTTCATTTACATCATAATATAATAAATATTTTTAAAGTTACTACCCCTTTCCTCATGAACGCGTAGAGGTATTAAATTGAAATTCATATCAAGGTTTGTACGGAACCCTCGGTGCGCGAGTCCGACTCGCACTTGGCCGGTTTTTAATTAACTCTGCATGTTGAATTTTTTCCTTGAAAACTCACCATACCTACAGCCTCTTTTTATGCCAATATAATTTTAATTAGCCGCTAACATTATATACAAGAAATCTGTATAAATAAAGCTACACATTTATGTTCCGCGGAATATGACCAATTTATTCAACTTTTGGCGATTGGAATTTAACAGCGAGTCTTTTTTAGCCATGTAGTGAAGCCGGATTTTAAGGAATTCTTCAATTATTGTTTTTAATAATAACATGGCATGAGTGCTGTCGTGAGGGTGGCTGGATTGTAATGAAAGTAAAATGTCACTGATTCCTATTATATTATGCTGACACTGGTTCAAAATTACCTTGAGGTTGTTTGCTCTATATAGAGATTTATTTTCATTATTATTAATCTTAACTATTTCCCTCAATACTCTTTCTGACCGGGTACAAATTTTAAATAAAAGAGCCGAGGAGTACGCCAATCCACCGAAGTCTTCACCGAAGTTTGTGAAAATATAGCTTTTCGCTCGCAAATAATAGTCCGACGCAATCTGGGCAGTGTAATTTCGAGTTAATTTTTTTGGCTACGAATCCTGCTATATATCCAACGATTTGTTCTATAGTCTCTGGCAGAGGTCGGTCAGTGTCTAATATACTCGAAAATACTGAACAATTTTGCAATTCCGTATCTATTTTATTTTGTTGAAAGACCTCATCTTCTTCATATTTTTTTCTATACCCAGGTGTGGACTTATTGATAGCTGAGGAACAGTTCAAAATTGGGATATCTTCTAGTGGTATGCAATTACCAGTAAATTTTGATCGTAGTTCAAGGTGTAGCAATGTTTTTTTGTAAATACCCATAAACTGCTTAGCATTTGGATTATTGTTGCAGCGGCCGTGGTTTCGAATCACTCCAAAAAATAGTTCAAGGTGATCTTGGCTAAATTTGTACGGTAATATGAACTTTAACTCTTGACGCTTTTCAACGAGTTCTGCAAAAAGAATCTTTAAACTTTGGATACATATAAGCAGTCCTATAAAACCAGTTTTTGATTGCGTTTTTGTTATTACATTTTGCGTTATAACATTTACAGTAACTTTTTGACCGCGATTTTTTTTTGTTTTTTTTTGTTTGAACATCGATTTTTAGCCCTTTGATATAAGCAAAAGCTTTATTGAGAAATTGAAAACGATGGTCTTTTTCGTTAATTGAGAATGGATGTTTGAGACCATGGCTATCCAGTGATCTCGAGTTTAGAACGTCGAATAAATCGTTCATAAGCTGTATGAAACTAATTGTTGCATCTGCATTTTCGAAATCAGGCATGTTTAAATCATGAGCACACAACTTAAGTGCTGACGCAACACTATGACTGAGCGTTTGTGTGGCCAATTTTACATTCATTATATTGTTTCTGAACTTTAAATGGCTTTCAGATAATTTATTGGCAAGATGTAGTCCAATGTTGTCCTGTAGGAGTTTCAACTTTTGCAAGTATTTCCATTGTACTTTGTCTCCATTTTGATCAGTTATAGTTTTTTTCGCTTCTAATATGTTTCGAACAAGTTTGAGCATGTGGCAAGGATCTAAAATAAGGACCACAGGTTTTCCAGTCGAAGGATGGTCAAAATGAGTCTTTAGATTACTGGGATCTTCAAAGTTACAACCCAAAAGTTTGGCGGTAGCAAAATTGGAGGAACACCCGTCAAACGTCAGGCTAACTATTTCCGCACCTGCGTCATGACATCTTCCTAAACACATTTTGAGATCTTTGACCTGCCGCCAATCCATTGACAAAGAAATATCCCAAAGGCAATTTGAACGAATCGTTCAGCGATACTAACATCAAAACGTAGGCTTGGGTTGCTATATCTCCATCACCACCGAAAGTGACATGGCCGTCAAAGTCATTCCCATTAAAAATCCTTTGCTGTCTTATGGCCATTTCGTGTACCATCAAACACGCGAGTCTTTTATCACTCTGAGCGTACTTTAACTTAAGTGCTCTAAAAGTTTCCTCAGTGAAACCCGGCCCTCCTTCGATACATTGGTACAGTCCGTGAGCTCCTAAAAGAACCTTCGGATTTTAGAAGCATACTTCGGGTATGACGATCACACGCGATCGTAATTTGCGGTTCTGTTCTGTTAACAACTTGCAAAACTTTTCGAAGCTACTGTAAAAAGTTATGTAAAGAATAACCATCAATACAAAATAAACCTTATTGTAATAATATTACGTTTAATTATCTTTTTCAAATTTTAATGCAATATGACTTTTAGTCATGACACAATTAAAACAAAATCATCATTATCGAATTCTTCTATCGTTAATTTAAATAGAGAACACCCCGCCTTCTGATACTACTTTAGTTTGGAAGTATAAAGAGCTGTTATACCCACCTGTGGATTCTTAGAAACTACATTTTTATATTATATGCTTTAATGTACTTTTCGAAATCCCCACTGCTCCTATAAAACGGTCATGAACCTGATTAAAATAATTACAATCAAAACTTTTCTTAACAACTTTCAACTTCTGTTACAGAAATACGAGGACTGCACTGAAAGTTTCGGGAATCTAATATTTAGAAACATATTTTTGACACATACCTATCATACCTTTTTATAATCTCTAAAGTTTCATTATTTTAACACACTGGCCACATAGAAAATGTTTTTTGAAGTCGTCGAGTCGCTGCTGAAAATGGAATTGTCCCGTGAAAATTTAAGAGCTATGATTTATTACGACTTTAAAAGTGGATTATCACAAAAACAATGTGGAGACCGGATGATTGTTGCTTTTAGTAATGAAGCACCTTCAAAGACGACAATATACCGGTGGTATGCAGAATTTCAACGTGGCCGTCTATCCCTCACGGACGACGTGCGTGAAGGTCGACCAAAATCGGCAGTCACGCAAGAAAACGTCGATGCTGTGCGTCAGCTGATAAAGGAAGACCGACATGTGTCATATCGGGAGATTCAAGAGTGTTTGGGCATTGGAATGAGTCAGATACAAATCATTTTACAGGAACAATTAGGCGTGCGAAAGTTGTTTTCCCGTTGGATCCCTCACTAATTGTCTGAGGAGCAGAAAACGACTCCTGTCAATTGGTGCCTCAGAACTTTGAATAAATTCAACGGAGGAAGCTCAACTGCAGTTTTTAGCATTGTATCCGGTGACGAGTGTTGGATATATGCATATGAGCCTGAAAATAAAAACCAATCTCGAGTATGGGTCTACGAAGATGAGTTCAAGCCGACAAAAGTTATTCGTTCTCGCAGCATGGCCAAAAAGATGGTGGCTACGTTTGTCTCCAAATCGGGTCACGTGGCTACTATTCCTCTTGAAGATCGTAGAACGGTCAATGCCGATTGGTACAGCACTATTTGTTTGCCGAGTATCTTTGCTGAACTCCGAAAAAAAAACCCTAGTCGCCGCATTATCCTTCACCACGACAATGCCAGCCCTCACACCGCTCGGAAAACAACTGAGTACCTGGATGGTAAAAAAGTCGAATTACTGGACCATCCTCCATACAGCCTCGACTTAAGCCCCAATGACATTTTCACATTCCCCAAAATTAAGGATAAGTTGCGTGGTCAGCGGTTTCAGACGCCGGAAGCAGCAGTAGAGGCTTTTAAAATGGCCATTTTGTCGACCCCTACTTCAGACTTCAATAAGTGCTTTAATGACTGGTTTGATCGCATGGAAAAGTGCATAAAATATAAAGGAGAATACTTTGAAAAACGATAAAAATACTTTTATTCGATTTAACTGTATATTTTTTTCTATTCCCGAAACTTTCAGTTTGACCCTCGTACGTGTACGAATACGTGTTTAAATTTACTCCCCATGGAAATACACATACTTAAATATACAAAAAACTCACGCCTTCGTTCCCAGATTGGGGTAGACAGTTACAGAATTACCTACAACCTTGTTGATAATTCTGTAACTACCAAAATTTTGCACAATTTGCAGAAATCGATTTCCGAAAATAACAAACTAAATAAAAAGGTCAGTGGTGGTTTTACTGCTCTATATAAATCAATGAAAACACAACGAGTGCACTGTCATTTTCTACTACACGAAGCCTTCCGATTGCCCCCGAAACCCGGAGGTTCTTTTAGGAGCTCACGGACTTTACCATTTTGCTAGTGTCGATGGATGCGGTAGGCATAAGTTTAACTGCCTTCTTACGAATTCGTACCCAGCTGGAGAGTAATAGTTAAGCGTAAGAGCAAATTTTTTTATAGCCGGCGTGAATTTGAAGTTTCTTTTGCTTTTTTGTGATTGCTTTTTTTGTAAGCTTGAAACTAAATCGCCTGCAATGCCGTCTAAAGCGGTGTGGATCTTTAATTGCGTTTTCTTTAACTCTGAAACAATATTCTCTATTGAAATGTTTTTTTTCATTAGCATTTGATTTCTGCGTTGCAAGGATTTAATTTTCGAAAGTCGTTTTTCTGCTAGATTTGTTTTACGCTTAAGTTGTTGTATTGCTACTTGTGTTTTTGGAGAATTGAAAGCCGATTCTATATCAGAACCCGAAATTTTTGTCGGAGAACTACAAGTTGGCATCAGGTTATCGAAGTTATATGCTTGTATTTTCATTACTTTAGGCGGACTTTCATCGTCATCTTCCACATTACCTTGCACACTAAACTGACAATAGCAGTTAGGACATTGAATATTTGAGTTCACCTGTAATTATATATTAAAAAACAATTAGTTAAATAAGGATTTCACTCGATTATAAATATATACATAGTAAAGTAATTTTTAAATGAATTCTCACCAATTTATGCTTACGTAATGATACATCCTTTTCAGTCCTAGGCTTTGCTTTTACATCGGGCTTCATGTACGATTTTGAACAATCCTTTGAAAAGAGTAATTTAGGGCAAATTGAAAACATGTTATAGAAAATATAATGAAAAAAACTAATTGTGAAGGAATAATATAATATATAGCCCTGATATTAGATTTTCAAGGGCAGAGTAAACTTTCCGTAAAATCAAGTATATTTGTATTCATATGAAATGAAATGAAATGAAATGAAATTTTATTTGCTCTAGACATGGTATAGTAGGTCTTAGAATAAAACATATTTTGTTGAAACACATATCTAACCGTAATCGGCATGCAAAAGCTTTGCTTAAAAACTAATTTAATTATATTCAGATTGATGGAACGACAGCACATTGAACACCACTAATATTTCAATACTAGGTATATAAATAATTTAATTACATTAACAATATTTTTAAATCCAATAGTTATATAAAAATAGTTAAATTACATTAGCATTATTATTAAACCAATTACCTACATTTTTATAACAATATTTAGGAAGTCAATACACTCGTAATATACACATATTCGTATGGTCGTCCGGTAATTTAATTACATTTTAATGGTTATTTAGAAATTCTTTAATTGAATAATATGTTTTTTGTTTCAACCAGTGGAAAAGTTTCACTTTAAATCTATTTATTGGTAGTTCTTTTAGGCTACTTGGTAGTTTGTTATATATTTGTATTGCCATTGGGTAACAGTTCCTGCGATACAAATCAGTTTTACATCTGGGAAATACTAATCGGTTTGGGTATCTAGTATTAAAGTAACACGCTTGGTTTTTTGCCATAAAAAGATGTTGCTGATTTTTGACAAAGCAAGCAACTTCAAAGATATATAAACATGGAACTGTTAAAAGGTTCAATTTTTGAAAAAGAGGTTTGCATGAAGTTATAGGAGAAACATCACATATGCCACGGATGCACTGTTTTTGCCCTATAAGGATTCTTTTAACATCCACAGAGTTACCCCATAACAAAATTCCGTACCTAAGGATAGAGCCAACATAACCGTGGTAAGCTTTTAAAGCAGTTCTTTGGTTTGTTATTTTTGCAAGTCGCCAGAGTGCATATGAGAAGCGATTTATTTTGCTTCCTATAAATTGAATGTGTTGTTTCCAGGAACACTTGCTATCCATTATTATACCCAGAAATTTTACTTCGTTTAATTCCATTATTATTTCATTTTTATATTTAGGTAAAATTACCTGCGGCTGCGGCTGTGTTTCTTGTGAAAATATCATCTGCATAATAAAACAAGTAACGAATTAAAATTAAATAAAGATCCTCCAAACAATAATATATTAAACATTGTTTTATTACTTACACGATTTTTGTACATTATATAAATTACAAATATGACGTGATTTATTTACTTACCTTTCGTTGGTAATTCCTCGATGTTTCGGACGTCACTTTACGTCCATGGTCTTGAAGGAACTGTTGACATAATGCAACGTCCGAAACGTCGGATAATTAATAAAAAAAGGTAATAAAATAAAATATCATACCTACTTATACGTGATCAATCACTTTGTGGTGATAATAGCTTAATTACAATGATTATCGTAGTTAATTAAATTTTGCGAGAATAACATATCTACTAGACCTGTGATAAACTCCTCGACGTCTGATATTCATTACAATATTATTAAAATTATTGTAAATAAATGTTGACAACGTACTGTACAATTTGGGACAGCTGTGACTTTTAAAAAATGTTTTCCAGTTTTTGAGATGACATAATCCGATTCATCAAAATGGATGCTGCAAATCCTGCAATGTTTGCTAGGCATCCAATTCTCGTTTCGCAATTGGCGACGAACTACATCCACCCAAGCCAGACGGCGTTCTTCATTTTTTGGAAAACTTAAAGAGATCATATTACGTTTTTTTTATTATGTACATAAACTAACGATAGTAAAGATGACATAAAATTTAATTTCCTATTCAGTCGAAGTAGTTGCTTGTAATTCACATTTTTCAAAGATATATTGCATAACATCGGCCATGACATTTTGGTATGGTAATATTAAAAATTCAATAACTTACTAATGAAAATTGAATATCGCTTTGTTTTGCATCTGTGTGGGTCCTGCGCCAATTTACAATGCAACTTGGCATGGTTGCAGCATCATTTAAATTCGGTAATCTTTAATATCGTTTTTTTCTTTTGTGTTTGTAAACAACTGTTTGACACTACGTCAGAAAGTCGACTGACAGACAGTTCGGCACTCATTAATAGCTCCACCCCCGCCGGCACTAAGTCAGTGGGGCAGATTTTGAGCGTCGATTACTCTTCCATACTTATTATATTTCGATGTTAACAAGCCGATGACTTGACAACAAAAATGGCGGCGAAACAAACTGTGTCATTGTCAAGAATATAAAAGGTTTTTTTTAAATCATAGACAAACGAATGAACTCGCTATTCTCATGTCACTCGAGATCAAATGTCGTACGGTTTATATTTAAAAAACATATGGATACTAGAATAGAGACACTCTTGAGTTTTAACAGCTGTTCCAAATTTAAACTCATAATGTTACAAAAAAAAATTCAGGTACTGGTAAGTATAACATTACAGTACAGATTTTATTTTAAAGTTCTCATATTAAAATTGGTTGTGAAAATGGTGGTCATTTACTACGGTTCCTGGACCCATAATAGAGGGCTTATGATACATGCGTAGATGAAACTTCGCTTCGGACATCTCTCATCAGATTACGGACAACTTTCGGTAACCAGCTCCGACGCTTGTAAAAGTCTTTTTTAAATTTGTCTAAAAAAAAATATTCATATTGTTATTAACATATCGCACGTGTCGTGGGTTTCATCCAGTCTGGTGCGGGCGGCATAGTGGCAAATATCCAAATCAGGCCAAAATAAAGTAGAGCCCCTGTGGCATTGAATCTGTGGCGGTTTTTTTTTTGCATACACTCCCTGATGTGTAAATCAGTATAGTCATCGTGGAAGTATCTAGTGATGAACGCCGTAGATATCATGCCGCATTCGCATATATTCTCCTTTGCGAACAGTATATATAGTACTGGACTGGGGGCCGGGTAGAACAGAATAATTAGAATAAATTCTCTTGAATGCACTGTTCATTTTTAGTTAAAAACTTTTCGTATAAAATTCTAAAACGACGTTTTACATTTGCAGTCTGTTTTGGCTTCTGTTGCTTTGATTACGCTTCTTGGGCCTCTAAACCATTCGTACAAAAGTTCTGCACTTTTTCAAGCACTGGGCGAGTTTTTGATTGTTCGCAATATTTTAGAATCTATTTTGCAATTAAGTATGTGAGCTGGTCCTTCGACCACTTTTCAGCTTGTCATTAAAAGAGAAGCCTTACTTTTTAATGATATTGCATGCCGCAGAACGACCTACCATCTCGATTTTTGCGATCTTTCTCGTGGACATACGTTACGTACTCTTTTCTCGTATGTATTTGTCCACGATTCGTTTTCGTTGCTCGGGTGTTTGGCTCCTCATTTTGTGAAATAAAAGTAATACAAAAAAAAAACTTAGTGAGTTCAATGCCATAGCATCTGTGACATAATGTGATATTCATATTTTTTAAACAAATATAAAAAGAAAGGCGGCCGGTTAATGTTGTACTTATACTTTTCGATACAGTCCTTATGTATGAGAAAATGAGGAGAAATCAACACTCTATTTTTGAAATGTGTAGATTGAGCCCTTTCATATGACACCCCGTTTGCTATAATCAAATCACTTTTCAACACCCCATTCCCTTTACAAATATTTAGAAAAATATGTTTATACTTTTTTTACTAATAGCAGATGCGGGCAAGCAGGTTTCTAAGTTACGTTAATAATAAAAGCGCAAATTAAGCGCAATATTTTGAGTCGAACGAAACGCATCACCTACCAACTTGTTAAATAACAGGAATTAAAAAAATAATTATGGTAGTTGCACTTGCTACTTAGACCAGTTACGTTTTAGACCGCTTGCTGCTTAGACCAGCTGCGTTTTAGACGAGCGATACTAACCCGATGAAACTTCGATACCTGCCTGTTATTATTGTTATGTAACAACGATCCCGTCCGAAATAAATGCTTGTTATTAATATTATTATAAATAAGATTATTAAACCTTAAACCGTAATTCAGATATTCGTAATTAAATCGTGACTGTTACTAGAACGTCAAACTAAATCTCTATGCAGTGCGTAATCTGGTTTATCGATAAACATGATTACTTCCACCAGGGCATCACTATAACCACCAATTTATGTAACATAAACGTCAAAAACTGGCACGTTTGTTTTCGTAGGGTTTTCGGGTCCTTTAGTTTCCATAGTCAAAGGCCGAACATTAATACAATGTGAAAGCCAACGTACTGAGGCTTGACAAGAGTTGCGTATTGCCATATAAAGAATTCTCTTTCAAGGTCGAAATCACTTTTGGATTGCCTAACTCTACTAATAAACGTACTCCACGTTTATTAATAAGGGCATATGTCTATAGATATCACTTGCCCGTGTATTTGTCCACGATTATACCGAGCCCAAAAACATGTTTTATTACGTATTATCTCATAGGACTTAAAAGACGCGGTTTAATAAAGATAAAGTCAAAGTCAAAGTCAAAGTTCTTTATTCTTCAATTTAGGCATAATAATAATGCACCTATGAATGTCAAAAAGCATTACCACCTAAAAGATGATAAAAGATGTTTATTCAGTAAGTAGGCCGCACGGGCACTTTAACTCGTCAAAAATGTACCAGCGCTTCGTAAGAGACTACTGCTAAGACGAACCCCGCAAGAAACTCAACAGACAGTCGTTTTTTTTAAATATTTGCTGTGACATTATACAATTATAAAACTTAACCTATCATTATATAACATAATGTATATAAAATAAAAAATAAAATATCAAACGTAGTTGAGCAAGAAAACGTGTAAAAACTCAAGAGTTCACAAGAGCTAAAAAGTAATAATAATAAAAGAATAAAAAAACAAAACAAAAACTTACCTACGCAGCAAGATTACCACGTACAGATGTAGTGCATAATTGTTTTCCTTCGTATTTTCACGGAAACGTACGAACGTGTCTAGCTATTTCAGTCGGTTACAGTATAAAAAGTATTGAGGTTAACTGACGTAGCATGACACGTTCACGAAAACAATTATGCACTACATCTGTAAAAAGTTTCGATACGTCTTCCTACTGAAACCGGGTCGGGTTGACAAGGTACAATGTTTACATATTTTGATGACAAAGTTATCATTTACTTATTTTGGTGTTTGGTTTAGGCCAAGCATTTTTATCTGTTAAATATTCCTTGCCTGAGCTTTAGACATCAAATGCTTTTTCATGTATTTTTAAGTACCTACCGGAAATTGTAATTTTAAAACTACATCAGGTAATTTATTATAGAAATGAATGCTT
Organism: Acleris sparsana; assembly: GCA_923062465.1. Classification (NCBI taxonomy): domain Eukaryota; kingdom Metazoa; phylum Arthropoda; class Insecta; order Lepidoptera; family Tortricidae; genus Acleris; species Acleris sparsana. The sequence continues at coordinate 67,957,285 of OV281285.1, read as the reverse complement.
TCACTTGAAATTCGACTGTTGGGTTTGTCTATATCAAAGTAGTTACGGTCGGTATCGAATAAGGTTTCGGTGGCGCGCGGAGAGCGCAGACGCGGAGATGTGCGGCGCGGGGGAGGGCGCTCTGCGCGCAGGCGGCGTGTACGTGCTGGTGCTGCGCGAGCGCCTGCGCCGCCTCGACGCCGCCGTGCTGCACGCGCCCAACCCGCCCAACGAGTTGAAGCTGATGTGGATCGTGCCTCAGTACCTGCTTATCTCTATCGCCGAGATCATGTTCGCTGTCTCGGGGCTCGAGTTTTCATTTACACAGGTACCGATTAGCACGTGAATTTACACAGGTACCGATTAACACGTGAATTTATTACATATGTTACGAGGGCTCTTTGATAAGTCTTTTGAAAAAGTAAAAAGTTTTTTTTCTCAACATAGTCTCGTTTGAGGGCCAAACACTTATTCCAGCGAGTTTCTAATTTTTTTATCCCCTCCAAAAAATACGTTTTGTCAAGGTCTTCAAAATAGGCGTTTACACCTGCGATGCAGTCCTCATTTGTCAAAAAATTGCCCTCCAAGCCATCTTTTCACATTTGGGAATAGGTAATAATCGCACGGAGCTAGACGCGGCGAATACGGATCATGCGGAACCAGCTCGAAGCCCAACTCGTGGATTTTGGCCATTGCAATAGTTGACGTGTGCACTGGGGCATTGTCTTGATGAAAGAGGACTTTCTTGGGGGACAATTTAGGTCGTTTTTCTAACAATTCGGCATTAAAACGGTCCAATAACTATGCGTAATAACGGCCAGTGATAGTCTTTCCCTTTTCCAAGTAATCAATCATAATGATTCCTTCGCCATCCCAGAAGACTGTCGCCATCACCTTCCCAGCCGACAAAACAAGCTTGGCCTGCTTTGGGGCACGTTCACCAGTCGCCATCCATTGATTTGATTGCTGTTTTGATTCAGGTGTATAATGATGGACCCAAGTTTCGTCGACAGTGACAAAGCGACTCAAAAAATTCCGTGGATTACGCTTCATCATATCCAAACTAAGTTTTGAAATTCGCTTTCTTTCGCGTTTTTGTTCGATTGACAACAAACGTGCCACCCATCGTGCAGACAGCTTTGTCATACCAAAATCTACATGCAGGATTTTATGTACCTACTCACTCAGTGGAGATGCCTGTTTTCTCAGCTATTTCATGCACCTTCACTCGGCGGTCGTCGAATACAATATTATGGACTTCTTCAACAACATCCTCAGTAGTGAGTTCGATTGGGCGACCAGAGCGTGGAGCATCAGATGTGCTTGACCGACCACGTTTAAAATCATTTATCCAGTTATAAACAGTCTGCAACGTTGGTGCGATGAACAGAATCAAATTCAGTTTTTATTGTGGCAGCACAGCAACCCTTCATAAAAAAATGTTTTATAACGGCACTAAATTCAGATTTTTCCATAGTTGTTGAAAATTTACGAGTGATCACAGGTAAACAATGGTTATACTGACAAAAACTTGTTTCTTTTTTGCTGATTTTTTGACAGTCTTCATTTGAAAGATTGTGCCAGCCAGTGTTAATGCCATTTACCAGAAAAAAGGTTTTACAAATAGTTTTTAAAAGGACTTATCAAACAGCCCTCGTAAATGGTATAAATTATAAATTTAATAAATATAGAGTATTATTTATATATCTAAAACTAAAGAGCCCTTACTTTGAACCGTCACCCTGATTTGTCTGTGCGATCGTTCGAAAACGTGCCGAAGGCACAGTTTAACGAGCAAAACTATAAAAATAAGTAAAATAAACAATAAAAACTATAATGACTCTCACTGAAACCAGGTGCGATTTTCATGCCGTCACACTCGATTTTTTTTTGGAAAATCTGCATATACAACTTTGCCCACCAAATGATTGCAGTTACGGCTACGGACGCGGACACTAGACGCGCTCCAACTTGCACTTGGCAGTTTTCAGGGTTCCGTACCAAAATGGTAAAAAGGAACCCTTATGGTGAGATTTCGTTGTCTTTCTGTCTGTAAGTATGTAAGAGCAGGTTTTATTTTTTGTCATATAATGTTTGATTTTTAGCCAAAAATTTACAAAAACTGACCGTTCGATATAATCGAATAAAGAAATCCAGATTTTGATTAATAAACTTCGAAGGTAACCCCCTTACCTTCGAAGTTTATTGTTTCGTCAGAGATAGAGATGGATATGGGCGTACCTCAAGGTTCTATTTTGGGCCCATTCCTGTTCCTTGTTTATGTAAATGATCTGCCGTATATGGTAAGCAGAAGGTCAGGCATTGTAATGTTCGCTGATGACACTTCTCTACTATTCAAGGTAAATAGGAAAGATACTGAACTCATTGAACCAAACAATACCCTCTCCATGATATCTGACTGGTTTGCTGCCAATAACTTAATGTTAAATCCAAATAAAACTAAATGTATAAAATTCTCATCAGCAAATTTATCAAATATAAACTTAGCCTCGAATATTAAACTTAATGGTGAAACCATAGACTTTGTAAAAACAACTGTTTTTCTAGGTATTACATTAGACTCTAAATTGCAGTGGGGTTCCCACATAACTGCGTTAGCAAGTAGGTTGAGCTCCGCTGCTTTTGCAGTCAGGTGAATAAGGCAGCTTACCAATGTAGCGACGGCACGGTTGGTCTACTTCGCTTACTTTAACAGTATAATTACGTACGGTCTTATTTTGTGGGGATCGGCTGCGGATATCGGTACAGTGTTTATTTTGCAAAAAAGGGCTATTAGAGCTATTTATAACTTGGGGTCGCGTGTGTCATTGAGGGAATTCTTCAAGGAAATAGATATTCTAACACTGCCGTCGCTATATGTATTTGAAATAATCATCTTTGTTAGGAAGAATCTACATAATTTCCCAACGAACATTGATAAGCCAAAAGCAACCAGGAGCACAGGAAAGCTCAAAACCACTTTTTATAGACTGGCCAAAACTTCAAAATCATTCTTGGGAAATTGTGTAAAATTCTACAATAAAATTCCAAAAAGTATTACTGAACTTACTGACTCTAAATTTTAATCTGTCGTAAAATAAAAACTAATTTCCCGAGCATATTATAAAGTAAACGATTATATCATGGATAGGGATGTTTGGCAGTGAGTCGTCCGTCCTGCATGAGTAATCTACGCATAAATTTACCTACGCTTAAAAAAGGTGCAGCACCTACTGTACAAAAATACCGTGATATTGTAAACTATTTATAATTATAATGTAATGATGTAAACCATTTTCTTGAAAAAAATATACCTTGCCGAGTTTCTTACGCCGGTTCTTCTCGGGGCAAAGGTTTTATTTTTCGAACCGGTGGTAATGCTTTTTGACATTCATAGGTGCATTATATTATGCCTAAATTGAAGAATAAAGAACTTTGACTTTGACTTTTTATTAATCAAAATCTGGAAAATTCCTGACGTATAGATAATTACTTACATTTTAAGGGAAAAATAAAACGAATTTTTTGAAAAATATACAAAAGTAATCTGTATTTTAAATTTAGGCTAGTCATAATTGACCTTATTGTATAGAAAATAACGTTATTGTGTAGAAAATCTTATCTTATCTTATCTTATCATATTATCTTAAATACGGATCCCGATGGGCGAGTCCGACTCCAACTTGACCGGTTTTTTTTCTTTGATTGCAGGCACCAAAGAGTATGAAGACTATAACGATCGCGGCGTGGTACATGTCCGTCGCATTCGGCAATATGATAGTGATTCTCGTGGCTCAGATGAAGATTTTTGAATCAAGAGTAAGACAGAGTTATATTCTATTACGTACGAGATTATCATCAATCTGTATGACGACTCATGTTGAATTTATTATATGCAAGTACTCTAGTAATTCTCGTATGGATTTTAAAATAAAAATAGCCTTAATCTCGTATGGATTAGGCAATAATTTATTTATTAATTAATTAATTACTTGTAGCTTTGTAATTCAGTTTAGGATTAATATGACTAATTATTGATTAATGATTTATTGGAGATCTAGCAGAGGGCCCTGCCAAGATGCACTACGCTAACTAGCGTTTATATTCGTTTCGTTTTAACCATTCGCGTCACTGGTAGATCACGTGACTTTTCTTATCACGTCGTTTACCAGTGACGCGATTGGTTTAAAAAGGAAACGAATAGAAACGCTAGTTAGCGTAGTGCATCTTGGCAGGGCCCTCTATTTCCAAAACAATCGTTATTATACAAGTGGTTTTTTCTTAATTCTACCATCCGGTTCTAATGAAATGTTTTCTCAGGCTACTGAATTCTTCGTGTATGCTGCCTTCTTGGCGCTTGCGATGCTCATTTTCCTCAAAATGGCAAGAGGATTCCACTCCCGGACAATCGAGAGCGACAACTCATCATCAGAATGTATCCCACTATTGCATCACAAATCTAAGGTCAGTACCTACGGCTCCTGAAACGTTATTATACGGGGTGTTTGGCGATCGGGTATCACGTGTAAGTTTATACATTTTTGATCACATTCAGTATTAAGCAAAATTGCACGGTTCTAGAGATATTGTCATTTATTTAAAAAAACAGAAACGGACAATAGCTAGTGTGCTTATAATGTGCTAGCATTTCCATTTGACAGAAAGGGACAACGCAATTTTTAACTAAAATGGGTTCTAAGTGCGTTTATGAATAACGGGTAAGTCAACCCGAGACAAAAAAAAACTACTGGAGTTTAGTTAGGGTTTCGTGCTGGCCACAATATTGGGCCGTATCGAACAATCCACCTATTTGGGAAAGTACTATCAAAATAATCACGGACAAATCTTGAGTACAGGTCGACACACGGTGAACGAAATATTCCTATGAATTCTTTTGCCAAAAATACAATAAATTTATATGACAGGCTTTCTTTAATAAGAGAGCATTCAGCACCGAAATCAAAATGAAAAACAAAAGAAGCACCTTTGTGATTGAGAGATCCAGTGGGCTCGTTGACCACGCAGACGTCCAGGCGCCGCTGTGCTGTGCGGTGCTAGTGCCCGCCGCGCCGCCCCCGCCGCCTTTTAGCCGCCGCCGCCTTTCATCAACATTTCAATACTTTCGATTGAGTGGTTCGAGATATTTTGTACAATAGATACTGTGATTGGTTCTGTACTGATATTTTGCTATCTATTTGTCAGTGACGTAATCAGACGACTTGCGTATGCCGCTAACGTTACGGTTTCCTTCGGTTTTTCGTAATTTAAGTTAATCAGTGTAGCTGCAGCTGTTTCGGTGGTAATAAATCGCGCAGTGAATAACGTTTTAAATTGATTCCATGTCATACCAGTATATGAGGCTTGAGATAGTCACAATAAAGCGGAACCTTTTAATGTTTGGCTTAGCACGATGACAAGTTGCCCACCCTCAGGTGGTGACTTAGCGCACCACGCTTGAGCGTCACTTTCTCGCTTGTCTAGATCGAATTCTGGGAAAATCACTGGCTTAACTCCTGTCAACGGGGCATGCAGAGCTTGAAAAAGTGCTTTCAAGTTATCATTCTCTTGTTCAAAAAGTGCTCGCCAATTCATGTTGTTTTGGGTCGATTCGTCGTCCTGTTTCGATCCCACTTCTGATTAAGTCGATCATCCGACATTATGGGAGTGTAGGCGTGGACATGGTTTTATAATAAGCAACTTTCACAATTTAATAAATTTAATTTTAATTGATGCTACAAAATGTAACTTGGAATATCACGTTAACGAAACGTACTCGACGAAGGCTGGCAGCAGAATGTCCTCGGATCTGCCCCACCTGCGCCAGCTGCGCTCGCACCGAGACTGTCGCAGCGCCTTCCGTGATCATGACCATCTCTGTTGCAGCGTTTTCCTTCCGTGATCATGACCATCTCTGACATATACAGTGTGTGGCCCAAAACCGGGGCGAAAAAAGTAAATGGGGATTTTTTAGAACATTTCAATTAACTATCACAAGAATCTAATATTACAAAGTCTATAATTTTGGAGAAAACAGCCTACAAAATAAAAAAATCGTAGGTAATGTATTTTCCCGTCGCGATATCGTCGCTTGGTCACTTGGTACGCGGTATGTCTGAGTACAGGGTGCCATTGACAACACGCGGTAGATTTAGCGGTGTTTGCATTACATTGAATTTGGGATTAAGTTTGTTAGAAAAAAACTGAAAGTTAAGTTTTGATTTTAATTAGGTAAGACCATTATAATGTAATTACCGGTGATCTATAGAGTCCCTGTTTTTAATATTATCCCCGGTTTTGGGCCACACACTGTATAATATAGATGTATGACATGGCTATAAGTCAGTGGTATCGTTTAACTTTGAAATACCCACCTTACCACCGGGAGGGGTAATGCCAGGGGTACGGTGGGACTGAAAGGATTTGCCCCCTGTGACAGATGTCATTTGGCAAATCTTGTGATGCCACCAGTAGTCGGCCAGAGACCTGTGGTCGGCCTCTGCCCATAATTTTTATTAGTGTTAAGAGCGCGAAAAATATATTTCCCACACTTCGCACTCATATAGGGTCGACTACTGGTATCTGGCCTACCACTGGTGACTATACCCTATTCTGTAATAAATTTGGTACCTTAATTTAATTTACCTACTAACTATTTATGAAGTAAGGTATAAATCACGCTAGAACTATTGCCATCGTATGGTAAAGTCTAGCTAGGTGTTTTTATGTGGTAAAATAAAACGCAAAGACATTAAGTAAATTATTAAAATCGTATTGGCTTATAGAATTGGTCAAAAATAGTAGTTTATGATTTAAAAAAAGATAAAATAAATTTGTTGATAAGGTATGCCGCACGGGCACTTTTACGCGTCAAGAATTTACTAGCGCTTCCCAAGAGGAGACCACTGCTGAGAAGAAACGCCGCAAGAAACTCAGCAGCCAGTCATTTTTTAAACATTTATATCATATTACAATGGTACTAAAATTAAATTAATTATAATTTCAATTAACATTCGTAGTTCAGCAGGAAAACATGCCAAAAATCTTACGAGAGAGATAGAGAGAGAAAAAGAAAAAAGAAAAACGGAAACACCTACTTATGTGTAGGTATATAAGATGGCTCAAGACGACCACATAAAAGTTTCGATATGTTTTCCTGCATCAATGGTGTCCCCTAGACAAGACAAAGCAGGATAAAGCTTTTTGCATTTGAAAAAATTATTATTGACTAAGTTTCGGGTTTAGGCCATGCATTTTTGTCTGTTAGATAGTCCAAACCCTATAATACGCTTTAGACATTAACGACCTTTTCAAGTAATTTTGAAGTGCTGGAAAGGATAAAACTACGTCAGGTAATTTATTATAGAAATTAATGCATTGACCAACAAATGATTTACTTGTATGCTTTACGGGAGCGGAATTTTCGAATAGAGATTTAATTTTTATTTCTACCTATAGTATTTAAATTATGTATATCAGAATTTTTGGTGAAAGAATCTAAATTCTTAATAACATATATAATATTCTCATAAATAAATTGGGACGTTACAGTCAAGATATTAATTTCTTTAAAAAGTTTTCTTAAGGAGTCACGAAACTTTAAGTTGTAAATAGAACGAATGGCCATTTTTTGTAACACAAATATAGTTTGTATGTGAGCTGCCTTACCCCAAACCAAAATACCGCACGACATGACACTATGGAAATAACTCAAATAACTATAATAGACTAAGCGAGCTGTCCCTACATTGGTTAGTTGTCTAATTTTCCTAGCGGCCGAAGCTGCCGAACTGAGTTTACCTGCTAAAACAGCTGTATGGGGACTCTATTGCAATCTAATGTTATGCCTAGGAAAACTGCCTTGTCTACCATTTGCAAACACAAGTCATTTAGAAAAATACTGGAATGCACCGGTTTAACATTAGGCAAAGCGAACCTAACATTTAGTTTTCTTAGCATTTTGTAGCAAATAGTTGCTAGTAAACCAATTAAGTACTTTAACTAGTGTGGCGTTTATCCTACTGTAGTCTACGGATTTTCTATCTACCTTGAAAATTAGTGAAGTATCATCAGCCAAAAGTACAATATCACAAAGTTTGTCTACTTTTGGTTTGTAAGCACCTGATGCATAATGAGAGGCCTTTAAATACGATTCGCTTAAAACACGAGTTTGGTTTTAAGAAACGAGCTTCAGCGAGTTGCATAATAGGATCACACGAGCTTTTTAAGACCTAATTGTGTACAGTTGCATACACTACTTTATCTACACACATACATATCATAAGTACTCTAAGATGGGTTCAGAAGCCGACGACTTGACGACAAAAATGGCGGCAAAACAAACTTGAGCTGTGTCAGTGTCACGAATATGAAGAGATTTTTTTTAAATCATAGACATATGGATGAAGTCCCTATTCTCATGTCACTCGAGATCAAATTTCGTGCGGTTTATATTAAAATAACATCCAGAATTTGACCTTTCGTAACGATAACTGTTTTAATATATAAAGACCATCTTGAGATTTGACAGCTGTTCCATATTTAAACTCATAGCGTTACAAAAATTGATACTGTAATAACATTACAGTATAGATTTTACCTACTAACACAGACAAGAAAGTTCTCATAGTAAAATTGGTCATTTCCTACGGTTTCCCAATGAATAATATATATATATATATATATATATATATATATATACGCACATATCATAAGCTCAATATATATATATATTGAGCTTATGATATGTGCGTAGATAAACGACGTTATCATTGTCAAACTCTATTAACGGGCCGTTTCGCAATAGGAAGTACTTAGAAGCATTTTAATTATTTTGTGTTTAGGTCCATAAAAAATGATCATTCTTTCCTCACTTGTTTTTAAAACTGCGTAGTACAATATGTTTTGCTTTTTGGAACGAATTTACAGTTACGTATTTTTAGGGTTCCGTACGGAAAATGCAAAAACGGAACCCTTATAGGATCACTCATGCGTCTGGCTGTCCGTCCGTCTGTAACAGCCAATTTACTTCGAAACTACTGGACCGATTGAGTAGAAATTCGGTACACACATGTAAATTGATGACCCAAACACTGATGTGCAAAGTACTTTTGTACTTATATGACACGAAAATGACAATGCCAAGGTAGAGGGAGATAGTTTAGTTAGTTCTCAATCAGAGAGACCGAGAAGGAGACTTCAATTTTAGTCTTTGTCATCGACGCGCCTCTTATTTGATTGGCTACATTCGATGAGTATACAAAACAAACACACAGTAAATGAAATTGAAATTTCATATTGTTACATTTTTGTGAACGTATGTGTTTAGAAGCAAATTTAAGACAGAAAATTGTGTTTATAACGATTTGTTTTGTGATAGTAAGCTTGTGTTATGTTTGTATTTTATTTATAAAATGGTGCATTGTTGTATGGTCGGCTGTAAAATCCGCAGTAAGCGAAAAATTGAGAAAGTAACTTTTCTTACGTAAATACCTTACGTATCCTTTTCTCAAAGTGATGTTTGTGTTTTAAGCGTGAGAAATAAAACAACTAATCTCTAGTAAGTGCATAATATAGATACAAGATCATTAAAACAATAAATTCTAAAATTTGCTTCTAAACAATTCGATTTTTGCAGTATTAACCACCCAAATTACGTAGGTAAGTATGTAGTTTAATGTCAATTAAGAACGCCTGGCTGGCAGCTATATCTGTGGTATATGAAATTTGGTCAGTTTATGAAATGATTTGTGGTTTGCCAGACAAACTTTTTTTTTGTACCTCTTTTAACATAAAATAAATAAAAAATAATTCCACTTCTTATAACAAGTCACATCGAAAAGAATAGGGTGATGCAGCAGTAACCAAATGAGGTAAAAGCATATCGACGGTTCTGTGACTCAACCTCGTATATAAAATAATGTCCGGATAATCTGACACACGCACTAAGTATACACTCGCGTACTTAGTGAGTGTCAGTTTATCCGGATATTATTCAATATACGAGGTTAAGTCACAGAACCGTCGAAATAGGTAATTCTGATAAATACTAATCTAAAACTAAGAACCTTCATCAAAAATAAGAAGAGTTTCGCGGAGTAATCTTGTGAACGCAGTTTAAATAAAAAGTACAATAGTGATGTTGTGATTACTTAAGCTCATACATTTCGCTCGATCTCGTATGGAGCGTTTCAACAAGGCCGCGATAGATAGCGACACCGTCAATTTTCAAATTATTTTATGTCAAAAAAAAGGTCGTAGAGCAGTAATAAAGTTTTGACAATTTCTATCGATTTGTTAAATAAAAAATATGGGTTACCTTTGTTTCGGCGAAATATCCAAGTCCCGGCCAAATGTATAGTTTCCCAATCGTTTCATTTGCCAACTCGCTTGGTTTTATGTAACCGTAAATATTTCAAAATTTTATAGAATCTAACCTAACTTAACCTATCGGGTTCTACACGATGGTAGTGAAATAAATCCTGAAATACTCACAGTTACTCGTAGAGGAAAAAAATTTGGTTGGCAAATGAAACGGTTGGGAAACGATACATTTTGTGTGTGTGTCTGCGTGTGTATGTGTGTGTGTGTGTGTGTGTGTGTGTGTGTGTGTGTGTGTGTGTGTGTGTGTGTGTGTGTGTGTGTGTGTGTGTGTGCGTGTGCGTGTGCGTGGGCGTGGGCGTGGGCGTGGGCGTGTGTGTGTGTGCGTGGGCGTGGGCGTGGGCGTGGGCGTGGGCGTGTGTGTGTGTGTGTGTGTGTGTGTGTGTGTGTGTGTGTGTGTGTGTTCAGCTTCGAAATAATCAATAGGCTGAATCCAGTTTGTTACTATTCTTTTGGCCTGGCAGAGCAGTGTCTAAGGTTACACCTCCTGCTAATAACATTATAAGCATGTAGAAGTAGAAATTCAGGGAATCTTCTTGCAAAAGCCGTTACTTGCACAACATTTCTTTCTGGGAGTTGGCAACGTTAGCATTTGTTTTTTTAGCATTGTGTCGTAATCTTTGCATGTGATCACCTTGCGATGCATCGCAACAACACCCAACCTCACAATTGCCAGTTTGCGCGTACGCGTACGCGGAGTACCTCCGTTTCTCTGTTGTAGCTGCACATCCCCAAATGATTATACAATACGTAATAATTATTTGACATAACGCTAGGTACACCGTTTTCAATAGCAATTTGTTTGCCGAGTTTCTAAGATATTAAAAAATGGTGTAGAGTTAGACCATTTTACGTACATGTGCTGACACTGCTTCTGTGTTTCCCGAAGTTTAATTTCTCGTCAAATACTATTTAGGTATTTGATGCTTTCTGTTTTTTCGATTAACTGCAGTTCCAAGAAGTTATTGAGGTATCCCCTACCCTACCCTGTCCTTGTCCACATCTTGGGAGGTGAAGTTTGTCACTGTCACTTCAAAATTGTCTCAATTTCCCATTTTTAGTAATGAGTGGTGAAATAAAAAATGTTGCTTGCGTATTTGGATTGCGATTAAACTGTATTTAACTATAATCATTTTACTGTTTTACTTTTTTTTATTTGTACCAGTTATAACATACCAAAACACCTGCCAAATGAAAGCAAAGCATCCTGTGAGTAAAATTTCGTCATCTTGACGTCATCGGCATGAAAAGTACGACCCCTGGCGATCATTTATGTACCTTGTCACTTTAACGTCATGTTTGAAATGTCATACAAAATTATGAAACGATTGAAAGCGACAAGGTACATAAATGATCACTTATTTATGCCGTTGACTGTACGTACTTTTTATTGTACAGTCAGGTGCAGAGAAAAGTAACTCTCCTTGCATAGAAGTCACCTTACTACTGTTATTATCTTTATATTTTTCTTTCCGTTGGGTCGTGCTACTTCATTTGTTTTATCGGTTGCATGTGCCTACTTATAAACTGACAAAAAATGCTCTTTTGAGTATATTAAAAATTTAGCGGTTTAAGAAACTTGCCTACTTGTCAAGTTTAAGCCACTATCGCACCAACAGTCTCTGCGTGAAATGCTGTCCCATACGGAGATAATAAATATATTTACATAGACATGGAATTATAAATAGAATTATCAGATCTGCATATGGTATATTCATTGGTTTGTAAAGGGTCAAATGGTACAGGTAATATCGGTGCACTCGCTATCGACGATGAGCACGCGCGCGTTCTGCACTGGCGTGGAAAGGGGCAGGAGCGGCGCGAGCGGCGCGGCGAGCGCGGCGTCGTGCCTGGGGCTCATGGAGCGCGCGCGCACCAGCTCTTGGCCGGCGCGCGCGCACGTACGCATTGCCACGCCCTCCACCGGCGAACTGCCTGCCACAACTCTCGCCAGAGACTGAATAATGCATTTATTATGAGTTCTTTCAATGTGTACGATTTTTGGGTAGTTGGCAATAACGTCAACCTTGCGGTCAATATGACACTCTCTTATTCTATTTGAGACGTGCAAATGTTCGCTAAAATTATTATTAAGTACCCGGGAAACCGAGCGCCGCTCGGGTTGAAAACAAATTTTAGATGACAACTTGATAGATCTTTATTGTACTTAATGTTTATTAATAGTTAAAATAAAGTAGCCTCACTTAAATGACCTCCGTGTGTTTCACTTTAGAGATATATCGTCTAGCACTAGGAAAGCAAAAGTAGTTTTACCTTTTGTTTTTGATTTGTTTCTTTTTTACCATAGGAGTTCATACTTAACACTATACCCGCATAATGTTTCACTGACTCCGGTGCAAAATTTTATTAATAGCCAACCACTTTGACCAAAAGTTTGTGACGTCTGACATCGGGAAAGAGAAACATATGTCCCCCTTAATCCGGCCATTATAGTTTCCCTTACCCCGCTTATGCATGTGTAAGTTATGTTACAAATTTGATACCTATTTATAGCATAGTTAACAGAAACAAAATAAGTAGGTATATGTATATAAAAATGCTTACTGACATTTGCAGACTGGTCACAAAACTTTTACCACATAAATCAGTATCTAGATAATTGGCGTCGAACGCGTGGTTTCGTAGTTTGCCAACTGAAGTTTTGTTTCGCTCACACTCGCACATTCACAAGTCTTAACGCCATCCGTGTTCTTTTTTTTGGATCTAAATCTAAGTTACCTATTTATCGATCGAGTAATCACAACGCTGCAATCTATCGTTTTTGATATACCAACTACTGTTTCACTTTCCCAGTAGTTCCCCTTACCCCACCTGGCCTTATAGACTTGAGTACCTTGTCACTTTAATCGATGTGACAATTAATATATGGCAGTTTACGACATTAAATAGACAGGGTACTAAATTAGTGTAGGTACACATATTCCTAAACTCGACTGTACATGTTGTTAAAAAATATTGCGAAGTTCGAAATAGTGATGAATTTAGAAAATATTTATCTCAGAAACTCTTAGGTCTACAGAGACAATTTGAGTCTCATATTTTATCAAATTCTGAAAATCTCTTATTTTGAAAACTCCGAATATTTCGCGGTTTTTTAATTTTTGACAAATTTGCGTTCGGCGAGTCAAACTTGGATTATTCCTTGAGCCAGCATCATAATAAACAAGTCTGACCCGCAAACTACCCCGTACTTTCAATCGCCAATTTTACTGGAGTCGAATGAGACCTGGGTATGGTATTGGATAAAATGAAGATATTCCAAGTCAAAAGCAGGATTTAATAAGCAAAAACGATTGGAAAGCTTTTACACTAGGAACAATATGTGATATCAACTATGGAGAAGTTTTGATGATTAAATCTTACTTTTTTGACTATAACGAAATATACGAAATATTTTAATTTTAATTTTTTTCCATCAAAAACCCTTTATATCTCGCAAAATATTGATCCTATAAGTATGGTTATAGTCCCATTCGATTCAGCGCAAATAAAATACATGGATAATGCACTTCACTCGCCTGGCACAATTTCCCCCGGCCCATACTTCCCCGCTGGCGGTAAGGATCCTAAATTTTGGTAGGCGTCGTAGATCCTCATTTCTAGTGCCAAGATAAACAATTTTTTTGTCCATATTCATATATTTTTGACCTTGTCTCTCACTTACCTTATACTTTTTACTTACGAAATATAGTTTTTAAACAGGAAATATTATATTTTTTGCATTTAGCAGCACCCCTTATTTTATTCAGTAGTAAAAAATACATAATAAAAATTAAAAATACATTTGAACAGTTACTTTTACAGTCAGCGTCATATAGTTGGTAGCATCCAAAGTAGCCAAATAGTTCGTTACACGTCATTATTACCGTAGTAACAAGGGCGTGTAACGAACTATTTGGCTACTTTGGATGCTACCAACTATATGACGCTGACTGTACCCAGTGAACGGAAATAAAACATGGAAGCATTCTGACCGCTCCATTATAGCGCATTCAAAACTATACCGCGGTGGGCAGTCGTTACAAACTCCCTTCCCTTTTGCCTTCAGTTCGATCGGGATGACAGTGAGTGACGGACGGCTGAACGGGTTAATCTAAACAAGGATTATTAACATTTAAAATTCCTTCCAAATTCCTTCGTCGAAAGTGAAGAAAATAAATATCGATGTCAGGAAGGGGAAATGGTTCGAATTTCAGACAATCTTATTATCAATATTTGTGACAGCTCAGATGAAGAACATGATAGCGACTAAAAGCAAAAAACAGAGGATTACGACTTATTCCATTTCTTAAGGGTATGTAATTTTATTAAATTAAGAGACAATTATTCTCCTTTTGTTGCAAACGGTACAACCACTACAAATGCAATTCCATGTTCTCGATAATTCATTTACACAAATGGAGTAGTTTTACACTTTTCTGGTTTGACGTCTCAGTGTTTAATATATAAAAAACAACTCAACGCTATTTTTTTATTTAAGATATTATATTTTATTTATATATATATAATGTTGTGGGCTCGAAAACCTTCATATTGTTACGTAACGGTAGGCAGGGTATAAAGAAAATAAGGTACTACCTTAAATACCCTTTAATAATCACTTAACTGTAAAGCTAAAACTAAAGTAAATCCTAGATAATAACTAAAGTACGTAAAACTAAGACTGCTTGTGATGCGGGCGCCAGGAGAGGTTTTGTCCGATGGTCGACGGGGTACTCTGCCTAACCCTTTGCCTGAGGTCTAGCCCGGTCGTATTAATTGTTCCCAGTGGTAAAAAGGGCGTTGGACAAGCTACAATAATAAACGAGTTGCTATTAGAATCTAATATTGGTTTACATTATTATTAGGTAGTTTACTATAAAATATATCTCACTTCCTAAACTTAGCCCTTTGTTTCGTCTCACTTACACACAAAATGATAATTTATAGGTAATTGCACTGTCACTAAAGTAGCCACATATCCAAACAAAGAAATAATTTCCGTATTTTCCAAATAATTCTAGAATAGTTCCAAGACACCACTATTTTTTATAACAAAAAATAAAACCGTATTCAAAAACCTTAATAGCTAATTGAAAAGCTTACATCGACTGACTTATGTCGGTGGCAAGAATCCTGTGGCATTGCTATTGTGTAAGTATACCCACTTGACACTGGCTTGGATATATTTTATGTACAGTAGCCCAACGAAAATGTTAAGCACTTTAGTGCCTTGTCATAGTAAACTTTAGACAGAACATCAAATGACACACATGACAATGATAATGACATTCACAATGACAAGGTACTAAGTATGCTCAACATTGTTATTGGTGGGACTGTACCTGTTAGGCACCAGAGAGGCAATTTCTAGGAGACCGGTAATTATTTGACCTTGATTAGTGGGTTAAAATGATTAATGTAAAGGAAGCGAAAGTTTTACTTATATGCTTAGACTGAACACCTGGCGTTCCATAGTCTCTTCCTATCCCATTGGGAGACAAATGTGAAGCTTTGAATGTATGTATGTTTAGTGGGTTTTTGAAGATGGTTTTTTTCGTAACAAGAAAATCTCTATTTAGTGATATTTCTAATATTACCTATTTGGTGTTTCACTACAGCACATATAGGTACATTACATTACAAAACCTTACTTATAGACTAATAATATTTTTTTATCAGCCTTAACAAAATTTCGGTGTCTAAGATGCAGGGCTGCAGATAATCATTAATCCCGGTACCTACTTATCACCACCTACATGCATAATGAATATGAATAAAAATAGCTTCATATTCTTAATAGAGAAATCTCATCACTGCCCGTTAAACAATTACGATTAAAGATTTTTGGTGATCATTTTTGGTTCATCATCAGTTTCTATTCACCGAAATGTGTTTTTAGAAAGCAAATCCTTAATGTTTTACAGGAAATAACAAAATCGCTGTATGTGTGCGTTAACTTGTGAAGGGTTTCTTTGATTCTTCATGGATCCCATCATTAGATTCTGACTGCATAAAAGGGTTGTCAAGTGGTCGTTTATTGGTCGCCCAAAACATTTACTTTATGCCAAAAGCACTTTTCCGGGTCTAAAAAGCTCCCCCTGCCCTTCACTCGCGACGATAGAATTCCATATCGCACATTGAAATGGATTACCAGAAAATCTACAAATGAATATTAAATTTACGACTGCAAAAACTATTTAGTATTAAAATACTCCATAGACGCACTGTTCTGCAACAACCAAATATTGACAATTGTTGGTCGGAAACTAAAATAAATTATTTTATTAGAAATAGTTATTTATTTATTTATTTATTTTATGAATTGACATTTATAGACCGAAAGTATGAAATTTCGTCAGAAAGATATTTGCTACGGTGATTATTTTTGCAGTTTCTGAAAACTCATTGAGGCATTGTGACACGTGTCACGGTTGGCGTAGTTCACAACGAACTAAATTCAAGTAGGTAAGCTCCCAATTTAAAGTGAGAAGAGTATCGCTGGGCCGTGTTTTGCGTTTGTTAGTCCTTTACCTCAAAATCATAAATTTCTTGTTCACAGAATCGCATTTCACCTCGAATGAACAAAATTTCAAAATAATCTTTTACTTGGAGCAATTTTTCGCGTGGCTTTTTACATTAATATAATTAATTTGTAGCATTTAATTTTTCTTGTAGTATTTTACCCTAGACGCATTTCGTCGCGATCGATGTTTGTTTGGGACTCTATTTAATGTGCCGCGTTAATTGATGTTTGCACTAAAATTCTGTAACTTTTTTTTTTAAACGCGTTTCGTACCTGTAGTTTAATGTCTTAAATGTTATCAAAGTCATTGAAATATTATCTTTGTGACTAATAAATATTAGATGATATTCTGTCATTGCGAAATTGAAGTACAGTGACATTAAAGTAGGATACAATAATAATTAATATAATTATATAACAATATTTGTGAGAAAATACGGAGCTTGAACCTGGCTAAAAAAATGAAAAAAGTACATTGCGACTAACGATATTGTCTAATACTGATTAGACGATTAGGATACAAAGAGAAAATGTATCACACGATCGAGGTGAAATGCGACAAAAACTTATATATCGACAAAAATATGACGATTGACGCACAACGCTATAGTTAAATGCACGATCGAGGTGAAATGCGACTAAAACTTATAACGACTAAAAAAGTAAACGATCGAGACACAACGCGAAATAGTCAAAGATCTTTCATACTACTAGATCGTGCACCGAAAAAAATTGTTTAGCTATTATGAGATCTGTCTTCATACACTTAGGGTAGCTATTTCCTTATAAGTGGTAGCTAGACAAAAGCCGGTCCTGGCGAGAGGGCTCCCGCTGGTAGTGTGTCCTTGTCTGACGTCTTGCTAGCTCGATTAATCATTGGGTTTGGTAGAAATGGTAGAAAATTGTATATTTTTCTTTTTTATTATTTACCAAAATGAATGATTCATAAACTTTGAAACGTATTTAAATATTATACAGTTCCTATAATTAATAATCAATTCGTTGTATTTTAATAATAATTCATTAATACTGAGTAAGAGTAGTACTCAAATGTTTGGGCCTGGTAATACTAAATATAAGATGGCGGTTTGCTCATTGAGTTATTTGAACTTGTTTTGTTGAGTTTTGTGGATAAGTTCTAGAATATGTTGAATTCTTGTTGTGTGACAGGGTGCAACAATGAATCATATCCTGGTAGCCGCTTTTCTTTCCACGGGTAAGTAAATCAAATCATTTAATGTAAAAAAATACACAAAAACAACAATCGTATTCTTTAGGATAACCATGAATTTTGTTGATCCAAGCTTTTTTACAATCTCGTTGTAGTAGGTAGAGTCTGGCAAACGAAAGCTGTCCACTAAAAAGGGCGGCAATTCAAAAATCAGCAGCTGGATAAGCTGGATTAGGCGATACTAAACGTAGTTGATATTATTTTATTTGTCAGAAATGTTAAATGATTGTTTCTATCTTTCAACTATATATATTTACAATAAATTAGGTAGGTTAAGGTAGATAGCGTAGGTAGTTAGCATCAATATATCAGGATACTTACACAATCGTTTTTATAAGCAATTTATCCCGTGTTCTGTTTGGTCATGGTCACCTCATTAGAAAGGGACACACTACCAACGGAAGCCCTCTCGCTCGGACCGGTTTTTGCGCCGTAGTACACAGTCTAGTAGTATGAAAGGTCTTTGGAAATAGTTATTTTCATAATCGTGTTATAATAGAGAGCTTTTTAGTCGAGTACAGTCCGTGAGCTCCTAAAAGAACCTTCGGGTCTCGGGGGCAATCGGAAGGCTTCGTGTTGTAGAAAATGACAGTGCACTCGTTGTATTTTCATTGATTTATATAGAGCAGTAAAACCACCACTGACCTTTTTATTTAGTTTGTTATTTTCGGAAATCGATTTCTGCAAATTGTGAAAAATTTAGGTAGTTACAGAATTATCAACAAATTTGTAGGTAATTCTGTAGCTCTGCCTACCCCTGGGGACGAAGGCGTGAGTTTTTTGTATATGTAAGCATGTGTATTTCCATGGGGAGTCAACTTAAACACGTATTCGTACACGTATTTCTGTAAAAGAAATAAAAAGTTATTAAGAAAAGTTTTGATTGTAATTATTTTAATAAGGTTCAAGACCGTTTTATAGGAGCAATGGGGATTTCGAAAAGTACATTAAAACATATAATATATAAATGTAGTTTCTAAGAATCCACAGGTGGGTATAACAGCTCTTTATACTTCCAAACTAAAGTAGTATGTGAAGGCGGGGTGTTCTCTATTTAAATTAACGATGGAAGAATTCGATAATGATGATTTTGTTTTATTTGTATCATGACAAAAAGTCATTGCAATTTGAAAAAGATAATTAAACGTAATATTATTACAGTAAGGTTTATTTTGTATTGATGGTTATTCTTTACATAACTTTTTACGGTAGCTTCGAAAAGTTTTGCAAGTTGTTAACAGAACAGAACCGCATATCACGATCGCGTGTGATCGTCAATACCCGAAGTATGCTTCTAAAATCCGAAGGTTCTTTTAGGAGCTCACGGACTGTACCGTGTTTAGGCCACGAAGCTTGCTGAGTGGCCTAAGTAAGGTACGAGATTAAAAAGCTTGATTATGACACTATTGTGAACAATACTTTTTGTACGAGTTTATTAAAATTAATAATTTAAGTCATTAATACAATCACCACCACATCGACATTTGTATCAAACCACGGCGTCCGTAATTGTTGCAGTACTGTGCTGTTCTGTTGGCTAAACACTAGCCAATCACAAACCGTATTTTTTTAAATTTTTTTATGCCCTGGATACAGAAGCAGGTTTAAATAGATTTTTGACAGATGACGCGACGCTGCTACGTTCCGAAACGCCATAGATTGGCAATTTTGTATCGGATCGAGTCTCCTTGAACAAGGACACATATTATTGAAATACGAAGTTCTATTTTCAATTTTTTTTTCAGTTGTCTTGAGCGTATCGAAATGGTTATTTCATTTCGGTTGTTTCGGAAGTGTCAACGATGAAAAGAGTGACGTTGCAGTATTCTCTATGAAATCTTAATACACAGATTTTAATCGACGAGTACAAAAATTAAATGTACGTTCGAGGTGAAAAGCGATTCGGTGAACCGCTTCAAGGAATTTATGCTTTTGAGGTAAAGGCCAAACAAACGGTGTTTTGTTCTCTGACCCGTTATCTAGTTGTATTGTTTATCGAAGATGTGGTTTTGCAATAAGGGTAGCTCGCGATAAAATAGTTCTAGCGCTCAACTGCGGTTCCTGCGGTAGTGGAGCGGTACGGGGGAATGTGTTTTTCTGGAGGAACTTCAGTCGGGCGTCAGCATCACTATCTTTAACACGTGTTATTTGGACTGGCCGCTTCGAACAGGTAACTCATTAACCGACTTCAAAAAAAGGAGGATTTTCTCACTTCGTCGGGATTTTTTTTGTGTGTTCCCCGATAAATCGAAGACCACGAGACCGATTTGAAAAAATCTTTTTTTTGTTTGAGAGGATGTACTTTATAGTTGGTCCCATTGTCAACACGTCAGGATATGATGATGGGATTTTGGAGAAATCGAGGAAAATCCCCAAATTTTATAGACGCACCTGTAGCGATTTTGGGATTTTTCACCGTAACTCGTGCATTTGCTCGTGAAAAGCACTGAATAGTGAACTGGAACTGATGAAGAAGACCACAGATGGCTACCGGAACTCTTTAACAGTACTAATTTCAAGGGTGGCGATAAGATATCTCGATTAGGGTAGTTGAGTTGAGTGACTGTGACGAAGCACATTTAGGTTAAATATATGACTGTGACATTCTCGCGGCGTTGCCTGCGGTGAGCTTGATATGTTTTATAGTTTCTCATTAATTGAGAAGTGGGACTGATAACAGCATAAAAAAACAGGATCACTAAAAAGTATAAAATAAAATAAAAAACAATAAAAAAACCCGCTTTTAATAACGCAAAAAATAATTATTATAAAATGGTAGGTAAGTCAGTCCAACTGAAGTCGGCATCCCACAATATTTTAAGCCAATAATTTTTTGCGTTTTTGACGGCGGGTTTATATTTTTTATATCGGTTTATATACTGTTACGCTCGAAAATTACGGACAGAAAACTGTGTTAGGCCTTTAAACATATTATCATCTGATATTTAACTAACTTCGCTAAAAACTTTTATATTCCACGTGAGTGTGATTACAACAATAGACATTTCATCAAAATTGATTTATTTGATACAAGTTTAGGCAGCTTCATAAGGAATATATATACTGTGTTATACAAGCCACAACAAAGAGGAGTTTACTTTTAAGTTATTTTTTATAATTTAATTTGTTAGTGTCGACTACTTAGCACCCTACCTCGGTAGGTTAGGAGGACGGTTCAAATTAAGTTTGTCATGTCGGCCGTGAACACTGGTTGTCGATGATCAATTGTACTTGAAAATAGTTTCTAAGAATTATATTTGTGACTGTTTGTGGTCCTATAAGTAAATAAATAAATATTAATCCAGGTTTTAATACAAAGAAGACGCATAACTTAAAAAAATATTACGAAAAAAGACAATTCTCTCCCAAAAGATCGAAGAGCTTAAGACGGAGAAATGAAAGACTGATAAAATGTGTTTCCTTTAAAGACATGACTAAAGAATAAAGAATAAATTTATTGATAATGGTCTTCAAACTATACTATAACTTTCAAGACCATAAAAGAAAAAAAAAATTCATCATGTACACGCAGTTAAATCAAAATGCTCTTGCTCTTAACTACTATTAACCATCGGGTTATAAATACGTGAATAGACAATTTGATTCGTGGTTACCTCATTCATCGACATTGTCGAAGTGGTACCAGCTGGCCTATTGCATAATGCACTCGCAATCGCAATCGACTTGAAAGTGTAACAATTGTGTTCATTTTGTATGCAGACTCGCCTTCGGACGGTCAAAATGAAAACGATTGCGATTGCGAGTGCGTTAAGCAAAAAGCCTGCAGGTCATTGATGCCAATCCCGGATGGACGGAAATACATTCATAGCTCTCCTAACTAAATTTTCTCAAAGTGATAATAGACTTGCTTGTCTTACAAAATTGCTTATACGTATAAGATAGCAAAAACAATCAACGGCAAACACTTCGAAGGTCTTGTAACATTTGACCTAGCGATGAAATTGCAACACAAGTGTATGTTTATGTCACTAAATGATGCTTTTAATGTCAATACAATAATTAGTAACGAGGTGTCATACGAGTATAAAAGGGCTCAATATGCCCAAAACTGGTATTTTATTATTTTCCGTGACGTCGTTTTAGACAAAAAAGTACAAAAAATGACCGTGATCTACCTCCGAATTTCATGGACAAAAAATCTAAACAATTCCTGATATAAACATTTACAGTTTAAAAGGATATTAAACACTTTCAATATCTGTAATAACATTTAGGCTGGTCAAAATGGACCATATCCCATAGGAAATAAAATTTATAACAAAATGAGTATTTTACGGAAATGAGTCTGACTCGCACTTGACCGGTTTTTTTGTTCCACTACCACACATTATTGACACAAATTGATTACTTCGCTAAAAGTCGCTAGTTCCTTGATCGAATCCATCTAGATTTGAAGTGGTCGGTGACGTCGCGTCCGTCGGCACTGGAGATGGCGCGTGTGACGGCGTTGATTGCATATTTGATACGTAAGTACCCAATCACATTTACTTCTATAACTGTAAGGCTTGAGACTGTTTTTGTTGTTGATGTAGGAGAATTTATTTGTGGATAACTAATTTATATTAATAAGTAGTTCGGAATTTCGGATGTAACATGTCTTAGGCCGCGTTTACAGAACGTCTAGACAGAACGAGACTGATCGATTTCTCGACCTGAAAGACCCTTATTTAAATAAATACATCAGGGGATAATCTCATACAAATAGACCTAGTCCCCAAACTATCCCTAGACTTTACTATGGGTAGGGACTACTAGACAACATAAAAAGTAGACATAGATTTTTAACCCGGCAACCCGGTAGGGAAGAAAATTGAGCAAAACAGCGCATTCAAAAACGAAAACAAATACTTCTATAAAAATGATAGGAAATAGGTTAGTTCAACAGAAGTCGTCTTTTGCATGTAAATATTGTAGTAAGTCACCGACTTCTGTTGGACTCGCCTATTATTTATCATTTTAAGAGGATTGTGAAGCTAAAAATCTCCGTTCAAAATGCGAAAGCGTTTCTCTCCCCTTAAACCTCGTCCGAATTTTACGATTTTCGAATATGTTGTAGATATTATGATTGAAAAACTATCTCTGTACGTTTCCCTTTCCAAGAATATATTTGTTAAAATAAAACAAATTTAAAAAACAAAAACAGAAACGGACAGACCGTCGTTATAATAACTACAACATATTCAAAAATCGGGGAAATCGGTCTTGATTTAGGGGTGAGAACATGGTGAGAAACGTTTGCGCCGGAGCTGACTTTGTATGGATTTCTCGTGACCGGTTCGCGCTTATAGCGGCGCTTCACAATCCTCTTAATAGAAGTTATTTTTTCGTTTTCGAAGCCATTTTTTTGTTTTTTGAAACATATTTTATTTTACACTTTTTAGTGATCATTATAAGCTTATGTACTCCCACTTTTTATTTGATAGCCGCAAGCAACGCCGCGGGAAAATCATAGTCATTTGTAAATAATTAAATGTTCTTCGTTGTAATCGGTCAACTAATTATCTTAATCGAGATATCTTATCGCCACCCTTAAAATCGGTACCGTTGAGGAGTTTCGGTGGCCATCTGTGGTCTTCATCATCAGTTCCGCTTCGGTAAATGATACTTTCTGAATGCAAATGCTGGAGTTGTCACTAAAAATACTAAAATCGCTATATGTTTGCCTACAATATTTGAGGAGTTCCCTCAATTCCTCACTGATTTCTTCACCAGATCGTGGTTTCCTTATTATGGTACTACCCTTGCGATATCTGCTTTCTAGCAAAAAGAATCATCAAAATCGGTTTATAAACGACAAAGTTATCTGCGAACAAACATATTTTTTTTATATACGGTCGAATTGAGAAACTCCTCATTTTTTGAAGTCGTCAAAAACTACTCCTTTTTTGAAATCGTTTAAAAAAGGATGTAAGTTTCGATAAAAACAAATTAGTGGTTTTGCTAAGCCGTTCATCCAACCAAAAAGAAAATAAAGTTTCAGGAGAGCAGCGGTAATTAGTAATTATAGACATTCCTTAACCGTAGTACCATCAGGTAGTACCATTGATGGTACTATGGTGTTTTTTTTTGCCGAGGTAACATTGATGGTACAACCGAAGTATTTTATTGCCGTGGTAACATTGATGGCGCCACGGCAATACGGCAAAACAAATGTTTACTAGTACCATTGCGTTGCATATTAAATGCTTCTTTAAAGCAACATGACTTTTTTGAAATTTGAAGAAATAAATACTTTGACTTTGATAATTTAATAGCACACACCTGTATATTTAAAAAAGACTTGAAATGAAGACAGTCACTGTAATTTATGTAGTATATTTTCCCTTCGGCCGCGTTCGAAACCGGAGGTTCGTAACCAGTTGCGATAAAACACTTTTTTGTACTTGTACGAAACCAGTTGCAAATACAGACTTTTTTGTACTCATTTGAAACCGCGGTCGTCCTTTCGTAACTGGTGACGAGCAAAGAATTTGCATGCCATGTACGATACTAGTTTCAAACAAGGGATTATTTTATATACTTAGCGATAGGGATATCCCTTATATGTTTTTTGTTAGAATACGGCGGTGAAATTGGTTGGTGGGGATTCGCATATAGTCATGCGAATCCCGTACAGGTCATTTAAGTGAACTTTTTGGTATGTTGACCGACTGCGAACAAATCTTTATCATCCAGTACCACGGGTAACAAAAAATAATATTAGCCGCAGTCCCATTGACATAATGGAACCACGGAAAATATTAATTGCCCTAGTACCATTGATGGTACAATCTGATGGTACTACGGTTAAGGAATGATTATAGATTAGGCCAAAAACTGAAAAACGCGTCTCTAAAACAATGCAAGCGGCAAATCATGCAACAATTGGGGTGAAAAATTATTAGAGGGTTTTGACCCTCCAGAATACGGATCTGCCTGTCGCCATTCCGAAATTTGAACCAGAAGTTCAGTATACCGGAAAAGGTAGAGCCCATACAAAACTTTTCGTCGTACATTTAGTAAATCGTTGTTCCGGTACCTTAAAAAAGGTCCAACTGTTATGGTTGTAGTCAATCGTCATGGTAAATTTTTTTTTTGTCCCTCCAGCTCTCTATTTTTATATATTTCACCGCGATCTTGGAAAAACTGACACTTTTTCAGTTTAATGCCTTTAATGTCGTCAAAGTTAATTCTAGTGCATCATGGTTCTGCAATAAGTATTGTGGAATGCAAAATTTGCTAAAAAAAATGGCCTTGAAATATTTTTCCACAACCCCCAGGAAAGAAGATATGAAATCATCTATGGAGTGCTACCATCGAAATTGCGTATTTTAGCGCAAATCATAATTTTGCAATCTTTTAGAAGACAATATTCAACAAATTGAAAGTTTCTACTATACCTATAGTGATACGGAATGGTTTAGCTTGTATACCTACTTCATGACTTTCAATTCCTCGAATCATAGAAAATAGAGTTCAAATTCAAACATTGAGAACGGTCGGTGGCACAATATAGCGACTTACCTGAGGATCCTGTTTTTCAAGCGGTATTTATCGGCATTTAACTCACTTATCACTGAACTGATTACTTTATGCGCCGTTTTAAATTGTGCGCGTCATTTTTTCTTGTTAGGTGGAATTTAAATTAAACACTGTTATTTCTTCTGCTTCAGAATAATTACAGTTTTTGGTTATTTTGACGCGAACTTTGACAGTCTGACATTATAATTTTTTCTTCCTAACCCCTCAGCTGTGAACTACCTGAACTAACTAGTACTACTAGGTCAGTGTAAATCTAAAAAATCAAAGAGTTGTCACTTTTCTGTAGAAGTTTATAGTCTAAGTCAGGCCAACCGCCAGCTCCGTTTGGGTTGTCATTAATATAGACTCCCAGGCTTCCTTCGTGTAGCAAGTGAACTTATTCTCACAATCTTCAGAGTCCTGCCGGGACTGTCCTCTACGAGGGTACCACTGACTTCCTCACCTCTACAAGGGTACTATATTCTACTGCTGCACCGCATCTCCTCCTAGAGGGTACCGAGTGCCGTACCTCATTTTCTTTGCTAATGCTGCACCTACGTTTTTCCGTTACTGTTCTACGTGCTGCTGCTCTACCACGTGTCCTCCATCTTCATCTCTACTGCGTTTACTACCTGATATCGTCCCATGCCCTTCATCTTTTGCTCATATTCACTTTTACATATATTATACTTTTTTATAAAACATTTGTAAATACTTTTTTACCTTTTGTAAATATACTCTTTTCCACTGTTCTTTTTATTAAATTGTGGCTATACGACAACAACTTGATGCATGTCATTCCATTCCTCATGTACGAGCACATTGTAGTCAGGCACTGGGACGAACAATTGAAGAACACAATATCCGAGCAGGCTTTGGGAACGGGTTCGAGGGTCATAAGAATGGGAGTAATATGTTCCATCACCACCGGTTGGGCATAATTAGCATTTTCCCATCCGTTTACATGAAAGATTGTTTAATAAATATTCAGTACCGCAAAAGAATTTGATTTTACACTAGAACTTCATAGGCGTTACCATATCTTCTTTCCTAGAGGACAAAGAAAAAAAAAACAATTCAAAAATTATAGCAAATTTTGTGAGCTACAATATTGTCAAACAACATTTTGGGCTAATGCACTAAAACGTAAATATGGGAGGAAAAGTGGAAAATATCGATTTTCGACGGTAGCTATCCACAATGATTCCATATCTTCGTTCCTAGAGGTCGTGGAAAAATATATCAATCCAAAAGTTATAGCAAATTTTGTAGTCTATAATGTTGTCATACTACAGTTTGCGCTAAAATGCACTAAAAAGTAATATGGAAGAAAATCTAGAAAGAAGTCGCTATTTTTAACGCCAGCTCCCCAAAGACGATTCCATATCTTCATCCCTAGGGGTAATGGAAAAAATATTTTAAGCCCAAGGTTATAGCAAATTTTGCATTTGCAATTTTAAACTTTAACGACATTAAAGGCATACTCGTAAAATGAAAAAAAATACCGTTTTTTCAAGATGGCGGTGAAAGATAAAATATAGAGCTGTAGGGACAAAAAAAATGGGTTACTATGTCTATGTGGTCTTTTACAGCATATCAAAAAACCATTACAATTGGACCTTTTTTAAGGTATCGGAACAACGATTTACTAAATGTACTACGAAAAGTTTTGTATGGGCTCCAACTTTTCCGGTATACCGTACTTGGGTCAATTTTCAAACAAGCGTTTTTTGCGGTCCCAGTGCTATAATTCTAAGTATATTTAACATTGAGTATAGTTACATATATATTTGCATTTTGTGCATTTTAATCTACTTAAAAATATATATTGCAGTTTACTAAATATTAATGGATTCCGAAAGAATCGAATTCGAAATCCTAAAAACAGCAAAATTTACCGCTTTTCGCGTGTCCCACTTCCGGTTTTGCTTAAATAAAAATTCATAACTTTGGACGTAGACAACGTATTAATATACAACATATATCGTTGTAAAGAGCTTTTATTGGCAAACTGATTAAAATAATTAAAAAAATAAAAACATTAATAATTAAAACCTGGAAAGTATTTTCGTGGATGTACCCGCGTGCGACCGTTTTTATGATGACTCAAGGAAACCCCCTGAATCTGGTTTGTCTAATGGCCTACCTTCATATTTACGTTAGGATACCAAAGTATGTTAGTTGGGCTTAGACCGGCAACGGGAGTGGACGCAGAGCCAGTGTTTTTGACGGAGGAAACAGGATAAGTCTTTTAAAGATGTATTTTGGTACGGTTATCACGACATTTGTATGGGCGTTTATTTATTGACATACGAATGAAATAAAAATGTGTGTTTCATAAACATTGTTAGCAATATGGGTAAGTAACAATTTCGTATTAGTAAATAAGTGAATCGAGTAAGTAGTGTAAGAAAAATCGGTGAAAAACGTTTTTGTCGACATTTGTATGGCGACATTTGTACGGTTATTTTGTCCATACAAATGTCGAATGTGGCATACAAATGTCGGTTAAAATCAAAATCTAAATAAAATCGAAATATATAATTTCCATGTCCAATAATACTTATCAACTTTTATGTTAAGTTTCATTATTGTAATATTTTTGTGAGCTATCGTATAAAAATAGAGTACTTATAAGCAGGGCTCTGATTTTACATCGCACGGTAAGATGAAAGAAAACTATGGAGTCGATATTAAAATGCAAACTTGAGTAGTATCCATACTCATACTCATTCATATTCTTGGTCCCGTTTTTTTATATTTATCATGCTGTAACTAGGTACTTCAACGTAATTACGTACCTAGTTTTACAGACTATATGGTTGCAATAGACCTTTATCAAACTGGCCGCTTTATCAAATTTAATCGTGTGCGTCATGTCAATCATTAACGACTTTCGACGTGTCATTTATTTATATTTGCAGTCTGTGCCCATGGCGTCAATTATTAGGTGAACATTTTATTATGTCTGCAAGTTTGTGCATTTTTTACGGGATTGAGCCTTACAAGGATCTGAAATACGATTATGAAAAATGTGCTGTGTTGTGACATAACCTTGAAGTTTTTTATTATTTATAATTTAAACACGAATTTTAAAATTCCGATTGTGAAAACTTCAAAATGTCATCGCTATTCCGAGTTAGGTTTCCCAAGTATCATAGCATGTTTAATTAATATCCGAATATCCGATTAAAACTAGGTACGTAATTAAGTTGAATTCGTTACAGCATGATAAATATAAAAGACGGTACTAAGAATATGAATGAGTATGAGTATGAATATGACTTAAAGTTTTAATTTTAGTATCGACTCTTTAGTTTTCTTTCATCTTACCGTGCGATGAAAAATCCGAGCCCTGCTTATAAGCGAAGGTTTTCATATTTAATTATAAGTAACTGAAGTGAATTACGGCACACGGGAGAGACTTACATATAAATGATATAGATACTTAATCCACCCCCAAGTATCAAGCTAAAGGTTAATGAAAACCGCATCAAAATCGGTCAAGTACTTTTCAAGTTTATCCCAGACTGACAGACATACGCGGCTGAGGAGTTTGTTTTAAAGGTTACACTGACGGTATATTATCATAATTTGCTAAAAAACGTTTCACAAACTGATTCATTTCACAAACTTATAATTTTGCATATAATTGCTTATAATTTCGATATCACAATCAGTGAGTTTGTTCCAAATGGTATTCATGCCAGTAAATACGACTTTTCGACATTTGTATGGCAGTATCGACATTTGTATGGCGTTGTCGACATTTGTATGCCACCGTTTTTTTTGCGTCAATATCTAGCTAACTATTAGAAGCAGAGTGGTGCCTCATACACCATATTTTTTCTTGTTAAGAACCTCACCTGATGACGTCACTAAGAACCAAATAAGATAAAATAAAAAAAATGCCATACAAATAACGAAAAAACACACTCTTCAAAAATTGACCCACTTAGGGTTCAAATTTCGGAATGGCGACCGGCTGATCCGTATTCTGCAGTGTCAAAACCCTCTGATAACGTTGTCACCCCATCTGTTACATGATTTGACGCTTGCATTCTGCTTCTTTAAAATTGTTCCTAGACTATAGGTGAAAATCTTAAGTAAATGACCTGTTGCATGTAGTTGTAACACATCTGTATAGACCACTCGACATTCTATATTTTACGTTTGACAAGCAAGAGGTCATTTACTAAAAAAAAACACCTTTATATATTTAGTTGTAGATGCGACGTGCTCGGGGCGAAATGAGATTACGTCCAACGACGAAGTACCTCAAAAGGACTCGGGCAGCGAGGCCGGGCTTATCAGCCCCGACGACTCTTCGAGCCAGTACGCCATCACTCAAGATATTAAGTTCAGCGACTTTATTGATGATAACGACGTAGTTGAATCTATTAGCGGCAAGACCGGAGGCAAAACCATGCCCGTTGACTATACGTACACTCAAGTGGACTCGTTCAGTAATTCTACGACCGATGACGGTGCCCCTACGCAGGAGTTCCTCAGCACAAATGAGTATCAAACAACAGCAGCTGAAAACAGGAGTTCCACAAGCAACGACTTGTTCATGGCGTATGGATATCCAATGCCAGGAGACATACCTATACTCAACCGCAAGGTAACCATCGGTAAATTTTACCGTCAA
This sequence comes from Acleris sparsana, assembly GCA_923062465.1. Lineage (NCBI taxonomy): Eukaryota > Metazoa > Arthropoda > Insecta > Lepidoptera > Tortricidae > Acleris > Acleris sparsana. The sequence continues at coordinate 67,927,000 of OV281285.1, read as the reverse complement.
AAAGGCATCCAATGGATTTTCGGACCTGTTACTGATTCACCCAGTTCGGGCTCCTGCTGGTCAGGACTAGGCCTACTAGGAAAACTGGAAAACGCGTCTCTAAACAATGCAAGCGGCAATTCATGTAGGTAACATTTGGGGTGACAACTTTATCAGAGGATTTTGACCCTGCAGAATACGGATATTCCTGTCGCCATTCCGAAATTTGATCCGGATGTACGGTATACGGTATACGAACATTTAGTAAATGGTTGTTGCGGAACCCTAAAAGGGTCTCATCGTAATGGTTTTTTAACATGTTATAAAAGACAACATATTCATGTTAACCCAAATTTTTCGTCCCTCCACCTGGGTATCTTTTTCCACCATCTTGGAAAAACTGTCACATTTTTCTGTTTTTTGCCTATAGGTAGGTACTATTGGCTCGTTCTAGTTGCTAATTATAGTTCTGCAATTTAGATACAAGATTTTGCTAAATACTTTAGGGTGCAACGATTTTTCCACGATTCCCAGGGACGAAGATATGGAGTCGTCTATAGGGAGATAGCGTTAAAACTTTTTTTTTTTTAAATCGAAATATAACTGTGGAAGAGTAACAGTGTGACACTAAAAATCGGCCCCACTGACTTGGTATTCTAAGAGCCTAGTACGATAAACGATAAGTCTACCGGATGATATATATATTAAGTATCGTCATTAATGGGGGAACACGGAATGGTGATGCTACAATTAAAAAAACCTACCAAAGCAATTATTTATTTTCGTTGTAATTTTGTTGTCTAGTATAAGACACCCAATTTTCGTTTTTTCTTCGGACCACGGGAAGGGTAAAATTATACAACAATGCAGTGCTGCAAGACCCCTGATTGGCCTAATCGGTGGCAGCAGCATGATAAGCGACGACTCGTTGTTCTTTTATGTGTATCTCTTATGATCGATCTCCTCAAGAAACCAAAGCTCATCTGAAAGATCATTAATTTGTACGAATGAACACTACGAGTACTGCTGCATTTAGATATCGAACTAAAAGCTAAAAAGAAAAAAGGTTGTGCCAGGTTTTTGGCAATGCAGCATTGCCATTTCGTGTTCCCTCATTAATGACGAGACTTAATATACACCGTGTTTTTTTTGATTTACGATAACTTTAAGGGAACGTTCTTTAGGTCAAACAAAGTTAATTTCCCGAAGACAGACAAATGATAAGTCTAACGGTTTTAAAGATATTTAATTTTTAAATTTAATCAGTTAATCACGTTAAACTAGTGTAAATTAAGGCTCTTAATTGATAACAACAATTTTCCCTTTAATACGTATGAGTAAAGAGTTTCCAATTGTTAGGTTTGTATACGCGTCAATCTAAAGTGACTTGTACTTGTCAAGTGTTATCTTTACTTGTGTGTGTATGTCACGCCAACATAGACGTATTTGACACTGATTATTAGCTAGGTAACTCTAAAGGCCCTTTTAGAATGACCAAAGATAAAAGATTTCATTATTTTGTTCTAAACAGAAAAAAATTTTTTTTTTGCAGTATTTAAAAATCTAATCTACCAATTAGTTCCTATAGATATACCTAGTAATATGCCGAAGTTATCGTAAATCAAAAAAAACACGGTGTATATCATCCGGTAGTCTTATCGTACTAGGTTTAGTGTCGTGGGCTCCCCTACTATAGTGCCAGTGGGAGTGGAGCTAATACTTAGTGCCAAACCGTCTATCAGTCGACCTTTTGACGCAGTGTCAAATAGTTGTTTATATATAATTACAACAAAAATAATCATTGCGTCGATTAGCTACAGCTGTGTTCACATTACGCGCGGCTAACCCTCGAGGTCAACGATTGAATGCTAATTAAGTACGAGTTTATTTAAAGTAATTCAAAGTTTAAAATGATATATATTATATTATAGAGCCACAGAGTATTATATGTCATAAAAAAGCTCACGATTTGGTTTAATTTAACTGAAAAACTTGCCATTACTAAGAAATGTTAGTCCAAAGTTGGTTTTAAGGGCTACGTAGGTAGCTAATCGTTATTAACGTATGGGGAGTTAAATTTGGACAAAGTTTGTAAATATAAAACAAAAAACTAAAATCTAAATAAAAAACATGTGTCTGTCAATGTAACGTCAACATATCTGTCAACCAGTTTGGTAAGTTTCATAAAGATTGGGCGGAGGCCATTTGCAACGTCAAAAGATGGCGGATGTGTAATTTGTTTTAGCTTTTATTTTTGTGTATTTAGGTGTTCAAAGTTCTTTTCAGTCAGTGATTTGTACTTTTAATGCCTTTGTGTTGCACAGTGATAGAAGACTTATTTCGTGTTTCTGGCATCTTGGCAGGACTTGCAGTGGTACAGAAGTTAAAACTATCTTGGCCTCTGTCCTACATATCACCGTACAACGTTGCCCCCAATCTTCCTAAAGAAGATTGGATTGTGTTTTATTGCTATATTGATTTATACTTATGAATGACACTGGTGAAATCCCTTCATTGTGTAAACGCCATATCCCCGCGGTAGTATCTGTTGAAGTACCTAGCCGCGAAGAAAAAAAAAAAACGATTTTAATGATTACCGGATTTAAATAATTTTCCAAAAATTCCAAATTGCACTGACAATTGGTGCAGTATCTTCACAGATGCAAAACAAAGCTATATTTATTTTCATTAATAAGTTCTTGAAATTTAAATATTCCCATACTAAAATGTCATGGGCGATGTTATGCAATAAGTATATTATTGAAAAATGTGAATTACAAGCAACTACTTCGAATGAATACGAAATTAAATTTAATGTTTTATACTCTAGTTACTTTACATAACAAAACAAATAGGTAATATGATCTTTTCAAGATTTCCAAAAAATGAAGAACGCAAATTGCATTTTGATGAATCGGATTATGTCATCTCAAAATCAGGAAGACATTTTTGAAAAGTCACTGCTATCCCAAATTGTAAGGTCCGTTGTGAACGTTTATTTACAATAATATTAATAATAATTTAATAACATCGAGTGTCAGACGTCACGGCGTCGAATGGTTTATCTATACCACTGCTTAACTTATGATCGATATGCATAATGCATGCTTAGGTATATATATCTTATTCTCGCAAAAACATAATGAACTATGACCATAACAAAAACCGCATATACTCGTACCTATAATGTCACGTACCGTTACGTCTATAAGAATGCTGACTGTAAATATATGCCTACTACAAATAACAGAAAAAAAGGGAGATATGTCATGAGCGCAAATTCGTACAAGACCCGGTGTCACCACTTTTAAACATGTGGGCGTCTTACGCTTAGGATCTATTAACTACTACGTAAACAACATCCTCATAATTGGTTACAGCTTACGAAATAATAACGCCGTCACATCGTTTTGATCTTAGCACAAAATTAAGCTTCATGTTAAGTTTTTAAGGTTGAAAAATGACCAACCGATCCGTAGTCACACCAATTGGCCACACTGGTGTGACTATGGTTCATTTTATTTATCCGTAGTCACACGAACACATAAATAGGAGGAAGGTTTAGGTTAGGTTCGTTTTTATATCAGGCCCGGAGGGCCAGAACCACCCAGGAATAGGAGCTCCGCGTTAGCGGAGCTCCGTTGATTCTGTTGAGTTGGATTTTGAAAGAGAAACAGACGCAAATTCGGTCTTGGTGTGACTACGGGTAAATAAAATGAAAATTGGTGTGACTACTGATCGGTTGTGGACAAATGGTGAAAGATCGTTTTTTTTTGCATCGAAGTTCAGTTACTAACTGTAAGTTAGCGGCGTTAGCGCTAACTAGTCAGTTAGCTGCCATCTAGACGAAGAGTAACTTACTCAGCGCTAGATGGCGCTAAGATAATACTCCTCATGTTCAATAGATTAAGGAATACTCTGACAGCGACATATAGTGATCATTTTTTCAAGAGGTGTGCGTCTCTTTCCAGCACTTCAAAATATATCGATAACCATATCAAACTTGTTTGCATCGTTAATATACTCGTAGGTACTATTCAATTTTCAGGAAATATGTACTAGGTATTTGTTTATTTTACTACTACGTTAATGCAAATACATAATTTAAACTTATTAGGTACATTAATATTAGAATATAATAATATTTTATTAGCATAATAATATGGTCATTTTGACCACACCGAGGGATCACGAACCATGCCCCCATAACATGTCTCCCTTGTTTATGTGCTCTGTGATACCTACACTTTCACAACTTTATAATAGTATATTAAATTATTCAAATAATATTAATATTTTTCATCAGTACGTTCGTCAAAACATTACTATAAAAATATTAATATTATTCACTATTTAATAAGCGTGTTATTTTTGTATTAAACCATCCACGTCAAATTTTGAAATACTTAGGTACTTGGCCGCGTTCAATGTTATGAAAAAAAAAGGCAAGTAAAATTCTTGTGTCAGAGAGCTTGTAACCAATTGCGGATTTTTGTCTTTCAAACGGTATAAAACCTTACTGAAATTACGGTCTTCTCAAACGTTACATCAATATCAGTCATAAATTACTTTAAACCTCGAGTAATATTTAGTTGATTATCGAAACCTATACATACGATCTTTTAAATTCAAAAAGTGGGCGATTTGGAGCGGATTTGTTAGTCGTTTTGTTTGAGGTTACCCTTCCATACTTATTATATTTCGAGGTTTTTTCTAGATTTCCTCCCAAAATTATGGAATATGGAGAGCTGTCGAAAATTTCTACCTTTTCCAGTTTTGTCCCATATTCAAGATTTGGTGCATTTTAGCGCAACGCAGTTGTATTTAGGGGTTTAACTACAGTTCCTAGTTAGACTACGGAACCCTAAAAATGATTGAATGAGTTTCTTGCGGCGTTCTTTCTCAGCAGTGGTCTCCTCTTGGGAAGCGCTGGTAGATTTTTGAAGTGTAATAGTGCCCGTGCGGCCAACTTACTGAATAAATGTCTTCTCCTTTTTAGGGTTCCGTACCAAAATGGTAAAATACGGAACCCTTATGGTGAGACTTCGTTGTCTGTACCTAAGTCTGTAGGTCACAGCGAGTTTTCGCAGCAGCTACAAATGCTATCAACTTGACATTTGGCTTAGTTGTACAAATTGCTTGCCCGCATCTGAGTTTAGAAAACAAAAAAAAAAGTGGTTTTATTATAGCGAATGGGGTGTCATATGAAAGGGCTCAGTCTGCACATTTCAAAACCATTTATTTTTTCAGTTCTGTTATGTCCATTTTAATTTAAAGCAAAATAAATCCAATAAAATACCATTATTTTTATTATATTAATTATCTCCGAAGTTTATAAATCAATAAATCTAAAAAAAACCTGACGTTAAGATTATTATTTATATTTTGAGATTAAACAAAAATACATTGAAAACCTGTACTAAAATTTAGGCTAGTCAAAATGGACCTTAGTATAGATGAATTAACGAGAGCATGGAATTTCATATGTACCTAGTAGTATTGTATGTTTACAGGCATTCTATTTTCTCGTACTATCAGCATAAAAATAATGTCAGTGTCAAATTGTCAATATTATTTACGTTGTGCATATATGTTTGTCTGATTTTATTGTATTCTCACAATTATCAGAATAATTTTGTGTCAGCCCGTACGACTAAGTGTAAGTTACATAATTTCCAAAAAATATGGCAGTGAGTAATTTTGGTCCGATTGAGAGTCAAAGTAAGCAAATTATTTTTAACTGTTATAAATATTTTGAACTTGAACTGAAGAAAAAATTTAATTCCCCTTACACCGCTGCCCAGTTAGTTGAAAAAGCTACTGGTGTCTGTCTCTCTACTGTTTATAACATTGTGTCTGAGAGCAATAGTGAGAAATTCGCATCAACAAAGAAATTCACCTCGCCGAGAAATAAAAAGTTACGTACATGTTCGTCATCAGCAGTAGACGATTTTGATCAGGCAGTCATCCGGAGAACTATATACAATTTTCATCTGTCCCATAAGCAATTTCCAACCTTACAGGCACTCCACTCTTAAAATCCATTTAATTACAAATTTGGCATTTCCACCTCACGAAAACAAATACAAAAGTTAGGATTTAAATGGAAAAAGACCGAGGACAACCGAAAAATATTAATGGAAAGACACAATACGACTGCTAAGAATAAATTACCTTACCAAAATTGCGGTCTATCGGTCTAAAGATTGACCACTAGTTTATACTGATGAAACCTACATCCACACTTCACATGTGTCCGGAGAGGCTTGGACCGATGGAACAGAATTTGGTGTAAAAAAACAAATCAGTACAGGCCAGCGGTTAATAATAGTGCACGCAGGAGGAAAAGATGCTTTTATTCCCAACGCTTTGTTAATGTTTAAGGCAAACCAAAAAACGGTAGATTATCATGACCAGATGAACTTTATCAACTACGAAAAATGGTTAAAAGAAAAATTAATACCGAACTTTAAACCGAATAGCGTACTTATCGTAGATAATGCGTCCTAACACAACAAACTTTTGAATCATGCTACAACGTCAAATTATCTTAAACAAGAAATGATGGATTGGTTGACAGAACACAACATTTCATATAGCCCGTTGATGTATAAAACCAGTTTGTATGATTTAATTAAACGAAATAAAGAGCGATTTCGTGAGTACCACATAGATGCAATTTTAAAAGAACATGGCCACTCCGTTTTACGATTGCCACCGTATCACCCGACATTCAATCCAATCGAAAATATTTGGTCCATGGTAAAAGGATATGTAGCGAAAAGAAACATTTCTTTAAACATGCAAGGTAATAAGAGTTTAGCAACTGAACGAATGAATACTATTACTGCTGAGGACTGGGAAAATATTTGTCGCCATGTTGAAAGTGAAGAAAATAAATATCGATGTCAGGAAGGGGAAACTTATCGAATTTCAGACAATCTTATTATCAGACAGCTCAGATGAAGAACATGATTGCGACTAAAAGCAAAAAACAGAGGACTACTACTTGTTCCATTTTTTAAGGGTATGTAATTTTATTAAATTAATAGAAAATTATTCTCCTTTTGTTGCAAACGGTACAACCACTACAAATGCAATTCCATGTTCTCGATAATTCATCTATACTGCTTACAGTATAAAGTTCATAACAAAATTAGTCTTTCCTTTTGCGGTTACCAAGCATATTATATTAAATACGGAACACTCGGTGAGCGACACGCACTCGAACGGTTTTTTTAAATCTTTTAATCGTTACATTTCATCGTCCATTGTCCTGGTGTCATTGAAAGGATTCGTTAGCGAAATATTTACCTTTACAGTGTTGGTGGCATGATCTGACAGTCTGAGGCTTGGATGTCGAGGGCAGAGATGGAAAAAAAATTACTGTGAGAAATTTCGTGTTGGATTAACCGAAATACATATCTAAACAACGTTTATCGAGAACTTGTAACAGCATTAAATTCAAATTGGTTCCATTAAAAAAAAACTCAATTACCGCTATTTTGATATTTGATGTGAATATCACTGAATCCAACACGTAATTCTCACAGTGTATATTTTTATCGAACAAGCCGGTTAAAAGTCTGGAGCCGACCGGTTTATGAGTCATAATCCAGATAACGTGGGTGGGTCATCTCGTTCAAAAATATTTCGTTGAAAGTAGCTGCTAAGTATTTTTATAATTTATATCAGTTTATATCTTACCGTTAAAAAGTAAGACTCCACAGTTATAATGAGCGTCGAAAGTTATTTTAGCATTGTGTGGTGTGCCAGATCTTCCGCGGCGCTCGGGTGTCGGTACTGGAGCACCCCTACATCACGAGCATCAGGCGCATGAACGCGCACTACCTGACGGGCACGCTGATCACGGAGCACCTCGTGATCACTGTGGCGCACCCCTTGTACCAGTTAGTCGCTTTTACACGCACACACGCTGAGAGCGGAGGCGGCGCGTTGCAATGTATACCCCAGCATTTCAAACGTGGTGAATGCGTTTTGTGTCTTGCTTTCCTCCTACGCTGACATCGGTTGCTGACGTCGGTCGAGCGTACTAATATACCTACGCCATGTTTTATGTTATGGGACACCGCACACCGACGCTGACGTAGCAGCAGATTTGCCATAATATTCGTACGGTCGACCGACGTCAGCGACCGCTGTCAGCGTAGGAGGAAATCAAGCCTTAGTTCGGGAACGCGTCGCAATACGTTGCCATTCCCCTCAATACGTTTGTGTATTCCTATTTATATTCCTGTTGTTAAAATAGTAAAAAATCTTTGAGTTTTTTCCACAACATATCCAATATGTTTTCCCCAACGCAGCGGTCTATCTAGCCACACTCCTAAGTACTTCATTGTAAGATCAGAACACACTTGATTACCACGTATATCGAGATTAACACGGTGAATTTTAAGACCTTTACTAAATATGCAAAAAAAATATTAACTAGCCGATACATCTAATCCTAACGTGTCCAAAATATTTACCATTATATCCAAAGAATCTTGTATTATACATACACTATCTTGTAAATTCTTACACCTAACGTATAGAACAAGATCATCCGCATATTGAGAAATAAATACCTTGTCTATCCCTTGACAAATGTGATAAGTCGCAATATTAAATAAAAGAGGAGAAAGTGGATCACCTTTATCAGTCCATCGCTCCATAGAAGAACCAATAACATCATCTCGAAGAAAAAGATGTTTCTCGCTCAAGAAAGTCCATAAATAATTACAAAAATTAGACCTAACTCCTAAACTGTCCAAATTACGAACGACTACTTCGACAGACACATTATTATATGCACCTTCAATATCCAAGAAACATGCCAAAGTTGACATATCTTTAGAAAACCCCACTTGAATGTAAGTCACTGCGTGAGCCATACAATCTACACACGATTGACCTATCCTAAAACCGGGTGCAGACTCGTCGTCACACCAGGTTGTCACACCAGTGCCTTTCGACGGAGCCCTGCCTATGGCAGGGCTCCTATTTCTAAGCGATTTGGCCTTCGGGCATCTTAAGATACCTAACGAACCTAACCTACCTACTTTTGCGGAATAAAAATGATTTCTGACGAATAACCGACTAAAGCGAATAGCAGTGGTGTGACAAACTGGTGTGACCACGAGTCAGCCCCTCTAAAACAAACCAACTGCGTTCCGAGATAACACCTCTTTTTTCTCTAAAAACCATTCCAAGCGTCTCGCCATCATTGTGTGAAATAATTTACATACACAAAACGGCCGTTTTCTCGTGGTCCTACTATTTTTGTCCTACTGACTTTCGACGGAGCCCTGCCTTGCGGCAGGGCTCCTATTTCTGGGCGGTTTGCCCTTCGGGCGTTTAAAGATACCTAACGAACCTAACCTACCTACTTTTACAACCACAATTAGTATTTAGTGATCAAATCTAGGTTCACTTTTTGACTAGTAGGACAAATTAGTAGGACCACGAGAAAACGTGTCACAAAACGCTAAGGAAATTGGTCTTAACCTCGATAAATGATCCTCCAACTGACTTGATTTAGGAATGGGTACAACCTGGATATTACTCCACTGCGTAGGGACGACGCCGGAAGTGAAGATTAAATTGTACAGCTTGAGCAAAAAAGACTTAGCGATATACGGTAAACTGCATACGGAAATCCATCCACACCCGGCGCAGAATTATTATTTCTTACTTAATTCTTCCATAGGAAAAATCCACCTGAAGAAGAGCATTAACAGAAAGAAAGAAAAAAGAGGTGTCTTTGAGGGCACAAAATCGGGTGCAAGAGAACACAATAGATCCACCTTTCTCTCCTTAGATGCAACTACTTTAGATCGATTACACTTCATCCACCTCATATGATGCCCACATGAAGCGTAGGTAGTCTGATCAATACTTAGATAAAAATCCTGCCAGTTCTGAAATCAGGCGTTACGAATAACACGCTGTGCCTCCCTCTATTCCCACTAGTTCAGTTGACTGAACAAGTGAGATTTTTTTTCTCACCAGTTCAGTTAACTGAACTACTGAGAATATATTTTCTCATTTTTTCAGTTAACTGGACTAAAGGGAATGTTTTTTTCTTGTTTGTTCAGTTGATTTAATTCCTTTCTTGCCCGTGGTACTACTCCGTGGCACAACTGACCAATGATTTCTATTTCAAAATCAAATTTAATAGAGTCGACGGAGCTCTGCTGTCGCAGAGCTCCTATTTCTGGGTAGTTTGGCCCTCCGGACCTGCTAAAGAACTAACATAACCTAAACCTACCTCCTATTAATGATACTAATATTGACCAGTAGTGCCAAATAGTTGTGCCACGGGGAATACACTATTTAATTAGTGAGAATTATTTAAAAATTATACAAAATATTAATTTTATTCAGCTGAACAAACGAGAAAAAAATTCTGACTTGTTCAGTTTTAACTTGTTTTATTTTCAACTGAACAAACGAGTAAAAAAATCTCACTTGTTCAGTCAACTGAACTAAACAACTGAACTAGTGGGAATAGAGGTGTGCCTCAGCGACCTTTTGCTGAAAAACCCTTAAATTATCGGAAGTCGGATTCCGCCTAAATTGACTCGATGCAAGTCGTCTTTGTATAACAATCTTTGAAAGCAATGGACTCCAATAGCTCTTACGCTTGAAGTTCCGCGCAGGAGCAGCGCAAATTTTAATAACCGGAACATGCGACGTTAACGCTCTTTTATCTTCAAAAAAAGCATACCTCAACATTGTTTGTAATAGAAATTAAGTCATTTTAACTCTTGTTGCCTTACCGCTGTTAAGGGACACGAAACCATGCTCGAGAGCGGAATCAAATAACTGAATACCTCTTGAGTCACGTTTACATGACTTATTAGTGTGATGAGCATTAAAATCCCCTGCCACCAAGGTCTTACTCGAAAACAACGAAAAATAAAGTCCGAATCACCCTGCGTCGTTCGCACTGTAGAAGAAAAATACAGAGACACAACATAATTTAATTAAAGAAGCACAATTTGAAATTTTAACACAAACGATTTCAATACCAACATTATTAACGGGAATGTAAAATGCCTGAGCCTTTATAGAATTATGTATAAATACAGCCACACCACCAATACGAGTCCGATCTCATCATCATCATCATCATCATGTCAGCCGAAAGATGTCCACTGCTGGACATAGGCCTCCCCCAAGGCTTTCCACTCAGACCGGTCTTGTGCTTTTCGCATCCACCGCGGTCCCGCGATCCGAGTCCGATCTATCTCTTCTAAATACATTATAAGAACTTATTCTAAAAGCCGAACTACAGTCTAACCATGTCTCACTGACTAATGCAATGTGAATCTTTTCAAACTCGACTAGCTTAGATCTTATACTTTGCGAATTCCACTGTACTATATTCAAACTAATTTTGAAATTAGACCTGGCCATTTAGATTATTGAAAATAAACTTAATTAAATCAGTCTCTTTAAAGAACTCCTTAACCAGCCCTGAACAATAACTCTAAAAATTAACATCAATTTCTCGCCCCAGCTCTCGCTGGAGAGAACTAAATATCCTTCACCTTCTCGAAATCGATACATCTCTTTTTTTTGTCCCTACTCCGACCTGGCTCCTGACGAACAACGTTCACAGGTCGCGCGTCTACCGGACTCTCAGACTTATGCAAATTAGAGCCCCTTTAAGCCTTCTTTCTCTTTCGAGGCTCTTGAGGCGACCCCCGCTCTGATTTGTTTAAAGCAATTGGTCTCTGAACTAAAGGCTGGTCGATGACACTAGTAGACGCCAGATCTTCCACCGGCTTAGACAAAAACACGTCTCTATAGGACTTCCTACGCGTAGGTTCTTCCGAAATATACGGCACCTCTTGACTCCAGGACTTTACAACCTGCATTTTCTTGCCTTGGTTGTACAGCCACAAAGCTCTTTTATAATACAATCTTCAGCAGCCATGATACCACGAATTTCTTTTTCTCGTAAAAATGCCGGGCAAGACTTATTTAATGCCATGTGAGCATCCTTACAATTCAAACACCTGAATTCTGATACCTAGCAATTAGCATGAACTCCACCACATTTCAGACTAAGAGTTTTGCCAGATGGACAAAATCTACTCAAGTGTCCAAACTTCCAGCATCTTGCGCATTGGGTAACTATAAGACTTCACTCTGAACCGGCATCCATATGCATATACAAAGGGGGGCAAGTCAGCACTCTTAAAACATAACCGGATTAAATCCGATTTAGCCCATCTGCCATCACTATCTAAACGGTTCAACCTTCGTACTGATAAAATATCCTGCGATCCTTCAATGATCTTCATAAACTCGACCTCTTCAACTTCCAACTCTACTCCACGGACAATTCTATATGAGCACCATACTGTGTTTGACCAATACGCACGTCTATCTTCGTTATTGAACTCTTCTGCAGCCAGGAGTTTTTCTACCTCAACTCTCGAACTAAACTGCATAAGCACCTTACAAGGACCCATGTACTTAATCTTCAAAACACCTTTAATGCCCTTACATTGCAGCGACTTGGCTAAGCCAATCTGTTACGGAAAATCCTTTTTGGATACATCATACAGCTCAAAAAAACTATCCCCCCATCCACACATGAACCCCGTCCACACCTGACTCTGCCGCCGCAGCTGGTGCAACTCGCAAGCGCTTGGGTCTCTTCCCTACGGTAATGAAGCTTGCTTCGGCCACATCACTTTCGTCACTGGGACCACCGGGCCCCTTTTCCGATACCCATCGCGAACGACATAGCCTCATCATCCACTACTTTTTTTTTTTTTTTTTATGGCATAGGGAAGGCTGACGAGCACACAGGCCACCTGATGGTAAGTGGAAACTGTGACCCATAGACATTCGCATTCACAAGACTGCAAGCCTAAGACTGCAAATGCGCTGCCAACCCTGAGGACTAAGATGGAATGCCTCTATGCTAGTCATTACACCGGCTGTCTTATCCCCAAACCGGAACACAACAATGCGGACACTGCTGTTTAGCGGTAGGTTAATGGATAAGATGATGGTAGCGATCCGGACGGACCCCGCACAAGGTCCTACTTCCCGTCGGGAGGGCTCCACCAAGCCCACCATGCTCACATTATCCCATGGAGGCGACTCTACCACTTTTTGGCCGCATACAAAATTGGAGGATATCACACTTCCTTCCTCACTTGAGTCACAAGATCCTCTACTCGCTTCACTCATATTCCTCGCAAACTCTCAAAATATTACAATAATATATTATTTAAGTTCAATAGATGATAATTTCCAACCGTCACATTTGACAGTCAAACGTCAAACGTCAACCGCCCGTTGGTTAGGTACACTTCTATTGCGTATGCATGCTGCTCAGCTGGTCAGCGATCCATTATGAGATTTATGACTTAATCAGTATCGTTATTACTTGGTACAAGGCATACATTGGTACAGGGGCAAAACATAGAGAGTTATTAAATACTCCCTGAATTTGTCAGATTTATGAAACTAAAATGACAGAATAAATAAACTAAATACAAATCAATTATAGTACGGGCGGTAACGACCATAGGTCAAAATTTTGGTATCGGATGAATTCCCTTGGCACAAATGTATCTTAGGACAAACAGAGCTGATTTAGCCCGGTAGCCATCAGCCACCCCCTGGTGGGTGGGGAGGGGGGGTATTCAAAGTTACACTCTGCCGCGCCTCATATAAAAAATCATATCGGCTTCAATTTACATACCATCTCAAGTGTGGTATCATTTTCGGATAAATCGGGCATGAGGAATTCATTTTTGATACACTTTATGTACAGTTTCATAGAAAAAAAGTAAAATATTAACGAAAATATCAAGATTGTTTTTGCTATTTGTTATTAAATAGTCAGTTTCCTTAAAAATACTAAATTTTTTGGAAAGAAAAAAATAATATCTTAAAGTAAATTTATTCAGCTTTTAAAAAATATATATATTATATATAGGTGTCATGTAACGTCTATCTGAAAAAAAATCAAACTTCCTAGTCCGTTTTTTTTCAAATCTCATTGTCTTTCAGATATCATATTCAAAAATCATATTGGCTTCAATTTTCCAAGCCACCTCGAGTTTGATGTCATTTTCTGACAAATCAGGCATAAGGAGTTAATTTTTGAGACATTTCATGTACAGTCTCGAGGGAAAAAAGTAAACGAAAATAATCGGTTTGCTATTTTTTTATTAAATGGTGAGTTTCTTTGAAAATACGGACACTTTGTGCAAAAGAAAAAACAAACATGAAAGAAAAATAACTCAGCTTTAAAAAAATATATACTTTATATACAATTATCATACAACGTCTATCTGAAAATAAATTGGACTTCAAGTCAAAACAAATTGATCTCAAAACGATCAAATCGCAAAAGGACGTTGTGATTGTCACAACATTACATCTCAGACCGACCCGGTAGAAATACGTCCTTCCACATATTTTTAAATGCAAATAATGCCGTAAATTACAATGTAAACCATAAGGACCTCATGGAGCACTAGGATGTCAACCATTGTCACATCAAGTATTTTCATATAGATGTTATTTTATTGCGTTTTGCCAGAGTTACATTTTCCACCACAGTGGCATAAGTCGGTACATTTAAACTGTTTCCTTCTACAGTTGCACCTTACACCGCACTGTGACTTGCACTTGCACCGAATTAGTTCCTGGCAAGCTGTAGCAGCAACGGGTGCAGTAGTCCAAATTGGTTTCCAGTTATTATCCGATTCTATTTCCCATCCCCAATTCGCTGGACTGGGAAGACTTTGAATTGGCACCATCGCTTGGCCCCATACGTGCACACCCTGGTAAACAGCTCTTAGTAGATGCTGCTGAAAACTGGCATCCGTAGGCGGAATATTCTCTCGTTCAACGATGTGCACTGGCTGGATCTGAAATATAAATCAGGTAAATATTTCAGTATTATTACGTAGATATCTTTTTAATTTACTTACTTATCATACATGGTTATGATAAATTTTTGAACAATTTTGCTAGCGTTTTCTAAGTCTCCAGCAGCTAGCATATTGAAACCGTTAGTTGCTAATGGAAAAGAATACCATGCTTCGTAAGCTGTTTTTTTCCCTCTTCCACTGAACGCCGACACTGTGTCACACCCAGTTAAAGCATGGAATACTGGTAATGCTTTTGTCCTTTCTGGGCCTGAAATAAACTGGGATCGAGATGTTATTCAAATTAATAAGTACACATTGTAAGAAAATAAATATATGAAACGAATTTAAAATTAAACCTAAAGAGGCTGCGATTTTGTTACATGACAAAAACTGATGATTTTTTCCTGTGCCGATATGGACCCACAATTCAACATTATCTTGTAGTTTCAAAACGCATGACACTGCTAGGACCACTACATCTGTATCAACTGTGCATATCATGATCCGTTTAAATCCCTGAGTCACAGCGTCAGCAACATGTACCATTATCCTCGTATCAGCTTCTTCGTGGTTACAGGGGTCAATGTTATTCTTACACCGATCGCTGCTGCTGAGAACATTCATACCGTCCGTAACATTCAGTTCTTTTTCAGCTGGTACCTCCATAGTGTGACAGGCGAGTCCTTCCACCCGCAGTCTTATTTATTTATTTATTTATTTTGCACGTCTCAAATAAATGGTATAAAGCTATATGTTTTTGAAATCTGCATAAATTGGGCTTTTTAACCATATTTTTTGTAATTATAATTTTGTACATATATCATAAAATATTGTGTGTTGAAACAAAGAATATAACCTTATGTTGTGAAACTTCCTTATGTATCTTAATAAATTTATAATGAAAGGGTATAATTATTATAATAAAAATGAAAGCCACATCTAAGGTTTATCCGAAAACGATACCACACTCAAGGTGATAGGTAAATTGAAGTCAATATGATTTTTTTATCTGAAGCGCGGCGGAGAGCAACTTTCAATACCCCCCCTCCCCACCCACCAGGGGGTGGCTGATGGCTACCGGGCTAAATCAGCTCAGTTTGACCTCAGATACATCTGTGCCAAGTGAATTTATCCGATACCAAATTTTGACCTCTCCATACATTGGGTGACACTACCGCCCGGACTAATTAAAACTAAATAAAAACTAGAAAAGTGAGGGCCCCGTGGCAAAGTACCACAGATGCTGGCAGCATTTCCTCGTTGTATAGCAATGCTAATACGCTGTCCGAGGAAGCTGCCAGCTCTGTGGTCACCGGTTGTTTCAATTAGCCTTTTTGTCATGTCTTTAAAAAGGCTAATGGCACCGGGTCCCCACGGACCAAGGGTCTCGACGCCAAAAGGAACAAAGTTATATTCTGCGCCGAGACCCTTGTACTTATTCTTTTTCATTGTTTCGGCCGCCTCAGCCGCCGCGCTAGGTTTATTTACTGTTCCGCGGAGGTGTGACGAGGCTAGGGTGTCTACACAAGTAGCGTCCCACACCAGCACTCGCCCCATACTCCACGGAATTAAAGACATACCGTCAGGTCTCTTGCCGTCGTCCCTAGCGATACCGGTTGGCTCCAGTAAAGCGGGAACGTTGACGGAGGCAAGAGACCGGCGGATAATGTCATTGAGCGCGGCGTGTCTAGAGAAGCGGCCTGCGCTTTTTTGGCATGAACGTCCGTGGTGACCTAGAAAATCAACTTCGTTGCCACAGGGGCATATGTGTGGAGTGCAGACCCGGACACCAAGACGTAAACAAGCAGAAATTCGGAGAGTTTCAGGATCTAAGAAAGTACCAGTATTTGGCGATGGGTGTGCATGGAGCCAGTAACCAGCCTCTTTGGTTCCCACCGCCAAAAGCCTGGCTCGCTCAGATCCTGAGTTGCTACTTACAAGGTTGTTAAAAGTTATATTACACGTTATTTCATCCCAACTCCTCTGAGACTTTAAATTTTCTGGATAATTACTGCTTGGGTAGGCAAGATTCCAGGCATTTTTGGCTTCCTCCAAGTCGACAGTCGTGTAGTTTGATGGCAAAGCGCAAAGGATTTTACCTACTAGACTAGCCGAGCTATGAACGGAAGACAAAAAAGCTGGAAAAGAAACACAAGAAATTTTGCGGATCTCTAGTCCACCAAAGCGGATGGGGAGGGAGGCCTGAGTCCAGGATTGCTCGCTTAGCTGAATGTTCAAGATGGATTCCAAATTTAATTTAATAATGTCATCAATTTGCGTAAGGAGATTTCGAAATTTCCAAAAGGGGCAGCAGCGAAGCAGGTAGGTACATAAATTTAGGTACAAAAAGACAGAATTTAAGAACCGAAAGAGCATAATGTGGACTTATTTTGAGAAGACGATCCACATAATTTTGAAGTATTAAAACAGTATTTTGAATAAAAGTTGGAATTGCGTCTTGGTCAACTATTTTTATGTTTGGTGTTAAATCTTCAAATGTTTGTTTTATAACAGTCCAATTTAAGGAAGAATTTTGAATGAAAAGTTCGCATTTACTGAAATATAGTTCCAAACCTATTGTTTGGAATTTAGTTTGAATGGACGAAAGGTCGGACAAAACGTATCGATATCACCTCCTAAAGTCCCATCATCTAAATACCAAACGTTAAATATTGACTTTAAATTTTGAATGATTGGATTTATAGCTAAACTAAAAATTGCCGGCCCAAGAGGGTCACCCTGCTGGCAGCCGACTTCTGAAGATAAAGCGTTTCCGCGGTATAACAATTTAGTTGGGTCTGCGTAACAATGTAAAAGGTAATTATAAATTTCCGGGACGTTATGTTTTATTTCTGCCAGTAGGGTGTCCCTGTTTACCGAGTTAAATGCGTTTTTAACGTCAATTTTGATCAACACTTCACAATTTCCGATGGAGAGGTACGTGCGTAAAGCATGGACAGCTGCTTCGCACCCTCCTTTTATGCCAAAACCTAGCTGAATAGGTTCGAACTGAGCCTGTAATTTTGAAGAGATGTGCCGAACTGCAATTTTGGAGGCTAGGCGACGAAGTGTTGATCCAACGGCAATCGGTCTCACTCCTCCGTCTTTTTTGGTCAGGGCGATGAGGTTAGCACCGTATAAATGACAGAAAGTTGTCAAAATTGAACGAAAGTCATTCCTCTAGTAATACTCGTAAATTTATTGTGGAATAAATCGTGAGTTTAACTAATGGCCTACGACGCTCTTGAGATGTGCGACATGATTTTGTTGTACGGTGAAACACGCAGCAACGCAGCAGAAGCGTTGAGGTTGTATCTTGAAAGATACCCTAACAGGCGACACCCTCACAATCCCAGATTCATATTGGAAGCCGTGCATCGAGTTCGGGAAAATAGGCCTATTGTTCCTAGTAATCCTGAAAGAGCTATGAATGGGATCGTGTCTGTGGCTCTGGAAGAAAGGGTGCTGGAACATTTCAGATAATGACCCACATCCAGTACTCGTATTGCTGGGCGAACGTTCGACACTACAAACAAGACCGTTCATGGATTTTTAAAAAGGAACAAAAAGCATCCATTTAAATTTCTAAAGGTGCAAAAAATATTACCAAGAGATTTGCCACTACGAGTGAGTAGCATATTGCAATTGGTTTTTAAGCATGTGTAGAGAGTATGATTCCTTTCAACAAAAGGTAATGTGGACGGATGAAAGTAACTTTTGCCGGAATGGAATGTGGAACCGCAAAAATACCCTCTACTGGGCGGATAAAGAAAATAATCCTCATGTTTTAAGGGAGACTGCCCATCAATACCGTTGGACCATTAACGTGTGGGCAGCTATCCACAACAATACTATCATCGGACCTGTTTTTATTGATTGGACTTTGAACGCACAGAGGTTTCTAGAACTTCTAAGTGGTCCTCTGGTCAATCATTTGAATACTCTTTCTGAAGAAGAACGCAGTGGAATATGGTTTCAGCTGGATGGTGCTCCGGCTCATTCTGCTTTGGTTGTGAGAGAAAAGCTAAATGAAATGTTTGGACAGCGCTGGATAGGGCGTTATGGCCACCAAAATTGGGCACCAAGAAGCCCTGACCTGACGCTTCTTGATTTTTTTTATGGGGAGCTGTAAAAAATCAAGTTTACGCTACCGACAGCGAAACTCGAGACGAAATGAAGTCTAAGATAGTGGAAGCTTTTCGTCAGCTGGAAACGACGGATTTCCAATCGATTCACGACAACATAAAACGACATTATGAATTGTGCGTTAATAGTGGTGGTCAACATATTGAACATATTATTTAGATTTTTTACGTTGCTTTCCCTTTAATATTTTTTTTATAATGTCAACTGTTTTTAATTCTTCATACATTATTTTTAGCCTTAGTATTAGCCAACTAAGTTCATTGTTAATAAACATTATTTTCGCATCGATACAAGCAAAATTAAGGTTTAGTTTCTTTGATGTCACTTCGAATTGAGCTTTAACAGTTTTGAATTCGTTTAAATTAACTACGAATGAATAGGTAAGATAACAAAGTCAGACGTCAATGGGGCTGCTATGGTCACTTGTAAACAAGTCTTAGTTTGGTCACGTGACTTTGCTAATTAACTTTAACGCACAGTGTACATTGCTTGCAATTTATTTTTTGTTAGAAAACAAGTGTTTACTATTTTTTCTTGTTTTAATTGAAATAAACATGTAGGTACATTAAGGAGTTGCCCATTGTTAGTCTGTATCAAGGAAAGCCCTCATGCCGGTAACACACTGTATGTATAAAAATAAATGCCGTACGTTTATCTTGCAAAAACTCGTGAACGTTTGGTTCGACCGACTAAAACACTTTTTTTTATTGTTTCTAAATGTCTGGACAGGGATAAACAGCTAGATCTTTTGAAATCAGTCGTGATGTTTTTGAGATTATTCGTTCCAAACATACATACAAAAATACAAATCTTTCATCTTAATAATATTAGTGTAGATTAATAAAATAATAAGAAAGAACGTCCTGCCTGTAGCCCGTAGCACAGTGTGTTGGCGCAGGGTGCCGACCTGGGAGCTGGGCGTGGTGGCGGGCGAGAACTACTCGGACCGCGGCGCGATGCAGCACACCGTGCTGTTCGTGGTCATCCACCAGGACTTCAACTCCTTCACGCTCATGGCGGACCTGGCGCTGCTCAGGGTCTACGAAATAGTCAAACTCATGTGTGTCATAATCATAAGACCCTACTGTTAGGTTTTTTATAAAGATATCACTCTAGGCATACCATATTACTAATAAACTTTTAGCTTTAATACATTAAAACAAGAATACCTTTCAGGACCAATCGGAAGGTGGTACCAATGTATAGTGCACAAAAATCAAGCTCAAACAACGAAACGAAACGAGACGAAGAATACTTAGCTTACGTAACCGGATGGGGGCGTTGCGACTTTACGGTCTGATTTCACTTTTACATTGTAGAAATATAATGGAAATATAATCCAACCGAAAGTAAGGCCAAACAAATTTCTAAGGCACAATAAGCGCGATCTTGCACGAAACCGACCGCGTAGACGGTTGTTTCCAGCAAAATTTGGGTTAACCTTCGCAAGCTTTCTGTCGCCGAGCGTATGCTAGCGACCGCGGACGGACCTGCCGGTTTTGAACCTTGTGGCCGCCTATTTCTCAATGCGCAAGGAAGCAGCGCGTGCACCGAATCTGGAGACTGACATCTCAGAGCGAACGCGGTTATACCACAAAATTAATTGATACTAGTGATGATATAGTGATGATGAAGAACGAATATCATCGTAGTTCAGTAAAGTTCATTAGATTAAGTAAAATGTCGTTCTTTATTAAGACAGCGTTTTACACGTATCAGTTTATTACCATCTTTTCTTAAAACAAGTGTGCTCATAAGTACCAATGCCACGCCAACTTTATTGGGCGCTTGCAACACGTGGTATCTGTTCGCGAGTTCTGAACATACTGAAGCTGTGGCGTGGTCGGATCGTCTAGCAACGTCGCTACCGACGCCCCTCCGACCGTGCGACTCCGTAATTCTTTTTTTTTAAAGTCTTTTGTTCTTGTAGGGTAAGGAGTTATGCATGCCCAGATCTTCTGTGTACTACCCCGACGAGAAGCTGGATCCAATGCTGCGCACCATCACGTTCAAGTACGTCACCCCGGAGAACAACCATTACTGCACCGGATACGAGAGAGTAAGTGACTACCTTCACTAGGGGACACTATCCCGCGAAATGTGTCGCCAGTGATGTTGGGTAAGGTGGCGCTCCATTGCCAGATTTTGCACGAAATATCTGGAAACATTGTACGACAGTTACCGACCTATCGGCAGCGACGTCAGGCGAAGTCGAGCGACTTTGCGAAACTTTGTCCGACATGTCTGGCAACGTTCCCATCGCGCGACAAGTTGCCGTAATGTGGCGCACCCGACACGCCGTGATGTCGCGCGATGTCGCCAGATATGTCACGTGATGTCGTTTAACTACAGCTTCACTGTTAAAGGTGAAGCATAAATATAATTAATTTGATCTATACAGCGTGTAACAGGCGGAGTGGATCAAACGAAGCAAGTCGATAGAGGACGTAACGATCTATCAATTTCACCCCCACCTATGTATGTACAGCGATATTCTACTGTTTCAAATTTTTAAAGATTTTGTTAAATTTTACTATCACCCTGAGGTAACCAAGCATAATGGAAGAAATCATCCAAATCCTCAAACAAATTCAGGAAGGTTTTCAGCTCTATTTGAAATAATATTCAAGAAGCTAGATTAGCAAAGTTATGGTCTTAATGTAAATGGCGAGAAGGTTACACATCTTACGTTTGCAGAAGACA
This sequence comes from Acleris sparsana, assembly GCA_923062465.1. Taxonomy (NCBI): domain Eukaryota; kingdom Metazoa; phylum Arthropoda; class Insecta; order Lepidoptera; family Tortricidae; genus Acleris; species Acleris sparsana. The sequence goes on along the minus strand of OV281285.1, from coordinate 67,905,260 downwards.
TTGTGATTCTATCACAAGCACATGAAGGCTTTCAAAATATGATTCAAACACTGGACGTTGAGAGTCGTCATGCCGGCTTATGTATGAATACAACAAAGACCAATATAATTACTAATGGAGAAGAAAAGGTTATTAAAGTGCAGAGCGGATATATGGAGTATGTATAGGAATATATGCACATAGGCCGATTATAACTTTTGAAAATACACGCGAAATAGACAGAAGGAAACGCTTGAATCACATTTGTGTTACTCTTATTGATACCGCATTAGGTCCGTTCTTAAACCGCACAAATGTTATTCGCGGCGTTCGTCGCATTTTTACCTTTTTGTAATAAAACTTTAAAATGTACCAAATTTCTTCATCACGTATACAGGGTGACATCTAAGACGTAATACAAAACCAATGTTTTAATTATGTCTCCCTTGTACTTAAACCCCTAGCTAGGTCTCATGTTGTTAAAATGATCATTAGTATTCTTTTTTTATGTTTCAATTATTCCTAAACTTTTCGGTTTAATGTGGTCACCTTACCTTAATGTTTACAGTAAAAAGTTCTTATGTTATTAACCCGATCGTCTATGATTATCTGACAGATAATTTATGAAGAAAACTCATTTTGATTAATTTTGACTTTAGTTGTCTTGTTATGAACAACAATAAGATTCATCGTAAGTTTGTGTAAAATAATAAAATGCCTTGTGGTCATGCCTATCCGTACACGCCTGTCCATCGAACGGATATGGTAGCGTTCTATTTTACCTCTCAGAGTATAGTGCAGATGCAAACACTCTTTCACGAACGTTATCCGGACTGTCCAACCCCTACTCGTGCATTAATAAACCGAACTGTCCAAAATTTAAGGGAATATGGTCAGTTCTTAGTCCCACCCAGTGCATGCCCAAGATAGAAGCCGACGGCCACGGCATTCAGAGGCGTTTCGGACACAAATCGTTCGGTATTTTAGTCGCCACCCTGAAGCGAGCACAAGAGATGCAGCTGTAAGATTTGGCATGAGCCAATTTTTTATTTGGAAGCTATTAAATGCCGCAGGCTTACATCCCTTTCATTTTCAAAAGGTACAAGATATCGTGCTAGCCGACTAACCCCGAAGAGTTCAGTTTTGTCGTTGGTTGCTACAAAACCTACATCTAAATATTTTATGGTCTGACGAAGCAACGTTTACAAGAGTAGGCTTGTTTAACGTTCATAATGAGCACTTGTGGTGTGAAGCAAACCCTCATGCAACTCGCAGAGACTCCTTTCAGACTAGGTTTTCGGTTAATGTTTGGGCGGGTATTCTGAATAATCATCTAATAGGACCGCATTCTATTGATGGAAATTTAAATGGATCAAAGTATGAAGACTTCTTGAGAAACATATTACCAATACTATTACAAGAGGTACCACAAGAAAACGTAGATAATTTGTACTATCACCAAGATGGGGCTCCCGCTCATTTTTCACTGCGTGTTCGAAGTTGGACGAAGAGTTCCCCGAACGATGGATAGGTCGGAATGGCCCAATTGCATGGGCCCCACGCAGCCCGGATCTTACTCCGCTTGATTTTTTTTTGTGGGGCGACTTAAATAGACGATTCTACGCACGAGAAACCAATACCGTTGAGGAGCTTCGCCAAAAAATAATAGAGGCTTTTAATTCCGTAAAAGCCAATGGGTATGTTCTCGGCAGACTTAGGGACAACCTTAGACGACGGGCGGAGTTATGTGTACAGGAAGGCGGTGGTCATATTGGACACATGCTAAAATACGTGTGATTAAGTACCATTTACTCGTACAATAAATTTACTTATTTAAAATTTACGTCGCTTATTATTTAATTTAACGTATCAGAGTACGGTCGGCCTTAAGTAGCTGAATGAACACTTTGGTGCTTTGTCACTTTAACGTCATGTTTGAGCCGCTGTACTAATCTGTCAAAGGCGTTAAAGCGAAAAGGTACAAAAGTGTGCAGCGACTTATACGGCTGACTGTACTACAATTAGCAGTAGGTACTCAAGAGTCTGGTTGTGTCTCTTTTAATGATAACAGTTAGTATAAGATTGATAGCTGATAACATTGATAACATTCGTAAAGTTGAGTAGTACATGACACTCGATGATTGAATGTACGGTGACCATATTTCCAGATTTTTATTATTTTTATTGTTAGAAAATAAGCAAACATTAAACAAGGCTAACCTTAACAAATGAGTTAGTGTATTAAATTCTCCGTTGTTAACTGAGCCCGAAACGTTAATTTCGTATTACGTCTTAGATGTCACCATGTATATACGTTCATTGCTTGCTTAAAAAATAATTGAAAAATTGCGGGAACTAGTGTTTTATTTAATTATTGCATCTTCAGAATGTCAAAATTTAATGGTATTAAAACCAGCCAGTTACATTCGGTACAGCCATAAAGGTTTGATTACTAATAATACATTCATAATACAATAATAGATTGTTCAACAAGGGACTAAAACAAGCCATAATGACACGAGATGTGGCTGTAGTTCGAGTGTCATTATGGTTGTTTAGTCTCGCGTTAAACATTCTACTTTTCACTTTGAATGCGAGGAAAAAAACGACGTTCTAAACAAAATTACAACATTTATTATAAAAAAGTTTCTAACAATTAAAACTAACAATTAGGTATCTTAACAACGTACGCTCAATACAATTTATGAACATCTATTCAAAATACAAATAGGAAAAAAAGATCCGCGGTTTTTTTGTAATGTGATGTTTTAAATGCTTGCATATTTAGCCAACAGATTCAAACTTGGAAACCATTTTAAAAGTAATTGGAACACGCATAATAAAAGAGTTCGGCCTTAATATGATTAAATAGATTCATATTCGTAATAATTAATCGTGTTTCACGAAATAAAATCCTTTTTTATATATATATTTGCACAGTTGTCATTTTGAGGTTATTTCGATACCCAAAAATATTAGCAAATACATAACAATACAAACATATATAATATATAACATATAATATATAACATATAATATATAATATATAACAATATACACCGTGTTTTTTTTGATTTACGATAACTTCGGCATATTACTAGGTATATCTATAGAAACTAATTGGTAGATTAGATTTTTAAATACTGCAAAAAAAAATTTTTTTTCAGTTTAGAACAAAATAATGAAATCTTTTATCTTTGGTCATTCTAAAAGGGCCTTTAGAGTTACCTAGCTAATAATCAGTGTCAAATACGTCTATGTTAGCGTGACATACACACACAAGTAAAGATAACACTTGACAGGTACAAGTCACTTTAGATTGACGCGTATACAAACCTAACAATTGGAAACTCTTTACTCATACGTATTAAAAGAAAATTGTTGTTATCAATTAAGAGCCTTTTACACTAGTTTAACGTGATTAACTGATTGAATTTAAAAATTAAATATCTTTAAAACCGTTAGACTTATCATTTGTCTGTCTTCGGGAAATTAACTTTGTTTGACCTAAAGAACGTTCCCTTAAAGTTATCGTAAATCAAAAAAAACACGGTGTATAATATATAATAATATATAACAATACAAACATACTTTTCACTTCTCATGCTCTTAAAATGCTCTTAAATCTCTGCGAATCGGGACTGAAGCTCCTTATTAATCTCTAGGGATTAAAGTATTTTTTTTTTAATTTACTTTGGAAGCCCCTAAACAACCAATCACGGTGTTTGTGAATGGAGGATTATCGCCATTTTCAGTGATTGTGTATGGACCATATTTTTGGGTGTCGAAATAACCTCAAAATGACAACTGTGCAAATATATAAAAAAAAGGATTTAATTTCGTGAAACACGATTAATTATTACGAATATGAATCTATTTAATCATATTAAGGCCGAACTCTTTTATTATGCGTGGTCCAATTACTTTTAAAATGGTTTCCAAGTTTGAATCTGTTGGCTAAATATGCAAGCATTTAAAACATCTCTTTACAAAAAAACCGCGGAACTTTTTTTTCCTATTTGTATTTTGAATAGATGTTCATAACTTGTATTGAGCGTACGTTATTAAATAATTTCACCAATTAATTGTGCAACTTTAGAAATTACGGACTAGAAATGTCATCATCATCATCCAGTGAAGAAGAATTAACGCCTAACTCCAGAATGGAGAAGAAAGCAAAAGAGGTGATACGAAATCTGCCGCCTAAATCTAGTGGCATTTATTCAAAAACATACCAAACTTTTATTGATTGGAAATGTGGGAAACAAATAACATCATTAATGTTAGATTAACGATAGTAATAATAAGATACTTAGGTACCTAATTGTTAGTTTTAATTGTTAGAAACTTTTTTATAATAAATGTTGTCATTTTTGTTTAGAACGTCGTTTTTTTCCTCGCATTCAAAGTGAAAAGTAGAGTGTTTAACGCAAGACTAAACGTGGACGTGGGAAAATTATTAAGATATTTATTAAATTCTCTGTAAATTAGGTTTTTTTAATTAATATTGAAATATCAAAGCAAAATAACAACACTAATAAAAATAAAAACACTATAAAAACCTAACCTACGAGTGCCGCCGGCTGCGGGGCAGGGCTCAACCTACCGGTGCGGTGGTTATGGTTGCAGAGAGAGGAACATCCTCACAATGCGTGCCGTGTCCAGGAGTACTGCCTTTTGTATCTGGCTCTTAATGCAGCCATCTAGCGAGAATCTCTTGAGGTGTTGGTCGAGGCTTTTAGCTATAAGACGTTTGCCGAAACAACTACCGAGACAATGGTCGTCCAATCATTACTATTATTATTTGTACCTATGTTTTTACCAACCACGGGACTATGGGAGTCCCGGACCTTTGGAAGGCGTACATGGAGCCGAAGCCAACACGCAGAGGCCCTTTAGACAAGTTTAATTTAGTAAAGTTATGGGACACCAACTGGCGATTGTCCCTGAGTTCAAACTAAAGAAGTATGCTCCCACGGACAACCACCGGTCAGTGTAAAGACTATTTAAGAAGGATGGGAATACTAATAATAGGTTCTATGAATGAACTGATATGGATTGGTCAACTAGGCTATTGATGAAACTACGGCGCCTGCCTGGCCAATGCTAATTACTTTGGTTTAAATCGCAGGCGGTGACTCGCCAGCTCAATGGAATGGACCTCCCAAAATAGCCATATATATAATTCTCGACCCGAGTAGCATAAGGTCTGATCTGCGTTTTGATAACTTTTCAGGAGAGCAGAAAAAATGCAAAATGTTTTTGCTTGTATTTATTAAAATATAAAAGATTGAGTATCAAAAGTTATTGCAGTTTAAAGAAACTATTTGACCCTTAATTTCTTAAAAACTAAAATACTGTAGCGGTGAAAATTATATTAATACACACGCATTTTATTAAAAAACAACGACTTCCGACTTTATGCTTGTAATGTTACCCTGTTATAAAAAAACACATAGGTACATGTGCTGATCCGACCATATGCTTCCAAATTCTGTGCTTATTTTTTAAACGTATATGCATATGTAATATTATGACTCAACAAACTTAAATAAAAAGGATATTTAATATAGGTCTTATAAGTGTATACGCCTTAAATTATTGTTACTAAACCTATATAGAGAAAATGTCGGAAGCGTGGATAAATCCAAATCTTAAAATCAGTATAAAATTTTAACAAAGAAACTTAACGTTCTACTAACATAATTATGTCCTGGTCCTGGACAAACGATATCATTTTACAAAATTTCGTTTCGCAAAAATGTAATTGTGCTTAAACCACTACATATCACATAGATTAGATGGGCATATTAAATGAGTTGGGTTAGGTTAGAATTTTGACCACAAAAAAATATAAAATAATCCTGCGGGTTTACCTGTTTGCGAAATGAAAGTTAAATGTTAGTAAAATGATATAGTTTGCGAAATGATGATTTGGTAAAACATTAGTGAACATTAGTAGCTATCTCCATTCAAAATTTCATCCAAATCCGTCCACCCGTTGCAGCGTGAAGGAGTAACAAACATACACACACACACACAAACACACACACACACACACACACACACACACACACACACACACACACACATACACACACACATCCCGCGATCCTGACGAGGTCGTCACTCCATCTTGTTGGAGGCCTACATACAGCTCGTCTTCCGGTCCGCGGACGCCACTCCAGAATCTTCTGACCCCATCGGCCATCAGTCCTGCGGGTAATGTGCCCCGCCCACTGCCACTTCAGTTTAGCTATTCTTAGGGCTATGTCGGTAACCTTAGTTCTACTGCGGACATTATCGTCTCAGATCCGTAAGTCATCACCGGCAACACACACTGGTCAAAGACTTTTGACTTCAAACACTGCGGTAATTTGGACGTAAAGGTGCTGCGAACTTCCCGAACGCTGCCCAGCCGAGTCGGATACGACGAGTGACCTCTTTCTCAAAGTTGGACCTACCTAACTGGACCGTTTGTCCCAGGTAAATATAGTCGTCAACAACTTCGAGCGCAGAGCCTCCGACTATCACGGGAGTTGGCGCGACATGGACATTGGACATGACTTTCGTCTTGTCCATGTTCATTCTCAAGCCCACTCGGTCGGAAGCTCTACTGAGGCCAGCGAGCATTGCACTTAGGTCCTCCATGGTCTCAGCCATGACTACGATATCGTCAGCGAATCGAAGGTGAGTGATGTACTCACCATTTATGTTGATGCCTCGTCCTTTCCAGTCCAGAACCTTAAAAGCATCCTCCAATGCAGCGGTGAACAGCTTCGGAGAGATCACATCTCCTTGTCTGACTCCCCGTTGCAGAGGAATAGGCCTCGTGCTCTGGTCCTGTAGTCGGACGGACATGGTGGAGTTTTCGTACAGACACTTCAGCACTTCGATATATCGGTAGTCAACTTGGCACCGCTGGAGAGACTGCAGCACAGCCCATGTCTCGATCGAATCGAAGGCTTTCTCGTAGTCCACAAATGCAAGGCAAAGGGGGAGGTTATACTCTTCGGTCTTCTGTATAACCTGCCGCAACGCATGTATGTGGTCTACGGTACTATAGCCTTTACGGAAACCGGCTTGTTCGGGAGGCTGGAAATCGTCAAACCTGCGCGCGAGACGATTTGTGATGACCCTCGAAAACCGCTTGTAAACATGGCTCAGAAGTGAGCACACCTCTGTTTCATGCTTTCGGCGTTCTCCCTTCGTGGAGGACGGAGCTGAACAGCGTCTGAAGGCCCCTAAGGATGGGTTTACCACCCGCCTTCAGGAGTTCGGCTGTAATTCCATCCTCACCAGGGGCTTTGCCATTCTTAAGCTGTTTGAGGGCCATACTAATCTCGTACAGGCTGACGTCGGGGAGATCTTCGGTATAGTGTCGGGTTAATCTAGCCCTGGGGTCTTCAGCTAGATTTCCGACGGGTGTTCGGGTTGTCGTGTACAGCTGTCCATAAAACTAGCCTACTGCTATCCTACTACTACATAGATAATTATAGGTACCTGTAATTTGCGTACGTTTAAAATACAACTTTCAATTATTCCACAGAAACACTTTGCCGGGTTTAAAATATCATGGAAATCCGTTCAGCCGTTTACGCGATATCGTAACATGAACTTTCACACTTTAAAAGTATAAGAAATAATTAGATACAATTTAAAAGAAAACACTAACCTGTCTTATCAATTGTATTTGAATAACTGCGATTTCGAGATTCTTGAACTTTATTTCGCAATAGATCGGCAAGTCTTTGCCTTTTTTCGAACAGTTCTTGGTATCGTAAATGTACAACGTTCTGTAAGTATAATATTGAATGAATATAGTGAATAATAATTAAGTAATCGAAAATAACTGATAATCTATGTAGTGTAGATACATAAGTACCTAATAAATGTGTGCTGCAATAGGATCTTACTTACCTTTTTATTATTATCCTCCATTGTTCGCATAATACGACCATCATTATTAATTTAAAAAATAATCATTTGTTTACCTGCACTTGACAACAGCGACTAGATCAAATCAAATTCGTTGATCGTTTGTAAACATCGAAACAACCGTCCTTGAATATAGCACGTGCTTACTCACACACTTCAAAAAACGTACACTAGAGCTCTTATAACGTTAACTTAAAGTTTAATTTCGCTTAACACATGGTCTACTGTTATCGAACGAAATTAGCCTAAGTATCGACGGAAAGGGCCGATCTCGTGCCTTTCGGTCGCACAAGTTATGAATTTGTTAACGGCATAAGTTCTTATTTCACTTACGTCCCCATAATCTGCTACAAAGTTAATATTATTACAGGCATAAAGTCAGAACTGACATACGTATTGTTGTATTATAGAGATAAACAAAAATATTTCAAGCATAAGGTCGTATGTAGCAGTGGCGAAGCGTCACGTAAATAAATAGACAAGCCGGAGCAAAAAAAGGTGTATGTATGGCGTGTGTTGTGTACGTGTTTGCCCCTTCCATTAATTAAAAAAAAACATACCATAGATGTCATCTTTTAGTTCCCAAAAAGCAGTGCTGAAGTAAGTGCGGTAACTGTTTCTACGTGCGATCCTTGCAGTTAGTGTTCACCACCTTCGCCATACATGACATCACTGGTATTACATGAACAGTGTATGTCAAGTATGACAAAAGTGGCTTTGAAAAAAGCCGTTAGTTGCGTACGCACACATTAAACACACAGACAATATAGTTAATTTACGTTAGAAATCAAAACACAGTAAAAATTAGCTTGCTAATACCTATCATGCAAAATAAAAAGTTGTCCTTTGTTAAAAACAAAACAAAAATAAACCAAATTAAATACATGCACCGCAGGTCTGCACACAGAAACCAAAAAAAAGACTTAATTAAACATATATTTACAAATTCGTGCAACAAAATCAACCGAATAAAGAAAACCCACAGCCCGCGGCATGCGCCGTCCGTACCCGCCTTCCTGTACCTATTAAGAAAACCATGATGACACGAATAAAGCGCCAAACAATCCAAGTAAACCTAAACTATGTAATAATATACAACTCCGTATATGTTTCTCGCTTTGAACATGTTTCTTAGCTGAATTATATATATTGTTGATATCTGCAAAACCGGTTCGATTCCAAACAGCAAACACGAATAGCAAAACAATTTGTTTAATTTGCAGCTGCCAGTCAGCCAATTGTATTTATCATATAATTCACTATGGAAGTGTTTGAAGAATCCATCTCTACGCTTATAATCAATTTTTAGGTCTGGGCGAGCGCGTCCTAACTTAATGACATGTTTTTTATTTTCAAAGGATAACCTTGAAAAACATGTTAGCTCATTAAGTAGGTAATCTGTAAGACAACACTCAATTTGAACCAATGCGGCCATATTTAGTACCTACTTTGAGTACCTACAGACAGACAAAAATATTGAAAAACCACGAATATAACCTAAATTAGATTTGGGTAAAACCTATAGGTACCTAACGTATTAAAAATAGAATAGAAACACCAACCTCCGTCGTCGTGAACAAAAACAAATAATCCAAACAGTAGGTAACTACAAACAAATCATTACAGCACATGAACACACGAACGAAACGAACACTTAGCGAGCTAAATTTCACTAGTTACTTGAATCATAAAACACTAAATAAATAGGTAATTCAAAACAACTTTCACAAGAATTACCTACACTGTATCTTTGCGCGACGACGCGAACTAAAGTAATGGCGTCGCGTAATATTGCGTAATGAAAAAAGGATGCAAAATATTATTAAAGTTTGAAGGTCGTAGGTGGCGGCGACGGCGTCCTCGAGAAAAGAAAGTGACGCGTGCTATACACTTAAAGTTGAAAATGGTTTGAAATAAGCCGGCGCCCGATTGTGGACTAGAGCGGTCTCTCACTCTGATTTTTATTGTTTTCTCACGTGCGGCCGTGTCTGTGTGTGAGTTCGAAGCGCTAGAAAAATGTTTGAATGTGTTACTTCAAGTGCGGCAAAGGTCGACCGCAGGACTTGTAATAATTTTGTGGGTGTAAGTTCGCGCGCAGTGAAATGTAACTGCGCGTGTGTACGAATATATTGTTATTGTTTCTTTCTTGTAGGTAAGTGAATATGTGCGAGCGAGTATTACTGCGATAGATTTCGGCTTTGTAAATAAATTGCGTTTTGGTTATGCATCGTATTATGAAGATGGTAATGCAAGGTAAAGCTATAGTATACCGGGTTATTTTCGGTTTTACGTTTTGTTTGTATACCTACTCTATGCATAGGAATTTTTGGTAAAGCCGTAAATAATCGGCTTGTACGAACGCCTCGCGACTGGTATGTAGTGATTCGTACCTAGTTTATGCTAATATTTTAGAAGCATTAAGGCTGTAGTAATTTTACGCCAATCATAAAGGAATAAAAATTTAGGGCCATAAAATAGTAAGTTGAAATACACTTAACAAATATGTTTAAAAATGCCAAGCATAAAGATGGAAATTAAAATGAGTCCTGATGGCTCTCAGTACATTTGTAAGATTGTCAGATCGGCCCTTATGCACTTGAAATATCTGTTCAATGGAAAGAGATAGAACCACGAGTATCAGTGTGTTAGATAGAGAATGCTATATACGTTATCGTAATGTTAAAAAGTCGTTTTGGTCGGATTTTTACATCAGACCTTATGCTACTCGGGTCTATATAGCAGCAGGGAGGCAACAGTTCCAGAGGGGCTAAGGGTGGAGAGGTGCTTCTGGACTTTAAACGACCATAAGGTGCCCACTCACCACTTATGCAACACATCCGCCCTTCGAGCATATAGCTCTTGCGACTCCACTCTGACCGGCCAATAAAGGCAAGCCAGAGGTGAGGGTCTGTTCCTCGTCATTGCACACCGCAGCCGGCCGGTGAAGGCAAGCGTGAGGTGAGGAACAGGACCTACCCTCGGGAGCACTCAGGTCCGTGGTGTCGCCACTCACCAACAGCTCGCCACTAGCTGCCCTGCGGCCTTATTTATTTATTATTATTATTGTATGTCTTTACCAATCACGGGACTATGGGAGTCCCGGACCTTTGGAAGGCGTACATGGAGCCGAAGCCAACACGCAGAGGCCCTTTAGACAAGTTTAATTTAGTAAAGTTATGGGACACCAACCGGCGATTGTCCCTGAGTTCAAACTAAAGAAGTATGCTCCCACGGACAACCACCGGTCAGTGTAAAGACTATTTAAGAAGGATGGGAATACTAATAATAGGTTCTATGAATGAACTGATATGGATTGGTGAACTAGGCTTTTGATGAAACTACGGCGCCTGCCTGGCCAATGCTAATTACTTTGGTTTAAATGGCAGGCGGTGACTCGCCAACTCAATGGAATGGACCTCCCGAAATAGCCACATATATATAGCAGCAGGGAGGCAACAGTTCCAGAGGGGCTAAGGGTGGAGAGGTGCTTCTGGACTTTAAACGACCATAAGGTGCCCACTCACCACTTATGCAACACATCCACCCTTCGAGCATATAGCTCTTGCGACTCCACTCTGACCGGCCAATAAAGGCAAGCCAGAGGTGAGGGTCAGCTGTTCCTCGTCATTGCACACCGCAGCCGGCCGGTGAAGGCAAGCGTGAGGTGAGGAACAGGACCTACCCTCGGGAGCACTCAGGTCCGTGGTGTCGCCACTCACCACAGCTCGCCACTAGCTGCCCTGCGGCCTTATTATTATCTCTTATTACTAAATTAGCCTCTTAATTAAACCTCTTATTTTTATGTTTGTTTGTGTGATTGTGAGTTTATTTGGTTCAAATCTTTCAAGTAAAGTCTGAGCGATGATCCGGTAAGGAGGCGCTTTGAATAGCATTAATAAGTAAAATTATTCTTATATTCGTTAACCTTTTCCAATCCATAATTGACCCCGAATAGCCGTTTGCCAAAGTATTCGTTAGTTTTTCGTAATTAGGTATGTCATCCGTCAAATGTATATCGTCCCGTCCTTTAAATACGAGTACATGAAAATACAGGTAATTACCTCGACTAACTATTCGGAGATCTTTCAAATTATTCACATAATACTTATCTAATTTCTTAACTGTAGTTTTTAGACTTTGAAGTGTTTAATTAGCAGCAAAAATCAGCAGCGGTTTGTGTTATGGATGTGAAACATCAACAAAACATATAATAGGGCCCTTCAATAAACTACTAGTAAGTATGTCCCCATAAATCAACAGGCCTGGGGCCCGTTTCTAAAAGAGTATTAGTCTAATAATATTAGTGTTATTTACTTTTATTTACAAAACAAAATACTAATATTATTAGACTAATACCACAGACCTTTGTCTAACTAGACAACGCGAGTGTATTTACGTACTTCGCGTGTCAAAAAGCAGTCTACATATGTCTGCTTTCTACGCGGCCTCCTTTAGTCCGCATTCGACTGTCATCGCCTCCGGACGTCAACCGATATCTAGAAAACTGACTGGTTGTTCCGCAATAAATTGTAAAAACTGTACAGAAAAGCTGACCCAAAGTATGGACATGTTTCCTTCCATTAGATAGTAAACTAATTCCAAAATTACGTTTTATCTACTTAAAAATATTTAATTTAGGTTTTTCGTGGTTTCACTATGAAAAATAAGTCATCAAGTGGTAAATTACTTCATACTAATTATTCATGATACTTTAAGACCTCGTGTACCTACAACGTAAAACGCAATAAAACACTTGAATTTGAATTGCCTACTTTAGTTGCAAAGTTGTATCGCCTGCCTATATTAAACCCGCAATGGAAATAAAACGATCGAATAAGGTGCTGGACGGTTTGCTTGATCGCTGTATAAATAAGCACATTAAATTGAATGAGGCCCAGTTTGGTTTTAGACCTGGGCTCTCCACTGAAACAGCAATACTGCGTCTCAAGCACACCGTTCAGTACTATGTGACGAGAAATACTAGTCCTATTTATGCGCGTTTTTTGGATCTGTCGAAGGCATTCGACCTGGTATCTTACGATGTGCTGTGGTCAAAAATGCAAAGCGAAACCAGTACACCTATAGAAATAGTAAACCTATTTAAATTTTGGTACCACAATCAAACCAACCAAGTTAGGTGGGCTGGTGTTTTTTCGAGGGAGTATGGGTTGGACTGTGGTGTGAGGCAGGGGGGCCTGACCTCACCTCGACTATTTAGCTTGTATATAAACGGTCTTATCGAGGGGCTCAGTAGTGCCGGCGTCGGTTGCTCTATTGATGGCAAGTTGGTCAATAACATAAGCTACGCAGACGACATGGTGCTACTGTGCCCATCGATAAGAGCTCTCGAGAAATTACTGGGCATATGCGAGGCGTACGCGGTGACCCATGGACTTAAGTACAACACTAACAAAAGCGAGCTTCTTGTTTTCAAGGCTGGAAAAAAGAAACCGAAATCTGTCCCACCAGTTAGGCTCTTGGGAGCTCCTTTGAAGAGAGTCACCGAATTTAAATACCTTGGTCACTGGGTTACCGAGAACCTCTCGGATGACTTGGACATCGAGCCAGAGCGTAGGGCCCTGGCGGTGAGAGCTAATATGTTGGTCCGCAGGTTTGCTAAGTGCTCACGTGATGTTAAAGTCACGCTTTTTAAGGCTTACTGTCAGACTTTCTACACCTGCAGCCTGTGGACCAACTACGCGCCAACGCGTCCATGAATAGCCTGCGCGTTCAATATAATAACGCTTTTAGGATGCTGTTGGGGTTGCCTCGCTGGTGTAGCGCGTCAGGCATGTTTCTAGAGGCTAACACGGATGGTTTTAAGGCAATAGTGCGGAAACGAGTTGCCTCGTTGATGAGTAGTATAAAGGTAGGTGCAGCTTTATTATAAATAAAATGATTATTTATATTTTGGTAGAGCGTATTTATTCAACTTTAAAAATTAACTATACTGGTCTAGCAGTGACCAGTCTAAGGACACGTGTGTCTTGTACCACGTTCAGGGAGCGAGTCTCCAGAAAACAAACGAGATAAACAGTCGCTGTTCAATCGAATTACTAAAATCGAATTCAAAATATTAAAACTAACGGCGACGTTTATACAAAAAGTACAGTGCAATAAGGTTACAAAAACCTTCTTGCACTACATCCCTCGTCCCTCTGGGAACTAGGATGGAACTTCTTGCACTACAGTAGAGTGCGAGGCAGTACCAACAGCCTCCTAAATGTTATACTGGATAAGTTCGATTGCCCTTTAATGAAGCACTGGAATTTCGTGCATATGGGGGACAGCCCTGTCATATTTAATGTTAAATAAAATTTAAATCTATAATCATTTGACATTATTAATCTCTTAATAATGTCAAATGTACGTATGTTTTATCGGTTTTGTGTGATTATTATTTCTTTGTAATTTTAAATTTGTTGTTGACATTGTTTTGCCTTTATTTTAAATTCATGTTACTAAAACCTAGATTGTAAGATTACCTACTGTATTACTAACACTCTTATGGACCCAGAGTTTGAAATAAAAATTATATCATTATATTATTATTAATAATAAGCTTGTGTCGCTCGGCTTCTGGGTCCCTATAAAGACTATACTACTACTGTACTATTATATTTTTTCTGTCTAATGAAACAAATAGTGATGTACAACCTTTCGATGCTTCATGATTCTAATCGATTATTAGGTAAATTATTTTTGTTGGTATAATATTTCTGTCTGAATAACATAATTAATTATTCCAACAAACAATAGTCGTTTTTTTAATATATCGTACAAAAAGTTATAAAGACCTATATTATTACAAGTGCAATAACGATTTTGCTACCAAAAATCTTCTATGCTTAAATATTTAAAAGCTACCAATAAATAAAAGATAATAAATACCTATTCCTAGTGCGGCCTTTTACAAACGCAAACGTATTTTATTTTATTGCCACATTTGGGCCTTGAATTAGATTTTCTATTTATTATTGAGTCACCCAGACGTACCTAGATTAACATACTTACAATAGAAGTAAAATAAAGCTTGTAAAAATAAGTCCCAGCGTAAAATTCACGAGTCTGCTGTTTTCTTTCCTGGCAGTGCCGGATTATGAGTGGTAATTGTTTTGTAAAGAATGCCTTCCGCCGCTCGAAACTTTTATCGGGAAGACATACAATTCTTTATACTTTTCATAGACACTTTTATCATACAGTCAATTGTTGAGGAATTATTTAAAATGAACCATATTTTTTACCTTTATATTCAAGATGGTAGCTAACGCCTTTACCCCACGTTGCGTTATTTTATTAGGACCCCATGCTTTAACAATATCCGTCGAAAAAAAGACTTATTAAGTGCCTATAAACTGGACTGGAATAGATCAATGATCATCGAACTGTATGATTTTTATAATCTGCTGGATCATTTTCAAAAATACTAGATAGTAATAATTTTGTATTCATTTTTGTTTGCGTTATTGATGTACTATAATGTTCAATTTTTGGGAACTTATTAGTACAATCTATTTGCAATTAAATATATTTTCACTTCTCAGGCTCTAAAATGACTCACAATTGGCTTGTATAGCCGGACTAAACTGATGTATTTAATCTCTAGGGAATAAAACTACACTTTACTCCCTAGGGACTAAAGTACTTTTTCTTTTTAATTTACTTTGGAAACCCTTAAACTGCCAATCATCGCCTTTTTCAGTGATTGTATATGGATCATTTTTCTTGCAAAAAATATAAATTAATCGATTTAATTTCACGATTAATGATTACAAATATGAATCTATTTAAATATATAAGGGATAAAATCTATTTTATTAGGCATGGTCCAAATAGTTTTCAAGTTTGTATCTGTTGGCTAAATATGCAAGCATTTAAACATCACGGTGTTAATGAATGGAGGATTATCGCCATTTTCAGAGATTGTGTATGGACCATTTTTAGGCCGTGGAAATAACCTCAAAATGCCAACTGTGCAAAATTATTAAAAAAAAGATTTAAATTCGTGAAACACGATTAATGATTACTAATATAAATATATTTAAATATATTAGGGATAGTTCTATTTTATTAGGCATGGTCCAAATAATTTTCATGTTTGTATCTGTTGGCTAAATATGCAAGCATTTAAACATCACGTTGTTAATGAATGGAGGATTATCGCCATTTTCAGAGATTGTGTATGGACCATTTTTAGGCCGTGGAAATAACCTCAAAATGCCAACGGTGCAAAATTATTACAAAAAGATTTAATTTCGTGAAACACGATTAATGATTACTAATATAAACTCTATTTTGCCCACCTTTATGCGTTAGTTTAGGTTACATCTAAAGCGTTCGTCGTCATTGAGAACTAATTTTAAATAAACTTGGCTGTTTTGACCAATGTCCTTTGCCTTTCGTTTCGGGATAAAATGTAAAAAATAAAATAAACAAAAAGAGTTTTTTTTTTCTCGCATTCGAAGTGAAAAGTAGAGTGTTTAACTCGAGACTAAAACGCCATAATGACACTCGAACTTTATCCACCCTCGCTTTGCTCGGGTGGATAAATATCTCGTGTCATAATGGCTTACTTTAGTCCCTTGTTGAACAATCTACTATTGTCTGACTGTTTGTTCTGGTATTTTCAACTTATATGAGGCACATATGTTCCGCATATAAGTTAAAAGTTAAAAATAATAATAATTTTTATTTATTAATAAACTGATGTTGAATGAGTTGCCCGCAACACACGTGATAGTAACGTAACAGAAAACTAATTTCTGATCGTGTTAAGACGGGCGCGCCGATCTCCCTCAAGATCAGGTCATGAATGCAATAAACATTATGAGTGGTGTCGGTGGCAGCACCAGGTGCCGATCCGCGAGGGCATGTTGTGCGCCGGTGTCGCGCGCGAGGAGCAGGCCACGGCGCCGTGCATGGCCGTGCCGGGCGCGCCGCTCGTGCTGCAGGGCTGGCTGCTGGGCGCACAGTCCTGGGGCTTCGGTTGCGGCTTCTGGCACGACCTGCCACTCGTCTACACCGACATCAACCACTACGAAAAGTCAGACTACTTATATTCATTCTATACTTCATTATTATTTTACTTACGTCACTTAATACTATGTTAGAGCGTCGGTGCCCTAGTACGATGGGCGTTCAATAAAAAGTGAGAATGAGATGCAAACTCTTTGAATATAAGGAAATTAAATACTGGCCGGTAAAGCTAACCTATCTGGCTGATTGCTATGAAAAAAAACTAACTGTCGATTGTTTAAAAAAAAACGGTAATTTCTTTGCAATGCTTTTGACTACGTTAGCGAAAATGGAGAAAGTGTAACTGCGCGCCGTTATAAAAAACTTGTACCAAATACTTGTGTTTGAATTTTTTTTCTACGCACCAAGTCAAGTAAGATTTGCGGGACACTTTAGAGTCTAACGCTCCTCCGTATTCAACAGTCGCACGTTGGTGCGCCGAATATAGACGTGGAACAACATCGACCATGGACGACCCCCGCTCCGGAAGCACAGCAATAACTGAAGTAATTGTGAAAATTTAGAAAATTTAGTTTTGGCGGATCGTCATGTCACGGTTCATTTTATTGCTGAAAATGTAAAAATTTCAACGGGGAGCGTGAAGCTTTGGACCTGATACAGCAAGACCGGGAACTGTTTTTGGCGCGATTTATAAAAATGGACAAAACATGGCTCCATCATTATGACCCTGAAACGAAACTGCAGTCTATATGACATGGAAAAGGCCATCATCTCCAACTCCGAAGAAATTCAAGGTGGGCCCGTCTGCCGGTAATGCCGGTCATGGGCTCTGTTTTTGGTATGGTAAAGGTGTAGTAATGATTGAGTATGTCGAGCATGGAGCCACTATTACGGGAACTTTATATGCCAAACAAATAGCAAGATTGCGCAATGAGTTTCGCGAAAAACGGCGAGGTATATTCTCGAAAGTTGTGCTGTTCCACCAGGACAATGCCCCGGCACACAAGTCTGCCGTTGCAATGGCTGCAATTCACTGAATGGTTGCAATTCGTGATGCTGGGTTCGATATCCTTAAGCAACCTCCGTATTCACCAGATCTCGCCCCCAGTGATCTCTACCTATTTCTGAGATTGAAAGAATACCTGAGAGGCCAGAAATTTAAAGGCGACAACGCGGTAGTTGCTGCAGTACATAGTAGTGCTTTTTAAGTACCTACTCAAGATGAGACCTTTTTTAAAAATGGAATTTTAAGTTAGAAAAAGATATACTAAGTGTATTATGCTGGAAGCTGACTATGTCGAAAAATAAAATAACATTTAATAAAAGTTGTTTATAATATACTCATTCTCACTTTTTATTGAACGCCCCTCATAACTTAAGGGTTTGACTCGTGATCGTAAGGTACCAAGTTCGAACCCCCGCGGTCACCATGTACCAATGAGGTTTTCTAACTTAATTGCATTACCCGATGCTCTTACCGTGAAGGAAAAACATCGTGAGGAAACCTGCACATCCGAACAGCTGAGTGTGTAAGAGGGTAATTGCGCAAAAGATCCTAAAAGGGTCGAAGTGTATCCGTAAGGGCCCATCTGTAAGATAAGATAAGATAAGATACTATGTTAATCCCAACAGGTAATAGTAAGAGCTGTTGGGAACTATAGAGTTGGGAAGCTACCACAGACGATCAGTGGGACTGACGGGCCGAGAGGGACGCAGTTATTTGTTAGAATGAGAGACGTATATAACTTTTTCATATACTATCAAATAGCCACGTCCCTCTCGGCCTGTAAGTTTGACTGATCGTAGGACGTCTTTATTTCAATCACGCATAAAGGAGTACAGTGCGACATAAAATTGAACTAAAGAAAACCATAAGTACTAGGATCGTTGCCAAGTTCAAATATTTGACATGCTTAAGTATTTTACGCCAAAAATGATACAGTTACGTAGAAAGTGGCACCCTCATTTAATTTCTTTTTTTTTTGTCGCACTGTAAACTGATTATGATGAAATGTGGCACATAGAGGAGACCCTGTCTTAAATCAAAATATACTAAGTATTCTGAAGAAGATACTTACTGTAGGAGTATTGTTGAACGAGTTGGCAAATGGATTCTCGGATAAACAAACACTACATTTTGTTTATGCGACGAAATCTCGACGGATAACTTATATTTTATTTCGCTTATTCAATTAGCTTATAGATGAGTAATAATGAGGCTTACTTAGAAGCCTAGATAAATACAAGCTTATCCGATTATTCACTACATCTGTTACGTCTCTTAGTTGTAAGGTATTCATCATTTTGTATCAAAACCATAATCAGTGCATTTCCTGTACTTTAAATATAATTATTATTATTATAAGTATTACATTAAATATTGTTGGTTTTTAGGTGGATCCATCGTAATATACGTGTAATAAGCCAAATCGAAGAAGATGATTTTGAAGAGTTATTCATTGCTACCAAAGCATTCGTCATGATGGAGTGGATGTTAAGGACTAGAGTAGAGGCTCCGGAGAAACCCGAGCTTAGCAATCACGAGCTCAAGTTCACGGAAATCGATCACAAATTGATCGAATTAGTAGGAGTCGTAACAGATTTCAGGGATTATTTTGGAGATGAAATTAATAAAAATGCTAAGCAAATCATGTATAAAGATATGAAGATCCAGAAAATAAAAGAAAGACAATTGAAGAACATAAGTGAGACCTTCAAATTACGAGAGGGCCGGCCGTTCCTTGACCCGGGCGTCCGGGCCGATGCTGACGCTCCCGCCTACGCCAACGCTGACGCCGCCGTCGACGCCAACGCCGACGCCGACTCCGCCAGCGCCAGCGATGCGATTCTCGAAGACGGCGATGAACTCCAACAATGGATACAATGAAATATCAGATGCATTTCAATTGCTTTATTTGGTTTTTATCCATTGGTACAGTAATATAGGGCAATAAAGTAACATCAATACATTTAATTCTTAATTGTAAGCTACCTTATTCTTAGTTGTATTGTCATCGAGAATTTCTATATCGTCACAAAAAGTTCTGGGAGAAAACCAAGGTAAATCTAATTCAGTGTTTGAAATTCCAATGCGAAGTAAGTATTTTAAATATTTTAAGTACTTTGTTCTATAGGCATTAGGTGCTTTTAAGGGTAGAGAAACTTGCACTATGTTAACCTATTTGGGTACAGTTTATTAGCCTATCAGGTGACAATCGTGAGGTGCGGGCGGGCGAGACGAGGAACCAGTGCAACCGAACTACTAGGATCACAACGTATGGCAGGGTGTCTACTCAAAGACGACAAACAGTATCGCCTTTGACCTGAGCCGAGATTCTAGGCGGTATCTTGTTGGAGGGGTCCTTACGGATACACTTCGACCCTATGGAATCTTACGTGTAAAGAGTCTAGGCGGTAAAAACCATATCGTATTTGAGCTGTTATCGTATTGTCACCGTTTTGATAGCTCTTATTTACTTGACAGTAATTGCGGCCCAGTTAAAAACCATATTATCATCTTTGACTTGTTATGGTATTGTTTTTAAGTTGGCCACCATTATTTTACAGTCAAGTAAATCAGACCTATCAAAACATGGAGAATACGATGGCAGGTCATAGATCATTATGGTTTTTACCTCCTAGAATCTTACCCCAGTTCGGTTGCTATCTGGAAGGGCCGGTACGGCTGGTGTTTAGTAATATAATGCAGGGTTAAAAAAGGATGTAACTTTGTAAAAATACATTTGACATTTTTATTAGTTTTTTTAAAGAGCGTAGTAAAAATGTTTTTCGGTCATTCTCCAGATTTGTGTAAAATGTAGTATCGACATATCGACCATTCAAACTTTATCGTTTATACCTAATTATTTTTAGTGGTTAATTAACTAGAGAGGTTTCATAATTGTGTCGCGCGTTAGAAAAACGACTCGTTAAATAGAATTATTTGCTTTTGAGCGACGCGCGAATTAGAAAAACGATCTTTGTGCGGATATAGGTATATTTTTACCCTTGACTGACGCTTTAATTTTTGACGCATGAATAAGGCGTGTGTATTAGGGATTATTGAAAAAATATCACGTTTTGTTGTTACATGTAATAAACTACAATAGGTCCAGTAGCTGTTAAATACCGAGATCCTTAATAATTAGCAGAGCCATAGAGTTATTGGTTGTATTTTTAAACTTGAACGTGTTTATTAGGATTTTCGAGGACCAAAATTCATGAATTAGATACTCACATTGTTACACTGCGACCCGCACAACATTAACAAGTCTCCCTCTCACAAGGGTATGGGCACAACTGATGGCTTATGGGAAATGCGTTGGCGACATCTGTTTCTGTCTTCAATGGACAACAATTAGAGCGACCACGCGTTAATTAGTGCATGTCTCAGGACAAAGTTACTATGTTTTATACCTTTGTTATATATTACTAAATAAACTTGGTATATTTTTTTGTTATGAGGATATCTTCTATTAAATAAAAATCCTTACATTAATTTTTCTTCTTGTATATCATCAGGGTAAATAAGTATGCCAGAGATTATGGAAGTGGGAACTTTCGTTTGTCGGTGCTAATATTACCCTCTCACACAAGCATTCTCTATTCTTTATATTGGTTTGTACACGGCATTTTTTAGATGATCTGTGTTTTGTATAATATTACCCACAGAATTCGCGGTTTAATGTAATCATACCGTTACTATCTCTTGCCACGATCTTTGCCATTTTTTGGTAGAGCTGCCGCACATTGCCCCGACAGTGTGTCGTTGTGTAGATGGTGGCATATTTGTAGTCGGATACATTTATAACATACATGCATTTATGTTATCCGCCGGTTTGCCCTATGCCCTATACTCGTATATCACCGGTAGATGAGTCTGTCTAAATTCGAAATCTAAAAGTACCAACGTCCCTCCTATGATAGTTTAGTTGTTCTCGATGTCCGTCATAGTTCAATATTATATTATATTATGAGTCTTAATTCCAATTTTAATGTATCTAAAATTATAAATGGACTAAAAATAAATAATTGACCAAATTTTCACACAAACTACCATCCACAATCTCACCCGTTTAAGGGATGATTTTCGAGATGAAAAGTATTCTACGTCCTTCCCCGAGACTCAAAATATCTTCATAATAAGTATAATCTATTTCGGTTCCGCGGTTTATCTGTGTAAGCTTAACAAACAGACAGACGACAGACAGACTGAATGACTTTCACATTTATAATATTAGTCAGTGATTAGTTGAATTTTTATGACCTTTTCTCAAATTAAAGTTGTACAGGTACTTGCCTACTCGATGCAAGACTCAGTCTCTCAAGAGTTAGCTGGAAAATATGGGTCGGTATCAAAACGACTGGATTCTCAAAACGACCAGAACCACATAAAGACTTATCCCTTTTAGGGATTAGTTCGGCTTTGTAATTTTTTTTTCTTCCTTTAAAAAATCCTGACGCATAGATAATTACTTATATTTCAAAGGAAAAATAAAATGAAGGTTCATTATTAATAGATATTGAAAATAACAAAAACATTGACAATCTGTAAAAAAAATTAGGCTACAAAAAGGGACCTTATTGCATTGAAATTAAAGCTCGTAACAAAATGAGTATTTTATTTTGCTGTTAAGCATAATTATTATCTTAAATACAGAACCCTCGGTGCGCAATTCCGACTCGCACTTGACCGGTTTTTTTTAAGTTCATTTCTCGAATGTACAGATTTTTTCCCTTCTACAACTTTCATATCGTCGCTTAGCTAACAATACCGCGTAAATCAACGATTAGACGCACTATAATTAAGAGTTAATTTAATGTAATACAAAGTTCAGAATTATATTTAGGCAACTTTGTATTATTTAAGTGCGAAGACGTACACAAATGTCTTTGTGGAGAATAACCGTTTTGACTTATATTTTTAAGTAAGCAAGCTATTTACAAGCCGAGTTCAAAAGCGCTTTACCCTAAGGTTAAATTTGGTTTTCTCCCTGTGAGAAAACATAAAGTAGATAAAACAAAACGACGTCCATGACTTTTTATAGAAAGATGTCGAGCCCGCTGTCTCCAATCCAAAACGGAGTGTCTCCTGGATCGAGTCCAAAACGGAATCCAAATTTTAGGTTTTAATAACCTGTGGTTGGGGTATTATTTTCACAAACAGGTCTTTTAGTTTTAGCTTTAAAAATACTTGTTTACATAGCTTGGAAATTGTTGTGCTTGATTGAATAAAAGTGGAATAACCAATTCGTTATCCTATTCTGCCAAAATGTAATAATTTCATAACTCGTTCTAACTATTTATCATCCACCTTACGAATATTGGCTCTTTTCCTTATCGTGCCTTCTGATAATATATTGGCGCAGTCTTCCATTCTTTTAACTTCTATCATCAAATAATATTCAACCTAACTAGACTCTACGTAGGTTCTTACATATTATTTATTTAACTTAATAAAACGATAGCAATTTCTAAAATCACTTTCTTATAATTTATAAACTTACATATTAAATGGAATGCAATAAAGAAGTTCAGCAGCGCAATCTGAATTTCACTCAGGATGCGCGGATCCAACGCTCGTCAGCTTTAGCCATATTCACCCTACGTCGTCGATGCAAGGTATACTTACATATTATTTGTAAAAATGTAATGGCGAACACTTCACCATTGTGAAGGGTGAATTTTCTTCTACTCAGTAGTGTTTTTATTTTATTGTTGAAGTATTAAGGTAGGAATGAAAAGTTAAAAAAAAGGTGTAGGTACGTGTACGCCTATCCTTTACGCGATAAAAACATTCTGAACCACGGCAAAGAACATTAGTCAGATCTGGTTGTTTTGGCACTCTTGCGATGTGGAGCATGATTCCGAGGTTTTTAATGTAGAACAAAACAAAAGGTAACTAGGTAACTACAGTGCATGACATTTAAAAGCACCTTCGGGTTTGTATTTATCTCTCTGGTTCTTACACCTTGTTACACTAGCCTAACAGAGATTACCCAAAGCAGAAAAAAAACCCACTCCATCTCACGGGCGAAACTTACGCCGATGAGCTCAAATGTTCATATATAAACATTGTTTGGCGACCATGCCACAGGAATACATGCTCAGTTAAATAAATAAGTAATCAAGTAAAACGTCTACTAATGATCCATACCACAAATAGGGAAAAGAGGAATTTTTGCGATCATAACAAAATATTTAAAATACCTATCTTATAAAGAAGACCTAGTTTAGTGAAAGTTTTATGTAGTAAGTATATCGGTATAGAGAGTACGTACTCTCTATACCGATATACTATATATCGCTTTCAATCGTCTCACAATTTTGTATGACATTCCAAACACGACGTTAAAGTGACAAGGTACATAAATTATTATGCTGTTGACTGTACATGACATTTCTGAGCAAAATAATATACTTGTATGTAGGTACCTACTAATTTTACGTACTGACATAATCTACTAAACATTTAAAGCCTGAAGGGTTTCGCAACAAGTCATCATAATCAATCAACAAAACCTCCAATGGATATTAAGTTTTGTTACGAGTTATGGTTTGCTATTGAAAGTATAGCCTGTATAATATTACAAATTACACAATTCGTAGCTACTGTTCTCAATAAGTTATCAAGACAATAATGAAATAAAAAAAAGAAATGTTATTGTTTTACTACTATTTGCTATCTTTGGTATCATTTAAACTGAATCCTAAGAGGAAAACCTTTGACTAATTTATCAGTAATAATTTGTATCGTGGCAAAGTGGGTTCAAGTGCATGCCGGCCGGCGGAACTGGCGCATTTCGCTCGAGGCGACGGCGATCCACTCGTTGCGCACCGCGTCGAACCACGTGAGCCCCAGCGTGTACTTGCCATTGATGTTCACGTGCTGGCAGTGCGAGAACCACCAGCCGCCCTCGTAGTTGCCGGCGCAGTGTGTGTTCGAGATGTCCCGGTCGCGGTCGATCGTCGAGAACTCCATGTGGTTCTGGTACTCGAAAGCGTCGCTAGCGTTTCCCTTGAATCCACTCACTTCCAAAATGTAGCCGGAATCTGCATTTCCTACAAAGAAATGCTCGTACTGGGCATACCAAGTCCCCCCGTAGATGTCGGTCATGTCGATTCTCATAGAAGAGCAATTATCTGCGGTGAGGTGATGCATCGAATCGAGCCCGACCCAATATTCCGATGTTGGGTCTCCGAAGCCGTGGGAGTAGGCCGCAAACTTCCTATTGAATTCCACGGAGCCGTTAAAGCGTCGCTGAAGAAGAGTGCTGCCGTTGTTACACCAAGTCTCTAGAGGCGTGCGGCTGGGGCGGATGAGATAACGTCCGGGAGGATCCGATATGCTCGAGCAGTCTGTCGGGAGTAGGCTCACCAAGTCCTCATACTCCCGCTGGACGGGCTGCAGCTCTTTCACCTCTCCCATCAGCTCCGGCAGCGGAATAGCCTCAGTCAGGTTCATGTCGTGGGTAGCCTCACTCTGTAACATTAAAGAAGTTTTGAAAATCAACTGTTCTGTTTCCATGCAGTATAAATCTATCTTTAATACTAATTTCAATTAAATTGATTGGTTTGATGGAA
This sequence comes from Acleris sparsana, assembly GCA_923062465.1. NCBI lineage: Eukaryota > Metazoa > Arthropoda > Insecta > Lepidoptera > Tortricidae > Acleris > Acleris sparsana. Next base: position 67,879,784 of record OV281285.1, on the reverse strand, counting down.
TGATGACATTAATAGGTACCTTTAGAATCTGATCAAAGATAATTAATACACCCATTTTCTGAGCAATAAAGCAATAATGAAAATATTAACCTTGAGAATATGATCATTCAGTCTATAATAATGTTGCTTGGATCTGGCGAACAGGTCGCTGACGGAGTCGTTGACCCTCTGGAGCGCGAGGCGGTCCAGCTCGGCGCGGTCGACAGCGTTGCTTACACTCACGGCTATTGCCTTCACCGACTGCCTTAGATTTTCCTGGTCTTCTTTAAGATATGAAGACTGTGCATTAAGCTGTAAAAAAAAATAGTGAAGTAAATATTACAGCAATAGCGCAAGCAAACTCAACCTGCACAATTTGGTAGGTAGGTACCTAGGTAAACCTCGTTAGTAGCAATGTGTATCGATTTAGGGAAAAAAGTACGGTATAAAATTCAACTGCAAACCTGCAAAGCTACTTACCTACAATTATGTTTTTGTTTTATGATTTACAGTGCCGAAGGGCTTACAAATCTTTTATTTCACGTTAGGTTTACTTTTATTGACGTTTTGTTGTACCGATTAGTATACGGTTGCTTTGTAAGGTGAAGCTTATCCGTGCCGAAAGTTTTAATTTTAGTGTGTTTTTGTGAGTGAAATATAAAATATGATTCTTTAGTTTGATTGCTCGCAAATATATTTAGCATTCGGTGTTGCAGGTCGTAACCTTAAAAACACGTATCTGTTAATAATTACAATTATAAATCTAATTTTATTAACTTACTTGTGCAAAACTGACGTCTAACTTTGAGATCTCCTTTCTAAACTCCGGAATCGTCTTATCCACCTTATTCTCAATACTCTCTAAATCCTCGCGCAATTCTAACATCGAAGCGTGTACTTTGTCGAAGTCTATCACCTTTTGCGTTGTGTTTTTTATTTCATCTCTAAGGTTTTTGGTATCGAGTTGGAGGAATTCTAGTTTAGCTGAGAGCAGGTTGGGCTCCTCGCAGCGGTCGAGGCGGCGCTGCACGTCCATCAGCTGCGCCTGCAGGCCCCGCTGCAGCGCGCCCAGCTGGTTCTGGCCGCGCGCCAGCCGTGCCATATTCGCGTGCACCACCTTGTTGTGCCGGTGCTTGTGGCTGTCCTCGGGCTGCCTGTCCTCCGACTTCTCCTCGTGGAAATCATACACATCGTTGTGGTTGATGGCGTTCAGATCTTCCAATTGCTTAGTCTTAACCTGAAAATAAAATGGTTCACTATAATTATATTTTTACGCAATACGTACAAACATTTATTTATACCTAATGATTAACGTTACGATTATAATATCGTTCTTTTGCAAGCCCGTCTTTAAAAATGTTTGGAGAGCGTAACAAAAGTTGGCACAGGTGTTCCGGATGTTCCGAATGTTCCCATAATAGCTTAAGGGGAAGTTCTTACATAGTTCAATAGGAAATGCGGACAAAAGTATGCCCACACAGACGCTTCTTCCGTTTTATTTACTGGGTTTTGGTACAATACAAATCTTTTTAAAAAACTTTTCTGGTGTTAGTAATTAGCGAGTATTGTAACAGTAAACTGAATAGAAAAAGACATTTCCAGAATTTGAAAATCAGTGGGTTGCATTTTGAGGCTGCGAAACAAAACAAAGAGGGGAATATGCATGCAGCCACTGGGGCGATAATCTAAGCGTGTCGTCATCATGGAAATGAGTATACAGCCCGTCGACGTCTAGATCTTTTGTGCGCCGTACAAAACCAATCTCAACCCTTCGCGTTCCCATTTCCACGGAAGAGGACATATTCAATTTAGGAAATTACCTACAATGTTCAATATTACTTGCTTTAAAATGTTACTTAGGGCTATAGCAAGAAAAAGTAAAATTCAAAGAATATAATTAATGTATCTACTCATATATATGTACATATAGGTTAAATCCGAACGTAAGGTTAAGACTCATATTTTTATACATTCTGACACAGTTACAGCTACTGAATATACGCCAAAACTAAGTTAATTTTTTGCTGCAAGTGGTCCTAAAACGTAAATGTAACATTGAATCTAATCTACGTATAAGTATATCGTTAAATATTTAGATACTTAACAGGTCAGATAGTACCTTTCGTCTTGGGCGCGCGTGTGTCGCCCGGGCAATCTCTCTTTACCTAGTCAATAATCAGAGGTGGGGCCAGTCAAACCTACTTAAGTTAAAATTGACATTCGACTAGCGGTAATTAGTACCTACATTTAAAATACCTATCAATGTTATCACGCACGATTTAAAAAATGAATACTTAGTCGTTCATTTTATTTTGTCGGAAATGGTGGCTTTTGTTTTGAACAACGAATACGCAAAGAGCCTCATTTTCTTCCTATTAGGAGTAAAATAAACGAATGAAATCCCAGTCCTGTCTAACACTGCAGGTAAGGTTAGGTGATTATAACGATCCCGATATTTTTTAATGATTTCCCAACTTGTAAAAATCGGACAAACTAGACAGTTGCTAACTGAAATTCTACCTTGTGATAAGCGACCGAAAAACCCACAAACAGCTATACAATCAACGAGTAAAAACCGCTGGCCGGCTCGGGGCGGTGGTTCATTGTGTGTGAATTTCAACAAAACTTGACCGATTAAACATAGTTTCAGTTTTTTTATTGAAATATTTCTTTAACTATATTTAAACAATTTCCTCATATTTTTTGAGAAAATTATGGTATGGTATGATATGTAGACTCGGTGTGGTACTGCAGTAACGGACCCGGATTCCGAGCTGCGGGCCGCTATACCGAACACGGCGCTCTACGTGTCTCGCCTGCACTACTCTGCTACGGTAGATGACGTGTGGAGTACGTCCGTCAGAAGGTTGGATGCAGTCTGACGGTGTTCCAGCTGCGGTCGCTTCGCTTCATGCACTTCAGTTCGTTTGTAGTTCGCGAGCCGCGGTTTACGCTGGGGACCGTCGAGTGTCCTGACTTGTGGCCGAGAGGTGTCGTGTTCCGACGGTTTCGAGGCAACCTACCGGCAGCGACTATGACGTAAATTTTGGCAAAACAGGACCACGCTGTTTTTTCATCTTGGTGTTAGTTTTTAAGTTTTATATTGTTATGTATGAAGCTTCTGGAGTGGCGTCCACGGACCGGAAGACGAGCTGTAGGTAGGCCTCCAACAAGATGGAGTGACGACCTCGTCAGGATCGCGGGAGAGGCCTATGTTCAGCAGTGGACGTCTTTCGGCTGACATGATGATGTATGTTAGTCTATAAGGTATTTGTAATTATGGGCCTCGTTTCCTAAAATAAAATGTATTATTATTATTTTCCTAAACTTTCAAGTCTCCGTTTATAGAAACTGGTGGTTAATGTCATCACGGGAAAAAGCCAAGTAGATGACATAACGCTTAATAGTGTTTAGTTAATCGTGACTTATTATGATTTGTATGTCTTTACCAATAACGGGACTATGGGAGTTCCGGACCTTTGGAAGGCGTACATGGAGCCGAAGCCAACACGCAGAGGCCCTTTAGACAAGTTTAATTTAGTAAAGTTATGGGACACCAACCGGCGATTGTCCCTGAGTTCAAACTAAAGAAGTATGCTCCCACGGCCAACCACCGGTTAGTGTAAGACTATTTAAGAAGGATGGGATATTAATAATAGGTTCTATGAATGAACTGACATGGATTGGTGAACTAGGCTATTGATGAAACTACGGCGCCTGCCTGCTTATTACTTTGGTTTAAATGGCTAGCCGTGAATCGGCAGCTCAATAGAATGGACCTCCCGAAATAGCCACATATATATAGTAGCAGGGAGGCAACAGTCCCAGAGGGGCTAAGGGTGGAGAGGTGCTTCTGGACTTTAAACGACCATAAGGTGCCCACTCACCACTTATGCAACATATCTGCCCTTCGAGCATATAGCTCTTGCGACTCCACTCTGACCGGCCAATAAAGGCAAGCCAGAGGTGAGGGTCTATTCCTCGTCATTGCACAGCGCAGCCGGCCAGTGAAGGCAAGCGTGAGGTGAGGAACAGGACCTACCCTCGGGAGCACTCAGGTCCGTGGTGTCGCCACTCACCAACAGCTCGCCACTAGCTGCCTTGCGGCCTTATTATTATTATTATTTGTATGTCTTTACCAATCACGGGACTATGGGAGTCCCGGATTTTTGGAAGGCGTACATGGAGCCGAAGCCAACACGCAGAGGCCCTTTAGACAAGTTTAATTTAGTAAAGTTATGGGACACCAACCGGCGATTGTCCCTGAGTTCAAACTAAAGAAGTATGCTCCCACGGACAACCACCGGTCAGAGTAAAGACTATTTAAGAAGGATGGGAATACTAATAATAGGTTCTATGAATGAACTGATATGGATTGGTGAACTAGGCTATTGATGAAACTACGGCGCCTGCCTGGCCAATGCTAATTACTTTGGTTTAAATGGCAGGCGGTGACTCGCCAACTCAATGGAATGGACCTCCCGAAATAGCCACATATATATAGCAGCAGGGAGGCAACAGTTCCAGAGGGGCTAAGGGTGGAGAGGTGCTTCTGGACTTTAAACGACCATAAGGTGCCCACTCACCACTTATGCAACACATCCACCCTTCGAGCATATAGCTCTTGCGACTCCACTCTGACCGGCCAATAAAGGCAAGCCTGAGGTGAGGGTCAGCTGTTCCTCGTCATTGCACCCGCAGCCGGCCGGTGAAGGCAAGCGTGAGGTGAGGAACAGGACCTACCCTCGGGAGCACTCAGGTCCGTGGTGTCGCCACTCACCACAGCTCGCCACTAGCTGCCCTGCGGCCTTATTATTATTATTATTTGTATGTCTTTACCAATCACGGGACTATGGGAGTCCCGGACCTTTGGAAGGCGTACATGGAGCCGAAGCCAACACGCAGAGGCCCTTTAGACAAGTTTAATTTAGTAAAGTTATGGGACACCAACCGGCGATTGTCCCTGAGTTCAAACTAAAGAAGTATGCTCCCACGGACAACCACCGGTCAGTGTAAAGACTATTTAAGAAGGATGGGAATACTAATAATAGGTTCTATGAGTGAACTGATATGGATTGGTGAACTAGGCTATTGATGAAACTACGGCGCCTGCCTGGCCAATGCTAATTACTTTGGTTTAAATGGCAGGCGGTGACTCGCCAACTCAATGGAATGGACCTCCCGAAATAGCCACACATATATAGCAGCAGGGAGGCAACAGTTCCAGAGGGGCTAAGGGTGGAGAGGTGCTTCTGGACTTTAAACGACCATAAGGTGCCCACTCACCACTTATGCAACACATCCACCCTTCGAGCATATAGCTCTTGCGACTCCACTCTGACCGGCCAATAAAGGCAAGCCAGAGGTGAGGGTCTGTTCCTCGTCATTGCACACCGCAGCCGGCCGGTGAAGGCAAGCGTGAGGTGAGGAACAGGAACTACCCTCGGGAGCACTCAGGTCCGTGGTGTCGCCACTCACCACAGCTCGCCACTGGCTGCCTTGCATTATTATTATTATTATTATATACTGTGGGGCTATATGGGCCGTGGTTGCGATTTTTTGTAAATATTGCCGAATTACAGTTTGCGCTAAAGTGCACTAAAACGTAAATATGGAGGAAAGGAAAGGATGGAGGAAAACTAGGAAAAGAAATGATAACGTAATATTATATTTCTTGCTGGTCCAAGTAGCCCAACCTTTGAGATCCCCTGAAATGTCACTTGGACAGTGACGTAACTTGTTTAGACTGTTACTGTGCGAAATAAAAATCCGATCTTAGCTAAGTAGATTAGAAGAACTAAGCGGACAAACAGACACACACGCGGATTGCCGACTACGGCAAAGCCCAAAAGGAGAGTTGTGTTTGACTTGTATATATGTCCGACTCAATGTCTGCACGTAACTACTAAACGGCCAAACCCATTTTAACAAATGATACGTGGTTAGTTTCGTCTTAACCAAAGGAGTGTCATAGGCTATATTAAAATTATTAATGTGAAGTTGGCGAAATAAAAAATAAATACATGTTAAGTAACTTTGACGACATGATCCAAACAGCAGTTGGATTTTTTAAAGCTTGCTTTTCGTTAGACTTGTTTTATACTATTAGTACCTATATACATAGTATAACACTAAATATACTTATACATATAAAAATTACATAATGTTTATTTATTAATCTGGGTAAGTACTTACTTCAAAATTCAAAATTCTTTATTTTCTTTAAATACATAGTACTTATAAAATAGGGGATGGAGTTTCCTAGTAAGCAATAATTTGCTTAAAACTTACTTATGTAAGATCCTAGCAGTTCAAGATTATTATGCGTAGGTATGTGTGTACATTCGTTTTAATGCCTCAACCGATCAATTTGAATTTTGATACCTACAGAAACACTTTAAAAGGCCGAGACGGTTGACTTAGAGTAGGTAGTTATATTCGTCGTGGACGGAGCCGCGAGAAAAAGCTAGATAAGAAATAATATTTGCCTATTGTAATTAGTCATACGAGTATACGAGTATGTGTGTGTATGTATGCTCGGACTTGTGTTTCTAACACTAACCGGTTTTAGGCGGAGCCCACAGGCGTAAAAAACAGCTAGCGACGTAAGGTCCAAGCTGCACGTGCGAAAGCATAAAACAAGCGCAGCAACTGTTTTGCGGCGATAGCCAGGCCGCGCGGAGGCGTTTTGTTTCTCGTCGCTCGGAGCATCGTGCATCGTTTTATTAATACGCGGCTCTTTACCACCTGCCTCAAATCGCCGGCGAGGTAATTAGGACCCTCCAACCGAGAACTGGTTTCTCCCAGGAGGCTGCAACATTCCTAGCGCGGATTCTCACTATGCGCAAGCCAACGCATAAACAATATTATAATTGATTAATTTAATTCGTATCATGAATATTTTGATAGAATGAAAGCACGGTGACCAGACTATATCTAGGTGCTAGGTATTCGGTGGTTTTGGCTATACAGTGTACAAGCATAGTGAATAATTCTGTGGAATAATCCTTTCCCATCGTGAAAACTCGGAACATACGACGACTTCCGAATGATGCCGACGTGTCAATGAATTATTGTATTATGTAACGTGTTTTGGTATTAACTACTCTATATCGATTGTTAATCTCGCGATGCGACCTTCCCTCACGTGTTGTCTTGATGTGTAGGCGTACTGAGTCTGACTGAAGTTCCATGACAAATAATAACTTTTCCGAGAAAATATGATGAGAAAGGATTTTTCATCCAAGGATTTTTCACTACATCTGCTGCTACGTGGCGACTCTGATTCGGCATAAGTAGTTACAATGTTTCGTATCCTCTGGTTACGGGTTAATATAAATGTGCAGAACGAACTCTTATATATACATATTTTAAAAGTGCATGATTGAGAGCAAATCAAAATTACTTTAGATATTCCAACATCTATTATTATTTATTATACCTAGTACTTGGATGGTGTTTTGTTTTTAGTAAGTTTTCTAAGCATGAAACCTAGCTAGATCGATTTATCGCCCCGAAATCCCCTTCATAGATAACTACTAAATTTCATGAAAATTGTTGGGGCCGTTTCCGGGATTTAGATTATTATATATTATAGAAGAATTGCTCGTATTATAGATAGATTAAATTACAGTATTGAAAGAAAAGTCTGAAGTCGTCACGATACTGATACCCAATTTACCTAAGTGGCTGGCTGACGAAGTTTCTCGAGCTCTATTACAGTGAGATAAAGACGTGATTTAGCGTAGTTCCACGGCGACCTTCGTATTTCCGATAGCGAGTCAATGGGCACTGTCTCGGGCCGTCCGTGTGCATACTGCGCGGGGCCGGGCCAGGTGCCCGGTGCCAGGAGCCAGGTGTCAGTGAGCCGGGCCGCTGCACCGGTGCGACTACGTATCTATACTTAGTTGTACTCGTACCTACGAACTGTCGGACAGGTGCTGGTGGACATAGTTAACCACGGAAAGTGAAAGAGAAGTTTGTGGCACTGTGATAGGTGATTAGGTACTAATTACGATTACAAGCGTATACCTATTAACTTAGTATGTTGGTAAAGTGTATTTAATAAGAATAGGTATATACCTACATTGGTAAAGTTTTAAAAAAAAATTCTAACGGCTCTAAAGCTTATATGTTACTCGTAAAATTTAAAATTCTAGTAAGATTTACGAAGATGTCAGATGTGATGAGATGTTACAATCAGTAACTGATCACTGATCATCCCGCCGCCGCCGCCGCGGCATATGTGTGCTATTTTAATTTACTTATTATGTCCAATGCATTTCGACCTGTATGCCTTGTTAAAACTTATAAGAGTTCGTTCATTCGAAGTAGGTAATTATACCATTTGATTCTTGCATTAAATTAATTGAAGGTACCTACTTTTATGCGTGCGGTAAGTTTGTAGTTCATTTAATATGTCACCTATACAGGGCGTCCCACGGCCATGCCACATGGAAGGAAAGTACCTTGAGTATTGTAGATGGAACATTTTACTGAAAGAAGACATTATTTGAATTTAAAAAACAATTTAAACTGCATTCATAGATATTTAAATAAGTAATTACATAGTTGAACCGGGAATCGAAACCGTTACACGAGCAAAATAATCACCCTGTAGCTTTATCATACCGATCGAAAGGCTTCATCATAAGGATTATTCTTTGCTAAATAACATAGTGTCAGAAATAAAAGGAAGACCATGAATTTTAACATTTGATGTGAATATTGTTCAGAAAAATGAAAAGCTGACGTGGCCGTATCCGTAAGGACATACAACTGACATAATCATAAGTACCTATTACTAATAAATGTACTGTAATAAAAAGAACTTAAACATATTATTCAAAATATCCACCACAACAAGATCAAAAAATCGACAGGGAGCGAAATAATCAAAAGAGTGCGACTTTGTATTCATTCTCTCACTCTCTCTCTCATTTTGAGCATTTGATAAATTGATAAATTTTGTATTAAAAATGGTAAAATTCATGGTCTTCCTTTTATTTCTGCCACTATGTTATTTAGCAAAGAATAATCCTTATGATGAAGCCTTTCGATCGGTATGATAAAGCTACAGGGTGATTATTTTGCTCGTGTAACGGGTTCGATTCCCGGTTCAACCATGTAATTATTTAAATATCTATGAATGCAGTTTAAATTGTTTTTTAAATTCAAATAATGTCTTCTTTCAGTAAAACGTTCCGTCTGCAATATTCAAGGTACTTTCCTTCCAAGTGGCATAGCTGTGGGACGCCCTGTATAATAATAATCTAAATTAAAGTTGTCTAAAGGGCCTCTGCGTGTTGGCTTCGGCTCCATGTACGCCTTCCAAAGGTCCGGGACTCCCATAGTCCCGTGATTGGTAGACATACAAATAATAATAATAATACATATTATATCATTTATTTTTGCAAAGCAGGCATAGAGTAAACAATGATTCGCCAAACTCCACAGTCAGTTTGTAGGTACCAAGCGAAAACTGGGCGCTCTCAGGGTATCGCGTATGTTTTTTAAATATTAAAAAATAACAGAAATTAGTCTAAACATATTTAGTACTTACCTACTATTTGACACATAACGTGAAATTTTAAAGAAAGCCTTTTAAAAAAAAACCTGCGTGTACTCGTACCTATTTAATAACGTTTGCGGAGTGACATCTGCACAAAGGTTGAACCTCTGTTTAAAATATTAAATTCCCTAAAAAAGAGTACAAGAGTGAGTTGTCTTTTGTTCAACAGCACATCTTCAAATAATTACGACAAATTTCATGGACGTTGTTTTTTAACTAGAATTATGGTAAATCGAGAAAAAAATGCGTCACGAGTCACGAAACTGCTCGTAAGGTCTTCGAATACACATACCCTCTGGTCAAATGCGAAGGTGACGACCTCGACGGAGCATTTTACACAAAAGGCTTAGAGTCAAAGCATAGTTTATGGTATTTTAGCGCCCTACTCACTCAGAAAAACGAATACAAGAAAGCCCAGTTCTGGAAGACTATTCAGTTTAAGCCAGTCTACCGAGAGAAGTCATCTAAAGATAATGTCAGCCGGCAACATCCTACCGGGTGTAGATGAGGAAACCGAATAATTTTAACAGCGTATCCCTGAGGTCGTAAGAAGCATAAAATGTAAAATAAACCCAGGTCGAAATATGATATATTTTTTTACCATAAGTGTGTTTTGTACTGGAAATTTCATTACTTTACTTACAACTCCATGCTGGATAAAAAATAAAATGGGTTCTCATAACATTTTTTTCTTCATACGACCTGAGGAATACGCTACGCTACGCGTTGAAAATCAAAAATTTACTCAAAGAAATCCGGCTGCGCAATTTGAAATATACATTCCACGCTAAAAACGACACGGTTGTCCCCGCACGGGGCCCATTCACACCGGCCCCGCCCGGTCCGCTGACCCTCTTTTCCGTTCACAATCACGCATTGTTGGTAATTCAATGGTATTTCTGTGAAGGAACCTGTTCACATGTGCAACGTAAATTAAATGCATCCAAATTCGCCATCAGGCTTGTCTTATCTAATAGGTACCTATATTACACATTTTTATGTACGTTTACTTTCTATGGTAGGTTAGTACTTGAAACTTGATTTGATGCAAATTCCCTTTTAGTGCTAAATACCTAGTGTGTGTCCAAGTGTGTGTCAATGACTTTCGGGTAAAAACAAATTATTTATAAACCAAATTGTAGCGCATTAAGTGTTCTTAATTTCAAACTTTGCTGTAAAACCCTTGTTGATATACATACAGGGTTATCGGTTATTGCATCCTTTCCCGTAAAGAGGTTATATTTGGAGGTCATTTGCAATCATTTTGACCCTATAATGCATGGGTACGTATTATATAATACCGAATATATAATTAGAATAATTAATTATACCGAAGTTCAAAAGACCGAATTTCAGAAGGCCTTTGAACGGAAGACCGAATATTAAAATGACGAATAATTATTCCACCAACAGTTTAAAATCCCGAAAGTTCGTTTGAACGAAAGCCTGAAATCCCGGAGACTTTATTTCGGCAGACTATAGTCCCTAAAACTAGATTCCCGAAAGTTCTTTTTACCGAAATGCTGAAATCCCAAAGACTATAATCCCGAAAACTATAATCGCGGATACTATAATCCTAAATATACCTACACCTGAAATACCTACCGGGCTGCTCCGGCGCTGCGGAAAGTTCAACCCCTCCGCCCTTGCGTAAGAAAGCACCGCACCTTCGCTCGCCTTCGCAGCTTCAACTTTTTGGTCGAATCGGCGACCAATCTCAGCCGCTACGGCTCACTTGTTGCCTGCGGTTTCTTACTGCGGGCGGGGGCAGCCCTAACTCCGCGCCTCCGGGTTTTCATATACGCTAGGGGTAAAACAGACAAGACTACGGAGAGTCGGAGCTCAGCCAATTCGGTATTGGTTATTTAGTAATAATTAATTACATTTTATATAAACAAAGCTTGGCTCAGTCCCTTATCCTTTAGGCATTATAATTACAATATTTAAACTATTATACCTTTAAAATTATTATCATCTACATGTAGATTGTGTAGTTGAAATACTCGCCGTTGTATAACAAAAAGACAAATTTCATTTTTTTTTTCAAATAAAATTCAAAGAAACGAATCTGTCAACCCCGATTCTACGTGGTCTTGTTTGCCCTTCCTCTAGAGTGTATATAAAAAGCTGGAGGCGCGGAGGGAGGGCAGCTCCCGCCCGCTGTAACAAAGCGCAGGCACCGAGTGAGCCGCAGCGGCTGAGGAAAATGCCGAAGCTGCGCAGGCGAGCTCCTGGTGTCTGCGCTTCCTTACGCAATGGCGGCGGGGCGGCTGCACTTACCGCGCTGGAGCGAATTCTCCACCAACCCACAGGCCACAACCTTACTTGTACTTATACTTCAGATGTAGGTATACGTACTTTCGGGATTTTAAGCATTCGGTCATTTGAGGATAGACATTTCAACGTACTTTCAGGATTTTAAACATTTGGTTATTTGAAATAGATATTTCAAGATTGTATTTATCGAGTACCGGCATTTTGTACTTATTATATTTTGATTTTCGATGTGTTAACCGTCGATATTTTAAGTGTAGATTTTATCAACTTTCGGGATCAATTATAATAGATACCTACCCATAATGCATTATGCAAAAGAAAAATGTTCCGCAGAATGGTTATAGAAACATAAAGACCTCGGTCACGGTGTATTTCTAGATTTCAAACAAAGTATTTAATCAAAAAATAATTGTAGGTATGGTTACTGAAAAAAACTGATCCCAAAGAGAGCAGGCAGAAAATCATGTTCGACGAAAACTTAAACTCAACATACAAAGTTAGTCATAAAATTAACTAATAACCCTCCTTCTGACGCAGTCGGGAAAAATAATAACAATTATAAAAGTAACAGTCTAAAACGATAAAGTATTTTTAACATAAGTACTTACCTATAACAATAATAATTATAAAAGTTACTATTAAAAACAAAAAAAGTACTTTATCTGAATTTTCATAATTTGTGTTTTCAAGATAAAATAAGAGGATTTATTTAACTCTATTATGCCCAAACGACATAGCCGCCAAAAACTAACTTTCAATTCCAAGATTAAGTAAAATAAATAAATGTTTCTAATTGTTAGGTACTTTTATAATTGTTATTGTTATAGGTAAGTACTTATGTTAAAAATACTTTATCGTTTTAGACTGTTACTTTTATAATAGTTATTATTTTTCCCGACTGCGTCAGAAGGATGGTTATTAGTTAATTTTCTGACTAACTTTGTATGTTGAGTTTAAGTTTTCGTCGAGTATAACTACTCGACGAATTTTTATAATTGTTATACCTGCTGTCTTTGTGAGGTAGACTCTAAAATCTTGAATTACAACGATAACGTTTCTGTCACTTACTCGTATTCTAAAAGGTGTGCAGGTTATTCCAGTTTGATTGCTGATTGTTATTAAAACGAAGAAAAAGATTATTTAAATAATTACTTTTACTAAATACATTTTGAAGTTGCTTATCAGACATTTTTCTTAAATACCTCGAAAATGGTCTACTTTTGCAAAAATGCAAATGCATGCATAAGCATTATGGGTCAAAATTATTGCGAATAACCTCCACAACATGATGGATGCAATAACCAATAACCCTGTATTTTATTGAAACAGCATCAGTGCCTGTAATTTATCATTCGTTTTGGGTCATATTTTCTTTATTTATGGACAAGACAGAGCCCACGAATAAGGTCAAAAATTTGGATTCTTAATAAACCTGTAGAACGTATCCGAAAATGGTGGATATCCGACCTTTCGCAAACTTTTAAATATCTAATTTTACTGAACTACCTACTTACGTGTCTACCTTTCTATTTATATTATCCAGTGGAATTTGAATGCAAGCGTTTGTCCGTGACTCAATCTGAATCCTCATAATTCATCACTCAAACGACCATTAATTTACGAATACCTACACAATATAGGTACATGTTATAACTTGAGGGGCCATTTGCAACGTCAAAAGATGGCGGATGTGTAATTTGTTTTAGTTTTTATTTTTGTGTATTTAGGTGTTCAAAGTTGTTTTCTGTTAGTGATTTGTTTGTTTTAATGCCTTTTATTTCGTATATCTGGCATCTTACTTCTCGTTTCAAGTGGACTCGCAGTGGTATAGAGGTAAAAACTATCTTGGCCTCTGTCCTACATATCACCGTACAACGTTGCCCCCAATCTTCCTAGAGAAGATTGGATTGTGTTTTATTGCTATATTGATTTATACTTATATATACTTGACACTGGCGAAATCACATCAAGAAAAAAAAAATTTTTTTTTCTTTGCCCCGAAAATTGTTACTTTATTTGTTCTGGTTTCATCAACGAGTTTGTTAACTCGGCGACGCAGCGACACAAGGCTTTGACAGCTGTGAAAGATATCGGCTAAAACTTGATTAAAATCAAACAAGCTATCAATTAACAATGCAGCAAAAGCAATGTTAATACTCGTTACTCCATTTTGCGAAGTTAGTTAGTGTCGTTTTTGTTTAATAGCCTACTACATAAGCCACTTTGATCCCCGTCCATGTAACGCTAACGCTAGCCAACATGTAAACGCTATAAACGTTTCTGTTTTCTCCACTCAATGGATCGACAACGATAGGTATATTACCGATGTAAAAGATGCAAAAAGAAGTTCCGGTCTATTCACCGAAGCTTATGTTTTTACATTAATAATAATAAAAATAAGTCATTTTTTTTTAGCTGCAGTGCAGCTAGTGGCGCGATGTTAATGAGTGGCGACACCACAATCTGAGTGCTCCCGAGGCTAGCATTGGCCAGGCAGGCGCCGTAGTTTCACCTATGGCCTAGTTCACCAATCCATATCAGTTCATTCATAGAGCCTGTTATTAATGTTCCTATCTTTCTTAAATAGTCTTACACTAACCGGTCGGGTTGTCCGTGGGAGCACACTTCTATAGTTTGAACTCAGGGACAATCGTCACTTGGTGTCCCATCACTTTACTAAATTAAAATTGTACCAACGGCTTTTGCATGTTGGCTTCGGCTCCATTTACGCCTTCCAAAGGTCCGGGACTCCGGTAGTCCCGGTTGGTAATGACAATGACATACAAATAATAATAAATTAAATATGACAAATGCAATACGGTTGATTAAGAATACCGCTAAGATCATATAATAAGAAGTCCGTCTGTGTCTGAACTAGTCTCTGAGACCTGTTCTCAGACATTGTAGCAGCGCTCTTCCCTAACAAGCTGACACTGCCACTGGTTGAAGTATTCATTCACTATAGTGTTATTTAATCGTTATTCTTTACTAAAAATAACAATATAACAATTATAATTTAAACTTTTAAACTTATACATATGTACATAAGAAAGATTTGAGTGACTAAGTAAGTACCTCCTTTTGTGTTTAGTTGTTATTTGTTAAAAGGTTAAGAAATTTATGTCGAATTACACGAACCACTTAACAGACGACTAGAGTGTTAATGTTAACCGCTGTCAAAATGTATGAACTAACAGTCGATTAACATCGATTAACATTTATCATCGTTTGGTGAATTGTTACTTAACTTCATTTTTTAATTATATTCTATTTACCTTTCTTTTACATTATATTCTACCAAGCGGATTTCATTTATTTTGTTATACAGATGGACACAGTTAAACTTTAATATGTAAACACAACTCTACTATACGTATTACGTATTACGACGGTTAGAACATTACAGGTTTGTTAGACGAGGTGCGTTGGATAAATAAATTAAATTGTCTTAAATGTGCTTAACTTTAAGGACTGCTCTTTGTGACACTTCAACCGTGATGAGAGCAGACTTGTCACACCCACAGGACAGAAAAAAAACAGTTGAAGTGTTAAGTGGGCGTGTAAAGTGTGGCATAGTTATGCGGAGTTCCGCGCAACCTACCTTAGTTTTGCCGCGATCGCATGTGCGTGAAATTTGTGCCAATATTTTTTCTAATATAGGAAATAAATCCAAAAGCATGCCTAATTGTGCTATTTTGGAATGTAAAAAGGATAGCCGCACCAAAAAAACTTTCCATGGTAGCGTGTTGTTTTTATGATAGTTTGAGTAGGTATTGGTCTCACAACCAGGTCTGATACTCAGCAAAGCTCATGTTACTACACTAAGGTTTATTTTGTACTGACGTTTATACTTAACATACATTTTAACGGTAACTTCGAAAAGTTTTGCAAGTTTATAACAGAACAGAACCGCATATCACAATCGCGTGATCAATACCCGAAGGTTTTTTTAGGAGCTCACGGACTATACATAGTAGTTCAATGGTAGAAACTCATGATTGGAAGTATGGAATCCGCGTTAACAACCAATTTTATGTGATTGTATTAAGTAAATCTATTCTAGAAACAAGGGTCATGCAGGAAGTGTTGTATAATTGAGGTCTTAGTAATAAGCAAAGTTTGAATGCTTATAATACTCTGAAATAATAAATTAAATGTCTTGCGATTGTTTGTTTACATTATGTTTGAATGAAGTTCGTCCGTTATGACATGGTCATCGAACATGTTGTTGTGGTTTTTTTAGTTCATCTCATAAGGGATAGGCAAGGATCAAAGATCATACAGCCAATTCTCCTTTTTTTGTATTTTCCGATATCAAGTCAAATGGTTATGACTTTGAAATTGAAAACAGATCTGAGGGGTTATTATGACGTATTATTCCATGTTACGTTGAGCGTAAAAGACAGAGCTATAGCAGTTATATAGCTCTGTCCTTTTCTTTCAGCGTAAACAGAACTGCACTGCTATCTACCCAGATCACAGATAATAAAAATCGTCTTTCTAAATCTTAGACGAAGTATACCTACTCATTTTTCTCAATAGCTTTACCATTTTTTCATAGTAAGTAGGCGAGGTTACTTTTATTTAAGTAAATATTTTAAATAGCAGTAACACTCAATCATGAAATGCTTCAAATTAGATGCTTACAAAAGGCTATTCTTTCGAATCAAAATGTAAAAGCAAGCAGCTTTTTTTTTTGGTGTATCCCAATTACGTAATTGCATGTTACAAAGGTCATATCATATCAGTATGTTCTTATACAAGAGACTATAAAGGTGTCTCCACTAATTGTACTTATTGTTACTGTCCAGTGAATTGTTTTAAATAGGAAACTTATTTCGTTTGAGGAAAAGGTAACAAATAAAAATAATTACTGGGTTTTTATGCCTTTCGATATTCTTTGTCGTAAATTTGTGATTAAAAATACTTCACAGTAATGGCGCCCGGATTAAAAATAAAATATGTAGATAATGTCAGTGGAGAATAAGGTCCCTGAATGGCAAAAGTGGCGTAGGCGGCATGCGTGGCGTAGTGCGCCGCGAGCGCCGCGCGAACCCTTCACCCGCTAGTCACGGACGCGCGGGCGCAGACGACGGTTACGGCCGCGCACCGTGAAGACCGTACCACCTGTTATTAAAAACTTTCAACAAACAAAAATATACCCTATAAACATAATGCAGTATAAACCCATTTTGAAACAAAGTAATCTTGTGTAATCAAACAAACCCTTAGTCATATATTCCATAATTTAAATGAAACGATGAAACAGAACGAGACAGGCTGGCTTTAACGTACGTGTACTTGTTCAGGTAGAAAGTGATTACCAGGTTATTTTTGTGCTTAATGAAGGTAAGTTCGTCGTTAGTTGACGGGGGCTGAGGCATCTGGCGTGTCTTCATGTCTCTTTACAAAATATGCATCCATACACGTTTTTGTTTATGAATCTAATCAAACTTAGTCAGTTAGATCGGCTTTATTAAAAAATCAAACGTCACCTAATAGGATCAGGATAAAGAGAGGCCAACGCCGGTCGACCGCGGCTCGCAGGCTTTCCTAGGTCTTTAGCACATTTAAATAAGTACCAATAAGTATTTAAATATCTATTTCTTTTGATGACAATTATACGTACATTCAAACTCATAAGAAGCTGAAAGTACATTTAAGAACCTTGTCGCAGTAACGTATTACAGTAAGATTGGTATCAGTTCAGTATCTATCAATAGCTGCGACAAGTTACCTGCTGCAAGGTCGGTCGTCTGAGTACGCTCGTACCAGAATGTGTCTCATCCATTAGTTAATAATAAATAATAGTTTATACACGGAGGTTTTTACGTTTTAAAGGGTACGTTATACCTATAGTTAAGGAAATGCTACCTGCATTTCGGTACATGATTTGCACATGTTTCACATCGAGGTGGATGGCAGTTTAGATCAGTACGAATTGATTTGGTCCAGTCAATTAAGATCCTATGTCGCTGCGTTTCCGCGTGACAGCGGATTGAAGTTGCTTAAAAACCGGGCAAGAGCATGTCGGACCATGTTCAGGGTAGGGTTTCGAAGTCACAACAACAGAACAACAAACAAATCAAATAGAATCAAACAAACAAACAACTACAATCAAATTAGACTTAACGACAAAGTTAACTTTGCCGTTGGAAAACTGTTATCCCCATACATCGATATAGGTCACGGTCAGTTTATCAACACCGCAATTAAGTTTTCGTTAAGTATAAACATTTAAACCGTTTGTAACTCAAGAACCAATGAAGTCTAGGTACTTAGTCGTGATCGTTTTCCTATTAAATTCATTATATGTGCTTTCATTTAAGTTATTTTTTAGTATTTGTAGTTTAGGCTGGATGGGTGGGGGGGGGGGGGGCATTTTTAATTGAAAGGAAACTCAACCTTATTGCTGTACAATGTCAGATTGACTTTGGAACTAAGGTTTAAATTTACTTGACTGTTTTAAAATGAAATGGGATAAGTTAAAAGACAGAACCCAAATATTTCTGACACATTTTGAAATACGTTGCTACAGATTATATTAATTATTTTCAATAATATTCAGTAGAATTTTGTACTTGTAGCTTGGGAGTCGGGTTGAAAAAATATTACTTTGGTATATCAGAGGCCTGATTTTTTTTAGTTTTCATAAGAACTCCAAACGTCAGTCTAAGAGGCAGACATGTGCGCGTACGTTTTACTTTACCATTTATTTTAAATATATAATTTATAAAATACTTATATTTATATAACCATTATGACGATTTTTGATAGGAAGTACTGGCGTTACTTCTTATCAAATATCGTCCATATAAAAAATAAGTGTCGTTATTTTCTTTTTTTTATATGAAAACTAGTATTCGTTTTTGAGAGGCGATACAAATCTTTATAAAGATCATTATTTCAAAATTTGAAGCAAATCGTTTGAAATCATCCTGAAAAAGTACATTTAAAAAAACTAAAGAATCATATAGTCATTAAGATGTTGATATACTCAGCTAAAATATTCTTCACAATAAGAGATACCCACACAAAACCTGAGCCCATTTGATGTAAGGGCCGAATTAGTTACGATTGAAACCTGACTTTAGCCTTTCGGGAATCATTATTTCCTACACATCTCATTAAAGTGATTGATCCAAGAAAAAAAAAAGTGCTAGAAAAAAATATTCAGATTAAACATGTAATGCAATATTTTTTGGTATGGGCCACCGTTTACGAGTTATTTACGAAAAACTATAAAATACGACCTTTACACCCCAAGTACCCCCAACCCAACCCCCACTCGTCAGTACTTTTAGTATGTGGTTTAAAACACCATTTCCTACAACTATGTCAAAACTCGTTTATATTCGAGTTATTTCCCCTGATTTGGCTTCGTTGCTGAGGCTAGAATAGACGAAAACAATCAAATAGAAAACAATTACAGTGCGCCATAAAAGAGTAGAAAATATACGAGGGCGCCACCGTCGCTCGCATAGTAACCCTGCGTATACTATCAAAATTATCTTGATACTTGCTATTTTTTTTAATAATATTAAATTATGGTAAAGTTACAGGGAAAGACCTTTTAAGTAATAATTGATGATAGTGATTCTATTGGTAGTGCTGGTTTTACGGTAGTATTAAAGTAAAAGTATCCTATATTACTCAGGGATAAGGGCATTCAATGTTCCACCATTGAATGCTTCATTACATTACATTTTTGAAATCGGTCTAGTAGTTTCGTTATAAATATACAGCAATACAAATATTTAATCTTTGTACCTAATATTAGAGTAGATTTAATGTTTATCGTTACAAATTCAAGCTGGGGTCAGAGTGTAAGCAGAGTATAAAAGGAGATCCTACCTCCTTGGTAAGACGAGCGAGGAGCGAGCGCGCCTCGGCGAGTTGCCCACGTTGCTCCTGGCACTCGTAGTGCAGGCGGCCCGTCTCGCCGTCCAGCTTGTCCAGCCGGGACTCCTGCGTTCGCGCCAACTGCACCAGATCCGACGTCTCCTCTTGGGCTTGCTTCAGCTAAAGATACACAGCTCACGCTTTATTTAACTGATAAAAACTTGTGCAAATAGGGTCTATGGAAGTTCACGAACTGTATTCAATAATATTACAGCAGCAGCAACTTGCAGCAGGCGTTGCTTACGACAAGGGCGCTTATAAGGACCCATGGCTTACCTCGTTGCGCATGGTATGCAGCTGGCGCAGCAGCGCGGAGCCGTTGAGTGCGGCGCGCAGGTCGCGCAGCTCGCCGCGCAGCTCCTGCAGCGCCGCGCGCACCCACTGCAGTGTAGCCCGCTCTTTGCGCTCGCGGTGGCTCGTGCTGCCGTCGTCAGCGGTCGACGCTTCCCTGCGCAAACGCAACTCATTTCATATTTGCGGTATTCTTATAAAAGAGCTTTGCATAAATACCTATAGTATCTCTGTCAAAATAAAGGGTATTTAATGTTTGACACAAAGCTAATACCGCAAGAACTCTATTCTTCTCGGTATTCTATTCGTCGCGTGTCATCGGTCCTACATACTATGAGCGTCTACCTGCTAAACTTAAAAATGTAACATCCGACGAAGCATTTAAACATCAGCTTAGAAACCTTTTATTGGATCATCCATTATACTCCGTCGATGAATTTATGACACTTATATTGTAAAATTATTATTGTTTGTTTGACCTTTACTTCTTGCATATTGACTTCGGAAACTGACCATTATTATTATTAGTTGTTTATGTACTTATTAATGTTGTCTTTGATTATTTGTGTGTTATTTTTATTTTATTACCGTTTTATTATTTTTGTATTAATGTTGACGATACCAATGTAATTTCATATTTTTTGACATGCAATGCAATTAATATTGTAACATTACATTGATGAATAAATAACTAAACTAAACTAAACTAAAACCATATTGCGTTTGACGAGTTTTCGTATTGTTATTAACTCGGCGGCCATTACTGGCCTCTATTCTACTGGGTTAAGTACCAATTTCACCAAACGATGTTAAATTTAATCAGCGTTAATCAACTGTTAGTTCATACATTGTACATGGTTTGGTGAAATTGCTAGGTACCTACTAAAGTGGTACTAAACCTCATTGTCTTTGACATGTTATCGTATTATTTTTAACTCGGCCGCCATTACAGTCTAATAAATTTGTGAATTTTAGAGCAGTTTTTTAGATGTGCTATGGCTTTTTAAAAAAAACTAGTGTACAATATACGAGAACCATATTTTTCATACATTAAACAAGATAAAATACAACGAGGCATTTACATTATAAACACTGTTTTAAACCATAGCTGAAAAAAAAACGAAATTTCAGAATACTACCTATAGGAGCAGTCTCTGAGGCCTGTCCCATTCAAGGTTTCCTCGAAACAAATTATTATAACTTTACCTATAATCAGCTTATTAATAAATTATATACATCATCAGAAAGAAGAATAAACAACGCGTTTCAAAAAACATTACTAATTGCTAATATTTTTTAATTTAAAAGTATGGAGACCATTTTATCTTTGTCCCACGATTAGCAACTAATTCATAACGTTGTTTTTTTTTTTTTTTTTTTTTAAGTATGCCGAATTAATAATTCTTTATTCAATAAATACTTTTAAATAAAAAAACAAGTTCAATAATAATAAAATATAACACAACTAACCTATAATATAAATCCCTTCATTACCCCCACTTGCGGCATCGTGCCGAGGACACTCGCAGCGTTACCTGCGATGCTCAGTCTTTGGGCAAAAAAGGAGCCTTGCCTGTGGACGCCAGAGACACCTATTAATTTGTCTGACACTTCTTTAATATTTTTTTTTGTGTCAGATGACCACGGACCAAACGTTTCCAAAGCAAGTGCAGCAAATTCGTAATTTGGCTTTAAAAAAGCATATTTGCGGCACTTGATGGTTTGGGCGAGGTCTGCGGCGGTCCCTGGCTTGCGAGAAGAACCTTGGACGTGAGACGGTGCTAGCGTATCAACACAAGTGACGTCCCACGCCAAGGGACGACCAAGATGCCACGGTATTAAAGTGCATCCGTCGGGTCTCTTTCCATCTGAGGTAGAACGTTTAACGTTGTTAAACACCTGCTATTATCTAATTAGTCAACTAACCGACCGTCATTTTTGCAATCCTATTGAGTTGAACATTAGTTTTGTTGGGTCATTCAGTGGAGTGAACGAGCTGTTGCCAAACGACATTTGACATTCATCTTTTAATATTTAATTGGATACTTTGATATCATTTACGTGAATCGGACGTATATTTATAGGGTAATTTGTTTAGACGTTATTTTCAAAATTCTTAATTTTCGTCATGTCTGTGGCATAGATTCTGTGGCATTTTTGTTCACCGTAATGACGATCGACGTTATAAAATGTACAAAATGCACTAAAATGCATTATGACCACTGTTAAAAATGTTGAGACTGTTAACAAAGTTATCATGGTCACCATGATATCCAAAACACGTCTAATCATTGTTTCGAAAATCATCATGATTGCTTCTGTGCTTCTAGCATCAAACTATCCATTCTATATAAAAACGAAAGTTTGTTGGTTTTTGTGTGACATAATCAATAATTATAATATATTAAGGTCTTAATATATAATTTCAGTAACATTGATTTTGTAAGCAGCCGTCATTTCGATGGTGTATTGTGGTATTATTATTAGCAACTAAATTATGGTCATTAAATCGGTGCCTCATATAAATTTAACATTCTTATTTAAATATGTAACCTATCACATGATTATTATAAACAAAACCTAAAAAAAACATGGCACCGAAATGTCAAAAAAGCTTGACGTCAAAACTTCACCCAAATTAGAGCTATTTGCTCTAATTTACTCAAAAAAAAATCATTTACTGAGTAAATTGGCCACATGAGTGCTCTTTTAGACGTCGGTAATATGGAGTGTATCTACTAGCGCTTCGGACAAGACCATCATTCCGGAGGAGAAGCTCCGCAAGAAACTCCAGCAGGTCATTTTTTCCAATCATAATACTTAAAAGTAACATTACCTACAAACAAGGTAATAAAGTTCCTAATAAATAATTATTTTAAGACTAACACAGACAAAATCATTACAAATGTAAGCTAAATTAAATTAAAAATAGTGACTAGGAGAACAACATGACGAGGTCTTTACGTCAGGAATGACAATTAAAATAACTAATTGGAAAACAAGTCCTTGCAAGTGTGAGACGGGACCCGTTGACGAGTATGATGCATATCTCACCCTTCGTCTCCCTCAACCGTGTTCGGGAAGGTGGCGCTGGCGATCCGATCAACGACGCAGGCGTAAGCAAAGACCTTTAAGTGAGCTTGACATGCTCATGCTGCCGGACAAAATATATCAATAAAAAAGTAGCAACTATACTAGGATTTTCCTTAGATGATAAGAATGACAGCCGGATTTCGTAATTTCAATCACTTACTATACTCACAAGCGATGTGTTTTAAAAATATGCGATTAATTATTTAAATTCCTCAATGGCGTCGCTAGGTTTGTAGAGTAATAATTGTTTAAATGAGCTGTCATTCTAATCATCGCAGGAAAATCCCGGTATATATTGTTTGGGCGGCCAAGGTTTCACACAGTATAATTAGAATAGAGGGTATGTCAAGTAC
Organism: Acleris sparsana; assembly: GCA_923062465.1. NCBI lineage: Eukaryota > Metazoa > Arthropoda > Insecta > Lepidoptera > Tortricidae > Acleris > Acleris sparsana. Next base: position 67,856,318 of record OV281285.1, on the reverse strand, counting down.
CTAAATACAAGGAGATATCGTAACTTTGGTAAAATAACATGTCAAAAGTAATAATGGTTTTATCGTGTAAAAGAGAGGCCTTGGACAGAACAACCAGCCTGCGCGGGAGCCGGCGGGCGCCGTCACGCCATCAAAAGCCGCGCGCGGCCACCAGCGTGTCTCCTGGTGGATTCGCTTCCGCTTCCGTTTTATCCTCTAAGTACATTATTATTATTGTATTTCGAATTTTCGAACGACTCCCCACCCTTCCCGAATCATTACCTTCTATCTGTCGCTTCTAAGGAATTGGCTATTTTGTTTAGCAGCTAATTATTTATGGGCAAGTTTCCTTTCTTGTATGACGTTTATTTTACATCGGGCAGTGAAGAGTTATACATACATAAACGAATTCTAAAATGATAACCAATTTCCATACTTAGGTACCTACATTGTATTTTCCCAGAATCTTGTGGCTGGAAAAGTTGAAAGCAGAAACTTTGACTTCGGAACTTTGTCAATCCGGCCCTGGGTGCATAGTTACGCACGCTGTACATACATACGGAGTTCCGTACTCGAAGGTTGTGAAACGGGACCCTATAATTAAGCCTACGCTGTCCGTCCGTCTACCCTAACTTTCAAGCGCCGTATCTGTTGTACCGTAGGAAAGGCGGATTGGTTATTCTAGCCAGCCAGATTTCCATACAAAATTCTCTTCGAAAAAAGTCCTAGGGCTACGTATACAAACTTCATCTATAATAATATATATAAAGAGGCTTGTCCTGACTGATTCATCAACGCCCAGCCAAAACCGCTAATGCTAGAAATATGAAACTTGTACAGTACTTTCTTTTTGTGACGTAGAGATCCGATAAGAAGGGCTTTTTTGAAATTCAACCCCCAAGTGGGTGAAAAGGGGTGGCAAAGTTTGTATAGAAAAAAATATTGTTATGGTCCAATTTACATGAAACTTGTTAGAAATATTCTTTAATTCAAATAATATGACACGTGTTTCAGCGATTACTAAAATTCAACCCCTAGAGGGATGAAAGAGGGTTGCAATGTTTGTATGGGAAAGAATATTATTATGGTCAAATTTACTTGAAACTTGGTAGGAATGCTCTTCAATGCAAATAATGAGACACATATTTCAGCGATTACTAAAATTCAACCCCTAGAGGGATGAAAGAGGGTTCCAAAGTTTGTGTGGGAAAGAATATTATTATGGTCAAATTTACTTGAAACTTGGTAGGAATGCTCTTCAATGCAAATAATAAGACACATATTTCAGCGATTACTAAAATTCAACCCCTAGAGGGATGAAAGGGGGTTCCAAAGTTTGTGTGGGAAAGAATATTATTATGGTCAAATTTACTTGAAACTTGGTAGGAATGCTCTTCAATGCAAATAATGAGACACATATTTCAGCGATTACTAAAATTCAACCCCTAGAGGGATGAAAGGGGGTTCGAAAGGTTTTTGTGGGAAAGAATATTATTATGGTCAAATTTACTTGAAACTCATTGAAAGTGGCCGTCCGCGTCTATCGCGACATGGATTCAATCACGCCCATTTTTTTTCGCAATAGATATAAAAAGAACCCTTGAAATCGATTCACCAGTTAAAAAGTTGTGTGAATGCAATATCTATTAAAATATGTGAATAGATAAAACTTTTTCCTTATTCAAAAACTCAATTCAAAATAATATCATCCAATTCGATTCATTTCACGGACATTCGAAATTCAAATTCAAACGTTGTCGCTATTTGCATCAAACCGAAATTACTTGGTAAGGCGCATCCGTAAGTTTTATTATCGAAATTTCACATTTTGTTGTGCTAATAGATAACTTTTGCGAGTACTTTCGTAAAGTGTGAATTGTTTACGTTGTCTTTCTAATAGTTTTGTGGTTTTATCAGTCTGGTACAAATATTCTCTCTATTTAATTCTACTGTTAAGTACTTTTTTATTTTCTAATATAGGTAAATTAATATTCTATCTAGGTATAATTATGCCATTTTCTTCTTCAATCAATATTCCAACTGTCATTTATTCCATTACCTATTAATATGGTGGTTGAGGTCTTAAACATAAGCGGTGCAATGGTGCCTCATACCGTTGTTCCGATTATCGGTGACGGTGCTTGCCTGTTTAGGGAAATATCCTACGTTTTGTATAACACTCAAGTAATGGCCAGAGAGGTGCGTGAGGGGATTGTAGAACACGTGGTAAACAACTGGGATTATTTCTCCATTTTATCTCATGACAGTGATGGGAATAACTAAGTATAGCAGCTCTGCTAACTATTTTGCCGATATGTCACGACTTTACACTTATGGTGGTTTGTGCGAATTAGTTGCAGCCGGACGAATATTTGGGACAATGTTCGAGATCTACCATAACGGAGGGTTGTACGAGAAATTTGGTTTAGAAGGGAACCCCGTACATAGACTGCGTTTTACTTCTCCGCAAGATCTATCTAACGTCATTTTGATGTCTATGTACCCGATGATGGTATAGCAAGAGTACTTCAGATTTCTCAGCCTGAAAGTATTAGTACCTCGGGAAAAACTGCTAAAAAGCGTCTAACTAGATTAACTAACACAATCAGAAAACGGCAGCTCAAAGACGCTGCAATAGCTTACCAACAGAAGAATCCCGAAGTTCACAGAAAAGCAGCAGCTATCTATCAAAAAAGTAACCCGGAGGTTCACCGAGCGGCTGTTGCGACACATGAACGCAATAATCTAGGAGCGAGATCAGAAAGGCGGTCACTGCCATGGACGGAGAAAACTTCTTCTGGGATGATGTACGATCCCAACGTAGCTTATGAGACCGATAAAACCGTTGCCCTGGGTACTATGAGTCATAAATGCATGTACTGTAACGCCGCCAAGTGGAAAGAAGAGGCTCCCGGTATGTGCTGCAGTGGTGGTAAGGTGCAGCTTTCAGCTTTTAGGCCTCTGCCTGAGCCACTTCATAGCTTAATTTTTGGCATTCATCCAGAGCACACACATTTTTTAGACCGAATAAGAAAGTACAACAGCTGCTTTCAAATGACTTCTTTTGGAGCAAAGAAAGTTGTAGAAGAAGGTTTTATGCCTACTTTCAAAGTACACGGACAGGTATATACCACTTAGTTGGTAGTCTCCTGCCATTGCCTCAACAAGTGCCTCAATTTCTACAAATTTACTTTGTTGGAGAGGATGAAAGAGAGGCTAAATTGAGATGCGGTAATTTTACAGGCTTAAAACATAACTTGGTTAAAAAATTGCAATCTATGTTGCACATTAATAACCCGTTCATAAAAGACTTAAAAACGACTCTTGAGAAAGTACCCCCAAATTGTGAAAAGTTTGAAGTGGTTATCCGCGCTTATAGAAACCCAGGCAATACTCACAGGACGCTTTAATGCACCATCAGCAAGTGAAGTGGCTTTGGTTATAGTTGGACAGCAATTCGAACGACGAGATATCATTTTACAGAGTCATGACAACAAGTTGCAACGGATCAGCGAGTTGCACCGTTCTTACGATTCTTTACAGTATCCTCTGCTTTTCTGTCATGGTGAGGACGGTTACTCAATTGATATACCCCAATTCGACCCTAAAATGAAACTGCCCCTTAAAAAAACGGTATCTGCGTTGAGCTTTTATTCTTACCGCATTATGTTTAGAGAAACTGATACCAACCACTTGCTGTACTGTCGTTCTCTTTTTAGTCAATATTTGGTTGATATGTACGCCAAAATTGAGACAGAAAGGTTAATCTCAAGCGCAGTCGTTGAAAGTGGCCGGAATAGATTTAAGGGATAACTGTTTTTCACACGGTCAGTTCTATGTCGCCTGTTCTAGAGTGAGTTCCGCCAGCAGTCTGGTGATTCTTGCACCGGAAGGCATCAGGCGTTGTATATAAAGAGGTCCTTCAGTAACTTCATTTATTTTTTAAACATCACAATCACAATATCGTACGGAGACATTTAGTTAATCATAAAAATAAAATATAACCAATTCTTAGGCCAGGTCCAGACGAAGCGTTTTGCACGTGTTTGCACTCGCGCGTAGACACTCGCGCGTTCCCGAGGAACTAGAGCTCATACATCGCGTCCAGATAATGGTCTTTGTTTGGAAACGCGCGAGTGTCTACGCGCGAGTGCAAACGCACGCAAAACGCTTCATCTGGACCTGTGGCCTTATTCAAAAGTTGTACTTTTTAACGAAAGTACTGACTCTCCGCAAGCGAAGTCGCGGGCGGAAAGCTAGTATTTGTATAAAATCGTTGTCAAAATAAAACATTCTAATTAATTGTATGTCATTAACGCAATGCTTAATTTAGCTTGAAACAATTTATCATCTTATGCGGCTTCGACTAGAGGCTATTTTTTACCTTATGCAGGGTCTACTAGCAGAGTGCCAATGTCACCGCGAACAGAGTACAAATGGGGACGAACACTACCTTCTCTACCGTACCTACTGTCGCAAAATATACTGGCAGTGTCATATGCAACCACGACATTGGCAGAATCATCAAGACTTTTGATGTGGACATATTTTGAAAATAAAAATGAATTGGAGTAGCTTTACACTTAATATTATATCTGTTTTGACGTCTCCGGTGATAAGGGTTTAATATAAACACCAACTCAACGCAATTTATTTTTATTTAATGTTGTGGGTTTGAATACATTCATATATTTTTAATGTAACAAAAAATAAAACCGTCTTCAAAAACCCTAATAGCTACTTGAACAAGTATATCGACTGACTTACGTCGGTGGCAAGTTTCATGTGGCATTGTACAAGTATACAACTGGCGAAATGACTAACATAGTGCCATTTTATCTAATAAATAATAAATATAATAAATATCACACAAACTAAAACCATAAAACGGGACTTAATCGCGTATTGAAATGAACATTTACCTCGATGATTCGACTGTGACAGCTGTTTAGTCCCGTTTTATAGTTTTAGTATGTGTGAAATTCGTTTTAGTTTAAAGCAAGTTAATGTCACTCAATCGTTTTACTTTAAAGCTTTAGGCTTGTACTATGGGTACTAGAAAACGATATAAATACGTATATAGAGAAATATATACTTAAATACATTAAAAACATCCATGACTCAGGAATAAATATTCGCGCTCATCGCATAAATATCTGCCCTTAGCAGGATTTGAACCCAGGACCGCTAGCTTCGTAGGCAAGGTCACTACCCACTAGGGCAGCTAGGCTAGGATCCAAATCCTCAGGGTTGGCAACGCATTCATTCGTGAGAGTACAAATAACCATAAGCATCAATGCTTATTTACCATCACGTATATACTGGTTTGCATCTCACGCCGTTGAAAAATATTGAAATTCTGCCACTGTTTGGTTCTTTTTTCAATGACAACGAACTAAATTCAAGTAAGCTCCTATTTTAAAATAAGTATATAATCTTAGAATAATAACACATAGAAACCTAGTCCGCGCACCAAAACCGTCAGACTTAAACTACACCATTCTGGTGTACTCGGCGATCGCCGCCTGTCAGTCGCAATCACGTCACACAGCGTCAACAGCTCCCGGATTTTTATTGATTATGACGATTTGTATTGTTAATGGGTGCCACAACACTTCAGACCAAGAAAATAAACACTATAAAATAACATTCCACGTGTAAGTAATATGTTTTGACTTGTTGTTTTACGTAAAACATTCACTAAAATATTAAATTAATTTCTAACGACATTACATGAAAATGTTGCCATTATAACGAAATTTTTCCCCTAAATTGTTATAGTAAGTACTTGTTCTATTTTGTGATATTCTGTGATACGAATTGAATTACTTGTTTTTCGCGTTCAAGATTTCCTTCTAATCCGATTATTGCCGCACGTTGGATTGAAAAAATTAGGCTTAATCGAAATGAAAGCTGGTGGAAGCCGTCTAGGAGGACAAAAATATGTTCTGTACATTTTAATGACACAGACAGATATCTTACTAAAGGTGGCTTGTGCAGACTACGTCGGGACGTGGTTCCTACTAAGGTGATTGCGAGTATATACTGGGTGTCCCTGGATAAATTGACAAACGAATAGGGATGATAGAGCAGCTAAAAAGCTATCGATTTAACCCCTATGTATGATTAGCGATTTTTACTTTACTTTCGGAGATATTGATTTTAATCTGAGTTTTTGTAATTATCACAGGTTTTTCAGAGGTATCTTACACAATTAAAATATTTACGAATCAGCGAAGTTTTTAAATTTATTGGCCCGATTTTTTTCAGTATATTTTTTTAAGTAATCACATAAAGTCGTTTTTTTTATACAAACACTGTGATGGAGAAACAAACTTGACGTGATTACTTAAAACAAAAATCAGGCAAATAGATTTAAAAACTTGGCTGATTCGTAATTATTTAGGCTTAAATCAATAGTTTTTTAGCTGCTGTCTCATCCCTATTCACTTGTCAACTTTATCCAGGGACTCCCAGTGTAGAAAATATTGAAATGTAAAAAAAAAATGATTATATGAAAAAAATCCCCTAGTTTAGGGGGAAATGTAATCCGCTAGCAACATTATTTGTTTACTTGTGTGCGTGTTGTCGTGTGTTAGTACGCGTTGATTACGCCCACATGAATCCATTTTGTGCGACACTTTTGACGGGTTGGCTGTAGGAAACTATCATTCTATGTGTTATTATTCTAAGTATATAATCATTGGGCCGTGTTTTGTTCTCTGACCCATTACCCAGTAGCATACAATGCTACCTTATCCCAGAGCTATCATAAGCTACTTTTTATCCCGGAAAAATGAACGGTTCCCGTGGAATTTCAAAAATAGCAATTCTGCGCGAACAAAGTCACTGGCTGAATTTAGTAAAAAAAAATAAGCAAGATAAAATAAAGAGGGTTCTCATACAAAAACCGTTTTTTCGTCAACGTATTATTAATGTAGTTGTATCGAAAAACGGTAAATCATTTAAGCGCCTGGTATGGTTATAACTATACAAACACTAAAGCAAAACAACAAATACTAAAAAACCGGTTAAGTGTGAATTGGACTCGTAGTAATTCGATTCGAATTCTAATTCAAATCGAAATATGAAAATGAATATCATTAGGTAATAGAAAATTCACAATTAGAGAAAACCGTTCACGTTGGATACGGTTCAGCGGCGTGATGTTACCGCCATCGATACGAATGCCGAGATGCCAACGACACGAGTAGTCAGGCTGTTTGTGTGGTTGTGTTACTCAAACATCCTTAAAAACATTTATATATGATACTTAGGTACTTTATTTACTAAATTAAAGAACCGATTGATATGAATCGTTATCATTGTACAAACGTATCGAAATCAAGAAAGTTTTGTCGCAACTAGCAACACTTCCGATATGTACGTGTAAATATGCTGTATATTTACGAAAAAGCGTTTTATTTAAACACTGATAACCACACCGCCACTATTCAAACATTTTTTTAAGTGGAATTTTGTCTAAAGTTTTTGGTAAAAGCACTTTCATAACAAGTTAGTTAAGTGACCACTCAAATGGTTGTTTTTAAAAAAATGTCAGAACAATAGCTAGAACACATTAATTGTTATTTACGCGATTTGGATAGAAAACTCAAAATGCACGAAAATGTCGCCACAGCATGGTACTGGGTAATCTAGTGCGTGGTGCTGGTCGCGTCGTCCAGCCGCGAGTCGCGGCCGGAGCTGGGTCGGCTCCTAGGCTCCTACCCACCACCTAAAGCTGCGCTGACTGATATTATGGGAGACCGAGCGTCGCTCGTGTTGGAAACGAATTTTCCAGAAGATGACAATTTGACGGATCGATTGGCCCAAAACACTCCTATTTCGCAATTTTCATCAAAATCTTTAGAGCCGTTTTCGAGAACGTGATGGCAAATATAATATTACTATATACAAATATTGGTCGTTAAATAGCAGTTATAGGATTTTTCTGATCATCGATCTATTTGCTTATAAAAACCGGGCAAGAGTATGTCGGATCATGCTCAGTGTAGGGTTTTAATGCTGTTATTACAAATACAAAAAACTACCTATCTCGAAAAACAAATAAATAGTACCTACCTACCTTGTAACATTTTTTTCCAATTAAAGTTATTTGGTGATGATTTAAAGTAGAAGGTATAATCACTTTAGTCGCCGTACGTCTACGTATCTAACTTTAGCGAAAATGGCACTTGTAAACTAATTAATCTTTCTTTCTTTTCTTTTTTATCTTTTGTCATAATGTATGGAATTGACGTAAGCGTTCCACGAGACCGTCCGACATCTTACTTCAATCCTATACATTTTCGATAACTCTCGATATTAGTACCTACACCTAGTGATACAATTGATAGAATTGATTGACAAATTAATTCGTCAAGAGTTTTTTCGTTTACCCAGCAGTGCGACGTTTAACTAACAGATAAACCAATGGTGCTTTTAAATATTTTGAAGGGCTTTTTGGTTTAATAACACCAACATACAGTACGATAGTTCTTCGAAAGTGCTCCGGGTATGTACCTGTCTCTCACTCGCTCTCACTCGCTCTCATTCGCGCCTATTAAGGGCGACTAAGAGAGGACTACAAGCCCGAAGCAGCTTCTAAGTGCTCACAGAGTGTAAGTATATAGGGTCGTTTCGCCTGTTTGCGTCCACTTAGTGGAGTTGGTAAGTTTGAGACAAAAAATAAAATTGCTTGAGTAATATTTTTAAACGAAAAATGGATGTCATGTGTTCCTTATATAGTCTATTTAAGTTTAATGCACATTTTAGGACAAAACATCTCGTATTTTTTTTAATAAATCGACAAATAGCTCAAACAGGCGATTTACCCAGTTAGCGTCCATAATTTCCAAATTGCGTCCGCCCTTGGACCAGTTAGCGTCCACCAATTTAGAAGAGGGAAATAGGAGGAAAAGTATCATGATTGTAAAGGAAAGCTTGTGATTATAATCAAGTCCTTTATTAAATAATTGCAAATATTTAAAAGTTAACATGAATTATACTTCTAAATATTGATTTTCATCTTTCATCCCCATTGAAAATTCTTTCCGGATCGCTTAAAATATCTTTTTGCTGTATAGTGCCCAAATATTCCCCAAGCTCTTTAAACCACAGTCTTATTTATTCCTCTGTAACTTTAGCTCTTGCTTTATTGATACCCTCAGCATTTTTGAGTGAAACCTCCTTATTTCTCGCTAAAAAAAAATCGAACCACTTTTGGTCTGGGCGATCATCTTTGAATTTGTTCTTCAACTGTCCATCTCGAATTATTTTTTGAACAGTATCTAACAATTCATTCTTTTTTACTGGGAACCCGCATTTTGAAATGTTAACAAGCCATTCTATTATCTTTTTTTCACCATCAGCTCCTAACACTGGTTCCGGTCCCGGTTTCTTTCTTCCCTGCGGTCGGCGCCCACTTATTTTCTCCAATATGGTTGTCTTAGGAATACGGTAATCTTTACATATTTGTCTTATTGACTTCTTGTTCTCACGAACGTCATCCAACGCTTTCTTTAAATCCATTTCTGTATATTTTTGGTTTTTCTTTTTATTTGTAGTCTGTGCATAACTCATCTAAAATAAATATAAAATACGGTTAGGTATGTTCGATTCAAATCATTCTTCTAACCTTACATTGTTATATAAAATTGGAATAATGATGTTTTTGGTACAAACTATTGTTTTTTTAAATAATATTTTCTCATGATTAAAATATGGACGCAATTTGTTACTACATGGTCTCTCCTATAGGCACAGTTTGCGTCCAAGTGTGATTTTCGACATCTGTAACTTTTTTTATAATCGTGATAATGAGGACGCAAATTGGTCATTACAATATCCATGTAAAAAATGATAAATTTAATATTAAATGTAAAAAAACGTCATATTATATCGTATGACAATGAACAACCAACTTAGAGATAGCTGGACCAGTCCGCGTCCACTTTATTTTAAGTAGGTATTAGTAATAAAATTCAACCTCACACATCATTATCCTTAATATATGATTCATAATTAAGGTCAAGAAATAGCAATGAATTCTTTCTAAACTTCAAATACATCATTGGTTAAAAAATAACGTTAAGTCTCATTACAGGATGGACGCAATCGGTTCTATGGTCTCTACTATAGGTACAGTTTGCGTCCAAGTATGATTTGCAACATCTGTAACCTTTTCTATAATCGTGATAATGTGGACGCAAATTGGCCATTAGAATATGCATGTGAATAATGTTAAAATGAATATAACACATTTATAGTTTTCCATATTTTATCGTATTATAACAAACGTCCAACATAGAGATAATTAGACCAGACCGCGTCCACTGCGGGCGCAAACTGGATGTTTTATAAATTTAGTATAGCCATTCGCGTCCACGTTATTATAACTGTTATGTAATTAAATACAAGCGCAAACATCATTATTCTTATTGTATAGCTGATAATTAAGGCTTAGAAACACCAATAAGTCCCAAAATTCATATAAGTGAATTAAAAACTTACCGTGAAACGCGTAACTGCTCACTATTTTTTTCCTAACATTTCGCACGTCCGCACTCTTTTGTTTCACACACGAAACTGATTTATTTTTAACGCGATAAGGGTGGCGCGCAAGGAGCTTTTTTTTATGTGTGTGTACCTGTCATACATCCAGGAAGTCATAGAAGTGGCTTTTGTTTTTGTTACTGTGCCGGTAGGGTTATTTTCCACTGTTTTTAAAGAGTGGTCCGTTTTTTGGACGCGAACTGGTCCGCGGACGCGATCAGGCGAACTTACCCTAAATGGCTACGAGAGGGAGGATCACGCCGAGTGTTTGATCCCTAAATGGAACTCGACGTCATAGGCAGAAACAATATACATTGCATAACATCATTCACAAATTAATTTAAGATACATCAACACAATATACACAATTTTTAAATATACATACCATATGTACCTATAGGTAAACAAAATAGTATTTACCTATGCAGTTAGTCGTAACATTTTATCACAAAAACTAATAATCTATCAATCAATCAATCAATCAAATCGTTTATTGCTGGAAAGTGAGTACAAAAGGTGGTACAGTCAACAGCATAATTTTTGCTTAGATTTGTGATCATTATTACATAAAAATTAGTCCCAGGAGTAAAAGACTCGTTAGAATGGCCGTGAGGAACAAAAATACAGATAGTAGGTACAAAATTATTCTCTTTTTAACTGAAGTTAGGATAGTTTTTGATTCGTAAATGAAAAGTTGTTCAAAGTTACTCGTAGGTACTCATCATTATTCACACTACGTATCTAAGTACTTGCTAGCTGATGATTTAGAATGAACTATGATAGTATTTTAATGAAGGTTTAATTTAAGTAGGTACACGACGAAAGCTGACACGAAGTGTAAAAGTCCCCGAACAACTAAACGCTAGTGTCCACGTAAATAGTAAGTACTTAGTATACCTACTTAACTACATGGTTTTGACTAAATTTCTTAAATATAAGTTGGTACCTACTGGGGCCAATTCGGATTGTGTTTTCTAATTTTAAATATCTGTAAACCTTAATTGTCCAGTATAAATTGATAGGTACCCACTAAGAATGAAAATGAATACTTAGTGCATGTCAGTTATTTAAAAAAACAAGTTGCTTAAGTACCTACTTATATCATTTTAAACGCATATGCGCATATTTTAATATAATTATATTAACAGTATAAAAAACACAGAACGGTTTATAGAAAGCTAATTTACCTAAAGTTCGCGAGAGGAAGGAATGGGTATAACGTGATTACCACCGGGTATAATATTAATATTATATTTTTACATTGTTGTTATTTTGAATGTATACTAATTACGTCCTCTCTCGAACTTTAAGTAACTTAGCTCCTGAAGATTGCCCTAAGTCTTATACCTAGTTTACAAATTCCCCACAAGTAGGTACGACCCTTTTGGATTACTTACCCTGTACTCGTATACTTTATTATAAAATGCGTTTAGCTGTCATCGTGCGTATCGACTTCAAAAAACCTCGGAAAAAAGGAAGTTCTCAGTTTGACCTGCACAGCAGTATCGAAAGCGTGAAGAAAAATAAAAAATATCTATGCAATGACGGATTGGATAAACATATTTAAAAGTGCTAGGTCGAAGGGAATCTATAAAGTAGCTAACATAAAAGTGAAGAAAGATCCTTACAACGTCAAAGAGTTCAAATATAATTAATTCTTTGACACAAACAATTAGCTGAAGATACAATAAAAAATAAAAGTAAAGATTGCAAGGGAAATAAAGTAAACTGGCTGAAGGTTAAAAAAGGTGATCCAAGAATATACTTCAACTACGACGTATCTGAAGTTTATTTGAATTTTGATACTAGAGCTGGGCCAAACTCGTACACGACAACTACTCCTCAATCTGGCTCTCGTTACAGCACAAGAAAAGGGAACCGACGTGATAAATCAAATCCTAATTCAGTGGAACCACCTCAGACTCCTGAAAGTACGTTAACATTTCCTGAATTAAGGCAATTATGTGTTAAACCCTTGACAATAACCGCAGCAAAGAAAAAGGATTTGATCAATATTTGCGACGAAGGCGTGATCCCCCGAAGAATATCAGGGATGGTTTAAATCACTAATCTGTGAAAATACAGTTGACCGTGTTCCAGATGTTGTAGCGTCAGAAACTAGCAGTGACGAAGATTAAAGGCCAGTTCTATTATATCATCATTTTATTTTATAAATTTTTAATTTACCATCTGTAATAATTTTGTGCCAATTTTTAACCAATTAAACGTAATAAAGTGACCAGAAGCATTAATTTTCTTCTTCATTTTTTTAGCAACTGCTTATTTACAAACTAATCAACAATTTTACCATTTATGTCCTTATACAAAACTGTTTTATTCAAATAATTACAGTTCTTAGTAATGTCAAAATAACTTAAGAAACTAAAAAAAAAACATCAAAAGTTCATTCAAGAAAAACCTCTTGTGTTTTGAACTATCAGTGGTTTTTCCCAAAAATAATACTAAAACTATTGTAATTGTTTATTACTGTGTGACTTATAAGTAGTAAATATTAAGTAAACTAGGGCTAAATCCAGTGGAAACACAGCCCACACCCCACACACACACCTTTCATTTGTGGAAATATACAACAATGTATTTCTACAGGTAAAACCGATTAAGTTTCGCAAATTTCACATCTCAATCATTAAAATCATGTATATATCGTAATTTTAAAGTAACTTCAATATTTTGCACCGTCGAACCTTAAATAACGGAATATTAAATAATAAAACACATAGTACGCAATATTCAACAATTTCATGTTAAAACCAACAATGATACATTAAAATTGAGTTTTCTCAAAATTTCTTTTTTGTAGATAAGCGGTTTTTGCGGTAATACGATGTAAAAACATCAGGAAGCAAATTTAAGACAGGAAATTGTGTTTTCAACGATTTGTTTGATTATTTACTATAATCTTGCTTGTGTTATGTATGAATTATATTTTTAAAAAAAAGTGTAGGTATTGTTGGGTGATTGGCTGTAAAAGCCACAGTGAGCAAAATTAAAAAAATAAGGAAAACAGAAAATATATTTTGGTGGCTTTAATTGAAAAATATCCCCATATCATATTGCAGAAATAAGGATGTCTAAGAATCCTTTAGTTTTTTTTAAAGACTTACTTTCACGTAATGGCTTTGTTTTAGCACCATATTACTCAATGTGATGTTTGCTATTAAGTCATTTTTGTTTGGTTGTCTTTTATGCTCTCATCCTACTAAACGGATTTGTATGCGGGTGCTTAGGTAAAATACTTACCGACAGGGTTAGGACTAAAAAGTACCTAATCAAATAATTAAAAAAAACGTTTTTAGGTTAGTTTGGGATACATGCTAGTTTTCTTATAGGTACGTTATCTCGTGCTTGGTGTATCAATAAACTTATCATCACTTTTATGTTCATCTTATTTTTATTTACAAAAACAAGCATTTCAGCGCATAGGGGGCACATTTAGTTTACTTAAAGTACCTATTTAAGTTTTAAAATTAATAATCAATGAACGCAACTAGGTAGTTGTCAACCTTTAGCACGTAAATGTACTTCGAATTTTTACGAAAATAGGACTAAAATGGGCAAATTGTAGATTATAAATTACAACAAAAGAAATAAGAGTAAGTTCGTAATAATACGACGGGCGAGCTCGGGCGCGGCGGCGTGGCGCGCAGTCCTTCGGCACAAAGCGCGAGTCTAACGAAGTTCTATCGGTAAATTGAGCCTTTGAACGTTTCGGGCTTTCAAACTTTTTTTGAACGCCAGGTGCAAACGCGACATGTGCTAAGCGTACGCTAGAAATAACAAGCTTACGACTTTGAAACTTATCGCTGCGCCCAAGATCAAACTTTTTTGTTTTAGAAACGAGTTCTAAATAATTCAAGATAATAAAACTTTGTAGATACGTGTTACATAAGTAACGCTCCCACTGGTGTTTGCTTGCTCGGTGATTCATGTTATAACATCATTAAAGTACCACCTGCCTCTATAGACGCCCTGTTACAAATATATACAAGTCGTTTAACGATTACCTGAAACTTGATCCAAATTTGTTACTTGAATCTTGTGCAGTTCATTTAGCACAAGTGCTAATCCGAAAAAGACAAGATGAACGCGAGATGTTTCTGTAGCTGCTGCAAACCCATAGGTAGCTACACATATTTCGACGAGACAACTCTTTTAGTTTGGGCATCTGCAGCACCTAGATTGACGTCTGCTCGTCCATGTTCGATATTATAAATGCGTAAGGCACGCAGCACGCGCGCCATATTTTGCCAACGACCGGATGTGGGCTTGAGACCATCACTTCCGGCCGAGGTATAAATAAACATCACGTTAAAGCCAGATGTTGGCCCCTATTGGTCTCATTACACGTCCAATTTGTTTAGTATTGCTTCTGCGCGCCCATCCTGGGCTTCATGCCGATTACGCTCGGACCGCAATAAGCGGGGGCGCCGGGGCTGGACCACACCCAAACAGTTAAACAAATCCAAAATTAACCAAAGAACTTACTCGTAAGGCGCGCACCTTACTGACACAATTTCAATAAACAAACCAAAACTAATATTACATTTATTATTTGGCAACAGGTAATTTTAATGGTTTGTTTATTTAAAAATTCGCGTTGTCCGTTAACGAAACACATAACTTTTTTTTATGTAATCCGAATTGGCTCTTGACTAAGTATCTTCGTGCAAAATATCAGAAGTTATAATAAGTAAATGGCTGTAACAGGTGGAGTGACGGATAAAAGCTTTGTTATTATTACGGAAGGTTCGGAGCGCGCACTTGGCCGGCCTCATCTGCGTCGGCTGCGGCGCGCCCTCACCTCATTTTTGGAGTGAAAACTTCTTTTGCACTTTTGGGTGAACAAAAATCATGGAACTCGCGTGATTGTCACCGAACGCTTTCCGTGAGCTATATGTATACTATGTATATATGTGTACTTTTTGGATGAGTAAAAATCATGGAACTCGCGTCATCGACAACAAACGCTCTTCATGAGCTATTTGTACACTGTCGTGTTTATATGTACTTATACTTTTTGGGTGCACAAAAATCATAGAACTCACGTCATCATCACTGAACGCTTTCCATGAGCTATATGCATGCTTAAAACAAACAAAAGTTTTTTTTTTAAATATATACATATTATGTTATATATATTTTTTTATTACTACTACCTATTACTACCCTCTAAAAATTCTTAGTTTTGACACATTTTCCTGCTCAAGCTACGCTTGAATGTTTTTTATTTTTATTTTTATTTTATGTTAAATTCATTGTTTTATATCATGCTAGGTTAAGCTTTATAATTGTATAATATCATAAGTAGTATTTTAAAAAAACGACTGACTGTTGAGTTTCTTGCGGCGTTTCTTCTCAGCAGTGGTCTCTTGCGAAGCGCTGGTAGATTTTGACGTGTACCTAAAAGTGGCCGTGCGGCCTACTTACTGAATAAACATCTTTTATCTTTATCTTTATCTTTTAGTGTGCCCTTAACAGACTAAAACAGTAATGTAGATCACCTGCCACAATGACATATGTTTACGGTAGATCTATGAATAACACAGACTTTTCTTGATTTAATGATTACATCGTAGGTAATATTATAATATTATTTTTGTAGTCAAAAAATACAAATATTAAATTATTAAATGTAAATTACAGATAATTTCATTCGAAACAAATTCCTTTGAATTAGAAAGCTAACCCGTCACATATTGATTATAGTCTATTTTAATAATTAGAATATCAATGAAGTCTCTATACTTAGGTTGATATTTTATTATAGGTAAACTAGATGTTGCCCGTGACTCCGAACAGAACGCGCAGAAAAATAAAACAGCCTATGTTCATCAGGAATAATGTAGGATCATAATTCATAATACCTGACCCTGTATCTATTTACTGAATAAATTTCTTTCATTCAATTTTTATCTTTAATGGTAAAAAAAAACGAAACGGTCCAGAAGTTTCGGAGCCTTCTCAATGAAAAGAAACAAACAATCAAATCTTTCCTCGTTATAATATTAGTGTTGATTATACTAAATAGGTTTGTATATTTTATGTGAGTAAATTCTAGGATTTTATATACTCTATTTAAAAACTTCGAACCTTTACGTTTAAAACCGAGATGTCCCGAGTGTCAAAGTGAAAATAATCGTACTGTAGGTACGTCTTTTCTTTCGTAGCCAGGTAGATAACTTTTCAGCCGCCCCTCGTACGTACCTAGATAGTTACGTTACGTCCCTAATGCGAAATATTTTTGTGAACACTAAAAATGAGAACGAAGTTCATGGCAAGCATTTCGCAGAAGCATTATTTGCAATAAAATCGGTAATATTCGCAATCGCGGTCTCCAAAATGTGGACTCAAAGAACTAACGTAAAGTTAAAATTATAAATTCAGCATTAACGCGTAAAACAAGTCAACTTTAAATATCGTTCAAATATCAGCAAATAATCAAAATAAATACTTAAGTAAATAAATAAGCCTTACTTGAGTTCTTCAATTTCCCGCTTGAGTCTCGTAACATCGGTCAAATGTAAAGTTTTTAGAATTTCAATCTGTTCAGCCACGGTCTGCAGTTCTTCCTTAATTTTCAGTTCGGCTGCATCCACTACTGTCAGATATATGGAAGTCATGAGAACACAGTTTATGAGGCACTTCATAGTGGCCGCTCTCGATCACGAGCGAGTTATCTGCGAGCGAACTGTGACTGGTGTGCTAGAGCGATTGCGCGTACGCGGCGGGGCATGCGTCGCGTTCGGCGGCGGCTTGGGAGTGCGCTCGGCGCGCCTGGCGCCCTTATATAAACCGGCCGGCGGGCGCGCTGCCGGCGCAGATGCGTTCAACAGTTGTTTCGATGCCCATAAACCATAAACTTAATCTTTTTTTAATACGCATTATGCACTCTCTGTTAATTATGTCTTAAATCTAAATAAGGTTTTTTAGGTATAAATATTACGCTAGGGAAGATGAAGTTGTTAAAGTTTGAAACTGACACTTTGTCCAGCAGAAGACTAATAGAGAAAATAAGTAGGATCCAAAAATACAACAAAACCTAAGATTTACCTGGTTGGTAAATCATTTACCAACATGCGTTTGACGTCGGTTGTTTCTGGCAGAGGTACGGATGGAGCTGTGCTTAGTACCTTTTCACTAGCAATTAGAACTATAATTCCTTCGTGATTAAATCAAAGTAAGGAAAGAAAATAAATTAGGTATATGATTATTTTTAGTTTCTTTCTACATAATGATAGATTATATTAGAAAACAAATATTTTTAGGCGATAAGTACCTAATACAAATATAGGTACCTACAATGAAAATAAATTGACAAATACATCGAACTCTCAAGTCTCAATATGTCTAAACCCAACTAAAAACAATACGATTTACGAATGCTAAGCATTGTAGAGCGGAAGTATTAGACCTAGGTTTATCTGATCATACTTGTCAGTTAATATCGATTCCTACAAGTTTGGCTTTCAGAGAGGACTTTTGGTATGTCTACAGTAGAAATCCAAATACATATTTAGAAATCTTCTCGAAATATTTATCACAAATAAGTTTTGCAGATGTTTATTCTCAGTTAGATTCAAATCACGCTTACAAAATGTTTTTGGATATCTTTAACCTTGTTTTTGACCTTTGTGTACCAAGTAAGAAAATTAAAATTACACATAAAAGAAATTCAAACTGGATAACTAAAGGAATTCTAAAATCAAGTAAACATAAAAGGCAATTGTTTTTGCATACTTTAAAGTCAAACAATGTAATTGTTAAAAAAAAGTATAAAAAATACTGTCAAATCATAAAATCAGTAACAAAACAATCAAAACGTATTACAAATATTAACTTTATCAATCAGAGTACTAATAAAAGCAAAGCAACATGGCAAATAATAAAACAAAATACGACACATATAAATAGGATAAAGGACACAGTTGAATACATAAAAAAATATGACATTATAATTAATAAACCGCTCGACGTCGCCAACACAATTAATGATTTTTTTATAAATTTAAATAATACCAGAAAAACATACCCAATCATAAACCTGTAACCCAAACTAACGCAAGTAGTATATTTTTGACACCAGTAAGCACGCACGAGATAAAGACTATCGTTAAAGAATTAAAGAATAAAAAAAGTACAGGATATGACAAAATACCTATGTTGTTAATTAAATTGAATATTGAGTACATAGCAGAACCATTGGCACATATTATAAATTTAACCCTAGAAAGCGGATTTTTTCCAAGTGACTTAAAAAGAGCATTAATAAAACCCTTGCATAAAAAAGGTCCCAAACATGACATAAACAATTATAGACCAATTGCATTACTATCTAATTTCTCAAAGATATTCGAAAAGGTTATATTAAATCGCATAATATCATTCTTCAACAAAAACAACATATTAAATAAAAATCAATTTGGTTTTCAAAAAGGGAAAAATACGACGATAGCTATATTTAAAATTTTAAAACAAATATGGACAGATATACATAATAAAAACACTTCTATTGGGATTTTTATAGACCTTTCAAAGGCGTTCGACTGTGTTTCACACGAAATATTATTAAACCAGCTTGAACATGTTGGAATACGCGGATCAGCATTAAAATTAATTGAGAACTATCTTACTGATAGACCTCAAGCTACAGTGTTAGATACATATGATAAAACTACAAAGACAATCACAAGAGTACAGTCAAACTATGTAAAAAATCTACAAGGGGTACCTCAAGGAAGCGTATTAGGGCCTCTATTATTTTTAGTATATGTAAACGAGTTTCCCCTAGTGATTGACCACTTGTGTGTAATGTTTGCTGATGATGCTACAATATTTATATCTGAGGAAAAACTAAAGGGCTCTGATATTACTCAAGAGACGTATAATACGCTAAGAGTTGTGGTTAAATGGTTATCATCTTTAAATTTAAATGTTAACTTAGACAAGACGAAAATTATACAGTTTACGAACTATAAACAGGAATCACAATGTATAGATATAATAATAAATAATGAAAAAATTGTACAGGTCAAGAACACGAATTTCTTAGGTGTTACAATAGACAGCAACTTAAACTGGAAGACTCACATTGAAAAAATAAATAAAATAATTTCAAAGAGCTGTTTTGCACTATCAATGTTAATTAATATAACATCAATTGAGGTTGCTTGTAAGGCTTATTATGGTAATGTTTACCCTCAACTGACATATGGCATAATTTTTTGGGGTAACTCAGTAAATGTTGAGTCCACTTTCCTTCTTCAAAAGAAATGCCTACGCATCATATTTAAGCTTAAAAATACGGAATCCGTAAGAAACGTATTTAAAAACTACAGAATTTTAACTCTGACGTGCATTTATATATTAGAAATAAGTTTATTTGTTAAGGAGCGTACTGACGACTTCAATAAAAAAAGTGACTTTAAGATAAATTTACGATCTCAATATAAAAATGACTTATGTACAGTTCGTCCTTCTAGCTATATACTGAACAAAAGCACTTATGTCACTGGAATAAAAATACATAATCATTTACCGGAATGTATAAAGTCGCTATGTAATGCACAGTTCAAAAAGAATCTTAAGGGATGGCTACTTTGCAAATGTTTCTATAATTTAAATGATTTTTATTCTGTAAAGTATTAAATACCTAATAAAATTTAGATGTAAGGTTATTATTGTACGTCCGAAATGGGCAAACTGTTGGGACTATTAATCTTTTGATTTTGACATGTATTAACAATTGTACACAATATCTTATCTTATCTTATCTAATACTTAAGTAGTTTAAGCAGTGCAATTGGGGCAATAACCAATGGCGAACAACAGTGAGAATTAAGTCCAATTCGGCTCCTGTTATTCGATAAATTACCGTGTTCGGACTCATACAAGTAAATAATTAGTTGTCTAAATCCACAGAACTATATCGAGATAGAAGGAAAGAGTGTATGTACCTCGCGTGCTAAAAAGAGGTGCTGAGCGCCCAATTGCTCGCCGCGATGCTCAGTCCGCTCTCGACCGGTATCCACGTGTGACGTTTGAATATAACAACAAAATGCCCTCTTTCTCGATAATTAACTGTACAAACACCACCAAAAAAGTAGGAGCTGTAAATCAGGATATTTCCTTTCATCGGTAAGTACTCTTTGCCCTTAAATATCTGTTATTATTTATAAAACAATTTATTTTGTTGCTCGATATTAATTTCATATAAACAGTAGCGGACGACTCTGTGTCTAATGCTACTTTTCCATTGCTGCTTTAATTTGCGCGCCAGACTTGGCATGCATTGAAAATCAGCAACGAAAATTAATACAAACCAAACTTTCGAGCACTTGTCGAGACGCGTTCAAGGTTGAATTCTCATTTTTCTGTCAAAAGTAAGATGTAGTGTTGTACCCTGCGATTTTCAATGCCGATTTCTTAATCGATTAAAATCGATTTTGAAAACAGAAAAGACGATAATTATTTTTACAAGCTTTTATTTAACTTGCAATGTATGTAGAATATGTAGATCTGTATGTATGTAAGTTTGTATGTATGTACGGGTCAAACCTTACAAATTAAATTTGATCCACTTCCTGTTAACCGAATGGGCTGAAATTTGGACCACTTAAGTAAACTCGATGACAATGCAATGCAATATTATAGTATCTTTGAGGTGATCTGATGATGGAGTCGGAAGGTGGCGACAGGATCTCCGCCATTCTTAACGTTGACCCGCCGTGTTAGGACTCAATAGTTTGTTATTGTTAAGCCGGTAAAGATTTTCCAAAAAAAAGTACAGTCGGTAACAAAGGCTTATATAGACCTACTATTATGTAGCCGTGTGATGACTGATGAAGTAGTAGGTAGTCAAAAAGAAATAGATAATAATTATAGTTATATCGATAATTTAAAAATATAGTTAGTCGAAGTCTGTTGGCTCACTGACGCTCTTCCGTTGCGATCGATGACACGATTCGTAACGATTCTGTTTTAGTTGTGCACATCACTAAAAGACTCGCGTGACTTCAAAGTACCTACGCAAAATGTTACACGCTCGGTTCTCATATAAATCGACGAACTATCTCCTTCTATCTCGATATAGTTCTGTGTCTAAATCTATCATCCTCACCCTGTGTTAAAAAAATAAAAAAGATAAAGGTCTATTAGAGAACCTAGTTTCCCATTTCCCCAGTTCGAACCCCATTTTCGTCCCGTTTGAAAAGTAGTAAAATAATGTCTTGGTGGACTAGTGAAGTGAGTTTTATTGTTCCTTAAGTACCTGATGCTCTTACAGTGCAGGAAAACAAAGTAGTGTAACCACAATATTTGAACAGCTATTGGGTTATTCACGTAAATAATCTCGAACAGCAGGTTGTGTAATAGGGTAATTGCACGAAAAACCAAGAAGGTCGAAAAGCATCTGAAAGGGCCCATGTGTAGATAAGATAAGATAATATTATAATATACTAGTAGCGACCCGCCCTCGCTTAGCTTCGGTTAATATAAGTTAAAATAACCCACGTTCATCTGGAATAATATACTTTTTAAATGATGAAAGACTTTTAAGATAGGTGCATTTCCATAGAGTTTTTTTTACGAGTCTTTTAGCGAAATTGAGTTTTTCATGCCGTTAGATTTATAATTTACTTTAAATAATTACTGCCAGTTATGTGTATATTAGTGACTTTTCATTGCACAAGACAAACAGTTTTTGCCTGGAAGTGACGCGCGAAATACAGCCGTCCGTGGGGAAACACAACGCTCAGTTCTAAGCCCGCAACTTTGAATGTTTGACCTTGTTGTGCCTTGTTAATTGTCGTTGTTATTAATGGAATTTCGGGGAAATAAAACGACTTCTCCAGGCGCACATACAGTCAGTATTCTGCGCTTTATTATGAACGTTTTAAAGATGTTACTTGCACCTTTACAACACAATATTAAATTAATAAAAATTGGCCAAGTGCGAGTTCGACTCGCGCACGTAGGGTTCCGTACCATTATCTATAAAAAAACACCTTTGCTATATGGGAGCCCCCCCCCCATTATATTTATTTTATTCTGTTTTTAGTATTTGTTGTTAAAGCGGCAACAGATATACATCATTTGTGAAAATTTCAACCGTCTAAACTCAACGCCGTATATAGATAGATTCCAAAAAAGTTACCAAAGATGGCCGAACGTCACTGTCACAAGTGTCATTGTCATTGTGACGTTCCAGATGTAACCAACTCATGCACATTTATAAAAATAGGTAGTCAAATATTATTTTGTTGTTATTTAAGTGTCAAGATTATCCTAAGTTTTTGATGTAGTCTATATATCTATATACAAAACACTACCCCCAAATACTTAATTACGTACCCAAATACTAACTTTTGCTAGCGATTTCGTTTAGGTTACACACAATATGTCGAGAAATACCAGACACGTAAATCCTTTGGGAATGACTTTAGGGATAAAAGTATTGTATACAATGTACAATACAAAACACAATAACAAAAACTTAACAGGAAACAAAAACCTAACAACGAAAATTACCACGAACATAGAGAGCATTCGATCAATCCAAACGTCAGATGCCGAATGAAGAGACAATTGGAGATGTTATGGTGGTCCTGTGGCCACCATAAAATTTGCCATACGTGATTTGTTGTCAATATTTTTATGTGCATAACAAAAATATTTATGAATAGTATAAACGCAAATTATAAGATGTATCCAAATGTTGTTAAACCCTGAAGTGTTACCACTGTAATATGAGCTTTTCTTCTACAAAACAGTTTCAACTAAATATCTGTAGGTTGAAATTAATATTTACATTAAATTATTTATTTATGGGGTTGCATTTAATTTTAACTTTACAATTATATATAAATAAATTACAATGTACATTATTTAGAAAAGTTAAAACTTTATCGATCCATGGAAGACTTTTTCATTTTATTGGCAACACATGAGTAGTTATTTTGGAATCTAAATACGGTGTTGAGTTTAGGTACCTATCACGGTTCATGAGATACAGCCTGGTGACAGACAGACGGACAGCGGAGTCGTAGTAAAAGGTTCCCATTTTTACCCTTTCGGTACAGAACCCTAAAAATAGAGTTTTATTCCTTAAATCCACATAATTAAATAAAAAACGCTGCCTCTCGTTGATAACCTAATATTATTTACCTATAATCATTTACTTACCTAGGATTCTATATACCTGCACACAGTGTATAAAAAAATCAGCTGACTGAGTGACGCGATTGGTTGAAAACGAAACGACTAAAAACGCTAGTTAGCGTAGTGCATGCGTAGTGCTAGTGCATATGCCAATATTGGCAGGGCCCTCTGACCGCTTCAAAGTGTTCGTTACTTTAGGGCTAAGCGGGGCAGCCAGCGCTGCAGCGAGCGGCTCGGCCAACCGTTTCGGTAATTTGAAAACTGCACTATCTTCTAAAGTATTTATATTTAAATAACATAGTGTAAAAGACATTTTTTATCTGCATCAAATTCCCAAGGTAACTAACGTATTTATCTGCATTAAGATAAATACTGAATCGGAGAAAATAGCTTCACAAATAACCTAATATTCTTTAATAATGTTTAATGATAAAAATGTATTTTGGGAACCTTAGGAGTTAGACGTATGCCATCGGGGACTTATTTCTAGGTTTTATGAAGAATAACACTTCTTCACTACATTATTTTGATATATCACTTTCGATTTTTTGATGACTTGGTAAGAAAACATTGTGTTTTCTCAACTATACAGTGTGTGGCCCAAAACCGGGGATAATATTAAAAACAGGGGCTCTATAGATCACCGGTAATCACATTATAATGGTCTTACCTAATTAAAATCAAAACTTAACTTTCAGTTTTTTTCTAACAAACTTAATCGCAAATTCAATGTAATGCAAACACCGCTAAATCTACCGCGTGTTGTCAATGGCACCCTGTACTCAGACATACCGCGTACCAAGTGACCAAGCGATGATATCGCGACGGGAAAATACATTACCTACGATTTTTTAACTTTGTAGGCTGTTTTCTCCAAAATTATAGACTTTGTAATATTAGATTCTTGTGATAGTTAATTGAAATGTTCTAAAGAATCCCCATTTACTTTTTTCGCCCCGGTTTTGGGCCACACACTGTATTTAACTTAATAAATACTAAATAAATTAAAATGTAATCACGAACCTTCATCTTGAATCATTATTAAAAAACACCGCGTCAAAATCCGTTGCGTGGTTTTAATGATCTAAGCAAGTAAGCATACATAGGGACAGACAGACAGCGGGAAGCGACTTTGTTTTGAACTAAGTGTGTCGTGATAGTGATGTACAGTGGTGGACATTCGCAACGAAAAGCATGGTGTGGTCTGTGTCAGTTTTACACCCGAGGTTCGTAACTTTGTAGGGCTTGTAGGTAACATGGACGGAGCGGCGCACGCGCAGGCCTCCGGGCCTCGCTACACTTATGCGCCCACCGCCGCATTGTTATTTCGGACAGCTGCAAGATCCGCTCCTATTATCAAAAACCGCCCATTTGTACCTGAGCCCACCTTAACTGGACTACAAAGTATTTTGAGTTTTACATGCATGTCTACCAGAGTTTAATGTCAAAAATTATTAACAATATACATTAGAAATGTAATATAATTTATTTATTTAACTCTTTTTAGTTTTTATTAATAAAACAGTAATTTAATTAATTATTACTAAGCGATATTATAACCCCAAATGTTTAATGTCGTCATGCTACAAGTAACAAATTACAAGCGAAGCTCTCTTTCTAGCAAAAGGAGTTTGTTAGGTACCGGTTAACTGGGGGTACTTTGATTTACGGGGTAACATTGACCGACCTTAAAACGATAACTATTTTAGTTGTTATCTTCTTAAATTGTTGAAGTCATTATATAACTGTATGAGTAGCTCAGTCCTGATGAAACATTTAATAGAATAATTAAATATTAAAGATAGTTTTTGGGGTGGGCAATGTTACCCCGTAAATCAAAGTACCCCCATTTTACGTACTTGACATTTTTGTATTTTTTTAAATTCCTTATAAAATAGTAGCGTCAAAGAGTTATAATGTTTAGAATGGGCTAATTAATAGCTTTCATTTGATACCCATATTCTTGTAATAAAAAACATTTTCTTTTATTGCCCTAACTTTTTTTCCTTCGCGGGAGCCATATTGAAATATTATATACCCTTTGTCACTTCGACAATTAAGACGAATCAAATGACACCTCGCATGTTAAAATCCGTCAAGCCGTATAGGCTTCAGACCGTGCCCAGAAATAGACATACATACCTTACATACACTCATGCATACATACGCTCAAAAGCAACTTGCTTGCAACTCCGGGTTAATTGGATTTAAAGGTCATGCTACTTATTTGATTTTCCATCAGTCTAGTTGAATGTTGTTTGTATGATGTTATGGCCCCAATCCGCGTAAAAATCTGTATTTCTTTGAGGATTATTCTATTTTCCAGGACGATTAAAATATAACGTCTGTAACATTAACTATCTATCTTTGCCGCGAAGACGGATAAAAACATTTTTTTTCAATATTAACGTATGCGGAGTAAAATTTGGCCAAAGTTTAATATTGTTTTAAATAAATAAAACGCCAATCTTTTTTTAAATAATTATGTTTTTATAATGATGTACGAGTATATACCTACTTATCAATGTTTAATTTAAAAAATAGTTTACTCCCATGCGAGATGCTTTACGGCAGTTCTGTGGCACTTTGTCCATCGCTGTCGAAAACACAAATGTCATTTTATTCAAGTCCAATTATATTATTCGTATAAAACTGCACATTTTTGGGACGAAAGTTATTGCAATGTACTTAATATAATATATAAATCTTCAATAGGGCGAAGTTGCGGAACATTAGGTGGATTTGATGTCTTCTGTACGTATAGGATGTTTAATTCCGCCATTTTGCTAAGGGTTTTTTGTTTGAATAATGGCTTGAGGCTAAGTCCGGCCAAAACACTACATTTTCTCCTCTTTGACTCGTATTTATAAAATCCCGCACTAATGGCAAACAACGCTCTATGTAGCGATCGGCGTTCACAGCTAAACCAGACTCAAAGAATACAGGCTTAGCTTCCGCGTCGACTGATGGCAAGCCATAGGCAAAACATTTTTAATTACCGTACTTTCTGTGTGATTTCTTGGTTTTCAGAGACGGTGGGCTTAACTTTTCTACACCGCTTAACGATGCCCATGTCTTTAAGATATTTTTTAACAGTTTTGCCATCGCACTTAAACAGGAATGCCCATCTCTCCTACAAAAAAATGCCTGAGGTGTACAAGAACCAATTATACACCAAAATATGCTACGAAATTGTAAGTTCCGAAAACTTTTTTAGTGATTACTCAAAAAGTTGGTGAAACGCTGTTATTTTTATGCAAATAGACAAAGACAATTTTCATCTCAAACTCTTTCAAAACGAATTAATACATTTAGTATGTTTACAAACTGATGACGCGATAATTGCGTAACATTAATATTGCAATTAATGCAATGCTGAGCACTGCTCATTATTTAAAACTAAACGAAAACAATATAGGTATAACGTCTACCAGCACCTTAGCATCATAGTGTTATTTATATGGAAGTGACTTAGACATACCTTAATAATCTGTGGAAGTGACGTCTCACGCCATTTATAATATAAATATTGCAGATACGAGTAAAAAGGTCGAAATAAAATCGGTTGAGCGATGAATGTTCAAGTAAAACTCTATAAATAATGTGCATATTACTCCCATAATTATTAGACTTCAATTTAATGAGTATATTTATATTTAATTATAACATGTTTTTTGACATATAGGTTATCTCTGTACATTCCAGGCATTATATGGGCATTCTCCTTTTCCTCCGAGTTCTCTATAAGATTTTGCGACACGGCCGGCCGTAATTTTCTTTAATCGAGCTCTCTGAGAAAACTTGCTCAAGCTGGAATAGTTTTCAGAACCAGGCTTTCTAGCAGTGGTTTTCATCAAGGCAAAGGACGTCAAACTATTGTAAATGGTGCTGCGAGTCTCACCCATTTACACAAAATGTTCCACCACCTTTAATTTCGGCCATAGGGGATGTGTACTCTAGAAATTATATTCTGTTTGACGACGGCGTACTTGTTGATTTACCATAATTACAAAATCAAACACCCAATCACTTTTTCTTTTTTTTTTTTGCCCCGCGGCGACTTCCACAGCTACTACCGCGGGGATATGGCGTTTCCACAATGAAGTGATTTCGCCAGTGTCAAGAATATATAAGTATAAATCAATATAGCAGTAAAACACAATCCAATCCTTCTAGGAAGATTGGGGGCAACGTTGTACGGTGATATGTATGTAGGACAAACGTCAAGATAGTTTTAACCACTGTACCACTGCGAGTCCACTTAAAATGAGAAGTAAGTTGCCAGATACACGAAATAAGTCCAAGTCTTCTATCACTGTGCAACACAAAGGCATTAAAAGTACAAATCACTAACAGAAAAGAACTTTGAACACCTAAATACACAAAAATAAAAACTAAAACAAATTACACATCCGCCATCTTTTGACGTTGCAAATGGCCTCCGCCCAATCTTTATGAAACTTACCAAACTGGTTGACTGATATGTTGACGTTACATTGACAGACACATGTTTTTTATTTAGATTTTAGTTTTTTGTTTTATATTTACAAACTTTGTCCAAATTTCACTCCCCATAGGGTAGGGGCACCAAAAGATTAAAGACACCCAAAAGCTGAACACTCGATCGAAATAATCACATAACTAAATCGTGACAAATATTACATAGTTCGGAATTTATTTTTCTTAAACAGCAACTCTTTGCTTACACCTCCATTAAATCTTAACATAGTATTATATTCTTTTTGGCCGTGATCGGTCGTCGTTCTGGAGCTTCCCGCCGAAAACGTCGATACTATGGGAAAGTACATAAGGACAGTGCTCTCTAAATTTAAGCTTTTAATTACGTATAAAATTCAATAATTGTCAGTCTTAGAAGGATTTACTTGGTATGTATTCTTGATTAATCACTCTTTTATTGGAGTTATACGATATTTGTTTTTTCTTGTTAGTTAACGAGAAATATGCCGTTCAAGTAATGGTTTCAAAAATGTATACCTAAGCCAATACTTGAACGGTGTTCAGCTACTAGGCAAGGCGTATTTTTTTTAAAGCTTCTTAATAAATCGTACTGAAATGACAGATGGAAAATTTAGAACTTAAAATGATTGTTAAATGTTCTTGTATCTTTAAACCAAAAGATGAACATAACTTTTGATGTCTAATCCAATGTTTTTGGAGTTTTAAATACTATGAAAACTATCACTGTTCAATAAAAAATGTGTGCCTAATACTTGAACGAATTAAATTTACTAGTTCATGTTTTGGATTCTATTCCAATATGTGAACACCTAATTGATCTTGTTTGTTCATTTCATAAATTCTGTGTCCTAAAATTGAACTAAGTAAATTCAGTCGTTCAACTTTTAGGCATAGTTTTATAATATGAACACTAGTAGTAGTATACTAGGTAGTAGTATTTATGGAAATGTTTACTAATATTATAAATGTTAAAGTAACACTTTTTGTCGGTTTATCTGTTTAAAAAGATAAGTAACTAAGTAGTTTTGCTAATGATAATTGATAAAAAATACTAATTCGTTGTTTTTATGACACAAATAACCATAAAAAATAGGAACCTTATGTACGTAAGTAATATTAAATAAATGTAAACAATTAAAAAATAAAGAATATTTCGTTAACTCGCATTTTATTGCTAAAAGTGAATAGAATTAAAATGATATAGGTATTTTATTATGTTCGTTCAACTTTTGGGCCCCAACCGTTCAGAATTAGGGCACGCTGTTCATCTTTTGGGCAAATCGGTACATTTTTGGTTTCAATGATTTTTAGAAAAATACGGAGATATAATAACAGGCTTTATAATAGTCATTTTCAATCTAGACCATATACTGTACCATATAAAAAAAATTAAATAGGGTGAAATTTGTTACTTTCACTGAATATAAACTGTCTAAAGTTGGTGTAGTCGCTTAATCGTTCACCTTTTGGTGCTCTTACCCTACGTTAATAACGATTAGTTACCTACGTAGCCCTTAAAACCAACTTTGGACTAACATTTCTTAGTAATGGCAAGTTTTTAAGTTAAATTCAACCAAATCGTGAGCTTGTTTGTGACATATAATACTCTGTGGCTCTATAATACAATTCTTTATCATTTTAAACTTTGAATTACTTTAAATAAACTCGTACTTAATAAGCATTCCATCGCTGACTTTCGAGGGTTAGTCGCGCGTAATGTGAACACAGCTGTAGCTAATCGACGCAGTGCCACTTTTATGTACTGATAATTTTGAATTCTTAGGGGATATGTGAGCTAAGTATCCATCTCTTATTTTTAACACCATGAAGACGGTGCCACACAGCTACGACTCGCCGTGTGCCGTGTAGCGACTATAAGTAAGTAGATAATCTTTCATTTCCCGTTGCTATGCTATTTTGTTTTAATTCATTTGGCCACTCAGCGAAATATTATTATTCGTAGGTGAAACGATGTTACTTTAAATACCATAGACTTCTTATATATTTTCCTGTAATCGGTAGGGGGGAAATGGTCAATATTTGCCTATATTCTTAAATAACTTCAAAACGGATAAACTTTTAACTATAAAAAAATTATATGAGAGATTTTCGTAATGTAGTGTAGACTGGGTACGATTGAAAAAGTTTTACTTTGACAGGATATAGTAAAGTATCTATTCCACTCACGAATTAAATATTTGGATCATAATGCTCAAGTGTTGTTATCTGGGTTATAAATAAATAATATTCTGTAGCTCTATCTCAATCAACTACGCCGTTATAATTATAACCTAATGAAGAGGACCGGGTAAAATGGTTCAATTGACCCCATGCTAGGGACAATTGAAACAGTACGTGGATAAATTGAAACACTTGCGATAACTGTTAAATAATTGAACATTTTTAATAGATTTAAACGGTTTGCTATTCCTACACAAGTATTCAATGAGATCATGATTATTTGGTAACGGAACGATAAACATTTTTAAAATTATTACTAAATTAATGGTATAGAGAGTTAATAATTATTTTTATATGCATTGATAATAAATGGAAGTGGAACTAATAATTACCATTTCATATAATCAAAATGGATTGAATATATCATTACGCTATACCTATGGCCTAATAATGCATAAAAAAAGGTTTATAGTTTTTCATACAAATAAATATGTTTCAATCATACCCATTGTTTCAATCATGACCAAAGTATGTCGACCAGCACTGCCCGGCGGCGTTGAGATCGATCTGTCAACACGATATCAGGTTTATTGGCGACAATAGTCATGTCCGTAATGACAGATCGCTCCAAATGGAGCGTAGCACGACCATTTTCGAGAACGGCGCCGCCGGTGCGTACTTATAGTACGGCACTTCAGACTTAACAAGACCATATTGAAGAGCAAGTTACTGATTAATGATCCTGGCCACGAGGTTATGTCTGTGCTACTCACTCACCGTTGGCCAAAAGCTTACAACCGGAAATAATTAAGTCTGAGGGACTCGCCGGGGCAACGGCATGCTCGTCAAATTTAATGTCGACCGTGCCATCCATCAGAATATATTTCCGGTAATTGTTCGTCATTATGATCTGATATTATTATTACTGTTAAATTATTTTGGCACCCGGTTTTGAATTTTGAACCCGGTTATAAAAAATATTCAATATCTAAGGCGATTATAACCGGTTATTCGGTTTCGGTTATAATCGGTGAGCATTCCCTAGTAAGTAGGTAGGTGCCTATTGTTTTAAGGTTAGTGTTATAAATAAGAAAATAAATTATTTAGTAAATACATACAGTTACAGACAACTATAGTATTAATTAGTAACTACGTACAATTACAGACAAACATAGAACCAGGGCTAGTAACCGGTTACAAATAAACCGGTATTTATTTAGGTTAAACCGGTTAATTATTAAGGTAACGTTCGAATGAATTGGTTAGGCTCACAGGGAGCGAAATGCATTTACCGGTTAGAGAGCGCATCCACCCTTGTCTCTGCTCTGACTAAATGGATTTCGTTCTCTGTGACCGTAACCTTTATTATGGGTCAGGCTTTCAAAATGTGTCTTAAATCGCTACGGAAAATAACCCGGTTTTCAAGCCCTGCATAGAACATCTTCCTTTTTTATTAAAGTAGGTTACAAAAGGAACGGGTGAAAACACCGGGAAGATTGTAACGTTTCAAACGTCCACAAGCAAATTGTTGCAACCGTACCCATCTCCTATTTTTCAATTCAAGGTAAAAAATTTAGTCGTAAATTAGTGCGTTTACCAATATCAATAAATAAAATCTCCAAAAGGTATCTATTACAATAAAATTGATATAATAAAGGAAATGAAATTGCACGACCGCGTCTTTCGCTGCCCCGCGCGCCACTGTCCAAAGATTCAAACATGGCCAAACGTAGTAACCAACGTCGAGAATGTCGTGACACGCTGGTAGGTATAATGGTTCCCGAAAATTCAAGTTCAATCAATACGCGTTTCAATCGTACCCAGTCTACCCTACCGTTTCATTTGATATGTCACACGGTATAGTTTGCATTTTAGACATGGGAATGTTTAAATTTAATTTATTTACGTTACACATCCGTGTTTGAGTCATCAATTTGCATATCAATCGGTCGAGCCGTTTCGCAGCAAATTGGCTAAGACAGACGGACGGGCCACAGACAAACGAGTGATCCTATAATGGTTCCGTTTTTTCTTTTTAGGCACAAAACCTTAAAAACAGGGATCGTATACCGGTATTGTTTTCATACAACAATACGTAGGGTAAGAGCACCAAAAGATGAACGATTAAGCGACTACACCAACTTTAGACAGTTTATATTAAGTGAAAGTAACAAATTTCACCCTATTTAATTTTTTTATATGGTACAGTATATGGTCTAGATTGAAAATGACTATTATAAAGCCTGTTATTATATCTCCGTATTTTTCTAAATATCATTGAAACCAAAAATGTACCGATTTGCCCAAAAGATGAACAGCGTGCCCTAATTCTGAACGGTTTGGGCCCAAAAGTTGAACTAACATAATAAAATACCTATATATTTTAATTCTATTCACTTTTAGCAATAAAATGCGACTTAACAAAATATTCTTTATTTTTTAATTGTTTACATTTATTTAATATTAGTTACGTACATAAGGTTCCTATTTTTTATGGTTATTTGTGTCATAAAAACAACGAATCATTAGCAAAACTACTTAGTTACATTATCTTTTTAAACAGATAAACCGACAAAAAGCTAAAACTTTAACATTTATAATATTAGTAAACATTTCCATAAATACTACTAGTATACTACTACTAGTGTTCATATTGTAAAACTATGCCTAAAAGTTGAACGACTGAATTTACTTAGTTCAATTTTAGGACACAGAATTTATGAAATGAACAAACAAAATCAATTAGGTGTTCACATATTGGAATAGAATCCAAAACATGAACTAGTAAATTTAATTTGTTCAAGTATTAGGCACACATTTTCTATTGAACAGTGATAGTTTTCATATTTAAAACTCTAAAATCATTGGATTAGACATCAAAAGCTATGTTCATCTTTTGGTTTAAAGATACAAGAGCATTTAACGATCATTTTTAGTTCTAAATTTTCCATCTGTCATTTCAGTACGATTTATTAAGAAGCTTTAAAAAAAGTACGCCTTGCCTAGTAGTAACAACTTTTGTAACACCGTTCAAGTATTGGCTTAGGTATACATTTTTGAAACCATTACTTGAACGGCATATTTCTCGTTAACTAACAAGAAAAAAGAAATATCGTATAAATCCAATAAAAGAGTGATTAATCAAGAATACATACCAAGCAAATCCTTCTAAGACTGACAATTATTGAATTTTATACGTAATTAAAAGCTTAAATTTGGAGAGCACTGTCCTTATGTATTTTCCCATACTATCGACGTTTTCGGCGGAAAGCTCCAGAACGACGACCGATCACGGCCAAAAAGAATATAATACTATGTTAGATTTAATGGAGGTGTAAGCAAAAAGTTGCTGTTTAAGAAAAATAAATTCCTAACTATGTAATATTTGTCACGATTTAGTTATGTGATTATTTCGATCGAGTGTTCAGCTTTTGGGTGTCGTTCATCTTTTGGTGCCCCCTATTCAATTTTGGTATCACGCCTATTTGACTTTTAGCGAACATTTTTGAACTTCAGTGAATTTATATAATAGTACTCGTATAGTGTTATTACCTAAATCCAATATCAAGAAAATGTACCCCGAAACGGAACTAAGTATGATACGTGGCGAATGGTGTGGCCAAGCGTGGTCTGGAGAGTTCTTTTGATGTATTTTTTGTTTAGGGTCCTTCTTATTTATTGAAAATTGCTACCTACAGGTACAGGCCTTATTTTCTGCCCGAGAGAGAGCAAATTGCAAATAAAACCAGATAAATTATTTTTATTTAAACTGACGATTATTCTTTCTTACGTTTTATTATTTATTATTATTAACTTTTATGACATCTACTTCAATAAAAAAATCTCAAACATATATTTTTCATACTTTTAAATTAATCAGTATTGAAGTTATTTAAGAAAAAAGGCAAATATCATTTCTTACAAAGAGGGTTGTGGATGTATTAGGGAGGTCAACACAAAGAAGTAACACTACTATCCTTGATATTACCGATGCAGAACAACAAACCTTGATGTACACTCCACAGGTTATCCATTCAAAATAAATGTCAACTAACATGTTGTAAAAACTATTACCTACAACCAAATTGCCACAAACTCGGGTTGATATGTCGATGAACATTTTAATAGACCTTGTGATGTGCATCTTTTGCTTGGAGCTGATATTTTCTTTCAGATTCTCCAGCCACAACAGCAGCCTAAAGGGGAAGGTATAGGGCACAATGAGCGCCGCACAACTACAACCAAACCAAAAGAGCGCTGTAACATCGTGCACTGCAGCAAACCCCGGGCATCCATCGCTAGTACACGCATACGTCCGGGCTCGTCGTCGCCGGCCGGACTCAGCTGCCTGCAGGAAATATTAATCAGGTTGTTTCCTTGTTTTGTAGATAATGCAACGATACCATTAGTGAACAATTAAACTCATTTTGGCAAGTTGAAAAAGTGCCTGAAATCTTCCAAGAGCAATTACCAGAGTATGAATATTGTGAAAATCTCTCAAGAGAAACTACTAACTAAGTTTGTAAACAAAAAATATCAAGTTTCAATGCCCATTAAAGTTCCTTTAGAGCAAGTAAAGTCTGAGTTAGGGGATTCGTTTCATTTAGCACTCAAAAGATTTCTTCATCTAGAAAAGAATCTGCGCAAAAATATGTCTCCTTTCAACGAATACAAAAAAAAACATTGATCAGGATCTTGAATTAAATCATGGTGAGTACCACGAATTCGCTCAGTGAAATTTAGCCAGAGTCCCGTGTACTTTTTGCCTCTCCATGCAGTAATAAAAGAAAACAACCGCACTACAAAGTTAAGGGCAGTGTTCGACGGGTCTATACTCACAAACAAAAGAGTATCGCTAAATGACATGTTGCTCCACGGTCCTGTTGTGAAAAGAGACCTCTTTGATATTCTCTTTATATTTAGAATAGACAGGTTCTTCTATATTTGTGACATTAAAATGATGTCCCGTTGTATGAATTTGGATCCAGCTCAAAGATCTTTGCAAAAAATACTCTGGCGAGAGGTACCAGATCTTAATATTAGATGCATTCAGCTTAACACCATAACATATTATGGTCTAAAATCATCATAATATCTGGCCACTCATTGTATTAGTGCTCGTGTTGAAAAGCATGAGGATTCGTTGCCACTGGCATCATCCGTGGTAAGAAGAATAGCACCACGTTGATGATATCTTGGTGTCATGCGGTAATTAACAGGAATTAATACAAACGCAATCACAGTTAGTTCAATTGCTTAATATGAGAAGTTTTCGGTTGCACAAATGGGCCTCAAATTGTACATCAATTTTAGAAAGTGCACCTTTATAGTAACAGCCACTGCATCGGAGAAGTAGAGCTTCAGAAAAATGACGCGCTTCTGAAGACACTGGGTATTTACTTTGATGAAAAGTCTGATGTCTTCAAAGGTACGTGCCCTGAGCCATACAACATTCGTAACGACTCCAAACGCGACATACTAAGCTACATTAGCAAATTTTATGATCATATATTATGGGGCTAATTGGTCCAGTGCTTGTTCTCGCAAAAGTTGTAAAGCAAATGCGATCAAATGATTTGGACTGTGACCCTACTCCTCCATGTAGTATTCGTAACATGTATGCTGATTTTACTAAATACCCTTCTCGGATGCAACCGGTAGTTGTGCTGCGTTATTTTAAGCTACAACATGTTTTAGTGAACCAGTTCAACAGATTTTCGGATGCGTCATGTCTTCAGTAGCTTATGGCTGCTGCTTGTACTTACGCACTATAGACGAGCATGGGAAGGTACGGGTAGAGCTGTTATGTTCTAAGTCACGGATTAATCCCAGCAAGGAAACCCAGACTCGAGTTAAGTAAATGCTGCGCTGCTATTGTCAACTCTGGTTAAAAAGGTAGATGGCACTATTGCTACAATAATAAAGATTATTGCAACTCACATTTTCTCCGACTCACAAATCGTGTTAGCATGGCTAAAGACCGACGTCACTAAGTTACAAACTTACGTCGTAAATAGAGTCCGATCGGCAGGAGACAAAAAGCAAGGTTTTAATTGGCACTATATGAGCACTAATGATAATCCCTCAGATTGCCTTAGCAGTCGCCTTCAGCCTCAACAAATCGAAGGCCACGCGTTGTGGTTTCATGGACCATCCTTCTTACATAGTAATGAATATGACTTGCCAGAAGAGGCAGTAATGCCTACAGAGCTGCATGAACTAAAATCCAATAATGTTAGCGTTTTGTGCCTTACAACCACAGTTTCTAACTTTAATGATTCCTTTGAGAAATAAAACATTTTCGAGCATAGGCAAAACGACTCGAGTGCTTGCATACATTCTTAGATTTTGCAATAATGTAAAGCCAACTTCTCAAAATCTAAAAGGTTTTATTTCGTTAGTAGAAATGAGTAAGGCACTAATAGGTACTTATATTCAAACAAGAGCAAGCTCAAGGGGGCTTCAAGTTGGTAGTGACCCTGCCTACGAAGCTAGCGGTCCTGGGTTCAAATCCCGGTAAGGGGAGATATTTGTGCGATGAGCGCGAATATTTGTTTCATAGTCATGCATGTTTTCTATGTATTTAAGTATATATATCTCTATATACGTATTTATGTCGTTATCTAGAACCTATAGTACAAGCCTAGAGCTTAGTTTGGGACTAGGTTAATTGAGGTGTGACATTGTCCCCTGATATTTATTTATTAAAGAGTTGCAGGATTGTTGTGGACGCGCATTGATAGCGTGTCTCGCGGTCCCCAGCCGGCGCGGGCGCATATGCCGCGCATCTGTCCGTGATCTCGCATGCGTATACAAAGTAGCGCACGCCTACGCACAGGATGATCCTCAGCGTAAAGATGGATCGAACCCAATATTGAACCCAAAAAATGTATTGCAATGCATCACTGACAGCAATAGTGGTGTAAATACGAATCTTATACTCGTATTATTATATTAAAACTAGGTAGGTACTTCTAGGTAGGTAGTCGTGGTGTAGTGAACTAGTGATGTATTT
Source organism: Acleris sparsana (assembly GCA_923062465.1). Taxonomy (NCBI): domain Eukaryota; kingdom Metazoa; phylum Arthropoda; class Insecta; order Lepidoptera; family Tortricidae; genus Acleris; species Acleris sparsana. Next base: position 67,818,934 of record OV281285.1, on the reverse strand, counting down.
CCATTAGATAGGTAGGTAAATACAACCTTTATGCTAGAACCTTGTGCTCGAGCGTAAGTATTGTTTCATCATTTCTGAAGGTTAAAACTTTGTAGACACCATATTTCACGAATATAAAGTGTCTATGATAAAGATATAGTCCTGTGGGTAACATATATGATTTAATTCTATTGCATATTGACTCTAAGTAGGCACCAACTAAATGTAAATCTTATGTCAGTGCTGAAGGTGATGATGTTTGAATTTGTTTACTGATTTGAATGTTCGTGCAGTTGTTTCAAAACAATGGTCAGATGAATATAGGTGTATTCGTGAATGTAATGAATATTACTTAATGTAGAATAAATAAGAAATACATAGTTTTATGCGTGTTTGATTCTAGAGGAGCTATCTGATCTCCGCAGTAGTTAATTCACGCATTACACACTTATTAAAAGACAATTAACCAATCGAAAGCAACCTGTATATTCGATATCGGCTGAGATCACGGCGGCGACACCTGCGCTCGCGCACCTGTCATCTCTGATTCGCCAAAAACGAACAGTCGCGCGCGTCACCTGCCGCTCATCGATACTCCTGTTTATGGAAATAATCGAAAACATGCAGATACCAACGTGGCCAATTGAGGCTTTGAGCTGCTTGCCTGTAGGTAGGTATGCAATGTTCATTTCCCTTCGTGATCGTTACTCACAAAGCTTACAAACACTGTATAGGTAAAAATCGTATGTATGTACCTTGCCTCGTCCTTCCTTGCACCCCTTGTAGTTGTGAACTGTTACAATAGACGTTCGATATTTGAAATATGTGCCTATCTAATTTCAACGCGTGATTTACGAATAACAGACCTAGTTTAGTTAAAGTATTAACGGTTACTTTCTGAAAAAACAAATGTCACATTGAAAGATAAGGGACAAAACATACTTTAAGCAACCGCTTAAAACCGCTTTTAGCTATTTCACTATAAGGAATAAGAAGGACATTTTTTTCGTAAGAAGATTAGTTAATGCTGTCCATTTACAAATTACCTAATTATAATGACAAGCCTCAAGTCACTGTTTTATTTATCATTCTCTGAAAGATGGATATACATTTTTAACCTGAGTTTGCATTACGCTAGGCTTGTCGCTATTCAACAACGTACCTAGAACGTCGCCTTACTTCATTATAGTCCGGGAGCCCACTGCAAGAAATCCTAACTGATAAAAAAATGTAGGCGTAGCTGACCTTTAGTGGGTTCAACTGCTCTTGGTCGGCCGCGGCTTAACTCGGCAAATTTTGCTCAAATGGTAAAAAAGTGGTGCGACACGGATTTCAAAACGGAAAGGGAACACATACTTTATTATCTAAGTTTACAAATGAAATTAACACAAGTTTGGAAAGTAAAAAAATCGTTTTAGTAACTTTTTATGATTATAAGAAAGCATTCGATACTCTCGATACAGGTACCCTTCTGCAGGCGATGGGTGAGTGCGGGGTCGGGCAGCCGCTCAACGCCTGGTTCGGCGACTACCTGACCGCGCGCTCCTACCGCGTGCAGGTGGGCGGGCAGCTCAGCGAGCGGACGCCGGTGCGCTGCGGGGTTCCGCAGGGCTCGGGGTGCGGCCCGGTCTGCTATCTTATGCATGTAAATAGCCTAGGAAGAGTTGTACAAAACAGCACTCCCTACATGTTCGTAGACGATCTGTGCACCGTGAGCGCCGGAACGGACCTTGCGGAGATGTACCACGCGGCTCAGCAGGATATAGACTCTATTGTAAAATGGTCTCATGACAATGGCATTATTTTAAACTCAGGGAAAACTAAACACCTTATAATACATTTGCCACATTTAGAGATATACTGTCAAACTTCTGCCTTGTTATTACCTATCTGGGTGTTAAAATTGATGCTAAATTCTCATGGGCTTGTCATATCGATTACATCAGTAAGAACACTATTAAACAAATTTTATCATCTTAGTTAAAGGGTACCCCTTGGGACCTTAAAGTGTCTGTATCACGCATTAGTTGACCCGATTTTGGGATATGCTCTTGATAGCTATGGTCTAACGTTTAAAACATATATTAATAAATTAGAGACATTCCCAAGCAGCAAAAATATGTTCTTTAATGATCGAGACAACGTTTCTTATTCAGTCTTATCGGATTAAATATTGTCATATAAACATCATATACACGTTTATATAACGCGATTTGGGCGCACTTTACTCGACTTACTGGTCGTATACACATCGCATAATTATCATATAACTATCCAGTATGTCATATAGAAGGGGTAACGTTGACTTCTATAACACTCGATTGTTCAATTAATGCATGTTATATGATTGTTACATGTCTACTGAATCGAATAACCGCAAATAATATGACCATATTGCCGCATAATAGTGATTTATATCACTATGGAAGCTTTTAATATGACTAGTTAGTCCCTTAGACGCAATTTTCATGACAATTACATGATCTTTGGATCCTATTAGAGCGGATAATGTGTCCTTAAGCCAGAACAACCAAATGAGTATACGCGTGGGGAAATATTTATTTACTTGTGTTCTTCGGAGGAAATAATTGCTGGTATTAAGTATTTAAGTTTCATGTTTTCTACTATTATTTTGGTAATTAATGTTAAGAGCATATAAACGTGAAGCATAGTCATATTCATAAACGGTTACCAGTTTATCGACTAAGTTTTACTAGTGTTATGTTTAATTTTAATGCCCCCCTTTTATTTTCTCAATTTAAATATTATTTATTTAAAAATAATATATGGTATCAATTAATTGTTTGTTATTCGACACATAAGTTTCGTTCATTACAACTATTCATCTAAATGGTTGTGTAATAGTTACTTATTCAGCTAACCTGACGCCATTATAGTTCGTTTTAGGGTTCTCTAAGGTTAGCTCAAAACTCATTTTTACTATCTAAGAACAATAAACTTATTTTGAATTAAGAGTGTGTAAGATCTTTTATTTAATATGTCGCAAAGTTCTTTTAGCGCGCTATGTGAAATATTGTTATCCAAGGCCCATTTTGTAATTTCAGTGCGGCATTCAACGTAGCTGAGATGTTCATTAAAATCATCACTATGCTCTGAATTAGTATCTATTGATGTGGTAACAGAATTTGAAGTAGCGTTATGTTCTTCACTTGTATATTGAAATTCATTTAAAAAAATATTTTCTACTGAACCCCTTTCTGTCACAATATCATTTGTCACTTGACTTTCCGGACCAAAGCGAGAAGATTCGATGGTCTCGACCTGAGATATTGTACTTCTATGCTTTTTTGTCACTTTCCTCCTGTAACCACCGCTTCTTTTAAACTTTAACCACTTTTCCCATTCCATTTTTATTAATAAATTTAATGATTTGCTTCATGCAGTTAAGGAAAAAAGTTGACTAAAAGTAATGATGGCGACAGTAATATGAAATTTCAGTCATATAATTGCGATTAATAGATATTAATACTCGATTAAGAACAACTACAACACCGTTACTCGACCTGCCATATAAAAGTTTAGTAAAAGAATTTTACACTACCAATGAATCGAATAAGATTTGTATACGAGTTTCGTATATAGGCGATGTTTAATCGATTAGACGTTATATAATATAAGGATTATTGAGTTGCCGTTTACTCGTGATTTTAAATGACCAAAAATATTGCCCTTTATTGCTTAGTTAAATGCTTATATATATACTTAATATTGCTGTATTTGTATAAGTTCTGCTTTTATAACCTCATAGTCCTGTAATAGCAACCTATAACACTTTTATATGATTTGTTTTAATTGGTCGAATAAAGGCCATATTAAAGGATTTTACATGCCACATGTGTCATTTAAAAGCATTAGAAATGCAGTTATGTCACTATCCCTTATACGACTAGATCGTTATGTACAACAACCATGTAAACGTCTACTCGACTTCTCTACATGCCTTAATGGTTCTGTCGTTTAAAGATCGGATAAAACACTATAATGTGATTAATTGGAATACAATCGCTTTTATACGATTGTTATACTATAGCATTATATAAGTTGCGGTTATACGTCTTTTAAAAGATCTTGAATCATGTAATTTGCGGTTATCGAACTCTTAAAAGATCTCAAATCATATAAGCATAAAATTATAGGACTACTTTGCTGCTTGGGTTACAATTACAATTTATAAAATTGATTGTAAATATTAAAATTAAAGAAAAAAAAATGATTACTTATCGAAAATTATTTAAAATATGTAGTTTTCTTCCCGTTAGTATAAAACATAAATACCTTCTTGCCGTTAATAACCATAGCGGTCAGGAGCATCACCTATTTCGGGTTAGTCATAACTATGGCACAAGATCGGTGTCGGAGGGTAAATTTAAGGTACCAAGGATCAACAACTATTACGGAGATTTAAAAGGCTGCTTAAAAGACATCTACTTAATTTATTATAAAATAAATTATAAGATAAAAATAAATTAAGTTAGTATTAAGGAACCAATTGTTACTATCAAGTTTATAAGGACTCAGCTGCAGTCAAACTGTTTGACAGTTTTGCAGACTGGTTTAAGAACAATATGTAATTTTTGGTTAATAAATAAACAATAAATAAATAATAATCGATAGATTGAACGAAACTTGTATGGTAGAACAGAGGCCTTCGCGGACAGTTAAATAGAAATGGTCGGCCAACGTCCTGTGTAAGCAGGTTCCGGTGTCCGACCGAATTTTTGCTAAAACCTGACCGCTACATTTTATCGCATCTAAAAATTAAATCGAAAAAGCGGATTTTAATAGCTTAATTAAAGCTGATCAGTGATCACGTATGTCTTGGTCGGCCTCACCTTAGCCTGGCAGTTTTGGCACTCCAACCATATTTATACCTACTTTTTATAAAAAAATAAAACAATAAGTATTGAAAATATGTTTTCTTCATTTCTTTAACTATCTTATGTTATATTATTTTATATTACATTAATCAATGTCAAGTTTTATATTATTTGGTTATATTATACTTAGGTACTTACAAGTATTAGAAACAAAGAAATGTGTTAAAATCTTGAAAATAAATAATGCTTAATATATCTCAATTAAACACAAAGAAACGATAAATAAAATAAATCAACTAGGCTGAATTAGCCCTAGTACACATTGGGCCAATGCGTTGGGGCACGGTATTGGGCCAACGTGTAGAGGACTACTTGGCTGCAGTATTGGCTTGTTCGTAGTTGGCGACCAACGCTGGCCAGCCAACCGGCTGGTGTTGGTTTTCCGTGCACACAGAGTTGGCGCGCTCCGCAAACAGTGTTCACACGTTGGCGTCTTATTCAGTTAATTGTTATTCGTCCGCAAAGACGGTCGAGTTTCGTATCTTCGCCTGGATTTTGACACTTTTCCCAAAACATCTTTCAAATTTGAAAGTATTTCTGTCCGTTAGGGTAAAAAAACGTCTTTTAGTACTCCTGACTTTCAGTACATACCTACCATTAAAGCTTTTAATTTCATTGGTTAACTTGGTAATAAAAGGCCCCAAAGGCAATAGGCGAAGTATGGGTATTTTTCCCTATCTTCGCCTATGGCATGTTTTACCCCTAATAATAAACTTTTCTGTGACTTTCACATGTTAAGTCGTATCTCTTTGGAATGTGTTAATATACTATGAACCTTGACTACAACAGACTAGGCACATTTAAAAAAAATGTGTAGTAGGCGAAGTTTGGTAACACTCTGAAGTTGTTTTCATACATTTTCTATAATGAAGCAGCCAAAATTAACCAACATGCCAAATAAAGGGCAGTAATGGTTTGTAAAAAATATTTTTGAAATATTCGTTAATTTCATCATGGGTTTTTTCAGCACGGCTTCGTTTAATGTTTTGTACCTACTTCCCTTTTAGTCAATTTAGAATTATGTATTTCTCTTTAGGAAAGAGTACACCCACTTTTTGCCAGGCAATTTATTGTCAAAAATTGTTAGCTTTCCATTGGCTTCCTGAAAGTACCTGAAGGTACCTGAAAATTATAAATATCACCATTGAGGAAATATAATATACTTATTTTAATTATGATATCACCCTTGAACTTCGAAGTAAAAACAAATCAAATTATTTAGTATTGAATAGTATTAGTATAGGTTGAGTTAATATCTATAGAATAAAATACCTACACAATCTTTGCCGTGTGAAAAATAACATGATTGACAGTATATTCTCTTTTTTTGCGTTTTTTCGGTATCTCTTGTGGTTTTTCCATGATAGCTATAAGGTAGTTTAAGAAATTTGATTAATATAACAAATGGTAACTGAGCTTTGCTTGGCAAAAGGTGAGGTTGTTGATAATTTTGCAAGAAAAATCTCATCTAGATACACTTATACATAGGGCTGCCATATTTTGGTAAGGTATCATCGGGACGCTTTGGCTGGCTGAAATGGCGAGTAAGAAAAAAAAACAAATTTTAGGGCAAGGCAAGACAAATATTTATTTTCTTATTACATAACTTAGGAATTAGCAGAAGAAGTACTCGGCATGTTATATTTTTCCGAGGACTTAACTTTTTTTAGCAAGGCTATATTGCCTTAAACATAATGGTAATACTCAATGCATGTCATATTATAGTTTATCTGACACTGTAATATTGACTCCACTGTTTTCGGCAGCAGAGAATTCCTTTCATCAGTCCACTGAGCCGTCATTAAAGAAAACACCCTTTCCACTGTAGCGTTGTGGGCTGGAATTGCAAATAAATACTGGCATAGTTTAAGCATTTGGCACTTTCTTTCGGGATTTTCGGTTTTGTTCAAAAAGTACATCCATTTCTCTTCCAGAGACTTCTTCGACTTCCATTCTTCAGATGCCCGTTCAGACTCCAAAAAGGTTTTCAGATACGTATATTCTTCATAGCATCTGTCACCCAAAATCTCCACACCATGTTCAGTAAGATATAGAATTGTGTCTTCAATCTTCGCCCATTCTGGGATTTCAGTTAGCGTCATCCAATTGAAAATTTCATATTTATTAAATGAAACAGACCACTTTTTCAGATAATCTATTGCTGTATTATAAAACAGTACCGTCTCCTCCTCAAATTTAGAAATCAATATTCCTGTTTCAGGTGTTGGATTTTCCCTTTTAAGTTTATTCAATTCTATTTTAGTTTGCATGCCAATAAACTTGTCAGCTTTTCTTTCAAGCAGTTGTTTTTGTGTTTCATCTAAGATCTGGTGTATAAGTTATACACCATCTTCATACCACGTACCTACTGGGATGAATTAAATCTACACATATCTTTACACATAGCTTAATCTACATTAATTTTCCTCCAATCATTAAAGTCATTTCCGAAAAACCAAACAGAAGAAAACATTTAAATTTGGAAACAAGTAATATCATTCACCAATAAATGTGGTACAACAAATTTGACAACCCTAGGGGTAGGCGAACTTTGGCAACAAGATGAACGCCAAGTACCCTCTCCATAGTTTTATCCAATTGTGACTTCTAAACGTAAGCTAGCCATTAAATAATAGTTTCATATGAAAAAGAAATTTACATGATTATATAGCATATAATCATGTAAAAGTTTAACCTTACCTGGTCTGTATCACCGTTTAAAAGTAAAGTTAAAACACTGGTTTGAAAAAACATGTGGTCGGTGTCGCGAAAAAACCTCACTGAACGTGAACTGTGTGAAGTTAGCCGCAGATTGTTTGAAGAATGTTGCAACCCATAAAAAATACTTTGTATTTAGCAGTTTTATGTAAGGTTTACACTAGAAACATTTTGTTAATGGCAACTTATGTCAAACTAGGTGAAATAAGGTAGCACAGGCGAAGATACGAAACACGACGGTACGCTTAAGTGAAATTGTTACTATGTATGAGATTTTACAATTTATAGAAATGTACCGAAATGAACCACTAATATGGAATCACAAATTATTTATTAATGGCATAGGTATAATTAATAATTTAAGTATATGACATTTTCCTCGTCCTGCTCCGATGAATATAGGTACACAACATGTACCATTTTCTTTTGCGCCATTTCTTTATATTCACATTACTTTGCCGCACTTTTAGGTAATACTTAAACGTACTGTATATAGTACATTGTGCATCAAGGGTAGTATGAAGGGAATTACTAACGAGAGTGTTAGAAGCCCGACGCCGAAGGCGGAGGGCTTTTAATGACTCGAGTTAGTAATCCCCTTACTGCCTGGGATACACACAATGGTTTTCATCACATTTGCGAGGAAAAACACTTTAACTCTGCAAAATATAAAGAAATAACTTTTGACGAACGGGAACGTAAATGGAAACGATATTTTTTTGTGACCTCTACCACAGATAATAACTGCGTTTAGTTTCGACCTGGATTCGAGCCAGATTTAGCCAATTTGATAAAAATGTATATTTACTAAAATTAATGATAAATGTTGATATAAACTTGAAATAGGTATAAAAATAATGAAGTTTAATGAAGTGTATAGGTTTTGTGTAATGTAAGTTAGTCTATAGCTAATTTTTAAAGATGAAATTAGAAACCGATTTAATTTTTGGCTGAAAATTAAACCTCCTTAGTCAGAAATGATGTACGAAAGAGTTGCAAATTTTAAAAAGAAAGTCATTACTCCCTAGGGATGACAAACTCGCCATAATTCCCGCGGGAACAATTTAGGCCATTGTCCTTCTGTATACAGGCATGGAATAACACCATTTACGAGCAAGTGTGATGAAAAATAAATTGCCGCGGCTGGAAGAGTTTCCGTCTTAATCAAAGCACCAACCAGTGTGTAAACGGCGATCTTTTGGGGATCCGATTGTTCGCAGCGCAGCAAAACAGCGGGAGAGTTTGGGTCAGCATTTGGATTTTCATACATTTTATTACCATTTTAGATTATTTTAGATGTTTTTCTGAACATGTACAATTCCGGCGTTAACCTCAGATATTTCAGTTGGGTATCCTAGGCAATCTGGAAGTTCTGTATCGATGCTCGGGGTATTCATCATCAAATTTCACTAAAGATTTCACTCCCTGGCGAGGAACCAAGGTTTCGAAATAGCCTCTTTTCATTTCGCTCGAACCGTGAGTTTAAACATAAATTTGAGAAATAAATGATATCCAATCGCACAAATGAGACACTGGAAAGCGATTACGGCGGGAGTACAGATGAAGTGCATAATTGTTTTCCTTCGTATTTTCAAGGAAACGTACGAACGTGTCTTGCTATTTCAGTCGGTCACAGTAGAAAAAGTACTGAGTTTGACTGAAGTAGCATGACACGTTCGTACGTTTCCGTGAAAATACGAAGGAAAGCAATTATGCACTACACCTGTACGAATTGTAAAGCAAAGCGAGTGAAGCGACGTCTCACGTATATCAAGTGGCCCTCAACTTGTTGACACGGGTGGACATATCGCGTCAATGATACCAGTGCAATAAATAAATTATGCGTACAAAATCATTATTGTGGTATTAAATTAATAAAACAAAGAGTTTATATCATAATAAAGTTTCCTATCAACATGCATGCATGCATTTTTCCATCTTGATTATAATGTACCTAATATATAGGTATTTTATACAAAGTCGATTTCTTATTAATGTGGAAAGTTTAAATATTTTAAATGCTGCACTAGTTTTTCGTTAACAGCCACACCTTTGTTTACAATTTTTATGTGGGAATAAAAATCCAATCTTCGGCCCGCCCAACTGTTTTGATAATACAGATTTAGTTTGCGCGTAATTTTGAATATGCCATATCTTCTAAAGTATTTATTTAAATAATATAGTGTAAAGGACAATTTAATTAAACATCTAATGTAACTAACGTATTTATCTGCATAAGGATAAATACTGAATCGGAGAAAATAGCTTCGCAAATAACCTAAAAATGTAATATATCTTTTTAAAGATAAAATTGGTTACTGTAGTCAACCTTAAGCACTGGCATATGATTGACTACGCGATCGTTCGACAACAAGACAGTTCCCAAGTCTTAATTACCCGCGTTATGCGTGGTGCGCACTGTTGGCCTGATCATAGGCTTGTTGTCACAAAGCTGCGTCTCCGCCTCCAACTTCCTTGCAGATCCAAGAAGCAAAAGCCGCTGTGTTTAAACTTGGACCGGCTTAATGATATCGGGACCAGGGAAAAATATGCTGAAGCCTTGACTGCTGTGTTGCCGAACAGGAACGCTGGGGATGTTGATGCCAATTGGGGGACTCTATCTTCTCATATTTAAGACATCGCCACAGTTACTCTGGGTCTAAAAGTCCGTAAGCAGGAAGACTGGTTTGATGAGAATGATGGAGCTCTTAAAGAGGCTTATCGATAAACACCGGCGTCTTCTTCGGCAACATAGACAGCTAAATCAACGAGATATTGCGGAGATCAAGCAGAGTGACCTGGAGCTGTGTAGACTAACTCGGGAAATGAAGGACAAGTGGTGGCAGGATAGAGCTCGTCACATGCAGTGGCTCGCGGATACAAACCAGCTCGGAGAGTTCTACAGTGAGGTTCGAAAACTGGTAAACTTATCATGCTAAAGTGCCACTTAAGCCTGCTAATGGAGAGGGCCTTCTTAAAAACAAGGAAGAAGTCCTAAGCCGATGGGCGGAACACTTCAACACTCTGCTGAATGTGGACAGGTCAGCTGATCTGGAACACGTGCGTTCGATTGCTCAACTCTCTACTACTGTCGAGCTGGATGAGCCTTTGTCCCGTGACGAGGTCGTTGTTGCTATCAAGCAACAACAGAACAAACGCGCGGTGGGCGTCGACGCTATACCTGGTGAGCTGCTTAAATACGGTGGCGAGAAATTGCATTCAGCTATATGGGAGCTCTTTGATCTTATTTGGAAAAACGAACAAGTGCCATCCACATTTAAAGTGTCTCGCAAAAGGGCCCTATACAATGTGTGGCCCAAAACCGGGGCGAAAAATTAAAACGTAGATTCTACTCCTCAAACTACGCAACGTTTGTTTGACGACTTTGAAAAAAAACTTGCGGTTTGAATTTTATTACATTATAAAGTTAATTCGAACACGCAATGTACTATGAAATTGGTTATGTCTGTAGAGTGACTAGACTGACAGGCGATGTCAATTAGACGGAGTTTTAAGTACATTGATTATACTATTTACTTTGTTTGAAAAATGAACAATCTAAAAACTTTATGATTTTAAAAAGTTGCTAAACAAAAGTTGTCTAGTTTGAGGAGTAGAATCTACGTTTTAATTTTTCGCCCCGGTTTTGGGCCACACATTGTATAGGAATAAAGGCGATCGTTCTGATTGCAATTCTTACCGCGGCATTTCGCCGCTATCAGTTCCCGGGAAAGTCTTCGCCCGAGTATTACTAAACCGCCTAATTAAAATGTCGGAAAAGTTGTTGACTGAAACTCAGTTCGGCTTCCGACCTGATCGAGGCACCTGTGAGGCTATAATCTCACTACGCCAACTACAAGAGAAGAGCAGAGAGCAAGGTCGTATTATGTATCTCTGTTTTATCGACCTTGAAAAATCCTTTGACAGCGTGCCTCGAGAAGCTCTCTGGGTGGTGCTAGGGAAGATAGGATGCACGGAAAAGTTTGTGAGACTTCTTAGACTCCTGCATGACGACATGGAGTGCTGCGTCGCTGTCGATGGCGAACAATCGGAGTTTTTCCCCGTTACCTGTGGGGTAAAGCAAGGGTGCGTTCTTGCGCCCACATTGTTCGCATTGTATTTTGCAGTCGTAGTCCAGGAGGTTTTACAAAGTACCTCTCAAGGCGTTCGCATCCGCTTCCGTACAGATGGCAACATTTTCAACCTCTTGAGGCTCAAAGCCCTCACAAAGTCTCTTGCGTTGAAATTACTGAGATCTTGTATGCAGATGACCTATGTTTCGTATCAGAATCCCCAGACGGTCTGCAACAGCTCATGTCCGCTTTCGACGAGTCTTGCCAAAAATTCGGCCTTAAAATCAGTGTCAAAAAGACGCAGGTCATGTCCTGGGACATCGACGATCACAAGGCACTGACTATTAGACTCGGCGAGGACGAACTGAAGCAGGTCGACAAGTTCCGATATCTGGGGAGCACGCTGACATCTAAGTGCGACCTGGAAGCAGAGATCAACAGCAGGATTGCTGCTACTGCTGCAGCGTTCGGTAAGCTGGATACCATAGGTCTTCTGTTCACACGACTTGAAACTAGCTACTAAGATCTCAGTGTATATGGCAGTCGTGCTGCCCAACATCTTATACTCAGCCGAAACCTGGACCTTGTACCGCCGACACATCCGCATGCTACACCGATTCCACCACAAATGTCTGCGCAAAGTACTTAGGATTCGATGGTCTGATCGTGTGCGGAATACTGAAGTGCTGCGTAGAGCCAATGTTGGTGGCGTTGAGGCGTACATTATGCGGCGTCAACTTCAGTGGTGTGGTCATGTGTCCAGGACCAGAGATGAGAGGGAGGATGTCGGAGCAGAGAGTGGCGAAGCGCATTTTCTATTCGGAACTTAAGGAGAGCAAGCGAAAGCATGGCGGACAACTCCTTCGGTATAAAGATGTGTTTAAACGGCATATGAAAAGATGCGACTTCGAGCAGTCTCGCTGGAAAAGCAGGCTGCCAAACGACCTGAGTGGCGGACTCTGGTGCAAACCAAAGTCCACGACTTTGAGAAACAACGGCGCTTTGAGCTTGACGCCAAGCGCGACGAACTGAAAGCCCGTCCACCTGACGCAATTTCCTACAATATGGACAATGGTGAGCTCACATGCCCGCAATGCACTAGAACTTTCACAAAGAAAATTGGCTACATAAGCCACATGCGAGCTCACCAGCGACAACTGGGTCTTCTTTAAAACGGTCGCCGTGATCGAGATCGGTCGGACCAATCATCATCATCATCATTGTGCCATCGCGGACTTTTCTCCACGTTTTTTTGAACACTTGGTAAGAAAACATTGAGTTTTCTCAACTATATTAAAACTTAATTAGAATGAAATGTAAGTATAAATGATCCGGAATAAATTCTCTAAATGACAGTGAAAACCGTATCAAAGTTTCGTAGTTTTAAAGATCTAAACATACACAGGGACAGACGGACAGACGGACAGGGAAGGGACTTTGTTTTATACTATGTAGTAATGATGAAAGCTTATTTTATTTACAATCCAACCTTATTAGGTTGCCTTATGAAAAAGTTGATTGCATATATGGTTGCCTAGCTCTTTGAATATGTTAATGCGTTGGCATATCCACTCCAGGGCAAGACTCACAGCTGGCATCCCTGGCCTCCACTAGCTTCGCTATGTCAACGTCAACTATCTGTGGGAGATTATTTTAATATAATACTGACGAGAGACATATCCATAAGCAGAGGACAGGAACGCCGGTAGAGCTACACTTGAACAACGAATACCCAGCCCACCGAAACGTATCGGGAGAACCGCTAGAGTCAAAGGCCTTTTTGTCAAATTGGACTTACCGATAGCAGCCATTTTAGAGGGATATTTTCAAATTGGGCAACTGCGTAGCAATACATACATTTGGAGTAGGTAAAAAGACAAAACCGAATGATGAACAATGCTATGTGGGGGCTTATACCTACTTTTATCATCTAAGACCACCAAATAAGTTCAATAGAAAATGATTTCATACTTGATCTTTTTTGAGATAGTTTATGTGTAGTGACGGCTTCGGAACCCTACTCTGAGCATTGGTCAGACATGCTCTGGCCCGGTATTTGTTTTTTTGTAGATACCGAGACATTCGCGCATAATTATTTCTCAAACAAACGAGTTGTGAGGATCTCTACCTACATTGTGAATCCACGTAAGAACCCGACACGTGACAGGTGCGGGATTGGACAAGGCAAATAAAAAGGCGTTAACTTGTTTCTTAAACATTTATTATTGTACATTTGATGGACGGTGGTTTAATTACGTAGGTACTGCTACACATTTAAATACCCAACGCAGGACATTTATTTCTATAACGATTTGGTAGAAAAAGTATACATGATTAGAGTATTCAGTGCGAATTTTCGCTCACGTATTTGATGCAATTTGCATAACTTATACACCAATCATCTGCAACTTAAGTTCAGTACATTACGGACAAGGCCGTCTGTTTAAATTATGTAGGATAGGAAGTACTATGCATGGCCTAATGACTAGCTAGGCTTTAAGCCTTAAGTCCTCTATACAATGTTAACCATGACGAAATCCCAACAAAATATCCGGAGAGTCATAGTAAAATTAATCCAGATTTTTAATGAACTTATATATCAGAATGAGAGATCATTTGTAATAATTAAAATTAAATACATATCCCTAACGTGCTGATTAATCGGAGCATTCACTTGTTGTGTACCTTTCTAGGGGTGATTCTACCATACAGTCCGCGAGCTCTTCAATTCAATTAAATTGTTGTAGGTTAATGATTCGATGATTCCGCCCATGTCAATGTTTAAAGGCGCGACATTATAAAGAGAATGGAAAACCCTTCGGGTTGCGGAGGAAATCGGAACGCTCCGTGCAATAGAAAATGACAATTGTCTTGTTGTAGCAATCCGTCATGCGAAGAGTGCACTCGTTGTATTTTCGTTGATTTATATAGATCAGTTATTTAATTCGGATTGATTTCCATGGGGAGATAGCCAATCACGGGATATTGTTAATAATATATACATGGTGATTTTTAATTGGTGATCAGGAGTTAAACAATATTAATACCAATCAAAATTGAATTCAATAGGTGAGGTCTCACGCAATTACCACACTGTTTAATTAATTACAAATAATGATATTGTTCAACCCAATAATAGTGTGGGCCGTTATAAAAAATATCCAGAAAAAAAAGCTATGATCTTCATCACATAATTTATTCCTTGAGTAATTCTAAGTAGTTCTAGTCCGGGAGGCAATAAGAAACGTGCGGCTAATCGGGGAAGCCGGCGTACAAAGATCGCTGCCACATTTAATTTTATTTAATTTTTCATTTTCATAGTAATTTAACATAAACTGTAAAAACTGTGATTTTTGATTTGAGAGCATTCGTATAGTGCCAAAAAAAAACATTCAAAAATCACTATGATAAAGCGCAATTTATACAGATTCTAAAAGTAACTTAAAACTCACTTTTAGTAATGTCTTAATGCAAAAAGATACTCAAAAATTACCGCAGCGCGGTTAGCTAAACTCACGCTAGGCGGCGTTTATTACAAAATGGTCGAGAACGAGTACTATCTGCTTGTGCTTATGCTCACATTGTTAAATTTTATGATGCCAAATAAAATACTTTCTATATATTTTTATAAAACAATTTAAAGTGTTTACACAAATTTCATACATATTGACCCAGTCCCAAACTAAGCTCTAGGATTGTACTACTTATGGGTACTAGAGAACGATAAAGCTACTTATCTAACTAGAAAACATCTCAGAAACACTCGTGCTCATCACACAAATATTTGCCTATACCAGGAATCTAACCCGGGACCGCTAGCTTCGTAGGCAGGGTCACTACCACGTAGGCCAACGCGTCGTCAAGTTTAGTGTCGCAGTTTCTGGCATAAATACATAAATCTGTGCACTTTAATAATTTTTTTAATGCATTTGTAACGATTTTTCCAACCTTTCTTGCACCTGCAACGACGGAGTTCCAGATACACACTTGTGAGATCTGGTAAATTTGACCAAACAGAAGTCCATTCTCCAGCCCCAAGAAGAAGGAAAGCTTTTGGAGAGGCACTAAGGCTTGTCCCCAGAGATGGACTCCTTGATATGTTGCCCGAAGTGAGTGCAGGCGAAGAGCGGCTTCCGTTGGAGGGATGTTTTGTATATAGATATTTCCCATGGCTTGACAGGATGCGACACGGTGTCATCTTTTAATGAGAGAGGTATAAATAGTGCCGTTGATGCCTGGAATGCCTACCCTGAAGCAACTAGCACATTCAAGGCAAGGCAAATTGGCAGAAGCGGACACTTTTATTCAGAAATTTATTATAACAATGTACGATC
Organism: Acleris sparsana; assembly: GCA_923062465.1. Taxonomy (NCBI): domain Eukaryota; kingdom Metazoa; phylum Arthropoda; class Insecta; order Lepidoptera; family Tortricidae; genus Acleris; species Acleris sparsana. Next base: position 67,802,932 of record OV281285.1, on the reverse strand, counting down.
AATGTATGTTGAGACTAATCCTATGATTGCTGATGCATAAACCAAACCTTGGCCAAAAGGAAAGTTCGTATGGTGTACAAGTAAGTTGATGGGCATGCGAGATGACTGAATTTTCTTGAAGCCCGTGTATTCAAAGTAAAGGAGGCGTGTTTGAAATGAGGTTGTAGGCCACTGGCCACCGAACTCATTGGCAACGCATTTCAAATTTTAATATTTGAATTCAGTTTAATAAAAGGGAATCTTGTCATTATTAGTTGTTGTTAAGAGTGCATCTTTGAAAAATTGAACATTGCATCTTGGAACACCTAAACATCTTTCACTTCACTAGATATTTTAATACAATATAATATAAAGCTAGAACTGTTTATCCGTTGTGCATTTTTATCATTTTTAGCATGAGTAGACAATAAAATATTTAACTTCAGTGCTTTCTGTGGGGATATTTTTAGTAACTTATGGTAACGTTCCACCTTAACTGTTATCATGTAGCCCCAACGTCATGTAAGTTCTGTCGGAGAATTTTAATAAGTTACTGTAATTTGATCAACCATTCGTCAAAGTTTTGATAAACTATCGTTGTCTGTTAATATAACTAACTCCTTTTTCCTGAACAAGTGTATGGGTTGAGGTGTTTAGATGGTCGAAGGCCAGGAGTCAAACGGGCGGGAACTGCGCGGGGAGGAGGGCGCCGAGTCCCCGAGCAGGGAGTCGCCTCCGGCGCGCGGCTCGCCTGCCTGTCGGCAGAAAGGGCAGTACCCCTTCGTCAGCAGCTGGAACTCGTAGTCCTCCAAGTAGAATAGCTGCAACAAATGACTTTATATATGCTTTACATTCAGCTTGCCAAACACTTCTTGAAACAATTAAATAAGAGTGCAGCAAAATGCGTGTGTGTGCGTGAGAACTTATGTGTGCGTGTGCGCATGCAAGCTTGCGTGTGTGTATGTTGTTAGTTTACTGCCGCTTACGCTGCTACAGTGCAGGCAGGCGACTACGGGCAGCTCGGGAAGCATGTTTCGGTAGAGCAGCGGATCGGCGCGGCCGCCGCGCGCCACCACCACGCCGCTCGGTACTAAGCGCAGCAGTGCACCACGCGAGCAGACCACAACGCCGTCATCCTCTTCCTGGGAATTACAAGCATTCCTGTCAGCCCTTAAGCATTAGAATAAACTAGCGGACGCCCGCGACTTCGTACGCGTAGAATTAGTTTCCCAGTACTCCCCCTTTTTTTCCCATTGGGGGTCGATTTTCGGAAAATCCTTTCTTAGTGCTCACTTACACCATGAAAGGAACACCTGTACCAAATTTCAAGTTTCTAGGTACAGTAGTTTCGGCTGTGCGTTGATATGTCAGTCAGTCAGTCAATCAGTTTCTCCTTTTATATATTTATAATAAAGAAGATAATAACTACGCAGAAGCGAATCTCCTTTACCCAGGCCCCAAATACCGCGCTATAATACCTACTTTCCCTTTCACCTCGGCTACGCCCCTCTGTCTTCCGCGCCCAATGTTAGGATTGTCACTTGCGAAAAAGTTTAATCGGTTTCTGGATGTGTAATACAAGTTTAGTCACAAAATGTTATACATGTTTTTTTTCAAAGTGGAAACATTGCTTCAAAATTAGTTTTTTACATTTACATTAAATTTGGTTATAATACTTTTTGATGATATTTATTAAGATTATCTCCAGATAATTAAAAGGCTTATGTGGCTAACAACTAACAACCATCTGTAAAACACTAACGAGTCTATAGACAACCTTTAAAATAATAATTAAGCTCAATAAGTTTTATGTTGCGGGATCCGTAGTTACTTTTTATGCTCCTTTCCGGACCATTTTTTTATTTAGTTTTTTTATTACTAAATACTACTCTTATTTATTTTGTCACTTTTAGTTTTAGAGGCATATAGACTGCAATGTTTTCCCATGGAAAACAATTAAGGGTTCTGTACGTCACTTGTATGTCTGCCTGTCCTTCTGTCAAAGCCAATTTGCTCCGAATTCACAGGAGCGATTAAGTAAAAATTTATTATACACATTCATTTATTTGACCCCAACAAGGATGTGTAACTTAAATTTATGAATTTTAAACATTGAGGTCACTTTTGGGGGAAAAAATTAAATATTAGCAAAAAAGTTTAACAAATTCTACCGTGTGACATATCAAATGAGGGGGATTATTGTGTGGACCTCGAATATTATTTGTTAAGATTTTTAGTATAAAAGGTTTTATAGCTATTTAAAAAAATATATGAATATGTACCATCATCCCCGAAACTAATCAGCGTAATTTTTTAGAATAATAATAATGAATAAATTAGTTCTTTAACCCTACGGAAACCTCTCCAAACGAGTTCAACTCGCACTTGTCATGTTTTTTTACGATTTTCATGTGTTTAATTTTCTTGTAAATAATTAAGATTAGCCTATAAATGAACGTTAAACTAAATTCATCTTGTGACATTTTTGCCTTAATCGATAGCTACTAAAAAAATGTTATTGATTTGCATTATATTTCAATTGTTTTATGTTAAGAAATCGCTGTTAATAATTTTAGTTCAGTACAATTCCAATAAAGCCACAATATATTTTAATTTTAATTTCCATGAGCGAATTTGTTTAATTTTCAAAAATATATATTTACATAAAGTAACTAAAGTTATCCGGTTGACTATTTTGTCAAACAAAACGCTTAAACATTTTTTTTACCTTGATCCGGTTTTGGAAAGTGTTTAATTCACTAAAAACACACTGTTTAGATTTTTTGCAAGGTTAAAATGTAAAAGCCTCACACTATTTTTAAATTGTCACAGCCGAAGGGGGTACAAAAACTATTACTCGTCTGTAACATCCTTTTCCTCGGTCTTTGTCGTCATGTCTTTTATACACGGTAAAGTTTTGTGGGGTTGGAGGCAGGTGTCACCTCTTCGAGCTTATCCAGAAAGGGGTCGTGGGCGTCGGCGTCGGGGGGAGCGCCGAGGCGCAGGACCTCGGCGCCACTAGCCTCCTCGCGTGTCGACTCGGGCAGTGGCGCGCGCTCGATCAGCTCCAGCGCCTCTTCCAGAGAAATACCCTCTCCAGGCACGAATTGTACCAGGGGTAACACTTCTGTAAAGTAGTTTTTTATCTATTTATTTACTATTTCAGATCTGGTGAAACTGCAGATTAACGTGCGCCGACAAACTTAATAATCAACATAGCTTGGACTGGTCATAGAAAAATAATCGCAACACGGTAAAGAAACCAGATTAATAGAGTTTATGTACAGTCAGTCATATTTAATTTTATTTTTAAATTACATTTAAAACGGTAACCCAAATTTTCCATAGTATGTTTGTGAAGGGTACTTTCAATAACATTTTTTTTAAATATTATCTTTCTTTAACTTGTTAATACAAATGGCACATGCTGTGCACAATATTTCACAGACATTTTCATCATAAGAGAGCTCAGGCTAGTTCTTAATCCAGTTAATAAACTTTCCTAAATCAAAATATATATTAAAATTATTTAGAAATAACCAGAAGTAAGTAATTCTACTAATTTCAATTGTCACAAAACTGTTTCAGTAATGCCACTTTGACAAAACTATGACGGATGTGCGACTATAAAAAACTTAAATTACGATAATATCCGCTTTAGATAATCATAATCTTAAGTATTACGACTTTATTGAATCTTGTTCTATTTACGTATCTGTTTTGGCTATGATCTGTCCGAGCTATGATAATTAATTAGCTAATATCAGGAGATAATTCACACAAATTGGCCTTGTCCCAAACTAAGCTCTAAGCTTGAATTATGGGTACTAGACAACGATAAACCGCACCTTTAGAATTATGGTGAAATAATTCAACATTTCAGCTTTCCACTTCGAGTCATAAATTTAATGCTACAGAGACCTCACTCGATGTGTTAATTGGGTCACTATAATTCTAAAGATGGGATTAACATTATTTTCTCAACACTGCCAAATATGCAGCGGAAATGTTGCCAAAGATGGTTTTGTTTTGGGGTAACAAAATATAACCTATATGAACACGCCAATAATGTCATTGCCGGCGTGTTTACTGATTGGGCGATAAAATTGTTGTCCAAGCTTGAGAACTAAATAAAATTTTATAGCTTCGTATAATGAAAGAATGAAATCGACAAATCGAACCACACCATTTTGTTCAGATAAACAGACTATAAATAAACCACACCTTTTAAAAAATGATAATTTAAACTTGGTCTTAATTCTCGAACTAGAGGCTAGCTACTAAGGGAGATGTGTCGAAACATACATACATTTTTGTACGCATAAGTAATCCTAATCCTAAAAGTTCGATTATAGACCAAATGGCATCCATGGTGGGGGATATGCTTAGGATACTGCTAAGCCTAAGCGACGTAAGGGACAAATCACTATATTTAGGACAATAGTACATTGTTGTAGAGGTTAGAAAGTAAAGTACGAGTCCATCTATTGCACTTTCGGCCGAGGCTTAACACAGTGCTTTTCACGACTACTGCGAGGAAATAAAAAAAAAATCTTATAAGGCGTTTTTTAAACTGACGAATCTCACCGTGACAAAAACTTTATTTCAGATAATTAAAAGCAGACATATAATGGCTGTATGCAATCTGATTCCTTTGCCTATCCGTGAAGGGATGTATATTATTAAAAAAATAAAACGACTTCTCATTGGCCAATTTAATTTCATATGCAGCACAAAGTGTGTTCTGATTGGTCGAATTAGTGATCAGCGGACCGATGTTATTGGTCAATGGAACAGACCAACAATGCTAACATAGTTGGTCTGTTTAAATTCATAGTAGGCCTGCTCATTCAATGTACAACTATCGATTGTTTTGGGGACCAAGAACAGACCATCTTTCGCCACATTTCCGAGCAGTGGCGTGAAAAATATATATAAATATAGGTATATAAATAGTCACATCATTAATGGGGGAACGCGAAATGGCGATGCTGCAATGCAAAAAAACCTAGAAGCGTTATTAAAAAATGTTGTAAAACAATTATTTAAAATCCGGTTTCTAGTACGATAAGACTCCCAAGTTTCGTTTGTTCCTCGAAACTGGGGAAGGGTAGGAGCTGCAAGCTCCCATCACTGGCCTTATCAGTGGCAGCAGCATGATAAAAACGCCTCGTACTTAGGTATCTAGTACGATCGACCTTCTCAAAAAACCAAAGCTCATCCAAAAAGGGCATAAATTTATGTGTAAGAAAAATCACTGCTGCACTTTCCAAACACTGGAGAAAGTGCTTGCTGCAGCGATTGAAGGTCGCCCTTCGCGCAGCTGTATTCGGCGTTTCAATTCAGTATTGTCAGCAATCATCCGGTTCCTTTCGATTTGTAATGATTAAATACGTGTGCCACGGTCACGTACGAATAATTTTACGTATCATTGATTGTTTAAACAAATTATTCTGAACAGTTTTGAATAGTTCATTCATATAAAAAGACTTTATATTACAGTCAATACTATGCAATTTGTTTTACCGATAAATTAACCTAAAATTTCATCCCTGTATATATACGTGAAAAGACAAAATACATAAAACATTATATATACTATAGTTCTTATGTTCCAGGCGAGATCACACGTCGGCAAAAGGATTATTCGTTTCACTCCCGCGAAGACTAACCACAACAAAGACAGTACAAACAGGAAGGCCATTAAACTACGGTGAGCACGTGTTAAATTTTGCCTTACGTGAAACACAACAATACATAAAAAAAATAACAAGAAATATTTATTTCTTAGAACTCTACAAAACAGGACAGAATAACAACTAGGGCTACAATTTCAGCTGCATCGACGGACTTAGAAATATTCAAATCGGACAAAAGGCGCAAGCGGAGGCTCAGCTCAGGCATAGATCCTGCCATCCCGGATCCACACGTAGCGCCAGCGCTTTGCGTCTAGTTTAAGATTATGTAAAAAATTATAGCCTAATGTCGTATACGCCAATTCCCATTTTAACTATCGAATAAATAGATGGTCTACGAAACTAAGTACTGTTTATTTCAGTCATAAAAATAGAAAGTGTATTGCAATGTTTTATAACAGGCAAAGTTTGTATTTATATAGGTATTTTGAAGATCAAGAACATTCAAAATGCCCGGGTGTTTCGCGAGTGTGTGTGTGCGTGCGCTGTGCGGCGCAGTGAATACCGTGCGACGGCAGTGCGTGCGCGGGCGCGTGCCGGCAGTGCGGGCAGTGCGGCGCGGGCGCGGGCGCGGTCCGCCGGCAGCGCCAGCACAGCGGCGCCTCCTCGCCGTCGCCGTCCGCCCCACTCGCCCCGCGCTCCTCCCCACTTGCGCTCGGCGCGACTCCGGCGCGGCTTTTCACGATCAGCAGCTCCACGCTTTCCTAGGCCACAAAATTAAATGAAAATGATTTTTCAATTAAATCAACCTTTTGAACTTGGGACTTTTAATAATTCATCATACTTTAGTATTTTACATTCATACAAAAATAATATTCAATTAAATTGTTCGCTCTAAATGCTAGTAGCTCAACGCCAGCCAAAGAATACCGCTAGACAAATAAACAATTACAGTGGCGGGTAGGGAGTGAAGGTGCGTGAAATAGCTGAGAAAACAGGCATCTCCACTGAGTGGGTACATAAAATCCTACATGAAGATTTTGATATGACAAAGCTGTCTGCACGATGGGTGGCACGTTTGTTGACAATCGAACAAAAACGCGAAAGAAAGCGAATTTCAAAACTGTGCTTGGATATGATGAAGCGTAATCCACGGAATGTTTTGAGTCGATTTGTCACTGTCGACGAAACTTGGGTCCATCATTATACACCAGAATCAAAACAATGGATGGCGTCTGGTGAACGTGCCCCAAATAAGGGCAAGACTGTTTTGTCAGCTGGGAAGGTGAATCATTATGATTGATTACTTGGAAAAGGGAAAGACTATTAAAAAATGACCGACTGCTGAGTTTCTTGCGGCGTTTCTTCTCAGCAGTGGTCTCCTCTTGGCAAGCGCTGGTAGATTCTTGACGTGTAAAAGTACCCGAGCGGCCTACTTACTCAATAAATACTATCACTGGCCGTTATTACGCAGAGTTATTGGACCGCTTTAATGCCGAATTGTTGGAAAAACGACCTAAATTGTGCCCAAAGAAAGTCCTCTTTCATCAAGACAATGCCCCAGTGCACACGTCAACTATTGCAATGGCCAAAATGTACGAGTTGGGCTTCGAGCTGGTTCCGCATGCTCCGTATTCGCCGGATCTAGCTCTGTGCAATTATTACCTATTCCCAAATCTGAAAAGATGGCTTGGAGGGCAATTTATGAGGACTGCATCGCATGTGTAAACGCCTATCTTGAACACCTTGACAAAACGTATTTTTTGGAGGGGATAAAAAATTGGAAACTCGCTGGAACATGTTGAGAAATAAATGGAAATTGTATAAAAAAAAATCATTTTACTTTTTAAAACAACTTATCAAACAGCCCTCGTATTGCATTAAATAATTTGGTAAATACATGACAACAAGAGCCCAGGTCAGCATAAAGTACGAGCAAGGGATATAAAGTACATCTTAGGACATATGAAGCCGGTGCTATTACACTTGATGATGATGAGTGGGGACGCCGCCCAGGCAGGCGGGCGGTCGAGTGGCTCTCCATTAATTCCGCCGCTATTACACTTAATCAAGTCTTATATATCACAATCAACTTATCCAGACAAACTCAAGATAGGATTAGTTAGATTTATACACAAAAAGGGTAGTTACGCAGACACGAACAACTACAGGCCCATTCCAATTTTGTCATGTATGGATAAGATCATAGAGCAGTACCTTGGTAACACGATCAATGACTTCTTATCAAAAAACAAAATCGTACACGATAAACAGTTCGGCTTCCAAAGGAACAAAGGTACATCTATGTTATTAGCATCTTTCACAGACGAAATCAACAACTACCTAGACGATAGACCACTGTAATGATCGACTTCAGTAAGGCATATGACACCTTGGACTCTGATACACTATTTAATAAAATGAGGCAGAATGGTAAAAGGGTCCTGTCCTAGAACTACTAAAAAAATATCACACCAACAGATTTAATGCGTAACCGTATAGCGAGGGAGCTAAGTGCCATGATTCCCACTCAATGTGGGACAGCACAGGGGTCAATTATTGGACCCTCTGAATACTTATTTTTTGTAATATTACATGTGTAATATTTTCACGCTTTCGGTTCGGTTCTGTATATCAATTTGCCGACGACATTTCTCTTATCATAGCTCATAAGAACATTGACACAGCACAAATCTTAATGCAACAGAATTTCGACTTGTTGTGCAAATGGGCTCACGACTCATGCCTGGCTATCCATTATATATATAATTACAAGAAACCCAAGGTAACCTAGGATCGTGGCCCACTAGCACTTCTGCCTGCATGTGTTGAACGACTCCTGCAGCCGTGCTTGCCTCGATATTGTATCGGACCACACTTATCTCGGTTTGGTAATTGACAATTGGTTTAATTGGGGCCCGCATGTTGATCGAGTGTGTAACAAGCTAAGATCTATTTTATCTAAATTGTCTATACTAAAGCGTAAGGTACGTCACAGCACATTGAGGCTATTACACATGTCTCTAGCGGATTCTATTATTGGTTATGGCTTGTCTAGTTACGGTAGGACATATAAAACATACCTAGATAACATGTACAACTTTCAACTGACATTACTGAAAACTATTGTAACATTAAAAGTGTTATTCCAACATAAAAAAAAACATGAAGGTCTGTTCAGGTACTGCAAGGTGCAGCCAGTTCAAAATAAATGCGAATGAGCTCTAGTAACCCAGTACAGTGATAAAATCTCTCAATTAGTTAAGAAACGCAGACCTAAAAACTTACGCAGTATTACATAACGACCAACATTTGTAGTGCCATCTAGTACTAGCGAGTATGGTAGGAGAGATCGATCAAGAACATAATTATAAAATAGCTTTTAAATTACGTTTTATTCATAGTAATCTACAATGGGTGGATATGTACAGAGTAATGTTTTTATCAGTGCACAAATTTTAACATATGATTTTGTACGACATTAAAAAAGAGTTCAAAATAATATTTTTTTTGTTGCAAATTATCTCTCTTTTACCTTCTCGTGTGGACACAAAGTCACACTAGAAAATCACTGTTTACAAACCTCAACAATAAAAACCTTTTTAAAAATAAACTAGTTTTTTTCGAACAGCGAAACTAAAGCTGACAGCGTCATGTCACTACAATTTGCAACTGGGATAAAATCTCTCGCGACGTCTTACGAATATTCTAATGTTGAGTATTACGAAATGGTCCGTATGTACATTCTGAGCGGTGAAATAGAAATAGAAATAGAAAATATTTATTCGACGATCACAGGAAAAAACAAATAAAACACAGATTAAATTTAACATTGACAAAAAGAATGGCAACACAGAAAAAAAATTAAACAATAAGGAAAAGGAATTTAGAAATTTTAGCATAATGTTGCTATGGGTGATTCCTGTCGTCGAAATTGACACCACTCAGCACTATGTCCCGGCCTGAACCGCGACGCTGATTTTCAGTGGCGCCAACGTGACACACGAACGAAGAGACAGCGGTTGCCCACATATACACTGATTTAAATAATAACTAATAAGAGAATACAATATATAGTAGAAAAATGGAATAGAGGAGTAAAATATAAATATTCATAATATTCATACAAATAATAAAAAAAGGAAGGCAACTGAGCACAGGAGACAAGGAAGTGGAGAGGGGTAAAAGCGCCAATCGGTGCTACCAACATAAGGCTTTAACAAACGGCGTGGGTCGGCAGCGGAATAACCGGTACCTACCCCTCATTTACCTCCTCTCACTCTTGGGGTGTGGCTGGATTACGAAACAAAATTAATTTATATTTATTCTATTCAACGTTGATTAGCTTAGTGCGTGAAATAAAATAGATAGTGTTTCAATGGTACCTCAGTGCGAAATTTGAATTTAACTACTTACGATTCTACTTAGAGCAGTCCCATAAGGTAAACATTACAGCCTTGAAAAATGAAAATTGAATAGATTGATTGCGTAATGAAAGTTTAAGACAGGCCCAGAGGATGTACCGAAACGAAAGTTTACCTCGACTTCATAGCCAAGGATACGTAAATCCACCAGTACCAAACATGCGAAAAATTATGGCCGCCAAAAGCAGACTATTGGCATACGGCCAATTTACTACCCCCCGGCACGCTGATGGACGTGGCAGACCTCATTAGGCGTTAGAAGCTGAAGATGAAATCAAAGAATTTTTCCCGAATCTAAGAAATTGGATCCGAGAGCCAGTAAGTATGACGCGGCACGTCGTTTCGGTGTCAGCCAGTACACAGAGCGGAAGTTGCTGCATTCTGCCGGTCTCCACCCTCATCATTTTCAACCGGTACAACAACTTGATGAACCGGACCCAGCCGCTCGTCGAGGGTTTTGCGAGTGGCTTCTAAGTCACCCCGATGCCAACATTTTATGGACTGATGATCAGACCAGCTCGAAGCCCAACTCGTAGATTTTGGTCATTATAATAGTTGACGTGTGCACTGGGGCATTGTCTTGATGAAAGAGGACTTTCTTTGGGCACAATTTAGGTCGTTTTTCCAACAATTCGGCATTAAAGCGGTCCAATAACTCTGCGTAATAACAGCCAGTGATAGTATTTATTGAGTAAGTAGGCCGCTCGGGTACATTTACACGTCAAGAATCTACCAGCGCTTCCCAAGAGGAGACCACTGCTGAGAAGAAACGCCGCGAGAAACTCAGCAGTCAGTCATTTTTTAATCATAGTCTTTCCCTTTTCCAAGTAATCAATCATAATGATTCACCTTCCCAGCTGACAAAACAGTCTTGCCCTTATTTGGGGCACGTTCACCAGTCGCCATCCATTGTTTTGATTGCTGTTTTGATTCAGGTGTATAATGATGGAACCAAGTGTCGTCGACAGTGACAAATCGACTCAAAAAATTCCGAGGATTCATCATATCCAAACACAGTTTTGAAAATCGCTTTCTTTCGCGTTTTTGTTCGATTGTCAACAAACGTGCCACCCATCGTGCACTCAGCTTTGTCATACCAAAATCTTCATGCAGGATTTTATGTACTCACTCAGTGGAGATGCCTGTTTTCTCAGCTATTTCACGCACCTTCACTCGGCGGTCGTCGAGTACAATATTATGGACTTCTACAACAACATCCTCAGTAGTGACTTCGATTGGGCGACCAGAGCGTGGAGCATAAAAGATGTTCTTGACCGACCACGTTTAAAATCATTTATACAGTTATAAACAGTCTGCAACGTTGGTGCGTTAGTGCCATGAATAGAATCAAGTTCAGTTTTAATTGTGGTAGCACTGCAACCCTTCTTAAAAAAAATGTTTTATAACGGCACGAAATTCAGATTTTTCCATAGTTGTTGAAAATTTATAAGTGATCACAGTTAAGCAATGGTTATACTGACAAAAACTTTTTTTTTGCTGAATTTTTGACGTTCTTCATTTGAAAGATCGTGCCTGCCAGTCTTAATGCCATTTACCAGAAAAAAAGGTTATACAAATTGTTTTTAAAAAGAACTTATCAAACAGCCCTCGTATATTCTCGTCGATTTTGTTTAATCGCAAGCAAACTTTAGGAGTATTTTTATAGTCATTTCATTAAGCAATGGCTTATCACAGGTTACCAGAACGTTCCTAACATTCTTTTCAAAATCAACTATACATCAGTTGAATACAAGAAATAAAAATAAATTGTCATTAAAAAATTTCGTCTCCGTAAGTTTTATAAATCATTTGTAGGTCAATGGATTTGTTTCTATAATAAATTACCTGACGCAGTTTTAAAGTTACCATTTACAGTACTTAAAACTTACTTGAATTATTAAAAAAAAAAACAAAAAACCCGACTGCAATAAAAAAAACCAACTGAAAAGCGAAAAACAAGCTATAAGTATAATCAATAGAAAATTGTTAGAGCAATGTACTTATGATACTTATAACAATTTAAATTTAAGTGAATATTGGAAGAGGTATTCCAGGCGGGGGGACAAAATGTTTTTTTTTTCAAGAAATAGGTTTTTTGAAATTCATTGCTTGTCCCCGCCTGCAATACCTTTTCCAATATTCATTTAAATTTAAATTGTTATAAGTATCATAAGTATCATTGCTCTAACAATTTTCTATTGATTATACTTATAGCTTGTTTTACTAACCTAACTGTACTAACCTAACCTAACCTAACAGAGATAAAAATGCTTGGCTCAAACTTAACTAAACACCTAAATAACTTAATAATAAATTAGTCATAAAAATAATATATGTAAATATTGTAATTTGTCTAGGGGACACGGTTTCTGCAGGAGAATGTATCGAAACTTTGTATGTGGTTGCCGTGCGCCGTAGCGTTATGACATTTGCTACGTACAAAATGTGTCAAATTTTAACGAAGCGTAAGGAAAACGATTCGTTTCTTGAATATTGGAATTGGGCATTAGTGCCAATACTTAGTACTTAGTACCAAACAGTCTATCAGTCGACTTTTTGACGCAGTGTCAAACAGTTTTTTATAATTACAACAAAAATAATTAGATTTTAACGATCACCGGACTTAAATAATGCTGCAAAAATGCCAAGTTGCACTGTGAATTGGTGCAGGATCCACAGAGATGCAAAATAAAGCTATATTTATTTTCATTCATAAGTTCTTGTAATTTAAACAATCCCATACTAAAATGTCATGGCCGATGCATGCATATGCAATAAGTATATTTGAAAAAATGAGTAATAAGTATATTTGAATTTGAGAACGAATTCTTTTTCCTTACGCCTCGTTAAAATTTTACACATTTTGTTCGTAGCAAATGTCATAACGCTATGGCGCATAAGGAAAACGATTCGTTTCTTGAATGTTGGAACCGGGCATACGTCAGTGGGGCCGATTTTTAGCGTCAGTTACTGTTCCAAACTTATTATATTTCGATGGGTGGAAAGCTAATTAGCACACCGAATCACTTAGAATGCGCCATACAAATTGCGCCCTCGCTCCACCCCCGGCTATGAATGTGCTAAGGGAAAGAATGCTCACGGAACGCGGGCAGTCTGTTGGACTTAACTTAGCTCCCGCCCGCCATAACAATCTAGGATTCATACACCTTCATTATGAATAAATCAATAATAGTAGATCATCTATAAGCATGCTTAATAGTTATCAACAGAGGTCGGAATTCTCGTAGAGTTTTCGAGCTGTCATAGGGACTTCTCGTTTATCGACTTCCAATGTACATATTTTATCGATAAATTATAGAACACAACATATTAAAGAAGACTAAAAGTAGAGGTAAACAACACATAGTCTTACAGCTAAAGAGCGATTTGATTTCTTAAAAAATGTGAAATAGATATTTGCTATGAAAACAATCAAAAGCAATTCTGCATGCAATTTCTTTCGAAAAAAATTCAAAAGGCTTACGAAATGGCCAAATTATTTTAAAACAAAAAAAATCCTATTCATAATTTCCAAAAACTTGGTATTCAAAGGTTGTCTCGAAGAGATCACTCATAATCATATTTTAAATACTGTATTCTGGGAATCTGTCTCACCGAGCATAAGAAATGTAAAACCCTGCGCGTTCACAATATAGAAATAAATTATTCGTGCCATTATCAAACCTATCACTTGTTTCTAAAAACAGTTACGTGATATGTATAAAGATTTATAATAAACTGCCGGACACCCTAAAAGATTTAACTTTCCGTAAGTTTAAATTAAATTTAAAAAAGTGGCTAGTTGAAAAGTGCTTTTATAGTTTACAGGAGTTTTTTAATTATGAGCTATAATTAATTAGACTAAAGTTCATCTTTAAATTTCGCATGCCTTGTTTGGTAGATTTTAGTGATCTAAAATCAAGTGAAATAAATATTAAGACTTTGACTTTGATTGTATTTATCGATATACACACGTACATCGGCAGTCGATAGACGAGAAGTCCCTATGACAGCTCAAAAGTGCTACGAGAATTCCGACCTCTGGTTATCAATAAATAAAGTACCCTAAAAAGTTTACCTGAAACTTTGCTGGGATTTGCAAGGCTAGGATCTTGTCAAGCATATGCCGTGCAAGCGAGTGCGCGTTCAAAGACTTCGCTTGCTTAGCCAAGCACAAGTATAAGCAACTGTTTTTCTTTTAAGGAAACATATGGCTGTAAAAAGTAATTCCTTACCTTTAAAAATATCTGATTTACGGTATCAGTAATAAAATTAAATGTATGCGTCATTATTTAAGTCAATATTGGTTTAGTACCAAATATGGTAATCCAGACGCAACTACATACTTGCGTCTAGCTAGGAAAATAAATGGCCGTAGATACTAATATTAATAACCATTTAAGTTGGCAATTACCGGTCGAGTAACTGGTTGGTTTAAACAAACCTTGTCCTGTTGACAATTGACATCCCAGCGACAGCACACATAGGGATAGAAATTTGGCACGGGTCGTTATAGACAGCTCCTGGAACCCTTTATGCCACGAAATGAGGTTAGGAGGGAAAGCTTATTTTCGCTTATTGTTATAACATGTTTATTTGTAACTTTGTATATAATTCTTTGGAAAGAAAATTGTAACTGCTTGCTTTGCGTATTCAGAAGCAAAAAGTTTGTTTAGACCAACCAGTTACTCGACCGGTAATTGCCAGCTTAAATGGTTATTAATATTTGTATATTTTTATTGCGTTTTCTTTCGGTAAGAGATATTATATAGAGGCGTAGGGAGTAGGTCCCAAATATACAAAGCCACCAAACGTGCGTACGGTCGAGTTCATAAATATGCGTACACTTTAGGACCTTGTCACTTCAATCGTTGTGACAATTCATACACGGTGATTTTTAAATGGTGATCAGGAGTTGAAAAGTATTAATTACCAACCAAAATTGAATTAAATAGTTGTGGTCCACAGATCCCGAATAGATACCGATTACAAGGTTGCCAATGTTCACCACTCATATGCGAAATGGCGCATATGTACGGTATAGCCCTCTGTTCCCCGTGGTCCACCCGCTTTGTCCACCCAGGTGGACTACGAGGAATTATTTTTCGCCATAGTTCACCAGAAAGTCCATACGTTTACATCGTAGTATTATGAAAGAATAATAGTTATGTGGTCGACCCGCCTTGTTCACCCAGGTGAACTATGGGAAAAATATTCCCATATAATCATCATTTCGTCAATCATTTTCGATGTCTATTTTTCGTCGTTTTGAACTTAGTTTATTTATTTCGAACAGGACATTTAATGGCTCAGGCCTGAAATATGCGTTTTCCTAAAATGTATTTTATCAAAATGTGTGCCTTCTCACAATGGTTGCATTTCTATATTGTCATCATTCTCAAAATGACTGCTCTTTAAAATGTGTACAAACTCAGGAAGTCGGCTATTCATAATGTTTACATTCCTATAATATTAGCATTACCATAACTTCTACTTTTTCGTTATGTTCACTTATTTATTTTGGCTATAGTCTTATTATGTTCGTTTTCCTATAATGTCTGTTTTATTTCAAACTAGTTTCTGTCCGCGACTCCGTCCGCCGTCCGCGTAGTAGTTTAGCTTATCCATACATTTATTTTTTCGGGATAAAAGTATTCTTTATTGTTAATCCGCTATAAGGGCCGGTTTTATAACAGTCCGTAAGTATATTTTAGGATCTTTTTGACGTAAATTATACTTACCGGTCACTTTTTGCGTTTTATAACGGTCCGTTAGTTATATTTCAGTAAAATTTTACTCCGGGCAGTTACCGACAGCGATATCATGGTTTAAGCTTAGTTACGGATGGTTATTTTGACACTTGACGTAAATGTGACTTTTAAATATGGTTTTTTTCATTAGACTCCGTGCTACAGCTACAAGACTTAACAAAAAGAGTTAAACATACATATTAAATATGTATTCTTCAATAGTAGTGATTTAGAACTACTACTAGATTCGTCAGATTCTAGTGCCAGTGAAAATTCTGACCACCGGCGCAGAAGAGTTTTCAAACCGAGACCAGAATATTGCAGCATATTATACGACACCGAATTTAAATGCCGCTTTCGGCTCTCAAAGGAGAGTGTAGAGTATGTGCTAAGGAAGATTGGGTCCCGCTTAACGCCTGCAACTGCGAGGAACTGTGCCCTTTCGCCAACTACGCAGCTTTTGTTAACGCTCCGATTTTATGCCATAGGGGTGGTACTGCTCATCGCTGGTGATTTTGTCAGCGTGTCAAAGGCTACAGCTTGCGTTACGGTGTGGCGAGTATCAAAAGTTTTAACTTCCTTAAAACGAGAGTTTATTAAAATGAGTTGTTCCAACTCTACCCACCCAAGAATTTTTTTATGACATCGCAAAGTTCCCGTCTATAATAGGTGCAATCGATTGTACGCACATTCGATTGCAATCCCCCGGTGGACCACAAGCTGAGGTATTTCGCAATCGAAAAGGATATTTCTCCCTTAATGATATTTTAAAATTATAAAGATATTTTAGGTAAATGTGGTATGTTCATGGTTGCAGACATTTTGAAAATAAGACTTTTCTGGAATGCAAAAATTGTAAGAAAACGAATATTTTGAGGATGCAGGCATTTTGAGAATATGCAATTTCTGAAAAGAAAACATTAGACGAAAACTGTCATTCTTGGAGACAGACATTACAAGAAAGTGACATTTTGAAAAGCGGACATTATGCAAAAGACGTGCCAACACTGCCAACATTGTGAAAATGCAGACATTTTGATAATAATACATTTTAGGAAAACGCGTATTTCAGGCCTGAGCCCATTTAATAGCCTGAGCAGAATAGTCGTATTTATATAAAAAAAATTATTCAGTTTTGAATGGAATCCCTCCAATACGTTATTTGTTTTATGCCTTTCCCCAAAAACTGACAAAATGTGGCAAAAATACATTTTTTTCCAGAATTTGTCTATGTATTTGAAAAATGTCTTCATATTCAATTCGCAGCCTTCCTTTTTTATATACTCATAGCCATCCAACATAACTTCAGCTGGTAAAAGTGGAAGAGCTGCAGTGAGACCGATTATCCTCGTTTGGCCCTTTGATTTTAGTTTTAATGAGTTGCGTTAATGCCATAAAGCTGTATGCCAGTGATAATAGCAGCCGCGTATTTCTATCCCCGAGTAAACTTCTTGGATGGCATTCATGGCTCCTCTTTCGAAATCGGAATGGTATTTTATAGGTTTCAAATTACTTAATGCAGATTTAATTAGATTATAAAATTAAATAATATATTGTACGTTGCTTGTGATTTGTTAGGTAGCAATGCAAATATTAAGGGTGTGACGTTTGTGGTTTCGATAGTACTACCAATATCTCCGTGAATGGAATATAGCTGATAAAAGGGTTTTGGACAGCATTTGAAGGTTCCATTTCCCATAAACTCATGAACCTCTCCGACTTTTTGTCTGCCGTACGGGGAGCAAAATACAATAATGCGTGAACCTTCGTAGAAATAGTCGGCTAGTACAAAGCTTTTAAACTTCGAAGGCACTTCCACTTCTTCCAAATTCCTAAAATTGGTTTTGTTAACGCACAACGCCCTATTTCTTATATCGTATAGACAATGTTTGATGCTTGACAAAGCTGGTACTGTTGTTACAATATCTAGTCCCTTATTTTTAATTTTGTTATCAGTCCTCTCATATAACTCCGGTACAGGCCGGGTAGATTCTTTTACTTTATCTTTTTAAAGAGCAATTTCTTTTGCGACTTCATTTTTGGATATATCAGGCGAGCAGGTATGATCTGTAGTCTTGAGTATGCATTTGTCCTGAAAGTACATATATCATCATCATTCGACTATTGTAAATATTTCACCTTGGTGACATGGGTCATAGTAAGTATAAATCAAATTTGTGATTATCTACACCTGTTAGTACCCACACTGTTACTTACTTTTACACTGATAATTATATTTCCTCTACACTTTAACTTTTTATAAGATGAGCACATTTCAGAGTCATTTTTAAAATGTTTATTTTTATAATATTGATGTTCCGCAAACAAAAGAAATGTGCCACCATTTCAACTTTTAAAGTTAAGTAATTGCTCAGCAGACATTGCTGCAGTGTGCAGTTATTTACCAATTATATATAAAATTATTGTATTAGGACTAGTATCACTTTGGTAGTAAAACTTGACATTGCAGACAAAACACATTGACATATTCTATTAATATCAAATAATGTATACGTTATGACCAGTACCTACTTTAGAAACGTCAAAGAGGAAAACGTCATAAATATTATACCGCCTATAATGTGATGCACTATACAATTAGTATTTATTTATATTACCTTATCTCTAATAGCTGCTTGTTAAACGTTGTATAACGCATTCACTGCGGCAACGCATATACCAATGCGTTTTCGATAATTTCACACAGTGCCTTGAACGCGTCTGGGCGTTCAAATATTTCGTGACAGAAAAGTGCGGCACCTGACGAATGTCCAAGAAAAGGGAGTGGCAGAGAATGTGATAAATATAATTAGTGTTCTAAGGGGAAAAAAATATTCCCCGTGGTACACAAAGGTGAACTAAGGGGAAAAAATATTCCCCGTGAAACACCCAGGTGAACTATGGGGAAAAATAATTCCCCGTAGTCCACCTGGTTGGACAAAGCGGGTGGACAACGGGGAACAGAGGGGTATAGCCCCGCTGTCAGTGTCAACCATGTCTTAGACCTTTGCGTACACCTCGAAGAAATTACTCAAAATGCTTTCATACTCCGTGAAATGGTGTGGAAAGTCATCAATAACATGAGAAAGAGAAAAGATGGTATAACATTCACCGGTACAGATATAGTAAGTAAAACTCTGATCTCAATCGGAACGACGGGACCCGAAGTGTCAAATAATTATTGTATTAAAAGAGTGGCATGGTGATATTCATGAATATATATTTTTTGAATTGCCGTGTAGCGTCATTTCAATAAAAAGAAAAGTGAAAAAGAGTATATTTACAGAAGATAAAAACTATTTACAATGGTTTTATAAAAAAGTATGACATATATAAAAGTGAAGGAGAGCAATTAGATGAATGGCGTGGGATGATATCAGTAGAAAACGTAGTGGAGCTGAAGGAGTAGGAGACGTGGTAGAGCAGGAGACGTGGTTGAGCAGCAGAACGTAGAACAGTCACGGAGAAGCGCAGGTATAGGTGCAGCAGTGAATAGGAGATAGGTATTGCACTCGGTGCCCTCGCAAAGAATCGTATGTGCAGCAGAAGGAACGAAGATGAGGTACGGCACTCGGTACCCTCGAGGAGATGCGGTACAGCAGTAGTGTACTTGTAGAGATGAGGAAGCCAGGGGTACCCTCAACACGACGGAAACTTGGGAGTCTATGATTACAACAACCCAAACGGAGCCCCGGCGGTTGGCAGACTATTAACGTCTAAAGATGAATAACGAACAACTCTGTGGTATACTTTTTAGAGTTAGACTGAGGTACTTAGTAGTATTAGTTAGTTCAGGTAGTTCACATCTTGAAGCTGGAGTAAGAATGACCATAAATGCGGGAAGTATGCTCTTTTACGGTCGTACAGAACGACGATACTAATTTTCTCAATTTTTCAATAATAGAAACATTTTCGAGACAATATCTTGTGTGCCAAAAGATTTTTTAGATCTAACTCTCGAAAGAAAACTTTATGGCTCGACTTTTAGAAAGAAAACATGACAATGTCGAACTGCCAAAGTTCGCGTCAAAATATACAAAAACTGATATAACCGTGCAGGAAAGAAAATAAAAAGTCCTGAAATAAGTTTCACCTAACATGAAAAAGTAATGCGCACAATTTGAAACGGCGCATAAAATAACGACTAGTGATAAGTGAATAAAAAGCCGACAAACACCGCTTGAAAAATAGGATTCTCATGTAAGTCGCTATATTATTTAGTATCAAATGTCAAAATGAAAAATGATAGCATGCTTATGGCACTATATAATTTGGAGATGTCATAACCACCCTAAGAAAATTAGAAATACACTCATAGGTAAGTAGTACTTTTATTGTCATTCGTAAACGAAACACTCTCCTTACGTTAACATAAGATGCAGTTAAATAACGCATACGTACGAGTATTTTGAAATGTTGGTCTTACAGGTTACAATTAATATCAATAGTATAAACACCAGTCGCCATGGTGATATTTCAGGTAAGAAGTTTCACTGTTTTGCCGCGATCAAACTTTTTAGTTCTGTGAGCGATTGCTGAATGAGGAAAAATAGCCGGCACCATTGGGCTGAATTCTTCCAAAATAGATTGGTTGTGTTTAGTGTTTACCGACAGCAAATTCAGAATCAGAAACTGGGTATAGATGAATTATCGAGAACATGGAATTGCATTTGTAGTGGTTGTACCGTTTGCAACAAAAGGAGAATAATTTTCTCTTAATTTAATAAAATTACATACCCTTAAGAAATGGAATAAGTAGTAGTCCTCTGTTTTTTGCTTTTAGTCGCTATCATGTTCTTCATCTGAGCTGTCACAAGTATTGATAATAAGGTTGTCTAAAACTTCACTTTCGACATGGCGACAAATGTTTTCCCAGTCCTCAGCAGTAATAGTATTCATTCGTTCAGTTGCTAAACTCATAATGCCTTGCATGTTTAAAGAAACGTTTCTTTTCGCTACATATCCTTTTACCATCGACCAAATATTTTCGATCGGATTGAATGTCGGGTGATACGGTGGCAAATGTGGCAATCGTAAAACGGAGTGGCCATGTTCTTTTAAAATTGCATCTATGTGGTACTCACGAAACCGCTCTTTATTTTGTTTAATTAAATCATACAAACTGGTTTTATACATCAACGGGCTATATGAAATTTTGTGTTCTGTCAACCAATCCATCATTTCTTGTTTAAGAGAATTTGACGTTGTAGCATGATTCAAAAGTTTGTTGTGATAGGACGCATTATCTAAGATAAGTACGCTATTCGGTTTAAGGTTCGGTATTAATTTTTCTTTTGACTATTTTTCGTAGATGATAAAGTCCACCTGGTCATGGTAATCTCCCGTTTTTTGGTTTGCCTTAAACATTAACAAAGAGTTGGGAAAAAAACCATATTTTCCTCCTGCGTGCACTATTATTAACCGCTGGCCTGTACTGATTTGTTTTTTTAACACCAAATTCTGTTCCATCGGTCCAAGCCTCTCCGGACACATGTGAAGTGTGGATGTAGGTTTCATCAGTATAAACTAGTGGTCTATCTTTAGACCGATATTCCGCAATTTTGGTAAGGTAATTTATTCTTAGCAGTCGTATGTTGTGTCTTTCCGTTAATATTTTGCGGTTCTCGGTCTTTTTCCATTTAAATCCTAATTTTTGTATTTGTTTTCGTAAGGTGGAAATGCCAAATTTGTGATCTATATCGGATTTTAAAACATAGTGGAGTGCCTTTAAGGTTGGAAATTGCTTATGGGACTGATGAAAATTGTATATAGTTCTCCGGCTGATTTCCTGATCAAAATCGTCTACTGCTGATGACGGACAAGTACGTAACTTTTTATTTCTCGGGGAGGTGGATTTCTTTGTTGATGCGAATTTCTCACTATTGCTCTCAGACACAATGTTATAAACAGTAGAGAGACAAACACCTGTAGCTTTTTCAACTAACTGGGCAGCGGTGTAAGGGTAATTTTTTTTTCTTAAGTTCATGTTCAATTTAGTTGTAACAGTTAAAATCATTTGCTTACTATGATTCTCAATCGGACCAAAATTCCTCTTTGCCATATTTTTTGAAAATTATGTAACTTACACTTAGTCGGACGGGCTGACACAAAACTATTCTGATAATTGTGCGAATACAATAAAATCAGACGTAAAAATATATGCACAACGTAACTAATATTCACAATTTTACACTGACATTATTTCGGTATTTACTTCTTCAATATATAACAAACCTCTTTTTATGCTGATAGTACGAGAAAATAGAAAATTCAAATATAGAATGCCTGTAAACATACAATACAACTACATATGCAATTCCATGCTCGCTTTAATTCATCTATATCACACAGATCCCCAGATATCGATATTTAAAGTAATAATGCGAAGTAAAGAAAACCACGGTAGGCAAAGGTTATGCCAAGCTATTCATAGAAAGAGTTGACCAGAACTGGACCAAAAAACTTTGGAAACTCATCAGAAGCCAACTGCGATACATTACCGGAGTGTTTTGCCGGGCACTTTGGGGTTAAACATTTCCTAGCAAAGATGGGCCTTTATACAGATTGTAGAATGTGCGGCAAAGAGGTGGAAACAATGAAACACTAATTGTGTGAAAGTAAGAATGTAAATCCTAGGTAGTGGCTACCCAGAACCAACCTATTTAGAGGCACTGCCACTGCACTCCACTATTTGCTTTCTGGAAGGGGTGGATTATTATACAGGGCGTCCCAGAAACCGACATCAACCCGTTAAGGGCTGATAGGCCTACTAATTAACTCCCAGAATATCACTTTTTAGGGTTAGTTAAAATCCCTTAGTTTAAGAAAGAAATATTGTCATTTTTGTAAAAATCGCTTTTTTCTACCTCGGTTTAGTTTTTCGTATGCTACAGCCTCAATTGACCGAATTTAGTAAAACGAATAACTGATAAATATTGCTGAAAACATGGGCTTTTAAACGTGATATTATTCTATTTTAATATTTAATCTAGCTTGGATGTAAAACGATTTAAGAGACAGTTTTCAGATATTTTACTGTTTCATCCCGTAACTTTGGTCATCCACGGTATAAAAAAAAAAAAATATGCTATAGTGGCACTAGACATCAAAAATATGTCTAGCTAATGTAGTTTTTAAAAAGGTACACAGGTAACACTTACTTATTTGTTCAAAATTTTAATGTCTATTGCTATTTAACTACAGAGGGAGCTAATCGAGTGACAGCAATTATTATTTTTATAGGCTGATAATGTTGAATTCAAATTTCGAATACAATTTTAAATGTTTGAATTAGAATTTGAAAATCGGATTTGTTTTAGTTTTGGTTAGCGTGTCACTGTTTTCTTAGTACACTGTGAATTTTAGTTGTTGGTACATGAACGTTTTCTTGTGGGTGTTTATTAATAATTTAGATTAATTTGTAAATTAATTCGAACTGACCTGGATTTATTTTGGACTCTTGTGTATTGCTTAGTGATTATAATTTGTTGTGTTAGAGATAAAACTGATTTGGCTGCATTCTGGACTCTATGTTTTGCTTAGTGATTCTAATTTGTTGTGTTAGAGATAAAACTGACTTGGCTGCATTCTAGACTCAGTGTTTTGTTTAGTGATTCGAATTTGCTGTGGTAGAGATTAATTAACTGACCTGGCAGTCTTCCGGACTGTAATTTTGATTTTCATTCGCGGTTGTACTTAGAATGGCATCTTATTCATCACTTGAATATGTAAACAAGCATTACATTTATGGGGAATGTAGAGGCAACGCTACCGCTGCCGCGAATCTCTATCGGGAAAGGTACCCAAAGGCTTTGCGACATCCCGACCATCGTGTATTCATAAATGTACAACGATTATATTCAGAAGACCGGCTACCAGATAATCGTGGAGGACCAGGGAGGCCTCATATGGATTGTGATGATGAGAGTGGCATTCTGTCAAACCATGCTGCAGAAGCACAGTGAGGATCCTGAGTTCCTAAACAACATTTTATGGACAGATGAAAGTACCTTCAAAAGAGATGGCTTCTTAAACATGCATAATTTGCATAGGTAAGACCTTGAAAACCCACATGCAATGCGAGAAGAACCTTCGCAGTATCAGTTTAAAGTTAACCTTTGGAGTGGTATTTTAAATATTCAAATAATTGACCCCTTGAAATTACCAGAGACTCTGAACGGCCTAAACAATCTCGATTTAAAAAAAAATGGTCTTCCAATCCTTTTAGAAGATGTACCCTTGGCTAATAGAATGTCGATATGGTTTAAAAGTGATGGCTGCCCAGTTCATTACGCATCACAAGTTTTAGCCTGTCAACTGCCAACACATTGTGGAACGCAATAAATGTTTGAGTATTTGAGTAATTACTTAAATGAGACATATCCAGAAAGATGTATTGGGCGTCTTGGTCCTATCTTGTGACCTCTACGATCTCCGGACTTAAATCCTGTGCATTTTTACTACTGAGGATATTTAAAAGAGGTAGTGTACGCAAAACCAGTAGAAAGTTTATTAGACCTCAAAGATCGAATTACGGCAGCAACTCAAGAAAATGTATCCAATAGTGCACGACGCATCTCTCGGGCATTTTTAAGATGTCACGCGTGTATTAGTGCTGGTGGCAGGCAATTTGAACATTTACATTACATTTACATGCTAATAAAATTGGGTTGCTAAAAATAGTTCATTTTAATTTACTAATTTGTAGTTGGTAGAACAGTACTTCAATTTAATCTTCTTCTCTTATTAAATAGCAATAGATATGAAACTTTTGAACAAATAAGTAAGTGTTATACCTTTTTAAAAACTACATTAGCTAAACATATTTTTGATGTCTAGTGCCACTATAGCATAGTTATTTTTTTTGATACCGTGAAGGACCAGAGTTACGGGATGAAACAGTAAAATATCTGAAAACTGTCTCTTAAGTCGTTTTACATCCCAGCTAGATTAAATATTAAAATAAAATAATATCACGTCTGAAAGCCTATGTTTTCAGCAATATTTATCAGTTATTAGATTTACTAAATTCGGTCATTTGGGGCTGTAGCACACAAAAAACTAAACTGAGGGAGAAAAAACGCGATTTTTGGAAAACGACAATATCTCGAAAACTAAGGTATTTTTATTAATTCTAAAATGTGATATTCAGGGAGTTAATTAGTAGGCCTATCAGCCCTTAACGGGTTGACGTCGGTTTCTGGTACACCCTGTATTAAGCGCTAAACAAAAATAGGGGTAAATACACAAAATATTCCATAGTGTCGAAGTCTATCCAATTAGATAAGAAGATAAGATGTACAACATTGGGCCATTTCCCTTATCATTTTTTTTTAGAAACGATTACAGTTTTTTTCACTGCCATGTAAAGAGAACGTAACCACAAAGAATAATCCATTTCGGAAATCGTTACCAGATTTGTCGTGACCTCCTATAATGATAGTACTTATTATAAAATGGAGTATACCCACTGAGTTCGAGACGTTTTATACTTGGTTAACTGAATCTTGTCGATTTCATTGTTTGATTTGATTATTAGTTATTACTTAAATAAATTGCACTAAATAACATATAACTAGTTCTTTAATTTTATCTTAATTTATGAAGTCTACTCACATGTTATAGTTATACAATTTAACTAGCACATCCCAGTCGGAGACTATAATAACCAAGGAGCGGAATTTTCATAGCAAAAACCAAACGTCAAGAGGGATTGACCAATGTGTTTTATCGACTATCGATAATTAATTGTCACTTAGCACGACATTTTTTTGGTAATGAAACTAAACCTATAATGGGGAGGCTTTTGCCCTGGAGTGGGAGCCACTCAACTACCAAAAAAAAAACGTGTATTAAAAAAAATACATTAATAAAACGGGAACTAGTTTTATTTTGTTACAATTTAAATATAAAACCAATACGGAAATTATAAACAGTATAACTGATAGTAGAAGCTGAAGCTTCATTTAAAAAAAAAAAACGATTTCTATATCTGGACTAATTATAGTTTCATCTTGTCTGTAGTAAGAAATAATCTTGACTGTTTTTTCTACATGTTTTTTCATAAGGAAGGGCGTCCTACCTGAGTTGAAGTAACGGGAGCATATTTGTAGTGCTCGGTAACGCCGTTTTGGTTGTACATATTAACTTTTTGCTATTAAATCGGCATAATCGCGAATTTTGTCATAGTCCGGAATCGTATCTAGTAAAATCGATAACTGAAATAGTCGATAAAACATAATGATCAATCCCTCTTGACGTTTGACTTTAGCTATGAAAATTCCGCCCCTTGATAATAACGTATCAATTTGATATTTAAATGGTCCATGATCCATGATACAAATAATAGGATACTGATGGTGATTTTACACTTATTTATTAAAATTATACTTTTCTGTAATGATTGAAAAGTATACTTAATGTAATTTAATGGGACAATTTTAATAAATGCGAATATTACGATTCATTAAAAGTTTTTAATGATTCTGGGTTAGTTACATAACACATAAAACTAACGATATTGGTCGTGATTATCTTTTTTTTTCATTACGATTCAGATGTTTCAAAATTCCAAAAATATACCATGACTGATATAGGTACTTAATAATAGGGAGCCTGCCGTTTGGCAAAAATATGTTTGCCTAATGTATCATTTCCCAACTTTTTCATTTGCCATCCCAATGATATAGTTTTTTTCAGAATTTATTTCAGTACCATCTTAGAACCCTATAGGTTAGGTTAGATTAGTTTTTATAAAATCCTGAAATATTTACGGTTACAGAAAACAAAGCGGGTTGGAAAATGAAAAGTTAGGAAACGATATATTAGGCAAACATATTTCGCCGAAACATAGGTAATAATCCATAATAATAATAAGAGCGTGAGTCTTTATCGATAATAAATATGTCCCATCCCTACTCAGTCGGTGAAAGATCGGACGACCTTTAAATAGCCAATCACGTCATCGCTTCCTCTTTCCCCGCATCCCGTGCCTACCTCCATGTTTGGTGATTTATGCGTTTAACAAAATTAGCAATATGCGGTATCTATTTGGGGTGATCTGTGGTGTGGTCTCACGCAATTATCTCACTGTTTAATTAATTACAATAAATGATATTGTTAAAATCAATACTTTATTACATACTAGTTGTAAATTACTATAGTTAATTGTATAAATTCCAATTAACTACTTACGTACTTTAAAATGACGTGTCAAATTATATTTATCAATAATATATAACCACTGAAGACATGGTCATCCTACTTACATTCATTATTGAAGTTCAGTGGATACGACACGTCAAGTGCCATCACTTTAGCGGGGAATTTGCCAAATCTGACGTCAATATACTTTAACTTTTGAGAGCCAGATCTACCAACCTGACATGACAACAAAATGGCTTCACCCAAAGTCAACCAATTGCACGTCCTGAAACTGTAACCTAGCGACCATTGTTAGTGTACGGAGAAGTTATAATTGGTGATTTTACATCGGAAAAACGAAAAACCCACGATTTCATCTGAACTCTGAAAGTGGCTACGTTTGAACAACAGAGCTACTATAGGTCATACAACGCCCAATCAGCTACTCTTAGTGAAAAAAGTTACTCGTTATTGGTCGTTTTATAGGGTTGCTATGACTACGATTTAGCAAAACTAATCTATAAGTAGGGTGACAATTACTTTCGACCAAGTTGTTCTCAAAACAAAAAAACAGGCATTACAAAAAAATATGTTGTTTTCATGTTGTGACTGTAACGTGATCGACATGAATTTCCGAATTAGAAAAATTGGTACCTGATCACCAATCAAACATCACCGGGTATATGGCAGTTTAAACATGACTTTAAATAGTCAAGGTAGTACACATATTTATGGACTCGACTGTAGCTCGTTGCATTTTCTTAATTTTTCATTTTTACAGGTATATACACCGAGGGCCTGGTGTTCCTGAACAAATTTCGTGTTAAAATGTCGTATTAAGTTGGTTCAATTCGGACTAGTTTTTGAGATATATCTATTTTTATAAATTTAACTTGTTACGAAGACTCCGGTGTATCAAGCTTTACAATTGCGGCGTTGCCGCTATTACGCCAATTAGTTAATAGCCGATTCTTAATTAAATCCACGAATGGCCGCAGGCGGAACTCACCCGTAGTTACAGTGGGCCAAAAATGTGGTATACCACTCTACGGTTGAAGTTCATTCGCACGTCATGATCATGATACAACAAGTTTGATTTTGTTGTGATGTTAGCCTTAGCGATAATAACACTCAAAAATCTAATTTAAGACCAAAATCGTAACCTTCACGGGCGCACATTCGCTGAGATTACTGCATTTTGGTTAAAGTGTAGGTATGTTTACCAATAAAACTTACCCTAACATTACTAATTACACGAGTTCTCATTCATGTTTTTATGAAATAGTGTAAACGAAATAATCCAGATGGAAACTGTCTAATTTTGGTGTTAGATTTTCGAGTATAGATCTCAAAGAAACTTTTTCAAAACTGGTAGACTACTTTCTTGGCCGACCGTACTTGAAAAACTTATACAAACACAGAATATATATACACGGACTCTGAATGTGAGGATAGTGATTTCTTATATTAGTGTGTCTACGCGTTATGGGTCACCGGTGGGCGCGGGCGAGGCGCGCGCGGCCGCCGGGTTGCCGCTGTAGGTGATCCCGGGCGTCGGCCCGCCGCTGCTGGGCCGAGCGTGGCTGATATTAACAATATTAATATTAAATTCTACCAAATCTCACCACAGGATGCCGCTAATGACACCGAAAGTATGGTTAAAAAAATGTCTATGGAAATTTCAGATGTAATTTCGCCTAGATTAAAAATAATTTATTTTTAGAATTTAGAAAAGCTCATTAAAATTAAAAGACCACAAGCCGATATTTCACACGGCACGCAATTTGCCATTAGCCTTACGCGTACCGGTCGAGCAGGAGTTAGACCGTTTACAAAAAAGGGGAACTATTAGGAAAATAGAACATTCAAAATACTTTTGATACACCCATAGTACCCGTTATTAAGAAATGTGGAAGTATCCGCATATGCGCATAATACAAAGTTACTATAAATTATATTTAAAAACTTGAACCGTACCCTTTGCCAAGAATTGAGGACCTTTATGCCACGTTAAGTGGGGGATACATTTTCTCGAAGATAGATTTGGCCCACGCTTACGAGCAAATGGTCCTCGAAGGTTCGCGCGCGTACACGGTAGTTAGTATGCACGTAGGCACGTTTGAATATATTCGCACCCCTTATGGGATGAGTTGCGTACCGGAAAAAATCCAAAAGTTAATGGAAGAAGTTAAGAGGGTTTTGATTATTTACTCTCTAGATAGTGTGGCCCTGTCATCACTACGACGGAAACAGGCCATTTTTTGTATGCTTGTGTGCGTGACTGCTGTCTGACACTCGCAAAACGTCATTCTATTTATCTCTGTGAGCATACATAGGGATGCTAGTTAGCTAAAGACATATTTACCATTTCACTGGAAAAACTGATCATGTTAAGATATAGTTTTTGTGAAGTGTTTGAAAAACTAACAAGATAATCAATTCAAATTGGAATTGGGCTTAATGTTTTCGATTGACAAAATACACTCACCGGCAAATTATGCGGAACAAAATAAAAGTAAGACATTTTGAAAAAGTAATATTCTAGCTCGAGTAAATTATTTAAGTGTGATAAAAAATAATTACATCCATAAATTAAATCACGCCTGTTTCCCAGAGGGGTAGGCAGAGACCTCTTCTTTCCACCTGCTACGATCCAACGATCTTTCGCTTCTTGGACATTCATACATCGACTCATGCATGGACGTCGGTTTCGGGCACCTACTTAAGATTCGGCCTTTTTCCAGTATAAAAAAAAGTTTTATTTGTGAAACAAAAGTACTGCGTTCAAAATTTAGAGATTTGATTAATGTGCAGCTAAATATGCCGTGCGATTGCCAGTGGCATATTATAGACATATATATAGATTGCGAGTCAAAATATGCTAACAAAGGTTATATATATTATTAACAATTCCCACATCGAGTACATTTGGCAGTTTTCTATTATTAACTATACATATACTAACGTAACTTCCATACTTCGATACGCTCACCCGTAGGGAATTTCGCATTGAAAAACTGGCAATACCAACAATAATGCCAAGAAGGAATTGTAATAATTAGACATAGTAGTTATGAGCGGGTATTAAGTATATATACAAGTCAAACACATAACCCTCTTTTTGGGTTTTGCCGCAGTCAGAAAAAAATGGATATACCTTTTTCACGACGGTGGCAAACTAGCGTACAGCCCGCCTGATAGTAAGCGGTTACCGTAGAACTAGTCCGATTGGAACCAACTTGATACGACATTGTTAACGCGACATTAATTCACAAGACACTGTTAAAATAATTCGGGTTACTCGGGCCTACGGTGTATACATAACCTCAGGAATGCGCGATTAAAATCGTTCGGGTTATTCGGGCCCACGGTGTATACGGCGTCTAACATTTTGTTCAGACAAGTTGCTTCGAGTGTTGTTCAAAATTTTCATTGAGGAAAATTGCTTATCAGATGTTGCGGAGGGCAGTACTAGTGTGAGTTTTAGTAGTGTGTGATGTAAAGGATACAATAGCGAGATGCCGGGCGGTGGGTCGACGGGCAGGTGCGCCAACACGAAATGCGCCGCGTGCGCCAGCGCGTCAGGCGCGCCCAGCGAGAAAGGCTCGTGCACGTAGCGGTGCACAGCCGCGTACGCGTGGTACAGTCGCGCCAGCAGCGCGCTCCGCTCGTGCTCGCGAACGTTCTGCTCACACCCTCTACGAAAACTTTCACTTTCGTACACCAAATAGTCAATAGATACCGCGCACGAAAGAGAACATACAGGGTGCCCCAGAAACCGACGTCAAACCGCCTAGGGCTGATAGAGCAGCTAAAAAGCTATCGATTTAACCCCTATGATAACATAAAATAAACATGAAATTAATGATTTTTCGTGACAAGGTCATAAGGGAACATTACAAAAATTCAGATTAAAATGATCAATATCTCCAAAACTAGTAAAAATCGCTGAACATACATAGGGGTTAAATTGATAGCTCTTTAGCTAGTCTGTCAGCCCTAGGCGGAATGACGTCGATTTCTGGGACACTCTGTATACATATTAGCAGATCATAAAAATAGGCATAAAATAAGCCATACTAACCAAGAACTAGATCATGGCGGAGGAGGCGGAGGTAGGTCCGCCTTTCGCTCGAGATGATCTAGTTCTTGGTACCTATTTAAATTGAGGATAATATGGCTTGTAATAAACTTTATCAAATCGCGTACTATATACCGCTAATATTGATATCGTTAACGGTATCGGAATACTACCTGTAGAGTAACCGAAGCGTAAAAACCATTCAATAACGAGCGTTGCCATGGTAATAACAGTTCTATAATAATTAATATAGCATTGTTATTACCATGGTTACGCGCATGAATAATGTCAGTGGCGGTGTTTGGTGATCAACTGACATCTCAATTCTCTACTTGTCAAGAATTGTTTTAACAACAATTTAAATACCTTGCAATGGCTGCAATTCGTGATGCTTGGTTCGATATCCTTAAGCATCTTCCGTATTCACCAGATTTCGCCCCCGGTGAATTCTACATATTTCCGAGATTGAAAGAATACCTGAGAGGCCAGAAATTTGAAGACGACGACGCGGTAGTCGCTGCAGTACAAGATTTTTAAAGTACTCAAGATGAGACCTTTTCTAAAAATGGAATTTTAAGTTTAGAAAACAGATATACAAGTGTATTATGCTAGAAGGCGACTACGTCGAAAAATAATATGATATTTAATAAAAGTTTTTTATAAGATACTCATTCTCACTTTTTATTGAACGCCCCTCGTAATGTAATTTAGTTTTTTATGTTATGACGCCCATTTAGGTTTGTAAAGTGACCGACATTTTCAATATTATGTGACGGACATTTTCGATAGATGTCCAGACTTTTTCTTATTAAATTAGACACACAAACCTAACCTGACACATTAAGACGTCAAATATATATTTTGACACCAAACTCTGTTTAATTTTACAATTTTTAATAGACAGTCCGATAGCGAAAATAGTCTTTTAAATGAATTAGATTCCACGAAAAAATAAATCGCAGAAGCAAGTTTTGCAAGAGCCATAGTACGCAACTTGAGCACCTCTTTCATTACTTACGAGTCAAGATATTGGAAAGTAGCATTGCATTCGCTCGACCCTTATTACGACCCTCCACCAAGATATGCCATACGTAAATAGTACATTGTTGCCTAGGCGCGGAAAGTAAGGGTTTTCCTGACGAGGTGGTTAGCAGGCCGAGCAATAGCGAGGCCTGCTAAAATACGAGTCAGGAAATCCTCGTTTCCGCCGAGGCATACATAATGCTTTTCTCAAACATGTGAGGAAATAATACAAATACATTTTTAAAAAGCAAGTAATTTAATTATGCAGAATGAACGAATGTTACCGACTGTCAATTGTTTTTAAATACTAACCATAGAAAGTGGAATGCAAATTCAAAAAGAAACACACGCACTGTGCTAAAAAAGCGAGCAGTTACCTTGGCTGTTTGGAATTTTTGTCTTGGTCCTTTTGATTTTGTATGCAAATTGACAGCATTTTTAAGAAAAATATAGACATGGACGGAAAGTGTTTTCATATGTTTTTTTTACTCCTAGGAGTAAAATGAGGCTCTTTCCGTCCTTGTCTTTCAATCGGAAAACCGTTTTTTCCGAGCATGTTTGAGAAAAAAATATTGGAGGCTGAGTATTTGCATGCGTGATGAAAAGTTGAATTCAATGCACTTTTCTGTTCTAATATTTTTCCGTGTAGTAAAAGCTAATTCGTTTCTATAAATAAATGTATTAAAATATGTCGAGCAGCCATTTTTATTTTATAAATGTCGTATGTAATCCATATTTGTCAATATTTTATCACGTTAATGTCGCCAGTGACGGACAATTCCATAAATGTGTGACAGACATATTGAAAGTGTCGGTCACTTTACAACTCTACGCCCATTTGTCTGATCTCTGGATATAAGGAAAACCGTGAAGAAAAACAATAATCAATAAAAACAGGCTCAGTGCATGTCGAGCGGTACGGAACCTAATGTGCGGCATTCGGATTATATTTAAAAAAAAAAGATTCTTTCATCATCTTATCAAAGGGTTCGAGTAGCAGAATACTTTACTTT
The DNA here is from genome assembly GCA_923062465.1 of Acleris sparsana. Classification (NCBI taxonomy): domain Eukaryota; kingdom Metazoa; phylum Arthropoda; class Insecta; order Lepidoptera; family Tortricidae; genus Acleris; species Acleris sparsana. Next base: position 67,769,884 of record OV281285.1, on the reverse strand, counting down.
GAATAGCAGATGGAACCAATACTTTCTTGTTATTGATTCTTCCTACAGAAAACTGATATTTTTAAAAGCACACAATAAGTAGTGACCTGGGGTCGGCGGCAGTGCTGTCGAGGCACTGCAGCGCCAGCAGGTGGTGCAGGTAGCCGGCGTCGGCGAACCGCTCCTCGGCCACGGCGTTGCTCACCAGGATGGCGAACACGCGCCGCGCGGTGCCCGTCTCACCCGCCATATGGTACGCTGCGATGTACACAATCAAACAAAATAAATCATCATCCGCCACGCACACGCCTAAAAACTTGTCACAAAGTATTTAAGAGATCACAATGGGCTCAAACCTTAATCCAACTCAAGGGTGCTCAAACCCAGACCCGCGCCCGGCCACGCTGTGGCCCCCTAAAAAGTTTTAAATACCCCGCGCTAATAAGTTTTGAAATACGGAACAAATCGCAATTATAAGAGTAACTAAAATAGGATTGTCAGTGGCCCGTCGTGAACGTCTGAATCCACCGTTTCGCCCGACTGGTAAAAAGGTTGAGCAGCCTTGAACTAGACCACGCGAATGTACATACTTCGCGTGTCAATGAGCAGTTTCAATATCTGCTTTCTACTCGGCTTCGTTTAGTCCGCATTCTACCTTTATCGCTTCCGGACGTCATCCGATATTTACAAAGATTACTGGTTGTTCCGCATTAAGTTGTAAAAACTGTACAGAAAAAGCTGACCCAACTAATGGACTTTTTTCCTTCCATAAGCATGTAAATTGTTCTTAAATTATGTTTTATCTATTAATCATTAATTTAGGTTTGCCGTGGTTAACTATGAAAAATAAGACATTTTCTACTCGCATACTATGGACCGCTAATAATGATATCGTTAATGGTATCAGAATACCACCTACTCGTATAGCGTAACCGATGCGTGAAAACAATTCTATAGTTAATATTGTCATGGTAATTACAATGCTATAATCATTATAATAGAACGATTGAGATTGTCATTGTAATAACAGTTCTGTAATAATTATTATAGCATTGTTATTACCATGGTTACGCGAATGAAAGTCAGCAACGGTGTTTGGTTATTTCGGATATCAGTCTTGGTGTTTAGTGAACACTTGGCATTCTAATTTGTATAATAAACCGTTAAACATATTTTAATACCAATTTCAATATATAAAACAACATGTTTATTTAGTTACTAAACATAGATGATTATTATGATTAATATCCATGATTTGTTATTTGTTTACCATGGTTACGTTCAATATGGATATCAACAAAATGACGTTTCGTTTGGCATTCTAACTTTTATGATAAATTGACAGAACTGTTTCAGTAAGAATTAAAATTTGCGTGAAAATTGCTAACATTTAACAATTAAATTCACAAACCACTAATGCCAATTGGAATAACGAAAATAACTTTGCTAATAAGTAATTTGTTAGCAGATAAATCGAGGAAACTCTTCGATCAACATTACAACTGGATAACGGGTCAGAGAACCAAAAACCACGGCCCAGGGATTATCTACTCACTTTAAATTGGGAGCTTACTTGAAGTTAGTTCGTTGTCAACTACGCCAACCGTGACACGTGTCACAATGCCTCAATGCGTTTTAGAAACTGTAAAAGTAATCACAGTTACAAAAATCTTTCGGACGGAATTTCATACTTTCGGTAAATAAATTTCGATTCGTAAAATTAATAATTAAATAACTAAGTATTTCTAATAAAATAATGTATTTTAGTTTCCGACTAACAGTTGAAAATCGAACTTCGGTTGTTGTAGAGCAGTGCGTCTTTGGAGTCGTTTAATACTTAATATTTTTTGCAGTCGTAAATTTCCATTCGTAAAGATCCATTTCAATGTGCGATATGGAGTTTTATCATTGCGAGTGAACGGCAGAAGGAATTTTTTTGACCCGGAAATGTGAGACCCTTTTGGGCGACCAGTAAAGAAACACTTAACAAGTGAAAATTTGACACATAAGTAAGTAATTTATCGTAAACAAGAAAAAGTTATGTGGAGGAATGATTTGACATAATTTATTTTTGTTACCGCCTTTTTATTCAGTCAGAATCTAATGATGGGATCCATGACGAATCAAAGAAACCCCTCAAAAGTTATAGGCACACATACAGCGATTTTGTTATTTCCTGTAAGACATTAATGATTAAGAATATGAAGCCACTTTTATTCATCACATCATTATGTATGTAAGTGGTGAAGTACCGGGAGAACTTTTTAATGATTAACGGCCCTGCATCTTGGATTGCGCACTTTTGTTAAGGCTGATGGAAAATTATTATTATACTATAAGGTTTCGTAATGTAATGTATATGTGTTGTTGTTGTTACTAAAACGCGATTTTTTTATTACAAAAATATTCAAACATTGATAGTTTCACATTTGTCTCCCAAAGGGATAGGCAGAGACATGTCTAAGCATACAAGTACTTTCGCTTCCACTACATTAATCATTTAAACCCACTAATCAAGGTAAAATAATGACCGGTCTCCTAGAAATTGCCTATCTGGTGCCTAATAGGTACATAAAATATATCCAAGCCAGTGTCAAGTGGGTATACTTACACAATAGCAATGCCACATGATTCTTTCCACCGACATAAGTCAGTCGATATAAGTTTTTCAAGTAGCTATTAGGATTTGTGATGACGGTTTTATTATTTGTTACAAGAAAAATATATGGGTATAGGTTTTCGAGTTCACAACATTATAATACTATATTAAATATTTAAAAACGTGCGTTGAGTTTTTGTCTACATCAAACCCATAACCACCTTAGACGTCAAAACAGAAATAATATTAAGTGTAAAGCTACTCCATTTGTACTCTGTTCGCGGTGACATTAGCACTCCGCTAGCAGAAGCTGCATAAGGTAAAAAAAAAGCCTCTAGTCGAAGCCGCACAAGACGATAAATTGTTTCAAGCAAAATTAAGCATTGCGTTAATGACAAATTAGAACGTTTTATTTTGATAAGATTTTATACAAGTAAGAAGTTTGTATAGGTCGCCCTAGGACACTTTACGAAGAGAATATTGTAAGGAACCCGGCGTCTACTAGTTGTATGAGGAATAACTTGCACAGGAGTATAATGGTAAGGATAGAATTCTGCATTATGCACTGTAGACCGCGCTTTTCATTGTAAGGAACCCGGCCTTATAGAGTCGTGTGGCGAGGGTGTTTGTCAAAATTGTTGGTTCATCGATAAATTCTTGCAGAATATCCTCTTCATAATTAACAACATGGACTGGGGGTCTTCCGGCATTAATTTGTCGTCTCTGAACACTACCAGTTTCTCGGATTCGCCTATACACTCCATTAAAAACTGATACATGGGGTAACCGAGGATTAGGAAACCGACGCGAATAATGTTGACGAGCAGCTTCACTGTTACCGTTGCAAAAGTCGTAACAAATATCATCACAATATCGGCGTATTCTTTATTTGTGTAATTTTGAAACATACGCTGTTCATTTTGATTAAGTTCTTCCATATTTCAATTCAAATTAAAAATTAAACTACAATCGTGAGTGTATTTACTTCATAAAACACGGCGCCATGTAAAACAAAACCAATGCACGCGTGAAAAGTTTTTGAAAAAGGAATTCTTTTAAAACTTTGTTTTTTTTTTCTTAACACTTTTTTATAAATATTTTTTTTATGTTGCATTTTTGACTTATTTTGAAAACAACTCAAAAATGGTTCACTTTTGCATCATGCATTTGGGGGTTAAAATTATCGCAAATAGTCACCCCTTTCACGTCCCAACGGTAATACGTCGAATTACCAATAACCCTGTATATCGTATTTACATGTTATACAGGCCTGAATTATTAAGGCGGACCGGAAGACGAGCTGTAGGTAGGCCTCCAATAAGATGGAGTGACGACTTCGTCAGGATAGCGGGACCGCGGTGGATGCGAAAAGCACAATACCGGTCTGAGTGGAAAGCCTTGGGGGAGGCCTATGTCCAGCAGTGGACGTCTTTTGTCTGACATGATGACTGGCCTGAATCATTACAATTTTGAAAGTGCAATTACAATTTTGCTTGCAAAAATCTTCTCTGCTTAAATATTTAAAAGGGTATTTTGTATTTGTGTAAGTAGCTAGGATTAACTTGTTTATTTAAATCGAAGGACTTATCTTATCTTATCTTTATGGTGGGGTCCTTACGGATACACTTCGACCCTATGGGATCTTTTGTGTAATTACCCCTCTTTTAGCACTTAATCCAATGCAGCCTCAATCGAAGGACTAAAACTACTAATAAATAAAATATTAGATAATGTTCTTAGTGTGGTCTTTTAAAAAGTGGAACTATACTAACGCAAACGTATTTTTCATCTCTCCTGTTCGGAAAGTTTAATTTCAATGGGTAGATATACCGGGTGTGTCCCGTAACAGATTCCTTAAATTAATATCAGTCATAATTAAAATATCATAATTTTCCAAAGTCCTAAAATTAGGAGAAAATAGCTATTCAATTAAACTTCACAGTCAATGCATATTAACATCGCGATATGATCGCCGGTCATTCGTTTCGTGTCTTGGTACCGGGGATGCTATTTCAGAAGTACTTATTCTAAAACTTAAAATAAAAGTTGACTTCGTCAATGTCATTAGAAATCCCAAGTAATTTGTAAGAAACAACCAAATTGTTGTAGAATGTCAGATTGACTTTGGACCTAAGGTGGGTCACAAATTTAATTCTTTGACTGTACCTACTGACTGACACGAGCAGCACGGCGCAGGCGGCGGCGCCTTTGAATCGATTTCACGCGGACAACAGCGAATCCCACATCACTATACTCGAAAATCCAGTTCAAGACCAAAATACGACAGTTCCCATATAGATATGTGAACTCGGGTAACCAGTAATATTAGGGTAAGATAGAAATGCCTACACTTAACCCAAATTGCAGTACAGGGTTGGGGAGATTAAGTGTCCTAGTTGTGTATGGCTTTTTTACTTGAATATAACTAAACTTCTTATTCACCTCGTTTTTTTTTTTGTTGACAATTTAACCTTCTTTATGATTTCTACACGTCAGCTTGATATATTTTGGTTTTATATTGTTTTCAACAATGGACGCGAAACGCCAGCTCGTGTGCGATTTGTACCAGACCAGTACCGACCGTGTGAGATATTGAAGACGCTGAAACATTTAAATATCAATATAAGGTTTATATTGCGGACCGTCAAGCGATTCAAAGAATCGGTTTTTTTTTTTTTTATGACGTAGTGAAGGCAAACGAGCACACAGGCCACCTGATGGTAAGCGGAAACTGTGACCCATAGACATTCGCATTCACAAGACTACAAGACTAAGACTGCAAATGCGTTGCCAACCCTGAGGACTAAGATGGAATGCCTCTATGCTAGTCATTACACCGGCTGTCTTATCCCCAAACCGGAACACAACAGTCTTCAACACAACATCTTCACAAATCAGGCCCAAACCTGGGAGAAAGCCATCTGTTCGCACCAAAAACATCATTAAAAATATTCGTGAGCGTATTAGACGAAATCCAGCTCGAAGTGCAAGCAAACTTGCTAAAGATATGAAAATATCCCGTCGAACAATAAGTCGTATTTAAAAATATGATCTTGGGCTAAAGGCCTACAAAAAACAAAAAATTCACTGTTAACAGAGTCCCAGAAAAAAGCTAGAGTGAAAAAATGTAGGGAATTGCTAGCTTGGCACGACGGCGATGATATTATTTTTTCCGATGAAAAGATGTTCCAGTTACAAGACAGTCACAACCAACAAAACGATCGTTTCTATGGTGCTTCATTGAAGGATATTCCTGTGGACAAATTAGCCGTACAACGGTTCCAGAGTGCATCAGCTGTCATGGTATGGGGTGCGATATCGCCTAGAGGCAAGTTACCGCTGCTGTTTATTGATCGAGGTGTCAAAATTAACCAAGACTTACATCCAGAACGTGTTACAGGGTCATTTGCTAGAAAATGCTCAAAAATTATATGGAAATGACTATTACTGCTTCCAACAACATAGTGCCCCATCTCACAAAGCTAAACGCACTCAAGACTGGTGTAGAACAAATTTGACAGATTTTATACCTTGGCAAGAATGGCCTGCATCATCGCCGGATTTGAATGCTTTGGACTTTTCGATATGGGGTTACATGCTGAGCAAGATTGGGAGCACACAGGGCATGAATCTAAACTCATTCAAGCATCGATTAGTCAAGATATGGGATGAAATACCAGACGAGGTAGTGCGTGCCGCGTGCAATGCATTCTATGGAAGAATGCGTCAAGTTATTAAAGCTGATGGCGAGCGATTTGAACTTATGAATTAGTTTTTTTAAGTATAGAGTACGCTAAAAATAAAAACGTGATAAATTTTAAAATTTTCTGTCTTGTTTTAATTTTATGGCTCTTTTTAACTAGGACACTTAATCTGCCCAACCCTGTATTCACAGCGAATGTGCGGCCGTTGATGTCAAGATTTTGGTCTTGAATTTGATTTTCGAGTTTAGTTCGCTCTTGTAGAAAAACAATAACACGGTAACAGTAACACGGTGGGTTTTCATACAGATTGAGATGTTAACATTATTTATTTACATTAAGGTCTGTGACAAAGGGTTACTCACGGAAGTTTTATGTTTAAAATTGTTACGAAGTGATGAATGTTTGTCCACGTTTATCTATAGCCTTAAACGCGACCACAACTGGCCCGCAGGCCAGTTGCGAGTCTGTCATGAAATAATAAAAACTTTATACGAAAGCCGTAGTAATACTAATTGGAGCTAACTTCTCTTAGGATCTCCCCACATCTATCAACGAAGAGTTGGCTTAAGCCAATAAGAATAAGAGCGAAAAGAACATCGATAGGTTAGCCTAGACGAAATCGACGGAAATGGGCAAGGGGTTATCGGGTTATATTTTGCATATAATGTAATAGGTTTACCTTTTTGCGCGTCAACGAACTTGTTCTCCCTGGCCATGAGGGTCGCGTAAGGCAGGTAGGCGTCGCGGCGGCACTCGACGTGGTGGCGCGCGAGCGAGAAGGCGCGCGCCCACTCGCCCGCCGCCACCGCCAGCTGTGCCACCTTTCTGTAGTCACATACACACCACATAAATTCGCCAAGCACCAGTGTTCACATATAGTTGCGTTCCGGTGTAGGGAAAAAAAGAATGCAAACACCACCGGTGAAATGACTAGCATACAGGCATTCCATCTTAGTCCTCAAAGTTGGCAACGCATTGGCAGTCTTAGGATTCTAGTTTTTACCCGATTTCAGGTGACCTGTGTGCTGATTTGCCGTTTCTATGACATAAAAAACTTAATGGTTACTTATTAATCGTAAAGCATAGTTCATTTAGAATTGGTACATATTACCAAGGTTATAAAACTAAAATAATTAATGAAATAAAACAGTTAGTATTATAAATTGAAAAATATGTTTTATTATTTTACATTTTACACTAAAAATATTCAGTTGTCAAAACCATGTATGTAATTCCAAACTTTTTTCGTAATAGATCCCATCATCTTCTGCACAGTGCTTTTATCTACTTTTTTGGCTTGAAGATTCCATGTAGATCGCAACGAATTTACATCTTTGACCATTTTGCCACTCTTTTTGAGTTTCCCTTTCATAATTGCCCAGTAGTTCTCAATTGGTCGAAGCTGTGGACAATTTGGAGGATTCATGTCACGAGGCACGTAATCGACCTGATTGGTTTCATACCACTGTAGTACCTTTTTTGAGTAATGGCAGCTTGCTAAATCTGGCCAAAACTTCACAGGAAGACGGTGGTTTCGAATGAAAGGTAAAACTCGTTTCTGCAGGCACTCTTTCTTGTAAACATCTGACGTCATTGTAGAAGACGTAACGAAAATGTTGGTCTTTAAGCCACAACTACAGATCCCTTGCCATATCATGTATTTTTTTGCGAATTTCTCCAATTTAACGAACTTATATTTTTCTTCAACATTTCCTCTAGCATCAGCCAAGTAATACTTTGAACCGGGCAGTTGCTTAAAATCGAGTTTAACATAGGTTTCGTCGTCCATCAAGAAGCACCCTTTGAATTTTGTTAAAACTTTGTCATACAACAAGCGAGCTCGCTTTTTAACTTGAAGGTTCTGCTTCATGGTGCGATTTGGCTTCTTAATAGCTTTATAGCTCTTATAACCAGCTCGAAGGCGAATCCGTCTCACAGTACTACGACTTTTTTTTAATTTACGGGACCGATCTTATTCGGACAGCCCTGGATTTTGTTCAACAGCTGTCAACACTTTCTTTTTAAGTTCTCTATCCCTGGTACCCGATTTACGATTGACCTGGGTCTTTCTGCGGCAAGACAGGGTCTCCTTGTATTGTTTTATAATCCTACAAACAGTACTTTTGTGGAATTTTAGTGCCTTAGCTATCTTCGACCCAGACCATGATGGATTTTCCAAGTATTTGTTCACAATTTACTTTCCTTTTTTCAAGTTCCATTGTCGATAACTATTAAACGCATTGATCAAGGTCTATAATTTTTGCACCATTTAAACATCAAAACGTTGTCAACAAACCGTGATGGTCACTTATGAAATAAGAATTCAAGAAACATTTTTTTTAAATTAATTTATACGTGCCAATTCTAAATGAACCATGATTTATAAATAAACTGATGTTATCTGAGATGCCCATTGTAAAACGCGTAGGAAATTACCGTTTTTGATGACTTGACGTTTACCTTGACGTACTTTGAGACAAGCATCTCGGTAAAGAGCTCCGCACCTAATTTAGACCTGCTCGTAGGAAATCAACCAACCATACATTCGGCGTAACGCTATCGACTCGCTACCTCGCTACCTTCGAGCGCCTATTGGTCAGCGGTAAGCAAAACGTAAACCGTTGTCACCAGCTTGTTTTGAGGCGAGCGGCTGTTGTTACGATTATTGTGCGTCATGGTTAGAGTGCTGTAATGATTGGAACTGGTAGGATATGCTGATCCGTCGGTCGTGGCGTTATGTCTGCGTCAAACTTTAAAAGAAGGGGTTCTAAAGTGACCTGTAGTCGCCAAGCCGCTGGTACACGTCGGCGGCGGTGCCGGGCTCGCCCACCGTGGCCAGCGCCTCGGCCACGCAGCGCAGCGACTCGCTCGATCCTTTGTCTAGCTTGCGCGCCAGTTCCATCAACCTGTACATAGATCACACACACATAAGACTGAAAGCGGAATAATCATAGCAAAAATGTATATGTGATTGAGGAGGCGTTGTATTTGAACGCCTATCAACAAGTGTTATGAAGCGCAGCTCATTTTATGTAATACTAGTAGACCTCCTACTTAGCGTTGAAAAAGTCCGGAAAACATCCCGAATTTTCTAAAAAACTCGTTTTATCGAATATTTATTTTAAAAAAGCATTGTTTTTTTTTTAATTTTATACTTCGACGACATGGAGGCAGAAGCAATTTAAATAGGTGGCGAGAGTGACAGTGATAGACTATAAATAATTTGTCAATATTCATTTATTATTCTCCAATAAAACCCCGAAAAAAACGGAAACAAACGAACATTTCAAAAAGTTAAGGAACAAAACCATTTGTTTTTTCCGGAATTTTCAACGCTTCTCCTAATACATACAGTGCCATAGCTATTAAAACGCCCTTCGAGTTTGCACAATCGAATCGAAGGCATTCATATGTATACAGCCATCGCATCAAACATATGTATACAGACCTTATTTTTAGTAGTATAATAGTCGTATAGATATTTTTGACGTGAAAGGTCAGTGCGATACTCACATGTCGCGGCGCCCGGTCTCGGCCAGCAGCTGCGTCGCGCGGCGCACGTCGCCGGCGGCGAGATACATCTCGGCGGCGGCGCGCGGCTCGTGCACGCGCCGTGCCCAGTCCGCGCGCCGCCTCGCCAGCGCTGCCAGACCCGCGCCCGACTCTGAACCGGACCCCACGAACTCCTGCAACCCAACTTTAGCCACTATAGTGATTTAAGCACTGTAAATTAATTATTGCACTACCAAATAAACTCCGCCTAATACAGTAATACATATATTAAATAATAATAATTGTATTCTTTATGATTTTTGAATATAACGAACTATATAATTTAACGATGGCGTAATGTGGCGTCATCGGTTACTACCTATCTATATATATAATATATATATATATAATATATATATATATATAATATGATAAAGACGTAAAGTCTGTTAACGGGAAATTTCTAGAACTACTGAAACGATTTTAAAATACACTATTATTACGGTATCATACCTCAAAAGGAAAAAGTATACTTCATAGGATCACTTCACTGTCCGTCTATCTGTCTGTCTCTGAAGAACTTTTTCATAGGAACGCGTGGGTATCACGTTGAAATTAATATCAAATACTCAGGTCTGCAATACGTTAAAATTGCGAATAAAGTTAACTTCTAAGTCAACGCAATCAAATCGTACGGCCGTTTATGCCGCATATTTTGACACTCGCAAGGGAATCAAAACAAACAATAAAACCAGATACAAAATCGTTGCCAATCGGTCATAGGGCATGCAATATCGCAATATTTTCAATCCCGGTATTGAGTTTCAATATTGAAATCCCAATATCGGAATACCGGTATTAATTCCGGGATTGGGTTTTTTATTATTTCAGGTTATAAAATGCCCCACGCATGCTGATTTTAGATAGGTAGGTAAATAAAAAAAACAACTTTTGCCATTCGTGTTTTTAATTACAAATAAAAAATAGGCTTTTAATCACAGTTTCAATCACTCCTTGTTTTCTTATATGATACGAGTTGTCTTATAATTCAATAAAATAATAATAAGACAATTTAAAAATTATTACAATCCAAAATTGCTGGGATAGTGGCTTTATTACGACATAAAAACTTACGTTTAAGACCAAATTGAACAAAATGTGCGAACTGCTTATCGTTTTTTTCATCCTTTAATAAATATTTATCAATTTTAGCATTTTTGTAAACAAAATAAAATTAACATTTAAAACTTACAAATAAAAATAGAAAAGCGTACAATAATTTACATTTGGTATGGTAATAAATAATCAGAGATCAAATTGGGCTGTAAAGTACAATAATAATTAAATTATAATTATTTAATCATTACAGATTTATTTAAAAATATACTAAGCCACATCTGCCACTTAAAACATAATGACAATACTAGTAGGTAACGACAAAAGTTATGACAAGCGTGTAATTTTTTTATTAGACTTTTTATATAATTAACAATTAACATTAACAAATATAAATATAAAGATTATAAAGTTTACAAAGATTACAAATATTGCAATCATCAACAGAAACTTAAAATTAAAGAACGACGATATCGTAAGGTCTGGTTAAGATTTTTAACTAAAACTTATAATAAGAGGTATAATATTTTTTTAGAGCTTTCACGTTTTTGTTGATAGTGACTTCATAAAAATATTAATGCATCTAGCATTTTATCGGAAAGCGAGCTTCGAATTCGGTTACAGAAATATCCAGGGCTGGAGAATACCCTCTCACTCTCAACACTTGTAGGAAGAATGCACGAAATATACTTATAAGCTTCTGTAAGGTAAACTCCCCGCTCCCCTCCATTATCGTACATAGCATTCTCTACTTTTACAAACCCGGCTAAATCAAAATTGGTGGAAATGTTTCTGCGTTCTTTACATTTCGTCAGTTCTCTGTTCAGCTGTTCTTGAAGCGATGCTTCCTCGCCTTCCTCCTAGTCAATGGTTTCTTCATCAGATGTCAAACATTAAACATTGTTTTCGGACAGTGCTATTTGAGTGTTTTTATATTTGAGTTGGGTTAATAAATTTACTGTTATCTCCGAAACTTCCTCTGCATTCGGTTTGGGAAAAGTCTCGTCATCAGTTTGTGCAAAGAAACCTTCTGAATCATGCAAATAGTGGTATACACCTGCTAATAATAGTCTCCTTTGCTTGATTCGGCTTCGCAAATTCTCTGCTAGTTTCAAGCTCAAGAAACTGTTCTGCTCTTCAAGTTTTTTGAGCATAAACCTTAAAGCTGTATCAGCTGTGTAGAGTGTTGCATCGCGCTGGCATATAGATAGAACAGCCAGTTTTATGACATTCAAACTGAGGTGGATGTCCATCAGAGTTTTAATCTCATCTTCTGAAAACGAAATGGCAGATTTCCAATCTATCAGAGCTTTAAAAACAGATTTTTTACTTTCAAAAACACCCCGATCATATCAGACATACTGGACCAACGTGTGCGATAATCCAGTTGTAGCTGAATATCTTTTCCGTACTCTTTTAAAACGTATTCCCGCAACGCGTCTGCTTTGAGCGGGGATTTCCTTACCATTTTGACAAGGCGTCGTACTTTTTTATTACTTCCTTGTATATAATTGGATCGACACGATAAATGGGAATTTCAATTTCGTCATCGTCTTCATCACTTTCTAACTCAGAAGCAGTATCATTAGTCTCTGAAGTCAGCTCTGTATACGCGGTTGCTATTTCAGTTTCAGTGGATTTTTTATAAAGAGTATCTATCACTCCTAATTGAACTCCATGTGCGAGGCATAACTGGTGATAACCTTTACAAAACCTCCCCATTTTAACCATAACGCTCGCTCCGTCGGTTGTCTGGCTGATGACGTCCTCTTCCAGAGACACTGTAAATTTGGCAAGATGGTCTCGCAATATATTCAACGCCATTAAACCTGACATAGAACCCGTAATTTTGACAAGCCCGAGGTTATTAAACTCAAAGCCACCAAAACCTCTGCAGTGTACATTTATGTTCATGTACCGTTTATTCCTTAAAGATGTCCACTCATCCAGCGTAAGGCTAAATCGATGTCCTGATTCTTTGAGGTTTTGTATTTGGTTAATTATATCTTCTTTAACCCTTTCGGCTTGAGTTAAAACAATTTTTGCTATTGTGTGTGGTGACTTTGGCAGTTCATTGCCACTTTTTTTAAATAGGTTTCGCAGATCTTGGCTTGAAGTAAAGAGCCTGAATGAACATCCGTCCAACGCTGCCATTCGTGAAACCATTACCTTCATTATATCCATAGATGGGGATTTGAAATAATCTGTCATGACTTTTCTCTTTTTTGCTCCTATGGAAGTCGTTGTAAGCTGTTTTTCTTTTGAAGCTCCTGGAGTAATCCACCACACTAGACGATGACGAAGAAGAATGGTCGACTTCCGCATCTATTGAACATTGTGTGTGTTTTGTCCGTAAATGGGTATATAAACCAGTAGTGTTACCACCAGCAGTTTTTAAAATATTATGACATATTTTACATTTTGCGGAAGAACCATCGACGGCACGAAGATAGTGGTTCCATATTTTTGTAGCTGTTCTTTTGTTAGCGAACGCTGTGTATTGCATCTCTTCTTTCTTTTTTGAAGTAGACCTAAAAATATATTATATAAATATCATTTCGTTCAAAAAATATTTTACTTGCGACATATTATGGTGGAATATAAAATATATCTTTGCTCCTATCCTATCCTATGATGCTACTTGTATGGTTTAGAAAAGTTTTATTGGTAAAGTGTAACAGATTTGATTGATACTATCAATTTAGCGCAGCGGTCTTTATTTAATTAGTTTTATTTTTATTTTAGCCTAAAATTATAATCGTCAAACTCAATTTTGACAGGTCTGAAACGTATGTGGTTATCCGGGATCCGGGAATTCCTTGGGAAACATTTTGTTACGAAATTTACGAATTACCGAATAGGTACTACATAAGTTTTAGATGTGTTAAAATTGTGTTTGACGATTATAATTTTAGGTTAAAATACTTAAAAATAAAGAAATCTGCGCTGAATTGGCCCCACTTTTAGGCAAATATATGGGAAAATTAGGAAAAATGCGAGCGTTCCTAATAATATGCCACCACTGTACATCTAAATACGATGCAAAATTAGTTATAATAGTACTTACATTGTTCCCGCATCGCTTGCGTCTACACTACACACTACACGTGCGTCGTGCACTAACACTCCCAATAACGATATTTGAGCGACTGCGCAGGGTAGCAGGTTGAACCTGTGAGTTTGCATACCTTATCTGAACGACAAAGACAGGCATAGCCGGACAATACAGAGAGAAAGAGAGAGGTAAATACAGGAAGGTTCTCGGGTACAACACATTCCTTTGTCTAACAACTAATTTACTACCTGCTCGAGGTCTCAAATGGCAAGCTTATTTTAAATAAAACAAAGGTAATTTTTTGTCTTCAATCAATACTGGAATTACGATATTGAAACGGTCAATCCCGGAATTGAAATATCGGAAAAAATCGTCCGGTATTCCGGAATTACGAGATTCCGGAATACCGGGATGCATGCCCTCCCACTTAGACCGACGCTGGGACCGCTTGGTGAAAAACACGGCGTTTTTGCGATGTTTATCATTAGCACGTTAGAATTTACCCTAGATTGAATACATTGCCAGTCAGTAAAACATTGCAGTACACCATATATACACTAAATTCTACCGACTGCGCCATGTAGTGATTAGTAATAAGGCAAACCAAGTGTTGTTTTAATATTTATTGATTATTTATTAACACAACCAACATCTTAGTTCACATATCATTTGTTACAGCGTGTGACGTTTTATTATTGGGATGAGTCTGTACCCATACAGACGCTACCCTGATGCCAGCTCTCAAATATTTATTTATTTATTAATTTGTTTATTGAACAAGAACGGTTTACACCAATTACACTTGCCAAAATTCTAATAGTGGACTTTTATAGTTATATCATGTATTTATTATAAAACCATTAACCTACACTCACACACGCTCTTCACACATTAAACACTCATTTATGCACTAACATTCACGTACAAACCTTCTTACCGCATCTCACAGTACGCACGACTTTGAGACATTAACCACCACCAGTACCAGTTGTACCAGTGGTCAACAAAAATACCCACTTGGGGCTCAGTACGCAGGAGCCCATTGAGTGAGGCGATCATGTCGCACAGTGGTGAGTGGCGACGCGCAGCAGTCGAACGCGCTCCCGCTCCATCCGACAGCTGTAGGCATGCACGCCGGCGTGATTTAATGGGAGGGACGATGATGCGGTTGAGAATATTGTGCAGTTCAGTGCTATGGAAGGACCTTAAACGCCATGCTCAACCGCTCTTACCCTCTGCGCACCTTCAGGGAGTTGAAGCCTAAGACGCCAAGCAAAATCTATGTATGGGTACTACCGGTACATTTTTTTGTACAAAAATCGGAAAAAAGCTTCTGGACCTTCTCAAGCATGAGTTTGTACTTGGCCTCGCTAGAACACTAGACGCAGGTACTAGTCTCTAGTTTACTTTGAACTAGGGCTGTATAGAGACGTTTTATGACGCCGGAATTGTGAAAGTCCCTAACGTTTCTCGTCACGAAACCCAACCTCCGATACGACTCCTTAGGTTAATAATATGGTGACGGTCAGCTCTCGATCAAACTTCACTCCAAGATGTTTAACAGAGGCTACACGGCTTATCGCCTGACCTTCCATCATGTAATTAAAGATAACCGGACATTGTCGGCGCGTAAATGTCATAATTTGGCATTTGTCGCTATTGAAGTTAAGCTTATTCGCTATGCTCCATCGATGCACTTGGTCTAGGTCTTGTTGTAACATAAGACCATCCAATCCTCGCCCTATTCCCATGACCAGTTTGAGGTCGTCCGCGTACAACAAGCATTTCGCATGCTGGAGGTCACTCACGAGGTCATTCACCATGATCAGGAACAGTAGTGGTCCGAGGCTGGAGCCCTGGCTAACTCGGGATCGAGTATGGTAGCAAGAGGAGATAAATGGCCCATATTTTACATACTGTGTCCTATCTCTAAGGTAGTCTGCGAAAAACGTGAGCAGCTCAAAATTGAATCCTACGTCCCTAAGCTTAAGTAAGAGCACGTCATTATCCACTGTATCAAATGCTTTACGGAAATCAAGGTAGATTACATCAGCCTGAATACCGCTATCGAAGCACTTACTGATGCAATCCACGTGGATTAGCAGGTTTGTGTAGACTGATCTCCCTTTAAGATAATATGTCACTCAGTTCATTTAATAGCGTCTGTACAAGTTAAGTTCCATTACAAGCAACGTTACGTCAAACTGTATATCAATGTGGTGATAATTTTGTCAAAAGACAAGATGTTGGCAGTAAAACAATACTATTAGGGTTCCGTAGTTAGCAAGAAACCCTTATAGTTTCAACTAACTCAGAGACTCTTGGTACAGAGCTGTAATTTGGCGTCGGTATATATTTTAATTACGCCGAATAATTTTCACTAGATACGTGAAACTACAGCCATAATATAGCTACAACACAACACAGCAGACACAAGTCATAAAAAATGTATAAATATCTTAAATGAAAGCTCTTATACAGGGTTATTTGTAAAATAGCAATAACCTCTCAGGGTTTAATTATTCACATCATAAGCAACCACTTTTCTTCTGTGACTTTTAATATTGATCGCTCTAAATCTTGGTAACTCTACGGTAGCCCAAGAATACGGCTAGACATATACACAAATGCAGTGCGAAACGCAGTGGCGGGCGGGGAAAGAAGTAGGAAGGCAAGACGACCTTGACCTAATTATCTGCGCCACAGTGTGGGATTTTTGCTCAGTTTTTTGTACGACATTTTATATTTTTATTAACCGCTTTACATTATTTTTCAGCCTAAGATCAAACTCTTACTTGCCTATCGTGTAAAATTTTCGAAGTATAATTTTTTAAAGGAGCGGTCATTGACCTTTATAAACGATATTTGTACCTTTATTTCCTAAAGTAGTAGCAGTAATACTCTGATATTGTTTTTTTAGATTTTAGGAAATAATTTCTCTTAATTGTGCAAATTTGAGCACAGTACCGTTGGTAAATAGGATGCTTTAGGATATGTTGTTTATTTTACAAATTTATTAATTGATAAAAAGTCTTACAATATTAGCGTTTTTTTATAACTTTATTACATTTATATTTAAGATCCTTATAATGACTCAAAATTTCAATCATAAATCTTAAGGGATTGTGGATTTATAGTTTTCGACCCATTTCTATGGAAATAGGGTTGTTAACAAAATTCCTAAATAATCATCGTCATATAAATCAAAAAATAGAGCACAGGTCTCATAAATGTGATTGAATGGGCTGTGGTCGTCTCACTCGCATATTGCGGATTGGGAACTTCACATGACATTTTTAATAATTTATCGTGTAAGTGCTTTGGTGTTATTTCACGCTGTAAACTTACATTATAATTTAATGAATAAATAAATAAATAAATAAAGCTTTAAACATTAAAGTAGTAAGTAAATAAATATGTAGGGAGGTACGTTAGCCACTTGCTACTTTAATCATAGGTAATAAAGTTTTTACCACTAAATCCTCATTCATTTCGAAGAACAGCAAATAGCCTCAGTTCTTCGGAATAAATGAGTATTTCATCTGTGCGAGCTTTTTTCGTCGTCTTCAGGGACTAAGAGTAGTCGCTGGTTCGGTTGGCTTTAACAGGGACAGAAATTTTGTAGGAATTGGTAGGGGTATTTCGACATGGTGACAAATATTTTCCCAGTCCTCAGCAGTAATAGTATTCATTCGTTCAGTTGCTAAACTCATAATGCCTTGCATGTTTAAAGAAACGTTTCTTTTCGCTACATATCCTTTTACCATCGACCAAATATTTTCGATTGGATTGAATGTCGGGTGATACGGTGGCAATCGTAAAATGGAGTGGCCATGTTCTTCTAAAATTGCATCTATGTGGTACTCACGAAACCGCTCTTAATTTTGTTTAATTAAATCATACAAACTGGTTTTGTACATCGACGGGCTATATGAAATGTTGTGTTCTGTCAACCAATCCATCATTTCTTGTTTAAGATAATTTGACGTTGGAGCACGATTCAAAAGTTTGTTGTGATAGGACGCATTATCTCCGATAAGTACGCTATTCGGTTTAAGGTTCGGTATTAATTTTTCTTTTAACTATTTTTTGTAGTTGACAAAGTCATCTGGTCATGCTAATCTCCCGTTTTTTGGTTTGCCTTAAACATTAACAAAGCATTTGGAATAAATAGTAGATTGATAACCAAGGGTTGAAAGTGACCCATTTCACCCGAGATATTTCTGGCGCTCGAACGAAGTGAGAGCGCCAATATTTTTTTTATTTTTTTATTTATTAAAATTTATTAACAAATCAGTTGGTTACAATGTTACAATAAAATATTGTCCCACAAAACCGTTTCGAGGGGAAATGGGTAATTTCACCCGAGTTAGACACTCTACTTTTCATTTCGACTGTGAGGAACAATGACCTTCTATACACAAGGACTTCGCATCAGCGCACAATACGCGGGACAGCCCAATTGCTCGCAAGGACAGCGTGCGCACAATTCTTACCTTAGTCGTCTGTTGGTCGCGAATCCGTTAAGATGCCGAAGTGTGTCATCAACAAGTGCCGAAATAATAACAGAACGACTCAAAAAAAAGATGGTGTGACTTACCCCCGGCAAGTTAATTTTATTTATAAAAGATAACACGCGAAAAACTATAAAGAATGATTTTCAATAAATATCGTATTTGATTGACAACTACTGACAACTATTGTCAAGTATTCCATTGATATTCTATTTCTTTCTCTCATGCGCGTTAGAAAGAAACAAGCAAAAGGATGTGACAAGAACATAGTCAGAAACCAAATAATAGAGTAGCTCTTTTTAGGGTTCCAAAATGGTAAAAAACGGAACCCTTATAATGGGTTTTTTTTCAGCTTTCCTGTACACGAGATAAGGAGAGAGAATTGGCGCAAGTTAGTAGCAAGAGAAAGATCCGAAATATTTTACAAACCAAATAATTCAAGCGTCATTTGCTCAGATCATTTTCTTGAATCTGATGTATATTTAACCACTAAAGGATATAAGCGTTAATTAGTTTTTTCGATTACCTATTTTATGTAGGTAGGTAAATGAAAAATATTTCGTTTAAAAAAATGGTTTCTCTTGCATGTACTACAGTACCCAAACCAAAATGTTAAGCACTTTAGTGCACTGTCATAATATCTTTCAAACTGAACATAAAATGACAAGTATGACAATCATGTAAAACATTGGGTGATTGTACAAAACCTATATTCAATTCAACGTATTTTGGAGTAAGTTTTTGATATGTTTGCGGTTTCAGAAGGATTAATAAAAATTGGTTCATATTTATGAGTACCATCACCCTCTGGCCCCTGAAATATCGTTAACTTCGATAGTAAAAAGTTACCCTACAGTAGCTATCCACATAATTATAATACCATAAATAGTTCAAAATATAGGTACAGTCACCCAATAAAAATAATGAGCATACTTAGAACCTTGTCATTGTGAATGTCATTGTCATTGTCATGTGTGTCATTTGAAGTTTACTATGACATTTTAATATTAACATTTTCGTTGGGGTACAGTCAAAGAATGAACACATTCACTGCCAAGAGCTCTGATTTTCATACAAAATGGACTCACCTGTAGGGTTCTTGGCAGTTATTTGTGACCCACCTTAGTTCCAAAGTCAATCTGACATTCTACAGCAATAAGGTTGAATTTCGTATCAATTACAAATGACTTAACATCTCTAATGACAGTGACATCTTCAAGCAGATTTTCTTTGAAATGGGTAGCAAATTAACTTCCGTGACCGTACTGTACATTCGAAAACTATAAAAAACATTTTCACAAAAATAATCGACTGTGACAGACGGACAAACAATGAGTGAGCATTTATAAGCTCACCCTTATGAGTTCCGTATTTTCTGTTGAGGTTCGCTACCCTAAAATTAACAGCCCGTTTCAACTCCACTGGTACCTTGTTCCAGCCAACTTCTAAAATCAACATATGAAGCTTCGACTGAGTATTTGATAAACATTACTGATTAATAACCGATGATATTTTAAAGGACTGGTGTGTAAACGGCAATGTATAGACTGAGCTAGTCGAAGCATAATAGGGTGAAATAAGATGCAGTGCCATGTTTGGGCATTTTTGTTGTATGACGTGAGTTGTCCATGTGTATAGAAGGTCATTGGTGAGGAAAATATATTTAATCTCGCTTCCCGCTTTATCTATTAAAATCTTTTTTTTTCTAGATTCATAAAAAAGTTAAAATACACATGCTGCCAACATTAGAAAAGTTAAATCGAGTTGGTCACGGCCAAGGAGCATGACTTCCATCTCATTCTTACCCTAACTAAAGAAAGAGATGGAATATATTCGTGACGTAATAAAGGTCAAAATTCTTGTTTCGGACGGATGTTCGGTGTTGAACCTCCTTGTTGTATAATAAGCTACTTGGTCGTGACCAACTCGATTAAACTTTTCTAATGTTGGCAGTAGTGTATTTTCTAGATGGCCATGCCGAAACGTGAAAGAAAAAGTGTCATGCTATGCTATCACGGTATTATGGCGGGCAGCAGAATAGAGAAATAGTTTTTAATGTTGATTTTCTGTAATTGCGAAAAAAATTGACCAGTCTTAAAATGATTTTCATATGAACCTATAGGCCGTAATAAATACATCGTTTAACGTATAGCCGAGCTTAGATATATGAAAATCTTTTATTTTAATAATATGACGTAGCTCAATTATCTTAGACTCCGTGGTCAAAAAAAATACTTTCCACCCTAGAGATGAAAACGCAATTTTCCACCCGGCTATCCACCCATTCAAATTAAACTTTCCGAACAGGAGAGATGAAAACCATATTTTTCCTCCTGCGTGCACTATTATTAACCGGTGGCCTGTACCGATTTGTTTTTTTACACCAAATTCTGTTCCATCGGTCCAAGCCTCTCCGGACACCATGTGAAGTGTGGATTTAGGTTTTATCGGTATAAACTAGTGGTCTATCTTTAGACCGATATTCCGCAATTTTGGTAAGTTAATTTATTCTTAGCAGTCGTATGTTGTGTCTTTCCATTAATATTTTTCGGTTGTCTTCGGTCTTTTTCCATTTAAATCCTAATTTTTTTATTTGTTTTCGTAAGGTGGAAATGTCAAATTTGTAATCTATATCGGATTTTAACACAGAGTGGAGTGCCTTTAAGGTTGGAAATTGATTATGGGACAGATGAAAATCGTATATAGTTCTCCGGGTGACTTCCTGATCAAAATCGTCTACTGCTGATGACGGACGGACGGACGCAACTTTTTATTTCTCGGGGAGGTGAATTTCTTTGTTGATGCGAGTTTCTCACTATTGCTCTCAGACACAATGTTATAAACAGTAGAGAGACAAACACCTGTAGCTTTTTCAACTAACTGGGCAGCGGTGTAAGGGGAATTTAATTTTTTCTTCAGTTCAAGTTCAAAATATTAATAACACTTAAAAATAATTTGCTTACTTTGACTCTCAATCGGAACAAAATTAATCACTGCCATATTTTTTAAAAATTATGTAGCTCACATTTAGTCGTACGGGCTGACACATAATTGTGAGAATACAATAAAATCAGACGTAAAAATATTTGCACAACGTAAATAATATTCACAATTTGACACTGACATTATTTCGGTATTTACTTCTTCAATATATAACAAACCTCTTTTTATGCTGATAGTACGAGAAAATAGAAAATTCAAATATAGAATGCCTGTAAACATACAATACTACATATGCAATTCCATGCTCTCGTAATTCATCTATACGAGGGCTGTTTGATAAGTCGTTTTAAAAAGTTTTTTTATTATTTTAAACCAATTACATTTATTTCTCAACAAAGTGGCACCCATCGTGCTGACAGCTTTGTCATACCCAAATCTTCATGCAGGATTTTATGTACTCGCTCAGTGGAGATGCATGTGTTCTCAGCTATTTCACGCACCTTCACTCGGCGGTCGTCGAGTACAATATTATGAACTTCTTCAACAACATCTTCAGTAGTGCGATCGTCTGGTCATGGTCGCCCAATCGCGAAGTGATTGGGCGACCAGAGCGTGGAGCATAAAAACTTTGCTTGACCGACCACGTTTAAAATCATTTATCCAGTTATAAACAGTCTGCAACGTTTCGGTGTCAGCCAGTACACAGAGCGGAAGTTGCTGCATTCTGCCGGTCTCCACCCTCATCATTTTCAACCGGTACAACAACTTGATGAACCGGACCCAGCCGCTCGTCGAGGGTTTTGCGAGTGGCTTCTAAGTCACCCCGATGCCAACATTTTATGGACTGATGATCAGACCAGCTCGAAGCCCAACTCGTAGATTTTGGTCATTATAATAGTTGACGTGTGCACTGGGGCATTGTCTTGATGAAAGAGGACTTTCTTTGGGCACAATTTAGGTCGTTTTTCCAACAATTCGGCATTAAAGCGGTCCAATAACTCTGCGTAATAACAGCCAGTGATAGTATTTATTGAGTAAGTAGGCCGCTCGGGTACTTTTACACGTCAAGAATCTACCAGCGCTTCCCAAGAGGAGACCACTGCTGAGAAGAAACGCCGCAAGAAACTCAGCAGTCAGTCATTTTTTAATCATAGTCTTTCCCTTTTCCAAGTAATCAATCATAATGACCTTCCCAGCTGACAAAACAGTCTTGCCCTTATTTGGGGCACGTTCACCAGTCGCCATCCATTGTTTTGATTGCTGTTTTGATTCAGGCGTATAATGATGGAACCAAGTGTCGTCGACAGTGACAAATCGACTCAAAAAATTCCGAGGATTCATCATATCCAAACACAGTTTTGAAATTCGCTTTCTTTCGCGTTTTTGTTCGATTGTCAACAAACGTGCCACCCATCGTGCACTCAGCTTTGTCATACCAAAATCTTCATGCAGGATTTTATGTACTCACTCAGTGGAGATGCCTGTTTTCTCAGCTATTTCACGCACCTTCACTCGGCGGTCGTCGAGTACAATATTATGGACTTCTACAACAACATCCTCAGTAGTGACTTCGATTGGGCGACCAGAGCGTGGAGCATAAAAACTTTGCTTGACCGACCACGTTTAAAATCATTTATCCAGTTATAAACAGTCTGCAACGTTGGTGCGTTAGTGCCATGAACAGGATCAAGTTCAGTTTTTATAGTGGCAGCACTGCAATCCTTCATAAAAAAATGTTTTTGTACTCGTCGATTAAAATCTGTGTATTAAGATTTCATAGAGAATACTGCAACGTCACTCTTTTCATCGTTGACACTTCCGAAACAACCGAAATAACCATTTCGATACGCTCAAGACAACTGAAAAAAAATTGAAAATAGAACTTCGTATTTCAATAATATGTGTCCTTGTTTAAGGAGACTCGATCCGATACAAAATTGCCAATCTATGGCGTTTCGGAACGTAGCAGCGTCGCGTCATCTGTCAAAAATCTATTTAAACCTGCTTCTGTATCCAGGGCATAATAAAAATAAATAAACTACGGTTTGTGATTGGCTAGTTTTTAGCCAACAGAGCAGCACAGTACTGCAACAATTACGGACGCCGTGGTTTGATACAAATGTCGATGTGGTGGTGATTGTATTAATGACTTAAATTATTAATTTTAATGAACTCGTACAAAAAGTATTGTTCACAATAGTGTCATAATCAAGCTTTTTAATCTCGTACCTTACTTAGGCCACTCATCAAGCTTCGTGGCCTAAACACGGTACTCGACTAAACAGCTCTCTATTATAACACGATTATGAAAATAACTATTTATAACGGCACGGAATTCAGATTTTTCTATAGTTGTTGAAAATTTACGAGTGATCACAGTTAAACAATGGTTATACTGACAAAAACTTGTTTGTTTTTGCTGAATTTTTGAAAGTCTGCATTTGAAAGATTGTGCCTACCAGTGTTAATGCCATTTACCAGAAAAATGGTTTTACAAATAGTTTTTGAAAGGACTTATCAAACAACCCTCGTATTACATGGTAAATATAAAAAAAAGAAGCGGTAAAATGATTATATTTAATTACAGCTTAATTGCAAATAAAAATACGGATCATTGGAATGTCTCGAAACTCACCGCACTAAGGATTCTCCAAAAGTCGACCCCCAACGGGAAGAAATAGGGAGAGGAGCGGGAAACTCATTCTACGCGTACGAAGTTGCGGGCGTCCTCTAGTTAAGTATAATATTTTTCATCTCTCCTGTTCGGAAAGTTTAATTTGAATGGGTGGATAGCCGGGTGGAAAATTGCGTTTTCATCTCTAGGGTGGAAAGTATTTTTTTTTAATAGTTACGATTGGCCACGGAGTCTAAGATAATTGAGCTACGTCATATTATTAAAATAAAAGATTTTCATACATCTAAACTCGGCTATACGTTAAACGATGTATTTATTACGGCCTATAGGTTCATAATTATGAAAATCATTTTAAGACTGGTCTATTTTTTTCGCAATTACATAATGCCGTGATAGCATAGCATGTCACTTTTTCTTTCACGTTTCGGCATGGCCATCTAGAAAATACACTACTGCCAACGTTAGAAAAGTTTAATCGAGTTGGTCACGACCAAGGAGCTTATTATACAACAAGGAGGTTGAACACCGAACATCCGTTTGAAACAAGCAATTTGACCTTTATTACGTCACGAATATATTCCATCTCTTTCTTTAGTTAGGGTAAGAATGAGGTGGAAGTCATGCTCCTTGGCCGTGACCAACTCGATTTAACTTTTCTAATGTTGGCAGCATGTGTATTTTAACTTTTTTATGAATCTAGAAAAAAATATTTTTCAATAGATAAAGCGGGAAACGAGATTAAATATATTTAGGTATACCGTGTCTTTTTTCCTCACAGTCGAAATGAAAAGTAGAGTGTCTAACTCGGGTGAAATTACCCATTTCCCCTCGAACTATTGGCGCTCTCACGGGTGAAATGGGTCACTTTCAACCCTTGGTTATCAATCTACTATTGAAATATTTTCCAATGAGCCAGACAAATCTGACGGGCCAAACATCCTCCCACACTCGCGCTTTGAACACGAGCAGGCGCGAGGTGTAAGACAACAAAAAAAAACGAATACGGCACATCAAAAAGTAACGCGGGCCAGCGGCGTGCTCGCGTTGTAACTGCTACGCGTCGCTGTCGCCGCAGACACCTCGGGAAGCGCGGCGCGCGGCTCGCGCGGTGCAGGAGCGTCGAACTTGTATTAAATACGGCCACCATGTTAACCGTCACACTGGGGCGCGGCAACAGGAACGCGTCAGTGCGTCGAGTGGTTGTACTTTTTGAATACAAATCAAATAATTCTTAATTTGTGCGATAATATAAGTGCTTATACGATTTCCAAAATAAAATTTTGGGTCACAGTCTTGTATTGCAGACAAACTTCAGCTGGGAAACTATTATTTACAGATGTAGTGCACAATTGTTTTCCTTCGTATTTTCACGGAAACGTACGAACGTGTCATGCTACGTCAGTTAACCTCAGTACTTTTTGTACTGTGACCGACTGAAATAGCATGACACGTTCGTACGTTTCCGTGAAAATACGAAGGAAAACAATTATGCACTACATCTGTACGTATGTATGAATGTATGTATGTAAAAACTCATCAGATAGACAGACAGAAGATATCAGATATGATAACAAACCTTTTTATAGTAATCGAGAATTTTCAATGAGCACATGAATATCGACATCTTTTTTATCGATATCAAATCCCTAAAACGTGCCCCAAGTTAGCACAGATATACTGATAATAGTATATTACTGCAGAGACCGGAAAAATGGCTGTTGCGAGCGAGTAGAGAGTTAGCGTAGCCGAGAAACTGTCGAGGTCGCGCTATACATCGTCGGCCCCAGTAACCCGAAAGATTATAACAACGTGTTCCTGAACTTATTTCGCGTTAAAAATGTAATATCATGTTTGGTTCCCATCGGATCAGTTTTTGAGATAATATCTATTTTTATAAACTTACTTAACTTGTTACGAAAACTCCGGTGCAACAAGCCTTTGTAATTGCGACGATGCCGCTATTACCCCATTTACCTTTTGGCCGATTCTTAAACAAATCCACAAACGATCGCAGGCAAATCTCACACATATACACTTGAAACACATATGCAACACACAGATTATAATCGTCCGCGACATGTCCTGAACTTAATTGCACTTCATTTAAAACTCATATGAGTATAATTTATCAATGAATGTGACAAGACGGTATGCGTCACTGCTCACATGTCAATAAGTAGAAGAAAGGGACGGAGGCCATTCCCGAGCAGGGACGTTTTAGAGGTTTATCAAAACATATATTTATAAATGAAAAATGAAAATACATATTTAACATCTTTTAACTTGAAAAACCGGACAATTTAAGATTAAGTATAACCTGCATGGTCTAAAGTTACCCATAGTGACATAGTTTTTTTTAGATTATCGTAGCGAAAACAAAAAATACTTGTGTTCAAAAAAGGAAAGAAATGAATGTACCGAATGTAATAACCTCCTTTGTAATTATCTATGCTTTTTACGCAAAATCTTTTCGTATTCATGTCATAGTTTTTCTCTTTCTTTTACTTAACTCTTTTAACATTACAAGTAAGTAAGGGACAAATTACTCCCATTCATAACTTTTAAGGGGATTTCCCGTAAACAAGTGCTAACAACAAGAAAAGCGTTGCCAGCTCGTCCTTAGGCTTTGTAAAAGTTTTTAACAATAAAAGGTATATCGCCGAGAAATAAAAAAGGGTAAAGCAAAAAATGAAAAATAAAACACCAAGTACGTAATGAAATTTCATTCAGTTTCGCGGCCGCTGCCGTTGGTAAATAACAACCTTTTTTCATTTTATTTTGTTCGGACCTGGAACTCAGAAATTCGTGGGCTGATATTACAACAGTAAGGTTAACATTTCCGAGCATATGGGAAAATAGTATATTGTGTCACAAAGGAGCAATATGACATATTTAAGGCGAGGGCTTTCATTGAATCCTGAGCGTAGTGAGGGTTCAAGTGTTAACGCCTATGGTGGAAATAATTTAGCTACCATGTGACACATACTGCTTTTCACATCACCTATGAGGAAAATAAAAGATCTTAGTTATGAAACAAATTTAATTATTTAAACTCTCTAAAAGTGCTAATGAAGTTTTTGTACCTAGTTTTCAAACCGTACCGACCCTGTGACGGTGGCAGATGCCACTAACATACAATTAATATCCTTAAAACGCACCTCAAATCACAAAACTGTATTCAGATCAATTATATTGTTTATAAAATAGCCATTATAAATTATAAATTAAAACAACAATTATATTTAAAACTAAAAGTGCAAGTACCTATTGCGTTTACATTTTATACTGGCAACAAAATGTCTTTGAACAGAAAAGTGCCACTATGATCCCTCCTAGTCCCCCTCGAATTCTTAAAATTCCCTCTTCAATTAGGTGATGTGAAAATGTTATTTTTTATTGTCACAGGCGCCTATTGCATATAAAATAATAACTTATATTATAAGCGGAACTCTCTTTCCAACAGTATGTATTAAAAGGAGACTTGCAATTGTATCGGAAGTAACAAGCTTTTAATAACCTGGCCCCAGCCCACAGGTAGTAAATACATATCAGCAGAACAACACACATAAATTGAGCTAGGCCCTAGTTCTAGTTTTGGCAGTGTAGCTTAGTGCCTAGGCGTGACGTTCGTTTATACTTCAGAAAGTTGCGGCAATCGAAAAACGTACTGTGATATTTTAGGTGTGCTTTAAATATCATTTGGCGAAAACATTTTAATGATATAGTTGTACCTACGAAGGAATTACTTTAACATTCCTTACTTACAAATGAATTCGCATGGCGGCGTTCGGCATCGCACCCTGGTCTCACGTGTCACGTCAGAGACACTTTTAGGAAAGGGACATCGTGCTACGATAGATATGTTCAGGGCTCGGACAAGTCATCGCAAAACAATCGCAAGACGGCAATAGAACAAGATCAATAGAATCGCATTATGTACAATATTATTTAATTATATTTTTCAATGACATTTATTACTGCAACCCAAAATTCACCATACATGTGTGAAGTTATTTCCATTAACATTTTTTTAATGCTGATGGTTGCATTGCACATACGCAACCATTAACTTCTGCATTTTCTGGAACAAACCGATGACAGATATGCGACTAAAAAGGTCAAATGTTAAATTATAAATTACGATAATAATATATCAGCTTTAGATAATAATAAATAATAATCTTAAGTCGCGACTCTATAATAGTCTTGTCCGGTGTCCATATCAGTTTCTGCGATGACTTGTCCGAGCCCTGGATATGTCAATATTTAGGGAACCAAATATTTTATCGAAACAACTTTCAACGAACGTATCAATACGCAGAATTTGCATTTCATCAAAAGGGACCTACGTTTTTTTTTTTTTGATATCCACGTGTCTTACCTAACCTAACCTACGGAATTAATGTTTAAAATATCCTGAAAATATCATGGTTTCAGCAGAAAATAAATAGCGTTCGATGAAGTCAAATTCAATGAAATGATGGGTTAGGTACCCGATATTTAATATAGAATAGACATACCTATGTAAAACGAACATTTATTCAAAGTCCTTAATCGATAATAATTTATGATACTTGTTATTATTACAGTTTTTTTTTAATAAGTTGGACGCAGTTGATGTTTTGTCACGACATAACGCTCTTCATCGGTTCGAAATTTAAGTTCTATTAAATCAACCCTATAACGATTTTCGATATTTTAAATCGTAATAATAACAGCTGTCAGCTATGTCGTGTCCACCGCACCAGGCTATAAAAATAAACAGGGTGGAAATAATCTATGGGCCCTGGATTTTATCCTGAACAATAATCCTACCTTTTTTTATAATAAAATAGCGAGGGTTTATTTTGTTATTTTTAGTTGGTTCGATTCCCGGGTGAGACAAGCAAAATTTTAAAAATCGTTAAATGCAGTTTTTTTTCTTTTTAAAAATAAAGGAATGTTTCCTTTCAGTAAAATGAGCTAACTAAAGGATTTAAGGTATTTCCCCTCCAGGGCCCATAGATTTTTTCCACCCTGTATATAAGAACTACCTATACTAAAGAGCTTGTGCTATCAGTATCCAATAAATAAATGAATAAATAAATACTAAAATACATATTGCCAAATATTTGCCCCTATCGGGTATCAGACCTAAGAAAATGCGACGTTGCCAGTTAAACTTTTGTTAATTAGCTTCTTAACTACAATACGAGCTCTACGAGTACGAAATTAATAGGTAATTAGAAGTGTTACTTGAGCCTTGCTGAACATGCGCAGATCGACGTAGAGCGCGAGCGCGCGATCGTCACGGCCGGCGGCGCGGAAGGCGCGCGCGGCGTCCGCGGGCCGCCCGCGGTGCGCCAACACCTCACCCGCGACCACGGCGCGCTTCTCGCCCGCTTCGAAGCGCTCCTACACACCGACGATGACAATAGCACATGTGATGCAACACTCAAAACAGCCCTGCACTCGAATGTCACTAATTTAATATTTTCTAATACATTATACTATAGGGTGATGAAAAGGAGCGATTCAAAAAAATATGCTCGTTTAGCTTCTCCCTAAATGCGCTTTCACTTGGTTTTTTTAGTACCTACTTAGGTAGTATAGTCAAGACCTTTTCATTCCGTCGATCATATAGACAAATCAATTTACCATTATTACTCCATATTCGTGTACTTTTAAAGGTTGAGCATGGTCATATTATTTATTTATACACACTTACCCCCTTACTAATAAACATTGTATAGCTATACCCCCGTTACTCAACGTTTATTAGTAAGGGGGTTAATCATTGTCTTCTTGTATATTTTAGGGTAGTATTCTCTATTTAATCTTGTATTTTTTGATGAAAAGCAGTTTTGATAAAAATACAATGATACTGACTGATGCTTGTCATATACATTTTGTTTTTAGAAATAATTTTTGACATGAAAAAGTAGTGATGTTTTGATAGATTTGATTGATTAATTAGGGAGAGAATAATTTCACCCTCTATCTCAAGACTAATTCAGGTATTATATATGTTGTTGTCATTGGTAGGCTGAATAGGAACAGACTTTATATAACATAGCCCTTAGATAGACATAAACTTCCGAGACCGTATGAATATTATACATCTGATCATAAATGAATTACCCGTCTCAGGACACGCCAGTAAATGTCATGGATAAATCATAGAAACTGACATAATGACGTGTCTTGCGACGGGCAACTCACTCAAGTCAACATCAATTTATTATTACGATCCTTAGTAAGTCATTTAAGAATCAGAACCTGCAAATGGTCAATTAGCGAGAGAAACATGAAATTCTCGCTGCGTTGAAAAGCCTTCCGGGCCACTTCGAAGGACAGGTCCTCTAACGCAGCCTCTCCGAGGCGCTCCCAGTCAAGCGCCGTCACTCCGAGGCACGCCACCGCGTACGCATCGCTACAAACACACACGTAAACGTCGAATAAAAACCATTGGGGAATAACCTGTCATGTCATATTGAAAGACATGAGTCATGTCATGAAGGTTCCAAAATATATAAAACGAACTTTCTTATCAACTAGATTTAAATAGTTTTGTGGCCACACAAATAAGTATAATTCTAATCACATAAATATCAATTCATTGCTTATCGAGTCATAGATCAACTATTCATCGTAGATAATTTCGAATTTGTCTCAAGTCGTAGCTTAACTATTCATCGAATTTACCTTTCATAGAATAATTAGTTGGTCGATGTATTAATTCATCGAAACATGATTCACAGATTTCATGAAACTTAATGTTAAATCCAAATAAAACTAAATGTATAAAAATCTCATCAGCAAATTTATCAAATATAAACTTAGCCTCGAATATTAAACTTAATGGTGAAACCATAGACTTTGTAAAAACAACTGTTTTCTAGGTATTACATTAGACTCTAAATTGCAGTGGGGTTCCCACATAACTGCGTTAGCAAGTAGGTTGAGCTCCGCTGCTTTTGCAGTCAGGAGAATAAGGCAGTTTACCAATGTAGCGACGGCACGGTTGGTCTACTTCGCTTACTTTAACAGTATAATTACGTACGGTCTTATTTTGTGGGGATCGGCTGCGGATATCGGTAAGTACAGTGTTTATTTTGCAAAAAAGGGCTATTAGAGCTATTTATAACCTGGGGTCGCGTGTGTCATTGAGGGAATTCTTCAAGGAAATAGATATTCTAACACTGCCGTCGCTATATGTATTTGAAATAATCATCTTTGTTAGGAAGAATCTACATAATTTCCCAAAGAACATTGATAAGCCAAAAGCAACCAAGAGCACAGGAAAGCTCAAAACCACTTTTTATAGATTGGCCAAATCTTCAAAATCATTCTTAGGAAATTGTATAAAATTCTACAATAAAATTCCAAAAAGTATTACTGAACTTACTGACTCTAAATTTAAATCTGTCGTAAAACAAAAACTAATTTCCCGAGCATATTATAAAGTAAGTAAACGATTTATATCATGGATAGGGATGTTTGGCAGTTAGTCGTCCGTCCTGCATGAGTAATCTACGCATAAATTTACCTACGCTTACAAAAGGTGCTACTGTGCAAAAATACTGTGATATTGTAAACTATTTATAATTATTATGTAATGATGTTAAACCTTTTTCCTGAAAAAAATACACCTTGCAGAGTTTCTTACGCCGGTTCTTCTCGGGGCAAAGGTTTTATTTTTCGAACCGGTGGTAATGCTTTTTGACATTCATAGGTGCATTATATTTTGCCTAAATTGAAGAATAAAGAACTTTGACTTTGACTTTGATGAAATGATTTTCGATAAAATAATGGTTTACCAATGCTCACACCTAATAACACACTAACAGAAAAAATGCAGAATTTATTGCATAGACAGTGCCGCCTAAATCCAAGAAATTTCATTTTAAAACGTATGAAAATTCGAAGACTGGTAAAGCGGCAAACAAGTACATTTTCATTTATGTAAGTTTTTTTTACATTATCACTGTTTTATTTGCTCAAAATCGAATTTAAAAGCAGAGTGTATAACTCGATCTTAAAACCCATTTTATCCTCGACTTAATAATCCAACCTCGCCTGCAGGTAAAAATCGATACCATAAGTCTTGGAAAAATTGTTTTGTTTTATGCCCTTGTTGTACCATCTATTATTAAAAGAGCTCTGTAAGGATTATATGTACGTATAATATTGTTCATTTTAAATTCAGTGTCCTTAATAGAATAATATCATAAATTAATATCTAATATTGCTGGTTTCTAAAGGCCGTAACGAAAAAAAAACTGTTAATTTCAAACAGCTGTAATTTCGGTTCCTAACAAGATAGCTCCCTTTTTCTTGTCAAAAAAAGACCACCTTATATTAATTTAAAAGTTTTTATATGAATTACTCGGATTATAAAAGCTAATAAGCTGTCACAATGAACAGAAGTGAACGCGGACAAATGATCGTTTCCAAATGGCGTGAGAATCTGCAACGTTCAACGAGTTTCATCGCAAAGGACCTGAAACCTACGGACACGGCTGATCAGACTTAGCACCATCTCATTAGGACACCGTTTCGACGCCCATGTCCATATTTTTTGTAGCTCAGGGACCGATTTTACTTCTCCGCCTTTCTTTTTTAAAATTCCCTCGATAATACTCCAGTACTCTTCAACAGGCCGGAGTTCTGGACTATTTGGCGGGTTGCATACTTTGGGTACCACCGCGATCCCCTTTGCGTCGTACCATTCCATCACTGGTTTTGCGTAATGGGAACTGGCTAAATCTGGCCAAAACAGCGGTGGAGAGTCGTGCTTCCTTATGAAAGGCAGCAACCGTTTCTGTAAACACTCTTTTTGATAAATATCGCCGTTTATTGTCCCGGTGGTAATAAACGGACTACTTTTTTTTCCACAGCTACAAATTGCCTGCCAAAGGAGGTATTTTTTTGGGAATTTAGACCGTTTTTTTAACTTACGTTCTTCAGGAGCGTCTGTTCGACTTACGCTGGTATCGAACTCCTGCCCAGGAATTTGTTTAAAGTCGGCTTTTATATAAGTTTCATCGTCCATGACCACGCATTCAAATTTCGTAATGAAATTCTCATAAAGTTTTCGTGACCGTTTCTTTGCGGATAAGTTCTGTTTCGAGTCTCGATCTGGTGCGGCCTGGGCTTTATAACTTCTTAGTCCTGCCCTACGTTTTACTTTTTGAACATAGGACTGAGACATTTTCACTTTTTTGGTCAAATCTCGGAGATGAAATCTTAGGATTTGAGGCAAAAATCCTTACAAAACTCTCGTCTTTTTTTTTAGTCTTGACTCCCTGCAACCCACCACTTCCTGGCTTTCGATCTATTGTAAAGCGTTCACGAAATCTTTTTAATACGCGACAAACTGTAGATTGAGCACATTTCAGTCTTTTCGCGATATCTCTGTAGCTTAGCATTGAATTTTCTACATACCTATTCGAGCAAAATGCGTTCGCGCTGTTGAAGTGGTTTGCTCGACATTTTGACAACGAATAAATAATAGAAAAAAATCTATGGACATTATTATAGGTCAGTTCCTTGTGATTAGATAGGTGTCCAAAAAGTTTGTATAACTCATTTTTTTGCGTAACAATAGCCGATTTTACATGCCCCAGTTTTGGCGTGTTCAACCTTTAATATACTGGACCGCAAAACCGCGTTCTTTAAAAGTGTGATACTTAGTTTTGCGGTCCAGTGTAGTTCAGAACAAGACAAAAACCTCTTTCCTGCCACTGTTTTCTTTAAATATTTTCTGCATGAGATTTTTAACTTACGTCAAACGTAATACTTGTTCTTAAGAGTTTTAAATTTCTTTTTTGTTAGATGCAACATAGAAGGCAGATAAATTAAATCAAATGTATTCAAATAACAAGTTTATTTAATGCTTTCACTTCGTCTGTCTGGCGGTAGGGCTAAATAGTCTTAATATATATTTCGTTTTTTTAGCATTAGAAATTCGGAAAACAAAGAAGCAGGTACCTTTAACTTTTTCCTTTGGAATATAAATAATGTAAAATAATAATAATGTAAATAAATATACGATACTACGATAATGTGAATAACAATACAACTTTAAAGGAAAATTAAACTAAACAAGTCAAAACAATAAAAGATTCTGGGCTAAGTAGGTATCTAACATATCGCACGCGCAAGACATACGACATGAGAGTGACGTTTAAACAAAGATAAACCAACAAGGTAATGGAGGACATTTTATGCGACCAATTGAAATTTCAAAATGCTCAATCCGTATTGTTACTGGGGGAGGGTCTTTTTCACATAACTTTTGTTCATGATCATTTAGTTTTCATAAAATTGTTATTCATAAGTTTTATTATCGCTGGAATCGTAAACCGTAAACGTGTAGATAAGATAAGATAAGATAACGTGTTAGTTAGGTTTTATATATAAAAGTCCCGAACAAAATAAGTTATTTCAGTAAAGAATTAAGACACTTTATGAGTGAAAATAATCATGAGAGTCAAATAAGACTACAAAAATAAATACCTCGCTATGGCGCAATATGTTGCGAAAATTATAGGTATGAACTGACATTTCTATTGCAAGTCACGAAACACATAAATAGTACATTACTGCAGAGGACATGACATGATGTAAGCGATTTAAGAACGAGTTTGGGGTAGACCGCCGAGTCGTAGACGGCCGATTCGCAGACGAGGCCGGATAGAACGAGTCCTTTAATCCCTGTTCCGGCTGACCATTGTATAGTGATTTTCTCAAGCAATGTGAGGAAATATTAAAAGTTTATTACTGCAATCTTACGATGGCAATCTCAAGACTACAATCTTATGATGGCAATCTCTAGACTCGGCTATTTTACGATGGCAATCTTAAGACTGCAATCTTACGATGGCAATCTCTAGACTGTGCAATCTTACGATGGCAATCTCAAGACTACTATCTTACGATGGGAATCTCAAGACTGCAATATTACGATGGCAATCTTAAGACAGAAATCTTACGATGGCAATATCACGACTAAAATTTTACGATGGTAAATCTAAGACTGCAATCTTACGATGGTAATCCCAAGACTGCAATCCTACGATGGTAATTTCAAGACTGCAATCATACGATGGCAATGTCAAGACCGTACAATCTTACGATGGCAATCTCAAGACTGTGCAATCTTACGATGGCATTCTCAAGACTGTGCAATCTTACGCTGGCAATCTCAAGACTACAATCTTACGATGGCAATCTCCAGACTACAATCTTACGATGCCAATCGACAATCTTACGAAAGAAATCTCGAGACTATGCAATCTTACGGTGGCAATCTCATGACTGCAATCTTACGGTGGCAATCTCATGACTGCAATCTTACGATGGCCATCTCAAGACACAATCTTACGGTGCCAATCGCCATCGTAAAACCGGTCTCAAGACTGTCCAATCTTACGATGGCAGTCTTAAAACTGAACATACAAATAGTATCAATTTTATTGATTTTAATGTTGTTTAAGGTTACAGAGTCTAGTGGTGGTTGGCAGTATGTAATTTTCCCTTTGTCAGTTTAGTTAGTAAGCAAATTTTAAAAGTTAGAGCAGCGGCCAAATATATATTTTCTTAGGTTTTTCATACATTAAGGGCAAGAATTAATGTATAGAGCCACAAACAAGGGACTTCATGTCTTTATTTCGTAAGATCAACGCATATTTTTCCGAGTATGAAAATATTGTTTCTTGAATTTAGGCGGCAATGTCTGTTCAATAAGTTCTTTTGCATTTTTTTCCATGAGTGTGTTAGGTTTGGGCATCATATCCTCTTTACTATATTCCGTAACATGACAAGTTTTGCAAAGAAACCAACTGCCTAATTAATAGTCCAAAACTATAGACAAAAACGTCTTTCCCGCCACTGTATATCACAAAAAAAAAACCTGCATGACATTTTTAAATTAGGTCGAACTCAGTTCTGCCAAGTCATAGTACCTACGTTGATTTTGTAATGTTTTGTTAATAATGCTTGTTTAAAATACTTTTTTTATGATGCCACATAGAGGCAAACAAATTAAAGTAAATGTATTCAAATAACAAGTTTACTTAATGCAGTCACCTCGTATGTCTGGCTTTAGGGCTCAATTGTCTTAGTCTAGATGACGACCACACTTTATGCATTAGGGCTTAAAATGCGATTTTATGCAGTCTATACCGAGCATAAAGAAGGACTTTATGAGCAAGAGAAGTGATAAGAAAACAATGTTTTTATTACAAGTAAATAGACACATAGATTTTCCTTTAACCCTGTACGAAGAAAGCGGTAAAAAAGAAGAACGACCCAAGTTTGCAAAATAACTAGATAATTACCTACACAACTACATTGCGCCTTATTTGCGCGTGGTTCACGCATGTGTTCAGTTTTAAATAACCTATTCCCAGAGTGGGGTAGGGTAGGTAGAGCAACAAACGAAGCAGAAAACACGAAATACTTACTTAAACATTTTCTGCTGCACGTTTTGATGAACAGCATGCGACAGAGGTACGTTGATGGTCTGCATCGCATTCGATTGAAGGCAGAACACTCTGCCTCCCTGAAACATCAATTTAGGCCTGCGGTAATATTTATTTTATTCGTTTTATAAAAAACATATAAAACTAATAAAAGAAATATAAGTCGGTATGCTTCCGGCAATTTGTGCTCTAATTTTGATACAATATGACTTTTTGTCATAATACTAATAAAACAAAATCATCAGTTTCGAAATCTTCCATCGGTCATTTAAATAGAGAACACTCCGCCTTCACACACTACTTTTGTTTGGAAGTATATAGAGCTGTTATACCCACGTGCGGATTCTTAGAAACTACATTCATATATATATATATATATTAATATACTTTTCGAAATCCCCGATTCTTCTATTACCGGTCTTGAACCTTATTAAATTATTTACAATCAACAATTTTCTGGAAACTTTCAGCTTCTTTTAAAAAATATTATAAACTATTTCCCGTTATTGGCTATTTACAGAAATACCCTGTTGAAGTTGACTCCCCATGGAAATCAATTTCCGAAAAATAACAAACTAAATAAATAAGTAGATAAGTGGTGGTTTCAACTGCTCTATACAACGTGTTACAAATACCCCGTAAAAAATATAATTAATTATCAAAGCCAAAAAATTTGTCAACCCTAGTAAGCTGTCATGTCAGGGAACCAGATTATCTAAACAGAAAGGCCTACTTATCTATTTTACCTAATAACTGTCTACTTTAATAGTTTTTCTATTTTTCATTCATAAATGTTTGCTACCTCAATACGAGTACAAGGATGTCATTATACTCAAGTACTGGTTTCAAAAAATGAAAAGTTGAAAAGAAATAATGTTTTCAATTTCAAATCTAATAGATATCCTACAACTGTTTCGAGCTTTTTTCCCATCATTTTTTGCAAAACAACGATGCTTTCTAACTCGGAATATTACGATATGATGTTATATATGTTCTTTGGACGAACGAGGCAACATTCATGAGGTCAGGACTTTCAAATATGCATAACCATCACGTTTGAGCTCGCGTGAATCCACATGCTTCACGGCAGGGCAGATTCCAACACTAATCACGTCTGAACGGTAGCAACTATCTAACGTTTTTACAAACGGAATTCGAATTATTATATTATTTTGTTTATTTTGGTAGGCACAAAATAAGAATGAATTTAGAATACTTACACCAGATATTTAGAGCCTAAGGGACCAGTTCAACAAAACGCCAATGTCATATGTAAGGATCCAATACAGTCGAGCATACCAAATGGGGCAGCTCAGTATGGAGAATTCGGTAAATCGAGTTAGGGTAGGTAATCTGTTTTATGAAACGTAAAACCGCTCCTCTTATTTTTTATCCGTTTTTCGGGATTTTCTTAACAATAGGCACGCAATAGTATAGGCCAAAGTATAGATACGCAATAGTGGTGGTAGAACCTTGTGCAGGGTCCGTCCAGATTACCTACCACCATCTTATCCATTAACCCACCGCCAAGAAGCAGTGTTCGCATTGCTGTGTTCCGGTGTGGGGATAAGACAACCGGTGAAATTACTAGCATAGAGGCATTCCATCTCAGTGCTTAGGGTTGGCAATGCATTTGAGGTCATAGTATTGCAATTTTGAGTTTGTAGTCTTGAGATTTCAAATGTCTACTGGGTCTCAGATCCCACTTACCATCAGGTGGCCTGAGTGCTCCAGTGCCTTTTCACCGACTTTAAAAAAAAAAAGAACAGACCTCCAATCCAAAACGTTTCTCATCAGCATACCTCGCAACGGATGTAGCAAAACCGTAGCATTTGAGAGTTTGATGTTAGGTTGGCGATTACGATGAATAATTTACTAACTTTATTGTACGTATGAATAATTAGTACAATTTAATGATAAGTATTGATAACCTTACTGACCCTCTTTAGATATAACCTTGTTTAATTTTCTATCAAAGAAAATAGAGTAATATGTCAATGTCAT
Source organism: Acleris sparsana (assembly GCA_923062465.1). NCBI lineage: Eukaryota > Metazoa > Arthropoda > Insecta > Lepidoptera > Tortricidae > Acleris > Acleris sparsana. The sequence goes on along the minus strand of OV281285.1, from coordinate 67,731,376 downwards.
CAATGTTAAATGTGTTTTAATGTGTCTGTCATTTTGTCAAGTCCCGGCCGAAAATACAAAAAGTACAGAGTGATAAAAAAGTTAATTTGTCAAAGAAATATTTCATGACACAAAGAAACTGATATTCAAATAAATCCCACGTAGAGTTAAAATAATTATTTAAAAAGATGTGTCGGGATTTAGTTCATCACTTATTTAAAAGAGAAACAGGCCAGCTATCTCATATGTGTAGCGGGCAGGCTCTAGTACCTAGCCATATGCAGTGGAAACCTCAAGTGACCATATACAATAGAGAAGAAGGTTCAGATGGATTACAGCTTGTATATAAATCACGATGGTGCTTATCATTAATTTCATTTATGGATAAGGACGTAATTATTCAAGAACATAGTTTATTTCAAAATAATGTCGAGGTAAATAAGATATTTACAATATAAATTTTATGATTTAAATTACATGGTTTTTATGTATTCCTAGTACATAGTGACAACCCTGACGTACATGTGCTACAGATTTGCGGGTTCGATTACGGGGTATGCTCATCAGTCATCACTTACACTATCACTCACATCAAAATGTGTGCTTTTACGTAAACATAAGTAGAATGCCGTAGTGGGTACCTGGAAGCCGACGACGGAGCCAAGCAGCGGTTGCGTGGCGGGCGGGAACAGGCCCGCCTTCACGGCCAGCCGCCCGGCGCCCGACAGGCTCAGTAGCTCGTCGCACCATGAGTTCCACGACACTGACGACACCTTCTCTTCCTGCAACACACATTCGTTTCTTCAATACAGGCAAAATAGTATATGCAGACCACTATGTATAGACGACACGGTTAGTCTAAGGTTACTAGTTAATATTTGAGTGATGAGTGCGAGTATGTTTCTGAGTCTTCAATGTTTTCTATATATCTAAACAGCTATAATTATTTAATTAAATAATTCATTCATAAATGTACTTAATTTGGAAGGGCGGGGTGTCTTGACACAGATATTTATACTTAATAGGAAGTCTCAACAACCTTGTAATTAACATTAAAACTTTATTATTATTTTTATCAGATATTTATTACATTTTCCAAAAGTTAGGTGTTTTACAATAAATATTTAAATATAAAAGTAAAATAACAATACTAATACAAAAAAATAACATTAGTAAAAACCTAACCTACAAGTGCCGCCGGCAGCGCGACAGGACTCAAGCTACCGGTGGTTAGGGCTGCAGAGAGAGGAACCTCCTCACAATGCCAAGAAGTACTGCCTTCTGCATCTGGCCCTTGACCCAGCCATCTAGCGAGAGTGTCTTGAGGTGTTGGTCGAGACTCTTCGCTATAAGACCGTTAGCGAAAACAAATATCGGGACAATGTTCGTCGAGTCAACATCCCACATGGCGGTCACCTCGTGAGCCAAGTCAAGGTACTAGCTGTGCTTGCCCTTCTCGGCCTTCACGAGGTTCTCGTCATGCGGGATGGTGACGTCAACGAGCACTGCCCGGCGTTGAGATCGATCTGTCAACACGATATCACGCTTATTGGCGACAATAGTCCTGTCCGTGATGACAGAACGATCCTAATAGAGCGTAGCACGACCATTGTCGAGAACTGGCGCCAGTGTGTACTTATAGTAGGGCACTTCAGACTCAACAAAACCATATTGAAGAGCAAGTTGCTGATGGATGATCCTGACCACGAGGTTATGTCTGTGCAAGCCGTTCGCCAAATGCGAACAACCGGAAATTATATGTCTGAGGGACTCTCCGGGGCAACGGCACGCTCGACAAATGTCGACCGTGCCATCCCTCAGAATATATTTCCGGTAATTGTTCGTCATTATGACCTCGTCAACAATTGCACAGACAAAACCTTCGGTTTCCCCAAAGAGGTCACCGAACCGTAGCCAGTTTACGGACGCTAAAAAGTCTACGTCGGGCGTTTTTAGGGCCCGGTAGAAGCGTCCGTGTAGCTCCTTGCTCTTCCATATGTTCTTGCGGTCTTCAGTGCTCAACACCGTTGGTCTGCGCCAGCTAGCGTTTGCCAAGGAGAGAGGCGTGAGGTTCCTGTCTGCGGCAACCACATCACGATGCATCCCACACTCATTGCAAAGGAAATAATTCCTGAAATTGCACACCTAGTGGTTGTGGAGATTCTTAGCATATAAAATGCCTCGACCTCCAAACTTCCTCGGGATGTACAATCTCATGACAGATGAGCGTGGGTGCAATATGCGATGCGATTTAAGCAGTAGACGGACCCTTCTATCCAGGGAGTCCAGCTCAGTCTGAGTCCATCTTGGTATGCCAAAGGAGTATGTGAGCAGCGGCATCACCCAGCCATTGAAGGCGCGCCTTATGGCCACCCGACAAAAGGCTGTTAAGAACTTTTGACTACTAATACGGAAAGAACGGAGATAAGAAACCCAAGGAAAACAGAGTGGGAAAAATATAACAGCATACTGAGTGAGTGGACACCGAGCCACAGAAGCCCTAAAACTAGCGAGGAACTGGACAGAGCCGCTGAAGATCTGAACAGGGCCATATCGAGAGCCTACCAGACGGCGTGTCCAGAGAGAACGTGTAAGGGAGATAAAAGACAGCCATGGTGGAATAAAGAGATACAGAAACTACGGAAAAGAACTCGTAAGGCGTTAAGAATAGCTCTAAAATCAATCATTGCCCTATTTTGCTCTATATTCGTTCCAGCCTTGAGGCTGGAACGAATATAGAGATATTAGGAACAAATACACTAATACAAGGGAGAGACTAAGAGCACAAGGATGAAGGACCTTTACGGGGGAAATACAAAGATACTCAGAGACGGCAAGAATAGTAAGGGTACTGGCGAACGAGAGATCCTGCCAACTAGGTAGCCTAATGGTAGGGCCGACCGAACTAACAGACCCCAAAAAAGTACTACAGCACATGGTAAGCATACACTTCCCCGACTGCAGGGAATACCGCACACATGAGGCTGCAAAGGATAACAGGACTGAGACAACAGGATCAGGGGAGAAACTAAACCTAAGAATCAGCAAAGAGGTAGGGGAATGGGCCATAAATTCCTTTACCCCCTACAAAGCGGCAGGCCCAGATGGAGTGATACCCATACTACTACAAAAGGGATTGAAACACATATGGAACAGCCTAAGAGAAATCTACGAAGAGTCTGGAATTAGGTCACATACCGATCATCTGGAATGAGGTAAAGGTAATATTCCTACCTACCAGGAAAGAAGAACTACAAAGACGCCAAATCGTTCAGAATCATCAGCCTTTCATCATTTGCACTGAAGGTACTGGAGAAGATCATAAGATGCACAGATAAGGACAAGCGTGCAAGTAGGTAGATGGCCCCTGCACGGGCATCAGCATGCTTACATAGTAGGAAAATCAACAGAAACAGCCCTTCACAACCTGACCAGAAGAATAGAAAGAGCAATAGAAGATAAAGAGCTGGCACTAGGCTGCTTCTTCGATGTGGAGGGGGCCTTTGATAGAGCTACCTTTGCTGCAATAGAGAAATGTCTAGGAAGGGACGATATAGACCCAGCAGTTAGAAAATGGATCATGGCCATGTTAACAGGTAGAGCGATCACGGCACAACTAGGGAGAGACTCGATAAAGATAAAGACGAGCAGGGGCTTCCCGCAAGGGGGCTGCCTGTCACCACTCCTGTGGTGTCTCCTACTAGACTCGCTCATTAGAGAAACAAACAGAGGAGGCATACATATGCAAGCGTACTCAGATGACGGGGTACTCCTAGTATGGGGTAAAACCCTCAGCGTAATGAGAGAAGTCATGATTAGAGGGATAAAGCAGGTACTAGACTGGTGTCAGAGCAGAGGACTAGACCTGAACCCGGCCAAGACGAAAATAGTACTCTTCACCAATAAAAGGAAGCTGCCGACTCTGACACCCATCAAAATCAAAGGTGAGGAGATAGAAACACTCAAGGAAATAAAATACCTGGGTGTAGTACTAGACAGCAAACTGCTATACACGACACATGTAAAAGAGCAATGCAGAAAGGCAATAACAGCCCTATGGCAATGCAGAAAAGCCATAGGAAGAAGATGGGGACTAAGACCACTGATAACACAATGGATCTACAAAGCAGTGGTCCTACCCAGACTGCTGTATGGAGCCATAGTGTGGTGGCATAGAGCGAAAATAAAAGACATAGACAAGGAGCTGACGAAGGTTCAGAGACTAGCATGCCTAATGACAACTGGGGCAATGAGGACAGCTCCTACACAAGCCCTGGAGATAATGCTAGGACTGAACCCTGTACACCTTGAAGTGGAAAAGAGAGCCACAGAACAGTTGTATAGGATAAAAATGAGCAGAGAGTGGATCGGATCCCAGATGAACAGAAGACACGCAAGCATACAAAGGGAGTCAATGGTGAGCATGAACATGCTCATGATTAACAACGACCTTATAAAGAAAAGGAAGATCTTCGACAAGAAATACAGAATCCATATAGGAGAGAGAGACAGTTGGGAGACAGAGATACCGGAACCCAGAATGACATGCTTCACGGATGGGTCATGGAAGTCCTCAACAAAAAGAGCGGGGGCAGGCATCTATTACCTGGAGGCGAATGAGCATACAGCGATACCACTAGGAGGCCTCACTAGTGTGTTCCAGGCAGAAAAATAAAATGAAAAAATAATGAAAAAATAATTTATTTAACGACAAACAAGTAAACCTGATCCAGTTGATATTAAAATTAAGAACTAATTACTGTGCTTATCTCTAGTTAGTTAAATACAGAGTGTGGGTTCAGGAACCAAGCCACTATTACCGTTGGTCCCCACACTAGGTAAACCTGTATCGTGGGGGCCTGTAATGTTTTAAACAGTAAGATATTATCCACGGTTGACAGGAGAGGTGAATTAAATAGGTATTATATATTAATTACATATAAGTATAATATCTAGCTTTACTATCTATGTATGTCTATACTCTATAACTACTATAGACTATTTGTTATAAATCGTTTGTCTGTTTGTCTGTTTGTATGTTATCTTTATATTGTAACGGGAGCGAACACGTACATTTTTACCATACATATTTTACTCTAGGAGATTCTTTGCAGCAGCTTTTCGGTTTCCTCGTATGTAAGGGATTGTAACCATTTTGCCATTTTGCGCTTTGCTTCAGCGAAAGGTAAGCCTTTTAGGTCGCAGAGTTTCGTGACGGAGTTGTATAAGTATGGCGCTATAAAAGGATCGAAGCGTTTAGCAAAGGTGGTCCGCACGAGGGGCACCTTAACTCGGTAAAACCTTTTTTTCAAGATTTCAACATACTCTTTGGACACGGTCAATCTCTTGTGTGCCCCAGTTGTCACGTTAAGGATGAATAGTTGACGCACAGTAAGGAAGCCGCATTCTTCATACAGGTGGCTGGTGGGATACCTAAATGGTTTTCTCAGCATAACTTTAATTACTGCACGCTGGGCCCTTTCTACTTCAATCAGCACGGTTTTAGTTGCACTGCCCCATGCAGATATACAATACGTCAAGAGTGACTGACAAAGTGCAAGGTATACCATCTTCAGGGTTTCGGGCTTAGCAGCATTGCGAAGCATTCGCATTATATTAATAATTTTCCTAACACGTCCGGACAAGAGGGAAATGTGATGATTAAAGTTGAGATTATGATCTAAAGTGATTCCTAAATATCTAATAAATTCGGCCCTACTGATAGCTGCGTCACAGTGACACTTATTTGTTGAGGAGGAGCAGGTGTGAATTTGAATGTCCGGGAATGGTGGTGGCGCAGACGCGTGAGTTTTGTGAAAGCACAGGTATTTGGTTTTTTTAATGTTTAAGGTCAGCAAATTTCGGTTTAACCAACTAGTGAATTGGGTCATACCTTGCTCTGCACATTTGCGTGCTTCACTCCAAGTGGAACCTTTAAAGATGATTGCTGTGTCGTCTGCGTAGCAAATAGTTTCGGCATCTTGTAGGGGCAGGCTAAGGAGGTCGTTTATATACATTATAAATAGGGTGGGTCCAAGAATACTGCCTTGCGGCACCCCAAGTTTCACCGTCAATGGTTCACTTGTTAGTGTGCCTACCCTTACACAGTGTCTCCGTTCAGTGAGGTAGCTTTTGAACCATTCCAATGTTAACCCTCTGATACCAAACGTGCTTAGTTTTTTAAGAAGGGTCGGAATAGAGACAGTGTCGAATGCTTTCGCTAAATCAAGAAAGACACCAATACAGCATAGATTTTTATCTAAACACGAGGCAACCGTAGTAGTCAAGATGTTAACCGCTTGTTCTGTGGATTTTCCTCTTCTAAAGCCAAACTGTCGGGCAGATAGTAGGTTTCGCATTTCAATGTACTGTACAAGTCGTTTATTAACAATCTTTTCAAGTAATTTTGAAAAAGTGCAAAGAAGAGAAATTGGGCGATAATTTTCTGGTACATTCTTTGACCCGCTTTTGTGGATAGGGCAGACTGTCGCAATTTTCCAGTCATCCGGAAACCTACCAGTAGATAAACTCAAATTAAAAATAGCTGTAAGAGGTTCCAGGATTGCTTCCTTGATTTGCTTAAGAAGGTCGTTGTTTATACCGTCAAATCCAGGTGCTTTAGCTTTTTGAAGTTGTGTAATAAGGTTATCTATTTCGTGTCTGTCAGTGGGGTGCATGTAAAAAGATCCTGAAATATCGCCACGTTCTGTGTGATCGTTAACTAAGTCATATTCAGTTTTGTTCAAGTTTTTGAGTGTTACAGCGGCTAGTTTTTCTCCCACGGTGGCAAAATAACTGTTGCATAGGTTTAATGAATACCTCTCCCCATCGGATCCAGGAACTGATAAAAGTTCGGTAGGCTCCTTTTTTGTTGAGGTCAGGTGGCATATATCTTTTACAGTTTTCCAAAGTTTCTTAGTGTTACCTTGACTCTCTTGTAGCTCCTTATTTTCAAAATCAGTTTTGATTTTACGTAATAGATCATTACAAAAGTTTCTGTAACGTTTGTACGTTATTTGCAGGGTGACATTTTTACTGTCCTTTCTTGCTGAAATATGAAGGCGGTCTCGATGTCGCATACATCTCATGAGACCTGGGGTAATCCAGGGCTTCAGGTTAAACCTTGTACGAGTTATGTGTACTTCCTGGGTGTGTTTACGTAGTATTTCTGCAAGTTTTTTCGTAAAATTCTTAACTGCTTCATCTACGTCACAATTGTTTACAATTGGTTCCCAATCCTCCATTAGTAATTCACTTCTTATTGCATCAACATCTCTTTTAAATATGATTCGTCTAAGGCGATTTTTGGGCTTGCTGTTTAGTGCTATTCCAGCCATTACAATTTCATGATCTGTGATGTCTATATTGCAAACAGTCCCAACTGTTTTCTTGTTTGTCCGTACAAAAATATGGTCTAGACATGTTTTATCTCTAGTCGGACAGGTAATAGCGGGTATAAGTCCATGTTGCGCCATAAGACATAGGTAATCGGTACATTCGCTAGGACACAAAATGTTAATGTTTATATCTCCGGCTACGATCAAGTGAGAAAGATGCCTAGCTTGACTGACTTGAGTGTCAAAAAAGGACATAAATTTATTAGTGTTTTTGAAAGACGGAGAGCGATAAATTCCTAATATTGAGATGAAGTTCTGAATATTTACTACCAGGCAATTGGCTTCATCAAAATCAGGCTCTATGACTACAGCATTCCACGTTTCTTTTGAATATACAACTACTCCTCCGTTTTGGTTGATAAAGTTACTAGTGTGATGAGAAATGTAACCGGGAATTTGGGGAATAATAGATGACTCAGTGAGCCAACACTCTGTTAAGATAATTATGTCGAGCATTACATTCAGCCGCTTTAGATTGGACACGAAATTATCAAAGTTTTTTTGGAGACTTCTTATATTGAAAGCCAGGAGCTTAAAGTTATAGTCTGTGGTTAGAAAGGTGTGACAGCATTCTAGCTCTGATACGCAGTGGCAATCAATATTTACACTATCTATTTCCCTATTAAAGTCTGCACTCATCATGATGATAGTATATAGTTAATATTCAAAGGTTTTAACACAGCACTGGTATTTGTGTTAATTGCCACTATTAATTTAGATGTTGCACGAGCGTAGAGTGTATTCACAGCCACAATTGAAAAAATTAAGTCTAGACACAGATTATGTACGTTACAGCCACAAAACAAACAAACAAAAGGAAAGGAAAGCTTACTAAGCATAGTGTTGCTTGTAGAACTGTAAAAGAAAAGGTAGCAAGAAGAGATTAATATTAAAACATTGTCCGGGAGGGTCGCAAGGTCGTGATAACGAAGAAAACGATCACTAGATTTTTGAAGGTGTTTCTGCTTCAGTGTGCCGCTCTTCAGACTGCACTGTAAATACCTTTATCTACATCCATATCATAACTTCCCTATTATATGTTTAGAAACGATAAGCAAACAGCCTATATTAAGAAACCTGTATCTGTGGTTGCACTTTAATGTTAACATTAAAGTATTACATGTCATTAAAGTATCGGTTATTGATGTAGTTGCATCTTAATGTTCACTTTAAAGTTTCGGTGACCGAAACTTTAAAGTGAACATTAAGATGCAGGTTCTTTAAGATACAAGGCAACATGGTACAATTTTCTCACATATTGTAGAAAACTTATGATATGCATGTAGATAAAGTTACGTATGCGACTGTACGCATAATTAGGCATTAAAACACTCGTGTGATCTTATTATGAAACTCACCTATCGGCTCGTTTCATAAAACCACACTCGTGTATTAATGCCTCTCATTATGCACCAGTCACATAAATAACTATCTGAAGGTCGGATCCTGTTCTGATGGGGAGAGCAGGGGTACCCTCTCGCCTCCGTACGTAAATACCTTGATTATACCAGCAGAAGGTGAAGCCGTTCCGCTTCGATGCAGACCTGGCTTCACGAAACAACTGTCTATTCTCTTTGGTGAGACGTTCATTGCAGTATATTTTCATCGATGTCCCAGGGATATCCAAGTCCGTACTGGTCAGATTTCGCCTGGATTTTGACGCTTTGATGAGCTGATCGCGTTTGGCACGACGCAGGAGGCGAACAACAACAGGGCGCGGGAACTTATTTTCTTGAGATATTGGCCGACGCGGACCCACCCGGTGAATCCAATCCATGTCATTTTCCTGTAGATCGACCCCTACTTTTTTGGCTGCGACCAGTAAAATATGATGCAGATTTTCGTTTGCTAATTCCGGGATGCCAGAAAGTTCAAGCTCGTTCCGTAATTGAATTTGCGCCTGCGAGTTTAATTCATCTTCCAGTTGCGTGACCTTGATTTGAAGTTGCAAAATCTCCGAGTCCTTTCGCTCCAGGTGCGTTATGCGAGAGTCAGCTGTGTTAATTGCTGTGGTGATGTCATCCAGTCTCTCATGGCATCGCAGTAGGGAACTGGTGGCTTCGTCCAGCTTAGATTTAAGACCCAAGATTTCACTAGTGAGTGCACGAACTTCAGATATTAGGTCCTTTATGTCTGTTTGGGAGGTTTCCGAGGAGCTTTCCGGTTTCTTCCTCATCGTAATATTTTGGGCCTCGGTAGCCTGCCGTATAGGAGTCGAACTGTTATCCCCTTTTTTATCTGATGAGCAACAGTCAGGGCACTTCCAAGTTTTTTTGCGGTCTGCTGTCATGGACGATGAATTGACACATAAGTTGCAGAATACTTTTTCACATGTCGGATATGCCATCATGCCATCATGTTTTCATATATGCCATCATGAAGTGTGCACAGAGCCTCAAGGAAAGAAGCGATATAGCGGCCCGGGGCACCACGTTATAATCTACTCAGATAGCCAAGCAGCACTAAAAGCGTTAGATAATCCGATAATCAAGTCCTCCCTGGTGCAGGACTGCAAGGATGAACTGGATAATCTAGGCACAGCATCCAAAGTAACACTGGCATGGGTACCAGGACACAGCAGAGCAATAGGAAATGAGAAGGCTGATGAGCTGGCCAGAGCAGGGGCGGACCAACAATACCTAGGCCCGGAACCAGCACTCCCGATATCTGCAACGTTAACGAAAGGAGTCATCGCTAGAAGAATAGAGACAAAGACAAATGAGGCGTGGATAACAACACAAGGGTGCAGACAATCCAAACTCATGATAGGAAGGGTAAATAGAAATAGAACAAGGTATCTACTAAATCTTGGTAAGTACAACCTAAGCATACTGACAGGGATCTTGACTGGACAATGTCCACTCAACAGACATCTGACGGTTATAGGAGTCAAACAGGATCCTCGATGCCCACACTGCGGCAAAGAGGAGACTAGTCAGCACGTTCCGGCCGAGTGTGTAATGTACTCGTCACTGAGACACCGCACATTCGGGGAGGACGTGCTATCGGTAGAGACACTTAAAAGCATTAACCTTCAGGACGCACTAATGTTCTGTACGAAAACAAGAAGATGGGATCAGTGCTGGATGGGAGCGCCGCAGAGCCAGTAACCTGAGGCTGGATCAAGGGGAATTGGGCGGAATGAATGGAGAGCCACTCGACCGCCCGCCTGCCTCGTCGGCTTCCCCACTCATCATCATCATAGAGCACTTCAAATCTCATCTATTTGTTCCCTTTTGATATGTAAAGCTAAGATCTACTGTTCGAAATGTATTTCAGTTGTTGTTAAATTTTAGGAACACACTATCAATCATCTAACATCGCTTAAACATTGAACAAGTTAAGTCTACATCTTTGTTTTTTGTATCTTGGCATGGCAAGATAAATATTATTATGCTTGCTAACAGTACGGCATCAAGACGAATCTAACAAGAGCCAACACGGCAGATCTAAGTTAAGTTAACGGCAGATTCTATGATTACCTAATTGACTAAGCTGTCCTTAGGTTTCCACGTGCTTACCAGATAACAGTATTCGTAATCAACCTCGAGAAATAGTCTAAAATATGGTGTTAACTGCACCAAAATCAATCCAGTCTTTTCTGAGATAAGCGCAACCATACATACAGACAGACGCGGCGGAGGATCTAAATGTTAATATTGGGGATTTCTTTAACGGTCTGGAATTGTCAGTATTGTCATATAATTAAAATGAGTAATGGGCTGCATTAACAAAATCTAGATGGAGAGTGGAAAGCACGAACCGTATAGAGCAGTTCACCAGCGGGCAGGGAGTAGACGCGGCAGGTGGAGGCGTCATCGACGACGGCCAGGCGCGCACGCGACGCGCTCACGTCGAGGCAGCGCACACCCGCCGGTGTCGTCAGCACCAGCCGGCACGACCCGCTGCGGGGCTCCATCTGCCAGATCTGCCCACACCACAAACTAAACCACTCACTTGGGACACATCATATATTTTAAACAAAATTAAGTCGAGTAATAAAATAAGTAAAAATCAAAACTTCTGTCATTCACGTATGGCATGCTCAAAAGTAATCAATAATCATTCATTTTATTAAGTAGGACAGCATGGATCTACGGATCAAGAAACCTACTTAAAAATAGTTTTTTAAAAGTAAATACTCACAAATCCCTTTTTTTTTTTCTTTTTTCTAGTTTATGTAAACAACAAAAATCTTTACTTTTTTCAACACCTACATTATGTTATGAGTTATGACCAGTGATCGTACTTTTTGTAGCATTTTTGGTGCGATGACGTCAAATGACACACGGCAGCGACCTAGGGTTGCCGGCGTGTATAATATGATTGACGTATAAAATTATGTAATATCATGTGGTCGTTGAAAATCATTTCCAAATCTACGTAATCTTTTAATAAAGCATGTGAATAAGCAGAATAATTATTAGATTTCTCAATATGCGTGCGGGTTTTCATTTACGTCGTCACAACATGTTTCGATCGTGTAATTTTTTTAGCACAATAGGAACAAAATATTGAAGAACATTTCCTTAATAAAAAACTATGTTCACTAAACAGTTTCTCCATTGTGTTTAATCAGTTAATAATTATTGCTTATTTTCACACACAAATCAACGCCACTGTTCTTAGCCCTTGTCGGGTCGTCAACGAAATGAGTTTTTGAGAGAACATTTATGCACTGCCATTATATTATACTGTCTATGCTAATATATAGTTAGTATATACTACTGACAACCTTAGCACTGCACCGAAAATGCTACAAATAGTACGATCACTGGTTATGACATTAACACGGTCACATTTTACTATTCGAATCGTAAAGTATACCGTTATCGTTACTGGTAACTTGCCCGAACGAATGTACCGATAGTGAATAAATATACAACATTGCTTTTGGCTGGAAAATTTCGTTCCTATGTCCATTCCTTGCTTTCCCTGTCAGCATCGATAAGCTCATTAAGAAAGCAACACAACTAAGAATTTATCCGACCAAAAACAATGTCATATGATTACGGTGCATATATTATGCGCTACATCTGTATTGAAATGATACATGCTTATCATATAATCTATGAAATAGATGATTGTGCATAGGATCCTTGATGTGATGTGTCAGAAGTGGGGTGAAATGATAAGGCAAGGGGAGCCGGTTGAAACACGGTATAGCTTTTGCAATTTACGATGGCGACTGGGTTTTACTTGTGGTAAACACATATCTGTACACATGTCCAAGTGTGCGTGAGAGCGAAAATGGGTATGGTAAGCATAAAAAATAAAGAGAAAATTATATTCTTCTTGAAGAAAGTGAAAGACTTTAGCGACCATTGCTCGTCCCTACAAACAATATAAAATAAGATAAAACATTGAGAACAACATACTATTGGTGTTCTTGACATGATATGCGAACTATTTAGGCTTTATCTACGCTTGAATGTTTTTTATTTTTATTTTTATTTTATGTTAAATTCATTGTTTTATATCATGCTAGGTTAAGCTTTATAATTGTATAATATCATAAGTAGTACCTATTTTAAAAAACGACTGACTGTTGAGTTTCTTGCGGCGTTTCTTCTCAGCAGTGGTCTCTTGCGAAGCGCTGGAAGATTTTGACGTGTAAAAGTGCCCGTGCGGCCTAATTACTGAATAAACATCTTTTATCTTTTTTTTATCTTTTTTAGTCATGTGACCTTCTTGGTTGCATCTTCTACGAAATTGATGTAACTAGGTATCATTTGTAATGTCTTCGTATTTTCTGTCCTTAAATTACGTACAATTTTATTTTAATTAAACCTATCTGTAGGTTTTTTATTTATTTCAGAGGGCTTATTAGGGCCGTGTTTATCGCGAGATTAAACGTGGATAAAACATACGTTACTCTCGCACTTGTATACTTGTCAGAAAGTTACGAAAGTTTTATCCACGTTTTGGGACGCAATAAACACGAATAGGCCCCACAGTTCTAAATTAATTACCTATTTTTATTTTAGCATATGTTAGAATAAAAATACTTTATTATACCTCACTATAAATAACATAATGACATGCTGACGGTACTTCGTGGCAGTTATCGTCGTGGAAACAATATGCACAAGGGACTTGAGCGACGGCGCGCTCGTGACTGATCGCTGCGTCAGACACACACACTACCACAATGTGCATGTACACGTTCAACCACTAACAAAGCCCACTCGCCATCGTGAATTACAAGAGCTATAAGATCAATTAACTTACTTGTCCATTTAACAATCCTAATAACAATACTTCTTCGAAATAGAGCGTGGTTACTTTTACGTAGCGTATCGGCGACGGCACCGTCCACGATTTGGGTACCGGCCTACCAATCATTGACAGTTTGGTATCCTGCAAATAATTTAAGTATATTATCACCTTCCCCAAAGAAATATTGAAGGAATTTAAAAAAAAAACACTGTAATAAAGCTCCAGGGCTTGACTTAATCACTAAAAAGGTAGGTACTTGAGGAATTTCCAAAAAAAAGAGCATTTCCGGTCACTATGGAAAGTATCTCAAATAAAGATGATACACAAAGATGGAAAACCTAAGCATGAAGTAACCTCATACTTTACATAGAATGATCCACATTCTTGCCGAGCGATGTGTAGTTCCTGATTACCAGTTCGTATTTAGGCAACAACATTCAACCACTGAACTGAGCCAGTTCATAGAATACATATACAACCCTATTATCAATCTTTAGAAGAAAAGAAATACTGCTGTTCAGTCTTAGGTTAGTTCCAGATTCGTCGGATTCTTGTGAACGATTAACAGTTTTAACTGTCACATTTATAAACAACTAGCTGACCCGGTGAACTTTGTTCCGCCTTAGAAACAATAAATGAGCAGACTTTTGATTTTATCAAGGTCAATTTTTTCTTTGGAAATTAATGTTAATTAAAAACGCAAGTATTTTAATTATTCTTTATTGGCCATGTATTTAGTGCATGGGTTCCACTCTTTAGTGAAGCACTTTGTGATAGACGACATTTTTCGTTTTATTATCCGGTGCAAGAACAAATAATGCAGATGGTCTTCCGACCCGTGAACAAGCTACATATAATTGACCATGGGAAAAACATGGATTTTCTAGATTCAGACCACAAACTTATAAGGATTGGCCTTGTGATTTGTTTATGGCCATGGCGAATGCAAGACGGGTCGGAAATTGAAGTCGTTTAAACTCAAACGGCATGTACGTTGGGATCATCGGGATCCATGGAATGAGAACTTCCTCACCTTTGAATTTTCCTTTGAGTATCGTCGCGTAAATCACATTGTTCATCAATTTCCTTACCACCAAACGCGTTCCGTTGCACAGTTTTGGTTGGTTTATGTTTCGAAGCATGATTACTACGGACTCAACCTTTAATCGTAAATTGTGCGGTGGTAAGCCCGGCACATCCAAAAAGTTTAAAAATTCAATTGGATAGTTGGTGGCTTCATCTTCATTTGTTACACAGTCAATTGATTTGAAAGCATGCAGTGTACCAATGATCTCATTCTGAATTATGAAGTTTAATTCATCTACATCTTTATTCTTAGCCGCCAAAATTGCTCGCTCACTCAACCATTCATTATTTTTGTGGTTAGTAATGATGTTTGGGAATACTTTGTTGATGAGTTCGTCTTTTGATGAGACAAAGTTACAGAAATTCTGAGGAAATGAAACCAATCCGCTCTCCGCTTCGATTCGTCGACAGGTACTCGACCATTACCGATAGTCAGTAATTGATCAGAGAAATCTTCAGCAGATGTATCGTTCAGCAATGCAACTCTCATGTTTGTTGTCAGCTGAAGTTTCTTCACATAGCGCCATAGATTTGATGATTTGAGGCAAGCGTTTATTTCGTCTGCAGCAGTTGATCTTGGAATTACTGGCAGTGTTTGGCGGAAATCTCCAGACAGTAAAATCATTTCGCCTCCAAAACATCTCGAGTCATTGCGTAGATCTTTCAATGTTTGGTGAAGTGCTTCCAATGCACGTTTATGCGCCATTGTGCATTCGTCCCCAGATGATGATTTTCGATGCTGATAAAACTTTGGCCATTGCGGAGTTTTTTGCAATATTACATGTTGGTTCTTCAATACTTTGGAGTTTTTAGGGCAATTTTAATGCTGAATGAGCCGTACGGCATCCTTCAAACAATGTGGCTGCTATTCCAGAAGAAGCAGCTGCAACCACAATGTTGGATCTCGCACAACAGTGGCTAAAACTACTGCCATGAGGAATGTCTTACCAGTTCCACCAGGGGCATCCAGGAAATATAAAACACCATTTCCATCATCAATTGCCTTCATCAATGTATCATAAACTTCCTTTTGTTGGTGATTCAACAGGGACACATTCGTTTGAAATAATAAATCTAATTCCTGGTGATCATATTCACTTTCCCGTTCAAATTCTCGATTCAATGCGTCATTCATTTCACGATTTGGCGCTTCCATTCCTAATCTGACTAATAAATTACCGCACATGAGGTAACACATGTCTTCGATCAAGATCAAGGCCCCATTATGTATCTCCTCATTCATCTGAAGGTCGGGATTTCTTGAACTGACACGAATTTGATGTAAAATGTCTCCCGACATATTATCCTTGTATTTGTGCCACAGTTTAGATGGGTTCGATGGAAAGCATGTCGAAATGATGATAGCAAATAATGTGCGTATCTAATTTGGAGATGCAGAGATAATTGCTTCAACGATTGTCGTTTCCCAATGGGTATCGTATTCTAATAAATTTAGTTCTTCTAGAATACTGTAGCATTAACAGTCCGCGATGGTTCCAAATGGCCGCAATATTGCCGCAAAGTATTTTCTGAGATAAGATTATAAATAGAAGTTTGATAATTCCATACCTGTGGAAGGTGGCGAATGTGTACAATATTTTAAAAAAATATTAAAATTTGTACCATTATGGCACCACTTTTTCCCCTACTAGAAGTATGGCACATGGCACATTGTACGATATAATTTCCTAAAATCCAATGAAGAATGTCAGTAGGTACGCCAAATCGCTTGAAACTTAACAGTAAAGCTTATAAATATACAAACCTACCACTTTTTCCCCTTTTTTGCATTGCAGCATCGCCATTTCGTGTTCCCGAATGACGTGACTAATTATATATCTGGTAGTCTTATCGAATACAGCTGCGCAATGGGTGACCTTCAGTCGCTGCATTAACCACTTTGTCCAGTGTTTGGAAAATGCAGCGGTGGTTTTTCTTACACAGAAATTGATTCTCTTTCAGATGAGCTTTGGTTTTTTGAGGAGGTCGATCGTACAAGATACCTAAATACGAGGCGTTTTTATCATGATGCTGCCACTGATAAGACCAGTGATCCTCCCCTGTTTCGAGGAACAAACGAAACTTGGGAGTTTTATAGTACTAGAAACCGAAAAATAATACCACGGCCAGATTTTATGCATTGCAGCATCATCATTTCATCAGGTAGTTTTATCGTACTAAGTCATGGGTTCCCCTACTATAACGGGAGGGAAAGGTGGTGCCATATTTGAAAAACTTATTTATTCGACACGTTTTTCAAAATACAACTGCACACTATGTAAAATCATTTTTTACAGCATGGCATCATTGTATTCTGGTTTTTAATTATAATACTACTTTTTTTTAAAACCCATGTTTGTAGTAACCATGGGGCGGAATACTGTAACACTCGAACCAAGATGTAAGGAAAAAAATATTTTTTAACGATTTGTACCAATATTGTAATAGATATTGTCAGCCAGTTTAGATATTTGGCTAACCGTATTCTTCATTACAAACAGAAAATAGCTGTTATAAATTCATTCCGATACGTCAATTAGTTTCTTAGATATTGAATTTTAAAGTTCCCCCTCATCATGTACTGCTGCTTAGCCTCGTGGCAAAGTACAATTCTGTGGAAATGCAAGGACTCTCTTACTAAGGTGTGGCTTGTATGGCTATAACAGGGGCGTTCAGAACAACGCCGACGGTGGCAATGGATGTCCTAATTGACCTTCCACCACTAAATATTGCCATACAGTCTAGTCGGCATGCAAGTCGCTGCATAGGTTGAAAGAGACGGGCCTGTGGAACGACGCAGTGCCTAGAACCAGACACACTAAAATGGTACACAATGTAGTTTTAGACAGAATGCTGACGATGGGCTGCGATAAAATGCAGCCCAAGTATGTATTCCGGAGGAACTTCAATGTCCACACCCCGACAAGGGATGAATGGAAGGCTGGGTTTTACCTATCAGAGGATGACAATGCCATATGGTACACGGATGGTTCAAAAATGATCTCCGGTCCTGGGGCGGGTATTTACGCCAAAGACTAGCGAGTTGTATGCGATAATTTCCTATGCGCAAGAGAATATAGGTAGGCCTCCACAGGAGAGAACTATATTCTAAGTGAGAGCCAAGCGGCACTTAAGGCGCTGACAGCGCCTAAAGTAAATTCAAGACTAGTCTACAATGGAATGCAAGCTTTAAACTTTGGTAGGCACAACATAGTGAAACTTATGTGGATTCCAGGACACGAAGGCTTTCCCGGAAACGAAACCGCGGACGAGCTGGCAAGGGAAGGGTCCAAGGGCGCATACATCGGACCTGAACCATTTGTGGCACCCTCACCGGGCACCACAACAGAAGGACTGAAAAAAAACAAGAAAGAGTGGAAAACTACGGTAGGCTTAGGGCATGCAAAACTCTTCATAGAAAGAGCCGACCAGATCTGGACCAAAAAACTTAGGAAACTCAGCAGAAGACAACTCCTATCTATATATCATCGGAGTGTTTATTGCAGTTGAAAATGTTCAATCTGCTATTAACGTTGTGTATGATTGGACAAAGAAATGGCGAATAAAACTCAATGAGTCGAAGTGAACTTATATAGATTTTAGTAACATGAAATGGTATTTATCAATAACAATGCAATACCGTACGAAAATACAGCTAAAAACCTGGGCATAGTGGGCATGACACTTGACACCAAGCTACGCTGGAGAGCTCACATCAAAAAAAAACGCACTCAGCACTTGGGAGGCACTCAGCGTTGTCAGTGCTCAATAAAATACTAATGTACAAACAAGTCCTAATGCCGATATGGACTTACAGTATTCAGCTGTGGGACTGTACCAAACAGAGCAACGTGCAAATGATGCAACGCTTTCAGAATAAAGTACTTAGAGGTATTGTAAACGCACCCTGGTACATAAGAAATGACAATCTCCACCGGGACATCGAAGTAGAATATGTTAGTAATGTTATCAAAAGATACAC
Organism: Acleris sparsana; assembly: GCA_923062465.1. Taxonomy (NCBI): domain Eukaryota; kingdom Metazoa; phylum Arthropoda; class Insecta; order Lepidoptera; family Tortricidae; genus Acleris; species Acleris sparsana. The sequence goes on along the minus strand of OV281285.1, from coordinate 67,712,713 downwards.
CGAAGCCCATGAAGGCAGGGTTCATCGCCACGTTAATTTTGAGGCCATCCAGCTTCTTGACAACGCGGATATACAACGAAGACTGAAAAAGAAGCCTTAAAGCCTAAAAGGCTCGAAAGTCTTTCGAGTTAGTTTAGTGTAGTGATAGTGAAATTACTGCAGTGTCTTCCCCTTAACAGAGACAATAGGAAAACTGCTAATGGACTGCATAGTCTGTACTAGAAGTTTAGGTCAAAAATACTTATCAGTCATACGACTATACCTTGTCTATTTAACAGAGTTAATACTAGATAACAGAGAATGCACGTAATTGGTCAGCGATAAGGACGATGCACAGGCACAAGGTAGGTTTACATGCCTGTCAAAGTTTAGTCAACATCTGTCGCTCGTACGGTGCGGACGCTTTCAAGTGCTTATCTTTGGTTACAAATTTTTACCTGGCTCGTTTATTGGACTGTTTCCCGTTTAACCTGTGACTCGGCTTGATTTTTGGACTGTTTCCTATTAAACCTGTGACTCGGCTTGTTTACTCGGCACTGCCGGGCACATATTTAAATATTATTATCTACTACTTTAAATTACATAATTAGGATTTATAGATGAATTAACATGACATGACAATGTGATGTTATCAGTAAGTTAACTATTTGAGGTGCCTCTAACTACAAACAAAAATAACGAGAAATATTACGAATATTTTAACAACAGGCGGCATGTAAGCCGAGCCCGCCATTGGCGTGCGTTTGTTGACGCCCACTGGCAGTTTCTTGTCCCTTTCATTTTCATACAAAAGTGCAACAGAGACAACGCTTTGTTAACTCTGTTAAATAGACAGGGTATAGATTGTATTTCAATGGAATATTTAATAAGATATTTCATTCATTTAAATAATAATTTAAAAAAAATAGCAATGGCAGCGGCCGTGAATGTGTATGAAATTTCAATACGTACCTGGTGTTTTACTTTTTAAAACCATGTTCGGACTAGGATAAATAAGTCCAAACAGCCAAACACTCGTGCTATTCAAATTCTTCCTTGTATATTACACATTTTAAGCGTAAAACACTAAACAGTTAAACACAACTAAAAAGTTAAACGCATTCAAAGAGCGTTTACAGCGTATTTAAAAGTATATCAATTATTTAACTTTTTTAAAATAGAAAAAATCGTTCATAAACAAAATACATTGCCAAAATAACATAAACGCGTAATAAATGTTATACTTTAAACTATATTTTATTCAAATTGATTTTATTACGTTTAAATTTGTGATTTTATTTAATGCTTTATTTCAGTTTCATACTAAATCGTACCTGTTTCTGTTCTTTTTTGAGGAAATTTTGGGACTTTGTTTAATACTCTTAACGATTGTGTCATATTATATCGCATTATTGGAGAACACTAACAAGCCTCAACTGGGAAGGGCGGTTGCTGGACTCGTATAATATAGCGCGACCGACTGAGTCTCGGCCACACTAACTCTACTCGTCCCGCAACAGCCATTATCCTGGTCTCTGCAGTAATGTACTATTATTTAATTTCAACAATGAATTTGAAATACGGCGCTAGCAGTCGGTCAGAACCTGACAGAGCAACAAGTCCTCGCTGGTAGCGACGAGCAGCGAGCACTCCGTCTTCTGCGGCAACTTCTCCTTGACGCGGTAAAGCATGCCCTCTACGTCGCCCTGCTCGTACACCACCACGCGCTCCGGTAGCTGAACCTGCAAATTATCAATTGAGATGATGGATGACCCATGCTGAACTTTACTATACCGGGTGTACAATCCAAATGGGTCAGTATGGTGAAGTCCGAAACTATGAAAGATAGCGAGATCTGTTCTTAGGAACCATGACGTCGATTTTAGATTTAATAATAATTACATTCAAACTTTTTTATTAACTCTCATACATAACCGGGAATCGAACCTGGTCAATATTTTTGTAAACGCGTTAAGTAAAAAGGACCAAATTTGGCTATGAAATCTTGTGTAAACACAACTGACAGTAAATTAGACTAAAATGCCCACAGTTTTATTAATTTGCAAAAAGTCGTGAATAATATGAATCGATCATCAATTATCAATTTCGACACTGTAGAAGATTTAACTACAGCCTTAGAAAACATTTTAACACATGTTCACCCCATAAAAATACGAAATGCAATCTTGCGATCGTTACCCAAAAGAATTAATTATTGCATTCAACAGAATGGCTACCATTTTGAACATTTACTGAAATAAAATAATTATCTTATTGTGGTGGGTTTTTCTTTCAATTATTTAAACAAGATTCCATTAGTGTTGTGCTTCTTGCGACTTGCAGAATTTATACACATTGATTTTGACCAGGTTCGATTCCCGGTTATGTATGAGAGTTAATAAAAAAGTTTGAATGTAATTAATATTAAATCTAAAATCGACGTCATGGTTCCTAAGAACAGATCTTGCTATCTCTCATAGTTTCCGACTTCTCCATACTGACCCATTTGGATTGTACACCCTGTATACCTACTTTACGAATATGGGTTGAAAAACTGATAATTATCACTATTATTATTATTTATTTATTTATTTATTTTACTAGTTTTTGCCCGCGGCTTCGCTCGCGTTATATTCGGGGTAACACAATTCCCCTCTCCTGATACAGAACACAGAAGAGAGCTCGTAATAGAACACGGAACAGAGCACATAGAGCCCTGTAATCGAGTGCTTAAAAGGAGGGTGTGGATGGAAAAGTTGAAAGCAGAAAGTTTGACTTCGGAACTTTGTTTGTACTAGTTAGGAGATAAACATACTAAAAGTCCCTACCCCTGGGAGGTGAGCCCATTGTCTAGAAATGAGGTCCGAAAAAAGGAAGGTGGCTGTTTGAGAGAAAATGTTCCTGTTTGACATCGATGATCGATCGTTGTTTCTAAATTGAGATTGATATCGGCAGATTTCTTACGTCGAGACCTACGCTCATGTTCAGCTTCATTTTGCTGTTTACAGAGTTGGTGTTTCCATCGAATACACATTCTCCCTGGGTAGTTTTTAGTCTTTTTTTTCTGCTAAACCCCCCTCCCCCTACTAAACACGCGGTGGCTCTCGATGGCTCCCGGTCTAAATCTACTCAAGACTAGTGATGTGCCGTGGGAATATTCCCGAGGATGGGAATTTTCCTATGGGGAATATTGCAATACAGATTGGACAATTTTTTTGTTTATTAAACTTAGTTAATAATGACTTCATTAGTTAATAAGCAAAATTAAATGATTTTTGCTAAAAACCTCGTGTTTTTTTTATCAGTCTTTTTTTTAACGGTGCTTTACGAATGCATAAAAAATTGTCAGTTTCGTCCTAGTATTTATGTCGTAATAAGTACTTCAAAAACCAAAGTACATGATATACTGGGATTTTTAATGAAACTGTGATGATTTGTATAGTTATTGCTAATAAAAAAAATACTTTGCAAAAAAATATTTATTCAACTTTCCTAGCAATTATGGGAATATTCCTGAGAACATTGGGAATATACCCCGGAAATATTGGGAATGTTCCCGGGAACATTGGGAATTTACTTTCGCAAGTGAGTTACACCATTCAATGACTCGGTAAATAGTTCAATGAATAACGTTTTGATATAATCCTCAATCACACAATATGTGAACCTATACACTTTCAAAATTCCCCTATGTTCCCTTTGTGTGGGAATACTCCTGAGAATATTCCCGGGAATTTTCCCACCTAGGGAATATTCCCGGGAACGGCACATCACTACTCAAGACTAACTAAGAGTCAACTGTGCCAAGTTCCAGCGCATAGTCCCAGGTGCAAGGTGTTCTGTAGCAATACTCTAGCTAAAACCACTTTTTTTGTAAATCGTCAGTTTTTCGGAGCGAATAGATCAAAGTTGTAGAAATTTATCAGCTTTAATAATGCGGCAGAACAACATTTCCTATAACGCATCGTCTTCAAGAAGTAAACAAAAAATAAAAAAACGGGACCTTCTTTGTGGCCCCCGTCCTACGGCTCACCTCCCAGGGGTGGGGACTTTTAGTATGTTTATCTCCTAACTAGTCCAAACAAAGTTACCAAGTCAAACTTTCTGCTTTCAACTTTTCCATCCATTATCTTTCATTGCCATGACTAACAGAACATAACACAGAACAGAACATAACACAGAACAGAACATAACTAAATGAAAAGAAAGCTTTATTAAAAACCCCTTTATTAATGCTACTATATTCGTATATGTTTGAGAAGGTCACATTAAGACCTTTTAAATCATACCCATATTGTAATAATTAGGAGACTTTTGTTGATATAAATAATTCAGGTTTTGCCACTGTTGTTATTTCAATTTTAACAGTTCGGGTACTTCCTATCACCCGGGATGGTGAAAGGACTCTAACGATACCCACACCCATTTAAATCGTGTCAGCCGTTTAGAAGTTGTGGCGGAATAAAGAATCGTTACATACATAAATAAACCCTAAAACGGTCTTGATCTGTCGTGTAAAAACAGAACACTATTTTAATACGCTACTGCAGACGATTTTATATGTCTTTGGGGATAGACGGTAAAGGTTCTGGGTATTGGACACACGCGCATACAATTGACCATGCTACATAGACCATGGGACAAGCACGGTTTTTTTTATTCTATAGAGAAGGCAAACGAGCACACAGGCCATCTGATGGTAAGTGGAAACTGTGACCCATAGCCATTCGCATTCACAAGACTGCAAGCCTAAGAATGCAAATACGTTGCCAACCCTAAGGACTAAGATGGAATGCCTCTATCTTCAAATTCGGTCGGACACCGGAAACACAGGATAAGGCCGACCATTTTGCTATTTAACTGTCCGCTAAGGCCTCTATCCTAACCATACCAATTTCGTTAAATTTTTCGACGACGACGTTTTGGTTGATGAATTTTTGCACCATTTTTTACAATTTGCCCAAAATTTGGCAGGTTAAGCCGCGGCCGACCAAGAGCAGTTGAACCTACTAAAGGGGTAGGAGCCAGATTTTCAAAGAATCTTGATGTATACATTTTTCGTTTATTATAAAGAGTCTGTATTTGTTTGCCACTACGTCAGAAATGCGACTCATAGATAGTTCGGCACTAAGTATTAGCTCCACCCCCTATGGCACTAAGCCAGTGGGGCCGACTTTGAGCCTGAGTTACGCTTCCATATCTTTTATATTTCGATGGATTCATGTAACAAACGGTAGAGAAAAATTTTCATTATTGAATAGCAATAAAAATAACCAAGATATGAGCTAACAAAGATTTGTTCCTCCCTTTCTAGCAAAATAGACTTTATCATGGAGTTTATATGGCCAACCTGTTACATGATGTCACAGTGCATATCGGATCTCATTGTCTATTCGTCTAACTCTAATTAGCAGTTTAAAGTGCTTGTATCATCCGTACTTCTTACCCGATTTTAATTTTATTTCACATTTGGTGATCTCTTTTATGGTATTATCATATTTTATTGAGAAATGCGATTCAGAAAATTCATGCATATTCCTTTTTACAAATTTCTTGTTTTACCATACATTAACTACTCTACTCAATTGTGACGTCATAGTTGAGTATCAACATGTATTTTATATGTGAATAATTATGTCATGTGGCAATCTGTATGGGTAGTGTTGTGAATTTAAGCTTCGAGGCGTAAACTGCAAGACTCGAGTCACGACTGCTGAGTATAAAAGCCTCAAACCTTAAAGCCTCGACCGTACAAGCCTCAAATTAAAAAGTTCTTGTTGCTGCTTACGAGCACAGAAACCTCAAGTCTTTAGGCCCCAAGCTTTAACGACTCCTAAGCTTTGAAGGTGTCTATAAAGTTTGGAGCATTTAAAAGTCTTAAAAGCTGACAGATTGAGAAAATCGTGATAAGTTATGCGAGTGATTGTTTCGAAAATGCTTTGTGTAACGAAAATTAGTCATATAATCATGTAGATAATTTTTGTTACACAAAGGCTTAAGGACCCCTTTTTTAATTGAGCTCTTAAGTACGTACAATATTTTATCGAAAACATTTGAAGAAAGTTAACGTTATCTCAATTAAGACCTTAACTATGTACAATTATTTTGCAATTCAACCTAATTATGTTTTTAAAGGAGATATTTTTTTTATATTTTCTTTCTTTAACTGTTTAATATGAATGTCTCATTCTGTCTCACTGTAGGTACACAATATTTCACAGAGATTTTCATCATAAAAGAGCTCGGGATAGTGTTTAATCACCTTAATAACCGTCTCTAATTCCACCATATTTAAATAATAATTTTACTTATTTCAATTATCACAATGCTGTTTCAGGAATGCCACTTTGATAAAACTACGAGTATGTCAGGTAAAAACTAAAAAATGTCAAATGTTAAATTACGATAGTATCCGCTTTAATCATAATATTCATTATCTTAGGTTTTACGACTCTATTGAATCTTGTTCTATTTCCATATCTGTTTATAACAGTATGTGTTAACGCCTCGAAAGTTTAAAGTTATACGTACAGGCAAAAATACAAATAACAAAGTATCAGTTCAAAAGTTACAATAAAGGGTAATGTTTCTTTCTCAGCCTGAAGCCAATTTCTTAGTGTTTTTGGAACATACATTCGGTAGTTAGTACTACCGCCAATTACCTTCTAAACACAAGGGCTTTGCATCACCGCGCAAAACGCGGGAGGGCACAACTGTGCTCAATGACGGTTTGAGCACATTTCTTACCTTAGTCGTCTGTTTGTCGCGAAGCTGTTAAGATGACGAAGTGTGTCATCAAAAAGCACCGAACTAAAACCGTAACGACTCAAAACAAAGATTGTGTGACTTACCACCGGTAAGTTAATTCTATTTATAAAAGATAACACGCGAAAAAGTGTAAAGAATGTATTAAAACCATTTGAACGTTTGCCGGTCATTGTATGAAGTCGTCACAGCGTCAGCTAGTAGTAAACCTGAGTAGGACGGATTGTATTTAGCGTCTTTCTTCAAATATTAATAATAGTTAAAGTAAAAAAATCCGATGGGCTGTACATACGAAAATTATAAAAAGAATCCTCACAAAAATCAAAAATAAATCGACTGTGACAGACGGACAAACAATGAGTGAGCATTTATAAGCTCAACGTTTTTAAACCCTCTTATGAGTTCCGTTTTTCCTGTTGAGGTTCGTTACTGTAAAATTAACAGTCCGTTTCTACTCCACTGCTACCTTGTTCCAGCCATCGTCTAAAATCTACATTATGAAGCTTCGACTGAGTAATTGATATACATTACTGATTATGATTAATGACCGACGACATTTTATAGGGCTGGTGTGTCGACGGCAATGTATAAACTGAGCAAGTCGAAGCATAATAGGGTGATGTAAGATGCAGTGCCACGTTTGGGCATTTTTGTTGTATGACGTGATTTGTCCATGTGTATAGAACTACCGCTACTGATAAAACACAGGAAATACGAAGCTAGTTTTCTCAAGAACTCTGAACTTATTTTAGTACAAGGTTTTATTTAAAATAAACTTAACTGAATTGTAAAGCGGATAAGTATCATGCAAGTGAACTTTAAGCGCCTATTTTAAAATGTTAGGGTGTAGTAATTACCGCGAGACGATGCTTGTAGATGGCGATCTTCTGAACACGGTCGTGGCACTTAATGCGCACCTTGGAGCCGGACGTGAGGTGCTGCACGATCACGTCCGTCATGTGCTCGCGGTAGGCGTAGCGCTCGCGGTACAACCCGTGCACCGTGCTGAACACCGTCTGGTAGCACCACAGCGTGCCGTCCTGGCACCCGACCGCCTAACGAACAACCACATAAACTTACCTTCACCCGAGTAGCTTTCATTACAACTCAATTGTTACCAATACGTCTAGAACTCGAAGCCCTTACTATCATTATGCCTTAATAGCGAAATACGTTTTTTTTTTCTCATAACACCGGATTCCTAATATGATTACAATTTCTAACATCTTTATCCCGTATCGCATGAAATCTTAATTTTTCTAGTCCCAGATCAGTGACATATTGAGACGATTCCATCTAAGATTCAGTCATTAATACTCAATTCGAGATTTTGTTTACTTAAATATCAGGGCATTATGATATTCAGACGTAATGAAACTCTGAGTCACCAGCAGTAATCATTACTGCTGGTGACTCAGATGAGCGTAAAACATAATGTATTATCTTAGATTGCGCTCAAAAATATCTGACACGCTCATCTGCAACTCCTATAATGTAGGTAACATTATATTATTGCTGGTGACTGTACTTAACGATAGCGACCGCTGAGCAAGGATGTTAAGAACTACAAACGCTCGTGCGAACACAAATTACACATATATTTGGCCAAGCAACGAAAGCGCCATCTCTGAGATTTCTTACAGTCTACATAGTATTCTTCGATTTCGACTTTTAAATAATTGACATAATTAGCGGGTTTGGAGTGGGCGCGATAATGAAATGTCATAGTGTCACAAGTATGGTTTTTACACCACTCAGATGTCCAGATATATCGTCCCAAAGGTTTAAGTAAGTCCATACGAAATACGAAGTAATATAACGATAAGAGTATCCCACTGAGGTGCGAACCCAGGATTATGTGGTCGCGTCAACAGTTCGACAACATAATAAGTATCTATAGCAGTTACTTTTCATTAAAATAATAAATAAATAAAATGCCACCAGGTTTTTTAGCATAATTAATCACAGCATTCGCAGCTAAACACCACACGGGTCGTCAAGCCGTAAAAAAACAGGTTAAGTGCGAGTCGGACTCGCGCACCGAGGGTTCCGTTTTTAACATAATATGTTTGGAAAATACAAAAGAAAATACTCATTATGTTAAAGTTTCTTAAAACTGTAAAATTTGAAAACTTTATTTTATTTTCGCGTAAAATATGAATAATTATATTTAAATCAGGATATTTTCGGATTTTATTGCAGATAAACCTCGGATATAGCGGGGCGACGGTCATTTTTTTTTAATTTTTTGGCTATATCAAAAAGTACGTCACGAAAAAATATACATAAAACATATAGTTTAGAAATTTGCAGATTGAGCCCTTTCATGTGACATCTAATCACTCTTATTTTTCAATCCCCTTTTAGACCCCTTTTCCAGTATTTAAAAAATATATTTTATATTATATTAACTAAAAACAGATACGGGCCAGCAAGTTATACAACAATGCCAAATTTCAAGTTGTTAGCTTTTATAGTTTCAGAGAAACACTGAAGTGACATACATACAGACCGACAAACAGACGCCGAAGTCTCACCACAAGAGTTCCTTTTTAACATTTTGGTACGGAACCCTAAAAACCATGCTGAGGCTGGAAGTGTCTCATTGGATCAGTTACTCTGAGAGAGATTGGTTACCGCCTAACGTATAGAAGAGATCTCTGTTTAAATCCTTGCTACCGCACCTGTCAAAGGACACCGCACCGAAAGTATGGGAAAAAACAACGGTAAATTTTAATAAAATTTTATACTTATATGTTACGTGTCTTGATCAATATATAAAAATACTTGGAGGGCAATAAAATCCTACGGCTAGTTTCTGAGCTAAAAAACTTAAAAAATGGATAATGGTTCTATAGAATAATGTATGGAGGAAAAAAGGAGCCTTTTGAACGAAAAAAAAATGTTTTTGGAACCATTTCAATAATCAAGTTAATCTAATAAACTGATATAAAAAGTGATACGTTTTTATTTTTTGACCACTCATGCATATATATATATATATATATATATATATATATATTTTAATCAAAATCCACCGAATATTTTTCCATACTTTCCGTGCGGAGTCCTTTCTGATTCTGATTTATTCACGATTGTTTGTTTAAGTTATGTTCGAATGACGTTTGACTAACATGAGCTAACCTTAGAAACCAAAATTACAGACAGGAATACTTCAGGAAATATGAATGGCCCGTCGTAATCTTCACCAAGAGGTTTTTTAATAACATTGAACAAAAGCAAATCGTAAAACTGCGCTCGTTCTTTAAACAGCTCAGCGGGTTGAAAGATTTGATACTTGTGGATATTATGTAAAGGAAAAGAAAAAAGTATAATGGCCAAAAAGTAATGATATTGATTTTTTTATTTATTTATAAATATTAATTAGGTATAATTGGAATATTTCATTCGTCCGATTCACTAGAACTACGAATAGGACTTGGATTTTGTCTTCAATTGTTTTTATATGACCTACAGCAGTTAGTCCAATATGCATGAGTAGCAACCTAGCACTCTCTATTTATATTTAAGATACCCTTACTAAACTTTAGTTGAGGGTTGTGCTTTCTGACGTAATGCTTGAAAATAGCCCACATCATCAGTTTAATTGGATCCAATACGCAATAGTATGGCGGTAATCTGCGCACTTCGTGATGTTGGGCTTTAGCAAATTCATCGAACGTTACGTATTTGTTCAAACTTATGCTCTTTTACTATTTCCAATGGTGGTTTTATCGTACATTTAAGTGGTATAGCCAGGTCACGATTAATAAAAATGCTGCAATTTTGGGTTTAATTGAACTTGTACTTATTTGGAATTCTCTGGCATTGTTTTGAGTGATAAGTGATAAGACACATCGTCGGGGACGAAAACACCCTTGAGGGAGTATTAGGTAAGAGTTGTTCGTTGAACCAATTTGCAAATAACATCACGTCCATATCTTGGTGGTAATGGACACTACAACTTTTTATGTTTTTTCGCCGACAAAAGTAAGGCATTATCGATAAATCCAGTATATTTTTCAGCGTGTAAAATAATGATTCGCTTTCCTCTATACCTAACCTAACACCTAACCTACGACTACCCGTGTGATCTTGGAACCCTTTTTTAAACAATCATGGATATCAAACCTTGTTTCATCCAGAAGAGCTATGGGTCGATGTTCATGACAATACTGTTTTATTTCTGTAATATATACTGGACCGCAAAACTAAGTATCACACTTTATATGACATGTTCTTAAGCAGTGTGATACTTACAATTAGTTTTGCGGACCAGTGTATATTTGTCACGAAGTTGTAATAAACGCGGCGATTTCATTAAAGATAAGGAACTGGAGCACAAAATTTCGATATATTCAGCACACGTGGCAGACGTTATTAATAGCGATAATTATACCCTAAGAAACATCTAGGACCGCGTCTGCCAAGATGGTGGCGCTGCGTTGTCAATTGACCCGTATCAAAAATGTAAAAAAAAAGTGTGCTTATTATGCGCACATGTGTCTGGGCTAATGATCACAGATTTTTTTTTCAACCCATCTCTGGCGCTAACCTACATGTACAAAATTCTACGTCTACTGGATATTCGTGAAAATAATTAATATATAGGAACAATTTTCAAAACGCGTCTGAAATAAGTGGGTTTCGTCCGATTTGTTTTGAATTTCAAACAGTTGTACAGCTAAAAATCAGTGAGCAAAGTGTCTGCCAAATGTTTTTTCGTGTCCAGGGAGTCATAATGAATCAAATGGACGCAATGAGAACCGTGTTCGAATGACTTAGTAGAGCTTTTTTTTACATTTTAACAACTCCGTCACATGGTAATGCAGAGCCCTGAATGTCTGCCTCTTCGATTTTCTTCGTTTCCAAGATGATTGTGACCATGAACCCTCGAGGCATACATGTGCAAATGATTTAATACCCTCCTTTTTTAAGCAACTTCAATTAGCTGTAACGCGATAACACAGCGGTACAGGATCTTGACAAATGTATGAATAAATGCACAAGAAAAATAATATTTTTGGGACTCATTAATGCAAAAATAGGATTCCCCAAAGAAAATGAAGAATTAGTAACGGGAATATATGGCTACGGGAAAAGGAACGATAGAGGAGAAATCGTTATAAAATTCTGCCTTCTACACAACTTCTAAAAAAAAATAAGCTTCGATGGACGTGGAGAATACCTGATGGAAAATCAAAGAACCAAATCGACTTCATAGCTACAAATGTCACCAAAAATATACAAAACGTAAATGTGATAAGCAAACTGCAACACCCAAGTGACCATAAAATTATTAGAATAACTGTAAACATACAGAAAAAAATCCTGAGCTGATTACCAAAACATAGCTTATAATAATATTGCAAATTAAGACCTACCATCTTTGTCAGACTGCGAAAACGACATCGTACACCAATGAAAAAAAATAGAGACATATTTACTAAAAGGCTACAAAAAAAACACTGAAAACAACTGAAAAAAGAAATAAAGAAATTATAACCGAAGAAATAGAAAGTCTGAAAAATGAAAATCAATTTAAAAACAAGTAAAACAAAATTAGGCAAGCAAAGAAAAGGCTGAGTAAACTATATAGGATAACACATAAAAAAATGAAACATAAAAATAAAAAGAGGAGACTTGATACAATTAGCAAATTCATAAAAGCAACCGGGGGAATAAAAAGACTTACAAAACGTTAGAAACTAACCAAACAAGTCATGACACAACTCCAGAATCCAGCCTCAGAACCATCATCACACACAGAAAGGACCTAATGATGGCAGTTACTCAGAACCTCTAAACATGTACATATAAAAATCATAAGAAACCAATGACTAAAAATTATAAGTCTGCTCAAGAAATAGTACCACCCTTTTTAAAAAACGAGATAGAGATATCTGTAATAAAACAGAACAGGAAAGAGCCGAGAAAATGACAGAGTTACAAACTGATGGTAAATCAAAATGATAAAAGCTGCGAAAGAGAAAGTAATAAGCCACTTTAACCGTATGTTAAAAACAAAAGAACTACAAGAAACATGGGCATACTCAGAAATAGCTCTACTGTATAAAAAGGGAGACCCCAAACTGATATCTAATTACAGACGCATCAGTCTTATATCCCGTTTATATAAGATATTTGCATCGACCCTACTAAGACGTATCACAACGAAAATTGACGAGAACCAGCCTATAGAGCAAGCAGGATTCATAAAAAACCCCTCTATAACGATCACATACACATACTGAAAGTGATAATCGCACGATTTATGGAATATGATCTCCCCTTATACGCTGCTTTTATTGATGAGATTACTCGAAAGTTTTCGATTTAATCTCACATGAATCTATACGGCGGGCTTTAAACCAGTAAGGACTAGAGAACGACTACATAGAACTTATAAAAACGATTTACTTGAGAAGCATACAAGAGTACGCCTAGATTTAAGACGAACAACATTTCAAGTTGAGCAAGGGGGTTGGGTAAGCAAGGGGATCTCCGCTTTCCCCAAAGCTTTTCATCGCAGTTCTAGAATCCGTATACCGAAACCTCGAATGGAGCGAAATAGGATTAACAATCAATGGTAAGTAGCTGTCGCACCTCAGATTTGCGGATGACTTAGTAGTGCTGTCGGAAGACCCGTACAAACTGAACCACATGATAGAGCCCCTAAATAATCACAACGAGACCGTTGAAACCGACACAAAATAAAAATTATGACGAATCCTGAAGAAATGAAGAATCCTATAGAATGTGTCGCAGACTACATTTACCTTGGACATCTTATTTCAACAAAATACTGTACAGAAATAGAAATCGATCGCAGATTTTCAAAGGTCCCATACCCACAAGACAGAAAACGAAAGGCATGAACATCTGCCTTACGACGGTTCTTACCTATGCATGCCAAAACAGGTGTCTTAGAAAAATCATCAAAATCATTCTTAAATAAGAAGCTGTCAAAGAGGCATAGAACAGAGCTACATAAACATCAAATGGAAGGATAGAGTCAAGTGTTCACTTATAAGGAAAATAACAAAGGCGAGAGATACGGTCAAACCAGTCCTTACCCTGAAATGGAAATGGTCAGGACATATTCAGAGGTCTGTGGACGACAGATGGTCACAAATAATTACTAATTGGTATCCAATATATGAAAAACGAAGGAAAGGTAGACCATTTAAAAGATGGAGTGACGACATCGTACAAATAGCCGGAAACTTATGGACCAGACAGGCAAAGGATAGAGCTAACTGTTTGGAGGAGGCTTTTACCGCAAAAGGCGGCCTTACAGCTAACAATACTAATTTTATTTAATTAAGTTCATAACTAACATTACTAACCAATAAATATTTAACTTGTCCATACAAATTTATAGATAAGAACTATAAGTTAGGGATAAAAATAAAGCTAATAAATAAATGGCAATTTTCCACTAAGAGTGAGAGATAGCATGCTTAGAAAGAGACAGCTATACGGAGACCCTTCAACAGGCGTGAGAAAGATATAACACGATTGGAAATGAGACAGCAATGCGCAGAACATTCCATTTGCAGGAAGTTGCGATTGTAAACTAAACAAGGTAGCAAGGCGTTCCAGCACCAACATTCCAGCAACGAATAGTCTCGAGCGTCCTCGGCGGGGCAAAGTACATCGATCATTCCGGAAAGCATTCTGGAACGATCGGACACGGGGTCTATAAAATGACGGACCGCCATTGCGGATTCATTCGGTCTTTACTTGGAAAGCGAACAGTGCGAACAAGAGCAACCCGAGCGATCACCTAAGTCTTTGCACTTTATCTACCCCCACGTACGTAACACTACTATACTCGAAAATCTGCTTTCTTATTGTCTCATAAATTATTTATTATTATGTTATCTTTATAGGTATGATGAATGTGATAAGAATAAAGCGCGTACGCGTACGTACCAAAGTCCCGAGCGAGGGCGACGGCGCGACGGCCCAGACCCACTCCTGCGGCGTGCTAAGCACGGGAACCCCTTCCGACGTCAGCACGGTCCAGCCTCCGACACCGCCCACGAGTATCAACTCGCCTAGCATCGACACAGACAGGGCAGCCAAACCTGCACAAATATTTATCATTACTGGTTTTTGTGACAGTTCCGTTCCGTTTTGTGGGGGGTGGGGGGGTTGTAAGAAATACCTACTGTAGCTATTGTAGAGGCATTCCACCTTAGTCCTTAAGTCAATTTTGACATTAAAAACTTAGACTAACCAATTTCACCATCCCAACAATGACAGGTGACAGGTAACATTTTAGTCTATATGGCTGAGTGATGTAAATTGAATTGTCACCTGTAAGATGTCATTGTCTAGATGGTGAAATAGGGGGCAGGGGGCAAGTGGCCTGTGTGCTCGTTTCGATGACAAAATAACTGTTTATGCTATTGGGTTAAATGCAACATAGATAAAAAAGATAAAGATAAAAGAAATTTATTTAGTAAGTAGGCCGCTCGGGCACTTTTACACGTCAAGATACTACCAGCGCTTCCCAAGAGGAGACCACTGCTGAGAAGAAACGCCGCAAGAAACTCAGCAGTCAGTCATTTTTTAAACTTATTTCATATTGCATATTACAATGGTATGTACAACTTAATCTAGCATTATATAAAGCTACAAGTATTAAATTAAATATAATATCAAATAACAGTAGTTCAGCAGGAAAACATGCCAAAAATCTTACGGGAGAGAAAGATAGAAAAGAATAAAATAAAATAACTACAACTACCTACTTATATATGTGTATATGAGATGGTGCAAGATGACCACATAAAAGTTTCGATATGTTTTCCTGCATCAACGGTGTCCCCCAGACAAGAAAAAGCAGGATAAAGCCTTTGCATTTGAACAAATTACTATTGACTAAGTTTCGGGTGTAGGCCATGCATTTTTGTCTGTTAGATAGTCCTCGACCCTATAATACGCTTTAGACATTAACGACCTTTTCAAATATTTTTTAAGTGCTGGAAAGGGTAACTTTAAAACTACTTCAGGTAATTTATTATAGAAATGAATGCATTGACCAACAAATGATTTATATACTTTACGGACACGGAATTTTCGAATAGCTATTTTATTTTTATTTCTAGTATTTAAATTATGTATATCTGAGTTTTTGGTGAACGAATCTATATTCTTAATAACATAAATAATATTCTCGTAAATAAATTGAGACGCTACAGTTAAGATATTAATTTCTTTAAAAAGTTCTCTTAATGAGTCACGGGAATTTAAATTATAAATAGAACGAATGGCCCTTTTTTGTAACACAAATATAGTTTGTATGTCAGCTGCCTTACCCCAAACCAGAATACCATAAGACATAACACTATGAAAATAACTATAATAAACTAAGCGAGCTGTCTCAACATTAGTTAGTTGTCTAATTTTCCTAACGGCGTAAGCTGCCGAACTTAGTTTACCTGCCAGTGCAGCTATGTGGGGACTCCATTGCAAATTTTTATCTATTGTAGTATAGTACATAGTACATAACATAGTAATGTAAAGTTTTGCTAGTTATTATTATTAATTATTATACGCGCTCCTACCTATACTTCTTTCTTTATGTATTTGTTGACCCTGCACATTGTAGAAAGACAGGGTCTCATTCCAGTCTGTGACGAGAAGGTATGATTTAGAGAAATTTATAGCCCACACGGCAGACTCACGAGGCACTCTTTGGATTTCGTCTCCAGTCTGTAAAAAAATAATCTTGTGAGATCTAAAACCACCAACCATAATATCACAAGTGTAATAACCTAGTAACATTTTTATTTTGATGCTGCAGGATTCCTTTACACTCAACACAACAAACGCATAAATTCGAAACTGCCTTACTTTGTCCCTTATAGAAACAGCGCCGACAGCCAACCCTACAGCCAAGTACTGTCCGTTGGGCGACCAAGAACAACAAGTAATGCGGCCTGGCACGCGGTACTTTTGGACTGCTTTCACATCCGCTGACCAAAAAGCAAAATCTGACATAGCACAGGATGCCAATTGGAATGTGACAGGGTTATATGCGAGACACTGAATTGCTTCACCATGCCTGTTAAAAAAAAATGTAGTAAGTATAATAGGTATAGTAAGTAGAAAATAAACATATCAAAGCATATAAGGTTATCAGAAATGACTGAACTTGATTCTATTGTTAATTAAAGGCATTTGAGCTTGTTTAACTTAAATGCTATTATGTATTTGATCGGATTGGGTAGGGTCAGACAATTTTACAGCGGGCCTATAATCGCATCCACGAATGCTTTCTCCGACTCTTATGCATTGCATCTCTGGGTGAATATTTGGGCGTTTCAACCGCCGTCATTGTTGTCTTCAATATATTGACGAAAACAATGATAATTACCAGCAACTTTTGATGTCAAAGTCAACGGACCCGGGGGTAGTATTAATTCCATTTAAAATCATAAGACCATTAAAAAGTTTATCTTGAATAATATGCAGGGCTCGGACAAGTCATCGCAAAACAATCGCAAGACGGCAATAGAACAAGATCAATAGAATCGCATTATGTACAATATTATTTAATTATATTTTTCAATGACATTTATTACTGCAACCCAAAATTCACCATACATGTGTGAAGGTATTTCGATTAACGTTTTTTTTAATGCTGATGGTTGCATTGCACATACGCAACCATTAACTTCTGCATTGTCTGGAACAAACCGATGATTTATTTAATCATTTGTGTTAGATATAAAAAAGTAAACAGTTGTTACAAATCCATGACAGATATGCGACTAAAAAGGTCAAATGTTAAATTATAAATTACGATAATAATATATCAGCTTTAGATAATAATAAATAATAATCTTAAGTCGCGACTCTATAATAGTCTTGTCCCATGTCCATATCAGTTTCTGCGATGACTTGTCCGAGCCCTGATAATATGGGAAGACAATAATGACGGCGGTTAAAACGCCGAATAATCACCCCTCTAATAAAGGGAAGCCAGGGTGAGGAATATCTGCAATGTCCGCAGCCATGCCGTAAGTTGTACCATTATTCGTGCAATGGAAAAAGTCTTTCTGACGTCGAAAAGGACACATGGGTATGTCCAGAATGTACATGTCCAGTGAAGAATACAGGCCGGAATTGTGAAAATCCTGTTGGTACCCCGGCCGGCGTAAAGAACGTTACGATAAGAAAGACCTCCTCGACATCCTCTTCCCCTTCTCCGCAGCTTGGCAACATACCATCCTTGTGTATGCATTAACGCGGTGCCACTAGCTTAATATGGAGAAAAACCGAGCCGCAAGCACAAGCCTAAACGTAAGCATATGCCCCGTAATGGCGGGATTCCATCGTTGCAGTCAGAATATCCAAATGAGAATAGTGTTACAGTGGCACTGCTTGGGGATGTGGAGCCTGCACCTCCAACTGATGCACCAGAGAATACATTGGCACCGCAAGATGAGGTCTAGGCCTCACTTCCAACCGCTGCACCGCCCTCTGAACCGCCTGGTGCCCAAAGTTCTATAGCTGTGAGCGCTAATTCCGTGAATTGTAGTGAACAGGAAGATGATTTTAAAGGAAAAGGGCAGGTAGAACATAACCGGAAAAAGCGCTATACTTCAGTGCATGGCACGGAAGGACTGGATGTTACCTCTATCGTAAAACGTTTGGGTATTAGGTATAACGCTTTCTTATATCCCACCAAGTTCCTACTTGGAACTTTGGGATTGAATTCACTAGAGGTGAGGCGAAATATTCAATTTGTTGACCTTTCTGTGTCGTGTTCTGCGGGTAGAATCCGATTGTTTGGAGCTGGTGGAGCACTTTGTGGGACTGCGTGTTCCTCAGTTTCACAGGATTACCCTTAGAGCCCGTACGCGTTCCCTGTTGGACGTGCCAGTTGCGCGTACTTTTTTCGCACCGAAACTCCCTTTGTCTTCAAGCCCTAACACTGCTTAACGCGCTCTTGGTGTCAGCACCGAAAAGGGATGTTTTCGCGTGGCGATGGATAGCTGTGTGTCGGGAGTGCTTAAAGTTTTGCGAGAAGATGGATGACAGACCTTCTAGTGTTCCTCTATGTGGTATAAGTAGAGTTTTATTTTATATTCGTTTCACAGTGTAATAGTGTAATTCTGTAATGCTGTGTAAATATATTTTTCATAAATAAATAAAATAAAAAAAATATATAAAAAATATGAACAGGCCACCAATATTTTTTTAATACAGTTGCTCAAAAAGTGATACTTTTCGTAGCTGTATATCGTGCGGAAAGTTGGGTTTTTTCGAACTAGTGCTTTTTACTTTTCCTACTAAATAAACAAGGCCACTACTAGGCTCTATACTAAATAAACTAGGCCGTGCATCCAACCAAGGGTTTGCATGTTTAAATAAAGTACCAGGAGCGCAGAGGTAATTAGGAGGGTATCGCGGTGCGGCGCAGCGGCGGGCGGCCCGGGCGGTCGCGCCCGACACAACGCGGATTGTAAGTAAGGTAGGTACTTCTAATGTTTATGCTTTCCTAGTATTTGATTTTTAGGTAATTTCGGACAGAGTGTGTGCACAAGTTAAGCTCACTTCAAAGGTCCGGGGGAAGAGCAGAGATACACAGATACCCGACATACACATATACACAGATACACATTTTTTCGCAACTGTATTAAAAAACGTCGTTCGATTCACGTGCGGTATGTCATTACTTTCCGCACTAGCATCGAAATGTACTATTGCCTACCTGTTTACTGATTAGTCGACGACCTGACGACCAATCAAAATCAGGATCTAAAAAATACGATATTTATTGTAAATATCTATGAGGTGATAGGGGTGACTATTTACGATAATTTAAAACCTGGCCGCTTCTCAAGACATGCTGCACTAAACGACATCATCCGTCGGTCTCTTGCCTCTGTTAACGTGCCGGCCCTTTTAGAGCCGTCCGGTATCTCCAGAAATGATGGCAAGAGACCTGACGGAATGTCTTTGGTTCCGTGGAATATGGGGCGGGTGCTAGTGTGGGATGCAACCTGTGTAGACACGCTGGCCCCGTCACATCTCCCACGAACCTCCAATAGGGCTGGTGCAGCGGCCGAAGCGGCTGAAAACATTAAGACTGGCAAATATAGTGGTCTCGGCCCAGAATATAATTTTATTCCATTCGGGGTCGAGACCCTTGGTCCGTGGGGTCCTAGTGCTGTTAGCCTTTTTAAGGAATTGTCAAAGAGACTCATTGACGTCACTGGAGACCGAAGAGCTGGCAGTTTCCTCGCTCAACGAATAAGTTTAGCCATTCAACGAGGAAATGCTGCCAGCATCTTTGGTACAATGCCGCAGGGGCCATTCTTAGATTTAATGTTTTAGTGTATATATAGATTTAGTCTTATTTAATATTAGTTATTTTTACAATTTAATTAAATATAATGTACTTATTGCATTATATAAAGCTATAAATATAAAGTCATTGTTAAAAATTAAAAATTATGCAAAAGGGTTCGTACTTTTGATGCCAATGACGAAATTTTACACACAGGTGCTCTGCTTTTATTTGGCAGGTGATTAGGTATAAACCGATACATATAAAAAATAAAAATAAGAAGCGGTAAAATTATTATAGTCCGCATATTCTTTTTTTCATCACTCATTACTTAATATGGCGAAATGAGCCAATTCTATTTTATGAATGTCAATGCCATAGTGTATTTACGACTATTTAATCATAATTAATTTTTATCACAACATAAAAACAGTTTGTTTTAAATGATAATGTTACTCGATGATTTTTGCCACTGTCCTTCTCCATCAAATAGTTTCATTTACGTTTTAGGTATGAACTATGAAGTATTTATTTTTCTACGCGTCAATAGATTACGTAACTTATTTTTACATGATTAAATGTTTGACGAATAATAATAACGGTTAATAATTAAAATAAAACCATTTGGAACCATTTGGAGCGTGACGTCAACGGCATGAAAAGTAGAAGAATTATAAACGCAGCAAATGCGATGCGGAATAATTTGACTTCTTCGGTAGTTAAATCACAACTCTCACAACTCAGAAAAAGAATGCAATATTGCGTACGCAATAGCGGAAGTCACTTTAATTAGGCCAAATTACAAATTGTCTGAATTGTTACTTATTATTAATTGTAATTATTACTAAACGTTACTGTGTATACCATACTAAGTGTTACTGGTTCTAAATGTTATTTTAAATTTGTATGGTTTGTTTTATTTTTATTGGGTATTGTTTTTAATGAATTTAATGGAAATTTTAAAGAAAGACCTTAATTTTAGTTCGAATACGAATTTCCGCCTGCTTTCTTTGCGATCATTTTATTTTCAGTTTCTTTGAAACAAGTTCCTAGTCGTAATGCATTGTTGGAGAGCTAAAAAAACGATTAAGATTTTAAAATAATCTACAAGCCAAGTTACGTAACTTTTTTTTAAGGCATTTTAGTGCTATTTTATTTTATTTCTAAAGTAAGCACGTACAGGTTGTTTCTCCATACTAGGTGTACCAGTGTTTGCTTCACTTTGTATGGAAAAACCCACTTTATGTGACTACTTACTTACTATAGCAAATAGGTTTAAGAACACTTTGCTGATTCGTAATAATTCTAATCAATGTAAGATATCACTGATTTTTCGTGACATGACATTTAAGAGAAAATTACAAAAATTAAGATTACAATGATCAAAATCTTTGAATCTAGTAAAAATCGCTGAACATACATAGGGGTTAATTAAACCGATAGCTTTTTAGCTACTTTATCAGCCCTAGACGGGTGGACGTCGGTTTAGGGGACACCCTGTATATGTATGGGTGGAGAAAATTATGGGCCCTGGAGGGGAACTACCTTGAATCCTTAAGTTAGATCATTTAACTGAAACGAAACATTATTTTATTTTTAAAAGAGACAATATGCACCCATATATTTTCTAAAATTTGCCTGCCTCATCTGGGAATCGAACCAGCAATTTTTTTTAAAATAATAACGCTTACTATAACCTACCAAAATCGTATAAAAGGAACCCTTATGGTGAGACTTGACTGTCCGCCTGTATGTCTATCTGTCACATCATGTTTTCTCAGCAACTAATATTGGTATCAACTTGTAATTTCTGTTTCTGTCTGTTCTTTTCGTTAAAAATAAATGAAATTTAAGTGTTTAGTTTACAGCAAATGGACTATTATACCAAATTTCTGTTGTCCTTTTTTTAATTATATCCAAAAATCTACAATATATTACCGTACCCCCTTTATCTCCAAAGTTTATTATGCAAAAATATATCTGAAAAATCCTGACGTATAGATATTAATTTATATTTATTGGGAAAATAGCTCATAATAAAGAGTATTTTCTTTAGCGGCTACCAAGCATATATATTTTTTAAATACGAACCCTCGGTGCGCGAGTCAGACTCGCACTTGACCAGTTTTTTCATATCTAAAACCAAATGTTTATGTAATGTTTATGTTTAGCAAGTGTTTATTGTTTGAATTTTTAGCTTGTTTGATTCCCGGGTGTATTTTATTTTGTGCATGCAGTTTTCTTTTATTTTTAAGTAGAAGAATGTTTCGTTTAAGCAAAAGCATCTGACTCAAGGATTTAACGTAGTTCCCCTCCAGGGCCCATCATTTTTTTCCACCTGTATTACTGTGTTTTGGTCCTTTGTTTTGGCTGTATTGGTTAACCCTGATGAAAATCAATCAATCAATTTGTATATTTATATTATTAATATATTATTTGAATAGAGGAAATCGGCCAATCAGAACACACCATTTTGTTTCCTAAATAATATAACTTAATATTGCATAATAATAATTTAACTTAATCTGACGGAAAACCCATGGTGTATTAATAATAATCAAGTACAATTTACCTATTATATTAATTGTGTGTTTTGTTTTATTTCCTTCCAGTAGTTGTAAAAGCATTGTGTCTGCTTGAGCACAAAAGGCAATTCATGGAATTGTACACTGTATAACTTGTCCAAAAATTATGTAATTTCCAAGTTCAGCATCAATAATTCTCATAATTCTCTCAATTTTTTTCTCCCAAAAATTATTGAACCATAAACTTTTCATCATGTCTGTGCCAAATTATATTTACCCATGAGGCTATAAAGGTACTTACATTAAAATCAGCTTATAATGAAGACATAGAAGAAGTATCTTTATTACTAATTTTAAAGTAAATAAAATATAAACTCTGTCTTTTCCTCTTACCGCCCATTACCCTCTCTCAAACATTGCTATACAATGCGTTAATTAGGTGCATTTTGGATTACGGTTCCTTTATTTAAGAACCATGCAGCAAACTTGCTCTTAGAAGATTGGACCGTATTCAATATCAGTCTCTCAGGCTCATATTGGAAGCCATGAAATCTTCTCCAACTAAGGCTCTTTAGGTGGAAGCCCTCAATCCTCCTCTCTCCCTTCATCGTCAAATTCTCTCAGATCGATTCCCATATAGAATTTCCCGTCTCTTTTTACCCTCTTCTTTCCATACTTTAGTTACTCTCTGATCTCACTGTTAGTAAAAACGGTACCTCCTTGTTTTATAATAAGTTATCGTAAATTGAGCCTCCCTCATCCTGCCTTTTCTTCTACTCCTTTCTACGCTTTGTTATTTCAACTCAATATTGCTTGGATTCCAAAATTGTCTGTAATTTTAAGCTTTAACCTAATTAATTTGGCAAAAAAATCATGTCAGGAATTCAAACCCTTTTTGATTTTGAATCAGCAACAACACATTCCTAACATAAAAAAATAATATTACGGTATGTTGATTGTGATATACATTGCCAAATTAAGGGATGAGAGGGAAGAGGGAGAGGGAAGTGCCCCCCCAAGCACAATTTTTTACGTGTAAATTGGTAGCCATTTTATAAGCCTTTAAATTTATTAATTGTCAAAGCCTAACCAAGTCCATTATCTTCTCTTACTCTTTGAGTGGACTACAATCAATTAAAGCAAATCAGGTTTGTTCACAAAATCTTTACCCTTTCTATACAGTCCCTTTTTGATTGCCACCTTAGAAACATTGAAGTGGTATAGGGATGGATCCCCAGCCATTCATGGCAATGAGACAGGGGATCTTTTGGTGAAAGAAGCTACTAGGTCCGTCATCTTGGATAATTTTTATTGCTTCCCACATAATCTCTCTTCCTTTGCTAATCTTGATTCTGACCGGCAACACAGTTATGACTGCTCTAAAGTAGTCAGGGGTAATCATTACTGCGATATTCCACCAAAAAATACCACCCAAACCTTGGTTCCCTTTCCTCCGTCTTGTATGACAAATGGGGAACATCAGTCATTTGAACACTTCGCATTGGGCACTCATGCCTCCTCAACACCTGCATCGGTTGGGTATTATCCAATCACATACTGGTGCATGTGGCCTTGACGTCGGCTCCATGGATCACATTTTAAACTGCAACCAATCAGTTCCTTTACATTAAATTCTCCCTTGCTCCATCCCCCTCCCTTTTCTCTCCCTTGCTTGCTCTGATAAAAAAATGCTATTATGCTTATTCAATATACTCATTCTCAAAACACTAAAATTTAAATGTTTATAGTTCAGATTTTTAAATGTTTATTACATCTATATGATGTTCATCTTTGCCTCGGGTCCCACAATAAACATCTTCATCTTCTAGTTTTGGGACCTTCTTTTAATTATTGTCCATCATTTTATGTTACCAAAACAAGTCATTGGCAGTAATGGTCGCTTAGTCTGTGACCAATTGCAACTAAACCCAAAATTGGATTGGATAAAATATAAGCAAATTTTGAAAAACTATGCACATACCTATTTCATGGACCTAAATACAAAACAATACTATTTTTACCTATATGCAAACCACCTATTTCATGGAACTGAATACCAAATAATTAAACTACTTTTACTACCTATATGTGGAATAGATCGAGTTTATGAAAAACCACCTCGTTCTTCAACCAAATTGACTCAATGCTATTTAATATATTTAATGTCATTGTGTTTTGTTTTACAACATAAACACAACTATCTAGAAAGTACCATACAACAGCAATAGTTCTAGCCAAATTATACCATTTATGACTCATTATTTAATTGTAGGTAGGTAACTTCAATTAAGTTACTTAGGCCTGATGCAGGCCTAGGTTTTTTCCTATGTACTTCAAATTACAGGTAAAAAATGAGCAATTAAATAGATGCATGCAGAGCATTATCGAAATCGATGGCTAAATCATTACATTATGTTTAGTACAATAAAAGGAGCATTAAATATATTATATAACTAGTGACCCGCCAGCGGCTTCGCCCGCTGCAAATTTCCGACATTCCCGGTGGTTTTTTTTTCTTTCATACAAACCTTGCCCTGACAATAATGAATACAACCGAAAAGGAATCAGCCAAATCGGTTCAGCCGTTCTCGAGTTTTAGTGAGACTAACGAACAGCAATTCATTTTTATATATATAGATCAAGATGGTGAAAAGAAACTCACGAATACTTAAGGACCCCTTCCATTTTCGAAGTCCATATGATAACATTTTTGTCAGCACTGCCACTGGCAAACTTGTTTCCGTCGGCACAGTAGGCGACAGCGTGAACAGTGCCCTTGTGGGCTTGAAGCAGTTGCACCAGGGCTCCATCACGTGGATCATACACCATCACCTTCTCTCCCGCGCCTACCACCAGCTGCGCCCCATCCGGACTGAAGCATAATGTGTGAACGCTGCAACCAGCCATTCATCACTTTAATACCACTCAAATGAACACATCAAAAATAAATTACACATTAAATCCAAATAGTTCATTTTTAAGAATAACTTTCCATGACGTTGGATTCAGAGTTTTTTAATCAGCCTAACATATTCAACTAAGTACGTGTTTTAACTCCCAGTGTGCAACACGAATTCACAGCCATTTCAAATAAAAATTGGTTAAGTTAGAGTAATGCATTTTAAATGTAACTGAAAACATCATTGGGTTTCCTAAAGGTAAAATCTACCTCGAAAATTCTATTTTATCTGCTTCGTGAATTTTGTTCACCCATTTCGGTACAATCCTCATCTTTATTTGACGATCGCAGTAATGTTGGCTTAGTCCCAAAATTGGATTGAATTTATTTGACGATAAAATTGCTCAGCCAAGTCATTACAATTACGCCTCTTTCAGCCAAATAAATAAACCCCCTAATAATAAAAGGCAAATGACAACATTTCGTACAGGTTTTCTGTAATAATTTCGTTGACAACCGATTTTACAGGAATGTAAACAAAGCGACGCTAAGCTCCTCAAGAACAGAACGTCAAAGTGGTCAAACAAAACAAAAATCAACACCACAGATTATAAGGTAAAGGTATGTCTAAAGACAGATAGGAGTCAAACTTTGGAACGGACATAAATTTTGTACGTAGTAGTAGACGCTACTATCCCTTAGTAGTCTGTGGTAGTATTTGAGGCCCGCACCGCAGGGTAGAGAAGCAGCGCCGCTAGTATGCACCAAATGGAGCAATGGCGGCAATTAAATTGTGATTGAAGTTTATTCTCAAATTGAACGAGGTAAACTTCTTCGCAGTCATGGTTGATAAGCACGAATTAGTTGCCTTCGTTCAATTCGAGAACGAACTTCTAATTTCTGCAGTTACTCACTCATACGACGGCTCCACCGAATAAACGTGCCTTATACGTTCCGTGCGTTAATACCATTTTTTTTATTGCTTATATCAATTCCGGAGGTTGTAATTTTTAGAAGGGGCCATACTTATTATTTTTTTATTTGATGATGATGATGAAATACATTTATCCCTCAGCAGGGACATAGGGCTCGTAGAAGGGAATTCCATTTTGCTCGATCCTGAGCAACCACTTCAAGTTCACTCCAACTCTGTCCAACGGAAATGGCCTCTTATTCAACTGAGCGCCTCCAGGTGTTACGGGGGCGTCCTGGTCTTCCTTTCCCCTGAGTATGCCAGGTTAAGCCTTGCTTGGAGATGTGGTTATCGGGCCACCGCAGTACATGACCAATCCAACGCCATTTCCTCAGCAAGATCTCGTTAGCCAGCGGTTTCTGGTTTGTTAGCTCCCACAGTCTAGTATTTGAGATAGTCTTTGGCCAACAAATCCCCAGAATACGCCGCAGACACTTGTTAACGAAGACCTGAAGCTTGTTATTGTTGACGTAAATGACGAGAGTAATCAGGTGGGCACAGGTGTGGTTCCGTTCCTCCGAATCGCCGGTCTACCCGCCCTTCCGCCCGGACCTGACTCCCAGCGATACATTTCAATAAAAAGTAAGAGGAAAGAAAATTCGTGACGACAAAGTGAAAGTGAAGGAGGCCATTTAATTTAATTTTGAGGGCAAAGAAGAAATATTTTATTGTCAATCTAAATCTAAAAAATGCATCGAACTTGCAGATTCATAATATTAAAAAGGTTTTTTTTTGTTTTATTGAATAGATAAACATTTCATTCCGGGAATTTAATCTGTAAATTGCCTTTTAGATTTAGTACATATTTGTAGTTGTTGTTAATTTAAATAATTTATTTTACTTTTAGATTCCCCAACTGATGAATCATCATCCGTTTTTGGAAAAGCATTTTCACCGATCACGTGTAACTTCTAACCTAACATTGACACTGGCAAAATTATCCTAGACTCTATAGTATTATTTTATCAATGAATTGAACTTGACATATACCTACGATACAAAAAATACAAGCTGCTTGAAAAGCAAAATATATAAAATACGATAACAGGTCAAAAACCATAACGTTTAGCCATGGTTTAGCCCGCGTACAATCGATCCCGATTATTTGTAAGCAGAGGAAGTGGATAAAATAAGGTGGACTAGCTCCGAATACATGATTAAAGAAAAAGCCCTGTACTGTACCGTATGTACAGTCAAGGAATTTAATTCCCTACCCATTTCGTTAAAATGTCGTTAGACATTCGCAATGCATTAAGGTCGATAATTTTATTTCAGTGATATTATTGAAATGTCAATACGTCTTATTTGTCACTTCTCACTTCATATTACAGATACCTAACCTCTTTGCGTAAAGTTATCGTTTGCTTTTCTAACGAACATGACTTGACATGACTGTGTCAGTGTCAATCGAGAAAATTGTAAAATATTTTTAAATTCGATTAATTCGTTATTAATTTGAAAAATAAAATGCTTGCCGCTAACCGTGAACTAGTTAATCTGTTATCGCTTTGTCACCGTTTTGATAGCTCTTTTATTTTCTTGACAGTAATGGCGGCTGACGTCATAACAATACCAAAACAGATTAACTACGATATGCTTTTTACCGTCGGGAGTCGGGAATAGAGCCGCAGTGCAGTATGTGAAAGTAAATGTTTTAGTTAATCGGTTGCCTAGTTACTAACATAAAACAATGCATGCGATATGTCAAAGTAACGTCGTGCTTCTATTATAGGTAGCTCTTATGGTGACAATTAGCTATACGAATTTGAGCCTTAGGTGGGTTGGAATTTAAATTACTTGACTGTACTACTCGTGTATTTGTTCATGTTTACGCACACGATTTAGCTATAGTTACGGTAGAACATCCGCTGGGTGAGGCTCGAAGAAAGGCCGCCGGTGCTGCCGGGTGCGATAGCGCGCTATCCGCCTCCGGCACGGCCGCCGCGCGCCGCCGCACGCCATTTACATTTAGATTGAGCCGCCCCGAGGCTGCTCCGGATCATTTCCAAATGGATTAACCGTGTTCCCGGTACTCATGCCGCGAACCCCCAATAAGTAAGAGTTTGCAAAAGAAAATTGAAGTTTTCTATTGATACCGGATAACAGAGGTAACCGCTTAGTTTTAGGCAGAAAGGTAGACCTACTCGTACTATACGGATAAAATAATGTTATACCTAATTATAAACGTACATTACATTATAATATTTCAAGGGATTTATGTAAAGGGTTGCAAAGTAAATGGGCGCATTCAAAAAACCACTCGCACGTTAAAACCAACAGTGACATTAAATTATACGAAAATAACCATTTGAATAGTGTCATTATTACGGTTAAAAAGAGTTCAGTAACTTTTGTAAACAGTACCAATTGGTTGCCAGAACATTAGCTTTTTTTTTTGTGGCATTGGGAAGGCAGACGAGCACACAGGCCACCTGATGGTAAGTGGAAACTGTGACCCATAGACATTCGCATTCACAAGACTGCAAGCCTAAAGACTGCTAATGCGCTGCCAACCCTGAGGACTAAGATGGAATGCCTCTATGCTAGTCATTACACCGGCTGTCTTATCCCCAAACTGGAACACAACAATGCGAACACTGCTGTTTGGCGGTAGGTTAATGGATAAGGTGGTGGTACCTAGCGATCCGGACGGACCCCGCACAAGGTCCTACCACCCGCAGCGTGGACAAGACCAGTAGATTTTTGATGTTGTAAATTTTATATTAGTTAGTTATTTAGCCAGAAAATGTGCCATTCATGGTGGCTTTTTTATAATTTATAATTGTTAAAACTCCTACTTTTAAAATCAAAGAAAGTAATAATTATTGTAAATCTATCGATTAAATTTATGAGGACTTGACAGAAGCGCGTGCAGTGGATCTGTTGTGTTTTTCGGTTGTTTGTTGTGTTGTTTGGTGTCAAAGTAAGTATGGTATAAGCCAATTGGCCGCTAGGCCTCATGGATTATGGCGGAGAACGAAAAAGAAAAACCTCCCCCTTTAGGGCAGAGGCAAGAATGTGAATATGGTCGTAGATAGAAGGATTGCGATGACGTCGCGTATTTTTTTCCCTTTCATGGATATGTCTAAAGCATTCGATATGGTTTCTCATGAAATACTGCTTTGTAAGCTTTTTACTACGGAGTGAGAGGTAACTGTCACAGATGGCTCGAGTCATACTTAAGAAACAAACAACAGTCAACGGAAATTTCTCATTACTGTGCAGACACAAAATCAAGTAATAAAGCAAGGAGTGCCGCAGGGAAGCATACTGGCCCATTACTGTTCCTTGTCTACATAAAATACCTTCCAAACTTCACCCATCACAAAGTGATTATCTTTGCTGATGACTGCTCAGTGACTGTCTGCGGCAAAAACTCAAGTACACTCGAAACGGAAGTCAATAAAGTACTTCATGACACTAACACAGAACAACAACCTTAAACTCAATTTTGGCAAAAATAACCTAATGCAGTTTCAGGCACCACAATGCAAAACTATCCCAACCAGCAAAATACTCCGTTAAGAAATCAGTTTATCACTAAAGAGTCCTATTAAAGCGTCATTAAGGTTTTTGTTATGACCCTGTGTTTTATAAAAGCGTCTTATATCACTTTTCAGCTGTATAATATTATACGGCACTTTAGTACCTACTGTTAAAAGTTATGTAAACGTTTACATTACATTCCTAAATCATGCTTTTAACGCAGCACTATAAGTGATTCTGTTATATCACTAAAGAGCTTCCTTGTCCTATTAAAGCTATAGATCGTACCGTTTTAGGGCAAATTTGTATTTATTGTGGCTTCCAAATGAGAATTATGGTGCAAATGCTAAAATTGTAAAAAAAATACTATCATATTGTTGATTTTTTCAACATTGCTATGTGTCGGATTTGTGAAATAAACATTTCCAAATAGCTATTATAGGATATATACTCTAGTTGCTCCGAGGATACTATTAAAACACTGAAAGGTCTTGAAATCAGTGTTTTGGTAACTGCTACGTCTCATAGTCGAGTTAAAGAGATTTAAATACTTTTAATGGGGTTTTCTGATATATAAAAGTGGCATTTGGCCACTAATAATCAGCCGAAATGTCCATTAGCAGTAATTTAAAAACTTTTTTAGAACAAGACAGACATTGGTGTAATTGAGTGGTGCATTCCGAAATAAGGTTAAGAAAAAATATCAACAATCGTCAGCTTTCACGCGTAATGTTACGTCCATTGACAATAACAACAGTAGGTAACCATCAAAGCGAAGTGAATGAAGCAAGGCCGGGTTCCGTATAAAATAATAATACGAATGACACCACTCCAGCAAATAATGTTTGTTGCCAAGATTTTGTAGGTATGAGTGACGATAGTGATCAACAATGCAGTGACTTTTTTTAAAGTGAATACACCAGAAAAAATTGAGCTTTATGATTATTTTTATATCTTTTCGATAGTGATCAACAATGCAGTGACTTTTTTTAAAGTGAATACACCAGAAAAAATTGAGCTTTATGATTATTTTTATATCTTTTTTATTTAAAGCGAAGTGATATGGCGAAAATGAATTAGTGTCGCGCCCACAACCGTGACATTTTTCGGACAATATAAAATGTTTAAGTATCCAAGGCCAAGTATGCAAATCAAATTGGCGCATAAAATCATATTTTCTTAGAAAGCAGTCGACATCCATTTTACTGCACGTAGGTACTGTAAAAAAGAAAAGTGACGATGTTGCATAGCATACATTGCAAATTAGATGAGTATGTACATGTACCCTACCACCAAATATTATCATTATTTTTTGTAATTTCGTGACGCCCTCATTTGGTATAAGAAGTTTACTCACCCGACACCAATCAAATAAATCACACAGTCATAAGTATGACATCAAAGGTTTTTTATTCGGTTTAAGACGTGTTAAGGAACCCTAATTTTCGGCATGGCGGCGTGACCGACCTGATAGATAGTTATATAGTAAGCCTATAGTAAGCACTTACACACTTTTTTACCAGCGGTCGAGTCATTTATATATTTAATGATTTTAATTTCATAAATACTAATAATTAAGGGGGCGCATGAAAATTGTGTTTATAATACTGGTATACTTTGTACGTAAAACTTCAATCGCAAGTAAAAATCGCAGTCTAAGACAATACTTTACACTTTATTTTACAAACAGTGAGCTTACTTACCAAGGAGTCTGTTTTTTATTAATTTTTATTCGGAGCAGTACGCACCGTCACACAACTCACATCTCTAATTATAGGACTGAAAAGTCCATTACCAACAGAACTCTGATTACTTTTTTGTAACTTTTTTGTGAAGTAAATGGCACAACAATCACTGTTAAAACCTTAAAAAGTGTTACACGAGGGTAAGTAATACGAGATATAAGAACTTATCATATAACAGTCACAATATATACGCTCACTTTGTATAAATATGTTTAATATAACGTACACTTGAGATAATGAACGAAAGATCATCATCATCATCATCATGTCAGCCGAAAGACGTCCACTGCTGGACATAGGCCTCCCCCAAGGCTTTCCACTCAGACCGGTCTTGTGCTTTTCGCATCCACCACGGTCCCGCGATCCTGACGAGGTCGTCACTCCATCTTGTTGGAGGCCTACCTAAAGATATAATGTCAAAATAACTATTTCCATAAAGTATAACGTTATTAATATATAATATCAATTGATATAACAATTAAAGTGTATAATGTACATGACACCTAAGATATAAACATATATAAATCAAAAAATCTAACATCAAAAAATATAATGCACGTATAATATAAACGCCTCCTATAACTATTTTTAATACAGTTGCTCAAAAAGTGATACTTTTCGGAGCTGTATATCGTACGGAAAGTTGGGTTTATTTGAACTAGTGCTTTTTACTTTTCCTACTAAATAAACAAGGCCACTACTAGGCTCTATACTAAATAAACTAGGCCGTGCATCCAACCAAGGGTTTGCATGTTTAAATAAAGTACCAGAAGCGCAGAGGTAATTAGGAAGGTAGCGCGGTGCGGCGCAGCGGCGGGCGGCCCGGGCGGTCGCGCCCGACACAACGCGGGTTGTAAGTAAGGTAGGTACTTCTAATGTTTATGCTTTCCTAGTATTTGATTTTTAGGTAATTTCGGACAGAGTGTGTGCACAAGTTAAGCTCACTTCAAAGGTCCGGGGGAAGAGCAGAGATACACAGATACCCGACATACACATATACACAGATACACATTTTTTCGCAACTGTATTAAAAAACGTCGTTATACCTCGTAAACGTTAGTAACATGAAAATAGTTATTATGTAGTTATATCTCGTGTGACGCACCCGTTACACGACCCCGTTTTATTATAACTATAGTTCTAAAGTGTGATTTATGGAGCCACAATAACACGGTTATGTCACAAAATTGCGATATAACTGTGCCAAAACCTGCCTGGGTAAACGTTTACATCAACCTTATAGGACATGTATGAAACTTTAATTAGTGTTTCTGGAAACGTTCTATGGACTTGTATACCTAGTACTTACTTTTGCTAGTAACTAAGACATAATCACGTTTCATGGTCATACGATTAAAAACATAAAAATCACCAACTTTTTAGGCGTGATCGTTGACTGCTATGGTAACTGGAACGCGCATGTAGACTATTTGGTGCATAAACTTAATAGGTTTGTGTTTGCCCTTCGTAAACGAATGCGAAGAGCATCACAAGAGACTGCACAGCTGGCATACCACCGTTACATTGCGTCAAACTTACGTTATGGTATCATACTCCGGGGAAACTCTTCGAGCACACAAAAAATTATTGTCATTAAAAAAAAATGCGTCTGAGCCATTTGTGGCGCAGGACCGATGGGTTCGTGCAGGCCGCTATTTAAAAGTTGAAAACTACTAACCTTGTGTTCCCTTTATGTCTATGTAGTTTGTCTTTATGTAAAACGGTCATTCTCCAGAATTGTGTTCTCAGTCTAATTAACACCGCCCTTTTTTTCCACCTGCTTTTTGATAAATTTTATACTAAATGTAGTAATATATCGACCATTCAAACTATAATATTTATTGGGCACTTAATTATTATTAGCGGTTAATGAACTAGAAGGGTTTTAATATTTGCCTCACGCGCGAATTAGAAAAGTTACGCGTTAATTAGAATTACTTGCTCGTGAATTAGAAAAACTACGCGTTAATTAGATAAAATTAGAATTACTTGCTCGCGAATTAGAAAAACTAGGCGTTAATTATATAAATTTTCTACATTTTAGGAAGTAAGACAAAAACACTTTTTTAGTCTTTCTTTATTTACTCTTATCCTATAAGGCAACTGGAAACTGTTAGGAACATAAAAAATCACGGTATACATACAAAATAAGCTCACATGCTAGAAAAAATAAAATAACCCCTAAAGATCATATTGTTCAAACACTTAAGTACATAGATACGAGCATAAGGTTAAGATTTTAAGGAACCTCTAATAATATATCAGTTTGACATAGTATTATTAATCATCATAGTACTATTACTTATCTTACGAAAATTGTAGTAAGTATAGGGACCCGCCATCATTCTTCCGGGAATTACTTTTTTGTAAAAAGTGTGAATTCATTTAAACTGGTATATAAAAGTTTTTATTTCTAAATTCTTGTTTAAGAATTTAGAATTAAAAAGCTTTTATAAATGTACCAAAAAGCGCTTTTTACTACTCTTAAACTAATTAACGCGGTCACTTTTCTCGCGTGAATTAGACGTGTGTATTAGGGATTCTTGATAAAAAAAAATATAACTTCTTGTAGGTACATGTGATAAACTACAAAATCCAGTAACTGTTAAATACTGAGGTCCTTAATGTATAGAATAATTTACAGAGCTATAGAGTTATTGGCTGATTTTAAAAACGTGAACGTGTGAATTAGAATTTACGAGAACCAAAACGTGCGAATTAGATACTTACGTTTGTAGTCAGCGATCCACACAACACTAACACGTCTTTACCTCAAGAGGGTCTCGACACGACTGGCGGCTCACGCGAAATGCGTTAGCGATGTCTGTCTCTTTCTTCAATGGTCTTGCACGGACAACAATGAAAGCTGCGCGTGGATTAGTACACGTCTCGGGACATCTTTACTTTATTTTATACCTTAGTGTTAAATTAATAAATACACTTGGTAATTTTTTTGCAATGAGGACGTCTTATCTTTTATTAAATAAAAATACTTTCATTCATCTTTCCTTTTGTATATGATCGGGGTAAATAGGTATATTAGTGATTTCGGAAGTGGGACACGTGGTGTTAATTAGGAGAACGGGGTATTGATGTTTTTTTTCTCCTAGAAGGGTATTGAATATTTACTTGAAAATTCATGTACACCTCAATACAAGTACCTTCTACAATCAAAAAATATAAATTATACAAAATTCAATACTTTTATATTTTTTAAGCCCGAGGACATATAGAAATGGATGTCTGGAGAATGACCGAAAAAAGGACCTGAACCCTGTACACGCTGGTAAAACCAAATCCCAGGAAAGTCTCACAATAAAGTGAGCTTCAATTACGCCTTCCCTTTATGTCTATGTAACCTTCTGACCCCATTGGCCATCAGTCCTGCGAGAAATGTGCCCCGCCCACTGCCACTTCAGTTTAGCTATTCTTCGGGCTATGTCGGTAACCTTAGTTCTACTGCGAATATTATCATTTCTGATTCTATCGCGCAGAGAAACCCCGAGCATAGCCCTCTCCATAGCCCTCTGAGTGATTTTGAGCTTCCTTATGAGGCCCATTGTTAGCGCCCACGTCTCAGATCCGTAAGTCATCACTGGCAACACACACTGGTCAAAGACTTTTGACTTCAAATACTGCGGTAATTTGGACGTAAAGGTGCTGCGAAGCTTCCCGAACGCTGCCCAGCCGAGTCGGAAACGACGAGTGACCTCTTTCTCAAAGTTGGACCTACCTAACTGGACTGTTTGTCCCAGGTAAATATGGTCATCAACAATTTCGAGCGCAGAGCCTCCGACTATCACGGGAGTTGGCGCGACATGGACATTGGACATGATATTCGTTTTGTCCATGTTCATTCTCAAGCCCACTCGGTCGGAAGCTCTACTGAGGTCAGCGAGCATTGCACTGAGGTCCTCCATGGTCTCAGCCATGACTAAGATATCATCAGTGAATCGAAGGTGAGTGATGTACTCACCATTTATGTTGATGCCTCGTCCTTTCCAGTCCAGAACCTTAAAAGCATCCTCCAATGCAGCGGTGAACAGCTTCGGAGAGATCACATCTCCTTGTCTGACTCCCCGCTGCAGAGGAATAGGCTTCGTGCTCTGGTCCTGTAGTCGGACGGACATAGTGGCGTTTTCGTACAAACACTTCAGCACTTCGATATATCGGTAGTCAACTTGGCACCGCTGGGAAGCCTGCAGCACAGCCCATGTCTCGATCGAATCGAAGGCTTTCTTGTAGTCCACAAATGCAAGGCAAAGGGGGATGTTATACTCTTCGGTCTTCTGTATAACCTGCCGCAACGCATGTATGTGGTTTACGGTACTATAGCCTTTTCGGAAACCGGCTTGTTCGGGAGGCTGGAAATCGTCAAACCTGCGCGCGAGATGATTTGTGATGACCCTCGAAAACAGCTTGTAAACATGGCTCAGAAGTGAGATGGGTTTATAATTCTTTAGCAAAGTTACCTTTCTTGAAGAAGAGAACCACCACACCTCTGTTCCATGCTTTCGGCGTTCACCCTTCGTGGAGGACGGAGCTGAACAGCGTCTGAAGGCTTCGTTCATTAATTTGTTGATTTTATACGTTGTTAATTTTTGAAAAAGATACCCTTCGAGTTGTCTATTCTAAATAAGTTATATTTTGCCCATGACCGATACGTATTTATTAATTAAATAATTTACACATTTCATATGACCCTAGTGATTAAACATTTCTAAGGAAGTTTGTACAAATCATTCTCGAAAAAAACAAATGTAATGCGGTTTTTCTCCAATAGAACATTTTTGGGAAAAATTGGGATCTCATTTTATAAAGTATTAATTTTATAACATTATAAATGAAACGTAAAAAACTCGTTTAAAATTAGTCGTCTATTTATATGACTGGGTCTGTTTATGTTTTTATAACATTTTAAGAAAACATACCTTGTTTTCTTTACATTGTGGTGAGACAATGAAAGAATTGACTGATGATATTTATGTTAAAAAGTTAGAACAAGTTGATTATTGTTTGTTTTTGTTTATATCATAAAAAAACTGGGCAAGAGCATGTCGGACCATGCTCAGTGTAGGATTCCGAAGCAGTAACTACAAACAAATAAGACATCGCGACAAACTCAACTTTGCCGTTGACATAGGTCGCGGTCAGTTTACCCGCAAATCAATGAAGTCTACTTAGTCGTGATAGTTTCCTATTAAATTCATTATATGTGCTTTCATTTAACATATTTTTCAGATTTTTAGTATTTGTTGTTTTGGATGTTGATACCTTAATCAAAAATTGTTTGCTCAAACCGGCAATATTCTTGAAATACCTTTATAACGACACCCAATCGAGAAAAAAAAAAACCATCCCCAGGTAACGTGTGGGGGAGTGAGTTTTTTTTTTGATGTATTTCGTTTACCACTTTTTTGGCGTGACTAATATAGGTATGTATATTCATGCCAAATTACAGCTTTCTTGAACTAAGAGTCTCTGAGCTAGGCGTGGCTAGGCTGCTGACGGACGGACATGGTGAAACTATAAGGCGAAGGCTAGACGTACAATAAATATTGTTATCCGTCATTTGGCAAATACTGATGGATCACAATCTGTTCATGGATTCAGAGTGTCAAGGCTACACGTGCAATATTTTTGACGTCAGTATTATAACGCGTTTCGTGCAGTTCAGTCGTGTGTGTAGATATGGAGACAAAAACTAAAGCTTGTCTATTCGGGCTATACACCTCATCGGTGCCAGCTCCTGACCTTTTTGAGGCTACAACCTTTTTATTTTTATTATTAACTCCTTTCTATAATTTGTACGTAAAGAAAAATCTTTTTTTTACGTCATCAACAGATGCGTCGTTTTTTTTTTTTTTATAAATTTGCAAAAGTTTTCTTTACTTATGCCTCTCCTCTTTTAATTGCATCCTTATAAATTTTTGTTGATGAATCCCACAATTCGGGCAAGGCTTCTAAATTTAAAAGATAAAAAAAGATAAAAAATCGTACTCGCCATTGTAGCTGGCGGTGACGGCGTCGTCGGCGGCACGTCAGTCTCCATTGCTGTCGCGATGCGTACTGACATTTCTCAATATTTTTTGTACGTGTAGTTCAGTATATTGACGGATCTCAATATTTATCACAAATTGGCAAACCGGAATCCAAAAATCTAGATTTTTGTGACATATATTGTCATCCATCAATATAGCAGACTAGACGAACAATATATATCACAATATGAGATAAATATTGATGGATAACAATATTTATTGTACGTCTAGCCTTCGCCTAAGGGTTCCTAGTTTGACTACGGAACGCTAGAAAGAGGAGTTTGTGAAGAGCAAGTAAGTTAATTTAATGGTTTTTTTATTACCACACTTCATCCACTCAAATATACGTATAAATCTTCATAGAAAAATAGGATAAAATATCGTATAACCCTTAAAGCATATACTAAAATGCTTAGCGAAAAAGTCATATATTTTTAATTGGAAACGGAAGTCCGTTTAAAAATATACATAATTTTGAGTTCAAAATATAAAAAATATATGGCTCTGTGTTTAACTAAACCATACGTACAATTTTTTTTAAGACTTTTCCGGTTCCAATTTGAAAAAACATAAAACACGTTTTTCTCGAAACTGTCGAAACGCCAATAGGCCTTTTTGGCTTAGCCCAGCTGATTAGCGTATTGGCTACGGCTCCATGTATGCCCTCCAAGGAACTGGAACTTTCATAGATAGTGCCGTGGTCGGTAAAGACATACAAAAATAAAAATATCAGGGGACAATCTCACACTAATCAATCTAGTCCCGGACTAAGCTCTAGGCTTATACTATGGGTTGCAACTTGCAATAGAATTAATGTGTTGACATGGTGATTTTTGAATTGTTTTTGAGATCCTGTGCGGTTTCCTTCTCATTTCGATAGGTACGTAGTGCAGGCGTCAATGCTTACTTCCGCGGTCTATGTCGTCATCATGGGAGTAGAGGAGGAGGGTCAAGTATGATTTTGTGTACCCGTCAGGTGGATCTTTACAACGATAAACTATTTGTTTTAACTTTTAGGGGCAGCTTTTAAAAGTACCTACATGATTTGAAGTGATAACTTCTTATGGAGAGTAAACCGCTCGTCGATACGTAACGCCGCGTTACGGCGCCAGTCTGTCTATGGCTTCCCTTTCTTTCACGCATACGGCAGCGGTAGGCAGGCTCCTCCTCTCTCACTCTAACCCACATTGCTAGCCATATTTCGGACAGACGCTTCCCCCTCTCTCTACTCAGTGTTTAGTTTTCGATACAGTAAATGTAACAATATTTTGAACTACTGTTATTTGATATTATATTTAATTTAATACTTGTAGCTTTATATAATGCTAGATTAAGTTGTACATACCATTGTAATATGAAATATGAAATATAGTTTAAAAAATGACTGACTGCTGAGTTTCTTGCGGTGTTTCTTCTCAGCAGTGGTCTCCTCTTGGGAAGCGCTGGTAGTATCTTGACGTGTAAAAGTGCCCGTGCGGCCTACTTACTGAATAAATTTCTTTTATCTTTATCTTTTATCTTATCTTTAACTGTCAACAGTATATGATATCTGTTGACAGTTAAGTTAAACAATTTCAATATTAGGTAAATACTTAGTTCAAATTACATTAGTTTAAGTTATCACTTCTGTCGGGCGTCCTGAGACGCACACGTTTATGTTAAATGTATGACACACTTTATCATAGTCTAAATAAAACTTTTAAAAGTACTTAAATGAAGAGGGATATATAAGCACAAAAAAAATTACAATTTCCGGGATATCGTATCGTCAATTACCTTTCCTCTTACTTACGGTACTAGTGTCGATATTAAGTAAGTTTTGGTATACACGTCTAGAAAACCCTCAGAGAAAACCACAAATCAATACCACGATGCGTAAGAGAGACGGAGTAAGCCACAAGGGGCGCCTGGCTCCGCCTTCTAGTGACCCTGCCGTACCATACCAACCCCTGCAGTGCAACCACAAAAGGTTTTAAACAAGTTAATTAAGGTGACGGCAACGTTAATTAACTTGCTATTTTGATATTTTGTTGGTAAATATTTAGAGGTATATACAGAATAATGTCAATGAATTTATTTCTAGAATAAATTACCTGAAGTAGTTTTAACGTTAGGTACAGTCAAGGGCATAAATATATATACGTTCCCAAGACGTCATAAATATCTATACACCTTTATGCGACTGGCAATAAGGTTCGTGTTTACATATATTTGACGCGATGGCTGTATAGATGTTAATGCCCTTGACTGTACCTACCATTTTCCCGTATTTAAAAATTACTTGCAAAAGTCTTTTATGTCTAAAGCTTACTAGGGTCGAGGACCATGTATTTAACAGATAAATATGCTTGGCCTAAACCAAACACCTAAACAACTTAAAGGAAACTTTGTCATCAAAATATGTGAATATTGTATCGTGTCTAGGGAACACGGTTTCAGTAGGAAAACATATCGAAACTTTTTATGTGGTTATCTTGCACATTCATAGGTAGGTACGTTTTTTAAGCCCCTGTGAAATTTTCTGAGCTTTTACGTTTCCCTGACTACGATAATGATTTTTTTTACGGTTACGGTTAAGTTTTTCATTTAGCTAACTTATTCCGGTGGTTTATAAGCACATTTCATTCTAATTAAGTTTTAATTTATGTAGTTGAGAAAACTCAATGTTTTCTGAGCTTTTACGTTTCCCTGACTACGATAGTGATTTTTTTTACGGTTACGGTTAAGTTTTTCATTTAGCTAACTTATTCCGGTAGTTTATAAGCACATTTCATTCTAATTAAGTTTTAATTTATGTAGTTGAGAAAACTCAATGTTTTCTTACCAAGCCGTCAAAAAATCGATTTTCGGGCGTTTACATAGCTTTCGTTGCCTAAACCATAAGAGATACTTATATCAAAATAATGTATTCAAGAATTGTAGATCTTCAAAAACCTAGAGAAAAGTCCAAGATGGCGCATGACTAAATATTTCCTCAGGTTGACTCACAGTAACCATTTTTATCTTTAAAATGTTAATAAAAAATATATTATATAGGTTGTTTGCGAAGCTATTTTCTTCGATTCAGTATTTA
Source organism: Acleris sparsana (assembly GCA_923062465.1). Classification (NCBI taxonomy): domain Eukaryota; kingdom Metazoa; phylum Arthropoda; class Insecta; order Lepidoptera; family Tortricidae; genus Acleris; species Acleris sparsana. Next base: position 67,671,915 of record OV281285.1, on the reverse strand, counting down.
TGAAGATATCTAAAGTATTCAACTGAACCTACATCTGTATTATCGAAACGGTTGGCCGGACCTATAGCCGTGCTTCGTCCTGTAGTATGTACAGTCAAGGACTTAAATTGTTGAGCCACTATGGAACCCTGTCGTAATAACAGCGTCAAGCCAAATGAAGGAATTTACGCTAAAATTAATGATTAACGTTATGCGACAGGGTTCCATAGTGGCTCAACAATTTAAGTCCTTGACTGTACTTATAATAATAATAACAAACATTTTGAAATTATCAGACGTGCACCGGAGCTCTGCTGTTGCCTACTTACTTATATAAAAAGAAATACAAGATTAGCCGATTATTAAATTCGGGAAACGGGTAAACTAGCTCGATTGAGTTTAGGTTTTGGCTAAAAGTTATTATACTTAAATTATACATAAAAAATATATAATTACCTATGAAAGTGCAAGACAACCACATATATTGGTCTCCATCTTCCGTTCTCACCACATAAGTCGTCGGCCCTCTGGCCTTTCCATCATGACGTTCATTTAACCCCGGGTCTATACATACGCACCAGCACCAGTTGGCCGGAAGGGATTCTGCGCCGCTCGCTCCAGTTGCTCTGCGGCGCGGCTCGGAGCACTCTCCGGGTGTAAAGTGGACACCGCGGTTCTGTACGTGCGTGCGTTTAACAGCTCCGCTGGTGTTTTATTGGTACAACTGTTCGGCACCGCGCACATAATAATCACAATAATATAACACCTTCGTTAATTTTTCACTCTATGGGCTTCTACAATTTGCCATATATTCTTTAATTTATTTTTCATCACACTTGCTCGTAAATGGTGTTATTCCATGCCTGTATACAGAAGGACAATGGCCTAAATTGTTCCCGCGGGAATTATGGCGAGTTTGTCATCCCTAGGGAGTAATGACTTTCTTTTTAAAATTTGCAACTCTTTCGTACATAATTTCTGACTAAGGAGGTTTAATTTTCAGCCAAAAATTAAATCGGTATTAATTTCATCTTTAAAAATTAGCTTTAGACTAACTTACATTACACAAAACCTATATGCTTCATTAAACTTCATTATTTTTATACCTATTTCAAGTTTATATCAACATTTATCATTAATTTTAGTAATTATACATTTTTATCAAATTGGCTAAATCTGGCTCGAATCCAGGTCGAAACTAAACGCAGTATTTGTGGTCACAAAAAAAATATCGTTTCCATTTACGTTCCCGTCCGTCAAAAGTTATTTCTTTATATTTTGCAGAGTTAAAGTGTTTTCTCTTTGTTTTTTTCCTCGCAAATGTGATGAAAACCATTGTGTGTATCACAGGCAGTAAGGGGATTACTAACTCGAGTCATTAAAAGCCCTCCGCCTTCGGCGTCGGGCTTCTAACACTCTCGTTAGTAATTCCCTTCATACTACCCTTGATGCACAATGTACTATTTAAACGTTTGCACAGCTCGCTCGATTTGGACGTTGGATGCCGGGTGATATGGTGGAGTGTAAAAATCTTAGATGACATTTTTCTTTAAAAATACGTTAAACTCTTCTGCCAAGCTATCATTGTATACTTATGTCTGGAAGTAATTTAAAATAAAAATAAAGTCTTGATAAAAAAAATGTGTTTTGTTTGCATCCCTTTTCCACACTACCTATTTAAGCAGCGTCATCACCGGAGTGTCACCGTAAATGATCCGTAAATGGACAATTTCTTTATTTTATCAAAAACCATGGATAAAGTGATTGAGAAATTAAGGGAAGTGGTTGATTTCGTCATTCGTTCAGTTGAATAGATTAAAGGGGAGCATCAAGATTGGAAACAGCAATTAATGTCCCCGAAGGGCATCTTCATGAGATTTAAAATTCTGAAGAACAATTGACGGAAGCGGCAGAGCAAATAAATGGAGAAGTATAGACTAAAATAGAAAGGCCTTAGACGTGAACATTGGAACTACAGGTACCTATGATAAATAAGTAAAACCAGGAAAGAGTATGTCTGACCATGCTCAGTGTAGACTTCCGAAGCCGTTACTACACAAAAACCATCTCAATTTTTTGAAAACAACCAAGGCCTTTTCCTTCTTGAAGGCGGTTTTTTTTTTTATCTGTATTTTATTTTATACTATTTATAGTTATCATAATAAGCTGTAATAGTCCCACTTCTTAGTTGATTTGAAATATCAAGACATTTCAAAGCTCGCCGCAAGCAACGCCGCGTAAAAGTCATAGTCATATTTAAACAATTAAACGGTCTTCGTTATAGTCGTTCAACTATCTAAACCGTGATATCTTATCGCGACCCTTGAAATAGGTAGGTACCGTTGAAGAGCTCCGGTGGCCATCTGTGGTCTTTATCATCATTTCCACTTCACCAAATGATACTTTCCGAATGCAAACGCTGGACTTGTTACTAAAAATAATAAAATCGCTATATGTTTTTAATACTTGAGGATTCCCCTCAATTCCTCATGGATCCCCTCATCAGATTCAGATTTGGTTACAATGGAACCGCCTCGAAAGTGTACACTTTAAAACAATTTTTTTTTAATCGGACCTTAATTGTCGGAGAAATCGGCGAACATACTCGTACATCAAATCAGGTATTATCGTTGGAAGCGTCTTGGCTGTCCGCTGCTTATAAGCTAGATGACGTGAAATTCGATTAAAAATGGAGCCATCTAGAGGACATAAAAACAAACTAAATAAAAACAAGATTAATGGTGCCGTGCTGGGTGTCAAATGAAATAATTTCAAATATAGGTAGGTATATGTATATCGTTAGCTGTCGCTTGCGGCTTTGCTTTAAAGCACCAGATAACTGGGAATATGTTTTGAAGTCGCGCCTCAGATGTATGCCAAGTAGGGACCTATATTTTCTTTTCAAACCGACACAAAATACATATAATTACAGTAAATTTATACGTTTTTCATTATAGACCATGGTATGCATGTTGATATGATGTTTAAAAAAAAAGTGTGTAATAATAACAACGATATAAATATACATATACACATGTATAGAACAATTAATACTTATATACATGGGAAACATCCAAGATTCAGAAACAAATACCTACTCGCACTCATCACACAAATATTTGCCGATACTGGGAATCGAACCCGGGACCACTAGCTTCGTAGGTGAGTCGATCACTACCAACTAGGCCAACGCGTCACCAAAATAATTAGAAAACTGTAATATATGATATGACAAAGTATATTCACACTGGTTGAAATTGCGAACACAGACACAGAAATGAAAATCAATTAAAGTTCCAATTCATAATAAATTTCGGGTTATAGCTTAGAACTCTCAGGGCCAGAGATCAGACTCAGGGGTATTAAACTGATCTGATGATGCCCGTCTCAAGATGCGTCAGAAGTGACAGTTTCCTGTGGACTGAATAGGTATCCTACCTTTTGGCCGAAAATCATTTGGTATAATGTTTATTGTTTAGTAAATTGTTTCACAAACGTTTCATTTGCCAACCCGCTTTTTTTCTGTTACTGTAAATAATCACGATTTATTACAGTACTGTCGTGTAAAACCCTGTGGGTTAAGTTAGGATAGTTTTTATAAATATCCTGAAATATTTACAGTTCCTGAAAAAAAGTGGCTTGAGAAACGAACACTTTGCTAAACATATTGCCAAAAGACCGAACCGAAGGAAGAACCGAGTGAATTAGATTGCTGAACCAGATTTGTTAATATTCATGTTAAAAGTATTACGAGCCCAAAGCGCGGATAAATAAAATATTTTTTTTTTTATATAAAACTGATAGATAAATATAGAATTGGTTGTACGTAACAATTTCTGATGAGAATGTTTTCTTGTTTCATACTTTTCGGTAGTTGGGTTTTAGTTTTTGAGCATCTTTTTTTATTAAGTATTTTGTTTGTCTTACACAATTATAGATAAATGTTTCAATTTCAATTTCTATATACATATAGACGTCTCTTTTTAACGCAGGGCATTTGTAACAGGTGCGAAGAGTACTATTCAAGTACCTGATTTTATACTCCCGCTATGCTTTGCTACCTCTTTGCTGTCGCCGTAACGCGTTACGTAACGAAACGGTTTACCCTCCCATAAGAAGCTATCTACTTTACGATTAGATCTTACATTAAAACACATGTATAAAATAGCAATGATGTGTACTTGGCGGCAAGTAAACTGTAAAACCAATTATATAAAATAAAGTTCATTCATATAAAGTTATCACTTCAAAAATCATATAGTGGAACATAGAACCTCCTCCTTTTTTCAAGTCGTTTAAAAAGAATGCTATCTCAGCGATTTTATACTGCGGAAACACATGTAAATTTCGTCAGCATCCATTATCCTATCGGTTCGGTTTACAATCACGAGTGAGGTAATAAGATCGTTAAATATAATGGATGGGACACACTAAGTCTACAGTGAGTACTTATTAGGCACGTTTTACAACGCTTCAAGAATACAAATTTTCTGCCAGGTAGATACATGCTTAGAAATGTGAACGTTACTGTTAGCCTACAAAGTTCTGGGTACCAGACCAACGGCAGCAACCGCGAACATGTATGAAATTTCATTAAATACCGCGTTTTTAGGGTCTATGGCACTGGTCCCACCGCCGGCGAGTGAGATATGAACTATCGACTTTTTTCTAGCCCAAGAAACGAACAAAAGATAATCGCTTCCGTGTAAATAAAAGAGAGAGATATATATTTATATTTCATCGCTCGCTGTTCACACTGCCGGCGAGAACACTCTCCCAACGCCCGGCGAGTAAGCTATAAATCCATAGAATGTTTACTAGCCTCCCGCCGATTGTCAAATGTTTCTAGTACAGAATTTTACTAGTTGCTCGCCGAGCTCGCCGATATCTGGCGGTGGGACCGCTGTTTACTAGTTGACCGCAGCGATAAAAGCTATCGACTATAAAACTAGCTCAGCGGTACTCGCTTTATAGCCGAGCGTCAAAACTATCAAAACTTTACTCGCTTCTCGCCGCTCGCCAACTCTTTTGTAGTTTATAGTTCTACTAGCTTATAGTCTGTAGCCGGCGGTGGGACCAGTGCCTAACATTTTGGTCAAAAATTAGTAATTTATACTGCCGTGATCAATAGAAAACGACCCACCTACTGATATTTTTAGTATTTTTCTAGGTAGGTTAGATTAGAAGTTACCATAAGCTAAAAGGGTGTTACTTCACTTACTTTCTTACTCCAACTTAATTAAAAAGACGCACCTGAGTACTTATGCGTTTTCAACTAAGCCAGGACTTGAAACCATTGTTTTGACTTGGCTGCGTCTAACTTAAATACTTAATGAAAATGGCGCTAGTGATCGCTTGCGCCTTTTTAACTAAGCCAGAGCTTGATAACGTTATGTTGATGCAGACGCATCTACACGTAAAATTAAGTAGAAAAGACGCTAATGACCACTTGCACCTATTCAATAGTGTATTTTGACTATTTACTAAGATGCTCGTGGTAGTTGCGTCTGATTTTGATGTAGGTTAATATTATTTTTGCGCTTTACAACCTTTAAAATAATTATGTATGGGTGCATTAAAATTAAAATTATGAAGTCGAATACTAACCCTTAATTTGGCAAGGAGAAAAAACAATTAAACTCAATTAATATCATTATTATTATTATTATTTTTATCATTTACTTTTTTTTACCAGAAAAATCATTAAAAAAACTTTTCGTTGTTAGTTTTCCAGTAAACGTATGTCAAGTATACTGGACATTGCGAACCATGCGGAAAATTGAAAGTCGGCTTAAATGTCCAGCACGATGGACATTGCCAAAGCTATGCAAGATATTTTTTCTGAAATTATAAATATGTTTTACTCCAAATATCAGACAGTAATCTTTAAGAAATAAAATCTAACCCAGGTATAATTTTTAAAAACTGAAACATGATAGTATGTTATTCTATAATGCTTGCTGGTGACTTTATCCGCATGGAACTCGTTTATCGAGTTTTAGTGAAGTAATTATTATATTTCCGAGGTAAAAAATCATATTATCATGTCCATCCTCGGGACTCAAGCTATCTTTATTTCGATTCGGCGGTTGAGCAGTGAAGAAGAAACAAATAGGTAAATAAACAAGTAAGCTGATGGCAGGGTTGTTTTTCAGCGTCGGCAACAGAAATTAAGAACAGTTAAGCCTGAGTTTTGACTACTACTATACTTGTTAAATAACAAGTTAATTTCCAACTGCATCAAACAGAGCATTGAAGTCTTCCCCCGAGCTTTTAAACACAAGTTTAGTTGCAGACGTTTACGATGACGACGGAGGTGACGGAATGAACAGCAAACGACTGGAAAATATTGATCAGCAGTGGTCGTACTTTTCGGTCCCTAGAAGACGTGGAAAAGGTTTTTGACTTAGCCTAAATTTGAGGCGTATGTGCATACTGAAGGCCGTACTAATTTTGTATGTTACTTTTTCTGTTTTCACTTACAGCTAACAGTACCTATTATTGTAATTGACCTCCATGCCCCTCTCAAAAAAATACTTTAAAGAACGTCGCTGTCCCTGGATCACATATACAATTTAAAAAAAAGAATGAATATTCGTAGTGAAGCTCATGCGAAATATCGTAGCACTAAATAAGATACTCATAAAAAATACTATAATGACTTCAAACATATCGTCATCACTGCGATCTACAATGAGAAACGCGCATATTTCACCCATCGAATTAATTGCTACACCAAAAATACAAAAAGTATGGAAAAACTTAAAGCAAGACATTTTGGATAATAATGTTAACAAAGAGCTCCCCACTCATTTCTCGACCCCAACGTCATCAATAAGCACTTTCTTGACTTTCCCGGCAACAGAGACATATCAATAAGTGATTTGAACTACCTATTACGAATTTAACAAACTGTCTGTGCCGACTTAGCATTGAAAAAAATGAATAGCCTGAAGTCAAACGCACAAGGGATTGATGATATCTCCCTGGACATGTTACTTCTCACTCTGCCTCGCACTCTGAACGCCATAACAGGAATCATAAATAAATCAATTACAAGTCACACTTTTCCCACTGCCTGGAAAACTGCGCGTGTAAAACCTATTCCTAAAAAAAATAACCCACTTACAGTCAAAGAACTACCAGCATATTGCCAAAGTCCTGGAAAAAAATTGTCTTCACACAAGTAACAAAATACTTGGAAAAGAATAGTGTCCTGCCTACCACACAATCAGGGTTTCGTAGAAATCGTAGCACCACTACTGCTTTGCTCGATGTTGTGGATAATATAATATGTGCCCAAGACGAAGGGGCAAGCACCGTTCTGGCATTGCTCGATTTTTCGAGAGCTTTCGGCACCATCAATATCTCGCTCCTCTTATCCAAGCTATCTTACTATGGATTTGACTGCAATTCGGTAAAAAGGTTTGGTAGCTATTTACGTGACCGTAGTCAATGCGTAGTGTGAGAGTTCTGGTGAGAATGTGGCCTCAGAAATAGCACCGGTACCTGTGGGCCTCCCTCAGGGGTCAATTTTGGGGGCAATATTATTTATTCTCTACAGTAGTGATATACAAAATGCCATTGAACACTGCAACTATCACATTTACGGAAACGATATCCAGTTGTATATATCCAGTAAACCCTCGAACATATCTTGCGCAATTAACTAAACGACGATCTTGATCGTAATGCCACGTGGTCCCAACGTAATTCACTGTCGCTTAATCCCATGAAATCAAAATATCTACTTTTAGGCTCTAAACATCAACTTAGCTTATTATCAAACCTTAATCTCAAAATACATATTAATAATGAACCTTTAGAACAAGTCCAAGAGGCTCGAAACCTAGGCATACTTATAGACAAAAACTGAGCTTCGAAAATCACATCCTTAAGTAGGACGCAGCTGTTTTTACTAGCTTAAGATTCTTTACAATATACTTACGTAAGTTTCATTGACATAAGTTTCAGAATACAACTTTGCGACACTCTGATACTATCGAAGCTAAACTACGGAGACACAGTCTATGGTCCGCGGCTGCTTGCACGTACACAACGTCTTATACAGGGGGTACAGAATGCGTGTGCTAGGTTTTGCTGTCAGATTCCACCGCGTGCGCACATTACACCATTTATTAACCGTAACCTTATTTTAAAGATGGACACGCGTAGAAAACATAATTTGGCCACACTGATGTTTGGACTTGTCAAATCCAAGGAGCCCACGTAACTGTACGGGAAGCTTATCTGGGCGCATAACGAACGCAGCCGGGACACGCGACCTTTCAGGCAGCTGCAGCTCGTAATCCCTCGCCATCACTCTGCTGCATTTCGTGGTTGTTTCCGCTACGCCGCCAGTCAATGCTAGGACAACCTTCCGCCGCCTCTCCAAACTCTGCAAACAGTAGGCACGTTCAAATTAAAATGTAAGGCGTTTTTTTATGCCAACTAAAAGCAGCCTGACTTATAATTACTAAGCAATGAGTATATTAAATTTTATTTTATTAACGCTCTGTAATGTTTTGCCTTAATGGACCTTATTGAAATCACAATTTATTTCACCCAATTTATTTCTCACAAGTGAAAATTAGTTTCGTGATCCAGTCACGAGTGAGAAGAGGTAAATGAGCGTAGGTACCGGTTATTCCGCTGCCAACCACCGCCGATCACTACGGGATTATGTTGGAGTTACCGTTTGGCTTTTTACCCTATTGCATTTTTTCAATCACTTCTTCATTCATCTGTGTTCAGTTGCCTTCACTATTATTATTTTTTGTGTTCGTCGAATAAATGTTTCTATTTCTATTTCCATAAAAAATAAAGTGGTTATATATGCGAATGGTATTAATCGCCACCTGGAAAAACCGATATTTGGCATACATATTACACTTTATTCGCGACGCGTATCGGCACTTCACAATCCTCTTAGGGCCGTATTAATAAACTCATTTTGACTGTGAGCCCCGTCCCAACTAAACGCCAAACCAAGAACTTGAGATCAGTTTATTAATACGGGCCTTAAACTTCCTTATAAACATTGACATTGACTGTTGACATTTTATTTTATTTTACCACTTTGATGGCGTGACTAATTTGTATTTTCATGGCAAATTACAGCTTTCTAGAAAGAAAAGTTGAGCTGATGTGCAGACGGACGGATGGACGAGCGGGCATGGCGAAATTATATGGGTTCCTATTTTGACTACGGAACCCTAAAAACGCGCCCGCCTAGTTTTGTGGTTGCCCGCGTTTTTTCTACGATTCGTTCGTACGTTACGTATCGTTCTTTTTTTAATGTCTTAGTCTAAGTAACCTTTCCGAACAGCGTATTCAGCCTATTTAAAACTGTATCAAATAATGTACATAAGTACAATATTATTTATTATTATTATTAGATATATAGCAAAAAAATGCCGAATTAACATCAACGCGTAATAAATTATATACTGGAAACCCTTAGAATAATAACACATAGAAACCTAGTCCGCGCACCAAACCCGTCAGACTTAAACTACACCATTCTGGTGTACTCGGCGATCGCCGCCTGTCAGTCGCAATCACGTCACACAGCGTCAACAGCTCCCGGATTTTTATTGATTATGACGATTTGTATTGTTAATGGGTGCCACAACACTTCAGACCAAGAAAATAAACACTATAAAATAACATTCCACGTGTAAGTAATATGTTTTGACTTGTTGTTTTACGTAAAACATTCACTAAAATATTAAATTATTTTCTAACGACATTACATGAAAATGTTGCCATTATAACGAAATTTTTCCCCCTAAATTGTTATAGTAAGTACTTGTTCTATTTTGTGATATTCTGTGATACGAATTGAATTACTTGTTTTTCTCGTTCAAGATTTCCTTCTAATCCGATTATTGCCGCACGTTGGTTTGAATAAATTAGGCTTAATAAAAGATACATACAGTGGAACGTATAACCTCTTCTTTTTTTGAAGTCGGTTAATAAGTTCACCATTCGGTTATTATGGGTATCACTGGTTTTTCCCATATAGTATAAAAATATACAGATATGACCTTTAAATATATTGCCCGCAACAACAAAACCTCCTAATAGCCCTAAAGTACTTAGGTAACACACTTTTATGTTCAAATAAGAAAAATAAATAGTGACTATTTTTTGACAGTATGACAATTTTTGTTTAATAACGCTGATTTCATTCGTGAAAATAATCGTTTGTATCGAGATTTAGTAAAATTAAGTAATAATAGTTGTATGGCTTCAAAGAATTTAAAGCGTGGTAAAAAAAAGTCAGTCAATCTCGTGAAATTGTAAATAATGTATATGACTATTTTAGCAAAGATTCCAGCCATTCCAGCTTTAGCCAATAAAAGCAGAGAAAAGACGAATCGTTAACTTAATACAACCACGCCGCGTTACCATTGCGTGCGCTCGGCGGTACTACTGCGTCGATTAAAAATCGCGGCGGCATGTGATTTTAGTCCGCCAAAAAACCACCGGCCAAAAAAGTACCATAGAACATTTAAACTACCTACTTAAAATATGATATTTTATGCGAATTAGAAAGAGACAAAACATTTTCTTATTACATAAGTGTTAATAAACGTTTGTATTATTACTAAGTAACTACAAAAAATGATCGAATTTAACAAAAATGATTATATGAAAAAATCCCCTAGTTTAGGGGGGAAATGTAATCCGCTAGCAACATTATTTGTTTACTTGTGTGCGTGTTGTCGTGTGTTAGTACGCGTTGATTACGCCCACATGAATCCATTTTGTGCGACACTTTTGACGGGTTGGCTGTAGGAAACTATCATTCTATGTGTTATTATTCTAAGCTGGAAACCCTAATTTATCCGAATTACTTTGACGATATTAAAATTTGTGATTCTATGGACCTGTGTAGCTGTTTCCCTTTCGGCGTTTAAAGTCAAAATCTTTAAGTCTTTGTGGAGGGCAGACTGGGACCCCATGACGAAGGCACACTGAAAGTCTGAGTATGTTAGGGTCTAGGAAAGTACCAGTGCTTAGCGAGGGATGAGCTTGAAGCCAGTATCCAGCCACCCTTGTACCAACTGCTAAAATTCTAGCACGATCTTCAGCGCATCATAAGAAGGGAATCAACAGTCAATTTACAAGTTATGGCATCCCAAAACTTCTGCGATTTTGGGTAAACAGGGACAGTTTGACCGGGGCAAGCCGTTAACGACCCACGCTTTGCGTCCTCCAAGCCTGAAGTCTCATAGTTTAAAGGGAATTCCCTATGACACTATAAGAGCTATGGATCGATGAAAGGAAAGCTGGTAAAGCAATACTAGAAATTTTGCGGGTCTCTAAACCACCGTACCGAATTGGAAGGGATCCTTGGGTACAGGACTGCTCTCTTAGCTAAATGTTAAGTATATATTGCAAGTTGCTTTTGATCAAAGTATCAATTTTTGACAAAAAGTCTTGATGTTTCCAAAACGGACGGTTTTTCAGCAAAGCACATAAGTAAATTTAGGGACAAAAAGACAGAATTTAATAACCAGAAGGGCAAAATGTGGACTAATATCAAAAAGCATCGGCTGATTCAGCATCTGATTGAGCATTCACATCGGTGAATGGTTTTAAAATTTAGAAATAGAATTTTGAATATTATTGAAAACTTTTTCAAAAATAGGAGATCCCAGGGGGCAAAGTTCTTTTATATACTATTTTTCTATTTGAGGCAAGTTCGTTAAATTTTTGTATTGTCATTTTCAGCGTTGGAAAGATTTTTTAGGATGAAGAGTTCTTATTGAAATTTAGCTCTAAACCATTATGGATTTAAAATTATTTTTTAAAAGATGAAAAATTGGAAAGTACTGTATTTATTTACATCACCTCCTAAGGTCCCATCATCTAGATACCAAATAATAAATTTTGAAGCTAAATTTTGAATAAAATGGTTAATAGCCAGACTGAAAATTGCCGGCCCTAGGGGATCCCCCTGCTGATAACTTCAGATGGCAACTCGATTGATCGGTAGATCAACTTATTGGATCTGAATAACAGTGAAGAAGATAGTAGTAAATTTCAGGAATGTTGGATTTTATTTCAGACAGCAGGGTATCTCTATTTACACACTTCGCATTGGTCGTTGTTAAGGTAGGTGCGAAGAGCATGAATGGCAGCCTCACAGCCTCCCGCCAAAGCCTCACTGAACTGAACAGGTTAAAAACAAGATTGTAATTTTGGTAGTTTAATTACAATACAAAATTGTGTTATATTTTCTCACATTATTGGAGAAAAGAACTATGTGAGCTTCGGCCGGGAAGGGCGGTTGCTGGACTCGTATGATACTCGTATAGGTAGATAGGTACTCGTATGGCCCATCAAGGTGGACCACAGATACCTATCAAAGATTGTCTTGATTCGCCTGCAATATATTTTGTGTAGCTTATGCCCGCGACAACGTCCGCGTAGATTTTAATTATCGTTATTTATTAAGTAACTAACTAAAGTTTATTACAATTTAAAAAATAAATTAAAGGAGTCTTACATAAACCTGTATATTAATCAAAACTTTGATTTATATAAAATAAAAATAATGTATTCTAAAACTATTGCAATTATTTGATGTACTGTACGGCTTGAAGTATTCCTATTCGGGACTAGAAGATCATAGTTTAATTTTCGCAAACGATGATACTGATAACGGCCACAACTATTGTGAGAGTTCTTGTAGCGAGTTCAAATTTGCGTGACATATTGAACAGACTTTTAGCTTTAAATTCTGATAAAATGTATGTCTGGGACACAAAGGGGCGTAGCGGGGTGAAGGGGGAAGTAGATGTTTAAAGCGCGGCATTTTCGGCCTGGATAAGGGGGATTCTCTTCTACGTGTAGTTTTTATTTATTCTTATGGTAGGTCCTTCTGCAGAGCCCCTCCGGATCGCTACCACCTTCTTTTCCGTCAACCACAGCCAAGCAGCAATATTCGCATTGTTGTGTTCCGGTTCCGGGATAGGACAACCGGTGAATTAATATTACATACCGGTATTCTATCTTAGTCCTATGTTAGTAACGCATTTGAAGTCTTAAGAGAGCAGTCTTGATATTGTAGCCTTGAAAATTAAAATGTCTATGCGTGCCACTTACCATCAGCTGGTCTGACTGCTCTTGTGGCTTCTCCTTGCCATAAAATGAGCAATAGTACATTGTGCATCAAGGGTAGTATGAAGGGAATTACTAACGAGAGTGTTAGAAGCCCGACGCCGAAGGCGGAGGGCTTTTAATGACTCGAGTTAGTAATCCCCTTACTACCTGTGATACACACAATGGTTTTCATCACATTTGCGAGGAAAAAAAACAAAGAGAAAACACTTTAACTCTGCAAAATACAAAGAAATAACTTTTGACGAACGGGAACGTAAATGGAAACGATATTTTTTTACTGACCACAAATAACTGCGTTTAGTTTCGACCTGGATTCGAGCCAGATTTAGCCAATTTGATAAAAATGTATAATTACTAAAATTAATGATAAATGTTGATATAAACTTGAAATAGGTATAAAAATAATGAAGTTTAATGAAGCGTATAGGTTTTGTGTAATGTAAGTTAGTCTATAGCTAATTTTTAAAGATGAAATTAGAAACCGATTTAATTTTTGCTGAAAATTAAACCTCCTTAGTCAGAAATGATGTACGAAAGAGTTGCAAATTTTAAAAAGAAACTCATTACTCCCTAGGGAGTAATGACAAACTCGCCATTATTCCCGCGGGAACAATTTAGGCCATTGTCCTTCTGTATACAGACATGGAATAACACCATATACGAGCAAGTGTGATGAAAAATGAGTATTTTGGTTTGATTACATTAAAATAATACGTAGGCAAGTGTGCTCTAGCCATAAGTGTGGCAAGTACCTGCGTATGGTAATTAAATTGCTATATGATTAGAAATAACTATGATTGTAAATTTCTTGTGGGGTTATTAATATTGTTTCATTTTCATAAAACCAACATGTCAGCCGTTGTTTACGTTTTAATTTTATTTGTAGGTTTAAGTGAGTACTTACCCAATAATCCATATATTCATATATATACATTTATAATTGAAGATATGTGATGAGTTTGGAATAAATTATAGTAGATTGTAATCTTAAGAGAATTAAACATCATAATGTTATGAAATGTTATCCACCTGAGCAAAGCCAGGGTACTGTACTAAACGTGGGGTTCTATCTGAAATAAACACTGTTTGATCGAATTCTAGTCTATATTAAATTGCATTTTTTGTAGCTATACATAAACAGTCGCTGTTCTATTGAATCATTTGCTTTAAAATTGAAAAGACTTTGAATCAAATGGGATACAATTCCTCAAAAAGTAGTGCAATAAGGTCTATATTAAACACTACAACCTTATTGTACTACAGTACCTACCCTGTCTGGTCACGGCTATACCTTTTTTTTTTAGCATTAGAAAGACCTTTCAACAAGTAAATGTAAGGTATTTCAATGGTAATGTTTTACTGTAGTATCACAGAATAACGGGAAAATTATTAAATAACATGTCAGAGCATTTTGGATCACAGTAGAAAATGTAAAAATGTGGGGTTTGCTTTTACGTATAAAGATTATTCAATAGTAATGGTCAACCTTATTTTTGTGCTAATTTTAATTTCACAAAATTATTGCTTTATAAAAACCCAGAAAAATACAAAACCTCAATGGGATCGCCACTAATACTTTTTTCACTTCTCATGCTCTTAAAATGCTACTTAAATCTCTGCGAATCGGGACTCTCCTTCGGGAAGATCGGGAAGCTCCTTATTAATCTCTAGGGATTAAAGATTTTTTTTTAATTTACTTTGGAAACCCCTAAACAGCCAATCACGGTGTCTGTGAATGGAGGATTATCGCCATTTTCAGTGATAGTGTATGGACCATATTTTTGGGTATCGAAATAACCTCAAAATGACAACTGTGCAAATATATATAAAAAAAGGATTTACTTAATTTCGTGAAACACGATTAATTATTACGAATATGATTCAATTTAATCATATTAAGGACGAACTCTTTTATTATGCGTGGTCCAATTACTTTTAAAATGGTTTCCAAGTTTGAATCTGTTGGCTAAATATGCAAGCATTTAAAACATCACTTTACAAAAAAACCGCGGAACTTTTTTTTCCTATTTGTATTTTGAATAGATGTTCATAACTTGTATTGAGCGTACGTTGTTAAAAAAATTCACCAATTAATTGTGCAACTTTAGAAATTACGGACCAGAAATGTCATCATCATCATCCAGTGAAGAAGAATTAACGCCTAACTCCAGAATGGAGAAGAAAGCAAAAAAGGTGATACGAAATCTTTTGCCGCCAAAATCTAGTGGCATTTATTCAAAAACATACCAAACTTTTATTGATTGGAAATGTGGGAAACAAATAACATCATTAATGTTAGATTAACCATAGTAATAATAAGATACCTAATTGTTAGTTTTAATCGTTAGAAACTTTTTTATAGTAAATGTTGTAATTTTGTTTAGAACGTCGTTTTTTTCCTCGCATTCAAAGTGAAAAGTAGAGTGTTTAACGCGAGACTAAACAACCATAATGACCCTCGAACTAAAGCCACCCTCGCTCGCAAGCTCGCTCGCGTGGCTAAACATCTCGTGTCATTATGGCTTGTTTTAGTCCCTTGTTGAACAATCTACTTTTATTTAAAAATAGGACACTAAGCCCATAGCTGAATTTAAAAAGAGAACTGTGTTCTAAATTCATTTTACTACAACGCTCCCCGTGTTTTTTGATTGAAACAATGGAGCTTATAACCGCAAACATTTCTTCTATTATTGTTAGTTGTAAAAATTTAATAAAATTTATATTAAAATGTCACAAATTATACCTTTTTAGAAAGCTTATGAATTAAGCAAATTATTCCTGTAATTTGTACGCGAAGTGTCATACTTTTTTTTAAAATTATGCTTTAAAATGTTACAAAATTTGGAAAATAATTGCTAGAACTTCTAACTTTAAATCCTTTTATTTGACAACTTGGCATTTTTGGCATTTTTTTTTATTTTTCTTAATCAGTGGTTCATTGGCTATTCGACAAATGCTTTTTTTATTTCTAAATGACGAAGTTTTTACAAAATCACTAGTTTTAGGTCGAAAAGAGGGTGTTTTTAAAAAAAAACTAAAAACGTGAATAACTCGAAAACCAATGAGTTTTGACCCCTAGTTAACTGGACTTAAATCTGTAGAATAACCCCTTTCAAGGAATACGGCGAATTCCGGTCACCCTGTATAAATCATTAAAAAAATTAAAACAAAAATTACAACGTAAAATACTAGGAGTGCATAAACATTTAAAGTAACCTACAGTGCTCAATCATCCGTGCTGTGTCCCGTCCCGTGCGCCGCGCCGCCGCATCGCCGCACAGTTACGTCGCCTGCGATCTAAATTCCGCTACGTACCCCTAATTATCTCTGCTCTCCTGATACTTTAAATAAACATGCAAAAAACGCTTAGGTTGGATGCACAGCTTAATACTTAAAAAAATCAGCTTGTTCATAAACACAGCCGCCATGTTTACATTAAAAAACTTCCCGGTCTTGGCCTTTAATTTTGTATGAAATTCCTTTACATTTCTCTGGAGTTGTTCCGCCCGCAACGTTATACTTTGAAGCCTAAAATAACTAATAACGCCAAAATTCCATTGCATTGCATTTTAGAGATTTATCTTTAATATTCTGAAGATACAGGTCCATTCACGACACATGTCTGGAAAACGTAATTGTTGTTTGTGGAATATACAACTGCAATGAAATTAACCGTATGTAGAGTTTCTTTTGTGAGTGTGCTTGCTTGCGGCTTACGTACCTACCGTCAGCTGCTGCTCCCACATAGCTGTAATTATATATTACTTTTCATCTCACAAGCTCGGAAAGCCCTTTTTGTTCGTTTGATATCTATTGAGAAAATCGCTTTTATCCACATATGAAGAAAGAGTTTTGACATTTGAAGGCAGCTTAAGTAATATTTGACAGCGAACAAAACTTAAAACGTTAAAAGTGCTGAATTTCTTACATCACAATTAATGAATTGTTTCTAGTAAAAAACACTAAAGACAGTTATACAACTTTATTTTTGTTCATAAATATCAGCATTCAACAATAACCTTCATTCTTGTTGTAAAAACGGATAAAATGTTCTGACAGTCCAAGTAAGTTGATGTGCGAACAAAACATTCATTTCTATAATAAATTGCATTCATTTCTATAATAAATTACCTGAAGTAGTTTTAAAGTTACTCTTTCCAGCACTTAAAAAATATTTGAAAAGGTCGTTAATGTCTAAAGCGTATATTATAGGGTCGAGGACTATCTAACAGACAAAAATGCATGGCCTACACCCGAAACTTAGTCAATAATAATTTGTTCAAATGCAAAAGCTTTATCCTGCTTTTTCTTGTCTGGGGGACACCGTTGATGCAGGAAAACATATCAAAACTTTTATGTGGTCGTCTTGCACCATCTAAGTACTTAAGTAGTTGATTCTATTTTATTTTATTTTATTATTTTTTATCTTTCTCTCCTGTAAGATTTTTGGCATGTTTTCCTGCTGAACTACTGTTATTTGATATTATATTTAATTTAATACTTGTAGCTTCATATAATACTAGACCAAGTTGTACCATTGTAATATGAAATATGTAAAAAATGCCACAACCCAAACAAGAGCAACGGGGACCGATCTCAGGTTCTATTGGCTGCGAGCTCACGTTGGAACGCCAGGAAACGAGAGAGCAGACGAACTGGCAAAGCAAGCAGCCCTTAGGAAAAAGACCGCCCCCCAATATGACATGGTGCCGGTGTCCTACGCCAAGAGGTCGATAAGACAAAACACGCTCGAACAGTGGCAGGTTCGCTACGGGGCATCCGGGACAGGTGCGACAACCAAGAAGTTTTTTACAACTGTGAGAGACGCGAACAGCATATTAAAGAAACTCAAACTCACAAACTTCTTGGTTCAAGCGTTTACTGGTCACGGAGGCTTCGCCGCCTATCTCCACCGTTTTAAGATCAAAGATTCACCTTCGTGTGTCTGCGACCCGACCCTTGATGAGGACATCTGGCACATTGTCTGCGAATGCCCGCGTTTTGGCGTGGAAAGGTTCGACCTTGAACAAAAGACCGGAGTCAAAGTTTCTCCAGATAGCTCAAGCTGGAAAGCCCTGCTGGGAACAGAAGCCAACCGCGAAAGCACGAAGGGTTTTATAGAAAAAGTGGTACGCGTAGCGTGTTTAAGGAACAAATAGTTCGGAGCTCGGACTATTGTGTAAAACGCTACGCTGAAATCTGACACCACGAAAACCCTTCGGCCACAGGACCCGGGCAGGATCCCACGCCGAAACAACCCCCCAGGTCTCCCTAAACCTTCGTACTCGTACCCCCCCCTTCAAACCTCCCCCCTTCGCCCTATCCTGTTCACCAATCCCAACCCAACGCACCCCTAATCTTGTAGGATGATGCAATAAGTAAAATCTTCCAAACCCTTACCCCCATCTCTAATAACCTCTGTTTTATCTTTCTTTGTATTACATCTATGTTAACCCAGAGCTAGCTCTAACTTTCAGTGTATAACATACACTTAAGGTTAGAGTTAGATATATTCCTGACGCACGCACCTCCCGAACACCTAACGGGTGTCGGTAGGACGGGGGAAGGGGAATCCTGCAGCCTCCTAAACGGGAGAATGACTTTCTCTCCCGGCCCTTCAGCACTGGCTGGGGTAAGGTTCCGCGCGCGATTCACTGGTCCCCCGTCAAATTGACACCGGCCCTCCCATTAAAAAATGTATAGGCTAAGTTGCAACGGAAGAGGTCACAAAAGAGGGCAGCGCAAGGAGACCCGCGCAAAAATAGTATCTCCAGGCAAAAGAGAAAGCCTCAAAAAGGGTAGCCCCACCCATAAAGATGGTATCAACAGCCACACAAGTGGTCCTAAAAGATCTCCGACCCAACCCTTCCATTGTCGGGCAAAAGAAAGGAAGCCCGTAGTCTGTAAGCATGCATGCGTCAGGATTTCCACTCCGCGACTCACATAGCTATAAGTCTCCCCCCTATCCCAACCCCCATTCCTATCCCCCCTAACCCCGCGGATAAGTAAACGGAGGAACGACTTTCTCCTCCGGCCTTTCAGCACTGGCTGGGGTAGTATCCGCGGGAGTCTAAATTCTAGTTGGTAATAGGGGCATTGGTGTTTTTAGCCGGTGCGAGCCCGGCAGTACCTGGGCCCTCCATTCCCAGGTCTCCGGAAGGGATTTTCACCTCTGCCCCTTTTTCTTAAGCAAACAAAAGCAAGGACTTTTGTCTTTGGCCCCTCAGGCGATTACCAAAAAAAAAAAAAAAATATGAAATATGAAATATGTTTAAAAAATGACTGCCTGCTGAGTTTCTTGCGGCGTTTCTTCTCAGCAGTGGTCTCCTCTTGGGAAGCGCTGGTAGTATCTTGACGTGTAAAAGTGCCCGAGCGGCGTACTTACTGAATAAATTTCTATTATCTTCTTTTATCTTCTTTTATCTCTTATCTTTTAAACGCATCCGAAATTTTTCCTCGCTGTAGCGTGGTGAAAAGTAGTTTTACGTCTCGTGTGTTAAAACATTCGCTATGCTCTGGATTCTATTTGTGAACCACTCGCTTCGCTCGTGGCCAATCAAATGAACACTCGCAGGTAAAATACAACTTTCTCCCCTTGTGTAACAAATAACTATTACTTACCACACGAAAGATTATTTTTTTAAATACCAAGGCGAGCCGAGAAATTAAGCAATCTGTTTAAAAATGGCTTTTTCACTTCTCATGCTCGTAAAGTCCTTCTTAATGCTGGGTATAGGCTGCATAAAATCGCATTTTATGCACTAGTGCATAAAGTAATTTCTTATTTTAAGACTAAGGCAATCAGGCCTTACAGCCTTCACACAATACACCTTCATTTATATGATATATTTTTATGAGATTTTGGTTACATCTTAATTTAATTACGACATTTGTATAACTATCTAAATTTACGAATAATACCTACGGCGTGCATTTACGGTAAAAAAATACAACGCAAATATTTATAATAACTTGGCATTAAGCAACAGACCATAGTCAAACCTGTCAAACGTCACATAGTCGAAAATTAAAAAAAAAAGTTAAGAAGGTAATCAGGCCTTACAGCCATGCGCAAACATAACATTTTAATTACTTACATTAAATATAAAAAAATAATTATTTCCTTGCAATCAAAGTGAAAAGCAGAGTGTAAAATTCGAGCATAAAACCCATTTTACCCTCGACGTGACTATCCACAATCGCCGTTCCGGCTCGTGTGGCTATATGCACATCTTGGGTAAAATGGTTCGTTTTATGCACTTGTTGTACAATCTACTATAGTAATCAATGAAAATTGCGATGAGGACGACTGAGTTGAGACTCACTTTTGTTATGTTATGATGCACCACTGTTCAAACCTTGAATTAAGTCTATGTAGCCCCTGGGCTATAACTATAAGTTTGGTCTGGTAGGCTACTTACTGCCAATAACAACTTATTTATTTCTAGCGCTGCTGGACCGCTGTGATGCTTATACGAAATACAGTCAACATCGAATGAAATTACAATTAAAAAAAATGGCTAGGGAGTTAACCACAGACGCGATACAGAAGGTGAAGACTACTGATTATATAAGAGATCGGTACTCGAAAACCAAAGTGTACCACGTAGGAGAAATGGTCTTTATCATTCGGACGCTGTACACAAAGATGTTAAATTTATACTTTTGGATCAAAAACAGTCTTTTTGCAAGTTGGCGCAAAACCGAAGATGTAAGTATTCAATTAGTAGGTACTAAGTTTATAATTTAGATATTCTCAAGTATAGGTAAGGTCGGCCAAGGAAGAGGCCTACCAGTTTTGACAAAAGTTTCTGTGAGATCTAATTACCGCTAAGGTTGACACTTGTCACTGTCATCATATTATGGCAAGGGAAAATCGATTTTTTTGTATCATGACGTTCAAATGAACTTAAACCGAAGGGTACTCGACCATATTTTTTGTCGACTGTACCTACCTCGATAAGCAGTTAAGGGTGGGTTTTATAAAAATCCGTTAGATTAAATTTCGGTCAGAAGTGTCAAAACTCTTATGAAGTAACTAAAATTTGATCTGACGTACCTATTTACTAACGGGCCTTTATAAAATCGGTCGTAAATCCACGTATCTACAGTTCCTAGCGGATAGCGATCCGCAACCCCTACCTTATCAAGTTACGGGACAAAGTAATTTGTAGAAAAAGTAGACCATTGGTGGTTCTATACCTTGGTGGAGTTACGGCTGCGGAGGCGCAACATAGCCCTTTTTTTGCTAGGATTGTTTTTGTAACTAAATTTTGGCAACAAAATATGTAATACGTAGTCTGCACGAAACGAATTGTATTGATAATAAAATTAATGACCAATGATTAATTGGTCTGCCTCGGCCGGCGTTAGCTGGTTCCGCTTGCAGACCACATTTAGAAGGCAGTACTACTTATATTACCATCATCGTGTTACCGAAAGAAACATTTTGTAAAATGTGATGTCTTGACTGACTGACATATAAGCGCACAGCTTTAAGAAAGCAAGAAAACCATTTCTTAATTTGAATTTTACTTGTTCATTAATTTTACGTTACAATCGAACTGCACATATTGATTCGAGAACCCTATGCTTCGAGATGATTTTAAAATTTACAAGCATTGTTAATTATTGTAAAAATACAGGTTCAGTAGGTATTCCATGGAACAAAACATGTAACTTGAAGTTGTAAGGTCGAGTACAATGATATTGTTACGTACGTGGGGGTGGGTAACTGATAGAAATACATGAAAACACCGATAATCAAAAGTAGACTTTAATAACGCACTGACTTAAACCGATACAAAACAATTATCGCACAAAAAAACTTCGAAGGCTGTTCGCTTTCCAAGTAAAGACTGACCGACCTCGAGCGTTCTTTCGGTGACAGATCGGGGCGTCGCCCCTTTCTGTGGGATCATATCTCCGCCTGTGAACACAGGCGTGTCTTCGGTGTTTTTCCCTTGGTGAAATCTCTTGTTGGGGATTTCCTTCTCTCGCCTAAGGGCGCCGCGGCGAAGTCAGCCAGTTAGGAGGGTCCTAACGGCAACTTCAGCCTGCGGCGATTGAGAGGGGTGGTCGTCCGTCGTCGTCATCTTCTTCCTCTTCTTGCTGGCCTTGAGGTCGTAGCCGCGCGTACTAGGTCGCGCGGCAAGGCCAGCTTATTACGTTCTCGTCCTCTTCGGTGATGCTGTTGTCTCGCGTCCTCCACCGGTGTTGTGTGGGGCGCAAGACTCCTAAGGTGCGGCCACTGCGACAGATCGGCCCGCCTGAATAGGTTCGTATTCAGACGGCCGACGAACTCCTCCACGCCGTCAATGTTGAGGTCGCGGCGGATGACCTCGTTGCGGACGCATCGGGGGGCGTCCGCCACCCTTCGCAGCGCGAGCGCCTGCTGGGCTTCGAGGCGCTTGCGCCCACTGGGGGCCAAAAGCGCGTACCATGCTGCGGCGGCGTAGGTTAGGCGTGGCCTGATATAGGCTTTATACACGCCTAACTTGATCCGCAGCGGCAGCCGGGACCGCAGTATGGGCTGTAGTATCGCCCGAGTTTGGCGCGCCTTGTTGATAGCCGCCTTGACATGGGTGGCAATCGTGAGACGGAGATCTATCGTCACCCCCAGGTATGTGACCGTAGGGGCCCAGTCGATGGGTTGGCCGCCGAGCAATAACTTCGGCGGCAGGATTGCGATGGCTTGCGTCTTAGCGACGTTGACGGTCAGTCGCCATTTCGCAAGCCATTCCGGGACCGCGTCCAGCGTGCGCTGGACTTTGACGGTGGCGTGCGACAGATTCATCGATGACGCGATGTAGGCGGCATCATCGGCGTACAGCGCCAGCGTCGTCCCGTTTACCAAGGGAATGTCATCTGTGTACCGTGCGTATAACACGGGTGACAGGACACTCCCCTGGGGAACTCCTGCGCGAACTGGTCGCTGGGCACAGGTGTGGTTGTTCACCAACACCTCGAAGCGGCGTCCCTCCAGTAAGGAGGCCACGGTCTAGATGAGGCGCCTGGGCGTCTCGGAGTCGGCGAGCTTGGCCAGCAGGCCCGGGTGCCAGACCCGATCGAACGCCTTCTCCATATCTAGGAGTACTGCAACCGAATGTTCCCTCTTGTTGAGAGCAACAGCGGCGTGGTGCAGCACTCTGGCGATCTGGAGGGTCGTCGAGTGTTCGGGTCTGAACCCGAACTGTTCCTTTCTCGGCACGATGTGATGGCCGAGATGGCCCAGAAGCATCCTCTCGAATATTTTCGAGACCGTTGGCAGCAGTGAGATGGGCCAGTAGCTCTCCGGCTTCATCACGTTCTTCCCCGGCTTGGGGAGCATCATGACCCGGCCCAGCTTCCAGATCGTCGGGAAGTGGCCGGACCGCATGACCCCGTTGAATAGCCGCGTCAGCGTCGCAATGCCTCGCTACGGAAGGCGACGCAGCGCTTCGTTCGGGATGCGGTCTGGGCCAGGGGCTTTCCTGAGCGGGGCTCGGCGGATCGAGCGCTCCACTTGGCCGGGATTGAAAACCACCGGGTTTTCATCCTGGTCTATTGGTGCTGCCAGGAGCTCCTCGACTCGCCTCTCTACTTCCGCAGAGTGGGCGGAGTTGAGGTCCGGGGTTCGGCGAGAATTGCTGCTCGAGGTGGGCCGCGAATATCTCGGCCCTGTCCTCCGCTCTGTAGCAGGGTGTGCCGTCTTCGGCAAGTAGCGGGCGGATGGGAGTAGGAGTAGGGCCGCTTTTGCCGCCGATAAAGCGACGGCATAGCCGGTGCACGGCCTGCCAGTTGTCACCGGCAGCCTCGATGTCCTCTATCCAGGCCTCTTCCGAGTCAGCCGCGAGGCTCTTTCGGATCTTCTCCGCCATGGCGTTGAGTTGCCGTTTCATGGCGGGGCAGCGGGTACGCTGGTACTGCCTGCGTAGCCTTCTCTTCTCCTCGATCATTTTCAGGATCGCAGGAGGGGTCTTCCGGAGCGGTGCAGCGCTGGCGTATGTGGCGGAGGCGGCCAGTGCGGTTTGCACGCATCGGCCGAATTCGGCGGCCAGTCGGTCGACGTCGTCGGGAGTCGAGACGGGGAAGGACGGGAAGTGTTCAGCAATGTGAGTTGCGAACTGTCTCTTCCGGGGCGGTGGTGGGATCCGCCTCGCAGGGTCCATGGAGAACGTCGCCATGACGGGTTGGTCGGAGATCAAGTGGTCGTCCAGCACGACCTGAGACGACCAGACTTCCAGTCCTTTGACCACCATGATGTCAATAACGTCGGGCATGTGCGTGTTCGCGTAGGGGTAGTGGGTCGGGGTCTCCGGACCCAGTATGTTGTACATACCCGTTTGACTCGGCGTCATCGAACAGTAAGCGAACGTTTCTGTTCATGGACGCCGAGTTCCAGGCCGGGTGCTTGCAGTTGAAGTCACCCACCCGCAAGCACAGGTTGTTGTGGGCGAGTCCATCAGTCGACGGATGTCGGCCACAGCCAACGCGTCTGCGGGTGGCTTGTAGCATCCGTAAATTCGCAACGGCGTGTTGGATGCGCAAATTTCTACGCCCGAGGCGTAGAAAGACGAGCGTCGTCGGAGGCAGGGGTTGATGGACGAGTCCTCTCTTGACGAGGACCGCCAGGCCGCGGTAGGCACGCCCCGCGGGCGTGAGCTCCTCCTTTCTGTAAATAAAGTAGCCCGGTATCTTAAGACGATCTCCGGCCTTGAGAAGCGTCTCAGACACTAGGGCAATATCAATTCGGCGTTCATTGAGGACGAGCTTTAACTGCCTCTGCTTCGGCGGGGTTAGCCCGTCGGCGTTCCAGTGAAGGAGATTGAGGGCGTATTTATCCATTGAGATGGTAAAGACTTGCAATCTCCATCCCGATGGCCGCCGCCGGGTCTTGCCCCGAGGTCAGGGCAGTCAGCAGGCTCATCGGGATCGCAGTAATGGCCGTGATGTCCATTGTCGCCTTTTGGCCGCTATTGTTGTTGTCGGCGGCTGAAGGTGTCGTGGTGTGCGCTCTGGTGGTCTGGGCCGGCTGTGGGCGGCCAGGTTTCGGAGTCGAGCGCTCCGGTTGCTGTGTGTGGGGCTGGGCGCTGGCCTATTTACTTTAGGCTTGCGCTTCCGCACGCCACGTTTGCGGCGTTTCGGAGCTCGACTCCCGCGTTATTCGCCGCCGCCATTAAGGAGGCAGGGGCGTCCTCCTCTGCGTTTTTCGCCTCTCCCGTGGTTGGCCGACTTTCGGTCGGCGCGTTGAGGCCAGTGCGCGCGACGGTCCTGGCCTTGGTGTTCCGTGCCTCCCGGCGGAATACTGGGCACGACGAGTTGTTCGCCGTGTGCGCACCCCCGCAGTTCGCACAAGTGGGCGGTTCTGCGAGAGGGCGCGGGCAGGCCTTGGCTGTGCGGCCTTCACCGCAGCGGACGCAGGCGATAGGTCGGTGACAATTGACCGACGAGTACCGAAAGGTTTGGCACCTATGGCACTGCGCCGGCCTCTTGTTGCCTCTCCAGGCTTCGACAATGACCCCCGTCATTCCCAGCAGCTGGTTGGTACCGTAAATACGGGGGATGGAATCAGCCGTCTTCTTCAGTTGGGCGAAGAAGAGGCAGCCCGGCCTCCCCGAGCGTGCGCGCACCTGGCGAACGTACTCGGGGGAGTAGCCGAGTTCGGCGAGCTCCTCTTGTATGGCCTCCGGGGGGGTGTCCCTGGGGAGGCCCCTTAT
Source organism: Acleris sparsana (assembly GCA_923062465.1). Taxonomy (NCBI): domain Eukaryota; kingdom Metazoa; phylum Arthropoda; class Insecta; order Lepidoptera; family Tortricidae; genus Acleris; species Acleris sparsana. Next base: position 67,646,101 of record OV281285.1, on the reverse strand, counting down.
GGCCACTTTGATACTGCGTTCTGCCGGCAGCGAGTAGCAAAACCAAGGCACGGCCTCGGTTTTCTCGAGTTCGGACAGGTACTTCTGTACCGCCCTAAACTCTTCCTCGCTGCCAGGCAGAAAGCGGACTCCTTTCCCGAACGACCGTGCGGTCGAGTATTTTCCCGTGGCCAGCTTGTACTTTTTGAAGTGCAGCTGCCAGTTGGGAAACTTCTCCACAATGATGGGAGGGAATCGCGGCCTCTTCGGTTGCGTCGCTGTCGGCGCGAGCGATGGCTCGGGCGACGCTGAGCGCAGCGGTGTTGCGGCTGGGGAGCTCGTCACTGTCATTGGGGTGACAGCGGGCTCCTCGGCAATACGACCTAGGTCCAGGCGCGGACCGGGCGGCCGTTGCTGTAGTGCCGATTCCGGCGGCGAAGTGAGCAACCTCTTCTTTTGCCTCGCGGCCAAAGGAGGGGTTGCCGTTGCTTGGGAAAAGACAGGCGGCTAGGGGCCGCTGTCCTTGGTGCAGGGGTTGATGATGTCGACGATCTCAGCGTGTGCGCCCACGTCGTGGTTGCCGCGGTCGTTGCGCATGACGCGAGTGTCGTCGACACCACGTACTTCGGCGAGGACGTGGTTCCGATGGTGGCAAGCAAGGTTAGCACCGGCGGTGACTGCCGCGCGAGTGCGCTCCCTGCCCGGACCAACGGTCCCTCGGGTGACGAGGTGGCGCCGTCTCTCGAGCTCTCGCTCTCAGAGCTGAGACTCGACCGCGAGTCCTCTCTGTCGGAGCAGACAGGGCTCGCGTGCGAATCCTCGCTCTCGGAGCTAGAACTCGTCCGGGAACGGTTCCGAGGTGACGACATGATCGTCGGAGGTAGCCCGCACCTGGGTGAGTAAACAACCACAGGGCGTGGCGAACGAGCGGAGCGTATTCGGACGACGTGTGCACAGGGCGACACGGTCGAGCAGCGAATCCTAAAAATCTGACTGACCTACAACCGCGGTCCGCCTTTTATAGTTCCCACGTTATTCTAGAACGCCTTCCATCCACCGGATCTTCCAGAACGATCGATGTAGTTTGCTGCGCCGGAGACGACCGAGACTCTTCGTTTCTGTAATGTTCTACGCCTTGCTACCTGCTCGCTCCGTTAACAATGGCGACGTCCTTGGCACACGGGTCTGGAATGTCCTGCGCATCGCTGTCTCACTCCCAATAGTGTTATCTCCTTCGCTCTTAGTGGGTAATGAAACGCCTTACCACATCGGCGTAACACTACCCCCTCCCAAGACATGCTCGTCCCGAGCATTATTCGTTCCGTAATATCTCGCCAGTCGGTCAACATGGACAACCTTGCAGGGGCTTCGCTGTATCCGATACGTGACGTCGTTGATTCTAGTGACCACTTTGTACGGCCCTTCCCAATTCGGCGATAGTTTCGGGGATTTCCCTTTTCTTCGCATGGGGTTATGCAGCCACACCAATGAACCTTCCTCGAACCCCACTTGGTTAGTTTTTCGGTCATATCGTATTTTCATCTTCGCACTGGCTTGAAGTCCATGTTCGTGGACGTGACTGTGAACATCATCTATCCGGTTTCTCAAGTCGCTGGCAGTATGCTGGTGATTGGTTTAGGTGAATCTGGAAGACGTCCGGTTAAAAGGTCTGCAGGTAAACGAAGTTCTCTTCCGAAGTTCACGTAAGCCGGAGTGACAGCCGTAGTTTTGTGAGCCGTAGTTTTGTGAGTAGCTGATCTATATGACATCAGGAAGAGAGGGATATGCCTATCCCAATCCTTTTGGTGACTTTCAACAACCTTTGCCAAATGTCTTTCCAGCGTCTGGTTGAATCTCTCGACCATTCCGTCCGATTGTGGGTGATATGGCGTAGTTCTGGTCTTATGAATTCCCATGATTCGGCAAGTTTCGAGTGGCACCCCAAATCGAGAACACACTTCCATCACTACTTTCTCCGCTACAGTGACTGCTTCTTGGTTAGGGATGGAAAATGCTTCAGGCCATTTGGTGAAGTAATCCATTATAACGAGGATGTACTTGTTTCCCGAGTTGGATGTCGGAAACGGGCCAGCGACGTCTAGAGCAATTCTTTCCCAAGGAGCTCCAACATTGTACAACTTGAGCGCTCCTCTACTGCGTGTTTGCGGCCCTTTGACTGAAGAGCAGTTTGTACACTTCCTGCACCAATCTTCCACATCTTCTCGACAGTGAATCCAGTAGAAGCGTTGCCGAATTTTCATTAGGGTCCTCTTCACTCCAAGGTGCCCACCGGAAATTCCGTCATGGAAGGATCTCAAAACATCACTCACTCTTTTTCTTGGAACAACCACCTGTAGGTGAGCATCCTTTCCATTTACAGAATCTCATTTTCTGCACAGTACGCCATTATGCATAACCAAACTTTCCCACTGGGCCCAGTAGCTTTTAGTTTCGGTACTCATCGGAGCTATTTCACACCATTTCGGTTTGGGAACGCCTGCTTTGATCCAATCGAAAATGGGTTTAATGTCCTGGTCTTCTTGCTGCGCTTGTTTCATGACTTCATTGCTCCATTCTTCACTCACAGTATCAGTCCTCAACATTCTCACGCAATCTTTGCCCTCTTGCCTTAAACAATGCTTACAGTCATCCGGACATGGTCTTCGGGAAAGCGCATCCGCGTTGCCGTGTGATCTTCCACTGCGATGTTCAATAATGAAGTCATATTCCTGTAGTTGTTCAATCCAGCGCGCTACTTGACCCTCAAGATTTTTAAACTCCAATAACCATTTTAAAGCAGCATGGTCAGTTCTGATGCGAAATTTGCGCCCAAGCAGATATTTACTGAAATGCTGCAACGTCTTGACAACTGCCAGCAATTCTCTCCGAGTGACGCAGTAATTTCTCTCCGGCTTCGATAGTGACTTACTGAAATAGGCGATTACAACTTCTTGATCTCCTTTCTTTTGTGACAAACTCCTCCAACACCAGTATTACTTGCATCTGTGTCAACAATAAAATCATTTTCAGGGTCTGGGTATCCCAATATGGGAGTTTCGCAAAGCCTCTGTTTGAGATCGGCAAAAGCTGCTGCACACTGATCATCCCAGTCAAATCGTCGTTTTTCTTCCGTAAGCTGGTGCAAGGGCTTCGCTATGTCTGAGAAGTTTTTCACGAATCGTCGATAGTACGAGCACAGTCCCAAAAAGGCACGAACTGCGGTCTTGCCCTTCGGTGTTGGCCAATCCTTAACAGCGTTTATCTTCTCAGGATCTGTCTGGATACCGTCTGTTGACACCACGTGTCCTAAATAATTCACCTTACTATTGAAAAGTGAGCATTTTTTTGGACTGAGTTTCAGGTTCGCATCTCGCAGCTTAACCAAAACTTGCTCCAACTTTCTAAGGTGATCGTCGAAGTCTCTTCCAACAATTATAATGTCACCCAGGTATACTAGGCAAGTGTCTCCCAGAAGACCAGCAAGTATTTGTTCCACCAATCTTTCAAAGGTTGCTGGTGCATTACACAATCCGAACGGCATAACATTGAACTGCCACAGTCCCTTTCCGGTTGAGAAGGCCGTTTTCTCCTTATCTTTGTCCTTGATTTCCACTTGCCGGTAGCCACTTTTTAAATCTAACGTGGAAAACCATTTCATTCCCTTTAACGTGTCCAACGTGTCGTCGATTCGTGGCAGTGGATAACAATCCTTTTTGGTGACATCGTTAAGTCGGCGATAGTCAACACAAAACCTCATGGTGCCGTCCTTCTTCTTTACCAAAACTACCGGTGAACACCAAGGACTTGTTGATGGCTCGATAACTTGGTTCCTCTTCATCTCTTCAATCATATCTTCCACTTCCTTTTCTCGAGCTACTGGAATTTTCTATCCCACTTCTGACACCAAATGTTACGTACGTGGGGGTGGGTAACTGATAGAAATACACGAAAAAACCGATAATCAAAAGTAGACTTTAATAACGCACTCACTTAAACCGATACAAAACAATTATCGCACAAAAACTTCGAAGGCTTAGATCGCTCGGGTCGCTCTTGTTTAAAAGGAGGAATATTCCAAAAAATCAGGAGATTCTCTATAAAAATCTATATATCTGTAGACCTACCCTGAAATCTGTAAATCTCCTGATAAATCAGGAGACCTGGCAACACTGACTGACGGTGCCCACAACCGCGGTCCGCCTTTTATAGTTCCCACGTTATTCTAGAACGCCTTCCATCCACCGGATCTTCCAGAACGATCGATGTAGTTTGCTCCGCCGGGGACGACCGACACTCTTCGTTTCTGTAATGTTCTACGCCTTGCTACCTGCTCGCTCCGTTAACAATGGCGACGTCCTTGGCACACGGGTCTGGCATGTCCTGCGCATCGCTGTCTCACTCCCAATAGTGTTATCTCCTTCGCTCTTAGTGGGTAATGAAACGCCTTACCCCATCGGCGTAACAATATGTAGGTATACACTTTTGCACCTTATTCCTATTTTGAATTAAGGTGCTAAAGTGTATACATATCTTTGACTGCGACTGAACTTTTCTGGTTATATTATTTAACGTGAGGCTTGTTTGATTTATTGTAGACAATGGCAGATATGACCTACATGCAAAGATTATCAATAGAAATAACCCAAATATCAGATATGTTGGAAACTTTTGACGATAGATATGGCGAACAAATGTTGCAATCGACGAAAGGCGAAAAAGGTAAAGAAAGGAGGAGTGGAAGGAATTTTCCTACCCGAAGAACTCTAGAGTCCGCCGAAGCAAGCCTCCGGGAAATTCGAAAAGGTCCAATTCTTGAAACGTATATGGCAGAAACGACAACAAAATTTAATGTCCATCAGGAACTTAAAATATTTGACAAAAATCTGACAAACATAGACAGTGATGATAAGCGTGGTACGCGTAAGCGTGAATATTTATGGGATCCAATTTTATATACGATGTTCTAGTAACAAGGACACAACGGTGGTGGTTATAAACCTAATTAGAAACACTTCCACCTTAGGCTATACGGCATAATGCATTAGAGCCGAAGCGAAACAATTCGAACATTTATTGTGAATAAACTAATTAAATTGAAACCTGTTTTTTATTATCTTTCAACCTTGATAAACCAAAAATCAATGATATTCTTCAAAAGAGCACAAACAAATGAGATATCGTAGAGAACACGATCATTTTTTACATAACATGCGGGTGCTTAAATAATGACAGAAACGTCGATTATCATTATTGTTATTGTGTCACTTGTCATTATTTTAGACTGCTAAGCTATTAGGGATATCGAAAGGGAAGATTATTATTAATATTATTTATAACTTCGATCTAAACCCTGTTCAGACTTAGGTACTTGTCTCATATGGTAAACAACTTTCTAACCTCAAAATGAAACTTTTTTGGCTAAAACTGCATTTATCGTCATACATTTTTCATCTGGGATCAATATTTAATCAAAAAATAAATCTGTATAAAGAACATTATCTCAAAATTTGAAGCAAAACGCTTGAATACATCCTGAAAAACAGAACATTTTTTTTAAATAAATAAATCATATGTCGAGAACTGTCACAATTAATAAGATTTTGATACTGACCATAAATATTCTTCACTATACGAGGTACTCACAAAAACACCCCGAGCCCATTTAATGTAAGGGCCGACTTACAATGGACCCGACTATGTCCTTTCGGGAATCATTCTTCCCTCCATATCTCATTAAATATTTATCCAAGAGATTTAAAAAAAAAAACTTTTTTTATAAATTTTTAGGCAGATTTATAGTAGGGCTTGAATTCCGGAATTCCGGAATTTCGGAGCTTTTTCCTATATTTCAATTCCGGAATTGAGGTACACTCAATATCGAAATTCCGGAATTGAACAAATACAGTTTTAATTGTATTACATGTTTATTTAAAATTATTATTTTACGAAATAACCACGGCAAAAATTAGTTCAATTGCAATCAATGTTACCTTCGGCTCCGCAGGTAATGTTCAGGTAATGTTTTATGGCCCTAAGGGTTTGCGACCGAGCGTCAGAGCGAGACAAAACCCCGTTAAAATCCTATGTCTGTCTCACATTGTTCTTTCACCTAAACAATAATAAATACAATCAGGTCCTATTGCAAACCTGTTGATGAACATTGTGTTGTGACTTGTGGCTTCGTGACCGTTGCGAGAGTATTCCTTATTTTAAGTGTGTGTGACATGCGTGCGGCATCAAAGAACAATGTAAGTATTATTTACCTTGATTATTTCCAAACCTTAATGTTTTTTTTAATTCTCGTTTACAAAATTAGGGTCTTTGAGTCGCTTGGCGACTATGTCAGTCCCGTGATACATAATTTAATCTCACTAACACAAGCACAAAATAAACCTAAGAATTTAAAACATTGTGTAACATAAAACACAACAATCGAGCTGGCTCACCCAGGGGTATGTAAAGCACGTGAGGTATGATATGACACTTAAAAGATTTCTTAACTGACAATTTCTGTGGTCAATCTAAGTTGAATTGAATGTGTTGCACACACTCTGTATACATGAAAAGAACAAACCATTAACATGAACACCCATGTTTGTTATTGAATGTTTTTTTTTAAAGTATAGTCGTCATGTTAAGTTTTGTTTTTTGCATATTTAAAAAACCGTACTAAAAAGATTACAAATCAAGTTAGGTATATTAAATGTCTATTATATTTCAGGTCTTCTACAGGAAAAAAGGTGATGTACGTGGAATTTTCAAAGAGCACATTAAAAATATGGAAACACTATCTGCGTGCTAGTGACGGACAGTCGGCTCAGTGCAAGACATGTCACAAAATACTCAAAACTGAAGGCGGGGCCACAGCTGGCTTACACACACACCTACGCTCTAAACATCCAGATATAGCCTTCCCTACAAATCTCGAAGTGAATAGTGAAACGCCTGGAACATCTACAGGTACGTGGTAGGTCCCATAATGACCTGGCCTAACCAAGATGTAACAAAGGAAATGAAACCAAAGTCTAATTATTTTTGAATATAGTCTCCTTTAATATTTACACACTTCTGACATCTATGTATTAACATCTCTATCCCTTTAAAAAAGTATGTTGAATCCTTTTCCTCAAAATGGGCTAAAACAGCTGCCTTCAACTCTTCGTCATTAGAAAAAAAATTTCCTCGTAAGTCCCGCTTTAAATTGGGGAATAAATAGTAGTCGCTGGGGGCCATGTCCGGACTGTAAGGTGGGTGGTTGACTTCTGTGAACCCGGACTCGCGAACAGCAGTCTTCGCAATAGTGGCAGTATGGACTGGGGCATTATCGTGAAGCAGCAGTACTCCTTCCGTGAGTTTCCCTCTGCGTTTTTCTTTTATTACATCCCGCAATTTATGTATAAGTGAGGCATAGTATTCACCATTTGGGTGAATATTCGGCGTTTTAACCGCCGTCATTATTGTCTTCGCATATTATTCAAGATAAACTTTTTAATTGTCTTATGATTTTAAATGGAATTAATACTACTCCCGGGTCCGTTGACTTTGACATCAAAAGTTGCTGGTAATTATCATTGTTTTCGTCAATATATTGATGACAACAATGACGGCGGTTGAAACGCCCAAATATTCACCCATTTATAACAGTATTACGCTCTTTAAAATCAACCATCAGAATGCCCTCACAATCCCAGAAGACGGTGCACATCAGCTTTTTTGTGGACTGCTGCACCTTCGCTTTCCTAGGCGGCTTTTCGTTCTTAAAACGCCACTCCATCGACTCGCGTTTGCTTTCAGGGTCATAATATAGCACCATTGTTTCATCCCCAGTCACAACCCGCCTGATGATATTCGTTGGATTTTCACCACAAAGGTCCAAAAACTCCGAAGCACATCGCACTCGTTCTTCTTTTTGCACCGCTGACAGAAGTTTAGGCACCCATCTTGCACTGACCTTACTCATATGAAGGTGGTCGTGAATCGCACGGTGCACTGAACTTTTGGAGAACTCTAACCTTTCTGCGATTTCTCTAATCTTCAAACGGCGATCACTCAATACCTCTTCTTGAATAAGAGCGATGTTCTCCGGAGTGAGCACTTCCAGCGGTCGGCCGTCATGTCCCAGGTCTTCGACAGTTTCCCGTCCGAGTCGGAACTCTTTCACCCAGTTTTTTACTGTGCTATACGAAGGTGAACACCCCCAGTACACACCATCTAACCGCTCTTTAATTTGGGCGGGAGATAAACCTTCTTTAAATATTTTTTTTATCACACTTCGATACTCAATTTTCGACATCTTGGCGACACCAGCGACTCATCACACACAAATGGCTCTAAAATTGAAAATAATAAGAGCAAGTCGTAACTTGTTAATTTATTAGCAATCCGGAGAGACGTACTATTCAGCGTAGTATAACATGTTATGACAAGTTGTCGGGAACTATATCAGGCCAGGTCATTATGGGACCGCCTGGTATTTCTGCTTCGACACCTATGTCAACAGAATATGACCAGCCGACAAAACAAGGCAAAAAACGAAAACTTGTGACAGATTTTTACAAGTACTGGGAATGAATCCTTGGAAACGATCGTGTCCAGAATGACGGCCTTCGATGGTGTTACTTTTAGACTTTTTAGTGAAAGTCAAGATCTACGAAAATTATTTAAAAAGAGTGGATACGATCTACCTAAATCGGGCAACACGCTTGCTAAAATTGTGTTTAACCATTTATTCTTTTATTTTTACAATGTTGATTTTTTAAAGCATATGATCTCTGAGATTTTTTAAGTGTGTCATCATCATCATCATCATTATCAGCCGCAAGACGTCCACTGCTGGACAAAGGCCTTCCCCAAGGTTTTATGTTAACTTAGAGTATCGATACCTTATTCATAATAACCAAACATTTTTTTAGCTCATAATATGGTTTGACCCGTTCTGCCAAATGCACATGACAAAAAAGGTTTAGGCTTGGTTTAGGATTATTCGTTTTTTTGGTTATTGCTAAGACTCTGAGTTTACCTATTAATTTAATTCTGTTGCATTTTGTTGTGATTTTTAAAATGTTTAGTGTGTATTTTATTTAATATGTAATCTTAATTATGTCGATTACTTTTGCCAAATATTATAATAACCATATGTTTTGTTTGAGTAATAATGTTTACTGTGATTATTAATTTGGTTTAAGGAAAAAACGACTAATTACGTCCGTTAATTATTAGTACATAAATTTTGATTACAATTTTTTGTTTTATTTTGCTCTACATTGAAAGAATCGCAAAAAAAGTAATGAAATCCTCAATTCCGGAACTAGTTCCGGAATTCCGGAATTAAAGGCTAATCTCGAAAATCAACTCCGGATTTGAGAACCGTCCGATATTGCATGCCCTAATTTATAGTAATGGAACATTTTTTCCTATGGGCCACCGTATACGAGTTATGTACGAAAAACTAAACAAAGGGACCTTTACACAGTTTGCTCCACCCCCACCCGTCATTACTGTTAGTACGTGGTTTAAAACAGCGTTCCCTACAACCATGCCAAAATTCGCTTATACACGAGTTTTTTCTCCTGATTTATCTTCGTTGCTTAGGCTATTAGGTGTTCATGCCGTCGCGTGTTGCATGTTTGTAGTGTAAACGCCGAAACATGTTAAAGAGAAAATACTTAGTAGGTAAGTTAGCTAAGTTTCAAAGGCATTTAATGTTGTTTGATCTACCATTTGTCACAGCGTTTAAATGACAAGGTAATAAAGTGTAGGTACACATATTTATTTATTCTTTCGCACGTATATTGTCCCAAACGAATACCATCAATGTAAAAAAAATCGGTCATATCCAAATGTCACTCGTGCAGTGGCTCGATTCGTAATGGCGGCGGGGTGACAGATCTACTTACAATTAGTGCATTTGTGAGACGGTACATCGTGTATGACGGAACGAAATAACAGAACTTGCATACTTCACACCTCTTTAGTGTAACGTTACGTCCGTATTTTTTTAGGTCCGTGAGTTTAGTACGAGTTGTATGATGGTGGAATCCAGCGGCTGGTATCAATCCGAATATTTCCTCTTAATTATAATTATTATTTCAAATTATTGTTTTCAACATTATAATGATTACCTAAATAATTAATTATTTACAGTTGCAAATTATACTGCCAGTTTTAGGAAAAAACCCATTCAATAAGAAACTTTTCATTTTAATATCATTATTCAATTACATGGCTGGGGTCGGTAGTCTGAGAGTTAATCTGCTACGAGCGATCGAGTATAATCCCGACAGAGCTTGTAATATCTTCAAGTTCACAGGACGTTTAATGAATATCGCATTATTAATATTCAGAGAAAACTTGAGACGAGTCCGCCCCGGGTCATCCCCGGCTCAACTTTGATACCCTCGCGGAATCCACTTAGCAATCAATCGATACTTTACCCTCGCCCGCCTGCAGAGCTAGTCAATTCAACCTTTTAGTGTCGGCGATAGTCATGCTACATAATATACTCCATAAATAGATAAGCTACAAGCCTTTATTTAACATGTTTACTTGGTTCTAGCAGTCTATTTTATTGGTACCTATGGGCTAGAATTTTGAACACAGGTATTATTATGTAAACACCGACGACTATGCAACATTTATGAAGTCCCTCCTATACCTATAAGCAGGGGTCATACTTTTCATGCCGATGACGTCAAGATGACGAAATTTTACTCACAGGATGCTTTGCTTTCATTTGGCAGGTGTTTAGGTATGTAATAACTGGTACAAATAAAAAAAAGTAAAACAGTAAAATGATTATAGTTAAATACAGTTTAATCGCAATCCAAATACGGATCACGGCAGCAACATTTTTTATTTCACCACTTATTACTAAAAATGGGAAATTGAGACCATTTTTTTTATAAATGTCAATGCCATAATTGTATTGATGACTATTTTATTATACAGGGTTATTGGTAAGTCGACCTATTCCCGTTAGGAGGTGATAGGGCTGACTATTTGCAATAAGTTTGATCCCCATATGCATTATGCAAAAGTGAACCATTTTTGAGTTATCGCGTTTATTAGTTTTTTTTTAAATTAGTCGGAAATTCAACTTGAAAAATTTATTACAAAAAAAGTATCAATTTAAATCTTTTTTTTTTCTTCTGATTTACAAATCGATTAAACACTGGTTATTTCTCAATATTAACACAATAATTATCGGTCCAAATTTAAAAAAGCGAGACGGAAAACGAAATTTTTTCAATATTTTTTGCGATAGCTTTCCTCGTAAGTGCCTTAAAAACAAAAAAAAATGTTATGAAACTTGGCTTGCAGATTATTTTAAAAACTTAACTGTTTTCTTAGCTCTCCAAAAACGCATAACAAGTAGAAAATTATTAAAAAAAAACCTGAAAAAATAATCATCACAAAGGAAGCGGGCGGAAACAAAAGTCACAAATGCAACTTCAAAAATTAAAATTAAAAAACATACCAAATTTAAATCATACATTTTTTATTTGCTTTTGTACAAGATAAATTTGTTGTTCCTATGCAAAATTAAAAAAAATATTATCTGTACACGTTTGAGAATGCGAGGCCGAAAACTAAAAAATACATGTTTTTTTTATCAAGTTCCAACATAAATTACACGAAAACAGAAAATTTTACCATTACATTTGGCGTGCAGATTACACATAAAACATTGACGTTTTTCCAGCTTTCTACCGAGCTATTAAAACTAAAATGAGTTTTGTTAAAGATTGCTGGAAAAAATTGATCACAAAGGAAGCAACAAGGAAGTCACGTCCGAACAAAACTTAAAATAACTAACTACTTAAATCTATCAAAACTAACTGTTATACTCGTAAACGCAAATAACAACATTAACTAATGTAAAAAGTTACAAAATTAAAACTAATGAACAATTAAAATTGAAATAATCAGGATTTTTATAGTTCATTTTCAAAACCTACCTGGCTACCTCCACTTCTTATTCTCACATAAGTTAATGTTGTTATTTGTGTTTACGAGTATAACAGTTAGTTTTCATTGATTTAGTTAGTTAATTTTAAGTTATGTTCGGACGTGACTTCCTTGTTGCTTCCTTTGTTATCAATTTTTTCCAGCAATCCTTAACAAAACTCATTTTAGTTTTAATAGCTCGTTAGAAAGCTGGAAAAACGTTAATGTTTTATGTGTAATCTGCACGCCAAATGTATTGGTAAATTTTTCTGTTTTCGTGTAATTTATGTTGGAGTTTGATAAAAAAACATGTATTTTTTAGTTTTCGGCCTCGCATTCTCAAACGTGTACAGATAATATTTTTTTTAATTTTGCATAGGAACAACAAATTCATCTTGTACAAAAGCGAATAAAAAATGTATGATTTAAATTTGGTACTATGTTTTTTAATTTTAATATTTGAAGTTGCATTTGTGACTTTTGTTTCCGCCCGCTTCCTTTGTGATGATTATTTTTTCAGGTTTTTTTAAAATAATTTTCCACTTGTTATGCGTTTTTGGAGAGCTAAGAAAACAGTTAAGTTTTTAAATTAATCTGCAAGCCAAGTTTCATAACGTTTTTTTTGTTTTTAAGGCATTTTAGTGGAAAGCGATTGCAAAAAATATTGAAAAAAAATCGTTTTCCGTCTCGCTTTTTTAAATTTGGACCGAAAATTACTGTTTTAATATTGAAAAATAACCAGTGTTTAATCAGTTTTGTAAATCAGAAGAAAAAAAAAGATTTTAATTGATACTTTTTTCGTAATAAATTTTTCAAGTTGAATTTCCGACTAATTAAAAAAAAACTAATAAACGCGATAACTCAAAAATGGTTCACTTTTGCATAATGCATATGGGGGTCAAAATTATCGCAAATAGTCACCCCTATCACCTACTAACGGGAATAGGTAGGTCGACTTACCAATAACCCTGTATTATATTTATTACAATATAAAAAGGTTTTTTTAAATGATAATGTTACTCGATGATTTTTGCCACTATGCTTCTCAATCAAATAATTTCATTTACGTTTTAGGTATGAAGTGGGTATTAATTGGAATCATACTCTATGTAGCGTGACGTAATTTTTGCGTCAACGGCATCAAAAGTACGGGCCCGGCCTATAAGTATATCAACTTAAGTATTGACATATTATACCAACCTCCAAAGAACGCGGTGTTTTGTTTTTCGTTGTGTACCTAATACTATCACATTCCTTGCAAAAACATAAAGAACAAATTTTCCAAAAATTAATATTTTTTCTTCATACTAAAAATTCGTGTCCGAAACTTACCTCAAGACAAAAAAAAGATAAAAGTCATTTATTCAAAATTAAGTAAGAATGAAACACCGTTATAAATACTTATACTTCAAATCGAACATAGTAGGTACAGTCGACTACAAAGACATTTATCCACTTTTGGACCTTATTGCAATACAATAAGATAAAAAGTATGTACATTACACATATTACTGCATCGACTCAAACACGAGCATACTGACAAGGCAAGGTACCCAACTGTCCGGCTCCGAATTTGTTGAGAGAGTAGTTTAAAATAACAGACACGTATTTTTTTTAGCGGCTCATACTCAACCTGTTCGGAGAAATTGACCTCCAAAGTACTGAAAAGTGACTAAACTAGTATGTGGTTTAAAACAGCATTCCCTAAAACTATGTCAAAATTAGCTTATATATAAGATTTTTCCCCTGAACTAGCTTCGTTGTTTAGGCTAAGAGAGGAGTGGCGGCGAGTTGTAAAGCTTGCCACCAGCGCCTCAACGTCAGCGCCTATTTAAATGGAATTAATACTACCCCCGGGTCCGTTGAATTTGACATCAAAAGTTGCTGGTAATTATTAGGTATCATTGTTTTCTTCAATATATTGAAGACAACAATGACGGCGGTTGAAACGCCCAAATATTCACCGAGTCTCGGTCGTCCTCGGCGGAGCAAACTACATCGATCGTTCCGGAAGATTCGGTGGATGGAAGGCGTTCTGGAATGACGTGGGAACTATAAAAGGTGGACCGCGGTTGCGGGCTCCGTCAGTCAGTCTTTACTTGGAAAGCGAATAGTGCGATCAAGAGCGACCCGAGCGATCTAAGTCGAAGTCTTCGAAGTATTTGTAACGTTTTAAGTGAGTGCGTTATTAAAGTCTACTTTTGATTATCGGTGTGTTTGTGCATTTCTATCAGGTACCTACCCCCACGTACGTAACAATACAGTGTTATCTAAAAATGGTACCGTATTATTGAGTGGTAATTAGGCTTTACGAAGTCCTCTAATCATTTGCCAGTGCTTACAATTGCAAAATTTACCATCTTTCTTTAAAACCACCACCACAAACAAAACAAGTGTTTTGTTTGTAATGTAGCATAGTGCGATACTCGCGCGAGCCAAAAGTATACATAAGAACAAGTTGCGTGACTGTGTGCATGGGATCTGGATAATCGACGGGTTTATAGGATAAATAAGTTAACTGCCGTAAGCATCTACTTTCTTATAGTAGAGCCATCTGCTGACAGTCCCATTGACTACTGGGGCATCTATCCATCTTGCTATTGACATCTGTACAAAGATCAGTATGGCTAAATGCACCGCATGTGGCAATTTCCTTTCACCGCAAGATGGCGCTTAACACGTTCGCTGCGGGTCTCAACTTGAAGGACTTTTGGCTGGTGCGGTTGAGATCGAATCAGCCCAAACCGGAACTCTTTTACAGTGCGGGTGAGGCCGAATCGCTCTCAAATTTCAGGAGTTACTTAAATACTTCATAACTTTGCCAAGAATAGGACCAGGGGTTTTTTTTGTGTTGTAGTCATTGCTCAGTAAATGTTTTAATATACACTTAGTTTCGCCCTTGGTTCTGACCTCTGCCTTAAGAAAAAATACCTAAAGAATTTTTGAGGTCTTTTAGCTCTCAAAACGCACTAAATTTTATCTGAGACTAGAGCAGGGAATGGCACTTATAGCTAAATTATCGATGAAAGAATGATCATCTTATCGAGCCTCTTTAAAGGCGTTTAATTGTGTGTTATCGCAAATACGTATGTGTTCCTGGGTCATGGATGCTTATCTATTTAAGTATTTATTTATCTATACATACGTTTGTTAATTGCCGTTAAGTAGCAATAGTACAAGCTTTGCTTAGTTTAGAGGTAGGTTTGTATAAATGCTCTAACAGGAAGAAAATAAATTTTGGTTTATGTAAATAAAACCCATTCATTTATAACATTATATTATATAACATCGATAACTATCACCGCACTGACGTCAAGCGGTCGACTCCCGCGTCGCCCGCGCCCCGCTCCGTGCGGCCTTGAGGTCAACTTTCTTGAGGCTAAATTAACCTCAACCCGCACTGTGTGAAAAAAAAATATACCCAGTGCGTTCGAGGCTTATTTAGACCTCCAACCTTTTTTCTGTATAAAAGAGTCAGCGTTTGAGAAACATACAGAAATGTATATTTGTCTTTATCATACGCCTTGTAAGTAAAAGGCGACAGCTCCCGCACGAGAGAGATATCACAACTTTTTGCCCCGCACCGACGTATCGTCGAGCTTGAGGCGGTTTTGCCTCAACCCGCAGTGAACGTGTTAATGTTCGAAATGCGTTGGCATGTTTGATAAGGGATGCGCCAATTTATCGCAGGAAGCACGAGTTTCGTCAAAATGGATCTGTCAGGGTGTAAGGCTACTGCTCTCCGTAAGAACAGTGATGATACTCCTATCAAGAGCACTGAGCTTGCATCGGCGGATGAAAGTGACCCCAACACACCGAGTTGAGAGTCAGAGCATGGCCTTGTCGAAAAGCTTAGACTGTTCCGAGGAAAACTTGGCCGGGCAGAGATGACGGCAGCCCGTCAGGAATGGACGGCCATAAATAAGAGTGTCGAAGGCTTCCAGAGCCGCCTGAATCTGGTCGAACAAAGAGTGACACTCATTGAGGAGCACATTTCAGAATAGATTGGTTGTGATAACAGCGAGCTCAACCGTTGCAAAACTCAAGTCCGGTTTAAAAGACAGGAACAAGGAACTTCCTCTTAACGACCTAGAATTAACTTGTCTTCCCGAGACCCCCATTTAATTATATCTGTGGCTCAAAAGTTGGGAGTCAACATAGACGAGGGTGGCGTGGTTTCTGCGGAGAGTCGGGGCGCGCCTCGCGCGGAACTAGGTACTGTGCGCCGCGCGTGGGCGCCGCGGTGCCGACACCACCGGCCCCGGCCTGCCTAGTCCGCGCAGATTCTACGTCAACGAGCTGTTGACCAAACAGAATCTTCGGGTCTTGTTTCACCGGGTTCGAGAGGAGTGTACGAGGCTGAAGTGGAGATTCGCCTGGACCACAGACGTGCGCATTTATGTACGACGTTCAAGTTCCTAGAAGACGTGGCTTAGCCTCCATTTGAGGCGTATGTGCATCCTGAAGGCCGTACTAATTTAGTGTAATTAACGCCCAGTTTTATAAAGACCCGTTAGTAAATATGTCAGATCAAACTTTAATAACTTCTTACAAGTTTTGACATTCCTGACCGAAATTTGATCTAACGGATCTTTATAAAACCCAGCCTTAGTGTGTGTGTGTTACTTTTTCTGTTTTCACTTACAGCTAACAATATTATGGGAACAATATTGTGGGACTTGTTATTTTATCGACGTGAGGCTAGTGGTGACACACACCACTACTTTATCTCTTTTTTTATTGTCTATCTCTTGGCTTTTCCCAGGTCCCCCACAGACCCCACAGTGCATGTACTTTATTCCAAGCTGTGTTTATTTATTTTACTTTTACACTCCTACTTGTGTTTTTTTGGTGTTACACTCTGCAGACAGCGCTTTGCAAGCCCAACGCAATATATTAATAATTATTTTAAATAACATTTAGTATTCCTTAACATCGTTTTTTACCAAAAAAAATATTATTTTACCTTTTACTGACGACATTTAAAGTAATAATTTATAATGATTAATAAAAATAACGCTTTATTTGTAGGCTTGTTGAATCAATAGCGATGGAAAAGCATTCCGTAGACATAATGGCTATAAACGAAACCTGGCTGAGGGAGGGGGAGGAAGGGCGCGCGCCGACCGTCCCCGGCTATCGGCTTCGGCTACGGCACACGCCGCGCCCCGCCGCCTTTAACGCTCAGGCATTAACTAGGCATTAACTAAAGGCATTAACGCTCGGGTTTGTTCTTACCCGGCGGTTAGTTGAACAAATGTGGCTTCAGTGGCAATGTAAATGGACTTAAACTCGTTATTGGCACAGCATATCGCCCACCCTGGCTAGATATAGATACATTTATTGAAGCGCTAACTGAGTACGTAACTACGTTTGCGGCCTGTAACTACATAATTTGACTTAGGGACTTCAATATTAACATGCTTCTATAATTAATGACCCTAATACCAAAAAATATTGCAAACTTTTTGCATTAGTCAAGCCTCATACCATACAGCATGTAGATAAACCCACCAACGGGAGAGTGTCTTGGAGGAAAGTAATGTATGTGAAATGATTGTTGTTTTTAATAAAAACCTTTTATGTTTATTTGACCTCCATGCCTCTCTAAAAAATATACTTTAAAGATCGTCGTTGTCTCTGGATCAAATATACAATAAAAAAAATATGAATATTCGTAATGAAGCTCATGCGAAATATCGTAGCACTAAATTAGATACACATAAAAAATACTATAATGACCTCAAACATCGTCATCACTGCTATCTACAATGAGAAACGCATACTTTACCGATCGAATTAATGCTACATTAAAAATCCAAAAGCCGTATGGAAAAACTTAAAGCAAGACATTTTGGATAGTAATGTTAACAAAGAGCTCCCCACTCATTTCTCGACCCCAACGTCATCAATAAGCACTTTCTTGACTTTCCCGGCAACAGAGACATATCAATAAGTGATTTGACCTATTACAAATTTAACCTGCGACGACTTAGTATTACAAAATTATTAATAGCCTGAAGTCAAACGCCGTCAGTCAATTTAAGGGCTAATATTATTTATACTCTACTACAGCAGTGATATACTAAATGCCATTAAACACTGCAACTACAACATTTACGCAGACGACCTCCAGTTGCACATATCCAGTAAACTCGAACATATGTTGCGCATAAATATTTATTTCAGTTTATTCAGTTTATTCATTGCTTTCATGGGTAGGTACAGTGGTGTTTAAGGTACAATTTTCGTTCTGCCATGAAACCCCGTCGGGCACTACAATATTAGGCTTAAATACTTAACACTTGTTATACAAACTTAAACTATCTTATTATAACATTTATAACTAAACTAAGTACACGTTATATCGCTTGCCGAATGCAATAAGGGCACAAATCAAAAAAGCAACATTTGGAGAAATTGGCTGTCAAAGTTTTCATGAATGGGTTTGTGTCCGCAAAAACAGATGTATTTTCCCTAAATTTGCAGTTATACATATTGTAATTGGTATTATCTATTCTGTAGAATATATTCCTACATATCATTTTTTTTTTTTAATAATAGTTGTATAATTTTGATATTTATATGCGATTAAATATGGGTACTTGGAGTTGAGCCCGTATAGCACAAAGAATGTGTGCTATTTTTGTTAACTGTGAGAAAAATGTATGACAAAATAAAATAAACTATCTTCAAATGTTTAAGTTAAATTAAGGGGGAAGGTTAATTAAATGAAAAACGGTAATCGTTACACCATATAATTTATAAGTATCATCCATGGCACAATGTATACCTACCTATTTACCAAATAGGTACTTTTACATAACACTTATAATATAGGTAACCTTTTTTATAAAATACTTAACAAATAAATCAAATATTTAAAAATGAATACACTTATATCTCGTATCAAATTATCACATGTTTAACTGTGATGGTAAATCGTAATTCCTTTGCGAACATCTCGTTTACAGTTTAAAGTAAACTTCCCAAATCTTAAACGGGAAAAATATTAAGTTGCATAAAACTAAAACAATAATCATCAAAAAATAACTCGTCTCCATAAAAAAAAACAAAAAATAAAGCTTATCTACTAATTCTTTCACAACAATTTTTAAAGAAACACTTAAATCACTTATCTTTGAGATCAAGAATACAGTATACCTAATCAGTCATGACTGTTTAAGGTTTTCATTGGTTTTACATACTTAACACTTTTAATATTACCTATCTTTATTCGGACGCTGCTACGCAATAATGTGTTAATCCACAACTATTTAGCAATAAAGTGTCAACCCTCAATACTATCGTCTTGGGTTGAAATTTTATTGCTAAATAATTGTGGGATGACACAATTTTGCATCCTTCATAAAATGCTTGACAAATATGTCAAATCTCAAAAAATAGGGTTAAACTATACTTTCTTTTATCACAAGTTTAAGTATCATGCTAAACCGTAACTTTCTAAGAAAAACTAAATTGCTAATAGGTAATAATATTCTAATATTGCGAACATCTCCTTTATAGTTTAAAGTAATTCTCACAAATGAAAAAAATAACTAGTCTCTTTTTAAAAAAAACGTTAGTAATAAAGTTAACTTTTCATAAATCTATAACAACTATTTAATAATTCCAGACAACAGCAAGCACTATTAGTATAGGTAAAACGTGAAAACTTCTAAAATTTTAAATAAAGACATCAGCTTTTGATTGAACTAATACAGTAGGTACGAAAAAGAGTAAAAAGAAACCCTAGACGTCCATCTTTTTTACTCTACGTCTTCTGAGTTAGAAGACATTTCTTCAGGGACATAATCACGACACTCTTTGGCTGGCAAGTTCCGGTACCAGTGGTGAAGTTCCGCGGGTATTATTGTTACGCCGGCGTGGTAAGGCGTTTCATTACCCACTAAGAGCGAAGGAGATAACACTATTGGGAATGAGACAGCGATGCGCAGGTCATTCCAAACCCTTGTGCCAAGGACGTCGCCATTGTTAACGGAGCGAGCAGGTAACAAGGCGTAGAACAATACAGAAACGAATAGTCTCGGTCGTCCTCGGCGGAGCAAACAACGTCGATCTTTCCGGAAGATTTGGTGGATGGAAGACGTTCTGGAATAACGTGGGAACTATAAAAGGCGAACCGCGGTTGTGGGCAGTCAGTCTTTACTTGGAAGCGAACAGTGCGATCAAGAGCTACCCGAGCGATCTAAGTCTAAGTCTCCGAAGTTTTTGTGCGTTAATTGTTTTGTAGCGGTTTTTGTGAGTGCGTTATTAAAGTCTACTTTTGCTTATCGGTGTTTTAGTGCATTTCTATCAGTTACCTACCCCCACGTACGTAACATTTGGTGTCAGAAGTGGGATAGAAAATGCCAGTAACTCCGCGAGATCAAGAGCAGGAGGGGGTCAAAACCCGGAGCCAAACTGCAGCTGACGACTCTGCGGCTGCAGCCGGCACGAGTACGTCCACCGCTACAGCATCGGCCACTACAGCTGCGTCACCTAAGCCGGAAATTGATCTGAACGCGATCTTTCTCCTGTTGAAAGAACAATCCAGGGCTCAAAAGGAACAATCTAGAGCCCAAGAAGAACAAACTAGAAACCTCCGGAATGAGATACTCAGTAAAAGCAATCTCAAGAGGAACAATCAAGAATTATCCATGAAGAGCTACGCAGTCAGAAGAAATCTCAAGAGGAACAATCGAGAATTCTCCTAGAGGTACGGGAGGCCACTTCCGAATGGAAGAAAGAAATGACTGAAGTTCAAGGAAAACTTGCTGACATGGACATTAAGTTCGAGAACCGCCTCCATGGAGTTGATGATAAAGTCGAGGACCACGAAAAACGTCTCCAGGCTATGAGGAACGAAGTTAAAAAGCTTGAAATTAAAGTGACCAATGGTTCCCTTGGGTGTGAGACTTCTGTCCCGGTTGCTGGAAGATTTAAGGTGCCACCGTTTGATGGGACTTCGTCATGGACAGCCTATAAACTGCAATTTGAGTCGGTCTCTCAGGCGAATGGCTGGAACAAAGACCAAGCGAAGACGGCCTTAACCTTGGCGCTACGAGATGAAGCCCTCGCTATTCTGGAAGCGTTGGGGAAAGACAGGACATACGACCGCCTTCTTGAAGCTTTGGAAGCACGTTACGGGGACAGTCATCTAGAGCATGTATTCAGAGCTCAACTGAAGGATCGAGCCCAGGGACGTAGTGAGTCAATACAACAGTGGGCCCTTGAAATAGAAAAATTGGTCAGAAAAGCGTACCAAAGTGCATCGGCTTCATTTGTGGACAGCATGCTAGTACTGGCCTTCATTGACGGAATCTGTGATTTGGAAGTCAGAGCTGCTGTGCGACTAGGACATCATGGGAGCCTGAAGGATGCAGTTGCCCTTGTGCGTTCTCCTCAGTACGTCGAAATGGAATTATGTAATTATGATGTCAAATTTTGTTTGTATAAGAATAATTAAATCGTATTATACAGGAACATAATAGGTGAAAAACTTGAGTAAATGGCCTCATGCATGTAGTAGTGTACAAAACTAATTACGGAATTGACGTCAAATTTCAATATACAATGTCGAACGGTCTCTTCTAATACTTACCTACAGACGTGTTATAACTTATAACTACATGCAAGAGGTCATTTACGTAAGTTTTTCACCTATACTTTCGTCCTATAAATAACTCTTAATTTAATATCACTTAATTCAATTATATTTTATGTAATTTACAAGTGCGGCCGACATTACGGATTTAATTTGCAATAATGTAGGTATAGAATAATAAGGCAGGTAAATACTTACTGTTGTGGTGTAATCAAACGTTTAGTTCCTTTATATTTCCTTCGATTCATTGTGAAAGCACATGAATAAGTAGCGGGCACAACTTAAAAATGAACCTGAAAATTTATGCAATACGGGCACAACTAAGAAATGCCTCTATAGCACAATTTACCGCGTGCGTTTGCGACGAGTGCAAGCGGCCGACTGGTGATGGGCCGGTATAGCACGAAAGGGATAGATAGTTTCTCACAGTGCTATACCGGCCCGAATGCCATCTATGTTCTGTTACAGTAAACATTTGACTGAGGCCTTTAATGCATACGGTAAATTGAGCACTTTAGATCACGATTCCGCAATAATCTCAAAACTCGAAGATTTTGAGTTGTGCCCTTATTGCATTCGGCAAGCGATATATGGCACTAATATATTATATTTATTCTATTTTACATTCAAAAAACTCTTGTAAGGAATAAAAACAATTATACATTAAATAATTCGTAAGTTTTTTTGTAAATATACTATTTTTCTCCTCATTTTTTATGTAATTTGGAATTTTATTGTAGACTTTAATGCACACCACGTGTAGACTCGAACTGTGCATTTTCAATTTCGATGATGGGATTGGGATATTATTTCTAGGGCGTAAATTAGAATTTGTGTAATCTTTCGGCTGTGGGAAAAAATTAGGATATTTCCTTAGAAAGTTGCACAACTCATGTATGTAAAGGGAGGTTACAGTTAGTATATTTAGTTTCCGAAAGTAGGGTCTACAGCTTTCTGTTTGTTTTATATTGACTAAAATTCTTATACATTTCTTTTGTAATACAAACAAATCATGTACGTTAGTGCTATTACCCCATAAATTAAACGAAGATCGAGATAGTATTGCCACGTGGTCCCAACGTAATTCACTGTCGCTTAATCCCATGAAACAAAATTATCTACTTTTAGGCTCTAAACATCAACTTAGCTTATTATCAAACCTTAATCTCAAAATAAATATAAATAATGAACCTTTAGAACAAGTCCAAGAGGCTCGAAATCTAGGCATACTTATGGACAAAGAACTGCGTTTCGAAAATCACATCCTTAATACTGTACGCAGCTGTTTTTACAAGCTTAAGATTCTTTATAAATAATACAATACATAAGTTTCTTGACACAAATTTCAGAAAAGTTTTGGACACTCTGATACTATCGAAGCTAAACTATGGAAACATAGTCTATTGTCCGCGGCTGCTTGCACGTACACAACGTCTTATACAGCGGGTACAGAATGCGTGTGCTAGGTTTTGCTTTCAGATTCCACCGCGTGCGTCCATTACTCGATTTCTTAACCGTAACAACATTTTAAAGATGTACACGCGTTTAAAACATGATTTGGCCACACTGATGTTCGGATTTGTCAAATCCAAGGAGCCCACGTACCCGTACGGGAAGCTTATCTGGGCGCATAACGCCCACAGCCGGGACACGCGATCTCTCAGGCGTAATCCCTCGCCATGACTCTGCTGCATTTCGTTGGTGTTTCCGCTACGCCGCCAGTAAATGCTGGAACAACCTTCCACCGCCTCTCCGAAACCTGCAAACAGTGGGCACGTTCAAATTTAAATGTAAGGCATTTCTTTTAAGCCAACAAAAAAGCAAAGCCTGACTTATAATTACTAAGCAATAAATATATTAAATTTTATTTTTTTCACTCTGGTATGTTTACCTTATTAAATCGTTGTAAACCATTGTTCCGCTGCACATATGTAACAACATTAAATCACAATGTATACACTAAGCTTTAAACGTTCAATAAAATGATTGTAAATTAGTTTCGTGATCCAGTCACACCCCAAGAGTGAGCAGAGGTAAATGAGCATAGGTCCCGGTTATTGCGCTGCCGACCACCGCCGATCATTGCGGGTTTATGTTGGTGGTACCGTTTGGCTTTCTGACCCTATTGCATTGTTTTCAATCTCTGCTTCCTTCATCTGTGTTCAGTTGCCTGCCCTTTTTTTTTAAATTATCATGACCGATTTTTGTACCTATTGTACTCCGTTATCATCGTTAATATTTTATTTTATTTATTTTATTCTTTAATTCAACGCTGTCTCTTCGTTCGTGTGTCACATTGGCGTTCAAGTATTTTGGGGCTCATGTCTAGACAACGATTGGAAATATGTAGAAAATGTAAAGAATCAAAGTTGTAGAAAATTTTAACAGCTATAATAATGCAGTACAACAAAATTTCCTATGATGCATCGTTTACAAGATGATAACAAAAAAACAAAAAAAACAGACCTTCTTTGTTTGCCTTTGTCTTTGCCTTCAGGCCAAATTACACATACACGATTCTATTTTGCATCTGGTCAGTTAGAACTGAACGCAAAACTGAACATGTATGGAGTTCTATCCGGTCAGGCAAATCGTTCAGGCGGACGGATGCGATTTGTCTACAGGCAAAAACATAAGTTATTAAATGGCGTACTTCCAATTATGATGGTGGAATATCGTAAGATCTTAAATAAAAAAAACCTGAAATAAAAAAACAAAAAAAAACTCGAAGTAGAGTCTAAGGCATCAACATCCATACATCCATCGCGTCAGATATATGTATACACGGACCTTATTGTAGGCGGCATAATCACGTACCTATAGATATTTTTGACGTCTTAGGAACGTAGGTACCTATACACAGATGCAGTGAATAATCCTTTCCCATCGTTTTATAACGGATAAGTTCGTATTTATCTTTCTCTCTCAGTTGGCTTATTGATGGGTACTGAATCTAATTGAGAGAGCAACATAAATACGAACTTATCCGACAAAAAACGATGGGAAAGGATTATGCACTACATCTGTACAAATATATACGAGTATACTATATTTATGGCTGACTATACTAACATGATCAGATGAGTAAGTACCTAATTAATCTTTAAACTAGATGGGACATTTCTTCAGCATTTTAAAAACTTCTTTTTAAATTTGTCCAATACGTGTAGACATTAGATCAACTAACATAAAGTATTTATTGTATGTGTCTACTAGTCGATAAAGTGGTGAGCGTTTACCAGCATTAGTGCGACATGGGCAGTACAATCGTATCCATTTTGACAAAGGTCATATAGCAACATTGTATCCAGATACAGGCGTCTAGATAAGAGTGATTTTTTTTATTTTTTTTCAATTTATTTACTATAATCAGCAGTTACAATTATTTTTAAATTAAGACGCGCTTCGGAAACCTGTAAGAGGTTTATATGCAGCGCGAATGAAATACGCCTCGCTCACAGAATAAGTAAGTACCTACAAATAATTATAATAGTAGTTAAACATAATTATTATTTCTTAATTATTTCTTACAACCACTACCAGTAATTTTACCCATTTTCGTTGAGTGCCGTAGTGTAATATTTTTTGATTGCGTTCTTGCATGAGTTCTTGTTGTTACTATTTAAGACCCTTGTTTGTACGTCCTCAGGTAATTTGTTTAAAATATTAGGCAACATGTATTCCCACGTCCTTCTACCATATCGCTGCTTAAATACAAAAGCGCCACAAATCAAAAACAAATATAGTTTGAATTTTCGAAAATTTGTAGGTCGACTCTTAGTCGTTAACAATCTTATTTTATCACATTCTTCGAGGACTATTGACATATTTATTTTGTTAAAAACAGACAAAACGTTACAATGTTTAAGTAGGTCGAATTCGTCATTTATTTTATATTTCATATGTTTCGGTACAATTTGTTTTAGTATACTTATTTGTAGTTTGTAAATGTTATCTATATTAGTTTTAAATGTTCGTCCGTAGCTACTCAGGCCATAACTTATTACAGAGTCAGCTAGAGATAGATACAACATTCTTAATGTACTATAGGGTAATTTAAATTTAAGTACGGCTAACTTGGCACGTAGGGACCTTAGCTTGTTACACACGTGTTCTATATGGGGTTTCCAATTTAGATTCTTATCAATAATGAGGCCCAAGTAAGTATGCTTATCAACTAGTTCGAGAGTCTCACATTTGCACGAAGACGGCCGGTCGTGTAAACATATATGATCATGCACTTTGATTTGAGGGCAACTAGATATTTTTATATATGGGGACCGTATGTGTAAGAGTTTCGTTTTACTCGCATTTATGACCAAGCCCACATCGTGCGCCCACTTACAAAGTAGGTCGAAGTTGCCCTGCATCATAACTTGAGCCTCTCTGACATCCTTACCGAATGTGACTAGACATGTATCATCTGCAAATTGGTATACAGAGCCCTCCGTGAATAGATTGCACATGTCGTTAACGTAGACCAGGTATTCGGTCGGACCTAAAATGGACCCTTGGGCCGTGCCTTTATCAGTAGCGATGGGGTCACTGTCACAACCATTCACACGCACCATGGTGTTCCGGTTTGTGTGGTAGTTGCGGAACCACTCCAGGAAGGGGCCCTGTATACCAATTTGGTTTAATTTTGAAAAAAGTGTGGGGTAATTTAGGGTGTCGAATGCCTTGCTGAAATCTATGAAGACAACCAGCACCTGATCACGGTTGTTCAGATGCTGGTTGACCTCATTAACAAATCTCGACAATAACTGAGAGGTATTTCGGCCTTTTTGAAATCCGTACTGTTTTTGGTTAATAAGGTTATTTTTTGTTACGAAGCTTGTGATTTCATTTCCGAAGTACCTCTCAATTACCTTATCTATGCTAGACAAGATAGTAATGGGCCTGTAGTTATTTACCTCGTTATGTGCACCTTTTTTATAAATAGGTCGAATTATACCCATCTTCAACCGGTCGGGATATAGGGACGTGGCAATACATGCATTAATTAAGTGGGTAATTACTGGTGTGATCTCTGTACTGATACATAACAGGTCTCTTACACGGATATCATCTATGCCAGGGCTTTTTTTCTTATTCATATATTTAATTATTTTAAATATAACATTGTTTGTAGCTTGTTTTATTCTCATTGTTACAATAGGTTCCCTACGGTACAGTGTATCAGGTAATAATTTAAGATTACATGAAGAATAAATATTGTTAACATTTTCGCTGAAACCCTGGGCAAAAATGTTACAGACTGATTTTATACCAAATTTAAAATGTTTTATTATTACATCATCAACTGATTTGCTGACCCTGCCACAGATATTGTTAATTATTTCCCAAACTCGTTTCTGATTTTTAAAGTTATTCGATATTTCCTTTTTTATGTAGTTATTTTTAGTTATATCTATATACTTATTTGATAAATTTCTATATTTATTATATAATAATCTATTTACTTTATTATGTTCGTCTTTTTTACATATTTTTAGCAATTCTATTTTTCTTTTACTCATATTTATAATGCGATTGTTGACCCATTTACAGTCCTGTCTTTTCCCTAATTTTATTTTCGTGTTTGTCTTACATTTATTATACCTAAACTTCGCTAAATTGAGTTGCTATAAATTTAAAAATGTCATTTGGGTAGACAAGTTCTAAGGCAGGGTCCCAATTTATTTTGCGTAGTTCACATTC
The DNA here is from genome assembly GCA_923062465.1 of Acleris sparsana. Taxonomy (NCBI): domain Eukaryota; kingdom Metazoa; phylum Arthropoda; class Insecta; order Lepidoptera; family Tortricidae; genus Acleris; species Acleris sparsana. The sequence continues at coordinate 67,618,869 of OV281285.1, read as the reverse complement.
TAGTTTCTTATTATCTAACCTATTTTCATACCTATAGTGACAGTTTGTAGTATTCGAGTTTTGTACTATAACTAAACCCGTCATGAAATGATCCGCGATCGCATTGTTTATCACAGCGGAGTACACCTCGCGGTAATTTACTGAGCGTAGGAACAGATGATCTATGCACGATTTTGTTATAAGGTCGCCTTTGCTTTCAACGCGCGTGTATTGCGTGATGCCACACTCCAGTCCTAGCTCACTCATACAGTTCAGGTAATGGGTACGCGTGGGGTTACGATCACACAAGTTGATATTCATGTCGCCCAGCAACATGTAAGAGTACTCACGTGGATACAGTCCGATCAATCGAGTTATTTCTTCAACGAAAGCGGTTTTGTTCAGGTTCGGGGGTCTGTACACTGCACATAAACCAATTTTTAACTTACTAGATGTTTCGATTTCTCCTGTTATGCACTCAGAATATAATGTGGATACCTCATGCCTCGTGAAGCATACGCTTTTAGAGTCTGTCTAATGAAAGCTGAACCTGGATTTTTCTTGGCTGACGAGTCTGGCAACACTATTTAATATGACGTTTGGACTTTGTTGTTGTTAAAACTTGTCAATTCGAGATCTAAATTGATAAAAATACGGAGTAATCATGCCGTCGACGATAAGAGGCGGTGTCCGGGAGATTCTGTATACTATTATACAGAAGTACAAAGAAAAACAAGAAGAAAGAAAAGCATTATTGATGCAAAAAATTAATTGTTTAGTTACGGTGACCAAATTTATAGGTTAGTACGGCTTTAGTACGGCATGTTCATTTTGATACTTCTTATTTCTCTATGTGCAATCCTAAGTTTAATTTACCTTTTTCTGTCTATTATACGATGAGATTAAGAAATTAAACGAAATTAAATTCGTTTCAGAAAACCTGGACGTGCACGTTGACAAAAGTGTGCTGGAAAACGTAAAGCAGCTGAAAGAGGTTGAGGAAACTGAGTTAGCCTGCCAGACTCAGACGAAATATTTGGAAGAAGTATCTTCAATGACCGGTAATTACTAAAATTATCATTGTCTTTCCCTATATAATAGGTGTAGGTACCTATTGTCTGTCCCTATATCATGTTGAATCTCTTAGCATTCACAATTTTATTAAATTAATTTAATAGACAGATGATTAATGTAACTGACACTCATAGTTTCAATAAAACAATAAGGAGGTGTTTAGTTAAAAGATATCATAAACATATTATTTGATATGTATTTTCTGTGTGCGGAGCAAACAGCATTTTGTTGTTTATGAACCAAATGTACACTGTACAGTCGATTTCATAAATATGTGTACACTTTAGTACCTTATCTATTTATTTAATGTCATTTTTGATCGGCCAGATATAAAAGATGTTCGGGTTATATGAGTCTTCCTTGTTCTTAAACCGTTGCGATTAGAACCTCACCGATGCAATTTCATTTCACCTAAACCCAAATGTTTTTAGGGCTGTCGGACTGTACAATGGGGCTGTACTGCGCAACCACACAATGTATTTCTAAATGGTGTTCTGTTTATTTAACACTTTCTTTCTTCTTACAGATATCAGTGTTTCATCTTTAAAAAGAATAAGTAATGAGGGAAAATTAAACAACGGTGTCTTTAGTACTCCCGGAAAAAAGCGACCTCACAAGGCCGGTGTTGTCAGTGGGGTCCTGTCTGTTCACGCTTGCAAGAACCTGTTTTCCAGTTAGTTATTTTAGTTATCGTTCCTGACGTAGAGACCTCGTCATGTTGTTCTCCTAGTCACTATTTTTAATTTACTCAATGTTATTGAGCGTACATTTGTAACGACTAAGTTTGTGTTGTTAGAAATAATTATTAATTACTTTACTACCTTGTAATGTTACTTTTAAGAATAATTGTATTTTATGATTGGAAAAAATGATCTGCTGGAGTTTCTTGCGGCGCTTCTTCTCCAAGATATAATTGTCGTTAGATAGAGGTGTAAGGGTGATGAGAATAATGTTACCTCTAATTACTTTATTAAAAAGGTTGAATATAATATTCCTCATCATCATTGTTTTATTATGCTGTGTGCGACACAGACGAAAACCTCTCGTATCAATGAAATCTATCAACAGCACGACTAGCACAAGTTGCTCGTGACTTGTTTGTCGCTCGGATCTCCCTTACTATCTAGTCTGTTACGATAGAGACGCACAGAGCGACAAGCGAGAAAATACAACTTGTGCTAGACGTGCAGATCACTATATTTTCATGTCAAATATATTTCGAAAAACCAAATGTGCTCCAGTCACTGTCATCGTATTTTACCTAAAGTGCTTTTCATCAAAATATAGCGCTCGTAATAATATATATGAAAATATAGTACGCGTTTCCTCTTCCTTTGTGCCCACCAAAATAAATAAAATAATAAAAGTATCAATATCGTTTATTCCTTCATTGATCGGTAATACCATATCAAGATTTTTTGAATTTGCCGCTTTTTCCCAGGTTCAGCTTTCATTAGACAGACTCTATGTATATATGTGATCACGCCGCCTCCTCGTCTATGTTGTCGAAGTGTTGCATGCATATCGTAATCTATACGAGTATATATAAAGAGGCTTGTCCTGACTGATTCATCAACGCCCAGCCAAAACCGCTAATGCTAGAAATATGAAACTTGTACAGTACTTTCTTTTTGTGACGTAGAGATCCGATAAGAAGGGCTTTTTTGAAATTCAACCCCCAAGTGGGTGAAAAGGGGTGGCAAAGTTTGTATAGAAAAAAATATTGCTATGGTCCAATTTACATGAAACTTGGTAGAAATATTCTTTAATTCAAATAATATGACACGTGTTTCAGCGATTACTAAAATTCAACCCCTAGAGGGATGAAAGAGGGTTGCAATGTTTGTATGGGAAAGAATATTATTATGGTCAAATTTACTTGAAACTTGGTAGGAATGCTCTTCAATGCAAATAATGAGACACATATTTCAGCGATTACTAAAATTCAACCCCTAGAGGGATGAAAGAGGGTTCCAAAGTTTGTGTGGGAAAGAATATTGTTATGGTCAAATTTACTTGAAACTTGGTAGGAATGCTCTTCAATGCAAATAATAAGACACATATTTCAGCGATTACTAAAATTCAACCCCTAGAGGGATGAAAGGGGGTTCCAAAGTTTGTGTGGGAAAGAATATTATTATGGTCAAATTTACTTGAAACTTGGTAGGAATGCTCTTCAATGCAAATAATGAGACACATATTTCAGCGATTACTAAAATTCAACCCCTAGAGGGATGAAAGGGGGTTCGAAAGGTTTTTGTGGGAAAGAATATTATTATGGTCAAATTTACTTGAAACTCATTGAAAGTGGCCGTCCGCGTCTATCGCGACATGGATTCAATCACGCCCATTTTTTTTCGCAATAGATATAAAAAGAACCCTTGAAATCGATTCACCAGTTAAAAAGTTGTGTGAATGCAATATCTATTAAAATATGTGAATAGATAAAACTTTTTCCTTATTCAAAAACTCAATTCAAAATAATATCATCCAATTCGATTCATTTCACGGACATTCGAAATTCAAATTCAAACGTTGTCGCTATTTGCATCAAACCGAAATTACTTGGTAAGGCGCATCCGTAAGTTTTATTATCGAAATTTCACATTTTGTTGTGCTAATAGATAACTTTTGCGAGTACTTTCGTAAAGTGTGAATTGTTTACGTTGTCTTTCTAATAGTTTTGTGGTTTTATCAGTCTGGTACAAATATTCTCTCTATTTAATTCTACTGTTAAGTACTTTTTTATTTTCTAATATAGGTAAATTAATATTCTATCTAGGTATAATTACGCCATTTTCTTCTTCAATCAATATTCCAACTGTCATTTATTCCATTACCTATTAATATGGTGGTTGAGGTCTTAAACATAAGCGGTGCAATGGTGCCTCATACCGTTGTTCCGATTATCGGTGACGGTGCTTGCCTGTTTAGGGAAATATCCTACGTTTTGTATGACACTCAAGTAATGGCCAGAGAGGTGCGTGAGGGGATTGTAGAACACGTGGTAAACAACTGGGATTATTTCTCCATTTTATCTCATGACAGTGATGGGAATAACTATAGCAGCTCTGCTAACTATTTTGCCGATATGTCACGACTTTACACTTATGGTGGTTTGTGCGAATTAGTTGCAGCCGGACGAATATTTGGGACAATGTTCGAGATCTACCATAACGGAGGGTTGTACGAGAAATTTGGTTTAGAAGGGAACCCCGTACATAGACTGCGTTTTACTTCTCCGCAAGATCTATCTAACGTCATTTTGATGTCTATGTACCCGATGATGGTATAGCAAGAGTACTTCAGATTTCTCAGCCTGAAAGTATTAGTACCTCGGGAAAAACTGCTAAAAAGCGTCTAACTAGATTAACTAACACAATCAGAAAACGGCAGCTCAAAGACGCTGCAATAGCTTACCAACAGAAGAATCCCGAAGTTCACAGAAAAGCAGCAGCTATCTATCAAAAAAGTAACCCGGAGGTTCACCGAGCGGCTGTTGCGACACATGAACGCAATAATCTAGGAGCGAGATCAGAAAGGCGGTCATATCATATCATATCATATCATTTATTCTGTGCAACCATGGTATTTACAAGGTGTTAGTATCTTAAATAACCAGTACAAACATGGACCCTACTAGGGTGTAGCAGAGGAAACTTATGAGTAGGTATAACTATATACATTTATAAAGCTCTATTTTACTTTTACTTAAAAATGTTAACTTTATATAAAAAAGGGGAATTATAATTATATGAACTTAACTACTTAACCTAATAAAAACATATTTATTACTTATCTTAATTATTGCATGTACTCCTCAAGAGAGTATGGACATTTTTGTATAAGGTAGGATTTAAGTTTATTTACAAAATTGGTGTACTTCTCTTCTTGAGATATATGGGCAGGGATTTTATTAAAAATTTTGATGCACATCGCGTGGGGACCTTTACTTGACATTTGAAGCCTAACGGGAATGGCAAGAGCTAATCTGTTCCGGTGCCGTAGGTTGTGCGTCTCAGAGTAGACGTTTACAGGTCTACTATATAAGTGTTTATGTTTACGAACAAATTTACACGCTTCCAAAATATATAATGATGTCAGGGTTAATATTTTTAATTTTGAGAAGTATGGTCTACAGCTCTCATCATTTCTTATATTAGTAAGTACTCTAATACACCTTTTCTGTAGTAAAAATAGGTCTTTGGCATTTACACTATTACCCCATAATATAATGCCATACTGGAGCCACGCCTGAGCAAAAGCATGGTAAGCGCCTATCGCCGTTTTAAGATCAGTATTAATTTTTATTTGTCGGAGGGCATAGGCAAATCTAGAGAGTTTAACGGATATTTTTTCAACGTGGGCTTTCCAGTTTATGTGCTCATCGATGTTCAGGCCAAGTAATGGGCAAACGCTCGTAAGATCTAGTTTATTATTTTTGTAGTAATAGTTAATTTCTAAGGCAGATTTCTGATACGGTCTAAATTGAATTAAATTAGTTTTTTGCAAATTTATGTTTAAATTGTGGTCTTCTAGCCAGGACAATACGTTATTAAAGATAGTATCTAGGGAGTTTATAATTTGATTACTGCTGTCGCCGGGAAAGATGATAGAGATGTCGTCTGCGTAAAGTAAGGATTTAATTTTCACTGTCATGGACGGAGAAAACTTCTTCTGGGATGATGTACGATCCCAACGTAGCTTATGAGACCGATAAAACCGTTGCCCTGGGTAGGTACTATGAGTCATAAATGCATGTACTGTAACGCCGCCAAGTGGAAAGAAGAGGCTCCCGGTATGTGCTGCAGTGGTGGTAAGGTGCAGCTTTCAGCTTTTAGGCCTCTGCCTGAGCCACTTCATAGCTTAATTTTTGGCATTCATCCAGAGCACACACATTTTTTAGACCGAATAAGAAAGTACAACAGCTGCTTTCAAATGACTTCTTTTGGAGCAAAGAAAGTTGTAGAAGAAGGTTTTATGCCTACTTTCAAAGTACACGGACAGGTATATACCACTTAGTTGGTAGTCTCCTGCCATTGCCTCAACAAGTGCCTCAATTTCTACAAATTTACTTTGTTGGAGAGGATGAAAGAGAGGCTAAATTGAGATGCGGTAATTTTACAGGCTTAAAACATAACTTGGTTAAAAAATTGCAATCTATGTTGCACATTAATAACCCGTTCATAAAAGACTTAAAAACGACTCTTGAGAAAGTACCCCCAAATTGTGAAAAGTTTGAAGTGGTTATCCGCGCTTATAGAAACCCAGGCAATACTCACAGGACGCTTTAATGCACCATCAGCAAGTGAAGTGGCTTTGGTTATAGTTGGACAGCAATTCGAACGACGAGATATCATTTTACAGAGTCATGACAACAAGTTGCAACGGATCAGCGAGTTGCACCGTTCTTACGATTCTTTACAGTATCCTCTGCTTTTCTGTCATGGTGAGGACGGTTACTCAATTGATATACCCCAATTCGACCCTAAAATGAAACTGCCCCTTAAAAAAACGGTATCTGCGTTGAGCTTTTATTCTTACCGCATTATGTTTAGAGAAACTGATACCAACCACTTGCTGTTCTCTTTTTAGTCAATATTTGGTTGATATGTACGCCAAAATTGAGACAGAAAGGTTAATCTCAAGCGCAGTCGTTGAAAGTGGCCGGAATAGATTTAAGGGATAACTGTTTTTCACACGGTCAGTTCTATGTCGCCTGTTCTAGAGTGAGTTCCGCCAGCAGTCTGGTGATTCTTGCACCGGAAGGCATCAGGCGTTGTATATAAAGAGGTCCTTCAGTAACTTCATTTATTTTTTAAACATCACAATCACAATATCGTACGGAGACATTTAGTTAATCATAAAAATAAAATATAACCAATTCTTAGGCCAGGTCCAGACGAAGCGTTTTGCACGTGTTTGCACTCGCGCGTAGACACTCGCGCGTTCCCGAGGAACTAGAGCTCATACATCGCGTCCAGATAATGGTCTTTGTTTGGAAACGCGCGAGTGTCTACGCGCGAGTGCAAACGCACGCAAAACGCTTCATCTGGACCTGTGGCCTTATTCAAAAGTTGTACTTTTTAACGAAAGTACTGACTCTCCGCAAGCGAAGTCGCGGGCGGAAAGCTAGTCTTGTAATAAAACAAGTTTTTACACTCTTCCTTTATGTTCACCTCCGTAAGTATAATGACATGTATGGTTTGTTGGCTGCCAGATATTAGATATTCAAGATGGGCAAAGTTTTTCAGCAATGAACGTATATTCATATGTAATACACTAAGATTGTTGTTAAATTGCAGGTCAATGTTATTTATGAAAGAATTCCAATCATCATGTGTTTTTTCTTGGATAAATGAATATGCATCATTCATTTTGTAGATATTTGTAAACTTGTACATAGGTAATGATATCCGTGCTAAGTATGTAGATTATTCATGTTTGTGTCATGTTTACCGCCTGGTCAGCAAGGTTCTTTATGTCGTTCTCGCATCGTATATTTATGACCTTATCATTGTCCGACTTTCGTGCCAAGATTTTCCCATTGTTGTACCACACGTACTTAAACAGCTCGGTGTCCTTTAGGCTTGACCTTGCCCTCCACAAAAGATATGACATGTGGGGTGACAACAGTTCGCGGATATAAATTTTATTGTCTTCGTTTAAGCCCAAGTTCTGGCCCGTTATTTGGGTATTATTCGATGCCAACAACCATTTTTCGCGATGACCTTCACGGAGCGTTGCAACTATGGTCGATGTTGAGGCGGTAGTCCGCGCGTTTCCCTTTTTATTTTTACGGTACGCCTTGACGATCGCGTCTGGGTTAAGTTTAAATTAAATTAATTAATTAGATTAAATCATAATTTCATTAAAATTCTAAATAAGGCAATTTACTACGACTACATATGTATTTTATAAAACGTGAAATATTTGACAGTACTACATTTTTCAACTGCTTTAACATAGGTACTTATTAAAAATAATATGGTTTTAACGAGTATTAGAATAGTGACCGAGTTGATTATATTTCATGTTATTTCGTGCTATTCATTCAAAAAGCAAGTTTTATAAACCCGACTGTTGCTAACCTACTTGAAACCATTATAAATCCTAAATGATCGTTTAAAATGAACAATGATGAAAGAAACCTAAATATTATTTATAAATACCTATTCAATGATACCCCACTTGTTACAGTTCGTCGACATTTGTTTTTGTAACAATATGGCGTGTGGTGGCCGCCATATTGAATTTTGATTACTGCCATATCTTTAGTGACACTTCCAAGATTAAGACAAATCGATTGACATAAAAATCATAAAAATCGGCCCACGCGTTTGGTTTCTAGAGGGCCACAAAGGAACCAACATACATATATGTATAGACCGATAAACACATAACCCTCCACCTTCGGCAGTCGGGTAATAAAAAGGATTCTGCGTACAAATTATCGATGTTTGTTTTGTACAATGTTTACGTTTGACTCTTTGTTGGGTACTGTACCAAATAGTAAAAAAGGAACCCTTATGGTGAGACTTGTCTACGGTGTCTGTCTGTCTGTCTGTCTGTATGTCACAGTCTCGGAAACTATAAAAGCTATCAACTTGAAATTTGGCATAGTTGTATCACTTGCTTGCCCGCATCTGTTTTTAATAAAAAACTATGTAATTATTAATCTTAATATTTGAAAAGGGGTCTAGACTGAGGGTTCAAAAAATAAAAGTGATTTGATATAGCAAACGGGGTGTCATGTGTAAGGGCTCAGTCTGCACAGTTTTTTTTAAATATTTTTTTAATACTTACTTTTTGATTTATAGCTCAAAATTTACAAAAAATGACCGTTGCCCCTTATCTCCGAAGTTTATAGACCTAAAAATCTGAAAAAATCCTGATTGAAAGGTACATTATACGAGAATAATAAAAGGAATTTGTCAAACTTTACAGTTTTGGAAAAAATATTTAAAAACTTTAAAAGTCGATATTAAAATGTAGGCTAGTCAAACTGCATAGACCTTATTGCATAGATAATAAAATTCATAACAAATGGATATCTTCTTTTGCCTTGTCCAACCATATTATCTTAAATACGGAGCCCTCGGTGCGCGACTTCGACCCGAAGTGTTTTTTTTTTGTTTTATAGTTTATAGAGTATACTTCCTAGATGGTCCCATTGTCACCAAATCTGAATCTGATTAGGGGGGATCCGTGAGGAATTGAGGGGTCTCCTCAAATATTATAGGCATACTCGTACCAACAGCGATTTTAGGAAAATGGAGAGAAGTTAAAGTGGTATTCATTTCTAAACCAGGTAAGAGTGATTATAATCAGACTAAATTATATAGGCCTTAAGCCCTACGTCACGTCGGCACGGGGCTCGGGCGTATTATCCTCTTCATCACCAACAGCATGCCTATTATTCAGGTAAATCAACAGAATCAGCACTACACAGTGTCATTTCGCCGATAGAAAGTGCACTATCTACACTAGGCGAGGCGACCTTCATCGACATCGGGGGCCTTCGACAAGAAGCAATTCAACAGCATAATCCAAGCCCTACTTAGCCAAGGCACCGACCAAACCGTCTCGGGATGGATCTTCAACATGGTAAGACAAAGGGCAGTACAGTTAATGGCACTACACGAGCTATTGTATTGAGAGGCTGTCCGCAGGGAGGAGTCGTCACACCACTCCTGTGGAACCTCGTGGTGGATGTCCTAATCCGTTCTCTAAACGAAGCAGGCTTCTACACTATAGGCTATGCAGTCGATGTAGCTATCCTCGTAAGAGGAACGTTTGAGGCAGTCCTATGCGACCTCATGGAGGAGGCTCTCAAAATCGTCGAACGATGGTGCTCCGAACATAGTTGGTCAGTCAATCCATCAAAAATCGAACTAGTAGGTACCCGCTGTTCACAAAGAAACGGGTTATAAATAAAATAACTTTATCTACCGAAACTCCTAAACACGACCTTGACACTTTCCAAACAGGTCAAGTATCTAGGAGACATCCTGAATGAAAAACTGCTGTGGAACAAACACTTAGATAACAAACTAGAAAAGGCTTGTGTCATATTCTGTCAGAATTGCCATGTGGCTATACACGGCAGTGATCAGACCTATTATCACCTATGGTACTGTGGTCTGGTGGCCCAGAACCAAACTGACCACAGCGAAAAATAAACTGCAACAATTTCAAAGACTAGCTTGCGTAGCTATAACAGGTTGCATGAAAACTACATCCACAGCGGCGTTGGAGATACTGCTGGGTCTACCGCCCCTAAACCTTTTCATCCAACAGGAGGCATTGGCAGCAGCCTACAGTCCAGTACAATATGAACTACGCATCTATACGGATAGATTAAAGACAAAAAAGGGAATAGGTGCAGTAGTGTAGGTACTCACCCGAAATTAACATCAACATATCAACAGCCTTAGGCGAATACAGCTCCATCTACCAATGCGAATGTACTGCCATACTACAGGCAGCCATGCCAAGGCAGTGGCTAAGCGGGGTATCAATGACAGCGCTGCAGTACTACGAGCCCCAGACAGCAAAATAATACAATACGGGCTCATACTAGGGTAATAGGTCTTAATAACCAACTTACGTTACAACGGATAAAGGGGCACAGTGGATCTCTAGGTAACGATGCAGCAGACCAGCTGGCCAGGAGAAGATCGAACCGCCCAGTGGTCGGTCCCACTCCAATGCTTCCATTAGCATTTAACCAGCTAAGGTCATGGTTACGTCACAGAACACTCAAAGAACATGCCAATCAATGGGCAAATCCCGGACGCGCACCTTGCAAAGCGTCTCCTATCACTAGATAGACATGCCCTACATTACTGGATATTGCTCGCTTAGCAAACATTTATATGTTCTAGGTATGTGCGACAGCCGCCTATGCAGGGGATGCCTGTCGGTCGACGAAACATCCCCCCCACGTAATCCTGGAATGCGTAGGTGTAACCGCTCAACGGACAGAAAACCGCAAGACACCCCGGTCACTCCTTGAAGCATGTGGAGATACTACTTAGCTGGTACCCCCGACGCAAAATGGCCCGCCATATACGGGCTAAGTGCGAAAAAAGAATCCATCACCATAACCATAACCTCTCGGCCTCAGCTCGTCTAACGGCCAAACCGCGCGCGGACTGATAAGGCGTACTGCGGGTTAAAATTTGACATTTACCCATATAAAATGTGTCATATAAAATCATATTTTAATCCGAAGTAAGCTGTGGAAGTAAGCCTATCTATCCGCGGTTTGAATATATGGTTCGGCTCATGTTGGGCCAACGTTTTCGTTCGGTTACTCAACGCTAGATGGCAGCACTTGTAAGCTAATTTGTGGTTGTATATCTGTTTGAAGTCGCAATAATGCGTAATATAATTTTAATCATGCTCATTTATGCTGCATGGGAAAGTCTAAAACACACGGATTATGGTTCGTATTGTTTTATTTAAAAAAAGTTCCGATCAATAATTTTCAAGATTTCTTAGTGGTTGTTTTTATGATAGTGACGTGAGTATTGGCGACAACGCCGAGAACGTCAGGTAGTTAGCGAACCTTATACCACTTCCACTGTTTATTCTTTTCCGTGACGCGTTACAATACGAGTAAATTGTAAATTTCAACATTGAAACGACATTAATACTCGTGAAATATATTATTAATACCTAATGGCTTGCGCTGTCCTGGTGTGTAAATTGCGCTCGGTTCTTAAAGAAAACGCATCCATATTTCCGCTTTCACAGGCTAATCGGCATCTAGTTATTGTTTAGTTATTCCTGCAGTGATTGCAGAACTACTGCATGTTTAGTTAAATACTGGTACATATATCTGTAAATAACACGTAACATGCATTATTTTAAATGTTGTATGAATTTACCATTGGATGGAAGAGAAGATGGGAGTTATTTAGTTATCCATCTAAGTAGAGATGGACTTCAATCTGACTTGGTGCCCTTATAATTTCTTTACCTTTTATATTAGATTTTCAGAGGGCAGCTTTTACGAGAAAAAATGGCCAGCGTCCAGGACCACTTTATCCTGGATAAAACTTAACTATTAAGATATACCTAAAACGTGTTAATACCAATTGGAATAGAACTACTTTTGTACTCCTATTTTGTACGGTGACTTAACTGACATATATTTAAAAAGGACGGCGGAATTACGTAACATACTTGTTTATAACCAAGTCGCAATCGAGTGGGGTCGATATAAATATTATTGACTAGTCCCATGTCTAGACCATGTTTACGAAATGTGAACTTATAACAAATGTGTACAACCTAACTTTTCCTTTGTGTTCTCTTTTTAGCATAATGCAATTTTAAAGTTTTATTTTATTTTATAACTCCTATGCTAGCTCTTATTCTGTGGTCCTATGGCTTCGGCCATCCAGTGTGACAACATGGGACAGGCTTTGCACATTCTGTATTTTGTTATGGATACCTACGAAATGTTTTTTTTTTACATATACGTACCTAAGTATATGTAAATAAAGTTGCAATTCGTAACCTATTATTTTATTTTTGTTGGCGCGGGCGACTTGTGATGAGTCTCGACGAGTTGTTGCTGATGATGTTGCGGTTGTTGCCAGCACGTATCAGCAATCCGCGTAGTGCCTTAAAAGTTTTTATTATCATTTATTTCTACATTCACTTATATTACACACAGATATCCGGCTTCCCTATCGAAGGTTGCAGGCGCCACCCGTTCGTGCTTCAGTCTTTCCTAAGGTTCCGTACCCAAAGAGAACTAACGGGACTCTCTCCTCCGCTGACCATCGTTCAGGAAAACCGTAATTACTATTATAACCGCTATAACAAAGAATAATAGGTATAAAACCAATTAATAAACCAAACCATTCAAGAATGGTACGAAACCCTTCGTGTGCGAGTCCGAGATGCATTAGGCAATATTTTTTTTCAGATACGGAGCCCTAAATAATATTTAAGGGCAGCGTGGGCCGTATTCCAGTCACAAGGGGACAATGAAGCTTTATTAATTTTATGGCATACACCGTAATTTAAACTCTAAATGTTCACGTGTATGTGTCATTTGTAGTTTGGCGTACCGCGCGTAGTTTCCGAGGCCCTTGACGATGAATGTCCCGGATCAAATCGACGATAAATGTGGAGTATTTACTTTACGTTTAGGTTCTCTGTCACGCGTCCGCGGCGGAGGCAGCTCGAGTTCCATCATGACAATGCATCTTCGTCAAAGCCTCTGTTATTTTTAACTACACTGATGGTGTAAAATGTCCACAATCGGTCATTAACCAAATGAAACGATACATGCGTCATCCAATCCCAAAATTGTTAAATAAACTGCTATGAAAACGATCAAATACTTACTTAGTGATGGGTTCGCTGCACCAGAATAAGCTATTTGACAACATTGCAAATATATTACAAATTGTAGTCAGGTCATCTTATCAGATAAAAGCGTTCAATAACATATTACACTTAATTTTAACTAAGTAAATTATGTATATTTTTTGGAAATTACACGAACAAAAATGTTTTTTTTTGTGATAGAAACGCTATGTGATTGGTTTGCGACTGCGTTGAACGTGTTTGCGAGATTGCTTCTGCAGAGACGGGTCAGTATCTTATAATTTGTGTTATAGACCACCGTCAGGTAATTTAACTTATTTTATAAAAACTATGGAGGAAGTCCTTCGTAAAGCAATAAATAATAAAAAATCAGTACATGTCTGCAGTGATTTCAATATCGATATTTTATCTCAATCAGTCCAAAAAGATCAATATATCAGTCTATTTTGGTCATTCAACTTGGACTACCGGTTTGAAGTACCGACCAGGGTGACTCCCACCTCTCCTGTTAAACTGTCCTCGTCTAGATGGAAGCATATTGAACGGGGTCCGTTCGGATCATAAAGCACAGATGGTGAGGGACCCTGCGAGATGAAGCCCCCGGATCGCGTTATAGAAATAAGACCACTGAGTGAAAGACTAGAATGACTAAAGTCAAACCTGTTAGTCGCCATATCAAATTCACACGAAATCGAATGATGCGAACGATCCATTCAAGATGCTTCTACATACAGTACGTAGAGAATTTAATAAAACTTGTAGTTAAAAGCGAATTAAAAATAGTAATAAAATATCAAAACTGTGTGCATAAGGCGAAAGCAGCGCATATACTCGTAAATGAAAAGAATTAAAACCTCAGATAATAAAGCCAGGGTAGTCTGGAAAATAATAAACACTTAGATCCAATTTAGAATCCACTGTTTCCTTGAAGATAGAGAATACTTAACAGACCCACTAAAAGTAGGCAGTGAATTTAATAATTTTACTCTAGTGAAATAAAATATCTGGTATTGTCCACTGCAATACCCAATCCATTCTAAATGAAAAAGTATATTTAGGAAATGTACGTGATTTCAAATTTAACCATGTTTCTCCTTTCGATATGCTAAAGTATAAAAAAAAGATAAACACGGAAGACTTATGGGGCGTGTCACTTAAGGTACTTGAAACCATTCCAGAGGTCGTTGATCCCACCTTAGCCTTTATTTTCAATAGTTGTGTTGACATTGGTATTTCCCCAAATTTAATGAAATGTAGTAAGGTGGTTAATTCAGGTCCAGGTACAGGTACAGATAATCCTTCTGATTATCGTCTAGTATCTATCGTAAATGCGGTCAGCAAAATATTTGAATAAATAATGCTAACACTTCTCACTTTAATAATAAGTACCCGGAAGACCGAGCGTCGCTAGGGTTGAAGACGAAGTTTCCCGAAGATGACAACTTGACAGATCGATTTCACACCTCCGTTAACCCCTATACCTACTTCAAATTTCGTTGGAGCCGTTTCCGAGATTCAAATTATTTATATATCTTGCATATATATATATATATATAAATAATCTGAATCTCTAAAACGGCTCCATATAATGCAAGATTTGCTCGTTAAAAGCTATGGCTTTATGAAATCTTAAATTAAAAAAAACTTAATGTTAAAACTTCATTTTCACTATAAAAATCATCAAATATAAACTTAGCCTCGAATATTAAACTTAATGGTGACATCATAGAATTTGTAAATCAACTATTTTCTAGGTATTACATTGGAATCAAAATTGCAGTGGGGTTCCCACATAACTGCGTTAACAAGTGGGGCGATCTCCGCTGATTTTGCAGTCAGGAGAAGGCAGCTTACCAATGCAGCGACGGCAGGGTTGGTCTACCTCGCTTACTTTAACAGTATAATTACGAACGGTCTTATCTTGTGGATATATATATGTGGATTATACAGTGTTTATTATGCAAAAAAAGGCTATTAGAATAATTTATAACTTCGGGTCGCGTGTGTCATTGAGGGAATTCTTCAAGGAAATAGATATTCTAACACTCCCGTTGCTATATGTATTTGAAATAAACATCTGTATCAGGAAGAATTTACACAATTTCCCAACGAATATTGATGAGCCAAAGGCGACCAGGAACACAGGAATGCTCAAAACCACATTTTATAGACTTGCATCACTTCAAAATCATTCTTAGGAAATTGCATAAAAAATCTCTATACTAAAATTCCTAAAAAAAAACTGATCTAACGGACTCTAAATTTAAATCAGTCATGAACAGACATCGGATAAATGGGACAAATGGGTCCACATTATTGCGAGTAATGACTCGCAATAATGAGGTCATGTCCGAAGATATTAATTAAACGAATTAAACTACATTAATTGATAACTTACCCTAAAAATAATTTTGAGACTTAGACAAAAACTCGTTATTGGTTAGATTTATTAAAGCAAATAAACAGCATTTTTTATATTTTTTCCGTGATTATAGTTATGATTAAATCCGAGTAAATAAACTTATTAGGTGAAAAGTTACTTTCGCAATCCATGGATGTTAATGGAGAGCAAACTTAAGTAGATTAATATAATATTAATGGCCACTTCTCACGTCTTTGTATGATTCATTTATAATTGTCCTGCAAATGATCAAGGTTAAAGTTCAGGTAAGAAATCACTATAATTAATGTAATTTAATTTGTTTTATCAAAATATTTGGAGTCATGTCCACATTATTGCCTAATTTTAACATTTGATTTTCAGGTGGGCGGTATAAACACTTTAGTCGCGTATCTCAGGAGCCACTCAAGTCTACCCTTAATCGAAAACTATTTTCCACAAACATACATACACCCCCACGTTACACGTAGGGGAGCTACGATTTTTTTTTAAGATTTAATTTTACCACTTTGTCGGTGTGACATATATGTATTCATGGCAAATAACAGCCTCCTAGACCACACAGAGACTGAGCTAAACTGCGGACGGACGGACGTGGCGAAACATAATTATAAGGTTCCTAGTTTGACCACGGAACCCTACAACTATGTAATCGGTGCAATTTGGCATTACGTTACTATTCAAATCACAGATTTTAATACATTTCAATCTATATTTGCACGTGTCGTTTAATAGAATCCAAAGTACAGAACAAATAAATAAAAATATATATAAAACTTACTTCCGGCCATTGCGCCTCTGGAGAAAATATATAACGCGGTGAAAATTGAGTAAATGACTAGAAAATATAATTATATAAATACAATTATCAAGTGTGCGTCGAGGCGCCCGGAGAGTAGTTGTTCACGGTTACCGGTCTTTATACTTCGGGACAATTTTGAAACTACTTATTGACAATCGTCAGATCGTATTTAATTTGATTTGCTTTAAATTCGCACCTCATACAAAAATACATTTACTATCGGAATCATGCATCCGACCATCCTCGGTTGCCTGGTGTTGGATTACGTTTGGCAAAATTCCCGTTATTTACTTATTTTTATACACGACTGCCCAAAAAAGGACTAATGTTTTCAGGGTTCATGTATGTATGTATCTAATGATTCTTTATTCCACTATAACCTCTAAACGGCTGAGCCGATTTAAATAAAATGAAAATGATAATGATATGAAATGAAAAAAAACGAAAAAAATAAAATGCCGCAGGACATGATTATTACCGCTTGTACATCATACAGAAGATTTAACTGCAGCAAAAGGAGCAAACTCAGCTGGTGCTCGCCGCTGTCTTGCAGGACCACTGCGCAGCGCTGCTTTTCAGTTTTCACCTTTTGTACCTGTTCTCTCCTTTTGTAAATGTGTGTGGTATTGTTAGAATCCTTTCACCATCCCGGGTGATATAGATACCTAAATTGTTAAAATTGAAATAACGACAACGGCAAAATGTCAATTATTGGCAATAAAAGAAGCCTTCTAATTGGTACAATATGGGTATCATTATAAAGGTCGTAAGGTCACCATCTCAAATACCTACGAATATTGCAGCGTTAATAAACGGGTTTAATGATAATATGAAAAAATGCAGGCGGGGTTTTATAGCTTGCTTTTCATTTAGTTATTTTAAAAAGCTAAAGTGTATTAGTAGTCATGTTCATTTTATATTACTATGTATGTTAGTCTGTAAGGTATATGTAAATACGGGCCTTGTTGCTTGACGGCCCCGCCAAGAAGCAAACTCTAACTAGCGTTTCTATTCGTTTCGTTTTTAAACCGATCGCGTCACTGGTAGATCACGTCACTTTTGGTATCACGTCATCTACCAGTGACGCGATCGGTTTCTATTCTATTCATTTAAATTCTCCATTCGTTCCGTTTAAACGATGAAGGAAGTTTTGTGTAAACCGTTTTCATCATGTAAATATTGGCTTAAAAGAAAATATTATTCATAGACGGTACTTACCAACTTAACTTAACCGTCGTATACATGCCAGTTTAGTTCAGGTAGTTTTTTACCTAAATGCGCTTCAAAGCGGAAGCTTGGAATACATGGAAAGCGCGGGGTGGTTCGATAATGGATTGCTTACCGCGCATGCGCCACCCCCGCATCGACCGCAGCGCCTCGAGCGACAGCCTCGCGGCGGCCGGCCGCTCTCACACCTCGACTAACTAGTACATTAGCAACGAACATACTACTGCACCGATTTTACACGAGCGAGGAATATTGGAAATTAGGATATCGACACCTCATTTTGTGATAATACCTATAACATAAGAAGGTGAAGACGAGGAAAATGGCTTTATTGCAAAGAAATATATTATAATATTCTGTGGAAATATAAACCTTTATTTTTTGTAAGGGCATAGGCTTTCTGAATAAGTTATCATAATTCAGGGAAGTTCGAGACAGTAGGTAGATATATGAAATTGATTTCAACTACCTTTACGCGTAGGTGCGCGTACCTGATAAAATGGGGCATCACAGTCAGACAGACCGACGGACAACGAAAGTGGTCCTATATAAAGGTTACTTTTTTCGTTTGAAGTACGAAAGCGTAAAAACCAAGTTTTTGATCTTGGAATACATGCAATACATTTGAAGCAGTCCCCGATAGCCGTAGTTATCGTGGAAAGCATTTTTATTGCATCAGCGTCGCCGTCGAATGCAAATAAATATGTATAAACTACCGCCGCGCACAACACGCTTGCGCTTCGACGTCACGCGTCGCTACACCTCAGGACCCTGAGGGCCCTGACAGGATGCACTAAATACGCTAACTAGCGTTTCTATTCGTTTCGTTTTCAACCAATCGCGTCACGTGAGTTTTCGTATCACGTCATCTACGAGCGACGAGCGTTCAAAAACGAGACGAATAGAAACTCTAGTTAGCGTAGTGCATCTTGGCAAGGCCCTCTGACAGACTACGATTAACTGACAGATCAATATACTAGTACGTTGACTGTAAGTCTAAGGTTTAAGTTAGCATTCTTTCTTACTTACCTACAGTCCGTGAGCTGCTAAAAAACCTTCGGATTTTAGAAGCATACTTCGAGTATTGACGATGACACGCGATCGTTATATGTGAGTCTGTTCTGTTATCAACTTGCAAAAAACTTTTCGGAGTTACCGTAAAAAGGTATGTAAAGAATAACCATCAGTACAAAGTAGACTTTACTTTAATAATATTACGCGTACTTATCTTTTTATAATTTTAATGCAATATGAGATTATGATACAAATAATAGCAAAATCATCATTATCGAATTCTTCCATCGTTAATTTAAAGGTATAACAGCTCTTTATACTTCGAAACTAAAGTACAGATGTAGTGCAGAATTGTTAACCTTTGTATTTTCACGGAAACGTACGAAAGTGTCTTGGTATTTCAGTCGGTCACAGTACAAAAAGTATAGATGAATTAACGAGAGCATGGAATTGCATATGTAGTAGTATTGTATGTTTACAGGCATTCTTAATTTGAATTGTCTATTTTCTCGTACTATTAGCATAAAAAGAGGTTGGTTATATATTGAAGAAGTAAATACCAAAATAGTGTCAAATTGTGAATATTTTTACGTTGTGCATATATTTTTACGTCTGATTTTATTGTATTCTCACAATTATCAGAATAATTTTGTGTCAGCCCGTACGACTAAGTGTAAGTTACATAATTTTAAAAGAACATGGCCACTCCGTTTTACGATTGCCACCGTATCACCCGACATTCAATCCGATCGAAAATATTTGGTCCATGGTAAAAGGATATGTAGCGAAAAGAAACGTTTCTTTAAACATGCAAGGCATTATGAGTTTAGCAACTGAACGAATGAATACTATTACTGCTGAGGACTGGGAAAATATTTGTCGCCATGTCGAAAGTGAGGAAAATAAATATCGCTGTCAGGAAGGGGAAATGTATCGAATTACAGACAATCTTATTATCAAAAGTTGTGACAGCACAGATGAAGAACATGATAGCGACATTAGCGACTAAGAGCAAAAAACAGAGGACTACTACTTATTCCATTTCCTAAGGGTATGTGTTTTTATTAAATTAAGAGAAAATTATTCTCCTTTTGTTGCAAACGGTACAACCACTACAAATGCAATTCCATGTTCTCGATAATTCATCTATACTGAGGTTGACTGAAGTAGCATGACATGTTCGTACGTTTCCGTGCAAATACGAAGGAATACAATTATGCACTACATCTGTACTTTAGTTTCGAAGTATAAAGAGCTGTTATACCCACCTGTGGATTCTTAGAAACTACATTTATATGAATGTATTTTTTAATGAACTTTACGTAGTCAATAACTAACATTACCCCTTTGCTTCTATGTCTCGGGCTTGAACCTTATTAAAATATTTACAATAAACACATTTCTTGAAAATTTCAGCTTCTTTTACAAAATGTTTGTATAGGTACATTATAAAAAAAATCCCCTGACTGGCTATTTACAGAAATACATTGTTTAAGCTGACTCCCCATGGAAATACACATACATACATAAACTCTCGCCTTCGTTCCCAGAGTGGGGTGGGCAGAGCTACAGAATTACCTACAACTAAAAAAACTTGTTGATAATTCTGTAACTACATTTTGCACTATTAGGCTAAGATGTTTACCAGCGTATTAGTGACAGAAATCAATTGCCGAAAAATAACAAACTAAATAAATAAGTGAGTGGCGGTTTTAACTGCTCCATATAAATCAATGAAAACACAACGGGTGCACTCTTCGCGTGCTACTAAGTCAAAAAGACAATGGTCATTTTCTACTACAAGAAGCCTTCCAATTTCCCCTGGAATCCGACGGTTCATCTAAGATCTCACGAAGTGTACTATTATGAAGCATAAGCATAAATAATAACTACTTACACGTAGAAGCGAAACTCCCGGCTCCAAGGCGCGCTTGGCGCGTTAGATACCTACCGCCTGGCGACACCGAGGTGTCTAGGCAGTCAGGGGCGTCACGCACGGAAAATATAATTATTAACCAAGATATTGATATTGTGTTTAGAATTGGTTTTCGTATTTGTGTTAATTTAAGTGTTTGCCGGAAATAATTAGAAATAATTGATTGAATGAAGGAGTTTTATTTGTAACTTAGTACATCCCCTAGACGTTATCGTGTGACAAAATCCCGTAGTAAGTGAGCCGACCCCATCCACTAGTAATAAGAATATTATTTTTAATAGAGCTTTCTCAACTTAATAAAAAAACAAATTAATAATCTGGTAAGGAACGTAAAAAGTAACTCCGGATCCCAGACTATAAAAATATTGAGCTTAATTATTATTTAAAGGTAGTGTATAGACTCTGTTTTTCCGTATTTTATAGATGATTTAGTCACATTAGCCATGTAATTTTGTTTAGATAATCTTAATAGCATCAAAAAGTATTGTTAGGTACCTAATTTAACGTAAATGTAAAAAACCCATTTTGTAACAATGTTTTCACCTTGAAGTAAAACTTAACGTATGCGGAATGAAATCTGGACAAAGTTCAAAATCATATTTAATAGTAATGAAAAATCCGTTTTGTTAAAAATGTTTGTAAATAGTAATAGTATTATTAACAATGTATAGTGCAAAAGAATATTTAGTTCTTTGTGAGCTGTTTTGCGACAGTTCCGTGATTTATGATTTTTAGACACAGTCGTGTTGACTTCTCTTGGTGGTTATTCAATACTGATGTCTTTAAGATACTTTTTAATAAATTTGCCGTCGCTCGTTTTTCTGAGTAGAGTAGGAGGTTAAAATACTATAAATTGTGGTTCGACCTTTTGTGTAAAGAGCTCCACGACCTTCGCATTCGTCCAGAGGTGATGTGTATCGAAGACATTAAAAACAGTTTTGCGACGCATTTTTCTCGATTTGCGATAATTATTGTGGAAAAAGTCCTACGTCCATAAAAAATATCGTAATTATTAACAGATGACTTGGTAAACAAAACACCATACAACTATGTATATTTTTAATGATATTAATATTTTAAACAGAGTTTCAAAGTTTGTGACAAAATTTGTATACCACAACCATAAACCGATTAAGATATTTCGTGAGTGACACCTTAACTTTGGGCGCGGAAGACAGAGGGGCTTAGTGAGGTGAAGGGGAAAGTAGGTAGGTATTCAATAATAATGCGTTTGGGGCCTGGGTAAAGGAGATTCGCTTCTACGTGTAGTTATTATTTATTCTTATGTATGTAGTAAAAAAAAACAATTGTCCACCATGTTAGGGCCTGCTCTTAAACCGACTTTGAAAAATAAGGTATATAAACTTGTATGTTATGTCGCGCGGCAGTGACTGCAGTGGCGCCGTGGTAGCGAGCAGTGGGCGGCGGGAACAAATCAATCCAACATTTTCCAGCAGCAGGAAAATTATGATTTTTAATAAACAATGGTTATTATTATCACACTCGCAGTTCGGGGGGTCTGGTAGCAACAAAAGGTTCTCCCACCCCACCCTCCTATCTTTATTCGCTCTCACAATAGCTTCCGTCCCGTGGCCCATCCCTCCTGACTCACCCATTTTGGATTGTATTAATAATGGCGCAGCGAACACCTCTTCTCCGATCTACTCGTGACAGTTGGCGTATCCACTTAAACATTTTTATTTTATTTTTATTAGATAACAATAGCGACCTTTATTGGCCGTTTTGAAGATCCGAAACTGTCACGAATGTCTATCCCCAGCTTAGTATTAGCTGAGCAAACATTTCAAATTAAAAACAACAATGTTCATTCAATAGCTAATGGATAGTTGGAAATATATTTAAAATATCTGACTTGCAATAACAGCACTGGCAAGGAAATCAGGTGATCGTACCAAAAACGTAAACTTCGGGCAGTGTCAGTTTCCGCTGCCTTGATTACAAACAAACCACATTTTTTGCAATCCTTTTCAATCATTACCTCATTATAGAGAACTTGCACCTATTTATCCTTGTTTTATGTATCATATTAACCCCCGCTTGTTATAATACTTTGTAATAGTTACAATTCAGAATACATTCATTTCAAAGAGAGAACAAATATACTATTGATTTCAAGTAGGTATATATATATATATTATGACGTCATCAAAACGGCCTCCCCGTAAAAAAACTTATCAGCTTGATTTATAATACCACCTCGAGCGTGTTATCATTTTTATATAAATCGGGAACGAGGATTTTAGTTTTGATACCTATTGTGTAACTAACTTTTCTTAAAAAAACCGGCCAAGTGCGAGTCGGACTCGCGCACGTAGGGTTCCGTAGCACTATACATCTAAATAAATGTTTTTCTTTATTCTCTATTATATTGGAGTTGATTGAATGAAAGGTAAAACACGGTTTACGATTTATAACGTATTAAAAAAAACTAATTATTAGATCTCGTTCAAACCAATTTTCGGTGGAAGTTTGCATGGTAATGTACATCATATATTATTTTTACATTTATCATTCCCTTATTTTAGAAGTTACGGGGGGGGGGGGGGGACACACATTTTATATTATTATTTTATTACCCCACACGTATGGGTTTGATGAAAAAAAAAAAAATTAGTTTCAGTTCTAAGTATAACCCCAATTTTTTTTTCTTTTTTTTCTATTTTTGTATGAAAATCTTAATGCGGTTCACCGAATACATCTACTTACAAAGTTTCCATAGTATAGCTCTTATAGTTACGGAATAAAGTGGCTGTGACTTACGGACGGACAGACGGACGGACAGACATGACGAATCTATAAGGGTTCCGTTTTTTGCCATTTGGCTACGGAACCCTAAAAAACCGGCCAAGTTTTTTTTTTTTTTTATGTCATTGAGATGGCAAACCAGCACACAGGCCACCTGATGGTAAGTGGAAACTGTGACCCATAGACATTCGCATTCACAAGACTGCAAGCCTAGGACTGCAAATGCGTTGCCAACCCTGAGGACTAAGATGGCATGCCTCTATGCTAGTCATTACACCGGCTGTCTTATCCCCAAACCGGAACACAGCAATGCGAACACTGCTGTTTGGCGGTAGGTTAATGGTTAGTGCGAGTTGAACTCTCTTGGATACGTATTTTTTTTAATTTCTTTTTGATAGAATTGTTATAACGGTCATTCTCCAGACAGCCATTTCTGTATGTCCTCGGGCTTAAAAAATATAAAACTATTGAATTTTGTATAATTTATATTTTTTGATTGTAGAAGGTACTTGTATTGAGGTGTACATGAATTTTCAAGTAAATATTCAATACCCTTCTAGGAGAAAAAAAACATCAATACCCCATTCTCCTAATTAACACCACGTGTCCCACTTCCGAAATCACTAATATACCTATTTACCCCGATCATATACAAAAGGAAAGATGAATGAAAGTATTTTTATTTAATAAAAGATAAGACGTCCTCATTGCAAAAAAATTACAAAGTGTATTTATTAATTTAACACTAAGATATAAAATAAAGTAAAGATGTCCCGAGACGTGTACTAATTCACGCGCAGCTTTCATTGTTGTCCGTGCAAGGCCATTGAAGAAAGAGACAGACATCGCTAACGCATTTCGCGTGAGCCGCCAGTCGTGTCGAGACCCTCTTGAGGTAAAGACGTGTTAGTGTTGTGTGGATTGCTGACTACAAACGTAAGTATCTAATTCGCATGTTTTGGTTCTCGTAAATTCTAATTCACACGTTCACGTTTTTAAAATCAGCCAATAACTCTATAGCTCTGTAAATTATTCTATACATTAAGGACCTTAGTATTTAACATTTACTGGATTTTGTAGTTTATCACATGTACCTACAAGAAGTTATATTTTTTTTATCAAGAATCCCTAATACACACGTCTAATTCACGCGTGAAAAGTACTATGATGATTAATAATACTATGTCAAACTGATATATTATTAGAGGTTCCTTAAAATCTTAACCTTATACTCGTATCTATGTACTTAAGTGTTTGAACAATATGATCTTTAGGGGATATTTTATTTTTTCTAGCATATTTCTCCTTTTGAAAAGTTAACAATTTTGCTCACCGCATTAAAAAGTTGCATTTTCTCAAAAAGTGACACTTGTCATTCTAATCATGCGACGAAAATCCTAGAGACCCGCCATCATTCTTCATATTTGTACAAATTATGTATTAAAACAACCCACAATAATTAAGCTACATACTATAGTTGAATGTCTGTATGTTATGTATAATTGTCGTATTTCCTAAAATGTAGCAAATTTATATAATTAACGCGTAGTTTTTCTAATTCGCGAGCAAGTAATTCTAATTTTATCTAATTAACGCGCAGTTTTTCTAATTCACGAGCAAGTAATTCTAATTAACGCGTAACTTTTCTAATTCGCGCGTGAGGCAAATATTAAAACCCTTCTAGTTCATTAACCGCTAATAATAATTAAGTGCCCAATAAATATTATAGTTTGAATGGTCGATATATTACTACATTTAGTATAAAATTTATCAAAAAGCAGGTGGAAAAAAAGGGCGGTGTTAATTAGACTGAGAACACAATGCTGGAAAATGACCGATTAGTTTTCCTGTAATCTAGCAAATGCACTACAATATTTTTTTCCCAAATTTTAGGCTCAGTCGTTTCAGTTCAGGAATGGTCAATTTTCGTAATTTCAGTAATATTTCTGTGCCTCCTGTGACAAGTGATACAACTCGAAAAACACGATTTTACAGGAGAGCGAAAACAAGTTTTAAAAAAATACTGCTCTTACATGAATATATTTTTTTAAAAATTGCTGCTGCTTTTTATATCATATAATATGACTTTATTACATGGTTTCACAAAAATATTGATAACTAGTATAGATTTTGAGATATTCGGAGAAACTTACTTTATGTATCATTTTACATTTCAGATCGAGCTCCATTTAGCTCGTGTAAGATGATACAACTCGAATTGTATTATTTAACACATAAAAGTGTTAAAAAGGAGGTCTGGTGATGATTGATACAACTTTTTTTAATAAGGTGTAGGGAATTTAATAAGTAATCTTTCTTAAGAAGAACGGAAAACTCTGGTGACAAATGATACAACTCAAGTTATATCAAAAAACACGACTTTTTAAAGGTAAATGAAAATCGTGATTAATAATACAATTTTAGATATATCACTAGGCACAAAAAAAAGATTTATTTTTATTTTTTTGAGTGTTTTAACTAGAGAAATAGCATTAAACACTCAAAATTGGAAAAAAAGTGGTTACTTGTATCATTTTACACGAATGTATCTTGGGAACTAGAAGGCCTAGGAACACGGGAGTTGGAGCAAAAGATGCGTAATTTTTTTTTAAGTTGATTCATGAAAAAAACCGCATTTTGCTACAACTCGAGTTGTATCACTTGTCACAGGAGGCACAGATTTATAAGTACCTAACGATAGTGTGAGTTTTTAAGTTTTTGTGTGTGATCTTGAATTCGTGGCAACCTGGCCAGGTGAAAGATATTTTTTTTAACTAGCCTTCATAAATTATTGCAACATAGCTCGGTAGGTTTTTATTGGTTGGCTAGTGCCACTAATATTTATTAGAATTACTGTGCAATTAGAAATTCAAAGTTATGTTAAAACTACACGCATCCAATACCGGTCGCCAGTTACTGACAGTTTCTACGTTACCATATTTTAACAGACAAAGACGGCAATCCGTAGCGAACGCTATTGTTAGAAAGAGATAAATAGTTGTTTCAAATTGCGTACCCGAATGACACGGCGTGACTGGATAAAAGATAAAGATAAAAGATAAAAGATGTTTATTCAGTAAGTAGGCCAAAAATCTACCAGCGCTTCGCAAGAGACCACTGCTGAGAAGAAACGCCGCAAGAAAATCAACAGTCAGTCGTTTTTAGGGTTCCGTAGCCAAATGGCAAAAAACGGAACCCTTATAGATTCGTCATGTCTGTCCGTCTGTCCGTCCGTATGTCACAGCCACTTTATTCCGTAACTATAAGAGCTATACTGTGGAAACTTGGTAAGTAGATGTATTCGGTGAACCGCATTAAGATTTTCATACAAAAATAGAAAAAAAACAATAAATTTTTGGGGTTCCCCATACTTAGAACTGAAACTCAAAAATTTTTTTTTCATCAAACTCATACGTGTGGGGTATCTATGGATAGGTATTCAAAAATGATATTGAGGTTTCTATTATAATTTTTTTCTAAACTGAATAGTTTGCGCGAGAGACGCTTCCAAAGTGGAAAAATGTGTGTCCCCCCCCCCGTAACTTCTAAAATAAGGGAATGATAAATGTAAAAATAATATATGATGTACATTACCATGCAAACTTCCACCGAAAATTGGTTTGAACGAGATCTAATAATTAGTTTTTTTTTAATACGTTATAAATCGTAAACCGCATTTTACCTTTCATTCAATCAACTCCAATATAATAAAGAATAAAGAAAAACATTTATTTAGATGTATAGTTGTACGGAACCCTACGTGCGCGAGTCCGACTCGCACTTGGCCGGTTTTATTATTTAAAAATTGTGTAATATTATAAGTGGTATTTACCACTTATAATATTATACAATTATAAAGCTTAACCTAGCATTATTATAAAACAATGAATCTAACATAAAATAGAATAATAAATATATTCAAGCGTAGCTAGAGCAGGACAATTTGTCAAAACTTAGAATTTTCATATGTAGCAGTAATAAAAAAAAACATATATTTAAAAAAAACTTACCTATGACAGTGCAAGACAACCACCACATACAAAGTTTCGATACATTCTCCTACAGAAACCATGTCCCCTAGACAATATACAATATTTACATATATTTGTTATGCCTATTTTATTATTCAGTTATTTAGGTGTTTAGTTAAGTAAGGCCAAGCATTTTTATCTGTTAGATAGTCCTCGACCCTATAGTAAGCTTTTGACATCAACGACTTTTTCAAGTAAGTTTTAAGTAGGTACCTACTGGAAATGGTAACTTTAAAACTGAGTCAGGTAATTTATTATAGTAGAACAGAATGCATTGACCTACAAATGATTTATAAACCTTACGGACACGAAATTTTTTAATATCATTTTTTTTTTCTTGTATTCAAATTATTTATATCACAATTCTTAACAAAAGATTTTTGATTTATAATGACATAAATAATATTCTCATAAATAAATTGTGACGAATTGTCAAGATACTAATTTCTTTAAATACTAATCTTAAGGAATCACGGGAGTTAAGGTTATATATAGAACGAATGGCTCTTTTTTGTAACACGAATATAGTCTGTATGTCACCAGCTTTTCCCCAAACCAGAATGCCGTACGACATAACGACATATGAAAATAACTATAATAAACTAAGCGAGTTAACATTGGTAAGTTGCCTGATTTTGATAACAGCATAAGCTGCCGAACTTAATTTACCTGCTAGTACTGCTATATGGGGACTCCATTGCAAGTTTTTATCTATAATTATCCCTAAGAAAAGCGCCTTATCTACCATTTCCAAACACTCATCATTTAGAAATAAACTGGATTCTACTGGTCTAACATTACGCAAAGCGAACCTAACACATTTAGTTTTTTTAGCATTGAGTAGCAAATTGTTACTAGTAAACCAATTAAGTACTTTACCTAGAGTGGCATTTATCCTACTGTAATCGAGAGATTTTCGTTCTACCTTGATACCGGTGCTCACCATTCCCGCGATTAAGCTACCCGTCTTTATCGCACTCATGCGGTAGCTAATAGTGTACTCATGTTTCACAGGTGACAACGACGCCGCGCCGGTGCAAATTAAACCAAGTGTGGCGATATAAACAACTTGTAAAATAAATATTTACGGTACTTATGAATGAAATGAGACACGCTTCTTCCTTTTACAGTTACAGTATAATTTCGGCATACTTGAAAAAGACAAGACGGCATTTTGTATGAAATATATTTGTTACTTTGCGGTTATAAAACTTTATTGAATTTGACACCTACATGCGTGTCAGCGGCCGCGACGCGACTGAACGGTAGTACGGTAAATTACCTTCCCTTTTGGGGAACGCGTTTGCGCGCAGATGACGTATCTTAAAATAAAATATCATTGGCAATTAGTGATGCCGTATTGTGAAACTTCATATCTCAATAACTAACTATGGGTATAAGGTATATAGAAATGATTAAAATTACTAAATAGTACCACATTATGTACTTTTAATCAGTCCTCCAGGAAAAAACTTTGCTCTTATCCCAAGGTTTAGTATTTATTTAATCTGAAAAAGGTCGACATTTTCGTTATTTTATGGACACAGGACAGGGCAATCGGCGGTATACTAAGGTCGCAAATACGATTTTTAATAAGACGCTATTTTTGAGCATCTCCAAAAATAGCAGGTACCCGACCTCTTGCAAGGTAAAACGTAGTAGATTGTACAACAAGGGTATAAAATGGGTTTTAAGACCGATTTCTACACTCTGCTTTTGACTTCGATTACGAGGAAATAAAACAGTGATAATGTAAAAAAACTTATAATATATGAATGAGAATGTACTGACTTGTTTGCCGCTTCTCCAGACATTGAAATTTTCATACCTTTTGAAATGAAATTTCTTGGATTAAGGCGGTGATGTCTGTTCAATAAGTTCTTCTGCATTTTTTCTATTAGTTATGTTAGGTGTGAGCATTATTTCCTAGTCACTAAATTCCGTAAAACCACAAGTTTTGCAAAGAAAATTAAGAAAACTACCTTATTAATAGTACAAAACTATAGACTCTTGGTCTTTCCCGCCACTGTATTTATTTATATATTTTATATTTTAATTTTCTGGATGGGATTGAAAGGGCGTATATACGTGGATACAAGTGTAGGTATTTCATTATTTTAATAATATTTCATCACATAGATACCGTTATACAATAAAACGAAAGACCGTATCCATCCTTATATCTTAAGTATAAAACCCAGGGATCAAGAAAGTATAAAGTTATGGATGGCCATTGGCCATGATAGCGCGCGCAC
Source organism: Acleris sparsana (assembly GCA_923062465.1). Lineage (NCBI taxonomy): Eukaryota > Metazoa > Arthropoda > Insecta > Lepidoptera > Tortricidae > Acleris > Acleris sparsana. The sequence goes on along the minus strand of OV281285.1, from coordinate 67,589,033 downwards.
GAACAAAGATTGGATTTTTTTCCCACAACGAAAAACATTTGCAGCATTCAAAATATTTATACTTTCCACATTTATAAGGAAAGACGTCTTACCATGAAAAAACTAGGTATTTATTATAATCAAGATGAAAGAATTTAATTTGTTGATAGGCAAAACTTTATTTTGATATAAACTATTTGTTTTATTAATTTAAAATGACAATACTGTTTTGGTACGCATTATTCATTTATTGCACTGGTATCATTGAATCGATACACCCGTGTCAACCAGTTGAGGGCCAGTTCACTCGCTTCGCTTTACAATCTCTCCTGCCGTAATCGCTTTCCAGTGAGTCATTTGTGCGATTTTAATATCATTAATATCTCAAATTTATGGTTAAAATCATGGTTCGATCGAAATGATAAGTTAATATTATAATTCTTGCTGGCCCAAGTGGTCCAACCTTTGAGATACCCCGAAAAGTCACCTGGACAGTGACGTAACTTTGTTTCAAATTTTCTGTGGGAATTAAAATCCGATCTTAGCGGCGCGCGGCGCCTGGGCAGTGGCCATCGCCAGCCCACCAAGCGAATACGTTATACAATCATAAAGGAAGTTGGAATGGTGCAGGTGAACAAATATCTTTTCCCATAGCCGGAGTACTAAAGTCATTTAGGAAATAATGTCTAATCCGCATTGTAAGGCGCGCCACAATAACAGGCTCGTAATCGGCACAATGGGAATTAGAAGAGTAGCCCGTTGTCGCAAATGGGGCTGCACTGGGCGTCTTGTCCCGGAGCTGTGAAATCGTCGAGCCATTGACAGCAGGCGTAAGTAAAAACATGACAACATGTCAAAACTGACCAGATTTGGTAGGAGACAAGTGACGCCTATTGTTCGTCGTCCATTGAATTTGGTGTGGGCTCCTCGACACCTACGCCGCGCGGAGACGGCGGAGAATGCGGGTGACGACGGTGTTTGCACACGGGATTGTTCGTTGGGATAATCGCCGGCTCTACAAATTAAGCACGCTCTCCATTCATAAATTCGATAAAAACTGTCCAACTGTAGAGCAGACGTCAACGCTTCCAATAAAGGTGTAATTATCTCAGAAAAGTCTCAGTGAAGTCACGTCGTGTTAGTTGAAGCAAGTGTTGTAACTTTGTTAGGAACGTACCATTTAGATAAACATTTTGGTATCGGATGAATTCACTAGGCACCGATGAATCCCAGGACAAACTGGGCCGATTTAGCCACCGCCTGGTTTTATTCAAAATTACACGCCGCCACGCTTTAGATTAAAAAAATATTTCGTCTTCAGTTTACTTCGAGTGTGGTGTCATTTTCTGATAAACCATAGATGTGGCTTTAATTTTTTCATCAGCTTATCTTTTTTGTTTCAACGCACAATATTTCATAATATATGTTCAACATCATATTTACTAAAAATACGGTTGAAAAGCCCAATGAATGCAGATTTAAGTAACATAAAGTTTTCATTTCTATCATTTATTTGGGACGTTTAGAACAAAAATATAATTTAACAAATTAAAGTAAAGGTAAATTCATAATACGGAGTTATTTTACAACCGACAGCTAGAAGTATATTCCGCCTACGGATGCCAGTTTCCAGCAGCATCTAAGAGCTGGACCAGGGTATGCACGCATGGGGCTAAGCGATGGTGCCGATTCTTCTTCCCAGTCCGGCGGATTGGGGTTGGGATATACAATGGAATCACCAATGGGAACCAATTTCGAGTACTGCATGCGTTGCTGCTACAGCTTGTCTGGAACTAATTCGGTGCAAGTCACAGTGCATATGCCACTAAGCTAGTTTTCACGTACAAGTTACATTTGGCTAATCTACTCATCTACTTTATGTTATACGCAAGTTACTGTATTTATTTTGTATGGTCATATCTTCCTCTACTCTTCCAAACAATTGGCTTGCTGGTAATACCTAGCTAAGTCAAATTTAGAGCTTCAATTTATCCTTAGTTAGCTGCTTTGTGTAAATAATTCGAGTATTAAAATTTAAGTATAAAGTAAACATTATTTGAAAAAAAAAATGACCTGCCGATTTTCTTACGGCCACGCCGGTTCTTTCTTGGGGCAAAGGTTCTATTTTTCGAACCGCTGGAAATGCTTTTCGACATTCATTGGGTGCATATATATATATATATATGCCTAAATTGAAGAATAAAGAACATTGAACTTTGACTTTGACTTTGACTTTAAAAAGTTGTACTTACCTACTTTTAATTAGTCAACCTTGTAGCAGAAAAATAAGAAATTGTGTTTTCTACTCGCGTACTATAAACCACTAATATTATTATCGATAAAGAATACCACCTATTGCGTAACCGAAACTCGAAAACAATTCTATAATGAGCGTTACCTGGTAATAACAGGTCTATAATAATTATTATAGCATTGTTATTACCATGGTTATGGTAATTCCGGATATCAGTGTTGTCATTAAGTGAACACTTGGAATCCTAATTTTTATAATAAAGTGTTAAAAATATGTTAACACCTATTAAAATTATAATGTATTACAATTACATTTTAATTAAATTACTAAAAATAGATGGTTAATATCCACCGATTTGTTATTTAGTTACCATGCATATTACATGTTTTATATTTTATATGGTTACGTTCAATATGGATATCAACAAAAATGGCGTTTCGTTTAGCGTCTTAACTTTTATGATATGTAAGAACTGTTTTAGTAAAATATTAAAATTAGCATGAAATATGATAACATTAAACAATAAAATTCACAAACTATTAACGCCGCCAATCGGAATAATGAAAATGACTTAGCTGATAAGTAAGTTAGCAAAAAATCGAGGAAAGTATACGAGAAAAGTTAGCTATTGTTTATGTTTGTCATTATCGTTTTAAGCTTGTAGAAAAAGTTATATATGCAACGCTACATAATTAGCTCTTGAGTTCTCTAATTACAGGCACGAGTTACATATAGCTTCATTACGTACCAGTTACATAAATAACTATTAGGATGTTTTGTTCTTTAAAAAAAACAGCGTTATCTACTGAACTCTGTACCCATTTAGATGTCAATTCTTTTATCGGTGAAGTGGAACACCACGCATCGCATATTCCTAATATTGAACTTGGATTCCATTTTAACATTTAAGTATGTTTTTGATGGGATACAGATATCTGTCACAGTGAATTGACCGAGTGAAAAAGAAATAAGAGCGTATGGGACGGAGTGATCAAAAGAGTAATACTATATAACCTGAAGGCCGTTTTGCGTCTTGACGAGCGATATCGAATCGAATGCATAATATTTCGGTGTGTAGGTACACGGAGTGCTGATTCTCTGCTCGCTCTAGGGGTCCTACATTGCAATAGCTCTTATAGGGGCCTTCGGGTTTGTATTTCTGTATCACTCCCTCCCGTACGCTCTTATGCGGGTCTATTTAAATCCACCGGAACCCGTAAGATTGTTGAAGCTCTCTTGCACTGCGCGTCGCATGGTACAGTGAGTTATTGACGCATAACCCGCCACTCCTTGTTTTCATATGCACAGCAGGAGCGCCTATCTTGTTTGTACAATGAAGGATTCTACGCGGCAATAATACTGCGGACGAAACTCGGTTTCGTTATCTATTAATCATATAATGAAGTTTTAGAAGGGAAAAAATGTGTACATTTGAGATATGAACTAAATAATACTACAGGGGCCTTCAGAATGAGCAGCAGAACACGTTTCTGCAATTTTTAGAGTTGGTGTCTATTTTTCTCGCATCAATAGAAAACACTGAACCAATTTTAAAGCGGTTTTCACTCGAACTTTCATTAAACGATGACCAGGTTTATATGTAATAAAAAATAAGATACGATAATAAGAGAGGGGAAAAGAGGGGTCAAAGTTAGTATAGAAAAAAGTTAACGAATTGAGCTGGGCACCTGAAACTCTGTATAAGTAATTACTCTTCCTAACCAATTAAAGTACAGTCAAGGGCATCAATATATGTATATGCAGCCATCCCGTCAAATATATGAGTACATGGACCTTATTGCCAGTGGCATAAAGGTATATAGGTATTTTTGACGTCTTGGGAACGTATACATATATTTATGCCCTTGACTGTCCTATTTCAGGATTTCTCGATTAAAGTTAAAACAACTAAGAAATGATGAAATTAGCGCAATTATCTGTATTTTTTTAAACCCCTTTTAGAGGGCCGTCACTTACTTTAAGGATTTTAGGAATTTGTTGCTGTTACAAATATGACGCAATGATAATCTGACATCAAGGACAGGGACACCATCAATGAGCGCTCAAGACAAGAAAGCACGCGATCATAGATTAACGTTACAGAAGCGACGTTGTGATTGAAACTAACGGTGTCCCGTTGTTGCTTGAAAACATTAAAGTTTGAATACAATGACATGTTTAAGACAATATTTGAAAAACAAAACTCCTATTTTTAACTTAGCTTGCGTTTTACGAGTTCCTTCATTAATCATTATTCTCTTCTTCATTAGATTCCGCAGCATTATAGTAAAAAGATAAACCTTACAATTTAATCATTTCCATCTATAACATATGTCACAAATACCTAATTTTATGGGTGTTGGTTGTTTATAATTCAGATTATGTATGAAATAAAAAACATACGAGTAATTTCGTTGGTAGTCAAAAAACAGTATTGAATCAGCTAACCCTACTACAGAAAACTTTTTTAGGGTTCCGTAGTCAAACTAGGAACCCTTATAGTTTCGCCATGTCCGGCCGTCCGCAGCCTAGCTCAGAGACTTTTTGCACTAAGAAGCTGTTATTTGGCATGAATATTAAAAAAAAAATATATATATATTTTCTACGAAGTTTTTTACACAGGTGTCGAATCCTCCTTTTAAGCTAAACACTTGTATTAGGAGGAATATACATATGAGCCACGCCAACAAAGTAGTAAAATAAAATACTGTTTTTTTCTCTCGTCTAGCCCATAGTCTCGTTCGATAGGTCTTTCAAAATTATTACGAGTTAGTGCAAACAATTTTTCGTTTATTGGGTCCGTTTATGATGTATTAAGTTTTAAAGCGCTAATTTTTGTTAAAGTCAAAACTACAAATTATAAAATTTAGAAAAATATCTTCAATTAAAGCGCATGTAACGAATTTGAAAGAAAAACTATTACGACCATGTACTCGTAGACATGATTGGTTTTTGGGATACAGGCGATTAAATTGTTTATACGTACTAAAATCATCTAAAATGGGACAAAATGACTTTAAATAGTTATTTCTTTTTGTTTTATGTTTGTAGTACTTAGCGGCTTCGGAACCCTATACCCTATACTCAGCATGCTCTTACCCGGTTTTTGAATTAAGCAATGCATTTATTTCAGGATCATAGAATTCCATAGATTCTCAGTAACATTAATAAATCTTATTTTATACTAGCTTTTGCCCGCGACTTCGTCCGCGTGGTGTGTTATAAAAGAGAGATCTTTGTGTGTGTGGGAGAAAGGTTAAAAAATGCTTAATATTATAATTTTTAAATGAAGTTATAGTATAAGTAGCTCAGTTGAATAATTAATTGTTATTAATTTTTAGATTATTAGTTTATGATAATTTGGTTTGATATAAATTTAGAAAAATACGATCAGTGGAGGCTAACCCTAAAGTACCTATAGGCTTTCGCCTGGAATTCAGAGGTGAGAATGTGGATGTCAGTCGGTATGAAAGTAAAAGTTAGACCACATGAAAACTAAAAACCGGCCAAGTGCGTATCGGACTCGCGCGCGAAGAGTTCCGTACAAAATTAACAAAAAAAAACTCGTTTGTTGTATGGGGACCCCCCTATTTTTTATTTCATTCTTATTTTTAGTATTGGTTGTTATAGAGACAATAGATATACATATTCTGAGAAAATTTCAACTGACAGACAGACAACGAAGTCTCAGTAATAGGGTCCCGTTTTCACCCTTTGGATACGGAACCCTAAAAAAGAGTAGCATGGAAGAGTGGTTCGGTTGGTGGGTGGCTGGTGCAACCGGGATAAGGGAAATGTATTTAGGAAACATATCATTTATAAAATTTCCTTATAAACGTTTCTGGTCTTTCTGGAGGGTGGTGCGAGAATGACCAGACTGGATGGCGAACATACGCGGGAGCACGCCACATATAACTGACCATGGGAGAAGCAGGGCTGCTAGCGCGAGTGTTTGACCCTGCGACTTATTAATGGTCATGGCGAAACATACCTTCAATGGAAATTGTAGTCTCCGAAATTCGTTTCTCCCTTTGCAGACCCAGTTAAAATAATACCTTCGACAATATTACGATGCAAGACCCTCGTGCCGTCTCGTGCCGTTGCATAATTTTGGTGGTTTCAAATTCCTGAGCAACATTACTGGTGCACCGACTCGTAATCTAAGACTGTGGTATGGAAGACCAGATGGATTAATAGTGTTCAAAAACTCAACCGGATAGTGAACAGCGTCTTCTGTATGTATAACTGTATCTACTGATTTATAAATAATTTCTTCACCTGCAAATGAATTTAGCAAAACGTCATTTATTCCGCGCCTCGCCACCGCTGTCGCCCTCCCACAACCGCCGCCGCGGCCGCGACGTTCCTTGGTTGCCACTACCGCGAGCTATACATTTCAAGCCTCTAACTCGCTTCCCGTTCCCAGGGGAATTTTTAACTTTGCATTCACTAAGGTATATGCATTACAAATTTCAAGCATCTAACTTACCTATGCAGTTTAGATTTTTTCATACAAATTTTTTTTCCCTCTAACTTAATTTTTCAAAATACAGCCATAACTAAACTTTATATTTACTAAGGTATGCATGCATGCTAGATTGAAAACATCTATCTTACGTGATTTAGATTTTTACATACAAAAGTGTTTTCCCAGTAACTCCCGTTCCCGTGGGAATTTTGCAATATCGCGTTGCAAGTAAGCTTTACGTTTATTAGGGTACCTGCATGCCAAATTTCAATTATCTATCTTACGCGGTTTAGATTTTTCATACAAAAGGATTTTCCCTCTTATTCCCGTTCCCGTGGGAATTTCGGGAATTCCTTTCTTAGTGCACCTCTACGGTACCTAAGCTACGTCCCTTCCAAATTTCAAGTGCCTACGTTTAGCCGTTTAGGCTGTGCGTTGATATGTCAGTCAGTCAGTCAGTCAGTTTCTCCTTTTATATATTTAGAAGAAGATAGGTAATAATTTGTCAAAATTGTACAATTGATTATCTTCTTTCTCCTTTGGCATCTGCCATGTGTGTCAACACAAAAAGGAGCGGTGTCAGATCGACGTTGACAGCGTTGACATATCCAGATTTTAACATTTTTTCCGGCATTTTCAAGACCAACACTTATTGAAGGCGTATTATTTCTACGGCTGTTACTTAATAAATAAAATAAAATAAAATAAAATAAAAAATAAAAAGCCTTTTATTTCTTGCAAGTAAGTATGTTACAAAGTTAAAAGTAAGAAATATTTTATTAAAGATATTTTTGATGCAAGAACCCCTCCTCAGGTGAAGGTGAAGGCCTCCTCTAAGAAATTCCAATTTTCTCTGTCTTGAGCTATTTGCGCCCAGCCGGGTCCAGCTATTTTTGTTATTTCGTCTACCCATCTCGTATGAGGTCTGCCTTTGAGACGCTTGCCGTGTGGACCCTTCCACTTTGTTACCCTGCTAGTCCACCTCTCGTCTACTAGCCTTGCTACGTGTCCTGCCCACGTCCATTTTAGTTTTTTAGCGTAGCTTAGAGCGTCTTTGGCTTTGGTGATTTTTCTGATTTTTGAGTGACGAACTTTTTGCATTTTTTTAATATTCAGCATGCTTCGTTCCATTCCGCGTTGGCAGGTAATAATTTTGTTTTTGACTTTGGCTGTATACTTCCAAGTTTGACATGCGTAGGTTAGGCATGGTAAGAGGCATGATGACATAACTTTTGTTTTGATATTTATTGGCATGTTGCTTTTAAATATTTCACTCAAGGACCAGTACTTATTCCAAGTATTTTGTGCTCTTCGTTCAACTTCTCGTTCGTTCTGTTTTCTGTCAAAGCCAATTTGTTTTCCAAGGTAAATGTATGTTTCTGTATAATTTAAAGTTTTAGTGTCTACTGATATTCTTCTATTTATGCTGTTTGTCATGACCATTGTTTTGGAAAGATTCATTTCCAGTCCTACCTGTTTGCTGGCTGCATTTAGTGAATCAATCATGGTTTGTAGTTGGCTGCTAGATTCTGACAGGAGTACTAAGTCGTCTGCGAAGCGCAGGTGACTTAAATATTTGCCGTTGATGTAGAGCCCTGCTTTTTCCCAATTTAATCTGGATATTACCGACTCTAGAATAGATATAAATAGTTTTGGGGACAACGGGTCTCCTTGTTTTACTCCTCTTTCGATTGGAAATGTAGGACCAGTAGATTCAAGTTTTATTTTAGCTATGCTGCCCTTGTAGATATTTCTGATTATTTCTATATATTCTTGTTCAACTTCCTGAGCCTGCAGAGCAGTCCATATACTTGAGTGTGACACGGTATCGAAAGCTTTTTTGTAGTCGATATACGCGATGTAGAGGGCTCTTTGCTTCTCCTGGTATTTTTCCATTATTAGTTCTAGCGTATGTATGTGATCGATTGTCGAGAAACTCCTTCGAAAACCTGCTTGTTCTATTGGTTGTTTTGCTTCTAGTGTAACACTTATTCTGTTATTTATGATGGAGGAAAATAGTTTGTAGATACATGAGAGCAAGCTTATAGGTCTATAGTTCTTAATATCTTTGGAGTCTCCTTTTTTTAAAATTAGGATTATTTCTGACTCCGTCCACTGCGTCGGTATTTCGGCAGTTTCTAATATGTGGTTAAATAAATGTTTTAAGGGTGGGGTCAGTAACGGGCAGGCGACTTTTATGGCTTCATTTGTAATGCCGTCTGGTCCTGGACTTTTATCTATCTTTAACCTTTTTATTTCTTTTATGATTTCGTTTTCAGATATTGGTGTTATATTTCCGCTCTTGTTTATGTTTATAGAGTTAATCTCACTGTGGTTAATACACTCTTTTACCCGAGTACTATATAGAGCTTTGTAGAAATCAGTTGCTAACTCTATAATTTCTGTACGGTTATTTACGGTTACTTAATACTAGGGAGGTTATTATGATCACTTGAAAAAATTATGTTATTTTGAGCTGGCGAGACAGATTCTCATCTACCAGGGCACACCGGCGGATAGCAAATGCATTTCGGCCATTGATTTATAAATAAAATATACAGGGAGGTACTGGATACACTGTACGTATTGAAAGGGATACAATTTTAGGAAAATATATATGTAAAACCTTTTTTGTTAGTAATTCTTTTTAAACAATTTCTTTTCCGATTCTTGAACTTGAACTGCAAAAATGTCATTTTGTTTACACGATTTGGCTCAAAAGTTTGCAGATTTTTGCTTATTATTATTATTTCTCGTTTAAATTCAACATATTGAGAAAATCGTGTTTTTTTAAAACAAAATGATATTATTGCAGTAATTTTCTACTAAAAAAGCAGTTTTCAGTATTTTTTAATTGGTGCAATATCAATTATTATAACCCTAACTTTATACCCTAGTTTTATCTTTTTTGGCCATTTAGATCAAAAGTTACACCGTCATAAGTAAGTGTACTACCCGTAATTTATTAAAAAGTTCAAGAATGTGTAAAAGGAAAAGCAGGTGCTAAGACAAAATAAAAATAAATGGTTTACCAAACTTCAAACATGACTTAGTTCCATAGCGGCCTATGAATTAAATCGGTTGACTGTACATTGTGGGTATACCTATGTGAAAAAGGTGTCTGACTACAAATATGCTAGCAACTACACAATGACACACAGTCGGAGCAATAAGAGGCAGCATTACCTTCTAAAACTTGGCGACGATCGTATAGCCAGAGGTAGTAACGATACGATTACCTTAAAAAGCGAATTCTGTAATATTTTACAAAACACAGACGATCTAAAAAATAACGTGTACTTACCAGATCTAACAACCAATATGAAGAATAGAGAACGACTGTGTGAGAGGGCAATATTACCACCGACCAACCAAATAGTTCGGTGGATAAAAGAAAAATATATCGCATGTAGAAGAAGATGCTGTGGAGTATCTCTCGGTCGGTATACAATGCCACGGACACCGAAAAAGTCACATCCTACCATCCGTCCTACCCTTAGTTCCTGAATTATTTGGAGCTTTCTGGAGTGCCCTCCCATCAGTTAATGCTTTAGTGGGTGTCCCGCTACTCCTGATGCTTACCCTTGATTATGTAATGACACATGGTTGCAAATTACGCATCTTGGTCGGAATATCGTAAGGGCAAAAATGATGTCTGCAAAGTTTTCCCCGCATTCCTTATAATTCCGACAGATTTACCCTCTAAAGACAGTTATTGCCATAACCATAAACTAGCGCAACGACAAACACTAAAAGTAGCCGGTGGTGTAAATAAGATCATTCTAGCCAGGGAGGGCGTCTAACTATAAAATTACTTAAAACTGTTAATTGAACTTAATTGCGATAAAAAAGTTCTACGCGGACGAAGTCGCGGACAAAAGCTAGTAAAAAATAAAATAGGTTGCAAGTTCAGATACAATCTGGAAAATCTATTTTATTGATTTACGAGCATTAAATATAAAGTATCTAGTTCATAAATTCTAACTACTTATTTAAAGAATGATGTATGAATAAAACGCTTTTAGGGTTCTGTGGTTGTATAGATAATAATAATATGGCAAATTCGTATAGAGTTGCCGAAAGAAACGAACTGCGACTTGCCAGCTCTCGTTAAACGCCTTCATTAGGGTTCAAGTCAACTACTATAGGACCCTTATAGTTCCGCCATGTCCGTCTGTCCGTCCGCAGCTTAGGTCAGAGATTTATTTCTAGAAAGCTGTAATTTGGCATGAATATACATACAGCATAGTAGTCACGCCGAAAATTGATAAAATAAATTTTAACAAAAAAATAGTGTGTAGTAAACAGTTATTTGATTAAGGGCTCTTTTGGTGAAATATATTAAGATTTATTAAGATTATATAATGCAAATTTTAGCCAGAGTCAAGTGTGTCTCAAAAATATTTTAAATAAAAGCACATATGTATTTACCACATGTATAGCCCACTCGCCATCGTAAATTGCAAGAGCACCTAGAGAATTAGTTCATACTCGTACTTGTTCCTTTTTAGGGTTCCGTAGCCAAATGGCAAAAAACGGAACCCTTATAGATTCGTCATGTCTGTCCGTCCGTCTGTCCGTCCGTATGTCACAGCCACTTTATTCCGTAACTATAAGAGCTATACTATGGAAACTTTGTAAGTAGATGTATTCGGTGAACCGCATTAAGATTTTCATACAAAAATAGAAAAAAAAACAATAAATTTTTGGGGTTCCCCATACTTAGAACTGAAACTCAATTATTTTTTTTTCATCAAACCCATACGTGTAGGGTTATGGGGTATCTATGGATAGGTCTTCAAAAATGATATTGAGGTTTCTAATATATATTTTTTCTAAACTGAATTGTTTGCGCGAGAGACGCTTCCAAAGTGGAAAAATGTGTCCTCCCCCCCCCCCCCCGTAACTTCTAAAATAAGGGAATGATAAATTTAAAAATAATATATGATGTATTACCATGCAAACTTCCACCGAAAATTGGTTTGAACGAGATCTAATAATTAGTTTTTTTTAATACCTTATAAATCGTAAACCGCATTTTACCTTTCATTCAATCAGCTCAAATATAATAAAGAATTAAGAAAAACATTTATTTAGATGTATAGTGGTACGGAACCCTACGTGCGCGAGTCCGACTCGCACTTGGCCGGTTTTTTGAGATGGTATTTGTGTAGGTATTACTACTTCGGAACCCTACACTGAGCATGGTCAGACGTGCTCTTGCCGGTTTTTCATATTCACCTTTACTTTACAATTGATCTCAACTAGAGCATGCTTCGCGTTTATATAAACACTTAGTTTTTAGTTTTTCTTCAGTTTTTATCACCGGGGTTAAATTTTAATTTTCACGAGTGCGTTTTCAAAAGTGCCACTGGCGTAATTATATCATGGTCATTCATTATAAAATGATTTCGAGCCTTATTCACTCACAGTAAGTTGTCTGATAATGAAGTTGGCCAGTTCTCGACCAGTAATTCACGTTTCTTTGTTTGATCTTAAATGTCTAAACTAAAAGATGTCAACGGCCACTACATTAGAAGGATTTTACTAGTAGTTTCCTTAAATGAACTTTTTTTTTAATAAATGTTAAAAGATACAACACGTTTATACAGTAAGTTGGCCGTAAGCGACTTTCACACGTCATAAATCTACCAGCACCCTTACCATGAGTTACAATTACCGTACCCACTCGCTAGCGAGTCGAATGCCCTGCCCCTCGCAGACCTCGCAGTACCTATTCTTATAGTTTGAGACACAGAGCATTCGACTCGCTAGCGAGCAGCGTAATTGTCTCATGGTAAGGGTACTGGTAGATTTTTGACATCTGAAAGTCCCTTGCGGCCTTTTTGCGGCCAACTTACCGTAACAACGTCTTGTATCTTTTGACATTTATTAAAAAAACAGTTCATTTAAGGAAACTTCTTGTAAAATCCTTGTAATGTGGTGCCCGTTGATATCTTTTTGTTCAGAATTTTCAGATCAAACAAAAAACGTGAATTACTGGTCAAGAACAGGACAATTTATATTATATATTTATAAGGGTACAGGGGCGTGATTCTCGTAAGCGCATCACTCGTTCACTCGGCCTTAGTCCCGTCAGAGACCACATATGAGAGTGCATTGTCAATTATGCAGGGCCTCTATTCAACACGGTAAAAACCATATCGGGTTTGATCTGTTAACGTGTTGATAGCTCTTATTTACTTGACAGTAATAGCGGCCGAGTGAAAAATGATTCCGAAACAGTACCCTTACCACGACTGCCGTGAGACACCACTACCGCACTCGCTAACAAGTCGGGCGCCCTGTCCCTCGCAGACCTCGCAAGAGCCGCAAGTATTATAGAGTGCGAGGGACAGAGTAAGGGGTACTGGTCAAATACGATAATGTTTTTACGGCTTAGAATAGAGGCGCTGGTCAAAGACGATATGTTTTTTACCGTCGGGAATAAGAGGCGCAGCAGGGCTTCTGCCAAACGATCAAACGTATAAGGCTGCCTAATTGGGAATGCACGAGCTAAAATGTGTATTGTTCGTTCTGACGGGACTACTCAAACTCGCCGGTTTTATATAAGCTGCGCCAAGTGAACGAGTGATGCGCTTAAGATAACCACGCGCTTCCCTAGAGGAGCCAACTGCTGAGAAGAAAGGCGAGAAACTCAACAGTCAGTTTTATTTAAGGGTCCCTTAGTCATATACATATAAGTCATGCCAAAAAAGAGAAAAATAAAATCTTAAAATAAACTTGTTTAGTGTACCTCCCCTACACGTAACATAGGGATGTTTTTTCTCTCGTCTACCCATAGTGTGTGGTGTCATTGGACATGTCTTTCAAAAATATTCCGGGTGAGTGAAAACAATTTTTGGATTAAGGGATCAGTTTATGAAATATGAAACTTTATTGTTGGAGTCAAGTTAAGTTTGTCGCGAGGTCACTCTATTGGATTGTAGTAACGATTTCGGAACCCTACACACATACACTGAGCATGATCCGACATGCTCTCGTCTGGTTTTTACATATTTGCTGACAATGATACAAATGATACTTAACCTAGCATTATATAAAATAATAAATATAAAAATTCAAATATCATGCATAGTTGAGCAGAAAAACGTCAATTTACCCCGGTCCACAGTAGGTATGTCCGTGATGGTGTATTTGTATGTCGTCAATTAGTCAGGTAGTGTGTCTATTAGTGTCAGAACAGTTTGTACCTACGGTGTAGATAAAAGGTACCATGTCCTATAACAAAAAGCGTAATGAGGAGGACTTAATTAATGTTATTTATTAAATGTATTTGTTTAGATCAAGACAGCAACTCAAAAGTAATAATGAGGATTAGTTTTGGATATGTTAAAAATTGAATTAAAAGCGGCCCCGAGTTAGGGCGATGCCGATGCGGCGCCGGCGCACGTGTCGGGTAAGTAGTGCGCGTCGTCGCGGCCGCGGCTGATTTATGCCGCCGCGCGCACGCCGCAAGCCACGCCCTCCGGCGGCAAGTGCTTGCTAATTAACTCATTGGTAAGTCTCAACCTATTCCCTGGAGCATAGCTGATCATTTTTAGGGTTCCGTAGTCAAGCTAGGAACCTTTACAGTTTCGCCATGTCCGTCAGTCCGTCCGTCCGTCCTTCCGTCCGTTTGCAGCCTAGCTCAGAGACTCAAAGCCGTATAAACTCATCTTGACTGCGAGGCCCGTCACAAAATACGTCAAAGTAAACGCCATACCGTAGAACACATCATTTTTGACGCATCTCGAGACGAGCTATAGAGTTGGGATCAGTTTATCAATTCGGGCCTTAGTACTAGAAAGCTGTTATTTGGCATGAATATAGGTACATATTAGTTACACAATAAAGTGGTAAAATAAAGAATAAGGGCCGTATTAATAAATGCATTTTGTCTGAGACGCCCATCTCAAAGATACGTCAAAGTAACATTTTTGACGCATCTTGGGACTGGTGGTAGGTACATACAGTCGAGATTAGTTTATTAATACGAAAGTAGACTTGATTGGTTCCTGAGATACAGGTGACTAAGTGTTTATACCTACCACAATCATCTAAGACAACACCAAATAACTTTTAATAGAGAATTAGTTAATTCTTGTTGCTACATATATACCTAGTTTTAGTCTACACTAATGACTACTACTATCGGTTTCACAACCCTACACTGAGCATGGTCAGTCATGCTCTTGCACGGTTTTCACGCTCAATTTGTGTAGATTTACAAACCTTACCTGAACGTTAAGTTCAGTACTACACTTAACAACAACTTGTGTTTAAACAAATTTCGCGTTAAGTTGTTAGTTAACCAACGTAAAAAGAAGTCAAATCATCCCCGTATTTTATATAATTTTCAAACCTAGCTGTCATGAGGTCTGCCTCACACACACATGCAAGACATGAACAGAGATTTATGGAAGTAGACGAATTTGGTCGATTAGAACATTCTGGAAAATCTTACTCCAGAAAGAAAAATAATGAAATAAATGTTTAATAACACAAGTACAACAAAACCACAAAAATCTAAATGAGAAAGAAACAAAAAACAAGTTCCTACAGTGCAATACCTAACTCTTAAATAAAAAGCATTCGGGTATACACTTCTCTCTCATTCGCTCTCATATGATCTTATTTATCTGTGACTCTAACCGAATTTACCCGAACCTTGTACACTTTAAATACCTGTTAGGTAAGACTGTAAATAACATTAACTAAATTTTCAGACGCGAGGGGATATTATGGGAAAGTAGTTAAGTACATCCCTATAAGCGGTCAATATTTAAAATTGCACCGTTTTACACTATACCACCCAGTAAAACCATTTTGATACTTATGGACTGGACAAGCTTCCGCTGGCGCCTGTCCCTCGGCTCGGGCGCCTCGGCGGACGGCGGGCGCGTCACACGCCTTTGCCTTAACCAAACAAACGGCACTAAGTTTAACCGCGGCTTAGGCTCGAATCTTCATGTTGCTAGTAATTAAATTTATTACATACAGCTTGGCAATATTGTGTATAATGCATTTATTTTTAACCGTTTGTAAGTTTATGTAGGAATGTAGGCAGGCACCTACTCAAAAAAAGAAAGGTTAAGTATCATGAGATCAAGAAATTGATGGCTTTAACATGATTCTTCGTCAAGAGATTAGTTGGCTGCTATAACTTGGGCAATACATAATACTGCCCCTGAAGTTTTTGTAGCTATCATTAATAGAAAATCAATCTGAAAACAGAAAATTATGAAAACAGGAAAGTAAACCTCCTACTTGTTTATTATTTTTTAGGGTACCTTGCCATAAAAGGAACCCTTATAGTTTTACAATGTTCGTTTTGGAGATAGTGATTTGTGTTTGTATTTGTAGTAACAGCGACGGACCCTACACTGAGCATGGTCCGATATGCTTTTGCCCGGAGTGTTTTGCAGAGGGCGGCGGTCACGGTGCGGCCGCTGCGTGCCACAACCTTAAGGTACCTACTTTCATGCAAGGTAAATTAAATAGGTTAAGATAAATTGCACAACATATCCATACCGAGGTATGTATTCAATATCAGTCCGGTAAAGACAATATACCCAGGACTTTTTAATTCGACTGACTGTGGTAAACTTATGTCATTTAAGTGAAGTTATTTGGTACTCTATCGATATAGTACATTGCATAAAATGAATATGATTTTTATTTAGGTATCAAAACGATGCGTCCAAATAAACACAAGTCAGAGCCCGAGAGTGCCTGACACCGATCTGTTTAGTTTGTATTTGAAGCTCCTCGTGTCCTGCAGAAATATCATAATCGAAAATTCAATCAGAGACCAAAACCTGCCAACTCACCTAGACGGGGAGCGTGTGGTTTATTTATAGTTGTAGTAATACGTGATACCGAGAGCTCTACTGTTCTACTCGGTAAAACATATTCTAGTATTGTCCACGTTTTGATTGCTCGTATTTTTCTGACATCACTTACCGGCCGAGGTAACTACAATATGATAATATACAATATGGTTTTACCAAGTAGAACAGTAGAGCCCCAGCGCCTCTACTCAACACGGTAAAATCCATATCGTGTTTGTGTGTTATCGTATTGTTAACGTTTTGATAGCTCTTATGTACTTAACAGTAATGGCGGCCGAGTGAACACCGATTCCGTAACAGGTCAAATACGATATTGTTATTACTGCCTAAAAAAGAGGCGCAGATCATATGTATCATGAAATGAAAAGCATAAAAAACCCACCTGCATTTGTTTGATATTGTCATTAATCAAACCCGTTTGTTAATGCTACTATATTCGAATATGTTTGAGATGCTCACGTTAAGACCTTTCAAATGATACCTATATGTATTGTAATAATTAGAAGACAGTTGACAGACAGTGACAGTTTAGTTATCTGATATACATAGACTAGCTTTTGCCCGCGACTTCGTCCGCGTGGCGTGTTATAAAAGAGAGATCTTTGTGTGTGTGGGAGAAAGCTTAAAAAATGCTTAATATTATAATTTTTAAATGAAGTTATAGTATAAGTAGCTCAGTTGAATAATTAATTGTTATTAATTTCCACATTATTAGTTTATGATAATTTGGTTTGATATAAATTTAGGAAAATACGATCAGTGGAGGCTAACCCTAAAGTACCTGGCTTTCGCCTGGAATTCAGAGGTGAGAATGTGGATGTCAGTCGGTATGAAAGTAAAAGTTAGACCACGTGAAAACTAAAAACCGGCCAAGTGCGTATCGGACTCGCGCGCGGAGAGTTCCGTACAAAATTAACAAAAAAAATCTCGTTTGTTGTATGGGGACCCCCCTATTTTTTATTTTATTCTTATTTTCAGTATTGGTTGTTATAGTGACAATAGATATGTACATATTCTGTGAAAATTTCAACTGACAGACATACAACGAAGTCTCAGTAATAGGGTCCCGTTTTCACCCTTTGGATACGGAACCCTAAAAAAGAGTAGCATGGAAGAGTGGTTCGGTTGGTGGGTGGCTGGTGCAACCGGGATATGGGAAATGTATTTAGGAAACATATCATTTATAAAATTTCCTTATAAACGTTTCTGGTCTTTCTGGAGGGTGGTGCGAGAATGACCAGACTGGATGGCGAACATACGCGGGAGCACGCCACATAAGTATAACTGACCATGGGAGAAGCAGGGCTGCTAGCGCGAGTGTTTGACCCTGCGACTTATTAATGGTCATGGCGAAACATACCTTCAATGGAAATTGTAGTCTCCGAAATTCGAAAGGAAGATCATTTGGGATTAACGGTATTCGCGGTATAAATACCGTTTCTCCCTTTGCAGACCCAGTTAAAATAATACCTTCGACAATATTACGATGCAAGACCCTCGTGCCGTCTCGTGCCGTTGCATAATTTTGGTGGTTTCAAATTCCTGAGCAACATTACTGGTGCACCGACTCGTAATCTAAGACTGTGGTATGGAAGACCAGATGGATTAATAGTGTTCAAAAACTCAACCGGATAGTGAACAGCGTCTTCTGTATGTATAACTGTATCTACTGATTTATAAATAATTTCTTCACCTGCAAATGAATTTAGCAAAACGTCATTTATTCCGCGCCTCGCCACCGCTGTCGCCCTCCCACAACCGCCGCCGCGGCCGCGACGTTCCTTGGTTGCCACTACCGCGAGCTATAAATTTCAAGCCTCTAACTCGCTTCCCGTTCCCAGGGGAATTTTTAACTTTGCATTCACTAAGGTATATGCATTACAAATTTCAAGCATCTAACTTACCTATGCAGTTTAGATATTTTCATACAATTTTTTTTTCCCGCTAACTTAATTTTTCAAAATACAGCCATAACTAAACTTTATATTTACTAAGGTATGCATGCATGCTAGATTGAAAACATCTATCTTACGTGATTTAGATTTTTACATACAAAAGTGTTTTCCCAGTAACTCCCGTTCCCGTGGGAATTTTGCAATATCGCGTTGCAAGTAAGCTTTACGTTTATTAGGGTACCTGCATGCCAAATTTCAATTATCTATCTTACGCGGTTTAGATTTTTCATACAAAAGGATTTTCCCTCTTATTCCCGTTCCCGTGGGAATTTCGGGAATTCCTTTCTTAGTGCACCTCTACGGTACCTAAGCTACGTCCCTTCCAAATTTCAAGTGCCTACGTTTAGCCGTTTAGGCTGTGCGTTGATATGTCAGTCAGTCAGTCAGTTTCTCCTTTTATATATTTAGATAATAAAGATACCAAACACATTTAAATCGACCGAGGCGTTGAGAAGTTACCTATGGTGGAATAAAGAATCGTAAATACATATGAATGCATGAACCCTGAAATGAAAACACTACACTCCTTATTTTGGGCACTGGATGTAATAAATAGTAGATTGTGTCACAAGGGAGCAAAATGACATATTTAAGGCGAGGGCGTACATTGAAGCCTGAACGAAGCGAAGGATTCTACAATTGAATCCAGAGCGTAGCGAGGGATTCTAAAATAGAATCCTGAGCGTAGTGAGGGATTCAAGTGTTAACGCCCAAGGTGGAAATAATTTAGCTACCATGTGACACATACTTCTTTTCACATCACCTATGAGGAAAATAAAAGATCTTAGTGATGAAACAAATTTAATTATTCACACATTCTAGAAATGCTGAAATTATCAAATTTAACAACAGGAAATTATCGCACTTAACAACAATTATCAAATTTGGCTACAAAATGTCCTTGAACAGAAAAGTGCCACTTTGATCCCTCCTAGCAGGGAAGAAAAGTCCCCTTTCCGAGTAGGTGATATGAAAAAGTCATTATAACATTGCATTACGCTGTTTTTAGGGTTCGGTAGTCAAACTAGGAACCCTTTTCCGTTCGTCCGCAGCTTAGCTCAGAGACTCTTGGTTCTAGAAAGCTGTAATTTAGCATGAATATACATATAAGTCACGCCGATAAAGTGGTAAAATAAATGTTGCTTAATATAATGAAGCTTCTTAAGGTACAAGTGCCGAGGTTAGACTTTACTATTTTTTTCTGCTAGAACAAATTACTTGACAGCAAAGTCATGTTCATTATTCCGATTGGCGTTATAAACTAGGAGGTCACAACAACAGTGGGAACGATCTCGGAAATGGATTATGGAAGGCTGACAGGATAGAGGGCAACTCCCTAACTCCAAATATGACGGTCTGGCTGCGCACAGTGGTCGCGTTATCTATATATGGCGGCGGCAAAACGTGTTATGGTACCTATGGAGTTGAACTCATGTCAAATATGCAATAACTGACCAAAATTTTGGTCGCGTTAGTGAGCAATTCACGATCAAAGATAAATTTGCGACCAAAATATTATAAGAAAAATGGCTGGTCTTGTACATAAATCAAGTACAAATGTAAAACCTGACCAAACTTTTGATATGCCGCTAAACTGCAATGGCTGAATACCTATTATAGGAAAAGTACTCGTAGGTACTAGTTTTACTCATGGCAAATAAGTAAATTTTAAACAATATTTTGTACCTCTAGATCTCACCATGACGTGACCAAAATTTTGGTCCATTTTAGCTAATTTCACATAAATACGACAACTGAGTACTTAATTTAAGTCTGCAGAATGGCATTTCATTTCATAACTCGCTTACTAAATTTTACATCCTATTCCACCAATTTAGTTTTTCCAAAATTTCTGACAGTTGTATTTTTAATTGATACTTTAGTTGTATAGCCTACTCGTAATACCAATTTTCACATTTTACACTTCAATAAGTCCATACAAACTTGTACTCCACATTTTACAACCATTGGGACAGTTTTTCTTAAATCGCCGTATCTTTTTTTATAGCAAGAATAGCCTAAATAAACATTTCCACGTTTTTTCCATCAAAAAATACCAAAATCCCATACAAACTTTTACAGCCAATTAACCCGTAAGTTTTTCCAAAATCGCCCAATCTTTAATTTATATTTTCAGTATAAGAATTAAATGATAAATAAATAAATAAAAAACATTTTTTTCGGACTCTGGGTCCATATTTAGTTAGTAATAATATTCTTTAAAAAACTAGTGTTAGTAGGTATACGAAAACAAACAATAAACAAATACTAACACCGGTGCATGCGCCTCCGACCAGTGTCATTGGCCAGTCTGCCCGTTCAAGCAGCGCGCTCAGATGGTGTAGGAGCGCCCCGCCGCGCACCCGGCGATAAGCGAGGCCGTTCTGGCGCGTGTGATGTCGTGAAATCCCGGCACGGTCGCCGCCGCGAACAAGCCGGATGCGCCATAATTACAGCCCTAACAACATTTGCCACGTTTCTCAGTTAAACATATATTTTTACCATACAATTTTCTACTCCCCTTTTAAACAGAGGTATCTGAGGTGTTTCTAAACTACCGTTTTTCGTGAATCGAAAATAATATTTTTTAAGTGTATATGCCATTTATACATACAGATTAAATATGTATATCATAAATATAAATATAAATCAATTAAAAGGACTTAAAGGTTACGGTAATATAAATAATTAGTTCAAATAAATCAGACCATATGAATGAATGAATGAATGATATTTATTTTCCAAAGTAAGTCACAATATACATTGCATGTTAGTATGTCAAAAGTACAAGAAATTTCATTGGAATCGTCAAAAAATATACACAAATCTAATATAATCAAAAATATAAATAATAAGTCAAAATAAAAATTAAAAATAACAATACAAAACTAGAGTTATCACCGTTAAGGATCGTCGTAAAACATAATAGGTCAAAAACATCAGAAATAATAAAAACAAGAATACATATTAAATCAAAACAAATTATAAATTAAGGTCCATAAATTCTTTAACTGAGTATAATGGATTTTCCAATAAAAGGTTTTTCAGCCGGTGTCCAAATGCATCGTCGGATGGTTCGTTTCTGATTTCGGAGGGTAGACGTTCGTAAATGGATGGATAGATACAGTTATACATACAGAAGACGCTGTTCACTATCCGGTTGAGTTTTTGAACACTATTAATCCAGCTGGTCTTCCATACCACAGTCTTAGATTACGAGTCGGTGCACCAGTAATGTTGCTCAGGAATTTGAAACCACCAAAATTATGCAACGGCACGAGACGGCACGAGGGTCTTGCATCGTAATATTGTCGAAGGTATTATTTTAACTGGGTCTGCAAAGGGAGAAACGGTATTTATACCGCGAATACCGTTAATCCCAAATGATCTTCCTTTCGAATTTCGGAGACTACAATTTCCATTGAAGGTATGTTTCGCCATGACCATTAATAAGTCGCAGGGTCAAACACTCGCGCTAGCAGCCCTGCTTCTCCCATGGTCAGTTATACTTATGTGGCGTGCTCCCGCGTATGTTCGCCATCCAGTCTGGTCATTCTCGCACCACCCTCCAGAAAGACCAGAAACGTTTATAAGGAAATTTTATAAATGATATGTTTCCTAAATACATTTCCCATATCCCGGTTGCACCAGCCACCCACCAACCGAACCACTCTTCCATGCTACTCTTTTTTAGGGTTCCGTATCCAAAGGGTGAAAACGGGACCCTATTACTGAGACTTCGTTGTATGTCTGTCAGTTGAAATTTTCACAGAATATGTACATATCTATTGTCACTATAACAACCAATACTGAAAATAAGAATAAAATAAAAAATAGGGGGGTCCCCATACAACAAACGAGATTTTTTTTGTTAATTTTGTACGGAACGCGAGTACGCGAGTCCGACTTGCACTTGGCCGGTTTTTAGTTTTCATGTGGTCAAACTTTTACTTTCATACCGACTGACATCCACATTCTCACCTCTGAATTCCAGACGAAAGCCTATAGGTACTTTAGGGTTAGCCTCCACTGATCGTATTTTCCTAAATTTATATCAAACCAAATTATCATAAACTAATAATCTAAAAATTAATAACAATTAATTATTCAACTGAGCTACTATACTATAACCTCATTTAAAAATAATAAAATTAAGCATTTTTTAACCTTTCTCCCACACACACAAAGATCTCTCTTTTATAACACGCCACGCGGACGAAGTCGCGGGCAAAAGCTAGTCGAATATAATTCTATACATTTTCTGTCGATATCGTTAAACGAAAGCTAAACGTTGGTCATCTAGGGTACCCCCAGACCTGTCGTTTATTTACCTAGATTGTGTAGGTAAGCCAATATGGATCTTGCAATAATAAAACAACACGTTAACTACTGAACATTAACTGGTTATTAATACTCATAGCACTGCCTTTCATATTACTTTAACAATAGGTTCTAACACCATTTATGGCTTAGGAATAAAAGAATGAATAACGGGTTCATAATGGGCTAAAAATGTATTGGTTTTCCGCGTTACCTGATCTCGATAGGCCAACATACAATTGCCCGTGTGAAAAACATTCTTGCCTCAGGTCAACGCCAACATATTTGTATGTTGGACCCTGAGATTTTACGGCTTTAAAGGTTACGGCAAACGTATTTTTACAGGGAATTCGAGTCTTTTCAATTGAAAAAGTACGTCTGATGAGATCCGTTTATGGATAAATAAATTGAACCAATTTGAATCTGAATTATGAAAAAATAATTTATAGTATCAGCAGCTTTGAAACAACGGGAATCCCGAACAATATTTAACCCTTTTTTTATTGTTGAATTTCCATAAGCCGTAAAATTATATTTCTTTAATTTGTACCTGGAGCCTACATTTTGAATTTGATGTAATTCAATTTTAAAATGACGTATTTTGCATACAAACTTCAATCCACTACTTCGACCCCGCAGAGATAGAATTAAAAATAAATGAATATGGTACATTTACAGCCTCATATTTATAAGCATTAAGCAATGCCAAATTTTAAGTAGGTTGCTTTAAAAATGACGGACTTCTATAAAATGGTTAATCCCCTACTTCAGGGGTTGAATTTCGAAAAATCCCTTGTCATTACTTGCTTACGTCAAAAAACATACGTACTGTTAAAGTTCCATGTTTCTAGCTTCAGTAGGTTGGGCTGGGCGTTGATGAGTGATGCGCATTCCGGTTCTCTCTTTATTAATAGTATAGTGTAATCATGATTGCAATTCATAATGCAATCGCAATCAATTTGCAAATCGATAAGAAGATAAATAATATCCCTTGAGTATCCACTGTGAACTCATTCGAAGACGAGAACATTCTTGGCCAGTCCATAAAGGTGCTGTTTTGTGACCAAAAACCAGACCATTTTAGACAATGTATCCGAGCATTGTGTTTAAAAGGTTTTTATCGGCTGGCTAGTGTCACTAACTCTTTGAATTATTATGCAATGAATCCTTACTTCCCATAATTTGAATTGTCGTGTCTCAGACTTTTAGGTAAATAAATTATTAAAAGACTAAATTGTAGTGCTTTATTCTAGTTTATTCCTCTTGCGTGTTACTTTGCTGCAAAACCCAACGTTTGGTATATATTCAATATACTTAATCTGAAAAATCTTGAATGTTCGTTGTTTAAAAGCCATTACTTGTAGAACAGATCGAAAAATAGCGGATACCTGACCTTTTCCAGGGTAAAATGATTTTTTTTATTTGTGCTTCTCCTTCGTCCGCAGAGTCACACTTCCGTTAAAATGTATAGATTTAGTTTACTGTAAAAAGTCTGTAATATGTTCAAGCAAAAACAAGTTCTGCTAGGTCGGTCGGGAGAGGGATTTGGCCAGCAATGGGACAATTATTCAAGCGATTAAAAAGAAACCGGTTTTCACAGTCAATGTTCGGTTCATGGCTCTAACCTTTTAAACACCCAACTGCCGAACAAAATAATATTCACTGATATACATATTTACATCATTACTTACGTTTTTTCAATTCGAATTTAAATATTTAAGATCGATACAAACTTAAGCCGACCAATTGACCTTAAGGGGCAAATATTGAATAAACGCTGAAGGTAACCCTTTTTATAAAGCAAAGTCCTTAAGCCCTAAAAACTAAACTTCCATAAGTATAAGCTTGTACCCTGTTAGGGGCTAATTAAAAACTTGTTTTCAGGGTCCCGTACCCTAAGGGTAAAAGCGGGATCCTATTATTAAGACTCCACTGTCAGATTGTCTGTGTGTCACCAGGCTGCATCACATGGACAGTGATAGCTAGACAGTCGAAATGTTCACTGACGATGTACGAGTATTTCTGTTGCCGCTATAACAAACAACAAATACTAAAAACAGAATGACATAAATATTTATTTATTTATTTACTACTACATTTTAAGCAGTACCTAAATATCAATTTCCACTTTTCTCAATTCCTATTCATAGGTACTTGTTCTACGCCTCATTTAAGTTTTCTATAATGCCGTAAGGCCTATTTTTTTAATTAATATTCTGTACAACCGATTTCCTCGTTAGAAACTTGAAAACCGGGCGACCCTTCTAACAAACTTCATTTCACCTCCTTAGCGATAGTCTTTTTTCTAAATTGCCATTTATTTTATTTTTCTCATCTACCCTATAGTGTGAGGTGTCGTTGGATAGATCTTTCAAAAATATTGCGAGTACTAAAAATATATTTTTTTAAATGGATCCGTTTATTAAGAGACTACTAGTAGAGTCAAGTGTAACCCAAAGACTACTATTGTATACTGGGATAGTGTAACCCCCCACCCCCCTACAGCCTAAACTACAAGTACTAAAAATATTATCACGACTAAGTAGACTTCATTGATTCTTGAGTTACAAACGGTTTAAATGTTTATACCTACCGAAAACTTATTTGCGGTATTAGTAAAGTTAACGCGACCTAGTATGTCGATGTATCGGGATAACAGTTTTCCAACGGCAAAGTTGAGTTTGTCGCGAGGTCTAATTTGGTTGTAGTAACGGCTTCGGAACCCTACACGGAGCATGGTCCGACATGCTCTTGCCCGGTATTTTTATTTATGTCACTGTAACTGTATCCTATGTAAATATACCTACCTACATTTCACATTTCTTTTGCAAAAGTGACCAGTCTTGCCGCCCATTGTTTAGGGGTATTTTTTTTGCGATGAAACCTGGAACATGTGCGGCCATTACGTCCGCGGCCTCCAGGATCTGAGACTGCCAAGTTTTCTAATCTTGCGACAACAGATTGATCTGGACTGAAACTGAGTTGAAGCAGCGTTAGTATTCAAAGTCAAAGTCAAAGTTCTTTATTCTTCAATTTAGGCATAATATAATGCACCTATGAATGTCAAAAAGCATTACCACCGGTTCGAAAAATAAAACCTTTGCCCCGAGAAGAACCGGCGTAAGAAAGAAGAATCCCGGGCCCGTGGCCATGTAAACAGTCTTTTTAATTATTATTTATATGTTAATATTTCCATGTACATATTACAGATATTTCATACAGTCGATATCAAAAATACTTTTGTAACGTAGAGTAGAGTGTCGTTTACATTTAACTGGCAGTACTCAACCTTTGCTAAACAAACGAAACGGGGATTGTGAAGGATTTTGCCACGGAAGGAAATCCTTTAACGTTCATTTTATCAATCTCTTTTTTTAACATGAAATAGTTCTAGTGACCCCAGACTCAAATATTTATGTAAAATGCGAAATCCGTCAGTTACATGGATTTGGGGAGAAAATCAGTTTTAGGGTTAATTTTGTGGTGTAACCCTCTCGAGGGTTGTAGAGTGATGAAACTTTATGCATTGTGTTATCTCTACCTAGCTTCGCGTTTGTACATAGTTTGGAACTCCAGTCTTTAGGGAACTTTTTCAAGGCCATTCTGTTACATTCTTTCGCATACAGTTAGTCCATATCGCACAAATCCTGAGTATTTCGTACCTATTGGTTTATTAACTTTAATGGTCCCCTGAAAAAAACTAGTAAACGAACAAAGTGGAAAACAAAAGCTAGACAGTAGTGTTTCATTCACGTATTTCATGTCGTCGTGTGTCGTCATTTATGCCCACGCCCATCATAATTCCGGTTAGTAAACAAAATATATGTACCTATAAATCTCGATGTACACATCCAAACATCGTCACAAACTTTGTCATATTACGCAAAGTGGGGACATAGGTTATTTTTAGAATAGCTGATCCAATGCTGAATATTATGGTATTGATAATGTAGCTATAAGTGGTAGGTATACTTATACTGTAAATAATTCTCAACTCGAGTCACAATATGCCGGCAGGTAATTACATTTATCTTGGGAAATCAATGATGATGACGGATGATGTATAGCATACGTAGGGAGGAGAAGAGAGAGAGGTCATAATATTTTTCGCCAAATTTCACTTCCCAAAAAACTTATCGCATTAGTTTCATTTACCAAAAGAATCTTTAGCACATTTACATTTCGCATTTTATTAATTTAGTCTAATTATCATTTGGCATCATTTTACTATGTCAAGTTTTATTAAGACAAATGTTTATTAAGGAAACGTTTTCCTTTGGCAAATATCATATTCCAAAAAAATTTTTGTTCAAAATGTTATTTCGCACACTCAATTTATAGCATATCTTTGCCAAATGGCCATTTATTTCTTAAAGTATATAGGAATGCTAAGTATAAAACGAACAAATGGCAAAAACATATTTAATTGCATAATCCAAGAAACCATTTGTAAAATTCAGTACCAAAATCGATGCATTTTTTAGCTTCACAATACTCTTAAGTCGGTTAGATTAGGTGAGTGAGAACCGTGACTCTAATAGAAAGGAACTGCTGCCAGGAAAGTATGTTAGGTTTGGTTAGAACTGTGATCCTCACAGAAACGAACTGCTACCAGAAAAGTAGGTTAGGTTAGGTTAGAATTTTGACCCCCCCACCAAAACGAACAGCTACGAGAAAAGTACCGAGAGTAGGTTAGACTCGCTTGCAACCATACCATATTTTGGGAAAAGTATGTTATGCGAAACGAAACAATTGACTACATAAAATTTGGTAAAATAAAACATGACCAAATAATAAATTGTTAAACAATACTTTGCCACAAAAAAAATTGCTAACAGATGATTTGCCATACGTTGTTTTAACTTGTGATTTTTTGCCAAATGATAATTTGGGAAAAATAGTTTGGGAAGTCTTGTGATACATTGGGAAACGATTTTTACCAAACATTAGTAAACCCTTCCAAATAAATACTTCACCTTTTCAGCCGCCGAAGAAGGAAGGGAATGTTTTTGGCATCTAGGTAGGTACTAGGGTTTGCAATCCGAATAATCCGAATATTCAATTATCCGAATATCCACCGAAAATAATATTCAAAATTATCCGAATACTAAACCGCGAATTATCCGAATAAACGGATATTTTTAAAACATTAATAAAATCATTTATAAGCAGGAAAAATTAAAAAAAAATACGAGAAAAAACACTAATGACTAATGACGTTTTATGTCCATCTGTATTGCCCAAATAAGGTGTTTAGACAAATGTTCCATATTAAGTATTATATTTTATTAAATAAGTATCTGAATACCAACTTACATAAATTACATAAAATATTGATTTAATCTAGCAGACACGAATTGTTACTAATGTTACTATTATTAGGTATTTAAATGAGCAACGAAAACACTTGCAGATAAGGCGGATTTTCTACCTGTCACTAAAACAATTATTGGTATTACCTACCTACTCTGAACCGACCGAACAACGAACCCATTCGCTCAGTCAGTCAGTCAGTCTGTATCTATAGAAGGTAAGTTGTTTGTTATTGTTTCGCGTCGCGTCACGCGTGGTATTTAAAAAAATGTGATTTGCAATTTTATTTTATTCTTATAAAAATTACAAAATACGTGGTGCGATAATGACAACTCATATAATGATTATAAAAGCATGTTGTATTTTTAATTTTCAGGTTTTTTGTTACTTGACTTGTTGATTTTATGCATTACACACCTTTAAATACTCTAATTTTGTTTTATTTTATAAAATACCAAAATTATCCGAAATTATTCAAATATCCGAATATTCGGATAATAAATATTGAAGTATTCAATTATCTGAATATTAAAAAACTGGGCGGATATTGCAAACCCTAGTAGGTACATATTATGGTGCTGTAGTATTCCTTCGTAATTTGACCGCAAGGCCCGATTCGGACAAACGCGGTGTTGTCAGATTTGACTTAGCGTATTGACTTTGATAAAATATAAACGATATGGTGGATTTAAAAGTACCTAGGGGACCATTTGCAACAATAAAGATGGCGGATGTGTAATTTGTTTTAGTTTCGTAATTTGTGTATTTAGGTGTCCAAAGTTCTTTTCCGTTAGTGATTTGTGCTTTTTATGCATTCGTGTTGCACAGTGATATAAGAGTTGGACTTATGTCGTGTATCTGGCATCTTACTTCTCGTTTTAAGTGGACTCGCAGTTGTACAGAGGTTGAAACTATCTTGACCTCTGTCATGCATATCACCGTACAATACCTATTGCCCCCAATATTCCTAGAGAAGATTGGATTGTATTGTATTGCTTTATTGATTTATACTTATATATACTTGACACTGGCGAAATCACTTAATTGTGGAAACACCATATCATAACGGCAAAAAAAAAGTACCTTCACAAAACGAGAATCTAAGTTCCCGGTATCTATGGGAAAATATTCCTGTGATGAGCGCAAGTATTTTTCCCTGAGATTTAGATGTTTTCTTTGTATTTAAAAACCTATTTATATATATACAGGGTGTCCCAGAAACCGACGTCAACCCGTTAAGGGCTGATAGGCCCTCACCCTGTATATGTTCATCGTTGTCCGCCCATACCTACTTATAGTAACAAGCCAATAACTTAGTTTGGGACTAAGTCCCCTTACATTCGTTTATTAAAATTATTAATGTACTATCAGCCCATCGGGACCCTGACCCACCATAGAACGTTGTCACAGTGACATTAAAAAACAATTTGTTTGGCACTTGTTACGACTTGAATCATAACGTCACTGTGACACAGTTCTACCAGGGTTCCGACGGGCTGATAGTACAAGTACGAGCACATCGATGGAGGGTATCCAAAGATTGCTGTTTGTTAACTGCCGCGGACGAGCGCAATGATTTAGTTGAACGTGATTATGTAGCAGTATCGAAGAAGGAACGGCGCGGGCGAGGGCGCTGGCGCGCGGCGCGCCCGCGCCGATGACCATGTGCTCGCCACATTGCAGCGGAGGCTATCCGGTTCACCGGGAGAAACCCGACCTACTAGACCAAACCAAGTTCGTTTACGTTCTTTCGACAATAGCTGCACTAATAAAACTTCAACTCAATAGAAATAGTAAAGTGCTAACTCGAGCACCTAGGGTTCTGTCACTACGGCTTTTTTATATGAAACCTAAAATAAAGTTCAGCTGCTGCTTGGTATCATTGATATTTTAGGACAGCACTACACACTCTTTTAAGTTACAGGTCCCGAAAACGTCAATATCTGTACTTTTGGTTTCTTTGCCGATACTGTTTCACCAACCACGAGAGTCCCAGTCCTAGTTAAGTCTATTTAAGATCAAGCGAAAAAGGATATGTCTAGTATATTCCATTTTGATTTACTATAGCATTTTTTTGTTACGAGTTAGGTCGGCTTTTGTCTCTTTTCACTAAGAGCCCGAGTTGCACAGCTAGCACAAGTTGCCGGTGACTTGTTTATCGGTCGGATCTCCTTTTCCATCTAGTCAGTAACAATGGAGACGCACTCAGCGACAAGCGATAAAATACAATTTGTGCTGCCCGTGCTGATCTAATTAAAAAAACCATTAGTGTAAAAAGGAATTATTTTAATAATAAAATATTATATACTTATAGGTATAGTTCAGGAAATATGATTTGGCCGACTGTTATCTACTTCGCGATTTCTTTTTCTGTGTTATGACTTAACGGACCTTACCTTAACCTTAACCTTTCAACCCACTGTGTTGTTACAAGAACGAGGGCAGTCAAACGATTACCTTTTGTTTGATATTGACAAAAGGATCTTAGTAAAGATTACAGACTGCCAATTCATATTTCCTGAACTACTGAAACTATACATAGTTTATTTTTAAATGTATACTTTATAGATTTTATTTTTACGTCTTCAGTGGTTTCTAAAATAATGATGGATTGTTGGCGAATGGTCTGTGTTAAAAACTGAAACGATTCGGTTCGGCTTTGGTCCTAGTTTCGGCCGAAGCCGAAAGTACTATAGATGTGTCAAAATCGTTGAATATTATGAATAAAAATATCAATGGACCGTTATTTCTAGTCGTTTCAACAATAAACCAGATGTAAGTCCTGTCGGCGGTATAAAATGAAACAAGTAACTTGTAAAAATTGAATAACGATATATTCAGCTTTAATTTTAACAAATGACAATAAAATACTACTCATGACTATAATTCATCGCCTTTCTTTTATGTATTTGTAAAATAATTAAAAAAATTATTATGATTTAGGTAAGTTTCGGAGCGACCGAACCTTCGCCCGAACTCTATTAAAAACTAATCAATATAAGATAATAGCCCTATAGAACTTGCGAGAGCTTTCTAACTATGTGTCACATAATTATTTTAAGGAAAAATGTTTAGTATGATTTCATTTTTAACCACTAGGCACCTAAATAAATAATTTCAAAAAAACTTGTAAGTCGCGGTAAGACCAGTTGGTAGGGACTCTAGTGAAGCGAGCGGCGCCGGGTCGGCGTACGTGTCATGAGCGCGAGTATTTGTTCCTAAGCCTTGGGTAATTTATATGTATTCCAGTATTAAGTTCTCTACATATATAGGTAGGTTTATGTAGCCTAAGTGCATAGTTCCAGATTAGGATAATTTGTTTGAAATGTTTTCTGACATTTATAAGTACCTATTAGTATTAAACTTCAGCGATTATAGACATTAGTAAATATGGGCTAAACACAGACGGACATACGGACAGACGGACAATAAAGTAATCTTATAAAATTTCCATTTTTCAGAATTCGGTACGTTACCCTAAAAATATCTACTAAAAACTGCTTCAAGTTAAAGTGAACATATTACTGGGTATTTTAAATATTGGTTAATTCAAAAAGCAATAAACGTCTGTCGTTATTGAACGTGCGCATGTGTTACCCGTCCGATAGGGCGCCCGCTGATCCGCGCGGGCGCGATACAGACTTAGAGGCTGATGCTCTGTAACGAATTGTGCGCTACGAAAACAATACAATTATCCTTTAAAAGCATAGCAAAAAGCGGGAAAAAGTACCTTACGCCTCAAACAATAGCGGTGCATTTTGACAGCGAGCTTCTTTCTGCGGTGCCTTTATTATGGGGCGATGTGTTTATACAAGAAATATTTTGTGTGTGTATTTAATGTTAAAGTAAGTCTACCCACCGAAATTAGGCGTGGAGGCTAAATCCAAATTGCAGCTGCTTGTCGAGCGAGCCCCTGCGCCTCTACTGCAGCTACCTACACTCAGCGCTGTGTTAATTGATTGCAATTATAATACCTGCCTTCGCTTGATGGACATTATTACCTTTTGATTATTTTGATTCGATTTTAACGTCGCAGTGTCAGGAGCCCATATAGGTCCTTTCGGCAACGACGGTATATGGTATCCGAAGCGGAGAGAATAATGTTGTAAGAAGTTAAATCTGCAGAAGAGCCAGGGAATTAAGAAGTACCGCTTAGGACGAAATACCCGGTGACATTATACTGCTTTTAACTCCATCTACGAAAAGAAAACTTAAGTAGCTACCTACCTCCCGCTAAGTATATCCAAACTCTTCATTATCATTTAAACGGTTCCAGATATACCTATTCAATTCACACTTTGATCAGAAAAATATTTTTGGTCACTATGCCATCACTAATAATGAGGTACATTTCATTCTGGGATTACTTATTGCCGCCGCCTGTGTGGCACGGTCTTCATGATGTTTCATGAGAAATAGAAAAAATAGAAATACCTCTCATTTTCTCACAATACGAAATTGGTTTACATTAAAGTGCATATATATATAGTCGCTTAGCTAATAAAACAGCGTAAATCAACGATTGAACATGAATCAAGAGTTAATTTAATATGTAAGCTCCACTTCATCTTTGGGTAACGGGAGCGGCATGATGATCGAGCTTGGGTGTAGGGTAGTCGGGCAAGGAAGAAACCAAAAGCCTTTTCTAGATGTTTCACAAATTCTCGTGTAATGATCAAATTACAGGCAGGAGATTTGAAATCCTCCCTGTTGACGATCCAGGGGTCAAGTGGAGCCAAGGCCAGATGCAGATCTAATACTCTCAAGGCGTACCATTCTCACCACGCAGTTTCACAAGGGAAGTCTAGAACGAGAGTGTCAAACATGGCGACGCACGTCCGGGATCTTACTCCCAAACACCACAGAAGTGCTTACGGATACTCCGTCCCTTTCACTCGCCAATCATACCGAAGTCGAGAGAAAGCGACGGAGCAAGCGTAAGGTTAGAAATATCATTTTGAAGGAGCCCAAGTAGCCCGAGTTACGTCAGAGTGAGTAAGACCATAACTATACTTTGTCTAGCTTTTTAGGGTTCCGTAGCCAAATGGCAAAAAACGGAATCCTTATAGATTCGTCATGTCTGTCCGTCCGTCTGTCCGTCCGTATGTCACAGCCACTTTATTCCGTAACTATTAGAGCTATACTATGGAAACTTTGTAAGTAGATGTATTCGGTGAACCGCATTAAGGTTTTCATACAAAAATAGAAAAAAAACAAAAAAAAATTGGGGTTATACTTAGAACTGAAACTAATTTTTTTTTTTTCATCAAACCCATACGTGTGTGGTATCTATGAATAGGTCTTCAAAAATGATATTGAGGTTTTTAATAAAAAAAAAATCTAAACTGAATAGTTTGCGCGAGAGACGCTTCCAAAGTGGAAAAATGTGTGCCCCCCCCCCCCCCGTAACTTCTAAAATAAGGGAATGATAAATGTAAAAATAAAATATGATGCACATTACCATGCAAACTTCCACCGAAAATTGGTTTGAACGAGATCTAATAATTAGTTTTTTTTTTAATACGTTATAAATCGTAAACCGTGTTTTACCTTTCATTCAATCAACTCAAATATAATAAAGAATTAAGAAAAACATTTATTTAGATGTATAGTGGTACGGGACCCTACGTGCGCGAGACCGACACGCACTTGGCCGGTTTTTTCATTTTTGACAATGCAAAGCGACGCGACAGGTGAGCGCCAAACGCTAGCGTCGGTATTCGATGGCAAACTTGTCTAGCCCCGTTGAGCGAATTTATATATAAGTATAATACTGGTAAATTGGTAGGTATGCTAGGAACATTCAATATTTTTGTTAAAGCTTCACTAAAAGCATGCAACAAACGGGTGAGATAAATCTTTTTTTGAATAGTTATAAAAATATCCAAGATATAAGACAACAAAGATTGGTTCCTATCTCTTTCTAGCAAATCAGAATGTTACAAGAAGTGTATATGGCCGAACTGCACAATGACGTCACGGTGCACTTCGGATCTCTCTGTCTAATTAGCAGTTTAAAATGCTTGTATCATCCGTATTTCTTGACCGATTTTAATTTTAATTTCAATTTTGGCGATCTCTTTTATAGTATTTTCATATTTTCATATTCCCTATCGGTTAGCTAAAATCTACATACTTTATCTTATTTAACTACTAAAAAATTGTATAATAATATTTAAGGCAGCATAATTTGTGAGATGGTTTTAACTAAACATTGCAGAGCAAAAAATATTTCCTTCAGTCAGTGAAAACAGGTTTTGCAGTCTGGTTACTCGGTTATCCATCGGAAAATCGATCCGGATTCGTTAACCCTTTGGAGCCGGATTTATCGGATCCTAGGGATATTATAGGAAGACTTAAAAGTTAACAATAAATAAAAATAAAATGTGAATTCGTGATGAGTTTTTTGATCTGAACCTATCCAAAGCACGAACCCCTAATATCCGTACCTGAGAAGCATAAACCTGCTAGTGCCATTTTCGTAATTTTACAAGAGAAGCGATTTTGTGTCAAAATGCAGCAAACACGATATTAAGTAAGGTTTATATAGGTAATAAAACTGGACAGATTTAATTAAAAAAGACTTTCATCAATCAAAACAATGGTTATTTCACTTCACTTACATTGAAATGTTACTGTTCTTACATCAAAATACATTTTTGAAACTCCGAAACTGTAACGTCTTCTGCAAATACAGTGTTATGGTTCGATAGAGCTAAAAAAGTTATGAATTGAAAAGAAAAATCCTAAAAAGTGGACTTGCAGTGTTGTGCTTCTCAGGTAGGGGATATAAACTCAGGTACGTTCATACATTATTTTACGTATACCTACTTCACGTTTACTGCTCGTCGACGAAACGGAGTAAACGTCAACGTCAACTTGCTATGAAATATAATACGTAAAATAATTTATTATATTTTATTTACAATCTTTAAGGTTCGGGACTTTGATCAAACTTGATCACGCCGGCCCCGTTGGACAAAGCTATAAAAAATACAAATAGATATAATTCAGAAGCAAAAAAAGGAAAGGAAGGGAACTTGTTACGTGCAGCATCTGTCGCTGGTTCTCCAAGATGGACTGAAAGAGTCACTAAATACATACATGGTAGAAGACGTTTATTCAGTAAGTAGG
Organism: Acleris sparsana; assembly: GCA_923062465.1. Lineage (NCBI taxonomy): Eukaryota > Metazoa > Arthropoda > Insecta > Lepidoptera > Tortricidae > Acleris > Acleris sparsana. The sequence continues at coordinate 67,553,756 of OV281285.1, read as the reverse complement.
CTTAAAGAGCATTCATGCTTCAATGGCGTACCAGCGCTTCCCACCGCTGAGAAGAAACGCCGCCAGGAACTCAAAGCGGCGTTTTTTCAATATTACTTATGCAAATGATAATAGTAACGACACTACTAGAGGGCAGTGATGTCAATCGCCTTATACATGTTTTTGATGGACGATGCGTTAAGGTTCGTGCGACGGTTAAAAGTTCTTAGTATTAGAAAGTAGGTGAGTATCACATGTTTAGTCAGTGTAGTAATGACATGTGGAGAGAAAATCACTCAATTAACGCAATGCATTGCATTATACACACACCACATGGCCACATGAGCCACATGAGCTGGTCAGATAACCGTTGGAGTTACCGTGTTCTTGTTTGGAGACCCCGGATCGGTAAACGCAGCAGCGCCTTCACTCACTCTAGGTCACCTACGGGTGGAACGAAGATTTTCGCAACGAATGGGGCAAGAGCTGGATGAGAAGGCCGGTCGTGGTCGATGGCGTACAGTGGAAGAGGCATGGCCAGCAATGGACTAGTATAGAATATACCTAGTTGACTAAAGATATTAATACGTCCCCTCGTGCATGTGGAAGGACCATTTAAATATTGACATTTGTAATTAAGTAACTTACTGTTGTGTAGCTTGTGGCTCTTCATCCTAAATATCTCCTGTAGGGAAGCGCTGATAGACTCTGACTTTGAAAAATAAATGTGCGGCCTACATTTACCAACCAAGAAAATAAAATTAATTTTGTATTCCGTAATGTTATTATAAAATTCAGCGCAAACATCTGCAACTTTTCTCTGATTGTCTAGTTGTTGAGTGGCAAGTCAAAGATATAGTCTTACGAGTCGTAGGATCAACTTGCTTTGTGTATTGTGCAATGACGTCTAAATAACTTAAGTCTTATACGAAATACACAGTAGGTACGGGCAAACACTACAATTTCTTAATGATCACTAAATTATCCTTATTATGACTATGGTAGGGTCTATATAATTCGCAAAACGTAAAATTCCTAATTCAAATTGACATAACGTTAATCAGCACAATTTTAATTCACATAACATTAGTTCGCATAACTAAATACGCATCATTTGAATTCGTACACATTTATAGATATAAATAGTCATAGCGGTGTATTAGCATAAGGTAACTTTGTATAATTAATTATTAAAAAGTATAAATAATAATAAACCTAACTTAACCTAGTGTACACAATAGATGTTTATTAAATCCCGTAATTTCAGCCTTATAGTGTGTTGCTCGAAAAGATTTTCGACCAAACTGTCATTAATCGAAACAATCTTTAGATGCGAAGGGCACCAAAAAATATCTATTATTGGGCTGTTAAAAATTATGTCAACTTAAGTTATAGTTAATAATGGGGTCCATATTGGCTCACATAAAATTCAAATTCCTATTTTTTGTCTTGTATTCATATTTTTTTTCCTCATACTTTTTTGGTCATACTTTTTGAGACATAATTATCGCAATTCATAATGCATTTTTTAAGAAACTGTTACTTTTTGAGGATTTTTATTAATCGAACCTAACCTAACCTAACCTAACCTTATCTACACGTAAGATATTAATTAATAAATTTTGAAAAGTGTACTGTTCCATGAATATTGGCGTTATGACTTCAGATGATTATGAGTTCCGATCGTTAGTAGTTTTTTTTTAATGAAAAGTATGAATAGTGATCATTGTGATGTAAAATGGTATGAGATTTTTTTCGGCCTACAGATAATATAACTTAAAAAGTTATATAAAAAAATGCGTTTCCTTAATAATGTTATGCATATTTCAATAAGGCAGATTCATTATATGCTTATAAAGTGTTATGCATTTTAGGGTTCCGTACCAAAATTGTATTTAAGGAACCGTTATGGTGAGACTTCAATGTCCGTCTGTCTGTCTGTTTGTAAGTATGTCACAGAAGCTTTTCTCAGCAACTACAAATGCTGTCAACTTAAAATTTGGCATAGGTATAAAACATGCATGCCCGCATCAGTTTGTATTTAAAAAAAATGAAATAAATTTTAAACATAATTGAAAAGGTGTCTGGAATGGAGGGTTGAAAAATGAAAGTGGTTTGATTATAGCAAAAACTTACAAAACAATACCGTTGGCAATATCTCCGAAGTTTATGAATCAAATAATCTGAAAAAATTCTGATGTATAGATAATTACGTATATTTTAAGAGAAAAATAATATAAAGTGTTCGTTATGTACAGTTTTTGAGAAACAACTATATACTTTGAAAATATGTTTTGAATTTAGGCTATTCAAAACGGACCTTATTGCATAGAAAATAAAGCTCATGAAAAAATGAGTATTTTCTTTTGCGGTTACCAAGCATATTATCTTAAATATGGTACCCTCGGTGCGCAAGTCCACTCACACTTGACACAATTATGTTATGCCAAAACTGTATGGCCATTTCATGGGTTTGTCCTATTCCTTATTTGTCCTAATTCATCGTTTGCCCTAAAACGCCATTTCCGCCCGATGTTTAAAACTGTTATAACTTATAACACAACACACACCCATGACTATTTAAATCGTTTTTTTTTTACCGTAAATAAGCAACTCTCAACTCTGGTTGTACAAAGAACGTGAGCGGTTAGGCTATACATATAGTACCCGGATGACCTTATGATCGTTTTTTTTTGTTGATAAAACGACTTTATTTAAAAATGAAACCTAGCTAGATCGATTTATCATCCCTGAAACCCCCTGCATACTAAATTGCATGAAAATCATTGACGCCGTTTCCGTTCCGTTTTGAATTGCTCGTTTTTAGGTAATAATAATAGATAAGCAACCCTGGGAAATAAATTGAATTTTCCACGCTGTATGCTTTACAGAATTTCCTCAAGTTCATTCAGCGCAAAATCTAAATCATTTCCAAAATGTTTCTAAATAATTATTTTTGTTCGTTGACTTTCGCGGCCACGTTTAATTTAGTCCTCCGCGCGGCATGATGAGCGGAGCAAAAAGTGAAGTGTCATAATAAATTGTGCGCGATGACGTCAATCTCTCCATGAAGGGAAACACTGACTAGTTTTTATTTGTACCGCGTTGCTCAATTAATCCCGATGCCTTTGAAGTGGTCGGCGCGGCGCCGGCGGGCGAAACGAATGGAGTTGTCAACGCTACGTTCACTTTTCCAGGTTCATAGGTAACGCCAAGTAATCGCGATTAAATAAAGCGTAACTCCGACTCCTTGTTCTATTTTTGTCTTATTATTCATTTTATAGCGAAAAATGTAGCCTGCCATGGGATAAATACCAATCAAACATCGCTTTCTACAATCCTTCAGGTTCAGTTTACAGCAGGGCACGTACAATCTATACACCTATCTACATGCATAAACACTCCATTTTTAGGGTTCCGTGGTCAACAAAGAACCCTTATAGTTTCGCCTTTCCGTCTGTCCGTCTGCTAGCCGTTTAATTGAGAGACTCTGAAACAGTCGAGTTCACAAATATGTATACTATACACATATACTGCCTTTATACATATACTGCCTTTACAAATTATCACAGAGATTAAAGAGACAAGGTACTGTATAAGGTCAAGCGGGGCTATAACGTCAGTGGGACAATTACGTCAAGTGGCTTTAATTACCATTCTAAAGTTCGTATCGAAGAGTGAAGTGAGATAGTGAAGTAGAGAAAATAATCTATTTGCCTAGGTGTAAAATAAAAACTTGAATAAGAGATGTTTCTCGGGTCCCATAAACGTAAAGCAAAAGGTTTTTTTGGGTTCCTTACAAAAATGAAAAAACGGAACCCTTATAGGATCAGTCGTGCGTCTGTCTGTCCGTCCGTCTGTCATAGCCAATTTGCTCCGACACTACTGGGCCAATTGAGTTGAAAGGTACTCATGTGTATATTGATGACTTAAACACAGATGTGCAAAATTAATTTTTATTTAGGTCGTTGTCGTTTTCCGAGGACAAATTAGTAAATTAAAAAACAAAGATTTGAAAACTTACTGTGGAATATATCGAATGAAAAGGCTCGTTATGAGAATCTCAAATGTATTTTTGTTTGTAAAATAAATAGTTTTGATTTTGTTCATAAAATAAAACGAAAATTGACCATTACCCCTAAAATTTGGAAATAAAATACAGTATATTGTTAATTGCTTGTAGATTACAGGAAAGGAGAATTCTATCAAAAAGAATACGTATGTACGGAACCCTCTCCACGCGAGGTCAACTTGCACTTGGCCGGTTTTGTACATTATAAAATCGAGTAAATTTCATTGGATAGCTTCTAAATCTCATTATGTATACCTACACACGTGACATGTTCTTGGTACCTGACTCTAGGTACACTCAAGGAATTTAATTCCTATACCACTTTGGACTATGTCAAAGTGACGTAATCAATCAAAACGTAAGAAACTTCTTATGGTTTTATTTACGGACATAGTCCAAAGTGGTATAGGAATTAAATTCCTTGAGTGTACTTAACATAATATGTAGCAATTTTCTTTTATAATCATTATGGTGCGAATTGACCTCTACATGCACTAAAAGTACGGCCCCTGTAAGTCTTCAAAATCAACAAAGAAAATTACATACATAATCAATCATTTTGAATAAACAGTAAGTATGAAAAATATGTGGCTAAATGAAATATCATCAATAGGGTTCTGTACCCGATATTAAAAATGGTACCTACCCTTCTAGATGACTTGCTGTCTGTATGTCATGACTTTTTTTTAAACGTCTTGGTATTTTGAAATGAAATTTGTAGCCTTCAGTTGTACAAATAAAGAAACATCATTGTAAATACGAAACTATAAAATATTGCAGCGAAGAACGAAAAAGACAATTATCCTTCCTAGATACGATGTGACTTATTTTTCGAAGGTACCTATTTAAGATTATTTAAATGGCATTTTTTTAGGCATTTGTGTAATTAAATAGAAATGCGATAAAAAAAACCCTAACTACCTATCTCACCAACACTGCCCTTATTTCAGAAAGAGAAAAAAAGGTTTAAAATCCCAAAAAAACATAGACTAGTGAATAATCTAGCTAGGTGCATTACAAGAAAATAATTACGGTTTTTATTTATAATCTTATGCTTACGGTTTATTATTAATTAATCTAATGCTTACGGTTTATTATTAATTAATCGAATGATTACGGTTTATTATTAATTAATCTAATACTTACGGTTTTTTTCGCAAAAATTAAAGAAATGCAAGTGTCGGCTTCCGTTTAAAAAGCGGATCTATACATTCAATATGGTGGGACTTTTAAAAGACGAAGAAGGCAAACAGCAGTTTGACATTATTGGGTTTCTTATATTTCATTCAAATTCGACGACGTGCTGGCCTAGTTGGTAGTGACCCTGCCTACGAAGCTAGCGGTCCTGGGTTCAAATCCCGGTAAGGGCAGATATTTGTGTGATGAGCGCGAATATTTGTTCCTGAGTCATGGATGTTTTCTATGTATTTAAGTATATATATTTCTCTATATAAGTATTTATATCGTTGTCTAGTACCCATAGTACAAGCCTAGAGCTTAGTTTGGGACTAGGTCAATTGGTGTAACATTGCCCCCTGATATTTAATTTAATTTTAATTAATTTAATTTAATTTAATTAATTTAATTTAATTTAAATACTTAGTTAAGTTAGTGCTCGTCCGACTGGCACTTGACCGTTTATTTCAATGGGCTTCTTTCTTCTCTATAATATTAAAGTATTTTTGGTAATGTCTTGAAAGACCAACATTTCGGCAGCATGTTGAGTCAGGTGTCGACTTATCCAATGGCCGGCGTGATATTCGCGACCTTTTGATCAACCGGGCACGCTAACAGATTGATGTCCAAGAGTCGCAGTAACCAAGATGCTGTTTCCGATTTTTGAATTTATGAGACATCTTACGTAAACCGACATCCGGCCCGGTCTAAATTAAATAAAGGTGACTAAATTTCAATAGCTTAAGGTTTTTCAACAGTATCTTTCGCACCTCACCAAATAATGTGAGTCATAAATATCTACGAGTAGCTGAGATATCGAACATGAGGTCCATTGCTTTTTAGGGTTCCGTAGTTAAACTTCAGGTTCAGTTTACAGCAGGGCACGTACAATCTATACACCTATCTACATGCATAAACACTCCATTTTTAGGGTTCCGTGGTCAACAAAGAACCCTTATAGTTTCGCCTTTCCGTCTGTCCGTCTGCTAGCCGTTTAATTGAGAGACTCTGAAACAGTCGAGTTCACAAATATGTATACTATACACATATACTGCCTTTATACATATACTGCCTTTACAAATTATCACAGAGATTAAAGAGACAAGGTATCTACTGTATAAGGTCAAGCGGGGCTATAACGTCAGTGGGACAATTACGTCAAGTGGCTTTAATTACCATTCTAAAGTTCGTATCGAAGAGTGAAGTGAGATAGTGAAGTAGAGAAAATAATCTATTTGCCTAGGTGTAAAATAAAAACTTGAATAAGAGATGTTTCTCGGGTCCCATAAACGTAAAGCAAAAGGTTTTTTTGGGTTCCTTACAAAAATGAAAAAACGGAACCCTTATAGGATCAGTCGTGCGTCTGTCTGTCCGTCCGTCTGTCATAGCCAATTTGCTCCGACACTACTGGGCCAATTGAGTTGAAAGGTACTCATGTGTATATTGATGACTTAAACACAGATGTGCAAAATTAATTTTTATTTAGGTCGTTGTCGTTTTCCGAGGACAAATTAGTAAATTAAAAAACAAAGATTTGAAAACTTACTGTGGAATATATCGAATGAAAAGGCTCGTTATGAGAATCTCAAATGTATTTTTGTTTGTAAAATAAATAGTTTTGATTTTGTTCATAAAATAAAACGAAAATTGACCATTACCCCTAAAATTTGGAAATAAAATACAGTATATTGTTAATTGCTTGTAGATTACAGGAAAGGAGAATTCTATCAAAAAGAATACGTATGTACGGAACCCTCTCCACGCGAGGTCAACTTGCACTTGGCCGGTTTTGTACATTATAAAATCGAGTAAATTTCATTGGATAGCTTCTAAATCTCATTATGTATACCTACACACGTGACATGTTCTTGGTACCTGACTCTAGGTACACTCAAGGAATTTAATTCCTATACCACTTTGGACTATGTCAAAGTGACGTAATCAATCAAAACGTAAGAAACTTCTTATGGTTTTATTTACGGACATAGTCCAAAGTGGTATAGGAATTAAATTCCTTGAGTGTACTTAACATAATATGTAGCAATTTTCTTTTATAATCATTATGGTGCGAATTGACCTCTACATGCACTAAAAGTACGGCCCCTGTAAGTCTTCAAAATCAACAAAGAAAATTACATACATAATCAATCATTTTGAATAAACAGTAAGTATGAAAAATATGTGGCTAAATGAAACATCTTACGTAAACCGACATCCGGCCCGGTCTAAATTAAATAAAGGTGACTAAATTTCAATAGCTTAAGGTGTTTCAACAGTATCTTTCGCACCTCACCAAATAATGTGAGTCATAAATATCTACGAGTAGCTGAGATATCGAACATGAGGTCCATTGCTTTTTAGGGTTCCGTAGTTAAACTACGAACCCTTATAGTTTCGCCATGTCCGTCCGTCCGCCCGCAGCCTAGCTCAGAGACTTAGTACTAGAACAAAGTGGTAAAATAAAATGTTGACAAAAAAATCTTTTCTATTTCACGTTACACGTAACGTGTGCATCATTGGATAGGTCTTTCAAAAATATTGTGGGTTAGTAAAACACATTTCTTTTATGAAATATTAAGCTTTAAAGCGCTAATTTTTGCTAAGGTCAAGTGTAATCGGGCGGTTTATTCGATAAAAAACATGTTATATCAAATTTAATATGTTAAGTAATATATTATTATGGCGGATAGGTAGGCTGAAAAATACAAATATTAAATTTACGATATAAAAAAGTGTTTTTTTTGAAAATTGGAACGGCTTGTTTATTATTAGACAAATTACATAGTAATCGAAAGTATGAAGCCTCTAGAATATGCAAACGTTACGTTGACAATGTTTTCCCATCATAACTATATTGGGACAGGTATAAACAAATAAATAAATACCAGGGGACAATGTCACAAGGCTTGTAATGTAGTATGAGTACTAGACAACAATATAAATACTTATATAGGGAATATATTCTTAGAAAACATCCATGACTTAGGAACAAATATTCGCGCTCATAAAATTTTAATAGTTTTAAACTAAAATTAAAAAAATATATGTGCGATCACCAGTTTAGCCAGGGAACACTGAGGCATGACACCAGCGGAATATGAACCATATTTATTGTTTTTGTGGCTGTACTAACCTGTTTTTTATGTCCTATTGGCATAGTCATGGATGTTGCTCTGTTTTCTTTTTTACCATTTTCCTGCTGTCTCCCATTACCTGCTTCAAGGCATCTTCAAAGCACATTCGTTATAAAAAAAATCGATGTTGTTTGTACTATCTCTTTTTTTCGTTATAACTAGTTTCATTAACCCGTGTATCACTGATCGATTATGGAAATATTTTAAGATTAAGTTTAACTAGATAATTAACAGTATTTAATTTGCTGTACCATGTTATTATTTTAGATGTTGAGGTTGTTTATTGGTATGCGCTCACGCTCACGCTTAGGCCACAGATTAAATAAAAGCACAGATTAAGTAAAGGATAGAATAGATGGCTCAGCTCAGCTCAAGTAGGCAACCACAGATTGTAAAGATGCATGTTAGTTGGCACCCACGACACACTCGTTATGAATTCTTTTTTTTATTTTATTTTTATTTTGTTTTGTTTGTACTTGTAAATGTTGTAATGTCTGTATCACCTTCCGTGTTTTCACCGAACGGTCCCAACGGAAGACCAGCGTTGGCTTTACAGCCAGCACATGCTGAGTTGGGACCATTTCGCAACAATTTCTTTGTGTCTTGTTCTTTTTGTATCTATGTAATGTAATTTTTTGTATTGTTGTGAATAAATTTCTCTTTATCTTTATCTTTATCTTTAACACAAATATCTGCCCTTACCGGGATTCGAACCCCGGACCGCAAGCTTCGTAGGCAGGGTCACTACCGACTAGGCCAGCGCGTGGTCAACAACGCGCAGGTCGGTACTAATTATTTGCACCTAACCTAACGTTTGCATATTCTATAGGCTACATACTTTCGATTACTACTTATGTATTTTGTATATTAAACAGTTATTGCAATTACAAAATTATAATTTTTTTCATAACTGTTTGAGTAGGTACAACTTGACCGAAAATTTTCAGCTTAACTATTCGCTATATATTATTACTTAACTTATTACGTTTGATATAAAATACTAGTTATAAAACAATTCATATCGAATAAACAGCCCAGTGAAGGTCGTCTCCTATTCGGAACTTAGACCAAAATAACAATTCTGTCAAGAGCGTTGCCGTAGTAGGTACCTATTAGCCATTCTGTTTGAAAAATAACGCAAAGTATTTAATAAACTTTGGCTAATACAAGTATTATAATGTAGCAAGTACCTATAGTGGTAATCGCCCGCCCTGCCACAGTTTGCTTCTGCTTAGGAAGCTCAATGCTATTTGCAATAATCAGTGATGGGTCCTCGCTATATGTAACTTTCCAGATACAGAACTCCAAGTGTATCTTCGCACGCACCAATCTAGTTCCGGACTTTGTGACACTATTACAACATACGATTGTGGCAATTCCTACTGTCATGTTTTGTAATAATCATATCCACATGTGTAGCATATGGTTCATTCATTAAAGAGAAAATAACAAAATAACTAGAAACTATTTTTATTTGAATTGAACACAATTCACTCGGTCAGTTCCGAAAACTACTGTTACGCGGTACGTGTGCACGTATGTATATCCTTCTCTGTGTTTATTTGTTTGGCTGCGATAAATTAAAAGTCAGTATCTCTGACTCAATAGCCGTGCCGCCGTCCCTAGTTAATTTACAGATACCAGTCTCAATTGAACAACATCACAAAGGCGTGTAAAATATGCTGATCCGCGGTGTGGAATTGAACCGCTGGAGCATAGCGGGGAGGGCGCGGCGGCGGCGCGGCGGCGGTGCGGTGGCGCGCCGCGATAGACCGACCTGCACTAATCCCCGCATTGTCTGTCACCGGCACGGGCGTCGCCGCTCTTGCATCCGCGAACAATCTAATTAAAAATAAAACGCGCTATTTATAGATATAGGGGCCATTTCAAAATAGTAATCATAACATCATTACATTAACCGTGTCAAAACATTCGATTTAGAGAGGTCAAATCTGTTCTCATTACTCATTAGACTAGAGTCGAGTTAGGCAGGGATGCACGGACAAAATGACAGGGCGTTTTAATTATGAATCATATTGTAATCAGTCTCAATTTTTTATACTCATATTTGGTTTATTGGGTATCAATAAAATACAGTTTTGATTAAATAGGAATCACGCTGACGTTTTTAATATTATTAATTACAAGGAATCACAAAAACCATTTTGTCCGTATAGTATGGACATAACGTACTAGAAGGAGAATATAATTGATTGGGCATTGGACTAGTACCTACCAGGTGGGAAGACAGAGATGCGTTTATACATAATTCCGTATGTATAAACGAGATGCACTTACTTTTACATGTCCCTCTCTCGCGTATATAGGGTAAAGTCACCAGTGGTCAGCCAGAGACCAGTAGTCTACCTTATATGAGTGCGAAGAGTGGGAAATATATCTTTCGTACTCATTCCACTCATACAAATTGTAGGCCGAGGCCGACTATAGGTCTCTGGCTGAACACTGGTCACTTTACCCTATTTGCTACAAAAAATTGTGGCAGATAAACCTGACAGCGAATGCGAGTCGGATAAGTTTTATGCGGTTTTGGAGTTTTGCTTGCAAATTACAAGGAGGAAGTATACGTTTCGTGTGTTAAAGAACAGGTTTCGTGAAAGCCAGAGTGGAAATATGAGCACATAACCTTTAATTCTTAAGTTGTACATTATACTATTGTAGTGGTCTTTTAAATCCTGATTGACATTGTAAACCACTAATTATTTGAAATAACGTCTCCTAGTTACATTTTAACATAAAAAAAATCGGCTAAGTGCGAGTCAACCTCGCGTGGAGAAGGTTCCGTACACACGTATTTTTTTTGATAGAATTGTTATAGGTTTTCCTGTAATCTACAAGCAATTAACTATATTTTGTATTTTTTTCAAAAATGTTGATTCTCTTGTTTCGGATATCCGGGGGGAATGGTAAATTTTCGTATTCTTTCATGAATTAAATCAAAACTATTTACTTTAAAAAAAATATATATTTGAGATTTTCATAACGAACCCTTTATTCGATATATTCCACAGTAAGGTTTGCAAATTTGTCCCCAATAACCATGATACTCGTATTTAAAAAATAATAATTCACTTTGCACATCTGTATGTGGGTCATCAATTAACGTAATGGTACCTTTCAACTCAATCGGTCCTGTAGGTTCGGAGCAAATTGGATGTGACCCGCGGACAGAGAGACAGACGCACGAGTGATACTATAAGGGTTCCTTACAAACAATGAAAAAGGACCGGTTTTCTGTCAAAATATATCGTATTGGCCCGCTAACCGTCCGATTTATGTTGATAACGATTATGATAATACGAGGACACGGTCATCCGCGTGATTGCTGACATTTCATTTTTTCGTACAATACCAGTTTTGTGTTGTCATGCATTCAAATGTATTTTATGCAACAAACGGATTTTGGGTATTTTGTAATAAAAACAAGTTAATGATTTGACATATTTTTTTAAGTTTTAACTCTTAATCCGTTAATTTTACGTTTTAACATAAGCAAAATTCAAGAATTTTTTTAATATTTTTCAGACACCCGTCTAATACTAAAGCAACGAATATTTGGATTAAAGATACAAGGCGCATAACGTACCATCTGCTCTACACAGAAGCCACACATGAAAATGTTTCTTACTTTATGTTTTAAATAAAACTATATGCGTTTTTAATTTGTTTAGCTTTCACTAACTGCGTATTTAAGCAGCGATACATAGGTACCACCACCAATGTTATGATCAGTCACCTAACATTTTACAAATAAACTTAGATCATATAAATTTTGTTATTTTAAAATCATGTGGCATTTCAGACGTAGACATTACGATTGTAGATATGTCGAACGTTCGATTTTGTAAAATTTTGCGTTTGGGTGGCGTTTTGATCATAGTCATTTCAGATCTAAGAAAATATTATTATTGTAGAATTCAAAATTCAAATTCAAATTCAAATCTTTCGATATTCAAATAGGTACACACATTTCGAGGTTAGGTGGTTGCGAATGTGATTTAAAACAGTAGGTGAGCCGTGTGAAGTTTTGGTGTCCTACAATTAATTACCAAATTGTTGGGAAATTAGTTTTTTTTGCATATACCATACTTATATGTATAGATACTATCTCCATCTTAAAGGTATACGCGCGGGCCTAGTCTATTCTATACTTTGTTTACGGGACATAATGACATAGGTACTTAAAGTTTAAGGATACATTTTAAGAAAGGAATTGTTTCGTCCTCTTTGGGACATCAGCACGTGATGCGTGAACCCGACGAAAACCATCTTAACACGTTAAACAGCTTTCCCCAGACAGAAGGTTCGAAAAAAAGTTCGTCACAAAAATATTAGGACAGTTGTAGTAATAACTCGGGGTGAAATCGATGTTTCCGGAAGATCGATCGGTAGATTGATTTGTGGACTCGTAACACCCTTATTTTTTAAATACGCCGATTTTTCGGGTTCCGTACCAAAATGGTAAAAAAGAAGCCATTATGGTGAGACTTTAGTGTAGGTGTAGGTAGGTGTCTGTATGTCACGGCAGTTTTTCTCAGAAACTGTAAAAGCTATCAACTTGAAATTCGGCATAGTTGTATTACTTGCTTGACCGCATATAATTTTAGTAAAAAAAGCATGACATTGTTTTTCTATATATTTTAAAAGGAGTCTAGATTGGGAGATCGCAAAATGAAAATGATTTGATTTTAGTTTAGAGCAAACAGTTAGTCATATAAAATGGTTTAATTTGCAAACAAAATTGTTTTTTATAATTTTCTGTGACTTGCTGTTTGATTTATAGCCAATAATTTATAAAATATTACCGTCTCCCCCTCAGCTTCAAAGTTTATGTCCCTAAAAATCTGAAAATTCCTTATTTAAAGATAATTATTTTAACGCCTAAAATACATGAAGTAAAATTTTACAGTTTTAGAAAACTAAACAAAAATCTTTAAAATCTGTATTTAGGGTGGTCAAATTGGACGTTATTGCATTGAAAATAAAGATCATAACAGTATGAGTATTTTCTTTTGCGTTTTCCAACTATATTATCGTAAGTATGAAGCCCTCGGTGCGCGAGTCCGCCTCGCACAAGAACGGTTTTTTAAATAATTTGAGCAGTTTCATACAAACCAATGTAAAGGCTTTCACAGATCTACATCACAGTCGAACTTTGTAAATTCTAACCACAATACCTCGGGCGTTACCACCCGAGCTCTGGGCCATAAACTAATTGGGAACGTTCATGATTGTTTTCATAGTTTCAATAAAACCTGATTCATGCAAAAATTTTTTTTTGAATAGCCATAATAAGTACATTATTATGGCTATTATAGGAAAATCTATTATAGGATATTATAGGAAATCAGAATTTGGAATGGAATTTATATGACGTGACAGTGCACATCGGATCGCTCTGTCTTATCGCTGTGTAATTAGTAGTATAAACTGCTTGTATCATGTGTATTTCTTGGCCGATTTTAATTTTAATTTCACTTTCGGTTATTTCTTTTATGTTTTTTCATAATTCATTCAGAAATGCGATTTAAAAAATCCATGTTACTCCCTATTAGTGAGCGAACAATCGCTGCAAAGTTTTTTTTTTTTATGGCATAGAGAAGGCAAACGGGCACACAGGCCACCCTGATGGTAAGTGGAAACTGTGACCCATAAACGTTCGCATTCACAAGACTGCAATCTAAGACTGCGAATGCGTTGTCAACCCTGCGGGGCTAGACAAGTTACCTTCGAACACGAACGCTAGCGTTTAGTGATCACCTGTCACTTACAAAAATTAATGGAATTGACGTAAGACACGTGACGTAGCACTGACACGCTGAAATGTGATCACTATCACTCGCGCTATAATATTTTTCATTTATTTCTGTGCCTGTGAAGGATGTGATTTGACAAATAAAGTGATGTGGCTAGTGAAAATCGCGTACATTTCTTTCGATTATCGACACGATTTATAAAGGAAAAGTCATCGGTTAATATAATATATAAAATTCTTGTATCACAATGTTTGTAACCAAACAACTTCTTCGAAACGGTTTGACCGATTCTTATGAATTTTTGTGTGAATATTCAGTAGGTCTGAGAATAGGACGTGAACTATATTCATAAGGTTTGTATGAAAAAAAATTCACCCGCGCGGCGACAGCTAGTTTACTATAAAATAAGGTATCATAAATCGTCCAACATCACGCTGCAACTGTAATCATCGGATGATAAAATGTAGATATTGGTGTATTTAGGTTATTTTTAGGTTTTATTCACTTTCATATTGAGTCAGAGCCTTGAGAGGAAAATGTATCATACGGGTAGGTGATTCGTGTAAAAGACATGCACCGCGGAATAAGACCAAGTTCGGCAAGAAAGGATTGTGGACTTGGAGGAAGCACATGGAGTTAGCTCCACGCGCTTCTACCGATTCCGATCCGATCTTGCAAAATGGAATCGATTCGGTCGAAGAACCAGGTTATTGTTAAAATTATTTTAACGGTCCGTCTCGCATATAGGATGTGGATGTAGTTTAATTATTTTTGATTTCATGTCATACGGGCATAATTTTTCAGAATTCGTTTACAAAAATGCGTTAAACAATAAATAGGTATTGTTTTTTGAAACTAATTTACTACAGATACCTATTTTTTAAAGTTAGTTGACCACTCAATCTGTTGAAACAAATTTGGCATAAAATGTAGAATCTCGATCTGTCACAGGTCACAGGCACAATAATGAAAGAAAAATATTATAATCGAATAGTGACATTTGCCGTTTTGTCCGTCGTTATGCGGTACTATTTTCATAGGTTGAATTCAACACGGGCACTACTACTACTGGCAGTAGGTTAATAGATAAGTTGGTGGTAGCAATCCGGACGGACCCTGCACAAGGTCCTACCACCGGCAAAAGAAGTTCGAGTAAGAGATCTGCTAATCTAAGAGCGAGCGAGATGTGCGAGAAACGGACCCGACAATAGTGGTGTCCCTCTCGGCCTATCAGGCTATCAGTCCGATTGTTCAATTGTTGGTCTGTGAGAGTTCGGAGCCTTAAGCATATGATATTTATATAAAGGATTGCTCACGAACACAACAGTCAGTTGCACAAACGTTCATTAGCACTCTCATGTCCCATTGGTAACACGTTTATGTCACTTTCTAATTCACCAACGTAATAAGTGACACGTGACTTAAGGCGACATTACTTTTAATGAACGTTTGTGCAAACTCCAGATTAAAGTATCTATATATCTATATATATATATATCGGGAACGGCTCCAACGATTTTCATGAAATATGCAGGGGGTTTCGGGGGCGATGAATCGATCTAGCTTGGTTTAGGTCTTAGAAAAATACAAGAAAAAATTACCGAGTTCGGTCATCCAGGCACTAACAACGAAGAGACAACGTCAGTATGTACATACACCTAGATGTACTAATTTGACATATTGTACTTTTTGACCCGAGAGAAACTGTTGTAAGTACTTAGGATCTAAATTATTGAAAGAACCAGGAATAGCCAAAGCCAGCCTCTAAATATTAGGTGGAAGCTTACTAAAAATGAAACCGTATATTTGACGTGGGTCTTTGTTTATTCAACGAATGACATAAATGGAGCCAAGGGATTCATTAAGAAATATTGCTGAGAAATGTCTTTCATGTTGGCGAGTACGCGCACAAAGTTTTATTCACTGTTATAGTTTCTATTTTGAACATTATTTGTACGCATTCACAGTCTTATAAACCGCACTTGATAATATTGCCGCGGCTCGCCAAGCAGGGGCAAAAAACGCGGGGCCGGAGGTCCGGAACCGAATGAATGGTGTCAAAATGACATGTCACTTTAGTTATTTGAATTTTTTTAATGTTTTAGTGACAGGGCACACTTGTATGTCGTTTAAGCGTTAAATGAGGCAAATTATGGATCTTGTATTTACTGTGATTATGGTAGTCCCATTTATCATGTAAGTTTCCTTGGAGCTTTAGGTTACCTTATACACGCGAATATAATAAACCAGCTTCTGCCCGCGATTTCGTCCGCGTAGGTTTCGATTATAAATATTCCCTCGGGATTTTTAAAATGTTTCGGGATAAAAAGTAGCCTATGTGTAAATCCAGGGTATAAACTGCTGCCATTTCAAAGCCTGTCCATAGTGTCCATCTGTTGTAGCGTGAAAGAGTAACTAACTAACACAAACAAACCTTCGTATTTATAATATTAGTAGGATTCGTAATGAAGTAGGTACCTACCTAATGTATTCGCGCGGCTACTGGTCCGCGCGCCCGCTGACGGCCCTCGACCAGTGGTGGCTTCCTCGTGTTTAGATTAATGGTCGCTCGCACGCACACTCGACCCTACAAGTGCGCCCAGTCACCATTACGTCTAGTTTATACTTACATTTAAAAATAACCCATTTGACATCAATAAAAACTCTTAATTTCACAAAAAAGACTACCTAAACGTTATTGTGTTTTGATTGTGGGATTATTGTTGCAGCAAATAAAAGATCAATAAAAAATGGATCTTTTTACAAAATTAGTTGCCTATTCTTAATGCGACCAGGTTGTATTAGACCCAGTACAACATACAAGTTGAACGCAAGTAGAGTTCTAGAGCTGATCCGATACCTGCAAAAATACGAAGACCTCCAACAATATTTATAAAAAGTTACTCATTGTTAACAAATTAAATTAAACGGGATGCGTAAAATGTTACGTTTCTAATCGCGAAACAATCTTTTCTTAAAAAACCTACATGTGTACATTTAAATTACCGCTTTCAAAGTACGCTGCGTTCCTGGGTGGTCTTAAGGTTGATCATTGTGTGGCTATAGAATTTAAAATGGCAGATTGTAAGTTGGTTTATCATTATTGTTAGTTTTTGCGGATTATAGTGATCCGTGCATTGTGCGGCGCAGAGCGGGCGTAGAGCGGGCGCGGGATTACGCGCCACATTACCCTCGCCCCGCAAACTGTCAGTTGTTGCTCACTTACATTGTATTTCTTTAATCTGCCATTGTGCAAATAGAATACTTGATTCGGTGACTTGCTTTCGGCGATGCAGTGCCCTATACTCCGACAATGTCCAGGGTCGTACTTTCTGTGCCGATGACGTCAAAATGACGAAATTTCACACACAGGGTGCTCTGCTTTCATTTGGCAGGTGTTTAGGTATGTATTAACTGGTACTAATAAAAAACTGAAAAATTAAAAATCGGTAATTGATTACATAAATACAGATTATTCGCAATCAAAATACGGAAAACGTCAGCATCATATATTTTTTCACCACTCCATTACTAAAAATGGCATATTGTGACCATTTTTTCGTCTTGAATAAACTCCCTTTAGGTTTATGAAAAAGTTGTTCGGCGATACTTCGGCTGATGAACAGGTGGGTGTTCCGAAGACCTTTGCGCCAGGTGAATTTTTGTGTGTTTGTGTAAAATGTGTCTGTGACGAAAACCGCTGGTCGTTCGGAAGGCCCCACGATATGGCCGCACCACAAATAACGGGAACTCCGCAACAACTTACACGTCCCGACCCTGATTTTATTATAACAAGACAAACAAATTTACTTTTAAAGCACGTCATTTCTAGCAAATTACAAAAGTCAAATGAAGTGTCAAAGAGACAGCTGCTGTCACTGACCGAAAAGCCACCGTGACGCCACAGATTGTATCAACTCAATTTGTACAGATTTCTTTCAAAACTAGTCTTTAATTTTTAATCATCATGTATGCAAATTGACTTATCGGCATCAAAAGTACTAGGACCCCGAACGATGTCCCATCAAAGGTCAGTAATAATCGGGTGTCCAAAGAAGAAAATCCAGCCATTTTATTAAGATTAAATACTACAAACATTTTGTATTCTTGATCATTGCTATTTGTGGTGTGGTGGGTTTGGTGTCTTCCTCATGTCTCCTCAGTCTAATTGGTCCATATAACAGGGTATCATGAACGCTGTTTCGATTGAGCTAATTGGAGACTAAAACTGGCATAACGGTATGTTGGATGTGGAAAAGGTGGTTGAGGAGATATCTGGCCGCAATAAAGTCAATTTTAATAACAAACTGTGAACTCATGAAATAACTTTGTAACATTATACTCCTAGATAAAAAAGGTATTATTTTTTCGTCGTTATCTTTGCAGGGAATAGGTAGGACCATGCTCAGTGTAGGGTTTCCGAAGCCGTTACTACAAACAAACTGTCATTTTATTAAGTATTTGAAACTCAGCGTGTGTAGAAGTCAGTTTTCATCCTACACATCGAAGCTACGCACCCTCTGTTTAGTGAATAGTTTTAAAATCCTTGCAATGTCCATTTTGGCCGAATATAATAAAGTAGTAGGTTTTGTGTCATTTCTCCTTACGAAGGGATTGAGAGGTGATCCAAACTTCATAATAAGGTAAAAGATAAGATAAAAGGTAAAATACATTTATTTAGGAAGTAGGCCGCAGGGGCACTTTTACACGTCAAGAATCTACCAGCGCTTCCCAAGAGGAGACCACTGCTGAGAGGAAACTCCGCAAAAAAGTCAGCAGTCAGTCATTTTTAAACAAAAGTATTTCATATTAGTATTACATTGGTATTACTTCCTCTAGCATTATAATAAAACACGCTTCCATGCTAAATCTTTCACAGTCCATGCTGTCCAACTGTGGAATGAACTTCCGTTGTCCTTAAGACAATCCCCTTCAGTGGTCTCTCTTAAGAGAAATTTAAAACCGTTGTGGTTGGATGAGTCATGAAGCTAAGCTCGTTTAAGAATTATGGTTATTATTTATATATGCTTATAAATATATATATATAAGTTTATATAATAGTTTATTTATGTGTATTATATATGTAAGTTTATATATTAGTTTATTTGTTTTGTGTTTATTTATTTATACCTAGTATCATCATCTCTTTTTGCTACTTTTGTGCAAAACTTGTATGTGTCCAACCCTATGCATTGTCCTTACTCATCTTCTTCAGGGTTGGCTAGAAGAGATCCCATTTAGGGATAAGTTCGCCTTTGTACATTAGTTTAGTAACAATATTGTAATATTTATATTTTTTGTACAATAAAGAGTTTATATACATACATACATACATAATATTAAGCTATAAATATTAAATTAAATATAATATCAAATAGCATGCGTAGTTCAGCAGGAAAACATGCCATTTCGATTAAGAAATATGAAGCTTTAAAATGTTTATTTTTGTTAGAGTCAAGCTTGTCCTAAGTCGCTGAATGTTATAATTTTTATTTGTTAATAGCTTCTGCCCGCGACTTCATCCGCGTAGATTTCGATTATATGTTTATCAGGGGTATACCTAAGCTATCTCCATTTCAAACTTCATCCAAATCCGTCCATTCGTTGCAGCGTAAAAGTAACAAACTAACACACAAAACTTCGCATTTATAATATTAGTAGGATAGTAATCCTACGAAGGAGACTCGTATTAATATCATTAGTAGATAATAGTTTCTGAACGAGTCTTGGTCCGCTTAGATTTAGATTATAGTACACACACACACACACACACACACACACACACACACACACATACACACACACACACACACACACACACACACACACACACACACACACACACACACACACACACACACACACACACACACACACAATAATATTGGTAGGATAGAACATTCTCATAAATAAATTGTGACGCTACAGTTACATATTAATTTCTTTAAAAAGTTATCTTAAGGAGTCACGGGTAAACAGGACGAATGACCCTTTTTGTGACACTAATATACATAGTTTGTATGTCGGCTGCCTTACCCCAAATCAGAATACCGTTCGACATGATACTATGGAAATAACTATAGTAAACTAATTGAGCTGACTCAACATTGGTTAGTTGTCTCATTTTCCTAATGGCTTAAGCTGCCGAACATAGTTTACCCGCCAGTACAGCTATGTGGGGACTTCATTGCAATTTTTTATCTACTCTTATGCTTAGGCATTTTTATGCCTAGGCACATTTCCTAGGAAAACTGCCATATCTACCACTACCCAACACTCGTCATTTCGAGAAATACCTACTAAATTCTACCGGTTTAACATTACGCAATGCGAACCTAACACATTTCGTTTTCTTAGGATTTTCGTAGTAAAATGTTGCTAGTAAACCAATTCAGTACTTTAACTAGTGTGGCGTTTATCCTACTGTAGCCTTCGGATTTTCTATCAACATTAGTGAAGTATCATCAGCTAAAAGTACCATAAGTATAACAAGGTTTATCTACTGTTGGTGATTAGTCATTTATATAAACCAAAAATAAAAGGGTACCTAAAATAAAGCCTTGAGGCAAGCCTATTGTAGCTCCAACAGATTGCGTTTCGTTTACAAGAACTGTTTGAGTTCTATCACTTAGATAAGAAGACTTTCTAATTTTAAAATAAGGGTGTGTATGATCCACGCAATGGTATCGTAGTTATATAGATATTTATTCTGTATATACAGAGCGCTACGAATACGACTACATACATAATACCTATTCGTAGCGCTCTGTTCACACCTAACACTTTTTGGTATAGTTAGTTTTATTTTAATACGTACACAAACGTAAATATAAAGATGAATTAACTGTAGTGTGACTTTCTTTTTGCTGTGTTCGTTATTGGGAACACAAGGTGTCTTTGCATAGGTACTTCGAATTACGCTGCATTTTCCGTATGATCTTCCAGGCAATCCTTCTTCACTCCTTCTCCGTGACACGATCTATTTTATTCCAAAGAGGCAGGCACTGAGATGTCGCCCAATTGAAAATTAGAGCGTATCCAATCCTCGAAGGTGCGCCCAGGACTGAAATTGCCGTTGCACGGTAGCATCACGTCATACACATAAAAAACCGGGCAAGAGCATAGTTGGTGTAGTGTTCCGACACCGTTATTAGGTTATCATATTACGCAAACGAAAAAACTGTCTCGAATAACAATAAGTTGGTATGAACAAATTTTCTAATTAAAGTTATTTGTTGATGGTTTTACAAGGTAAACAGGGTTAGGTACCATCCGTCCGGATTAGTCTGGACATGTCCGGACTATTAGACTCTAGTCTGGGCTTTGTCCGACTCTTAACTATGTCCGGTTCTTTTTAATTGGGTGGAATGCGAGCGTCTGCTACCATGCCTACCATACCACTGAAACTTAGTGAGTAAAGTTTCCATTTTGTGACTAAATAGTCGAAATTTGATCAAAATGTCCGACTTCAAAAAAAGGAGGAGGTTCTCAATTCGTCGGGATACAGATTTTTTGTTTTGTGTATGTTCCCTTATTACTCAAATACCACTAGACATATGTTTCACTGTAACTCGTGCATTTGCTTTTTAAAAGTACTATATTATGGTGAAGTGGATCTGATGCTGAAGACCACAGATGGCCACCGGAACGCCTTAACGGTACCTATTTCAAGTGTGGCGAAAAGTTATCTCGATTAAGGTAGTCGAGCAACTATAACGAAGCACATTTAATTGTTTAAATATGTCTATGACTTTCCCGCGGCGTTGCTTGCGGCGAGCTTGAAATGTTCTATAGTTTGTCTACATAACAGCATAAATATGATAACTAAAAAGTATAAAATAAAATAAATGTTTAAAAAAAACAAAAACTCGCCTTCAAATATGCAAAAAAATACTTTTTATTAAATGGTAGGTCGTAAAAAATACCTTTAGGTTCTATAAGGGTCGTAAAATGGTTAATGCGTTATTATCTGGTCATATTAAGTACTGGAAAATGATTAATAATTCCTAAAACAAATAGTCTACACTCAGGAGCAAAAATACCGGGTCAGAGTGCGTTTTTCATACAAACGAGACTATTTCGAAGCCTTAGTTCCTCGCCAGGGGTTGTTTTGAGTGTGGTTTAATGGTGGATACTGCGAGATTCAATAGAGGAGGTCAAAAGTTCTTACGATACCTAACTGATCGCACAATCAGTTAACACCACAGCGGAAGAGTTTGGGTCAGCACTTGGATTTCCTTACATTTTATTGGCATTTTAGACGTTTTTCTGTACATGCACAATTTCGGCGTTAACCGCAGATTCATTCAGTTGGGTATCCTAGGCACTCTAGAAGTCCTGTATCGATGCTCGGCGTATTCATCATCAGATTTCACTAAACGCATTCCCTGTCGAGGAACCAAGGCTTCGAAATAGCCCCTTTAGTATGAAAAACGCACTCTGCTGCTGCTCTGCATTTTTGCTCCTGAGTGTATAATAACAATCTTGAAAGGCCGCTGACAATAGGTTAAATAAACGTTATTTTGACTTGTGTGTTTCTGGAACACGCAAGAATGCTCTGGCATATAGTTCTAGGATCTTGTAGTTGTCGTAGATTAAGTTCTGGAAAGGCTATCATTATGCTAAATTGATGTGTAAAGGTTTTTTAACTTGGATATAACCTTACAGAATGTTCTTATCGCTTATTAGTAATTTCTAAAAACCGAATTTCTACTTTAAACTTTGGGCTGTATTAGAGTTGTCGATTTTAATGCTTGTCAAGATGGCCCATCGCAATAAAATCGTTTTCATTTCTCATGCTCTTAAAATGCTACTTAAATCTCTGCGAATCGGGACTAAAGCTCCTTATTAATCTCTAGGGATTAAAGTTTTTTTTTAAATTTACTTTGGAAATCCCTTAACAACCAATCACGGTGTTTGTGAATGGAGGATTATCGCCATTTTCAGTGAATGTGTATGGACCATATTTTTGGGTGTCGAAATAACCTCAAAATGACAACTGTGCAAATATATTTTAAAAAATTATTTAATTTCGTGAAACACGATTAATTATTACGAATATGAATCTATTTAATCATATTAAGGCCGAACTCTTTTATTATGCGTGGTCCAATTGTGTGGCTAAACATGGGCTAAACATCTCGTGTCATTATGGCTTGTTTTAGTCCCTTGTTGAACAATCTACTATTGTTAGTCGTGTAGCTCGAAATCATTAATTCCTTGTAGCTATTCACCTATTCGCGTTCTGCCGCGAATTTTGTTGTAGCATGTAATGCCGGTGGCATTCTGATGCTCGCATATATTTTTAATTTTGTTGTAGCATGGATTATCGATCGCCTATTTAGTTAGCGGCTAATATTTTTTATCGAATTTTACGTATTAATCGTATTGTTTATGTATCACCTTTAATACTAATCGCAATTTATCTCTGCTAAATAAATTGTCTATGATCGTGTAAGTCACTTTAAGAGCAACTGTAGCTGTTCGATTAGTACTCTTATTGCCGAACCGTCATCCATTCTGCAACCAAAACTTAAAAGCAACTAATAATTATAGTAATACGCAGAGCTGGTTTTCGTGCTTTGCAGATCTTAAAGTTCTCCTGACGATAACCTTAAAGCTGCGAAAACAGCCTTGTTTTCAGTAGCTCCGCGAGATTACCTTTAGCTCATATTTTGGCAAATGCTGTCTAGTAATTTCCTAACGCCCGCCATATTTTTTCATTGAAATAATAAAAAAACAAAACAAAATGCAAAAAAATTAAGTATTGTGTGCTATAATTATTTTATAATACTATTGTTATAACAATAGAAGTTTTATTTATAATGCGATTTACCACCAACCTCCTAATTTTATAACTTTTAACTTAATAAACATCTTCAAAAAATGAATTTTGCAAAATGTCTGTCTCGTATACAATACTATTATCCTAAAGTGTCACGTTAAAGTGCCAGTTGCAATGTTTTTTTAGTTTTCCTGACTTCAGCAACCCATTTATAATTTTTGTGGATACGAACTTGGTATAATGACATCCATTATAAATCCCCCACATAGCAGTACTGGCAGGTAAACTAAGTTCGGCAGCTAATGCCGTTAGGAAAATTAGACAACTAACTAATTTTGAGACAGCTCGCTTATTTTATTATAGTTATTTTCATAGTGTTATGTTGTGTCTTACGGTATTCTGGTTTGGGGTAAGGCAGCTGACCTATTTGTGTTACGAAAAAGGGCCATTCGTTCTATTTACAATTTAAATTCCCGTGACTCCTTAAGAGATCTTTTTAAATTAATTAATATCTTAACTGTAGCGTCTCAATTTATCTACGAGAATATTATTTATGTTATTAAGAATTTAGATTCTTTCACCAAATACTCTGATAGACATAATTTAAATACTAGAAATAAAAATAAAATCGCTATTCAAACATTCGGTTTCCGTTAAGTATATACTCGTAAATCATTTGTTGGTCAATGCATTCATTTCTATTCTAAATTACCTGACGTAGTTTTAAAGTTACCCTTTCCAGCATTAAAAATTACTTGAAAACGTCCTTAATGTCTCAAGCGTTTAATAGGATCGAGGATTATCTAACAGATACAAATGCATGGCCTAAACCCAAAGCTTAGTCAATAATCATTTGTTCAAATGCAAAAACACTTTATCTTGTCTAAGAAACTTTTATTTGGTCGTCTTGCACCGTCTTAAGTACATACACAAGTAGGTGGATTTTTGTTTTCCTTTTCTCGCTCTATCTCTCTCCCTAGATTTTTGGCATGTTTTCCTGCTGAACTTCCATGTTATTTGATATTATATTAAATTTAATATTTATAGCTTTATATAATGCTTAGACAGTACCATTGTAATATGAAATATGTTTAAAAAATGTCTGACTGCTGAGTTTGTTGTGGCGTTTCTTCTCAGCAG
This sequence comes from Acleris sparsana, assembly GCA_923062465.1. NCBI lineage: Eukaryota > Metazoa > Arthropoda > Insecta > Lepidoptera > Tortricidae > Acleris > Acleris sparsana. The sequence goes on along the minus strand of OV281285.1, from coordinate 67,528,697 downwards.
GGGTCTCCTCTTGGGAAGCGCTGGTAAATTCTTGACGTGTAAAAGTGTCCACTGTCCATGCGGCCTACTTACTGACTTTTATCTTTTTATCTTTAAATAAGTATCCACTATTGCTGTCACTGTGCAAAAAATCTTACACAAAAACATTCTAAAAACCGACCATCCCGGACAGGCATTTATTAATGTACATGAAAAGGATTTTAAGTTGATATAGAGTTACACCCAATACTAAGGTTATAGTAACATTAAAGTAAGGTTTTGAAGGTTATATTTGGGTTCTGTCTAAGTAGTTCGAAAGGTTCTGGATTTGAGCTATAGGGTTTGATGCAGTTCTCAGAAAGGTTCTAAAACGTGGGACCCTGTAGCACTCAGGAGGTTATTGTGTTTGTGTTATTGAGACTATTAAAACTTACGAGCAGATGTCCATGCAAAGGTCCTAGAAACTTTTCAAAAACCTTTCATATACCCGAAATATATATAATACTTGGGAGGTGAGTCCAACTGTATTCAGCTTTTGGTTTAAAATATTGTAGGACGCCGAAATCAGTTGGACTGACCTACTTACCACTTTATAAAAAGATATCGATTACGTCACGTGAAGCGTCACGGTAACTTCTCGCTGTCTAAATTTAATTTGAATTTTAATTCAAAAACAATGCCTGGTCCGCAAAATGAAGTGTTCTTCAAAAAATATAAGAACATCCTTTGTGCAGTGAAAAAAGAACATGAAATTACCATCGCTATAGTGCAAGAATTGACAAAAAAGCTTTCGGATCAGCAGAAATTAATTCAATCTTTATCCGACCAACTTACGAAGTTAGAAGAAAAAAAGCAAGTAAGGACTCCACCAATAAAACGAGTGCTAACGCGATCAGTGGCTAAATCGCAAACAAGTGACACCGTTTCAACAACCAATAAGGAGCCACCGCAGAGTGCTACAACCAATAGGGACACGCTGCAGAGCGGCACGCCAACGAGTGACAAAAACCGTGAGACCAACTCTACTCTTACCCCTGTGTCATCTCAAAATGACAACAGTATAACGCCGTTGCAAAACGTAAGTTCAAAAAAGGAATGTGACTCACCACTTTTTCATAATATAGACGAATCAAAGTGGAAAGAAGTTTCCTATAAACGCAAAAAAACATCAAAACTAATAATAAAAGGAACGGCCACTAACACATCATTAAACGGTGTTGACCTAGTGAAATATGTACATGGATGCTTTTTCAGTAAGTCATCGTCACCTGAAAGTGTTACTGAACACTTGAACTCAGTGAAACCCGCACAATACACGGTAGAACAGATTCCGTCTAAAAGAGATGATTACAAGTCCTACAAAATTGGAATCCCGACCTCAGTCTATGACCATCTTACGACCCCTGAGGTGTGGCCAATTCACGTAACAATAAACCAGTGGCAGCCCTTTCTGTTCCGTCACCCATCAAGACCTAAACACAAACCCGCACAAGACACAAACGAAATCTAGTAAGGAGCAGATAAGTAATGATCTAATTATTTGTCACCAAAATGTAAGAAGTCTCTCCCGAAAAACTCAACACCTCGAACTATTGCTGAACAACGAAATGAAATGCGATATATTATGTTTGACTGAACACTGGCTCAAACAAAATGAAATTAAAAATGTAACTTTGTGTTCCTATCAATTAGCATCTTTTTACTGCAGAGTATCAATTGAACACGGCGGCTCTGCTATATATATTTCTAATGCGTTACTCTATAAGGAGCGTAATGACATTTGTAATCTGTCTGTAGAACATATTTGTGAAATATCTTGTATAGAGCTAGTTAAATCAAACACGATTGTAGTCTGCCTGTACCGCTCCAATTTAAATAGTGTTGAACCTTTTATAACATGTTTTGAAAACCTATTAATTAGGTTGTCAAATGAGAATAAAGCTGTAGTAGTCCTAGGTGACTTTAACGTAGACTTCCTTTCCGATTCTGCACTCAAGCGTACCATGGTGGACTTGGTCAAGTCGTACAGCTTCACACAAATCATTGATTTTCCTACTCGAGAGGTCGGCCCATCAAGCACATGCCTGGACCACGTTTATACAAACCACACAATGAATGCATATAAAATTATCTATTTATCAATAAATACTCACCTGTCTGACCATCACGCACAAAAGATCAAAATCACTTAAAACTTGGATCGATCACAAAATTCCTTTACGAGAACATTTTCACAGAACCAATTACACAATTTCAAGAGTATTCTTTATTCAATCGACTGGGATAGCCTGTTTAACAAACCCGATTATGACCCAATAATGCATCTTGAGTCACTTATTAATATCTTTAATAACGCGTCTATCACTTGTTTTCCTTTTAAACAACAACAAAATCGAAAAAGAAACACTTGTCCGTGGATAACTAGCAAAATTATTATGCAAAAACAACTTCTTAATAACCTAGTTAACCTATCAATTAAAACACCCAATGAAAAACGGCTAGTGCTGTTTACTCTTTCACTCACAATAAAACTAGAAGAATCCATGGCAAACGCTGAGCGCCAGTACTACTGCAACCTTTTAAGTAACAGCCATAATCAACAAAAAACATTATGGAACATAGTTAACCAGTACACAGGTCGCAAACCATCGACGCGACACTGTTGCTTGCACATGCTTAGAAACAATACTGATTCGGCAAACAAATCATCAAACCAGTTAGCGAATGAAGTAAACAACTTTTTTCTGTCCGCCGCATCAACTGTGAATGCACCTACCGCCTCCCCGTCAGGCGCCGCGCACTTGTTACGTAATTCAACTGATCCAAGTAATGTGTCCATTTATCTAACTCCGTTTACCGAAAAAGAATTGCACGACATTATAACAAAAGACGTTGCGTGCAAAAACACATGCGATATTTATAACTTATCCACAAAATTATTAAAGATTAGCCTACCTATTTTATTGTATCAACTCACGATAATTTTTAATGAATTAATAAAACGCGGAGAATACCCAACCGTTTTAAAGAATGTTAAGGTTGTTCCTATTTATAAAGGCAAAGGGCCAGCGGATAACATTCAAAGCTTCAGACCAATTAGCATTATACCGGCAGTTGGTAAAGTTTTTGAGAATGGTTTGTCTAGACGCCTTTCAACATTTTTAGAACAGTTTGACTTATTGAGTCCTAAACAATATGCGTATAGAAAAAACAGATCTTGCGTAACGGTTATACGTGAAACGGTTCACAAAATAATAGATGCAAAGGAAAACTTGTCCCATGTAGCCATTCTACTGTGCGACATGACCCGCGCCTTTGACCTATGTGACCACGGGGTTCTAGCTAAAAAACTCCGACACATAGGAATCCGAGGTCCGGCACACAAATTAATGTTAGATTTCTTACAGGACAGGCGACAGACAGTCGTACTTAATAATGGAACAGTAAAATCGAATGAGGGCAGCGTAGACATAGGCGTTCCCCAGGGATCCTCGCTCGCTAATCTGTGTTTCTTAATTCAAGTAAATGACCTACCTAAAGTAGTGGATGGCGACATGTACTTATTTGCTGATGATGCGTGTGATGTTATTACGGCTAAAAATATTTGTGACCTAGAGAAATGCATAATATCTGATATTCTTAAACTTCAAAAATGGTTTATAACTAATGGCTTAGTTCTAAATATATCCAAGACACAAGTAATACACATCAACCTGGGCGGTCGACCTCCTAGACCTCTGTGTGTTAGTATCGATGGAGCCACACTCCCACAAGTTCACGACACGAAATTTCTGGGGGTCACTCTTGACTCTGCTCTAAAGTGGGACGCACACATTGACACTCTGTGTAACAAACTCTCCGGGGCTTGCTTTGCTCTGAGTAGGCTTGCAAAGGTTATACCACAACAACAACTAAGATCAAGCTATTTCTCGTTGTTTCACTCGGTGATGAGCTACGGACTCGAGTTGTGGGCCACTGCAGCGGAATGGCGACGTGTTTTTGTCCTACAAAAGCGCGCCGTTCGCATCATTTCTTCCGCCTCACCTGGTACCCCTGCACGAGAACTCTTTAGGACTCAACGAATCCTAACACTACCCTCTCAGTACGTGTACGATGTAGCTAAATTCGTTAGGTGTAACATAGATAGTTTTCCTACTAGAACACTGACCCGCACGCGACTAGGATCCACAAATCGCTTACTAATCGCACGCTCCAGACTGACCAAGTCGACCAAAACTATGCACATTTTAGGACCGAAGGTCTACAACAGGCTACCTTCACATATTAAAAACTTAGAAAGCAATGCAGCATTTTGTAATAAGTTAAGGAAATGGCTAATTGACAATTCCTTCTACGATTTTAATGAATTCATCTTAGACTAATTAATTATAAAATGACCTTTTAATTTCTAATTGTTTAATCTATAACTTATTTTGAATACTATCTAAAGTACCTACTACGATTATAATGCAACTAACTATGACATAACCAAATTTTTGTAATTATTTTGACATGTAATATTTTATAATATTATAAATAAATGAGTATGAGTATGAGTATGATATGTTTTGCATTTTTGAAGTTGGGTTTTTGTGTTTTGTTTTTTTTTAAGCTTTTTAGTGATCATATTTATACCGTTATGTAGTCCCATTTCTCATGAGAAACTTAGAACATTTCAACCTCGCCTCAAACAACGCCGCGGGAAAGTCATAGTCATATTTAAACAATTACATGTGCTTCGTCATAGTCGCTGAACTACCTTCATCGAGATATCTTATCGCCACTCTTCAAATAGGTACCGTTAAGGAGTTCCGTTGGCCATCTGTGGTCTTGATCATCAGTCCCACTTCACCATATACTACTATTCAAAAGCAAATGCACGAGTAACAGTGTAAAATACAGAAATCGCTATAGGTGTGCCTCTAATATTTGAGTATTCCCTTGATTTCTCCAAGATCCCATTGACAAACGGACCAACTAAAAAGTATACCCATTCAAACAACGAAAAAAAATTCAAATCAGTCCACTGGTCTTGGAGTAATCGGGGGACATACATTTAAAAAAACCCGACGTATTGATACCCTCCTCCTTTTTGAACTCGGTTAAAAAGCCGATACAGTTGGACTAACATACCTACCATTTTATAAGAAGGTATTTTTTGCATTTTGGAAGGCGAGTTTACGTTTTTTTTAACTACCTATTATGTTTGTCAGGACTTTTCAAATTCCTAAATGGCAACATGTAGGTAGGTATCTCTAGAAAAAATCAAATGTAGTGAGTCGTGAGACTATTTCAAATTCGTTATAATTATGTGCTTTAATTTAAACATTTTCCAGATATCTGTCCGTGTATCTGTGAAGTGTGTACTAGTAGTGTCCCCACGTAACTCTAGAAAATGGCTCTTTTAGTTTTCAATAATCCTTAACAATCTCCCAAATCTTCAAATTGATAATGAATGTCACAGGTACACATAATGGTTTTTTAATAGCTATCAAACAATAGGGTGTCCTAAAAATCTAATTAGTCCGTCATGTACATTATCAAGAAATATTGAACATTTATTTTTTCTTTGGTCAATTAAACAGAATGGCGAAGATACAGTACGTTGAAGTATCGCGTGACGTCACGCCGATATGAAATACCGGAAACGGTGCAAGACAACGACGTAGAAGGTAAATAAATACGTTAATTGTTAAGAACAGGCACTGGTAATAATTGCAGATTGTCTTTTCTTAATTTCGGTTATAATGACATAACTTATTAGATGAAATTTCCTTATCTCAAGCTACCACGTTTTTTACTTATAGTGAACTTGTGGGTTTTATTTCATTTACATAAACGCATTACGTATGCGGTTATTGTTTTATGGTTCGTGGATCTACTCGTGTGATAACTCTAGGTGTTATTCGTGAGGTTTATCTCGACCGGCAAAAAAGGATTGAGGTTATGTCCATGTGGTGGTACTGCGAGTGCCATTCGTGTGACATATCCCTTCCGTAATATAATAAGGTTTGCGGATTTACTCGTGTGTGGCACTGATAGTGCTATTCGTGTGGTTTATCTCTCACCTCAAAACAATACTCCTTAAACAGAGTGTTAAAAGTTCATTTTCTTTTATAGCCCCAGATAATGTTGACGAGTTTCATGTCAAAGAGTTGGTTCCTGAGACCAGCAACGAACCTGTAACTGACACGGTAATTGATGTGGATGATGCCTTGCCTTTAGATGAGGATATTCTAATTATTTTAGGCGAAGATCCTAACAAAAAGACATATGGGGAGGCCATACACAATGATATTACTACAAGGTGGAGCCACATAACCACTAATGGCTTAGAAAAAGATTCCAAGTCAGACCTCTGCAAATTTCAAATCCCAGAAAACTGTGTTTTCCTGGAGGCACCAAAATTAAACCCAGAAATAAAAGCAGCAGTCTCGGAACAAGTTCTAAAAAGAGATGAGGTGCTGGAACAACAGCAGAATACATTGGGACATGCTACTGCCTATTTGGGAAGAGCCTTAAATATACTAATTAAAAATAATGAAAATAAGGAAGTTACCAAGCTAGTAAGCGATGCGGGACGCATGTTCTGTGACTTATTTTACACAAAATCCATTTCAAGGAGACATTTGTTACAATTTGCGCTCAACAAAAATACAAAGGATATTGTAATTCAAACAAAGGTTGGCAAATATATTTTTGGTGAAAATCTCCATGAAAATCTCAAAGCAGGCAAAGCTATCAATAAAACTGGTACAGATATAAAATATGCTAATCCACAAACTAGCAACCAAGCGAAGCCTACTTTAAACTCACGGGGCCCGCCTCGATACAGACCCCAACATATACCGAGAGCGGGCAGGCAACTAAACTACAGGCCTCAACTAACAGCTCAGCGGTGGCCAGCACCTCAGCGGTGGCCAGCACCCTAAAATAATGAAACCTGTTATAGAACACCTCCGGTCTCAGAAAATCACATGTTGTGTTTATTTAGATGACATACTGTTAATTTTTGACAGTATTTCAGAGGCAAAAGGTGGAATAGATCAAGCTTGTAATCTATTGGAACACCTTGGGTTCACAATTAATTATGATAAATGTATGCTTATACCTAAACAAAAATGTCAATTTTTAGGTTTTGTTTTAAATTCCATGGACATGACAATTGAAGTACCATCTGAAAAATGTTCAAAAATAAAACAGGAATTGTTATCCTTTTATAATAGGAAGGATTGTAAAATAAGAGAGTTTGCACACTTGCTAGGCTTGCTTACTTCTGTTTGCCCAGCAGTTAAGTATGGCTGGGTTTATACCAAAGCTTTTGAAAGACTGAAATACCTTAATTTACTTGGTAACAACAACTATAGTAAAATCATGAAGTTGCCTGATTATTTAAAATCTGATTTTGACTGGTGGTTAAAAAACATAACAGCACCTAGCAACAACATCCGTTCAGATTGTTATAAATTAGAAATTTACTCTGATTCATCTTTAACTGGATGGGGTGTGGCATGCAATGACAATTCATTGGGAGGACTATGGTCAATTGAAGAGTCCAAAAAGCACATAACTTACTTAGAGCTTCTTGCTGCTTTTATTGGACTAAAAACATATGCAACTAATTTAAAAAATTGTCAAGTACTCCTCCGAATAGATAACACTACAGCTATATCTTACATAAATCGTATAGGAGGAGTGCAATTTAATCATCAATGAAATTTGGCAATGGTGTGAGTTAAGGAACCTTTTTATATTTGCTTCCTACATTCAGTCAAAAGATAATTTCATAGCAGATGCTGAATCTAGGAAGACAGGACCTAACATAGAATTTGAATTAGCAAACTATGCATTCCAACAGATAATTACAGTTTTGGCATACCTGAAATAGACCTTTTTGCCACTAGAGCCAACAAAAAATGTCAAATGTTCATATCTTGGAAGAGGGATCCGGATGCTCTTGCTATAGATGCTTTTACCATTTCATGGTCTCAATATTATTTTTATGCTTTTCCACCATTCTCAATGTTATTAAAAACCCTCAAGAAAATAGTCAATGATAAAGCCACTGGTATTGTTGTTGCACCTCGCTGGCCAACCCAACCATGGTACCCTTTGTTCCAGAAGTTATTGTGTTCAAAGCTAATTTATTTCGAACCTAATAAATCATTATTAACCTTCGTCAACAGCACGCCCCATCCTCTTCACGAGCGTCTTACCCTGGTTGCGGGAGTATTATCAGGCAAGCATTAAAAATCCGAGGCGTTCCCGATATGTCTATTGATGTGATGCTAGCTTCTCTAGCCGATAATACCATATCACAATATAATATATGTTTGAAAAAATGGTGGAGTTACTGTTTATATAACAAATTAGATTGTTTTAGTGCTGATATCCCAGATATTTTGAAATTTTTAACTAACATGTACAACAGTGGCCAAACGTATGGAAGTTTAAATTCATTTCGTTCGGCAATTTCATTAATAGTTGGACCTCAGGTTGGGTCTAATGAACTAATTAAAAGGTTCTTTAAAGGAGTCTTTCGGTTAAGACCCAATAACCCAAAATATGACATTACCTGGGATACCAACACTGTATTGACATACTTAAGTAATCTATATCCTAATACCGAAATCTCATTAGAATTGTTATCAAAGAAATTAGTCACAATTTTAGCTTTAATAACGGCACATAGAGTGCACACCTTAAGTCTGATTAAATTAGAAAATATTATTCGTTCACAAGAGAAAATTATAATTAAAATTACTGATCTTATTAAAACATCTAGAGTAGGTGCAACTCAACCTGTCCTAACTATTCCATTTTTTCGAAATAAACCCGAAATTTGCCTCGCACAGTCTCTAGTTGACTACATTGCTATAACGGAAAAATTACGTTCCAATAATTTAGGACGACTTTTCATAAGTTTTAAGAAACCGTATAGTACTATAGGATCACAAACGATTAGTCGTTGGATCAAAGATATGATGACAAGAAGCGGCATAGACACTACCGTGTTCACATCCCATAGCACGCGACATGCGTCTTCATCTAAGGCAAACGCTCTGGGTCTGAACATTGACTTAATCCGTAAAACGGCAGGTTGGGGTGAGACCTCCTCAGTATTTGCGAAGTTCTATAACAGGCCTATTGTTCAATCTGACTCTATATTCGCAAGAACTATTTTTAATTCAAACTCCTAGCTTAAGTGATTTACTTGTGTAATTCAACATGAATGTTATGTTAATCCTGATTAGAAATTAGCATTTAATTGGTAAATTGATCTCAGACAGTTATGAAAAAATTATATTAGTTTTATTTTTAGAAGAGTGTTAGTTTTTGTTGTTCTATTCTAAGTTTACGTGTTCTTGATAATCTTTTTAATAATACATTAAATAGTATAAATAACTGTGTTATATTTCACGACACTTTAAACATCCTACAAGTCAAGAATTATAAGGACGTCTTGGACCAACACACGAACACAATTAGAAATCAAACGAACTTACCAAGTGAAGTTCGATGTTAATTGTGTGAAGGTGTTGGTCCAAGACGTCCTGGCTCCCACCCATAACCCTTAATCTTAGTGATTAAGTCCCCTAGATTACAGGTCGTGAAATATGGACTTTAAACTAAATGACAGTTGGTATTGGGCGCGTTCCAGTCAACGTAAGAAACGTTTTTCAAGTTAAGCTTTAAATATGCGTGATTGATGGCGACACGATGCGTCTACTACAAGTCAAGAATTATAAGGACGTCTTGGACCAACACCTTCACACAATTAACATCGAACTTCACTTGGTAAGTTCGTTTGATTTCTAATAATACTGACGGACGTGACGGACTAATTACAATTACTGTTTTTTACTCTCGCTTTACATATAGTTAGTTACCTGTCTACGAGAGGTCACACATATCGTAAAAAAGTTTTATTACTTACTTATTTCAACTTTGATCTTCGTATGGTAGTGAATGTTGGTTATGACAAGCATCAAAGTCGTATAAATGCAGTTGAAATACCATCTTTGCGCAGTATGTGTGGTGTGAAACTGATTGATAGAGTAAGAAATGAAAAGATCAGTCAAAAATGTGGACTAAAAGACGATCTAGTGTAGTGACTAAGATATAAAAGAGCATGTTTTGATGGTTCGGTCATTTGGACTCGGAAGGGGCTGTCCTAGGCGAACTTTCTCGAATCAAAACGGAGAAATACTGAAAAAAAGCCGAATCCGTACACGAAACCTACTTGCGTGCATGACTCGATGTATGAATGTTGAGCCAAAGAGATTTGTTAGGATCGTAGCAAATGGAAAGTAGTGGTCTCTGCCTACCCCTCGGGGACACGGGCGTGATTTAATGTATGTGTGATCTTAGTGCGCGGGGTGAATATTAGACAACAATTAGTGACACCACATTTCCGGTCATATGTAAGTATGGCGACCCTACAGGGGTACATAATGACGAAAAGGAAAATGATGGTCATAGCGCTGGTACCGGCGGCCCAATCGCGAGGGCGTTAATCGAACGTGTCGAATAAATTACGAGGGTCGAACGAACCATTTGTGTCTCAAAAAATATTTTAAGTTCCGATAGTCGATGAAAAAGGAAGTATTTGGTAGCGTAATGCCATACTTCTCTGGAGTTACTTACAACCTGCCATACCGATGAGAACAATTGATGAAAAAACCGGCCAAGTGCGAGTCGGACTTGCGCACGAAGGGTTATCATTATCTATAAAAAAAACTCGTTTCTTGTGATATTTATTTTATTTTAATTGAATTAATTATTTTTAAAGTGAATATACAACTTAATATTCTGTGAATATTTCAACTGTTTACTTGTTGCCTTAATATCATGCAAAAGACGGCAAAAAATCACCACCTTTTTATATGTGATAGGAGCCCTCCTTTAAAACTTGTTCCTCCTTCTTGTTTCATCGCCTACATAATTAATAATTAATCACTGATTCGCCTAATTAATTATTTCCTGATACTTGCTCCGCACGTTCGACGGCTGCCCGCGCGACCGGCCGCCGGGACCAGCGCCGTGACCATCATTTCCCTTTTCGTTATTACGGAATTAGACCCCTGAAGGGTCGGCATACTTGGTACAAATGGCCGGAAATTTTGTGTCACTATCTCCCGGTATTTATATCTATACATATTTGTACAAAATCTCAGTTCGGTTACTTTCATACTTACTGAGAAAAAGTGAGTGTGATATACAGACTGACAGGCAGAAAGACAGGCAGACACAGAAACAGACGGCCAAATAGACAGACATGGCGAAACTATAATGGTTTCTAGTTTGACTTCTAAACCCTGAAAACGCAGTAGGGCGCGGAATTATATGAAAAAAATATAGTTAAATGGGTTTTTCTTCTTTTATTTAAGTGGTATACAAAGCTGAATAGCCTTTCGCTGTGGGTAAGACATAATTAAATTCAAGCATATCGCACTGCTAGATCAAAACAGGAGTAACTCAAAATACAACTGTTTTATAAAATCAACTTTATTACAAATCCTATGAACTTGAAACGAAACTAGCAAGGATTTTGAGTTGATACTGTTTTGATCTAGCAGTGCGATATGATTATTGGGTGCGGCCGCCGAAGGTGGCCACCGCTATGCTCGTCGCCGGCGGTCCCACCGTACTTACAAAAATACCAGAATGTAATTAAATGCGGATAACTTGCGCTTTATAGACGGGTGCGCGCGCGCTGCCCGTGTTTGTTTAGTTTGTTATAGACGTGTTTTTACGCAATCTGGAAGTCATAAATCGTTCTACCAAATTATGTCGTTCCCAAGAGCGAAGGTGCAGCCATTTTGGCCCTATTAAGGAATAAAATAACAGCAAGAACTATATTTCTTATTTATAGAATTGTAGCAAAAAACGTGGATTTACGAAATGAACTACTTACAGATTATTCTTTTTTATTAATTCAAAACGCACTTTTTAATTTATCTATCAAGAATCTAAGTCTTAATTAATACCTTTAAACGAGCAATTCTTGTATATAAATATATACCAATATTATATAACCTGAATCTCGGAAACGGCTCCAACGATTTTCGTGAAATTTAGTATGCAGGGGGTTTCGGGGGCGATAAATAGATCTAGAGAGGTTTCATATTTAAAAAAAAAATACAGGTCATAAGTACCTGTACTTATACTTTATTTATTAAATCAGTATCCAGAAACTTTCAGTACGACCTGGGTGAATATTTGGGCGTTTCAACCGCCGTCATTGTTGTCTTCAGTATATTGACGAAAACAATGATAATTACCAGCAACTTTTGATGTCAAAGTCAACGGACCCGGGGGTAGTATTAATTCCATGTAAAATCATAAGACCATTAAAAAGTTTATCGTGAATAATATGCGAAGACAATAATTTCGGCGGTTAAAACGCCGGATAATCACCCACCTACTCGTAAGTACCTACTGTCAATTAAATAGAAATCATTTATACAAATAGAACGCTTTTCCTTCTGTATATACGTAAATGACTTACCCAATGCTTCATCGCATAAGACCATCATGTTTGCCGACGATACGACCCTCGTGGTAAAGTGCGATAGCCGGGGTATATTTGAGCAGGAAATTAACGCTGCACTATTAGAAATTAAGGACAGGATCTATGGGTGTTGATGACTTACGTGTTAATGCCAGTGAGACATAGTTTATGCAGTTTCGCTCGAACAAGTGTAGCGATATATGCCTTTGTTGTTAAAATTAAAAAATTAAAGTGTAGACGAGGTAAAGGAATTTAACTGGAAGGATCACATCGATCCTATCTGTTTGATTTGTTTATGCATTAAAGAGATCAAGGGACACGGTCCCGGTTCAAGCCGCGCTGACGGCCTGTCACGGCTATGTGTCATCCGTGCTTCGTTATGGTCTTATCATGTGGGGAAATTCTGTGGACGTGCACAAGGTATTTAAAATTCAGACGAAATGTGTAAGGGTCATTAGCAGGGCTTGGTTTGACGAGAGCTGCGTCGCAATATTTAAAAAACTTAACATTCTGCCATTACCGTGCTTATATATAAGGGAAATATGTATATGTGTTAAGTCCAATTCAATGCACTTTAAAACTCGGGGTGAAGTCATGCAACGTCGGACGAGAGTGGACGTTATGAACCAGTTGTTTGAACCTCGTTGCTTTAAAGCCATCTACTGCCTATAATGCCTTACCTGAGGCAACGGTGGCTCCAGGTACTCCACTAAAATAAGAAATTCAAAGTACGGCGTACTTAGTATGCGTCAAATCCGGTGGTTCTGATTTTTTGCAGACTTGTTTATGATGTTGACCCAAAGAATAATTCAAGTTCTTGACCTCGAGCGCCAAACGCAACTTCGTCAAAATTTAAAAAAAAAGCGTCCTTTTCGGACTCTTTTCGGATTTTGGCGACTATAACCCTAAAGGACAAGTTTTTGAGTGTACCTTCTCGGGACGTTTTTAAAGCAGACTAAATTTTCTACCTATAGTATATGTAGACCCAATACTTTTTAAAATTATGCTTTTAAAAATTAATATTTGCAATTTTTATGCGTTCAGCCAGGGTAACATAGTTCAATTTGTGATACTAGCACCAAACTTTAGTATGTTGTTGAACATGTTATTTTATCTTAAAAATTGCCGGGATCTCATCTGTAAAGTGCCGGGACCCGGAGATATGATGTCATGAAAATGGAGGCCGCTGTATTTAAAAAAATGCGAATAATGCTGATTCTATGAACGCTATATAGGTACCTACATGTGTGGGGTATCAAATGAACGGGAATTGATTTTTCTATAAATCTTTAATATAAACAACATCAACTGAATAGTACAGTTATGAAAACATTGAAAATTATATCAAACAATCATCTCAGATAAATACAAACTTTTTTCATCCGATCGAGATCCGGTTTTTTATTAGATAGCCTATAAATTTTTCGTTATGTCTGCCATTCATCAATTTAGAATATATGTATACTTCCGAGGCTGTAAACGAAAATAGTGAGTTTCAATAGATTATACATTTATACATAATTTTAAATATTTCCCTAACTATATAATTATGTAGGTACTAATAGGGCCCCGTTGGGCTGCTTCGGGCACGGAACCCTGAAACTCCGGGAAGGGCATGTCGATTGTCGAGCCGTTACCATCTTATTGTTATACCGTTATAACCAATACATAAAACCACCTCTACCGATGAACTAATTTTCTATTCAAATTTAATTAATGATGTCTTAGATGATTTTGAGTAGGTATAGGTAAACACTTTATTCACCTGATTATCCTATGCCGGTATCTTAAGAACCAATCAAGCTTAGCCGAGATAGTTTTCCTTTAAACTACAAGTTCGGTATATTTGCTTTCATTTAAGATATCGTTCAGATTTTATGTAAGTAGGTACTTGTGGTTTTTCCTGTATGGGGGTGGGTGCAACTCGAGCGGAAATTTCACTTATAAAGTGCATTTTTTTTCTAAATCACAGTCAAAACTGAAAATTGATATGATTTTTAAGCGCTATCCAATGATACTTCACTAGGTATATACATACGTAAGAAACGTAAGAAAACATATTTTACCTTTGCTTTAAATGTATGGTATTGGGAGGTAACCGAAAACATATATATCATATAGCTTTGTTGCCGTTATGACGTATAACTATACGAAATTACATGCAGTTTTGTAGTTTAAGTAAACCAAGAGTCTTTGAGTTAATTCGCAGAAGACGGACAGAAGGACATGACTAAACTTTAAAGAGTTCCTTGTTGACTTCGATACCCTAAAACTTACATACAACCTAGATTGGCCGAGCTCGCGCGACCCTCGACTCATCATGTCAGCCGAAAGACGTCCACTGCTGGACATAGGCCTCCCCCAAGACTTTCCACTCAGACCGGTCTTGTGCTTTTCGCATCCACCGCGGTCCCGCGATCCTGACGAGGTCGTCACTCCATCCCTCCCTCCCCTCGACCCTCGACTAATTCAGACCAATTCCATTTTCCATTTATTCATTTCTACGTATTTCATTTGCTATAATGGTCATTATCTACTATCTTCATTTGCCCTAATATCATCAGATGCAAACTACTTCAGGTGTTCAGTGAGTAAAATGAAGTACTTACTTGTATAATCTGGAATAAGTACGTACTACTATTAAAATTTCCTACCTATTCTACCTGGAAGGTCTCCGTTAGGTACGACGCAGGTGTTTTTTTTTCTCTCTTTAAATAGTTTCTGTTTGCCATCCTCATATTAGAAATCAAACCTGTGATAATTTGGATCGGTAAATAATTATTGATCATAAAAAAACTTCCAAAAACATGCCGGCCAGAATTTTCTTTATAATACTATATCTACGTCACAAAAGACAAGAAGGGATTCGTCAGGTATATGGGAAAAAAAATATCGTTGTTATGTTCGGGCACATGATTAACACTTGATAATGGGGAAAATAAAAAGTAAATCCGTATCGTTATGGGCTTTAAAGTTATGGCAAATGACAATTATGGCATATGAATAGTTATGGAATATAAAATTATGGCAAATAACATTCGGGCAAATTAAATTATTGCATATGAAATTCTAGGAAATTATAGAGAACCTCTGTCCTCTCCTCGCGTCTCTGGTGAAAAAACAGCTTTAAAATAACTATTCAGTCATAATGAGGTAGGTGATGGTATCCCG
The DNA here is from genome assembly GCA_923062465.1 of Acleris sparsana. Lineage (NCBI taxonomy): Eukaryota > Metazoa > Arthropoda > Insecta > Lepidoptera > Tortricidae > Acleris > Acleris sparsana. The sequence continues at coordinate 67,513,033 of OV281285.1, read as the reverse complement.
CACATTTCGACCAAGGCAACTGCTTCAATCCGTGAAAATTGTCGATGATGGTGTGCTCACATGTGGCTAACGAAGCCAACCTTTTTGGAAAAAGCTCTCCCACAAAGTGAGCACGTGAGCACACTATTAACATAGTTATAATTGATTACCGCGGGTGCTCGGGCATTCAATTCGTCCCTTTTGGCGTCCAGTTCGGAACACCGAAAGGACTTAAAGTCATGAACACTAGTTTTAACCAGAGCTCTCCACTCTGACCGGTTTGAGGCCTGCTGCTCCCATTGCGATGAGTCTAGGCAGCGCTTTTCCTTGTTTCCTGAGGAGTTGTCCGCATGCTTGCGCTTGCCCTCCTGAAGTTCCGAGTAGAAGATGCGCATCGCCACTCGCTCCTCTGCCATCCGTGCGACGTGACCGCACCACCGAAGTTGACGCCGCATGATGTAAGCCTCAATGCCTACTACATTGGCTCTCCGTAGCACTTCAGTGTTCCGCACAGGATCTGACCAAAGATCCTTATTATTTTCTGTAGGCATCTCAGGTGGGATAGGTCCAGTATGCAGATGTGACGACGGTACACTGTCCACGTTTCCGCGGAGTATAATATGTCTGATTGCCTTAAACTCTGAGATTTTGGTTTTAAATTTAAGATTGTGGGAATATAAAAATAAAAACCTTGGCACCCAGCTTACCGAATGCTGCAGCTGCAGCAGCGATCCTGCCCTTTAATTTCTGCTACCCAAGTATCGAAACTTTTCAACCTGCTTTTGCTCATCCTCGCCGAGTTTGATAGAACGGGTCTCGTGACCAGCTGGCCAGCCTAACGCACTCGCAACCACAATCGACTTCAAAGTGGAGCAATTGTTTTCATTTAGTATGCAGACTATTCTTCGACACAAAAAACATCGATCAAAACATAAATAAGGTAAGTATTTTCAAGCCGCGTTTAGAATGGGATGGAGTATACAATGTCGTTTTTGAATAAATACATGAAATGATATTGTCAATGGTTGAGTGCGCAGATAAATAAAAATAGTTTTTTTAGTACATTGAAGTTATAAAGCTTGGAAAAATACATTCAGGAGCAACAATAACGAGTCAGAGTGCGTTTTTCATACTAAAGAGGCTATTTCGAAGCCTTGGTTCCTCGCCAGGGAATGCTTTTAGTGAAATCTGATGATGAATACCTCGAGCATCGATACAGGACTTCCAAAGTGCCTAGGATACCCAACTGAATGAATCTGCGGTTAACGCCGGAATAGTGCATGTTCAGAAAAACATCTAAAATGGCAATAAAATATAAAGAAATCCAAGAACTGACCCAAACTCTCCCACTGTGGTGTTAACTGATTGTGTGATCAGTTAGGTATCTTAAGAACTTTTGACCTCCTCTATTGAACCTCGCAGTTTCCACCATTAAAACTCAATCAAAACAACCACTGGCGAGGAACGAAGGCTTCGAAATAGTCTCGTTTGTATGAAAAACGCACTCTGACCCGGTATTTTTGCTCCTGAGTGTACATCTAATTATATTACTTTAACAAAATACAAAAATGTTGTAATTACTTTTCTGTTCACAGATATCATATCATAAATCCTTTATTATGCGTTACGTGAAACCTTCCAATTTTGCCCTTAGGATAGATATTTTTCCCGCTGAGTCAAATATAAGCTAAAATTTGAATTAAAAATAAAACAGTTTTTTATTGAATTACTAGAAAGCAGGTTATACTTATGGCAGCACTACGAATTGCTTTTAGTTCCAACTTCAATCATGTGGCTGTCACCGCTTGTCAAAGTGGAAGCGTGTTTGTTGCGGGCGAAATGTGACTACACACACACTATACAACTACACTAAACAATTGGAAATTAGCGGGTAAATTTGCCCACGTCTTTCTAGACGAATTTATTATTATTTCCTTATTGGTTTTAATGTTTTTGGGGCAATTTTGCCTAAAACTCTTTGTGGTCCTTATACATGAATGCTCTAAGAGCTATAGTTTGGCAAATAATCGGCTTGGGCAAATATGGACAAAAGGGAAGGTTATTTGGCCCCGGCCCGCCATGAAAATATCAAATTGCTTGACATTCTTTAAAAATAAGGACTATTTCCTTATTGCAACACAGTTCTATGATGAGATAGACTATATTTGCACATAAAAAAGTGTATGAAACCTTACATTTTGTTAGAAAATCTATGTCTATTTTAATAAAGTGGGCAAAATTGGACTGTTATATGTTCTATACAATATTCGATAACGTAATTTCATTACGCTACAGCTGTCATCGCTGTCACCACTACCACAGGTGATGCTGGTCATTTGCCTTTCGGCTTATGAACTCATCTTAGAGTGCTTTATAATATGTGTGTAGATAAAGTTTTGTACGCGACTCTGCGTACCATTTGAAATATCATCAAAAAATATTCACTCACAATAACACAATCACTATCAGAGCTGTCTGTACCTGGTACAAACAAAATAAATGAATAAATTAGTGTTAAATACGAGTAGGTTCGTTTTATCTTTATCGTTATTCAAATATGTTAATAGGTACATTGAAGATAATTTATCGGCATCGACCGTTTAATACTTTACCAACGATTCATAATTTATAGAAAAAACAAAAATTGATAGGTATAGCGATTCGATAACGTGAAAAATAAGTGAAAAATAATGACAGGTTTTGAAAAATTTTTTTTTTTTAAACATATGACAACTTTTCCCTAGAATAGAGTGACTGTAAATAGTAAAACATACTTTTTAAATCTATATTCTATAACTTCTATAAGTGTCTGCACTTAAAGTAAGTACTTATAAAGTTTTCATAGATTGACTTTTAAATTATAATTATACATATTTATTAATTATAAGTACAGTTGTCCTACCGGTACTTCCAAATCCCAGTCCCGGGTCCCGGTTCGATAATATACAACACATTGAGCAAGTTCCTTCGACACCTCCTAGAGTTGTGAAACCATTTTCTTAATATAGATCGGAAATCTTCGTATTTGTATGAACCACTAGTGACAGATGTACTGTCAGTTGCGATTGAAGGGTGATAGCTATAGCCAACCGAAATCTATTAAGAAGCTGGGAATAAGTACTGTAGAGTACTGAAATTAAAGATATCAATATCAGGTGTGTGGTGTGTCGGTTAAATGACCCAGGCATTACCTACACACACTTTTTTTTAAATTATCTGTATAAAATATATTTAAAGTGAAGAGGGGCGCCCTAAAACAGATTACGGAAAAGTTACCGAAAAAATATAGTTATTTATTAATAAGAAGCGCCGACCGTCCAATAGCGCCCCCGTTATTATTATTGTGTTTTCTGATAAACTAGGTTTACACAATTTACAGCGTATACATATATATATATGTGTGTGTATGCTATAGGTAGGTACCTATGTAGGTACCTGCATTGTGTATTCATTTGTATAACCGAAAAACCGGGCAAGAGCATGTCTGACCACTCTGTGTGTAGGGTTCCGAATAGGGCTGCAAAGAGTGGAACCAGCTCACAATGCCTGCCGTGTCGAGGAGTACTGCCCTCTGTATCGAACGAACCGAGAATCTCTTGAGGTGTTGGTCGAGACTCTTTGCTATAAGACCGTTTGCCGAAACAATGATCGTCGAGTCATTATTATTATTATTGTATGTATGTATGTATGTAAACACTTTATTGTTATTATTTTCCTTCATTTTTCATTTCTTAGTTTATACATATAAACTGGTGGTTATTTTTTTTATTTTTTTAATGTTATCGGCGGACTTTTAACGACATCTTCACAGTACAAAACATTCCCCCGACTTAGAACTTTAAGCGTTTTTAATACCTTGTAAAGCCTAGTTCTAGTGCAGGAGTTCGTAAACTTTTGAGTTTACACCGGACTCGCTTCTCTCGCTTATACGTATACTTACTTCAATTTTTTTTTTTTTTTTTTGGTAATCGCCTGAGGGGCCAAAGACAAAAGTCCTTGCTTTTGTTTGCTTAAGAAAAAGGGGCAGAGGTGAAAATCCCTTCCGGAGACCTGGGAATGGAGGGCCCAGGTACTGCCGGGCTCGCACCGGCTAAAAACACCAATGCCCCTATTACCAACTAGAATTTAGACTCCCGCGGATACTACCCCAGCCAGTGCTGAAAGGCCGGAGGAGAAAGTCGTTCCTCCGTTTACTTATCCGCGGGGTTAGGGGGGATAGGAATGGGGGTTGGGATGGGGGGGAGACTTATAGCTATGTGAGTCGCGGAGTGGAAATCCTGACGCATGCATGCTTACAGACTACGGGCTTCCTTTCTTTTGCCCGACAATGGAAGGGTTGGGTCGGAGATCTTTTAGGACCACTTGTGTGGCTGTTGATACCATCTTTATGGGTGGGGCTACCCTTTTTGAGGCTTTCTCTTTTGCCTGGAGATACTATTTTTGCGCGGGTCTCCTTGCGCTGCCCTCTTTTGTGACCTCTTCCGTTGCAACTTAGCCTATACATTTTTTAATGGGAGGGCCGGTGTCAATTTGACGGGGGACCAGTGAATCGCGCGCGGAACCTTACCCCAGCCAGTGCTGAAGGGCCGGGAGAGAAAGTCATTCTCCCGTTTAGGAGGCTGCAGGATTCCCCATCCCCCGTCCTACCGACACCCGTTAGGTGTTCGGGAGGTGCGTGCGTCAGGAATATATCTAACTCTAACCTTAAGTGTATGTTATACACTGAAAGTTAGAGCTAGCTCTGGGTTAACTTACTTCAATTGTGAAGATCTCTTTTTAGACGATACTTTAGGAGAAGAAGGGATACAATGTCCTTCCGCGACATTTTGACGACGCGCGCTGGCCTAGTTGGTAGTGACCCTGCCTACGAAGCTAGCGGTCCTGGGTTCAAATCCCGGTAAGGGCAGATATTTGTGTGATGAGCACGGACATTTGTTCCCGAGTCATGGATGTTTTCTATGTATTTAAGTATATATTTCTCTATATAAGTATTTATATCGTTGTCTAGTACCCATAGCACAAGCCTAGAGCTTAGTTTGGGACTAGGTCAATTGGTGTGACATTGTCCCCTGATATTTATTTATTATTATTTATTTATTTATTATTCCTATTGACGATGGGCACATGAAGAATGTGCTAGTGTGGTTTGTATTAAATTATTTTGTAAGATTAAGGTGGTCTATAATCACGCACGCGTAGTCTATATTGAAAACTCCGTAGTCCATATTAAGTATGTTGCCATTGTTGCTCGTCTTAAGTTAAATATATTTTAGAAATATCTTAGAAATATGAGAGTTTTGTTAGAGATTTTGTTTCATTTTATGATATTTTTATTATAATTAGGTAGAACCACATAGATTATTCACTGATTTGTGTTGATAACACTAATTTGACTTTATTACTTATTCTGTGTTTTATTTCATAAAATCTATATGGTAGTCTATATTTAGGGAACTGACTCTACTTAACCATATTACGCCCGCAGCTTTCAACATTTATGGTTAGGTAGTTCATTAGAATTTAATTATCTCTTCACTATTACCTACAGCCTCTATCTCCACTCTCAAGACAATTACAGTCAGGTATTTTACCAACCATTCTTTAACTTTTTTGTATGTTGCCTACAAGCTGGTAGGTAAGGTATATATGTAAGTAAATAGTGTATTGTACCACTGCGCTGCGAGGCGAGAGGGAGTGCACCTAGTGCATTTGTAGGTGACCACGAGGACGGAGAGCGAGGTGCGAAGTGCGAAGTGCGAAGTGCGAGGTGCGAGGTGCGAGTTGCGAGGTGCGAGGTGCGAGGTGCGAGGGCGGGGTGCAGAGTGCGGGGTGCGGGGTGCGGGGCCGTTGAGCAAACATTCGCCTATTAACCGTTTCCAGCGCGCGCCGCCCAGGGCGGCGTGGGCCCTAACCTGACGAGGGTTGGCGGGAACAGGCAAATATTTGCCCCGAGGGCTGAGAAGCCGCCGACTAATTGTTCTTTAAATACCCCGGACCCACCCTTTGACAAATATTTTCCAATTTGATTTATTGGAATAAACTCACTCCTCTCTGCTCTCGTTGGTTTTAGGGCACATACGCCGCGCGGTCCACAACAGGATTTTCGTTACCAGATAAACAATTGGAACTCCATTTTGTGGATTGATATTTGAATAACTAACTACATACATGGTCCTTACATTATTTCAGGCAACCGCATCGATGTGGGGGCCGGCGATAGGTACTGAACGCATACAAACCTTAGGATGTTTTCTGGATGATAAACATTAGTTTAATATGCAGCATTTTCTTGCATTAAAGAATTTTTACAGCCTCATACAAGGTGTAACAGGAGCAGTGGATCAAACAAAGCAGGTCGACAGAGGTCGTCAAGATCTATCCATTTCACCCCCATGTACCTACCTGGTCCCTACGATCTTTTATTGTATCAAAGTTATTTGCGTTACACATTTTACTAACAGCCTCTGTTACCACCTAACGTTGCTGATACAATCTAAACATCTGCTTCCACAGCTGTGATTTTTGTTGAAAACGAAATACCTAATTAGTTCTTGAACTATCGCCGTAAACCCAACTTTGACTCCAACTTTCGGACCCATTAGTATAATAATAAAGTTCCCTTAACATTTTATTTTACAAATGATTCCATAAACTGGCCTAGTTAAAGATAAATCTTTATAAATCACCAAGTGTGAAATTATTGATTTTCCACTGAGTAAAAACTTGCGAGTAAAACTAGATTACAGTACCCGACCCGTATGTTGTTGAGCCTGAATTATATAATTACAAATTAGGTACTTACTGAGTACCTGAATTATATAATCAATAAATGAAATATCTTTAAATTGCAGTCTCAATTAAACCTCTTTATTTAAGTTAAGTTTCTGTGATAGTGAGTTTTTTAGTTAAAATCTTCTAGTACAGTTTGAACGATGACCCGGTAAGCAGGCACTTTAAATGGTATCAGTAAATAAAATTAAATATTCTTAAATTAAGTCACGAATATTTGACCCGGAATGGCCGTTTGCCAAAATATTCGTTCATTTTTCGTAATTATGGTATCCATCAAATGTTTCATATTTACTACAGCTTCCGCCCGCGACTTCGTCCGCGTAGAATTAGTAACTTGCCATCCCACCAGAACCCTGATTTATTTCGGGATCCAAGGTAGCCTGGATTAACGTCCAGTGTATAAGCCAACTCTATTCCAAATTGTATCCAACCAAATTCGTTCATCCATTATAGCGAAGAAGTAATAATCGCCAAAAGTATTTAAGTATTTCTTTATTTATGAGTAGTAATTATACCAATTTTAAGGTTTCTAACTAAAAACAATACGAAACTCTCATATAAAATTCTACACGACGCCCTTATTCCTTTCGGGGCAATTTTTCCAAAGCTTTCAAATAAGTATATTTAATTTGTAAAAAGTAGCCTATAGATTTCACGTCAATGGTCAAATTTTACGTTTCTTTCCTCAAAACTGACAAAACTAATAAAAAAATCGTGGATAATAGCTTCTGAGCGCGTGTTCGTCCGCTTAGACTTCGAATATGGTTATTCCCCCGGGGACTATTAATTTTCCGAGATGAAAAGTAGCCTATATGTTAATCCAGGGAATAAGCTATTTATTTATTTTTGTCGCAGCGTGAAAAAGTAACAAACATACACACACACACACACACACACACACACACACACACACACACACACACACACACACACACACACACACACACACACACACACACTTTCGCATTTATAATATTATAGTACGATTTTCCTAATTTAAATGGGTACATAAATATCTAAATGATTACAAGAAATTAACTAACCTTTCTACTTTATTGATAACCGATTAACTAAATCTTAGCTCTTTCAAATTATTCTACCGAATTTCTGAACTTTCACTTTTATACTAAAAGTGTTTTTAAAATTGATACCTATTGCAGATGTTGTTATTTTCTAAAAAAACATGTAACGGCACCCTACAGTCAACTTTTAATAAGTCGCCCAGTTAGCAGACCTACTTGGTACGCATCCTTTTTTCTGCACAAACCTGTATCAAGACCAATCGTACAAGACCAAATGTTTGAGTGTACGTTAAATACCTACAGCATCAATCCAAATCCTATAAGCATATTAAAATTTGATCATCAAATCGGTTCTTAGACACCATTATACTGCCTTGTAACCGGTTTTACAAGTTTATCCATCAATCAATCTACAAACCTAATTTCAACTCATTATTTTAACCGAAACTGACTCCAAATAAAATTATAATTCTGAGGTAAACTTTTAACAAACAAAAAACATTTGAAGCTAAGTAAAATCTTTTAATTACAGAGATTACAGTAACTGATGTGATTTTGACTAATTAATACACTTTAACTTTGTTGCAATCATAAGTTTTCAGTTAAGGGTGACACTTAACTTTGTTTTTTACATTTTTTTGTAGACCCAAAATGCAATAAATTTTGTAAAGTAGTTTTATTATTAATTAGCGCAGTTTTTAGAGTACTTTCCACAAAAAAATGTTGTATCTATTTTGTTTACTAACAACCTCGAAAGTTTGAGTGAAAGTTAAGTTTATAGAAAAATCGAAGTACAGTCAACATAAGTGATCATTTATGTACCTTGTCGCTTTCAATCGTTTCACAATTTTGTATGACATTTCAAACACGACGTTAAAGTGACAAGGTACATAAATTGTCACTTATTTATGCTGTTGACTTTTTAGAAAATTCTAAAAAGTCTTTTGATCACGTTTTTATTTGGATACTCAAGACCAACTATTCCACTACTTACCTACAAAACAAAAATCATAGGGGTAACTCCAATTGTTTAGATTGCATTAGCAAACATAGGTCTATACCTAATAACAGACGGTGCTAGTAAATTTTACAAAAGTTGAACATACTGGGAGGTGAAACAAAAAAAAAAAAATCTAAATAGGTATTTATTCAGTAAATTGGCCACATGAGGGATCTTTTACACGTCGGTAATATACAGGGTTGGGCAGATTAAGTGTCCTAGTTAAAAAGAGCCATAAAATTAAAACAAGACAGATTTTTTTTAAATTTATCACGTTTTTATTTTTAGCGTACTCTATACTTAAAAAAACTAATTCATAAGTTCAAATCGCTCGCCATCAGCTTTAATAACTTGACGCATTCTTCCATAGAATGCATTGCACGCGGCACGCACTGCCTCGTCTGGTATTTCATCCCATATCTTGACTAATCGATGCTTGAACGAGTTTAGATTCATGCCCTGTGTGCTCCCAATCTTGCTCAGCATGTAACCCCATATCGAAAAGTCCAAAGCATTCAAATCCGGCGATGATGCAGGCCATTCTTGCCAAGGTATAAAATCTGTCAAATTTGTTCTACACCAGTCTTGAGTGCGTTTAGCTTTGTGAGATGGGGCATTATCTTGTTGGAAGCAGTAATAGTCGTTTCCATATAATTTTTGAGCTTTTTCTAGCAAATGACCCTGTAACACGTTCTGGATGTAATAGTCTTGGTTAATTTTGACACCTCGATCAATAAACAGCAGCGGTAACTTGCCTCTAGGCGATATCGCACCCCATACCTACCATGACAGCTGATGCACTCTGGAACCGTTGTACGGCTAATTTGTCCACAGGATTCAAACTATTAACTTATTGCATCATAGTAAGTACTTTAAAAAAGGTAGGTAGTAGGTACCTACCTAATTTGAGAAGTATTTTTTTGTCATTAACGTTTTAAGGTCTTATTATTATTAAATAATAAAACGTCTGTCTTGATCTTATCAAAAACAAAAACTCAGAAGGTAGGTACCTATGTTTGTTCCATAATGTAGGTATAGGACTCTAGTAATTTATTGAAGTCGGTCCATTATCCCTAGTTCAGGAGCTACTCCCAGCTGTTAGAGATTCAGTCCATGAAGCCGCCACTTTCATTCGGCATTTCACGGTTGCGTGAGTGTGGAGTAGGTACCTACCTTCTCCACACTCACGCAACCGAGGTACGGTGTTAGGGTGAAGAATAAAAATAAATAGGTATCCGCACAAAGTTGCAAGAATAATATGTACCCACATATGAACTTTATTGCTATAGTTATAAAGTCTGTGTAGGTACATATTTTTGGCCTTGACTGTGCGTAATATGTAATCATGGGTCGCGCTGTGTCATTGATTGATAACACTGTTTACCTACCTATGTATAGAGTGGCGCATCTGACGTTCGATCAGTACATACTCGTATACATTTAGGTGTTTAAACTTACAACCAACGCTTCATTTGAAGTCGTGCAGTAGGTAAGAAAATAACTTATGTCTAATCATAGAGTTTAACTTGAACTAAACACAAATTAGACATCCGTGACAAATAGACGCGTCAGGAATAGCGTCGCTGACAGTCGAACACACGTCGAACCGTTCACATAATGGTCTCGCATTCCATTTTTCATGTTAACTTAAAAATAGGTTCGAGCCCGCTGGCGGCTCGTTGCAGCTATTGTTACAACAGTTGGATTATTTGAAACAACAGAAATCTGTAGTCTACAGCCTACCTGTAGGAGTGGATCTAACGAATGAGGTCGATGGAGAACGTCAAGCCTATCGGAGTATCTTGCGGCACTTCTTCTCCGCAATGATGGTCTTGTCTGAAGCGCTAGTAGATTCACTCAACAGGGTTGGGCAGATTAAGATTATTATTAGTGTCCTAGTTGTGTATGGCTTTTTTACTTAAATATAACTAAACTTCTTATTCACTTCGTATTTTTTTTTGTTGACAATTTAACCTTCTTTATGATTTCTACACGTCAGCTTGATATATTTTGTTTTTATATGTATTGTTTTCAACAATGGACGCGAAACACCAGCTCGTGTGCGATTTGTACCTACCAGAAAAAATACCGACCGTTTGAGATATTGAAGACGCTGAAACATTTAAATATCATTATAAGGTTTATATCGCGGACCGTCAAGCGATTCAAAGAAACGGGATCTTCACAAATCAGGCCCAAACCTGGGAGAACGCCATCTGTTCGCACCAAAAACATCATTAAAAATATTCGTGAGCGTATTAGACGAAATCCAGCTCGAAGTGCAAGCAAACTTGCTAAGGGTATGAAAATATCCCGTCGAACAATTAGTCGTAGGTATTTTAAAATATGATCTTGGGCTAAAGGCCTACAAAAAATAAAAAAATCATAGCTTAACAGATGCCAAGGTGAAAAAATATAGGGAATTGCTAGCTTGGCACGACGGCGATGATATTATTTTTCCGATGAAATGATGTTCCAGTTACAAGACAGTCACAACCAACAAAACGATCGTGTCTATGGTGCTTCATTGAATTAAACTTGTAGCATCCTAAGTGTCGCAACTACTTAGGTATATATAATTTGTTTAGATTCAATATGTCGAGATGTAATGGAACGGCAACAATCGGGGGGTCGCCTCCGGGCTAGCGCAGCAAGATACCCTACTTTGTATAAGCAAGCATTCAAGAAAAATAAAATAAAAGTACCTCCTATCTAAGTATATAGGTACATTAAGAGTCTACAACAAATTCGATCTTCCCTTGCAATAAAAATATGACAGTGACAAGTGTCAAGCCTTGGGGGAAGCCTATGTCCAGCAGTGGACATCTTTCGGCTGACATGATGATGATGATGATGACAAGTGTCAACCTTAGCAATAATTACATCTCACATAGAAAGTTTTGTCAAAACTGGTACACCACTTTCTTGGCCGACCGTACCTACCTACATATAGGTATAAGCATGAGAATAAATAAACTAAACGGTATAACGCCTCTATTCTAAACCTTGATTTTTAATTCCATAGAATTCTGACGTTACTTGGTCTTGTTAATTGATTGATGATTCTGATCTTTGTTATTACAAATCTATGGTCTTTTTTTAGAGCTGAGTTTCTTGCGGCGTTTCTTCTCAGCAGTGGTCTCCTCTTGGGAAGCGCTGGTAGTATCTTGACGTGTAAAAGTGCCCGAGCGGCCTACTTACTGAATAAATTTCTTTTATCTTTTTATCTTTTTAACCTTGATTTTTCTTTGTTACAAATCCATGTTATGTATTTTACGTACTATCGGCGATGGTCGTTGGTGGTCTGAACGTCGATATTGGGCACGATGACCGTGCAGGCACTTCACTATCTCTCCTAGTAGTTTTCGAACGGCAAGCGTACAAAATGGACGTGGATTGTGTTGCTGCTGTATTATTTAATTAAATGAAGGAAAAGAAGATGGAGGTGCTTGAGCATTAGTCATAATAAAACGAAGTACCTATGTAGATACAATAACTATATAATAAAACGTAATTTTTAATTAATTGTCTACCGGGGAATCATAGTGCGGAAAGCTCAACGAAAAATTTTAATTTCTCTTTGATATGTGCCCTAAAAACCGATGATTGGTGAATTCGGCCGAGTATGCCCTCTACACTATCGTGTGTGAGCGAGTACTACGATAGATTTCGGCTTAGTATAATAAATTGCGTTTTGGTTATGCATCGTATTATGAAGATGGTAATGCAAGGTAAAGCTATAGTATACCGGGTTATTTTCGGTTTTACGTTTTGTTTGTATACCTACTCTATGCATAGGAATTTTTAGTAAAGCCGTAAATAATCGGCTTGTACGAACGCCTCGCGACTGCTATCGTGCTCACCCGTAATCGTCTGAGCTCGCCGATTGCTACACTATCGTGCTCGCCCGTAGTCGTCTGTACTCGCCGATTGCTACACTATCGTGCTCGCCCATAGTCGTCTGTACTCGCCGATTGCTACACTATCGTGCTCGCCCGTAGTCGTCTGTACTCGCCGATTGCTACACTATCGTGCTCGCCCGTAATCGTCTGTGCTCGCCGATTGCTACACTATCGTGCTCGCCCGTAATCGTCTGTGCACGCCGATTGCTATACTATCGTGCTCGCCCGTAGTCGTCTGTACTCGCCGATTGCTACACTATCGCGCTCGCCCGTAGTCGTCTGTACTCGCCAATTGCTACACTATCGTGCTCGCCCGTTATCGTCTGTGCTCGCCGATTGCTACACTATCGTGCTCGCCCGTAGTCGTCTGTACTCGCCGATTGCTACACTATCGTGCTCGCCCGTAATCGTCTGTGCTCGCCGATTGCTACACTATCGTGCTCGCCCGTAGTCGTCTGTACTCGCCGATTGCTACACTATCGTGCTCGTCCGTAATCGTCTGTGCTCGCCGATTGCTACACTATCGTGCTCGCCCGTAATCGTCTGTACTCGCCGATTGCTACACTATCGTGCTCGCCCGTAGTCGTCTGTACTCGCCGATTGCTACACTATCGTGCTCGCCCGTAGTCGTCTGTACTCGCCGATTGCTACACTATCGTGCTCGCCCGTAGTCGTCTGTACTCGCCGATTGCTACATTATCGTGCTCGCCCGTAATCGTCTGTACTCGCCGATTGCTACACTATCGTGCTCACCCGTAATCGTCTGTACTCGCCGATTGCTACACTATCGGCGAGTACAGAGGGCCTATAAAACCACAGCCTTTATTGAAAAAATGTTCAGGATTAAGAAGTTACACTCAACTATTGAAATGAAAATCATCGTTTAAGATACGATTTCGAATATTTAATCAAAAACATGAATAAAAGGTATCAAGTTTGAAAAATAAAACTATCAAGGATTTTATTTCTAATCGTGTTTTTACGTTTGCCAGTCTCAAGCAAATATGATGAAGCAAATAATATGTCCAAAGAAAAGGCGTTATGGTTATTAATTATTGAGATATTGAGATCCAGATCGATTAAATCTTTCGATTCAAATATTACTGACGTATACAAGCAGCGAACTACCACATCTTCCCGCCTGGCACGGGAAGGCCGGGACCATATCGCTAACCTGGCTACAGCTCCCTCCTAATCAGAACACCTACCTAAGTAAAAAAACCCAAGTACCTACAGCTTGTAAACATTGCGACAAAACTAACTTGAGCCTTATTTTAAACATAAATGGCCAGGATTCTAAGTCCTTTTAACACATGGTTGTAAAAATAGTAAAAGTGCAAAAAATACCAAATTAAAGGGAATAAACCTCAAGAGATCACATATCTCGCAACACGCGTAATCTTACTAAATACGAGGGCAGAGTGAGAAGTCTGGTAAAAATCATACTAAAGGTATTTTTTTCACAAATTAATTAATATCAATTTGTAATGCAGCCTTTTTGGAGGTAAATCGTATATTTTCAGCCAGTTCGCACGGATAGTTTTTTTTTGACAGCTATGAAAAAGAAAAAAAAACTTTGGTGTTTGCAAAGATGGAGAAAAGTGAGTTTCGTGTTCTGATTAAACATTATTTTTTGCGAAAAAAAACCATCACGGATACAAAAAAAAAACTAGACAAGTATTATGGGAGCTCTGCTCCATCCATTAAAATGATTCACAAGTGGTTTACGGATTTTCGTTGTGGCCGTACAAGCACTGCTGACGCCGACCGACCCGGACGCCCAGTTGAGGTCACTACACCAGAGATGATCACCAAAATCCATGACATCGTATTGAACGACCGAAGAGTAAAGGTCCGTGAGATAGCTGATATTGTAAGCATTTCAGACGAACGGGTTCGTAATATCCTCCACACTTATTTGGATATGAAGAAGCTCTCCGCCCGTTGGGTGCCGCGATTGCTCACAGTGGATCAAAAACGCACTAGGGTGGCCCTGTCGGAGGCATGTTTGGCGAAATTTAGGTATAATGAAAAGGACTTCTTGCGTCGTTTCATAACTGTTGACGAAACCTGGATTCATCATCATACACCCGAAACCAAGGAGCAGTCAAAACAATGGATTGCTTCAGGTGAACCTGCACCAAAGAAGGCCAAAGCAGTTTTATCGGCAAATAAAGTTATGGCTACTGTCTTCTGGGATGCTCGTGGTGTAATATATGTTGATTACCTTCAGAAAGGTAAAACAATTAACGGCGAATATTATGCCAACTTGTTACAGCGATTTCATGAAGTTTTAATGGAAAAACGACCCCATTTGGCGAAAAAGAAAATCATTTTTCACCAAGACAACGCACGGGTCCACACTTGTGCAGTTGCTATGGCTAAAATCCACGAGTTGCGTTACGAATTGCTCCCGCATCCGCCTTATTCTCCGGATTTGGCCCCCTGCGACTATTTTCTTTTCCCAAACTTAAAGAAATGGCTTGGTGGGAAAAGATTTGGTTCCAACGAAGAAATCATCGCAGAAACCAGTGCGTATTTTGAAGGGTTGGAGAAATCGTACTATACGGAGGGAATCGAAAAGTTAGAAAAGCGATGGACCAAGTGTATTGAGTTACATGGGGACTACGTTGAAAAATAAATATTTACTTGGACCAAAAAAATAAAAAAATGTTTAAATTTTTCCAGACTTTTCACTCTGCCCTCGTATTTGATTTTTACTGCGTATTTCAGTTTATTTAAACATATTTGTAAAGAAAGCGCGTGCTTAGTTAAGAAAAGGGATAGAAATTTAAATAAATCGCATGTATGAAAAGGATGGCTAATACTAGATTATAAAGATTAGATGCGACGTCGTTGGTATCCATTATATCCGGGCAAATTAAGAGGCCACACATGACAAACTCAGTAATGTTCCGCGATCTGGATTCTGGATCTCAATAACCATAACGCCTATATGTCTGTTCTTTGGATACGAGTATATTAAACTTGGTCTTATTTCCTTAACACGTTCGCTGCGGGTCTCAACTTAAAGGACTTTTGGCTGGTGCGGTTGAGATCGAATCAGCCCAAACCGGAACTCTTTTACAGTGCGGGTGAGGCCGAATCGCTCTCAAATTTTAGGAGTTACTTAAATACTTCATAACTTTGCCAAGAATAGGACCAGGGGTTTTTTTTGTGTTGTAGTCATTGCTCAGTAAATGTTTTAATATACACTTAGCTTCGTTCGCCCTTGGTTCTGACCTCTGGCTTGAGAAAAAATACCTAAAGAATTTTTGAGGTCTTTTAGCTCTCAAAACGTACTAAATTTTATCTGAGACTAGAGCAGGGAATGGCACTTATAGCTAAATTATCGATGAAAGAATGATCATCTTATCGAGCATCTTTAAAGGAGTTTAATTGTGTGTTATCGCAAATATGTGTTCCTGGGTCATGGTTGCTTATCTATTTAAGTATTTATTTA
Source organism: Acleris sparsana (assembly GCA_923062465.1). NCBI lineage: Eukaryota > Metazoa > Arthropoda > Insecta > Lepidoptera > Tortricidae > Acleris > Acleris sparsana. The sequence continues at coordinate 67,496,875 of OV281285.1, read as the reverse complement.
TCTATACATACGTTTGTTAATTGCCGTTAAGTAGCAATATTTAGTACAAGCTTTGCTTAGTTTAGAGGTAGGTTTGTATAAATGCTCTAACAGGAAGAAAATAAATTTTGGTTTATGTAAATAAAACCCATTCATTTATAACATTAATTTATCGATAACTATCACCGCACTGACGTCAAGCGGTCGACTCCCGCGTCGCTCGCGCCCCGCTCCGTGCGGCCTTGAGGTCAACTTTCTTGAGGCTAAATGAACCTCAACCCGCACTGTGTGAAAAAAAAATATACCCAGTGCGTTCGAGGCTTATTTACACCTCCAACCTTTTTTCTGTATAAAAGAGTCAGCGTTTGAGAAACATACAGAAATTTATATTTGTCTTTATCATACGCCTTGTAAGTAAAAGGCGACAGCTCCCGCACGAGAGAGATATCACAACTTTTTGCCCCGCACCGACGTATCGTCGAGCTTGAGGCGGTTTTGCCTCAACCCGCAGTGAACGTGTTAACCTCTCACATCTCACAGCAGATGTGCTCCAAAAATTAGGAAATCTTTTTGTAAAGTTTTAAAGCTTATTTTTTTGGACAATAGAGTAGTCCGAAGAGACTAGAACTTGGTATTTTTTTCGCCTCCCACATACGAAGGGTCAAAACTGTTAAACGTGAAAACACGATTAGAAACAAAATCCTCGAAAGTTTTATTTCTCAAAGCTGACCTTTTTCGCTTGTTTTTGGTTTAATATTCGAAACCCAACGATCTCTTAATGATGATTTATGATTTAATACTGACAATTAGTTGAGTTCTTGTAACTTCTTAGTCCTGGTATACCATTTGTTTTTTAATGTTGTGGTTAAAAATAAACAGCAATTATTTACATTTTGCAATCAAGATGCGCGCAAAGTATCTCCATCTAACGTTCTTCACGTGGAAGCACATAAAGCCACCCCCTTTGATTCTTGTGTATGCGTGTATCATATGCGGCCTCTTAAGTTAAGGTGGATTCACAATGGTAATTTCCGCGTGATCATATAGCTGATTGGTCGAGACAGTTATGGACGCGAATTGTAATGGCTACTTTATTGCGTGCAATTCTCATAGTGCTAGCTTTGTGTAGCAAATGAGTACTGTATATTATGTATATATCGTGTAAAGTCGAACTTTTCGTTGATAATTCGACTGAGAATTGATAAATTACGGAAATTGTGAACTCGGAGCGCGTACCTAAGAAAAGCTTGACGTGCAGTGTTGCCACTACATAAAAAATACTATTGTCAACTATTTTCCTTTTATATATTGTCTTTTAATGGTGACAGAAAAGAGGAGTGGACCGCAGTTAGACGTCATGAAATGGTTGAAACTATTTTATAATACATATTACATAATTTATGGCACTTATATTATTCACCCAAAGGTTAGCTGAAAGAGATCCCTTAAAGGGAAAATTCGGGTTTTTACGTTCCTTTTCTGTAAATATTGTATTTTAATTTCTGATGTTTGTAGAATAAAGAGATACTTATATAGATACATTCATAACTACATTTTCAAAAAGTCGACATTTTTAAAAACTCGTCTGTTTGTTTTATTTTTATTTGTTGCCTACCTACGTTGCTTCTTACCAATGTTCGTTCTGTTCGATCAAAAATCATTCATCCGTAATCCTCTCGGTGACGTATCTCTCTTACTCCCGTGGTTTCCGTATCTGTCCATCATTCATTTGTGAAGCAAGTAAACATATTGTACTCTCAAACCAAATTAACTAGGAACGTAACATACGAGGGTCATGTCATGGTCATTAGATATTCAAAAACTACGATGTTTATTCTTTATTATTGTTATCTATTTATTCGAAGTATTCACCGTGAGTACGTCATACACTTTTTCATCCGGCTAAACCACTTGGAAAATGTCAATGACCTTTCTTCTTTGGGCTCCTCAGAGATTTCATAATTATAGGCAGCCAGGGCATCTTCAGTGGTTTCAAATCGCTTTCCTTTTAATTTTTCTTTAACTTTCGGAAACAGGAAAAAAACAGACCTCATCTATCAAATTCCAATGTCATAATGACAGTAAAGGACAACCCTCCCCCCCCCCCCCCCCCCCCACGATTATTCCACGTTTATAAATAAGGGCATAAATACCTAAGTCGCCTAATCCATACATCGAGGAACTAGGAATAAAATAAAGTCGGCTCCCGATCCCGACGTCTGTCCCTCTGTATACATATTATGTAGGTAGGGTAGGTACGCTTACATCTTTCAAACTTCGCAACGGGTTTTCATGCCGTTTTCACCATCAAGTATATTTTTTCATGATTTTTTTTCATGTCAAATTATGGTCGCTAGGATAGTATAAAATAAAAAGCAAAACCTTAAAATTTTACTAAGGCTTTTTGTTAATAAAAATTTCCCAATTTCGAACCTTGAGCTCGAATGCAAGAATAATTAGTAAGCACTCATTGTTGTAGCTCGGCCTTCGAAGCGCGGCGCGGCGGCCCGCGGGCGGGCGCGCCGCCTGCAAACTGTCATTACAAAAATAGTGGCCTCAGAAAGGGTAGCCCGAGACACGGCCCATATGGACCGGAGTGCTGCGCCACGATGCGTTTATTTTCATTTCTTTCACTGTCATACAAAATACTTCTCTCGGTAATTTTAATACGCAACGGTTCTTAAACGCCATTAAAACGATCAATGTTCGTTTTATAAAGGTCACTTCGAAATTGTCACTTTAATCGCTTTGACAATTCATGTATGGCAGTTTAAACATGACATTAAATAGACAAGAAACTTAACCAAAGACCATCCCGATTAAACTAGTTTAAAAAATTCGAATTGGTCATCCCTTTGGAGAACTCGATGCGATTAGACAGATACTCACACACACACACACACACACACACACACACACACACACACACACACACACACACATAATCAGGCTCATAGTATGTTAAAGTTATAGCAACCCTCTTATTTTGTCGCAGGTCAAAAACATAGGGAAGGGTGCGTATACTAGAGCTGCCAGTCGAGTTTTATTTTTTTATTTTAATCAAACAGTTTAATATAGTATTTACATGATATTGGTATTAATTTATTTTAAGAATAGCTTATTTTAAGCTCTTATCAGTATATTTTGTTTGCAATCACACACATTCGTGGTTAAGCATTATTAGGGAAGTTTATTTTAAACCCGGTGTATTTATTTACTTAACAAGTGGTTTGTGATCGAAACGCAAACCCGACCGCCGCCGCCCGCCGCCCGCCGCCCGCCGCCCGCCGCCCGCCGCCCGGTGGCCCGAGCGTCCCCATTCGAGTCTCGATACATCGCCTTCAATCAAACATCCAACATAATAAAATGGAAAACACAAACGAAAACCTTTACTTACATAGTCTTCGACCCGTTGTTTATTATTTCGAGGTTCTACGCCGATGTTATTAAATATGCGGCCGATACAGGCTGGCATAGTCCGCCTTAGAGATATGTTTATAGCAATTGCATGGGGTGCTTACCGCAGCATAAATATTATTATGATTATACAAAAAAAAAACCATTCTAAAGTTTTATCTAGAATATTGTTTTGGACTACCTAAATATCCGTGTAAGAAAATCATTCGATTCAACAATTTAAGAGCAATTTTTAATCATCCGTTCGCCCTAACGAAGGGCTGCGTCGATTCGAGTGTAATATTAATATAACATGAGTGGGAGTAGTAAGCAAAACAATCATGTTGCTGTTAACTCGGCCGCCATTACTGACAAGTAAATAAGAGCTATCGTAACGTTTACAATGTCATAGCATGTCAAAAGCAATCAGGTTTTACCGAGTAGGTATCTACGCGTAGGTAGAGCTCTCCGATATGTTCATTACTTTAGTAGTTATTAATATTTAATAACTGGAAAAGAAGGCGATCTTGAGGTACCTATACCTTTACCTTAACGTAGCTGGAGATACGAGAACCAACTTTTAAGCTATAACGGGGCAATGTATTGAGTTACAGCATTTATAAGCAGCTATGTTACTTTATTTTTTGCCCATATCAATATGTAAGTAAATACTTGTAGCTCGAATTCTTAATCTTTATTAACTACGAATATTGGCATCTTAGTCTGGAGTACAAAAGGACACAGAGACCAAATGGTTGGATGAACATAAAGCGGCTTAGAAAGTAAGGGTTTATATGAAAGGCCTTAATTTGGAATTCAATACATATTGCTAAGTTATTGCAGATTTGACATCAAATTTTGGAATTACTTACAATTGATTACCAAAAAGAACGCTGCCGTGCAGTGTACCTACTGCACGGCAGCGTTCTTTACCAGTTTCATTGAAACCTCAATAACCTCTAAACTATTATATAGGTACCACGCTAGTAGGTAACTCGTATTTCTTCTTACTAACTTCAAACAGTTAAATAAAAATGGAGTAACAAATCAATGAAAAGCACAGCATTCAGTCTGGTGGCGCGGTGGCAAGTTCCGTGCCAAATTAGACTCGATAAAGTAAATATTTATCTAAGTTTCAATATAAACGTGAGGTGAGGATAACCGTCAAATCAAATCGCTTTCGGCTAGACTGCGGGTGGCGGCGGCGCGCGGCGGCGGCGCGCGCGGCTCGGATACCGAGCTTTTAAACTATTTCTAAAGCAGTAGGTACCTACTTAGGGAGTCGGGCGTGTTTCGCGCACGGCTCACTATTGCTGCTGCACTCGTTTCTATTTATAGTGTTTATCACTATTTTATACAATTTTTTCTTTATTCTCCCGTCCAAATAACAAAATCCAATGTAAGTGTAGAATAGAAAATCGTTTCTTTCCTGTACCATTATTTTCAGAATCGATCGTTCTATCTCTGTTCGCCAAGACTTATCAAATAACTATTAAAAAAAAGACGCTTATTATTAAAAACCGGTCAAGTGCTCTATCCATAAAAAATCACGTTTGTTGTATGGGTATGTATGTAAGTGACTTTACAACTAGATATTTTAAGCCAAGCGTCTACCTGTTGCCGTTATTAATATATATCACGGTTCATGAGATACAGCCTGGTCAGCCAGACGAACAGTGGAGTCCTAGAAATAGGGTCCCGTTTTACGTTTGGGTACGGAACCCTAAAAAGTTAATTTATAACTCCTCGATAAAATATAGTTGTTACCGAAGACGCTATGTAATTCGTTTAAAAAAATACACAGTAGCTATACTCAGATTATTCTAAGATGATGATTGTGCCAGCACATTTAAACTCCTACTACTCTTTTTTGTTTAACTTTACATAAATACTACATTGCTACAAACCTAGCGACGCCGTTGAAGAATTTAAATCATTAACCGCCTATTTTTAAAGAAATCACTTGTGATTGAAATTACGAAATAATCTGAGTATACACCGTGGTGCGTTGCCATGCGCCGCCTGTTAAACGAACGACCAAATATAGTTCTAGGTACCAAGGCATTAGCATCAAAGTACCTAATGCTATGGCCTCACTGGGCCTGTGACACAGGGAGTCCTAGCTCAGGACCCAAAGCCATCATTTAACTATTAAACGTGTTTTTGTTAAATAAATATATTTCATTTGATTTCACCTAAATTAAAACTATTACTACTCAGAAAACATCAATATTTCTTAATTATTCATCATTTATTACTATCCGTTATGATCTCAGAGCCTTTTCCGTGGGTATGTACCTACATTGTACTACATTTTAAAGAGCTCACTTACGTATGTTAGGATTTTCTGAAATTCAAACGATTAAAGCTTTGTACGCCTCCTCGACAAGTAGAAAAATTGCATTTATAAACGTGTTTGTTCTTCATACGGATTACACGTAAGACGAAGATGCGATTTCCGAAAAAATGTTGATGGAACAAAAACATAACAGTAGTTTAATAAAAGGGTCGACTTTACTTAAGTCTTAGTCTGATACGAATCCAGAGAACCTGCGGTTATAATACAAATTACAACTTTTTGAACAACTGTAATAAAAAGTATTTTTTTAATGAATTAATTATACGTATACTGATACGTAGACCTATATTTAATTCACAAAACTAATTTATCGGTAGGTCTTATTAGCCTTAACCTACCATTACCCAGCAGTTTAAAGGCGCGAGCCCAACTAATTACTTCACCTAATTAGTCGTATTCTTTTTTAATACCACTCGGTATTTTTTAAATAATTATGTACCTAGCAAGTATATAATTAATTATATAAATGGGCAGGTTTAGAGTAAACGGTCCTCCATTATAACATTCAAATTGTAGCATTGACTTTACTTCGATGTAAGAAAACAATTAAATAGATTCCAGTTAAATTCCGTTATCCGAAGTAGGTATAAGATCTTATCGTAAACTCTTGATTCGCTGACTCAACTGCAACGAGGCGCGGCGGCGCTAAGCTTTAGAGTTTAGAGCCAGACTCGCCGGGAGGACTTTGTGCTGTCTGCGATTAAACTGTGCTCCAACCCTTCTAGGGCTCCCCATTTTTAAATTAGGTAGGGGCTACATTTAAAACTTACGCAAGTTTTCATAGTAATATTTTATTTTTTAGAACAGCCTGTATTTTGCTTTCTTTTAATTAACTTCCTTAATCGCTACTTGACTAACATTATGGAGTTGGAACCTAAAATAAGAAGTTAGTAGTAAGCTCGATATCCCTTCACAGTTATATTTGTATTGACGGTGCCGCCATGCAGTCATCAAAGTTTCCGGAGGACATTTCATGACAGCTGTGACAAGCCAGGGCGTTCCGGGGAGGGGAGCGTTATTAGAAGGGCGTGGACGACATATTGGCTCCCGGCTCCCTTTCTACAGTCCCCTACCCTAACTGAAGGCTGTAGTCGTTCAATATTATGGTCAAACAAGAGTACGGTACGGTCGAGCTCAAAAGTAGTTCTGTACATTTTAGTACCTTATATATTATCACAAAAAATATACTAAATTCGAACGACTCTCAGTTTAATACGTTAATGCTACAAGGAACTGAATGTTATGAACATGTTTATTTAAGTACTTAAATATTTTTTAATGTATTACTTCGAAGGTTCTAAATATATATATTTTTAAATAAAGATTTCATTACTACTACCTACCTAGGCATAGTTCGTATGTAGTGAACGGCAAAAGTAAGTGATCAGAATCAACGCATTTCAAAATATGTTCTAGCATGACGCTCCACACATAGCGGATGTACCTACTATCGAACCAACGGAACCCTGACCCACCATGGAACCTTGTCACAATGATTGACGTACGATTGTCGTATAGCGTCGTATGACAGTCCTAACGTCAATCACTGTGACAAGGTTCTATGGTGGGTCAGGGTTCCGTTGGTTCGATAGTACCAAAGTATAATTTAAATCTGAACGTCAAAAGACAATGACCATACGTAAAAAGTATAACTAATATACAGGGTTATTGGTAAGTCGACCTATTCCCGTTAGGAGGTGATAAGGGTGACTATTTGCGATAAGTTTGACCCCCATATGCATTATGCAAAAGTGAACCATTTTTAAGTTATAGCGTTTATTAGTTTTTTTTTAAATTAGTCGGAAATTCAACTTGAAAAATTTATTACAAAAAAAGTATCAATTTAAATCTTTTTTTTTCTTCTGTTTTACAAAACCGATTAAACACTGGTTATTTTTCAATATTAAAACAATAATTATCGGTCCAAATTTAAAAAAGCGAGACCGAAAACGAAATTTTTTCAATATTTTTTGCGATCGCTTTCCACTAAAATGCCTTAAAAACAAAAAAAAACGTTATGAAACTTGGCTTGCAGATTATTTTAAAAACTTAACTGTTTTCTTAGCTCTCCAAAAACGCATAACAAGTAGAAAATTATTTAAAAAAAAACTGAAAAAATAATCATCACAAAGGAAGCCGGCGGAAACAAAAGTCACAAAACCAACTTAAAAATTAAAATTAAAAATATACCAAATTTAAATCATACATTTTTTATTTGCTTTTGCACAAGATGAATTTGTTGTTCCTATGCAAAATTAAAAAAAATATCTGTACACGTCTGAGAATGCGAGGCCGAAAAGTAAAAAATACATGTTTTTTTATCAAACTCCAACATAAATTACATGAAAACAGAAAAATTTACCAATACATTTGGCGTGCAGATTACACATAAAACATTGACCTTTTTCCAGCTTTCTAACGAGCTATTAAAACTAAAATGAGTTTTGTTAAAGATTGCTGGAAAAAATTTATCACAAAGGAAGCAACAAGGAAATCACTTCCGAACAAAACTTAAAATTAACTAACTAAATCTATCAAAACTGACTGTTATACTCGTAAACACAAATAACAACATTAACTTATGTAAAAAATTACAAAATTAAAACTAATAAACAATTAAAATTGAAATAATCAGGATTTTTATAGTTAATTTTCAAAATGGCTACCTCCATTTCTTATTCTCACGTAAGTTAATTTTAATAGCTCGTTAGAAAGCTGGAAAAACGTTAATGTTTTATGTGTAATCTGCACGCCAAATGTATTGGTAATTTTTTCTGTTTTCGTGTAATTTATGTTGGAGTTTGATAAAAATACATGTATTTTTTAGTTTTCGGCCTCGCATTCTCAAACTTGTACAGATAATATTTTTTTTAATTTTGCATAGGAACAACAAATTCATCTTGTACAAAGGCAAATAAAAAATGTATGATTTAAATTTGGTATGTTTTTTAATTTTAATTTTTGAAGTTGCATTTGTGACTTTTGTTTCCGCCCGCTTCCTTTGTGATGATTATTTTTTCAGGTTTTTTTTAAATAATTTTCTACTTGTTATGCGTTTTTGGAGAGCTAAGAAAACAGTTAAGTTTTTAAAATAATCTGCAAGCCAAGTTTCATAACGTTTTTTTTTGTTTTTAAGGCATTTTAGTGGAAAGCGATCGCAAAAAATATTGAAAAAAATTCGTTTTCCGTCTCGCTTTTTCAAATTTGGACCGATAATTATTGCTTTAATATTGAGAAATAAGAAGTGTTTAATCGGTTTTGTAAATCGGAAGAAAAAAAAAGATTTAAATTGTTACTTTTTTTATAATAAATTTTTCAAGTTGAATTTCCGACTAATTTAAAAAAAAACTAATAAACGCGATAACTCAAAAATGGTTCACTTTTGCATAATGCATATGGGGGCAAAATTATCGCAAATAGTCACCCCTATCACCTCCTAACGGGAATAGGTCGACTTACCAATAACCCTGTATATATATATATTAGTTATACTTTTTACTTTTTATATATATATATATATAAAGAATAACAGAAAATAAAACATTTTATTCGATTTTATTATAAATGAGTGATATGAATTAATAAAGGTCTGATATGCGTAGATATTAACAATATTATATTAATCGTAGAAACCAAAGATAATAAGTAATAAATTGCCTTGTTTTTATCTGACTGACTTTACCTATATTTTCATTACTTTGTTATTTATAAAGTAACAGGTTTGGTTGTTGAGAAATTTGCTTAAATTTTTTTATCACCATTTTTTTTGAAGTTTCCGATAAAGATATACCTATAGGTACTTCCACGAGAGTTGAGGTAAATGATTACGCAGACAGCTACACGAAGTACCGACGCAAAATAAGTGAATGAATATATAGAGCCTTGATAACCACCAGTTTTTTATTTGATTGAAACGTGAGTATATTGATAATTGCGTTTATCGATATAGGAACTACCTGCCTGTCATAAAATGTTGCCCCCTGAATTCCTATATTTGATGACAATGATGTAACGAGTGCCAGTTACTTCAGTCATCTTTGAAGGGATTTGATAAAGAAATAACAAAGTAATGAAAATATAGGTAAAGGCAATTTATTACTTACTCTCTTTGGTTCCTACGATTAATATTATGTTCATATACCTACCTACGCATAACAGGCCTTTATTTATTCATATAACTCATTTATAATAAAATCGGCTAAAATGTTTTATTTTCTGTTTTGTTTGAAGTCGATGAATTGTTCTATCTAATACTTAACAAAATAGTTTAAAGAAACTTTTTTTTCTCTCTTGCAGTTCACTGTTGAATTTGATATCGATACAATATAGGAACAGTCGTTCCACAATCCCGCTGTCATTACACACCAGTGTTGTTGTGTGCGCGGCCTCAACTCTCGTGGACCTACCTATACTACCTTTTACTACTACCTTCTCACTACTCACTGCTGTAAAAAAAGATTCATTCAAAATATTGCCAAAAAGTCGAGATGAAGTAATAGGAACTCATTTCGACCCTTGACGGAAATGAGAGGAGTTATAGCCTGGCCAAAAAGTCGAGACAAAAAATGAGGGCAGCACTGTCGTTCATATAGCCACCCAATATACTACGACTAAAATGATATTGATACTTTATTATATAATTTCTCTTTAACACTAATATTTTTCATAATCACTTTGTATTAGTAATAGTCGTAAACTTTAACATTTATAATAATTACTAGCTTGTACCCGCGACTTCTAAGCTTAGGGAAAGACCTAATAATAGATATTTTTTTAGAAAACCTACTTTTTTCACTTGATCCATACACATTGATTATTGGGCCTTTGTCAGAAGGCAAACTAAGGAAACAACAGAAATAAAATAAACATGAAATTTAAAACGTAATATAGGAATCAAAGTCTTTATTATTATTCTTAGATATTTATTATTTTAAGTACAAGCACTTCAAAATGTCAGTCAGAGTCTAGAAACTCTTCATCTAAATATTCCACCCCAGAAAAAAGAGGCTCTTGGCTCGAGGTTCCTGCACCTTCTTTGTAATCATCATTCTCTGTATCAGATGACTCACTGCTACTGTCATCTCTGAGATTAATAATTAGTTTTTCCATGTCCGTATACAATGTTTGACCAGTTTCATAGTATTCCTTTTCAATTTGTTTCACGTGTTTACATGAACTTTCCCAATTCTCAACAGTTATATCTTGGAATGCTTGCTCAGCCGCCACCTGAATATAAGAATAATCACATCCATGAATATTAATATTAATCACATCATATACGACAATATTGAACACTATATAAAGAAAATAAAAGTATTATCTATCTTCTATCTTTCTATCTATACATATAAAACAGTTTTCTGACGGACAGACAATGTACAGCCTAAAGTTAAACCTATAGAAAAATTAAATATATATTCTCTAGAGAGTGTAGCGGTGCACTAAGAATGGGCCATTTGCTATTTACAGCTAGAAGTTCTTGACGATGTGTATTATATGATACATACCATAACATTCACTTTTTGTATCTTTTCTATTATTTTTTTGCTGGATTTAAATCTGAAGAGGCTTGAATCCATGAACTTTATTATTTTTGCCAAGAAAAGGGTTAAAATATTATAATTACCTTTATATCAGTGGTACACACATTATTTGAGGCAATTTTATGTTTCGCAATTCCCCAAATCAGTTCAATGGGATTTAGGTCACAGTGGTATGGTGGAAGCCTTACCACTGTATGACCATGATCACCCAAAATCTGGTCAATTTCATAAATGGGCTCCGGCTTATTTCTCTTCACGAGAATTACCAGTTCTGGTTTACGCAGAGAAGTGTCAAAAGGTATGTTGTTTTCGACGAGCCACAACTTTAGCTCCGCAACTGTTGCTGCACTTGTAGGAGCTTTATTCAAAATAACAGAATGGTAGGGTGCATTATCCATAACAATAATGGACGCCATTGTCAAATTAGGAATCAATCTTTCTTTGACCCATTTCGTAAAATTTGTTTTGTTCATTTCAGAGTGGTAGTCTTCCTTTTGGTTTGTTCCACTGAAAATAAGTAAAGCATTCGGCACAAATCCTTCCTCACTGCCAGCGTGAACCAAAATGTATCTCTTTCCTTTGGATACATTTTCCTTGACTCCACCAATATCTACTGACTGCCAACACTTTTTCAGTTTGTATGAGGAGTGCACATAGCTCTCATCCAAATAAATTATATCTTTTTGCAACTCCTGTGGCAAACTTCTGTTCTCTAAAATAATCTTGAGGTATTTCTCCCGTTTTGCAGCAATATGAGTCATCTCCATTAATGCAGATCTATCAGACTGGAATTTTTTATAGGAAAAACCAAGTCCTTTTAGCACCTTTCGGAGGTGTTCTCTGCCTCCGTTAAAACCTAAATCTTCCCTCACTGTAAGCAGCAGACTTCGAAGAGTAGGAACCTAAAATAAATGAGTTTTATTTAGGATTGCATATGATAATACGAGTAAATGTAAGGATTGCTTTTAATAGGGAGAATTATACGAACAAACTCAATTTAAATTACTTAAACAAATAAAATCAGCATAATATAGAACTATGAATACAATAATTATATCAATAACCAAACATGCCGTATACCATGTAAAAAGTATGTCAAAATAAATATCATGACTCTTGTACGAGTAATCAACTGATTATTTCAAACTATAATCAAGAGGTAAAACCAATAACAGTTATACTTGCCTTTTTCATCACCGTGTAGAAGAAATGAACCTTTTGTCTAATGGCACAAAGGTCAAAATTGTCCAAATCTTTCCTTGCACGACCTTTTCGGTGCTTCCCTGGAGTAGAAAATACTCCACGATTATTTTCGCCTTCTTTTTCAATTCTTCGTACCGTCTCCACGCTTACACCTAAAATAAATAATATGAAGGCGTAAGTCACTTGTAAAAAAATACTAAAAGGATCAATCACATTCAGTCCTCGTATTAAGAGTCACGTAAAATGATGAATATAACCTCAAAAATGAGTTTTAGAAATAACATTTCAAATTCATAAATTTTATGGTAAAACGATAGAATTGATCATAAGAACTGTAATAATGGGTAATATTCTATACACAAAACATATTTCATATGAATAAATACCTGTAAATTCAGCAGTACGTCGATAAACATCGTCAAGTTCAGACAAAGACTGTCCAGCCTCACTTTCTGCCAAACATCGCAAGAAAACTTTGAAAATTATTGCTCTCGCACCACTTCGAATTGGCCTACTCATGTTTTTGTAGTTATTAGACGGAACAGAATGCTTTAAATATATTTATTAAATAATTTCTCAAAAATCGACACGTGGGTGACGCAATAAGTACTAGTACTTAACAATACAGAATTGTTGCCATGGGACAAAAAATTTAGTTGCAGCTGTCACCACTGGCTCGACTTTTTGGCCAGGCTATATAGTCGTTTCGCGTGTTCATCACATAAACTGGAACGCTGACTTGTATTCCGAAGTGGTATTGAGAGGTCGTGAAGTCCTAATAACCTATTATTCAGATAGTTTGGTAGTCTTACTGACAATTTCTATGTTAGATACCTAATCAGTTTAAGTAATGTGAAACTCTATGTAATTTAATGACTACCTGTCAGTGCTTCTATTCTAGGCGGTAAAAACCACATCGTCTTTGTCCTGTTATCGCGTTGTCAACGTTTAGATAGCTCCTATTCACTTGACAGTAATGGCGGCAGAGCTAAAAACAATACTGTAACAGATCAAATACGATATGCTGCTTACGTCCTAGAACAGAGGCCCTCTTTGAATAACATAAATAATATAATATGTCACTTCCTCTTTTGTGTCGAAATTAATGTGGGCACTTACTTATTATGACATGACACATTAGGAGTTAAGTACCTAGATGACTGAGCTTTCCTCGGTATATTTTTTGAAGTATGTTTTCTAAAAATGATACCTAGCTAGATCGATTTATCGCCCCGAAACCCCCTGCATACAAAAAAAACGTTGGAGCCGTCATGAAAATGGTTGGAGCCGATTCCGAGACTCAGATTATAATCTATAATACAAGAATTGCTCGTTTAAAGGTATTATATAGATAAATATATTACGAGCTAAATGCAAAAGAGTTCGTCCAATAGGTAGTAAAAACGATACCAACGTTTGTTTAAAAGTGAAATATAGTTTAGTAAAACTAGTTTTAAGATTCTAATAAAAAACAATGGGGACTTTATTTCCTAGTGTTCATCACAGTGTGTTCATCATAATAAACTATTAAATTTAAAAAAACATATCATATTATTAAAAAAAAAACTTTCGCCGAATCCACGCAATAAAAGTACGCCTACCGCAGTACGGTAGGTCAAGCAAAACATTTCGTCTACCACTTACTTAGTTGAATGCCCTTTACTGCCAATTACTGCCTTAATTCTAAGCGGCATACTAGCTACCAATTCTTCACATTCTTCTGGAGTTGTCGAATTCCAGACTGAGAATTTTTTCTTTTCAAATCTACTTTTGATTTTAATGTAAACTTGTGTAACTTTTTCTTAATTTTCTTAACTTTCGCCTAGATAAGACGCCGAATTTGTATTGACTAATCTTGGAGTAAGTCTATTTCCAATTTGGTGAAATGCGGCTTTAGTGTGTTTATTAATCATTATTGAATTCGTCTATCTCATTATAATCAGCCCAACGACCATTACCGGACACATGCACTTATAGAAACGCAAAACGCAGAATCCGGTTGGTACCTACGGTTTTCGCCTGAGGATTATGATGTTTTGGCAGTCCGGTCCATAATTTTACCTTTTATTTCACCAGTACGATTGCCATCGACATTAAAGGTTATAAATGAACTGGTTAACCGCGAGTTCCCTGAAACATTGAAGCGCGCTGACGAGCCGGCGGCCGTAACTCAAGCGCATGGATTACTTTCTCATGTGTATGATACATGGACTGCGCTCAGATGCTCACCGTTCCGCGCATTGGGGCCATTAGGGGCTTTGAGTAAACACGAGATTAGTGGCAGCAGCCGGTCCTGCCCTGATAAACACTCACTTGGATTGAACTGTCTTCCCGAGTGGAGAAATTCTAATATAATGTGTAAAGTATGTGTTAATGCGCTATTTATATTAAAATATTACAAAGCAAGTACCTACTAGTTAGTACCTAACCATATTAGCACACTTTAACGTGTGTATGTACCTATGCGCTGTCTAGGCCATCACAACTATGTTACATATAGTAGTCGTGCCTGATTCTGACAACCACGTCGCAAAACAAATATTCGTGTGCCAATAACAACATGTGTGTGGTAGAAAAACAATAAACAGAGTTCTAGTTCACTGACCGATACTGCGTTACCGGTATTACATGTAGGATATTCTGCCAAAATAAGCAACTGCACAATGGGAGCGATAATCCGCGCGTTAACCGTAAGCAGCTCATACAGATACATACCGACTTTTCGAGACCCCGACATCTCAAACGTGATGACCCTCAGTATTTCGCAGGCTGTCAAACATTTCACTGAATATTTGACATTTTACTTCATTTCAACGTACGTACAATGAATACCACCAATCTTAATAATTAGAAATCATTGTAAAAAATTGAGAAATTTCATTCCCGGTCTTAGATCACCGTGGGTGCGCCACAAAATAAAAAACCCGGTCAAGCGCATCGAGAATTCCGTGCTATCCCACAATGTGAACGCTAGTTAAATGGTAAGAAACGAATAAAATTCGTACCTTAGCAATTACGATATTAATTAAAATACCCAGCCACAATGATATCACTATCACTGTCACTACATAGTATTAAAGAAAGTTGTTGTATGCTTAGATCTTTAAAACTACGCAACGGATTTTGATGCGGTATTTTTAATAGATAGAGTGATTCTAGGGGAAGGTTTATATGTATAATACATGCATAATATAGTAGAGAAACACTGATAATTTAAGAGGTTTCTAATGTGATGTCGTAAATAAAATCATTTCTTGCGCTTACGTTCCAAATGCTGGCTTAACTCTACGAGATAGGTCAAAATAATGTAATACAGTATTATACACCATAAAATTTCTATAAAAAGTCTACGATTGTATATGTCTATCTAATAGGGATAACCCACAATAACCATTTTTTATCCTTTACTTTATACTAGAAATAATGGCTTTATACGAAGCGATTTTAAGCAATACAGCATTAATCCTTATACAATTAAGTACCTTAACTATATTGTGCATTTATTTTAGATGAATATGGCCCTTCACAGCATGTAATTTAAACGAATATTTTCAAAGATATTACAGATTTAAAATGCAGGGACATAGCGGTTGCAGCGGCGCGGCCGCGGGCCGCCGGCGCGTGCGTGTAAGTACAATAATAATAAAAAAACGAAATTGTATGATACTATTTAAATACAAAAGTGTTTTTATTTATGACGAAACGTGTTTACCAGAGCGTTTTTTTTTTCAAAATTGTTGTTATTTGTATTTCTTCTATTAAGATCTTGGTTTGAATTTACATTTAAGGTAATTTAGTATTAGGGCAGGTATTTTTAATTATGGAAAATCGTAGTTTAATTTAAGGTAAGTATTTAAGTTAAAAAAGAACTGAATAGAATAGGTATCTTTTGTTGTTTATAATTGTAGATTATCTTTTGTTTTTAGTCGAACGAATGGTAAGTAGTACATAACTGCAGAGGCCGTGAAGTAAGGGATTCAAGGACGAGTTTTGGGTAGACGGTGAGTGCGGTCAGTCGTAGACGAGGCCGGATAGAACGAGCCCTTCAATCCCTGTTCCGACCAAGGGTTTTGTATAGTGCTCAAGCAATGTGAGGAAATATTTAAAAGTTCATTAGTGCAATCTCACGAGGGCAATCTCAAGGCTGAGCAATATTACGATGGCAATCTCTAGACTGTGCAATCTTACGATAGTAATCTCAAGACCGCAATCTTACAATGGCAACTCAAGACCGCAATCTTACGATGGCAATTTAAGACTGCAATATTACGATGGCAATCTCAAAACTGCACATAAATATAATACCGATTTCGTTTTTTTTAAATGTCGCCTAATATAGTTACATGGTCTAGTTAGTGGTGTTTGGTACTTTGGCAGTATCTTTTTTTCTTTGTCAGTTTAGTTACTAAGCTAATTAGTTAGAGCAGTGGCTAATGATGTTTTTTCTTAGGTTTTTCATACTTGGCTTAGGCCTTGAAATAATGTAGGGAGCCATAAACAAGAAACTTCATGTCTTGACATTAACGCATACATTTCCGAGCATGTTTATGAAAAATATTTATTTCTTATCTCGGAACTAACGGTTTTCCAATTGAACACAAGGACGGAAAGTGCCTCATTTTACTCCTAGGAGTATAAAAAACATATGAAAACACTTTCCGTCCATGTCCATATTGTTTTTTTAAAGTGCTCTTAATCCCGTACACCCAATTTGTGGGTGCAGTGTGGGGCGGCGGCGGGCGCCTGCGGTGCTGGCGGCGGCGGGCGGCGGCTCGCTGTGCGTGAAACTATCTTAACAAATCTCGTAGTTTTCAAACAAACATTCTCTCCGAATTTGTCAAAAGTTTTAAAAATACGTACTCGCTTTTGCTCGGCCTGCCAGCCACCTCGTCAGAAAATCCCTTACTTTCCGCGCTTAGGCAGTAATGTACTATTACTGCAGCACATACTAATAATATTGCAAATTGTTCATAACCATACGTATAGTTTTAAGGTATGATTTCAAACAAGAACTGACTAAATGTACAGAAATTATAAAGTCAGTTCTGGAAGACATCGTTCGAACATAGCACGTTCAGCAAGAGATGAAGAATCGTCAACGTGACGTGAGGCTCGCCTCAGCCAACTTCGGGATAGATATACAGCTAAGAGAGAAAGTGAATCCTCAGTAGAGCGTGAGGCTCGCCGCAGCCAGGATGATACACATAGAGTTCAGAGAGCCAGAGAGCTTGAGGTTCGCCTCAGCCAGGATAGGACGTTATTTGTGAGTGTCAGTCAAGCTATATTTTATTACGTTTAACCCGGAGCGAAGGCGAGAGCGGGTCACTAGTTACATATAAAAAAGAAGTAAATAATGTTACTACCGCGTCCGAGTTGAAGCTTCATAAAAGACCCAAGTAACCACTCTCGCTCTCTACTCAGTTCACACCTAACATGGTGACGAAACTCTGACCTGAGCCTACTCTGTAATATCATTGTCCAGCCAGCAAAGTTCAAAGTACCCAACATTGGCCACTAAAAAAGGATCCCTAAAACCGTAACTGAACTGGAGCAACATTACGGTTAGGTAATTGATATATGTTTTTTTACTATAAGACAGAAACTGGTAGAGGTACGACCTTGTGCCGGGTCCGTCCAGATCGCTACCACTATCTTGCCCGATAACATAACCTACCACTACGCAGTACGCAGCGGTGTTCGCAATGGTGCGGGGACAAGACAACCGGTGAAATGACTAGCAGACGAATAGAGTACCGTCAACTGCTGCAGCTTTGCCAAATAGCTACAACATTACCTACAAATTTTATAAAAGTTTGAACCATCCATCACAATTCAAAAGACAAAAACCCTTTTAAAAAGTAGGACGAGACGAGACGAGAGCATGGAGAGGGCACACTTAGGGTACGGAACCCTAAAAATTCCCTTCGCGCGGGTGGCGGCCTGGCGGCATGTCAACTGAAGTTGTCAACACTCAGGTACGACGACCAGGCTAGCAGACCCCTGACTACGCGTTATTGCCTCAGGCGTGAATCAAAATAAGCCGGATTCAAAGATCTTTGGCTTTGGTAATCATATCTTATTTATTGTTATGACCAATCTATCGTGCTCCTTGAAGTTTTTGTTAGCCTTGGAATGCGAGGTCTAAATCAAACTACGAGTGCCACTCGTGCATGCTACATGAATAACAGTTTCGTGATTATTGTGGCACTTTACCACACGCACTTTAAAATCGTTAAATTATACCTACTTACTTAGGAACCTATAATTATATGTTTTTCACTAATGTTTTACCACAACATCATTTGGCGAACAATGTCATAAACGCACTTCGTCTAAAAGTTAGGATGAAACGACTGCACTATCTGATAGCTATTTAATATAGTTTTAGCATGCATTATTCAGTTTTATCATATATATACGAAACACTAAATAAACGAATTTGTAATAAAGTTCTAAAAACTCATTTTCTGTAACAAATTTTATATTTTTGTAATATTCTCGACGTACACGCCGCTCTCGAGTTTCGTGCTAACTTTACTTTCATTTTAATAGATAATGGTTCAAATGACATATATATTTCTTTTTGAAGAATGCGGGATACTTTAAATATTGTCAACTGTCCGAGGTAAAACTATGTCCGGGGTACAACAGTTTCCCCTACACCTTTTTCTTCTTGCAAACATGTATTTCGCACCACATTAGGTCATTACATTAGGCATTTTAGGTCCGAAGTCTAACCTAACATAACTTATTTAACAAGCCCATGTAACCTATGTTATGTGCAGGTAATGGTTTAAGCACAAACACGTTTGTAAAATGTCATTGTTTGCCAAATGATGATGTTGTAAAAAGTCAGGATACCATAATAATCGCATATTATGACTCAATTTCCCAAGAGTAACTACGTACCTACGTAGGCGTAGCTTCATACCTAAAGTTACTAAGCGAATAATGAAGTTTTAATTAGCTAAATGTGTTGATAACATCCAATGTCATTTCAGCATAGGTACATTTAACAATTCATAAGTGCGTGTGGTGTACCTATGAACACTTTATCGGGATAAACGTACTCATCTGCTAACTTTTTTTTCAGTAGTTTATTTTTAGTAGTAGTTTATATTAAATTCTTAATTTTGATCATTTTAGACTCTCAACTCCGAATAGGTACTCTGATGCCCTTATTTTTAGGAAATAAAGGCAGATGAGAATCTTTAAGAATAGTCCCTCTTGAAAAGCATAGATACCTACCTATTTGTAAATGAAAACACACAATTGAATTGAACATTAAGTAAGTTTAGTAAGTACAAACATTGCCACCTAGGGTATCATTGGTAAAAAAATCTTCTTTATGCCAACATTATTTACTATGATAGAAAATAATAGTACATTATGATACAAGTGTGCTAAGTTGACCATTGTATACAAGGCGCTATTGTGTGCGCACGAGCGATAAGCGAGTGCGCCACAAGAAAGCCGCGTATATTATGGTCACAGGCACACGTGTTACATACGACGTTTTTCAACACACTTGCGAAAAAAAAACAAGACTCTTCATTTTCTTTACTTAAAGAAGACATTTTTGTTAATATTAAACTTCAAAATAATTAATCCAAACTATCTTCGTCACAGCCGTCAATTATTTACGAAAAATGGCGGCTGGCGCGTTGTTTTTTTTTCTTGCCGCGATACCGATGCGCGCGCAAGGCTAAGGCGCGAACGAGATCGGCCAACAGCCAAATTTAAAATGTAATAATTCATGTTTAAAATACAAATTACAGAAAAATTTAAATGATTTTAATGAAATTGAGTTATTTTTTAGTAATAAAGCTGATTTCACCAATTTATTGAAATAAATATGTAGATAATGTTATTTGCCGCATAAAAACTGTTTGTTGCTAAGAAAAAAAAAGGTATAACCCGACTAAATTATATCGCTTCTTCTTCGTACTTACACCTTGGTACTAGGCTACAAATGTAAATTGTTTGGGTTAATAAACTAAAGGCACTTGTGCGTAATATACTGAAAAAGCACGCGTGTTTAATATCTAGGTTTATGAGCCAAAAATCGGTGGAATAAAAAGGTCGTTTTGAGCAAGTGTGTTGAAAACTATATTTGTGACGTTCACACAGGTCAGAAGTACATATCTACTATTGATCATGGCGAGGACGCAGGTCAGTGCATCCAATTATATTTAATAAAATACACCTTGCAGAGTAAATTAGCTTAGGATTCAACATTCCAGGTTTTATATAGGTAAGTAAAGTTATGATCATGGGTAATGAATGGTAGGTATCCGTTAATTTTTGAACGTGTGACCGACAGCTTTGCCCGATACCGAAAGAGCGTTGAGCGATTGTCACATTTCATAATTCTTTTAGTGAGTTGTTAATGCCAAAATGCGACACGTGCTGTTGATATAGTAAAATAGATATATTTTCTTGAGAAATAATCTTTCTGTGAAATTTGTGACACCGTTAACTGTATGTAGTCACCCAATTAAAATGTTGAGCATGCTTATCATTGTGACTTCCTTTGTTTTTGTCATACTTGTAATTTGATGTTCAGTTTGAAGTTTATTATGACAGCGCATTAAAGTGCTTAACATTTTCGTTGGGATACTGTACCTACCTGCTACAGTTAGAATTGTATTTCTTTTGCAACTTTTAACTGAATTATTTATTGATCTGGTATTTTGTTACATCTTTGACTGACAGCAGTTAAATTTGTATTTCTTTAGGCACCTTTAGTTGCACTACGGTTTCGCGTGGCAATTTGTGTCACCGGATGCATAAGATTAAATGTACATACCTATTTATTTATTTAATCTTTAATGCACAAAAATACAAATTAGACTACAAAAGCCTAATGCCATTCTATACCAGTAGCTATAAATATATAGTCCTGATTTACTTGTTCCACTATTTATAAGAATTTAAATTACCTTTGGGGATCTATTTCGGAGTCTATGTAGTGTTTATACAGTGCTCATATTTTCAAACACAGTGATCTATGAATAGGTCCTATATCACGTGTTTCACCAAGTGAGCTTTATCTCATACTCTAGACATTTCACATTATATTAAGTAGGTAAGTACTTACTATAAGAAACGACCTAGCCTAGCAAACGAAATTAAACTAATTGTAAGCAGGAGCTTCTACTCGTAAACACCGATTTTAGCCATTGTTTATTAGGACTTAAACCTGCATGCAGCAGCAAAAACGCCATTTAGTAATATAACTCTTGTATTGTTTACATAGTTTAGGTACCTACGAGCCTCCCGCTTCCCTAACCCTTTTCCCATGTTCTTGTTGCCCTTCACACCTCAGGAAGTAATATTGATTATTAAAAAAATTAAAGCGAAGGGAACTAAGGATGTATATGGATTTCCTACATATATCCTGCACAAGCTCCCGATTAGCTTTATACATTGTCTTTGCGAGCACTTTAACGTGTGTATGTCCAACGGTAACTACCCTGAGTCACTCAAGAGAATCAAGGTTACTCCGGTGTACAAAGGCAAAGGTTGCAAGGAAATTATGAAAAACTATCGCCCTATATCTTTAGTACCCGCAATCTCTAAGATTTTCGAAGCGGGTTTGTGTAATAGACTCACGAATTTCCTAACTGAGAATGGGGCGCTCTGTGACCAGCAGTTCGCCTACAGAGCGGGGCGGTCTACGGTGGGGGCAGCGCGTAAAATGGCTCGCATTGTACTCGACCATCTGGAAATGAAAAGGCAAGTTGCCGCCGTATTTTTTGACCTCTCTCGCGCATTTGACTTAGTGGATCATAATTTAATAGCGACTAAACTCGAATATTATGGTGTGCGGGGTGTAGCCCTTGATGTAATAAAATCTTTTTTGAGCAACCGCTGCCAACTCACAGACGTGAGCGGTGATAAGTCCGATCTTGAGTCGATTGGAGACAGATCTGTCCCTCAGGGTTCCAACGTGGGCAATTGCATTTTCACGCTGTTAATGAATGACTTGCCATTCCTTAGCTCCACGACAGACTTTATAATGTATGCTGATGATGTATGTGCAGTTGTTCACGGAGGCAATCACGAGGAACTACAGGATAATATAAAATTAACAGTCCTTCATCTACTGAACTGGTTCGATGTCAATGGCATGCAACTCAACATCGAGAAGACTAACCTTCTTCAATTTTCACTCAACCGGAAGACACAGCCCCAACTAGACGTAACTATCAATGGCTCCCGGATGGCACCCGTTCATTGTGCTCGTTATGTGGGTTTCACTTTTGATGGTTCTTTGCAGTGGAGTGAACACATCAACACACTATGCGGCAAACTAAACTCTGCATACTACGCCCTATCCCGCCTCAAAAAAACATTATCTCAGGGCAACCTACTCACCGCGTATTATGCATATTTTCACACCCATCTAACATTTGGAATTGACCTCTGGGGCTTAGCAGCTGAGAGAGACAGACCTTTTTTACTCCAAAAAAAGGCAATTCGCCTTATATGCCGTGTACCGCCGGATGAGCCTGCGAAACAACTTTTCATTAACCTAAAGATAATGACGGTTCCCTCTTTATACATACTTGAGGTAGGAAAATATGTGAGGAGGAATTTAAATGAGTTCGCAGTAGGTCACAGCTACTCTGCACGAAGGCAGCCGGGACTGGCAGTCCCCGTGCACAGACTGCAGAAGACGGGAAAGTCCCTGAAAGTGATGGGTGCACGAATTTACAATAAAATCCCTGAAACAATCCGCATTGCACAGAATGAATCCTCCTTCACTCACAAACTGAAATCATTCTGCACTGATAAAGCATTCTACTCTATTAGGGACTTCCTAGAGGGATGAGTATACGTGTCGAAAGCCCAGAGATACGCTTACCTACTAATATAATCATGTTATTTGCATTAATAATTTAATTTAAATGTATCAAGTGTTTGTAACATATATGTATAGATTAATATTATGAACATATTGAATCGAATGTATAAAATTAGTTTAAACTTAACGCATAAGTAATTTTAAAATGACGATGTATATTTCTTACTAATAAATATTCTATTCTATTCTATTCTATAGGTACAAACGTATATTACCACTCGGACCACGTTTAAGTAGGTCTATCTAATCATCTCTTTATAATCATGTTTAAGTTACCTACTTAACCACAAATAAACATTGCAGTGTACTACGTAGGTACCTACACCATATCAAATTTATAAAAAAGTATTTATGTAAGTACCTGCTTGATCACGTGAACAAAATGATTTCTCAAAAGTTAATAAATTGAGGGCGCATAAATTATTATTCCACGAACACCGTAGGTACATTATTAACAGTAATTGATTGTGCCAAAATTTTTCACCTATGCAAGCGGCGTAGCTAAAATTGTTTAGGTATTTAGGTAGATCGTCATCGGGCCATTTTGTTATTTCATTTCAAAGGAGTGCCCTGGACAGCGGAGTGTTGAGTCACTCTCGAGAGGTGTCGCACCTTCACTAGTAACCTTAAAAAGCTGAAACGTAGTTGTAACCAGCAGGCGGCAGCTACTTGACAAAAATATGAAACACTCCAAGGCGTAATAGAATTTAAACATAACAATTACAAATTATAAGATAGTAATAATTAAAATGTAAATCGACACCAGCTGAATGTCTCAACTAAGTACACGAGTGATTACTTCTCCGATATACGTAGGTCCTATCCCATCCTCAGATATACACGTGAGGCACTTGTCCGTGCAGTGGCGGCGAGGAAGCGATTAGCTAGGTATTGTCAAGGGGGGATCTTATCTCTGATGTCAACACTGCTTCTTTAAACGAACTTGGTATACTTAATTTCCTTATGATAGTTATCTCTAAAACATTTCGTGTGGGTACATTGCTTTAAGCTCGGCGGCGACCGACAAATTATATTAAACAACGGGACGATATTCTATGTAGCTATTTGCTTTGGAATTCAAAAATTTAAAAGCAAATGCGACATACCCTATAAAAAGTATGGTGCAATAAGGTCTATTTTACAAACTAAAGCCTTATTGTACTACAGTATCAACTATTTTCTCGCTATAGAAACGAACAAAAGATTATAAATCCCGTGTCAATAAATGAGACACATATATTAAAACTTAATCGCTGGCTGTTCGTACTGCTGGCGAGAACTCTCTCCACTAGTTTGTCGAAATAAATAATGTACCTAGATCCCATGTCAATCAAAGAGGCATATATCAAGTTGATCGCTGGCTCTACTCGCTTCTCGCTCATCGTCGGCGGCGGGACAAGTGCCTAATGCCCGCACTACGCACACATACCATTCTTCCTAAACATAGCAATCGAACCCCCCAATAATCGTTCTCCTTTTGGATACTGATTGACAGGAAGTTACTGAAATCGGACAGTGCAACTGCTTAAATGGTATACCTACAATAGTAGATTGTTCAACAAGGGACTAAAACAAGCCATAATGACACGAAATGTTTAGCCACCCAAGCGGAGGTCGAGTCGAGTGTCATTATGGTTGTTTAGGCTCGCGTTAAACACTCTACTTTTCACTTTGATGCGAGGAAAAAATCAACGTTCTATACAAAATTATAATATTGATTATAACAAAGTTCCTTACTTTGTTCCGCGGTTTTCCCCATTCTTTTGTTTTGCAATGCGACGTTTTACATGCTTGCATATTTAGCGAACAGGTTCAAACTTGTTTTTTTTTAAATATTAATGATAAAATGCATAATAAAATTAATTCATGGTTAATTTAAATAAATAGATACATATTCGTAATTATTAATCGTGTTTCACGAAATTAAATGGTTTTTTTATATACTTTTGCTCAAATGTCATTTTGAGGTTATTTACACACCGTACAAATTGTTGCGTTATCGCGTCGTGGTGGCTGAAAACGTGTTGTTTTTACCAAAAAAAACCCGGCAAGAGCATGTGGGTGTGTGCTTAGTGTAGTGTTCCGAAGCCGCTAAGTACTACAAACATAAAAACAACAAGTAATAACGAATTTTCTATTTCAAGTCATTTGGTCCCTTTTGGTTTGGTTGGTTGGTTTTAGATGATTTTAGTAGGAATAAACACTTTAATCGC
Source organism: Acleris sparsana (assembly GCA_923062465.1). NCBI lineage: Eukaryota > Metazoa > Arthropoda > Insecta > Lepidoptera > Tortricidae > Acleris > Acleris sparsana. Next base: position 67,471,312 of record OV281285.1, on the reverse strand, counting down.
ATGTACCTCAAAAACCAATGTTTACTTAGACGTGATAGGGATATTTGACTCTAACTAAAATTAGCGCTTTAAAGCTTGATATTTCATAACCCCACACTACGGGGTAGACGAAAATAAAACATCCCCACGTTACGTGTAGGGGAGAAACACTTAAAAAGATTCAAGATTTTATTTTAATACTTTTGGCGTGACTAATACCGTGAAATACGCCAACATTGCCCGAATTTTGTAAAAAAAAAACATTTTTTTCGATTTTTTTCTATAACAGATATGGGTTTTTTTAATCTTTGCTGTAGCAATATGGTCATGTCCTTCCATTCATGTTGAAAAATAACTCCTAAGACTTGATTTAAACCCTGATTTTATCGATTTTAATGGCGGGCAATGTTATCTGGACTTTCAGCCAACATTGCCCTTGATGATTATCGACGTAAATATAGGCCCTACGCAGTTGAAATGAGCAACAGGTCAAGAGTAAGGGATATCCTACCGATTACTTTAATCGTCGAGTAGATATCATCTTAACTTTCGCTTAAAAATGAGTGGCCAATGTTATCTAGGCATTTCTGCTCATTTCCATACAAGTCACCAAGAGCGATTTCAAAATGTTAGGGTTGTCACATTGGGGTTAAATATTTAAATGAATTTATTTTGATTAATTGAATTAAACATTTTTTTATTTTTGAGTTTTACGACATACAGTTTTCGATACATACGGTTTCCGAGCCCTAACTATTAAACGGGGATCGATACCGGTATAACTTAAAATTAAAATACCTGTCTTTCTTAACTTGCATCATTCCCTTGATACTTCTATTTTAATTTAGGTAATAACATTAAACTATAATATAAGTTAGTCGAAAAACAAAAAAAAAACAATAATTAGCGAGATACCGATATTTAATACCGGTATTTTTGTATTATAGTAATACCGGTAAATGACCCCGTTTATTAATGCGATCTAAATAATAGTCATAACCGCATGCAAATCAATATTTTTTTTCGATTTTCCCGAATATACTCAGAGGGAGTCTGCTTCAATTTACTTATACATATAATAAATTTATGAAATGTGACAACCCTGACGCTTTAACGACATCGGGCAAAGTTGTCCGTCATACATTCAAAAATTAACGGATAACATTACCCATGATCATAACTTTATTTATATAAAACCTAGAATGTTAAATCCTAAGCTAAAATACTCTCCAAGGTGTACTTTATTACATATAATTGGATACACTCTCCTGCGTCTTTGCCATCATATAATAGTACACACGCACTTCACATCAAATTTTTGCCCGCAAAAACACACCCTGTCTTTGATGAGTCGCAGCAAGCTAATGAGTGAACTAAGAGACAAATGTCAATCACAGTGTTACCACAAATATAATTTATTTTCTACCATAGTAAATAGTGTTGCTGTAAAGAAGAAGATTTTTTCCACATTAACGAATTTGTTTGTAAATTGCATTATGGGCAATGATACCATTGGTGGCAATGTTGGCGTATTTCACGGTATGCTTATTTATGCCAAATTACAGCTTCCTAGTACTAAGAGTCTCTGAGCTGACGGACGGACGGCCATGGCGAAACTATAATGGTTCCAAAACCCTAAAAAACGATAAAGGAAATGGGTGAATGTTGTACATAAAGTAAGTACTAGTTGTGCTCATGTCAACTATGCAAAAATTGGTCGCGTTATGGCGCTATGACCTGTCAAAGATGGTATATTGTTTCAAAAAAAAAGGTAATGCAAATGGCCGAATGTTTTATATACAATAAGTACTAACTAGTTGTACCAATGCCAAATATGTTAAACAGACCAAAAGTTGCGTTGCGTTATGGCGCTGTACCCGTTCAAGTTACTTTTGTTACCAAAAAAACGATAAGGGTAATGGCTGAATCTTGTAATCTATAGGGTGTCCGGTATATAATGGACTACCTTACAGGGCTGGATAGCTCAGATCAGGAGTGGTGAAGATATGATAATTCATGTTTAGTAAAAGTCGCACGGAAAACGAGATATCTCAACTTTTTTAAATTTCTGAAATGCAGTACCCTGTTTTCAGTTTTGTTTGCCGTGAATGAAAGCTAAACAAAAAAAAAACATATTTTAAATACTCCTGAGCTGAGCTATCCAGCCCTGTAAGGTAGTCTTACTATATCCCGGACATCTTGTAGATTACCACCAATAAACTGTAAACATGTATTTTTTTAACATATTTTGAAGTAATGTACAGTCAGCGTCAGAGAAACGTGACCCCCTAGATTTTAAAACTACAACTCGCAAGGCAAGACAAGCTGAGTTTTACTTTACTCAATCTTGCTAGCCAAGCGGTCAGCCACAACTTACAAAAATATTTTCCTTCTATTCACTACACATAGACCGGGATCGAACCCCCGACCACTCGGGGACAGCACTTGTATTATAATTATTCTGCACCGCTTCCACTGAGCTATCGTGCCCATACCATAATGAGCGAATTTATGAATCACTTGCTAGCAACTACTTGTAAAATATGATTAATATTTCTGCCCATGCGTCCTTGTCTAGCCAGCCTGAAAAGAATAGTTTTGTCTTTGTTTATTCAACTACCCATATTTTATTGCCAAATGTGATTTGTAACGACCGTGACTACTTACCGTTAAGGTTGATATTAGTATAATTTACCCAATTCATTTAGAAATATGTTTGAGGGTAACTTTTATAATCACCTCTGCAAATCAAACCTGAGTTTTGACGGTGTGCAGTTAGTAACGTTTCCTCAACTCGATTAAGCGATTTACGATTTCCTTACGTCTCAAAAACTTGTGCTGAATTCTAATATGGTTCGACTTACTACTTTTTTGAAAGCCAACATTGTAGTTCTTTGGGAACAAAACCAGAATATTAAAAAAAATGCAAGAGAAATGAATATAACAGTAAGTTACCTACCTATAAATACTCAATTTTACTAATGATATTTTAGTGTTTTATTGTGTATAGCTCAGTGTTTTATTGTGTATTTATAACTGTATTGAATACATGTGTTTTAATAAATTATGTTGTATTTGCAGAGAAATACAGTTCGCAAATGGATAAGGCGATATCAAGAAACGGGTGAAGTGAATTGTAATCGCCAAGGCCCTCGTCCTACAGCTTATACAGACGAATCCGAGCGGCACCGTAGTATTGTGCAAGTTCACACTGACGCCCCGTTCACGACCACTCGCTCAAGTGCTGAGACATTCGAGGCATCACTTAGCACCCTTCGAAGACATTTACACGCTGCAAAAATTCACCATTACAAACCGGCTAGAAAAATAAATCTGTCGAAGGCACATCGCGACGATCGTGTGAGATTCGCCAAGAAATATGAACATTTTGACTGGGAGAACGAAATAGTCATCTTTACCGATGAAAAATGTTTCAAGTCGGATAAAGACGGAAGAAAAGTATTGTGGCGGAGAAGTGGGGAGCGATACAATTCTAAAAATATGCTAGACTTAAGAACAAGCGGAAGGATAACATTAGGTAACTATGCACGACTTGTAGACTGTTTATTATTTCCTCGTATTTATCCTCATATTATTCGAAAATAATGTTTATAAAATATTACATGGTGTTTTTTTTTTCAGGGTATTGGGGTTGGATGTCCTCTATGGGTCCAGGTGAGCTCGTGGAAGCAGGGGGCCGTATGAACGGTGAACGATACCGTGAGATACTGCGGGACGTGATGGTGCCATCAGTTCGGGTCGCATACCCTGAAGGCCAAATATATTTAGTGCAAGACAATAGTGCGGTGCATCGTTCGCGTATAGTGCAAGAATGGTTATCTGCTCAGGCAGATATTACAGTTATGGATTGGCCTTCTAAAAGTCCTGACCTGAACCCTATTGAAAATGTATGGGGTCAAATGGTGTTAAACGGGGATCCTACAGAGGCCAAAACAAAAAAAAATTTAGATGCCGAAGTTCATAGAACGTGGGAACTGATGCGGAACAGCAGTGCATGTTCCAACATGGTCTCGAGCATGAGAAGCCGACTGGAGCAAGTAAAAGACGCTGACGGTTACCCTCTGCGTTATTAAAGAAATAAAATAAATAAATTAATTAATTAATACCCGGCTGCTGCGGCACACTATCTGACCTAATACATTTTCGTTTCTTTGTTTTGTATTTAGTTGTTCCAAATTGTGATGAAAACAAGAGAGATGTAAATTGCTATACTTACTACTTAGTTTAGCATGTTGGTTCTCTCGCAATTAAAAAAAAACACGTTTGGAGCAACTGCGATTATATTCCTAGGAATAACCCTATGCATACCTTTGTTATGAATCAGTAGTAAATTACATAATATTATGTATACTTAGCAATTAGCATAAAGAACTAAGTAAAATAAAAGAAGGCCCAATGTTTAATAGCATGACTGGATTCTTGAATATTTCGTTTTTAATTACACTATTTAAATATAAATTGTAACAAGAATATTATGTTTATAATTTTGACGAATCTAAAATTAATATTAACACAGTGTTGTTAAATTCCTAGGAATATAATAAAATAAAAATGATATCTCTTTAAGTATTTATTTCTCGCTGTTATTTATTATGTTATGAATAAAGGTTACGAATTTGTAATAAAATAAATAAAATTATACCAAAAACATAGTTTTTTTTGTAACATTGTTTATTTAAATATTTATTAAAAATGTTTGATTGTATTAGAAATAAAAAAACTAAAACTTAATTGTAAAAATGGAAAATACAAAGAGACATCGTATGGGGTTCGAACCTGCGAACTCAGGCTCTCATGCCTTATGAGACAACCACTAAGCCACACCGCTGTTACTGGAACCGTTGAAATTCTTATACCGTTCAATGTGAATTCCAGGGGGGTCACTTTTCTCTGACGCTGACTGTACTTACTGATTTACCTATTTGAAATACTAGTAGCAAAATAACTAAGGTATTTTTAAAACCAATTACAATAGTTATTTATGTGACTGGTGCATAATGAGAGGCATTAATACACGAGTGTGGTTTTATGAAACGAGCCGATAGGTGAGTTTCATAATAAGATCACACGAGTGTTTTAATGCCTAATTATGCGTACAGTCGCATACATAACTTTATCTACATGCATATCATAAGTTTTCTACAATATGTGAGAAAATTGTACCATGATACCTTGTATCTTAAAGAACCTGCATCTTAATGTTCACTTTAAAGTTTCGGTCTCCGAAACTTTAAAGTGAACATTAAGATGCAACTACATCAATAACCGATACTTTAATAACATGTAATACTTTAATGTTAACATTAAAGTGCAACCACAGATACAGGTTTCTTAATATAGGCTGTTTGCTTATCGTTTCTAAACATATAATAGGAAAGTTATGATATGGATGTAGATAAATTATATTTGTAGGTACCTAGTGCTTAAATGACAAGTATTTACCTATTTACTAAGTACGTACCTATTTATTTGTATTCTATTTAGGTACAACTAGATACACACATCAAAAGTGCCTAGGGATATCGTTTATCCCTAGACAGTTTTGAACATTTCAATATACCTACTTAGGCATATTACTACTGAGTCAAAACATCAAAATACGTATCCCACGACTTTTTTTATGTGTGCAATTGCAATTCTGCACAGCCCAGTTTCCTAAACAGGTTACCTAATTAGTGTGAGATTCCCCTGATAAGAATTACTTGTAAGTTATGACCTATTAATCACAAATATTATCTACCTATTGCATACGTTCGTGTTGGTAGTTAATAATCTACAGGTGTAACGCCCCATACCTATTTACCTACTTAGAGACATGTTTATGAAGTCGTCACTAAGGAACGATTTAATCGACACTACCCGGCTCCGCGCGCGGCCGGTCTCTGAGGCTCTACTACCGACAGCTGGCCGAGTGCCCAATATTTAGTAGTGGGGAGGGAATCGTTGATTGAAAACACTTTAAAACCTCCCTCGCAAACTCCGTCACTGTTGCTTTTGGTATTTCAAAACATCTATCGAGTTCCCGCTCTACTACTTTAGACCGCACTCAGTGGATGAAATCGTTCCAAGGTTTTTGTTTTAAAAACGGACGAGTTAATTATCTCTAAAAATGTTTTGTAGTATGTACAGTCGACGTCAAAGATATGTTTACATTTTTGAACCTTATTTCAATGGAATAAGGTGAAAAAGTGTAAACATATCTTTGACGTCGACTGTACATACAGCGGCTGCAGAGAGTGACAACTAGGTTACCTCCATTTAGCACACAAACACGGCTCTGCGAACCTTGATTCACGCAGAACACTTTCCCAAGTCTTTATAAGGCTCTTACGTTATCCCATCCATAGCTTTTTGGGGAATTGTTCATCGGCCTAATCCCAGATTGGGCAGATTCCATTATTTCTCAGGGTAGAACAAAAATAAATCAAAAACGTACTAAATACAAAAGAACATTTATTGTTTAAATACGTTTATTTACACACATTTACGATAATTATCACAAAGTCAAAAGCCAACTTATAAGGTAGTCCAATAAAAGTGGGTAAATACCTACTACCTAATTATTTTAATCAATTGTACATTGGGTGATTATTACGATTCACTAATTGAGTTATTAGCTTATCGAGTAGCCAAAGAGGCAAAAATCCTCGAAGCACGTAGGTAGATATTACGTAGAGGTAGGTACCTATATGACGGGAAATAAATAAACGTGGTTTTCAAATATTTAGCAGGTACCTAGGTATTTAAATGACCATTATTAGCTCTCAAAACTTTTGTTAATAAATAGATAAATACAATTATCTAAAATGTTTAGCGCTTAAATACCTACCTACTTTACAAAACTTCTGGTGCCTCTACCTACCCCGAGGTGACTTAAATAGAGTTAGTTATTAGCGGAAAAATAACAAACCCGCTGAACTAAATGTGATTTAAGGTTTAGCGCAGCAGCGAGGGCGTTTGGCGAGCCTGTCCAATGAGTGGTGCGTCGCTGGAGCCCGCCGGGTCCCCGTCAACCCCGTGTGAAGGGCCGTCGGAAACGTAACATCGCGATGTTACGTTTTCGAGTTTAAAATGTTGCCTCTAGTTGTGACGGATAATCGGATTAACTGTTCAAATGTTTGAATTCGCGGTTGCCTGACGCTCCGCAAATTGTAAGCCCCGCCGCCGAGGCTCCCCTCTGAATTCGCGCCCGAGGTCCTTCTCCCTACACTCTGTAGGTACCGACCCGGTGAGTAATGTTATCGCAGTTGTTGAACGCCGAGCACATTTACAAACTTAACTGACATCGAATTGGCAAAATGGTGGTCGCTACGAGTAAAGTACCTAATTTAGACGTGGCTATTGATTCAAGACGCTATCAAGTAAAAGTACTTATATTAAAGAAAATGCAGTGGTCTGACCACACTGACGGTTGTCCCTGTCTCGTTCCTAGGGTAGGTAGGTTATTGATATTGTTTAAGTAGGTTAGTATTTATTATGAGGCCTTTACGAAACTTTAGAGGTACCTACCTACCTACCATTGATTTCCATAAGTAATTCACCTACTTATTCTTACTAAGTAGGTAGATAGGGGAGAGTGGGGTGCATTCGTACAACGGGAGCATTCGTACGGTAGTGATATCTAAGCTATACAGCATACTGGCGTGTTCATGTTTGTGTGCGTAACTCCCACTCGGACGCATAGGCTACGCGCGGAGCGGCGGGGCAGTGCGGCTCCCGGCTTCGACACAACAGGTCCGTTCATGTTTTCGCTCCACGTAAGTAATTTTTGGGTTCACTTTGAAACGTGTTTAAATGTTATTAGTTTTACTCTAGTTATAAAAGTGATTCAATTTAGTTGGTGGAATGGTATTGAGGTCTTAAATGCACGCAGTTGTTTTCTGATAACTATAACGGGTATTTTTATTTTAAATTAAATCGTTGTATTTTTGGTTTGGGGTACCTTCGTGCAGTTAGCAGTGGGGTAGATTCGTGCTGTACGAAACCTCCCCACACTAACCTGCATAGCATTAAACATTTTTTTTATCGAATATATTATTATTACAGAATCAAAATGCCGCGAAAGTATGTGAAAAAGGGGACGAGAACGGGACAAGTAGACGAAGATAGCATGAAATCTGCGATAGACGAAGTTTTGAATAAAACCTTATCTCTCAGAAAGGCTGCGCAAAAATATGGCGTCAAACCAACTACGCTCGAAAGTCGCTTGACGAAGTTACATAAACAAGCAGCTACTGAAGACGGACATAGTAAGGTACGTGTTTTCAATTCCAAATACTCTTCAAACCAAGTGTTTTCTGCAGAAGAAGAGGCTCATTTAAATACGTACATAATGAAATGCTCCAAAATGCACTACGGATTGACGATTGTCCAAGTAAGAAAACTTGCGTATGAGTTTGCAAAAGCTAATAGATTACGTTATCCTTCTAATTGGGATCACAATCAAATGGCAGGAAAGGATTGGGTGCAGAGTTTTCGCAAGCGTTGCACAAATTTAAGTCTCAGAAAACCAGAAAACACCAGTGCCGCAAGGTGCTTCGCATTCAATAAGACTGCCATAAAAGATTTCTTCGAAAACCTTGAGACTGTATACGTAAAATACAAGTTCACTGCTGACCGAATTTACAATTTTGACGAGTCGGGGATATCCACAGTATTAAATACGCCCAAGGTTTTAGCTGAGAAAAACCAAAAACAAATCGGTCAACTTGTTTCGGCTGAGAGAGGAGAACTTGTTACATTTGGAGGAATCATATCAGCCAGTGGCAACACAATTCCGCCTCTATTTATCTTCCCCAGGGTTCATTTTAAAGACCATTTTATGGACGGTGCTCCGGAAGGTAGTCTGGGAATGGCAACAAGGAGTGGTTGGATAAATACCACTATATTTTTGGAGGTGTTGAAACATATCCAGAAGAAAACGTTGTGCTCAAAAGATAACCCTATCTTGCTACTGGTTGATAACCATGAAAGCCACGTCACAATAGAAGCAGTAGACTATGCTCGTGACAATGGCATAGTTTACCTTTCGTTCCCACCGCATACAACTCACCGTCTCCAGCCCTTAGACGTTGGTGTATTTGGACCTTTCAAGGCAAAATTGAAAGTGGCATTTAACGATTGGCATGTGAATAACCCGGGCAAAACTCTAAACATATACAATATACCGAAGCTTGCCAAAGTAGCCTATTTTGAATCGTTTAGTGGGAGAAATATAACACGTGCCTTTGAGAAGACTGGAATCTGGCCATTTAATAAGCTAGCCTTCGGAGACGACGACTTTGCACCTGTAAGCGTATACCAATCCGGGTCCACGTCAGCTCCAGAAGAGATCGACGAGATAGGTAATGTTGAAGACGTGGAACAACAAGATTTACTACCAGGGTTGGCCCCTACATCAGCTTCTTTTCCGCCACAGTCAGAATCCGCAGAAGGTGAGCAGTCTATTTCAACAGCGAGTCAAGGTGCCAATGTATCGGAAAAAGAGCTTACTCAAGAAGATCTCCTAGAGAGCTTAGTTCCTGTTTCACCTTCCTTACATAGATCTACAACTCCACCGGCGACTTTACCTGCTGGAAGACTAATAACTCCAGAAGTTATCCGGCCTTACCCTATAGTAGACAGAACTGAGTCTAAAAAGTCGAGAAAAGGGAAACAGCAAGGAAAGTCGAGAATATATACAGATACTCCGGAGAAAATAAGACTAGAAGAAATAGAGAAAGCAAAACAGTTGAAGAAGCAAGAGCAAGAGATAAGACAAAATGCTAAGGAGATGAAGCGAGCATTAAATTTAGTATCCGCCAACACCAATCCAAAAAGACAGAAGAAAACTGTAAGAACAACTAAATCAAAGAGACAAAAGAAAACTTTCAAGCCTGTCAGTGAGGACGAGTCTGATTCTGAGGATGAAACTAATATCAGTTTAAGAGAAAGTTCTTGTTCTCCCATCGAAGAAGCGTCCGAGCAATTGGATGTTCAAGATGAAACTCCAGTTATGTCTATGAACATTAACCAAGGATGTTTTGTGCTAGTCAAATTTGCTAAAAAAAATACTGTTTTATATTACGTTGGGCAAGTGCTTATAAAGTGCAGTCCTATTGAATACATAGTTTCATTTATGAGGAAGAAGCCTGGTTTCTGGAAATTTGTTTTTCCCACCACCAAGGATGAGGGGAGTGTCAATATAACAGATGTGGTACATATACTGACACCATCAAAATCTGCTATGACAGCGAGAACGTCCCACATTTATAGCTTCGAGAAAGACTTATCTATGTATGCTGTTGGATAGTACGTGTATTAATACTTAAGACTAAGGCTTGTTGCTGTAATGGTAGAGTTTATTATGTTGATTCATTAGGTACCTAGGTACTTAGTTATTATATGAATAAGAGAAAAGTTATGATACGTTTTTGTTACCAAGACTAAGTAGTCATTTTTAGTACTGAGGTACGTTTTTTGTTACTAAGAGTAAGTAGTTATTTGTAGTACCTACTGAGGTACACAAAATAATAATTGATAATTGTTCCTAAAAAAAGGCTGATTCTGTGTTAATTGTGATCTCAATAAATGATAATATTACATTGAATAGTGGTTATTTCTCTCATTGTACGAAGGTACCCCACTATGTACGAAAGCTCCCTACGCTATGTACGAACATACCCCACGTGTGGGGTAGGTTCGTACGTTTTTCTCATTTTAGTAAAGTTGTCGTAGCATCGCCATGCTTTCTTATATCGAAACAACACATCATTCATCTTAAAGGCTGATAAGTGCGATATGTGACAGCATTAAAGTTATTTTTAAATAATGGATAGTTTTTGTTTTATGTGGCTTAAAGTAAAAAGTGTACGAATCCTACCCACTCTCCCCTACCTATCTGACTAACTGACTGTAGTATTGTGTTATTTGTACTAGGTAGGTAGGTACAATCAACAACATAAATAAATCACTTACTTATGTACCTTGTCACTTTAACGTCATGTTCGAAATTTCATACAAAATTGTGATACGATTGAAAGCGACAAAGTACACAAATTATCACTTATTTATGCTGTTGACTGTACTACCTGTTGACTTTTTAAAGTAAATTATTTATTTTTGTTAAAAAAGTAAGATCTCTGATAGAATTTGTAATATTACATACCTACCTAGGTATATACTTATATACTTACAACGAATACCGCCTCCACACACCACGTACTTACAGTCAAAAAAAAGCATAAAATGAAATATCTGTCAGCTTCATAGAGGCGTGTTGATATTAATGACGTTTGGGACGTTCCCACGTGTCGGTATTTACGACTTCGACTGTACCTAGGTATGAGTAGGTACATACGTTCGCAGTTTAACAAATGGAGCGAACGGCTCAACGACGTCTTAACCAATCGATGTGAAAAGATGGGCATACGTTCATTGTTATCCTAGACAAGGTACCTACTCCATTTTCTAATACAAAACAATATTTCATGGAATTCCGCTTGATGCCCAACATAGAAAATGAAATAAGTACCAACATACAAAGACCTAGGACGTAGTTTTGCAAACAAGAACCAACCCACAAATATTTTGCAAACGAGAACCAATCCCCAGTATTTACAATGACAGTTGATATTATATTGCCAAATCTTTTTGGGTTGGTTGCCGTTTGCAAAAGTACTTCCTATTTACCTAATTAATAACATATCATTCGTCTCTTATGGATCTGGGCTAAGACTTCATGATCGTTGCCCCTAGTTAACAGGAGGAGTAGGAACTCTCTTAGCTACTCAGATTCTATTTCATTAGGTATTAGGTAGGGTAGGTAACTAACCTAAGTAAAACAGAAATTCAATTAACAGTGATAAGGGCGCTGCATGTACAGGTGTACCTACGACGCACACTTTAACGTTTTAAGTAGCTCCCTAACATGGAAAGATACAAATAAATACAATAATACAATTACTTTTGACATGAGAAGTCGCCATTACCGTCGAGTAAATAAAATGTCTTCAATTAAATAAAGTATAAGTGACAATACAATATTACGTATGTCTAACAATACCGTTTTGCCGAGTGGAATAAAGCCCCAAATGAATGTTGTAGGTAGGTCTAGTCACCAGCAATAATATATTATCCACCGATGGGCTCAAAACTATCTGACACATCTCTATTATCAGAGCAAGCATAAGAGCGTGTCAGATATTATTCAGCCCACTGTTGGATACCGTATTATTGCTGGAGACTGTACCTAGTGCACGGCTGCAACAACCGTAGCAAAACATACTGCGTTCGTTATTTAAAGTTTCTAGGTAGGGAGGTATCAGGGCGGTTACCATGATATACTGCAGCAATTCAGTTTAGGTTCAGGTAAAGGGACAGCGCTGTATACCTAACTGCTATGGCTGTGTTCCCTTTCTCAACCTAAACTTAGTATGTTATGGTAACCGCTCAGGTATATACAAGGTGGAAAAAACGAACATCACATGGACGGCAACTACCTTCAATATTGGCAATAGCAATTTCTACGCAAAGGATTACTTTAGGTTAGGAGACTTCCTTTTATTTATGAAAATAATCAATCCTGCATTTATAGATTGTTGAAAATTCGTCTGCCTTAACAGGGAATTGAACTGGCCGAATATGATAGATAAAACAATAAAGTCGTGTTTCCGCTTACTATCAGGTGGCCTGTGTGCTCGTTTGCCTTCTCTATGACATAAAAAAAAAGAAAAAAAAATGTCTAATAGATATAAATGATCACTATCAATGACCCTTTCGATTTGTATCATATAACACGACTCTACTGTTTTGTCATTTTCGACCGCAGTTCGGTTCCCGATCAAGCCAAAAAATAACAAAAATGCAGTGCAGTGCAGTGCAGGTTTTCAGGGTTCCTTACAAAAAATGAAAAAACGGAACCCTTATAGGATCACTCGTGCGATTGTCTGTCTATCTGTCTGTCACAGCCGATTTGCTACGAAACTACTGGACCGATTGAGTTGAAATTTGGTACTCTTGGTGGAAAAAAATACAAAATATAGTTCATTGCTTGTAGATTACAGGAAAACCTATAAGAACTCTATCAATTGAAAATAAAGTGGTAAAGTCAATATACTACGTTCACTTACGGAAAATAGATCACTAAAACACCACTAGATAGCGCTAGTAGTAGTTAACTCGCGCCTTAGTGTGAGGATTTCAAACGTGATATTTAGTACTGTGTCATAAATGTACGGAACCCTGTCCACGCGAATTTAACTTGCACTTTGTCGGTTTTTTGAAATAAAATGAAGTCTCCTAGATATTTAAGGTAGTCGCCGTCCATTCGGCGTTTCTTTTTTTCCATCCTGTAGCTATATATATACCGTGAAATACGCCAACATTGCCCGAATTTTGTAAAAAAAAACATTTTTTTCGATTTTTCTATAACAGCTATGGTTTTTTTTTAATCTTTGCTGAAGCAATATGGACATGTCCTTCCATTCATGTTGAAAAATAACTCCTAAGACTTGATTTAAACCCTGATTTTAACGATTTTAATGGCGGGCAATGTTATCTGGACTTTTAGCCAACATTGCCCTTGATGATTTTCGACGTAAATATAGGCCCTACGCAGTTGAAATGAGCAACAGGTCAAGAGTAATGGATATCCTACCGTTTACTTTAATCGTCGAGTAGATATCATCTTAACTTTCGCTTAAAAATGAGTGAATGTTATCTAGGCATTTCTGCTCATTTCCATACAAGTCACTAAGAGCGATTTCAAAATGTTAGGGTTGTCACATTGGGGTTAAAATTTAAATGAATTAATTTTGATTAATTGAATTAAACTATTTTTTATTTTTGAATTTTAGGCATACAATTTTCGATACATACGGTTTCCGAGGCCTAACTATTAAACGGGGATCGATACCGGTATAACTTAAAATTAAAATACCTGTCTTTCTTAACTTGCATCATTCCCTTGATACTTCTATTTTAATTTAGGTAATAACATTAAACTATACTATAAGCTAGTCGAAAAACAAAAATAAACAATAATTAGCGAGATACCTACCGATATTTAATACCGGTATTTTTGTATTATAGTAATACCGGTATATGACCCCGTTTATTAATGCGATCTAAATAATAGTCATAACCGCATGCAAATCAATATTTTTTTTCGATTTTCCCGAATATACTCAGAGGGAGTCTGCTTCAATTTACTTATATAATAAATTTATGAAATGTTGTCACATTTCTGCTGGCGCGCTGCCGGCTGTCTTTGATGAGTCGCAGCAAGCTACTGAGTGAACTAAGAGACAAATGTCAATCACAGTGCTACCACAAATATAAATTATTTTCTACCATAGTAAATAGTGTTGCTGTAAAGAAGAAGATTTTTTCCATATTTACGAATTTGTTTGTAAATTGCATTATGGGCAAAGATACCCTTGGTGGCAATGTTGGCGTATTTCACGGTATATATATATATAAAAGGCAAACCTGACTCACTCACTTATACACCGTGTTTTTTTTTATTTACGATAACTTTAAGGGAACGTTCTTTAGGTCAAACAAAGTTAATTTCCCGAAGACAGACAAATGATAAATCTAACGGTTTTAAAGATATTTATTTTTTAAATTTAATCATTTAACCACGTTAAACTAGCGTAAAAGGCTCTTAATTGATAACAACAATTTTCTTTTAATACTTATGAGTAAAGAGTTTCCAATTGTTAGGTTTGTATACGCGTCAATTTAAAGTGACAATCTTGTACCTGTCAAGTGTTATCTTTACTTGTGTGTGTATGTCACGCCAACATAGACGTATTTGACACTGATTATTAGTTAACTCTAAAGGCCCTTTTAGAATGACCAAAGATAAAAGATTTCATTATTTTGTTCTAAACTGAAAAAAATATATTTTTTGGAATATTTAAAAATCTTATCTACCAATTAGTTTCTATGGATATACCTAGTAATATGCCGAAGTTATCGTAAATCAAAAAAAACACGGTGTATATCAACGCACAGCCGAAACTACTGTATTTACCTAGAAACTTGAAATTTGGTACAGGGGTTCCTTTCATGATGTAAGTGAGCACTAAGAAGGGATTGGAAATTCAACCACTAAAGGGGTAAAAATAGGGAGAGTAGCCGGAAACTAATTCTACGCGTACTAATTCGCGGGCGTCCTCTAGTACAACATTATTTCCACTAGACTTATAAAACCATACTGTGAGTTTTTTTAGGGTTCTGTGCCCAAAGGGTCCCAGCGGGACCCTGTTGTTAAGCCGCCGCCGTCCGTCCGTCTGTATGACTGGCAGTTGTATTTCACTAACTATAGGTCATTGGTAGGTACAGTCAACAGCATAAATAAGTGATCATTTATGTACCTTGTCGCTTTTAATCGTTTGTCAAATTTGAATAACATTTCAAACACGACGTTAAAGTGACAAGGTACATAAATGATCACTTATCTATCCTGTTGACTGTACAGTCGGGGTCAATAGAAATGCCAGAAGATGTCAACAAAACCAAATGGACCAATTTAAAATTAATACTGAATAATCAATCACGTAGGTACATACATCACGATTAAGGTTAAACAACTATTACCTATCTACCTACATGTTTCTAAAGTCTAAAACTCGTTTGTAGAAATAATAGGTTGTGTCAAACAGTGATCATTTTTTTACATCTTTTGCCATTTGTATTGACCCCGACTTTTCTTAGACAGTTGTAGGGACGGGCATGGGAGTGATGTGTTTCTTTCGGCGTTGTATGGCCGGTGGTGCGGAGCCCTTGGCGGGCGGGTCCGACTCACACTTGGCCGGGTTTTTATTTATTTGACCTGCTTGGCACACTCGTTTACAATTTTTCGACTAACTATAAACATTTATTCTGATTCTCTCTCTTTAACCCTGGTTTATTATTTGTTAGGCATGTATAAAGTTTCATAAAAACATATAGGTACACCTAACACCTACGAGGAGGACGAGCAAGTCGGATACAGCCAGATCGTCGAAGTGACGATTATAGGCAGGTACCTTCCAGGTGTAGGTAGGTACTGCAAAGTAGACGTTGCTGGATTTTGGAGGACAAACAACACGATGAGAGCGGGTCGAAGAACATTACCGAGTCGAGTCAGGCTACAGAGGCCCTTTAGCCTAGGAACCTGCGCACTACCCTACAGAGCGTTTTATCTAATCGTAATATTTAATTAATAAATAAAATATTTCAATTATTAAAGCCAAAACATATTTTTACTTATATACTACTTATTTTCTATAGGGGATGTGCAATGCTCTTAAGTTATTTGATCATTAATTATTTCTTAAAGTGAGTACCTACGTACAACCAATGATTTAAACATTACACTGAAAAGACCGATCAGTAGACTAGAACAAGTACCAGAGAAGCTTGCTATGCGGCAGATAAGTAACTAAGTACTATTTATTATCTAAAAACGTACCCGCACGACGATACCCTACAATAAATTAACGTAAATACGTTGTAGCTATCAAATGAGTAGGTACCTACAATGTCAATTCACTTTTAACTGATCTACCTTACATAATAGTCCACTTGTGAACGAATATACCTACATACCTTAATACTTTTAATCGTATCGGCCACTATAAATAATTTCTCTAGGAAACTAGAGTTTACACAATAATGCTAAATTTAAAATGTCTACGTAGTTCTCAGTACCTACGGGTCTCACTGGTCAGTTCGAAATCCACTGAAACTGATTGTGAACTAAAGCACATTTCAGTACATCGCACTCAATAACGTCTCATTTGTCGTATCGTCTCTTCTGCTCCCTCCTCCTGTCGTCTTCCTCGGCCCGACCTGCGACAAAAGAGAACGTCCGTTACGATCCTGGTGCCCTTAAAAAATAAAAGGCGCGATCAAGTCGTTGAGTTTTTCCGAGGACCTGAAAACAGAGCTATTTTTCGAGGAAAGTAATTTTTTTATCAATAAGGGTACGTAGGTACCTAAACAGTTTGTAAACCCCGAAAAATATCGGGAATATACAAATGGGTTCTCTGCCTTTTGGCAGAAATATGTTTGGCCGAATGTATCGTTTCCTACCCGTTTCATTTACCAACCCGATTTTATTTCTGTAAATGTAAATATTACATTATTTTTAATCTCTTATAACCTAACCTAACCTGACCTGACCTATAGGGTTCTACACGACGGTACTGAAAGAAATCCTGAAATAAAACGGAAGTCACAGAAAAAAAACGGGTTGGCCAATGAAACAGTTGGGAAACGATAGATTTGGCCAAACACATTTCTGCCAAAAGTGGGAGGCGGAATACCATGCAAATGATGTAGGCAGCTAGGTACTGTGAAGGTTTGCTGCTCGTAGCGTGCTGGCTGCATCTCGTAACGTGTCAGCGGTATTTGAATTTGATGTTCATTCTAATGTTTGTACCAACTTAGTTCATTCGACAAGATCAGTCGGAAGATGTTCGCGTAAAGCTCCACTGTACTTGCATGCAGTAAGTAGGTAGGTACACCTACCGACTTATATATTACGGGATACTGGTAAAAATAAACAAAGTAATTGAAGAATTTGCTTTATCCTGTTGACTGTACAGTCGGGGTCAATAGAAATGCCAGAAGATGTAAACAAAACCAAATGGACCAATTTAAAATTAATACTGAATAATCAATCACGTAGGTACATACATCACGATTAAGGTTAAACAACTATTACCTATCTACCTACATGTTTCTAAAGTCTAAAACTCGTTTGTAGAAATAATAGGTTGTGTCAAACAGTGATCATTTTTTTACATCTTTTGCCATTTGTATTGACCCCGACTTTTCTTAGACAGTTGTAGGGACGGGCATGGGAGTGATGTGTTTCTTTCGGCGTTGTATGGCCGGTGGTGCGGAGCCCTTGGCGGGCGGGTCCGACTCACACTTGGCCGGGTTTTTATTTATTTGACCTGCTTGGCACACTCGTTTACAATTTTTCGACTAACTATAAACATTTATTCTGATTCTCTCTCTTTAACCCTGGTTTATTATTTGTTAGGCATGTATAAAGTTTCATAAAAACATATAGGTACACCTAACACCTACGAGGAGGACGAGCAAGTCGGATACAGCCAGATCGTCGAAGTCGAAAATCTTGTACAAGAAGGTGCTCGTCTTAAAAATAAACATTTATAGTCTGCATTAGTTGGCGAATCACATACTAATAAATTGAGGATCCTAAACCATCATCTCGACATGACGAGCGTCAATGCGCAAGGTGTATCCCGGGAATGGTCAATTTTCGTCTTCATGAATCAAATCAAAACTACAGACGGACAGACAGACGCACGAGAGATCCTATAAGGGTACCATTTTTTCATTTATTGTACATAACCCTAAAAAGAACAATGAGGGAAAAAAACCATGACGATGAAGAAGTGACGGAGGCAATTTCGATTAATTTTGAGGGCTGTTTCATTTTGTTTGTCGCTTTATATAATTAATTTCTAGTTAAGTTTCACCCAAAAACCTACATTTCATTTCGATTATGAGGAAAGTAAAAAAAAGGTTAGTTACGAATCTGACGAGAAACTAATTGTAATAACATTAATAAATTATGAAAAATATAGCGAACACAGTATATTACGCAGTACAGTACAACTAGATAGGTACCTACTAAAGATCGTATCTTGTTTTCCCGCCCTTGTAACTTCTTTTTAGTGCGCCAGGGTGCCCGCCTTGTTACCCGACTGCCATGAAGGGTCACCTACAAGGTGGTAGGTGTAGGTATTGGTAGGTGCCTTTATGAGGCGCTTATTTATTACAAACCGCAAGCAGTCAAATAGGAATTAAATAAAGTTACTTACTTAATATGAAAGTAAAAAAGTTATTTAAATATGTATGTATCTGGTGCTTTATTCTGAAACTTGATAATAAAACTTATGACAGTAAGATTCGGTAGTTTTACAAAACGATGAGGGATGAGAGAAAGAGATGAGATGAGTATAAACTTAGTTTTTAGGGTTCCGTACAAAAAATGAATAAACGGAGCCTTCTCATGATCACTCTTGCGTCTGTCTGTCCGTCCGTCTGTCCCAGCCAATTTGCTCCAAAACTACTCAACCGATTGAGTTGAAAATTGGTACACATCTAAATTAATTAGTAATAGTTATGATTTTATTCATGAAAGAAGGTAAGCCCCGATCTCCGAAAACAGGAAAACCTATAAGAATTCTATCAATTGAAAATAAAGTGGTAAAGTCGATATAATACGTTCACTTACGGAAAATAGATCACTAAAACACAACTAGAAAGCGCTAGTAGTAGTAACTCGCGTCTTACTGTGACGATTCAAATGTGATATTTTGTAATGTGTCATAAATGTACGGAACCCTCGCCACGGGAGTTCAATTCGCACTTGGCAGGTTTTTTTTGAATAATCTTACTACAGAGAGGCTGTACCTATAGGTTTCTGCTACTGCACAGGTTTATAGACATAGTTCTTTTTTCAAATTACTTTTCTTCCCTAGTGTGGACATGTATCACTTTCTACCCGCTTCTAAGATAAACAATAGGGTATTAGACATTAAAAAATATACCCCGTACTTCAGCTTCCAAAGTTAAGCCACTACAAGCGTAGGTAGTCTAAAACTGAATGAGTGACCGTTTAAAACAACGTGTTGATAAAATCAGTTTTCCTTATATTTATAGCAGTTTTACTTGAGATTGCTATTTAGTCGTAAGCTTACTTAGTTTACTTACCTACGTGACAGCCTACGAGTATGTCGATAACCATAACATGATTTAACGATAACGTCGATAACCAACGAACCTACTGGCGTATCATATTCAATTCCAGACATTTTACTTTCGATGCCCAATAGTTTGTTTAAACTGTTAACTCTATTCAGGTACGTGGGTAACTTATTATTAATGTTATCCTAGTAACAAATAACCAAATACCCCTCACACGTTAAAAAACTGTGGTATCGCTAGTGCAGCCCGCCGGCCGCCACTTGGTCACCACATGGTCAGCCCTTTGTTTGAAGAAGCTGACACAACCCACTAACAACGGGTTCTACGACTGTCTACACAAAGTTTTTATCACTTCCAAGATTTCACATTTGTAAACAATAAATTTCAACCTGACAATGTATCTGTTGTGTGTTGGATAATTGGAGGCGGGAACGCGGAACATTTAGTGTTTAAAAAATATGCTCGATTAGTGGAAAACGTTATAAAGGTTAGATTTCAATAGGGTTTAACTGTTTTATGTTAGGTAGGTATTTATGTTAACTTGTTTGTTCAATCACGTACCTACCTAATTCTATCTCGGCTTTAGATATCTTTTTAGGAAATCTACGACTAGGAAATGCTGCCAGCATCTGTGGTAGATGGGTACAAACTATTAGTTTTAATTTCGGTACCTAAGTAATCTTATATTGCCTAAGTACATTCTTTTAGTTTAGTTTAAGGTGTGTAAATTATTTAAATTTGCCATAGTTTTAGTTTTAATTTGTACGTCAAAGAGTTGTTTTTTAACCTAAATAATGTTGAAAAATGGCACTAACAGCAGTCACAATCTTTTAAATGAAAACTAAAAAATCTAATAGCTGAAAACATACTCGCAGGCATCTCTACTTAGCGAATGCATAGGTACATAAAATCATGCACGATGGGTGCCACGTTTGTTGACGACCGAACATACGCGAACGAAAGCAAATATCCAAGCCGCGTTGGAATATGAAAGTGAACCTAATCCTCAGATTGTTTTGACTTTATTTCTCACCGTGGGTAAACTCAAGTCGACCACTATACACCATAGTCGAAACAGCAGTCCAAACAATGGATGTTTGCTGTTGAACAGGCCCCAAAGAAGGCCAGGACTGTTTTTTCAGCTGGGAAGGTGATGGCGACAGTCTTCTGGCATGGTGAAGGAATGATTGGTTGAAAAAGGGGATACTATCACTGGCCGTTATAACTCAGAGTTAATGGACCATTTTAACGCAGAACTGTTGAAAAAACATCCAAAGTTGTCCCGCAAGAAGGTCCCCTATCATCAAGACAATGCTCCAGGCACACCTCAATGGCTAGTATCCACGAGTTGGGCATCAAGCTGGGGCCAAATGCTCCGTATTCCCCGACCTAGCTCCATGTAATTATTTTCTATTCCCAATCTTGAAAAGATGGTTAAAGGATATTTTTTTGACTAATGAGGAACAGCAATTTTATATTAGACCTCGATTTACTGGAGGGGATAAAACATTTAAAAATCGCTGGAAGTAAGTGTTTGGCTTAAAGGAGGCTATGTCGAAAAATAAATTTGATTGGTATTATACAAAAACTACCTTTTATAAGTATTTCTCAAACTGCCCTCGTAAAAGTACCTATCATATTTTCAGAAATCAGATGAATATAACTTACTGGACGTGAGCTAGTAGGTTTAAGCACCATTACAGCTAGGTAGGTTTTAGGAAATTGCACGATTGCGACCATGTATGAAAAATTAAGTAGGTATAGGGGGCATCGTGGATTGAAAATACTTTAAAATACCTACCTACCACTAGTAGGTATTGTCAGTAATTCTAAACAACAATTCGAAGAAAATACCTAGTAGGTAGGTAGGTATTAAGCGTGACTTCTCAGGCGCAAACACTCTTTATTATGTTCCACTTATTGTAACTGCTGTGGTGTACACATGTGGTTAAACGTCGGTCGTACGTACCTATAGGTGCGGACAGAGCGGGAGGCGGCAGGTCGGCCGACGTAGTGTAAACAGCGGTTATCGACGCGCCGCCACTTGCCTCCGCGGCATCTCCGGCTGCTGCGCTATATTTATCCATTCTGGAACTGACGCGCGGCTAAATTCGTTCGACGCCGTGTGATGCCGGCCTCCTGCAACCACATCCACGTCACAGAGCCGCCCTGATGCTCACCGCCGGCCGCCGGTTCTCAACAGAGAGCGAAAGCATCAACTCGCAGAGCCAATTCGCGAGAGACAACATCACGACAATGAACACAAGTCGCAGAGCACTCAAATATTATAGAGTAAAGTATTCTCACCTGCGAGTAATGTCTCAGTAAGACTTGTGAGCGGGGGCGGGTGCGGCGGCCACGCACGCCTGGTGGTGATAGTAGGAGGGCGCGGGCGCGCGGTAATGGTGGTGCGGCGGCGAGGCGCGGTACGCGTCGGGCGGAGGCGAGCCGCGGAAGCCCGCGAGCTGACAGCTCGGCGGCTCGAACAGGTCACGGAACGCCGGTGGCAGCTGCTCGGCGGGCGGCTCTGGAGCCGCGTACCAGCCCGTCGCTGCGGCGCGGAACTCTTCGGCTGCCAGCGAGTATGGCTGCGGAGAACAGTAAACAGAGGCGGGCGGCAGCCGCGGCTCGCAATAATCGTCCAACGTGTCAGCCGGCTTGTCATAGCGCGCACAGTCGGCACCCGGTTCGCGCTTGGGTCGGCACTCGAACAGGCGCGGCTTCACGTCGGGTTTCACGTCTCGCGCCTGTGCCTCGGACGCGCTAAGAGCCTCCTGCGCAGCCAGCGCCTCCTGCGCCTGCTGTAACTGCTGCTGCCGCTTGATGGCTTCCTCTTTCTCTTTCAAGGCATCTTTCTTTTTAAAACGACGCCGCCGCCTCAGGTATGATCCGTTGTCGAACATATTATACGAGTCTGGATCTAAAGTCCAGTAACTGCCTTTCCCTGGTTTTTTATCGTCACGAGCCACTTTCACAAAGCATTCGTTGAGGCTTAAATTATGTCGTATAGAGTTTTGCCAGCCTTGTTTGTTTTCGCGATAGTACGGGAAACGCTCCATAATAAACTGGTAAATGCCGTTAAGAGTGATGCGGCGGTCGGGCGCATTCTGTATCGCCATCGCGATGAGCGCTATGTAGGAGTACGGCGGCTTGACCATGTCCTTTGGCGCGCCGACGTGCTGCTGGTGCGGATGCAGATAGGGCGCGCCGTACCCGTAGCGGTACTGCTCGTAGGCGTACGGCGGCACCCCGGCCGAGTACCCGCCGGCAGCGCCACCGCGGTACGCGTACGGGCTCTGCTCGCCAAACAGCGCGTGCATGGCGGCAATCACTGGCTCAGCATGCTATCGCGACGCGGCCCGAGCGTGATGCACCCTCGGCTACTAAACGGCGACTGACTGATTTTGTTTAGATTCACAACAAGGCACGTTTACATAGCGGACGCTAAACGAGAGGCGAATGAGCGGGATCGTAGGCGACGCCGGTGGATGCTCCGCCGGGTCGCTCCGCCCTCGAAACCTCCTTCTCGTTCTAGCGGTCGCACCCGCGCTGCCCGCGGCGCTGCCGTCTCGCTCGGCGGTGCCGGCACGCGGGGCGGGGGCTGCACGCCCAGCCCGCGGCGAGGGCGGGCCGGCGCTGCTACACGCGTCCCCTCCGACGAGCTCCCCTACTATACGCATTATCCTGCCTGCACGACTACTCATTATTGTACTCGTAGTGTAGGTACTAAGCTGCCCCGATGCTCTTCAAATGAAACCTACTGCCTGCGAAAATGTTTTTTTTCACTTATAACAACAGTCAGCTGCCAACCGTCCTTATTAGGTAGGTACTTGCTAGTAAGAGAACCATGCGAAAGAACTTGATTAGGTAATTACCTAATTTGTGTAATAGGTATTTAATAACACGTAAATTAAAATTAGGTACTTAAGTAGGTACCTACTGTTGATGATAAAATTTGATAAAGTTGGTACTTATTATGTATTATTTATTTATTTATTTATTTATTTATTTATTTAATGGCAACCGGCCGCAATAACGAGTATACCTACCTACATTCTGCCAATGTCAAGTTTGTATTTTACATTAAATGTCAAAAAAATCATAACGCAACGTTGTACGGTGATCCTCTAGCCTCCGCGAAGCGATGTACCTAGGTAGAACTTCACTAAGACCAGATGGGATTTTCTTGGACCAATCCTTCCACAGGCGATACGTGTTCAAACTTGAATTCTTCATTATATACTGCACATTGGAATGTTACTTATAACCCGTGTATAAGCGAATTTTGGCATAGTTGTAGGGAACGCTGTTTTAAACCACATACCTACTAACGGTAGGTACTGACGGGTGGGGTTGGAGCAAACTGTGTAAAGGTCCCTTTTTAGTTTTTCGCAAATAACTCGTAAACGTTGGCTCATAGCAAAAAATGTGCATGATTAATCTGCATAAAGTTCTCTACAAAAAATATTTTATGCATTTTTTTCTGGGAGTAATTTTTAATGAGATATGGAGGGAAGAATGATTCCCGAAAGGCCATAGTCGGGTCCATTGTGAGTCGGCCCTTAGGTACATCAAATGGGGTCGGGTTTTTTTTGTGAGTAGGACCTCTTATAGTGAAGAATAATTTATGGTGACTATCAACATCGTAATTATCAACTTATAACTCGATAATGTTCTTAATTTATACAGATAAGCATCGCCTCTCTAAAAACGAATAGGTACCTACTCTTTTTCATATAAAAAAAAGAAAATAAAGACTTTATTATAAAACTCAAATATAATCTATTATAATTTATATGTATCATAAGTCGTCTAACATCACGCTAGAATAGTACACGCTACTTCGAGGTGGTGATCCGAATTGAATTTTCCCAACTCAGCAAATGATTGAGATTCTATTAGTAAAGTGGTATTTGAAACAATTGAAGTTTAGCATTTTATTAAAATAACATTATTTTTTCCTAATTAATACTAAATTTATGGTCACCTAGCATTTTCATGTTAAAACCTATTTGAAAATCAACCGATCAGACGAGTAAGAAGTTGAGTAGGTATATATAGGGTGGCCATGTTACTGAATGAAAAGATTTCGTATAATGTTTATTTAAATAAAAAGCCAAGTAGGTACTAATTGTCTTAACGCTTTTAAATTGATTAGGTACGTTATGTTCCTAATGGTGTAGACAGTTTTAGTTCACTTTTGTGTTTCACGAACCCACAGTCGCTACGTAGACGCACAGTAGAAACTAGGAGTTTTTATGTATCTAGTAAAATAAAACGCAATGACATCAAATGATAAAATCGATTTGGTCTCGGTTAAAGGACGAGGTTATTGTCGAACACTACCTACGCTTAACGGTCCGTTTTGGATATAGGAAGTAGGTACAAGTCTTCACTTAGATCTCACAATATTTAAAAAAAAATGCGTGATGCAGTCAATATTGTTTTTTGAAACGTTTTACTATACCAGGATACGTATTGTTTAAGTTAAGTTGACTGCTTGCAATTGGTTGTATTGGAACAATGGTCGCGTAAAATATATAATTTCAATCTATCATAAATCATAAGATATGAAAATGAGATATTTTGTTTTTTTTAACATTTTTTTTTTAATATTTTTTAGTGATTTTAGCTGTTATTTCCAATTTTTAGTTGATATGAAACTTTGAGACATTTCAAGCTCGCCGCAAGAAAGGCCGCGGGAAAGTCATACCTAGTCTTATTTAAACAATTAGGGTAAGTTCGCCTGATCGCGTCCGCGGACCAGTTCGCGTCCAAAAAACGGACCACTCTTTAAAAACAGTGGAAAATAACCCTACCGGCACAGTAACAAAAACAAAAGCCACTTCTATGACTTCCTGGATGTATGACAGGTACACACACATAAAAAAAAGCTCCTTGCGCGCCACCCTTATCGCGTTAAAAATAAATCAGTTTCGTGTGTGAAACAAAAGAGTGCGGACGTGCGAAATGTTAGGAAAAAAATAGTGAGCAGTTACGCGTTTCACGGTAAGTTTTTAATTCACTTATATGAATTTTGGGACTTATTGGTGTTTCTAAGCCTTAATTATCAGCTATACAATAAGAATAATGATGTTTGCGCTTGTATTTAATTACATAACAGTTATAATAACGTGGACGCGAATGGCTATACTAAATTTATAAAACATCCAGTTTGCGCCCGCAGTGGACGCGGTCTGGTCTAATTATCTCTATGTTGGACGTTTGTTATAATACGATAAAATATGGAAAACTATAAATGTGTTATATTCATTTTAACATTATTCACATGCATATTCTAATGGCCAATTTGCGTCCACATTATCACGATTATAGAAAAGGTTACAGATGTTGCAAATCATACTTGGACGCAAACTGTACCTATAGTAGAGACCATAGAACCGATTGCGTCCATCCTGTAATGAGACTTAACGTTATTTTTTAACCAATGATGTATTTGAAGTTTAGAAAGAATTCATTGCTATTTCTTGACCTTAATTATGAATCATATATTAAGGATAATGATGTGTGAGGTTGAATTTTATTACTAATACCTACTTAAAATAAAGTGGACGCGGACTGGTCCAGCTATCTCTAAGTTGGTTGTTCATTGTCATACGATATAATATGACGTTTTTTTACATTTAATATTAAATTTATCATTTTTTACATGGATATTGTAATGACCAATTTGCGTCCTCATTATCACGATTATAAAAAAAGTTACAGATGTCGAAAATCACACTTGGACGCAAACTGTGCCTATAGGAGAGACCATGTAGTAACAAATTGCGTCCATATTTTAATCATGAGAAAATATTATTTAAAAAAACAATAGTTTGTACCAAAAACATCATTATTCCAATTTTATATAACAATGTAAGGTTAGAAGAATGATTTGAATCGAACATACCTAACCGTATTTTATATTTATTTTAGATGAGTTATGCACAGACTACAAATAAAAAGAAAAACCAAAAATATACAGAAATGGATTTAAAGAAAGTGTTGGATGACGTTCGTGAGAACAAGAAGTCAATAAGACAAATATGTAAAGATTACCGTATTCCTAAGACAACCATATTGGAGAAAATAAGTGGGCGCCGACCGCAGGGAAGAAAGAAACCGGGACCGGAACCAGTGTTAGGAGCTGATGGTGAAAAAAAGATAATAGAATGGCTTGTTAACATTTCAAAATGCGGGTTCCCAGTAAAAAAGAATGAATTGTTAGATACTGTTCAAAAAATAATTCGAGATGGACAGTTGAAGAACAAATTCAAAGATGATCGCCCAGACCAAAAGTGGTTCGATTTTTTTTTAGCGAGAAATAAGGAGGTTTCACTCAAAAATGCTGAGGGTATCAATAAAGCAAGAGCTAAAGTTACAGAGGAATAAATAAGACTGTGGTTTAAAGAGCTTGGGGAATATTTGGGCACTATACAGCAAAAAGATATTTTAAGCGATCCGGAAAGAATTTTCAATGGGGATGAAAGATGAAAATCAATATTTAGAAGTATAATTCATGTTAACTTTTAAATATTTGCAATTATTTAATAAAGGACTTGATTATAATCACAAGCTTTCCTTTACAATCATGATACTTTTCCTCCTATTTCCCTCTTCTAAATTGGTGGACGCTAACTGGTCCAAGGGCGGACGCAATTTGGAAATTATGGACGCTAACTGGGTAAATCGCCTGTTTGAGCTATTTGTCGATTTATTAAAAAAAATACGAGATGTTTTGTCCTAAAATGTGCATTAAACTTAAATAGACTATATAAGGAACACATGACATCCATTTTTCGTTTAAAAATATTACTCAAGCAATTTTATTTTTTGTCTCAAACTTACCAACTCCACTAAGTGGACGCAAACAGGCGAAACGACCCTAAATGTTCCTCGTTACAATTCCTCAACTATCTTAATCAAGATATTATATCGCCACCCTGGAAATAGGTAGGTACTGTTGAGGAGTTCCGGTAGCCATTTGTGGTCTCCATCAACAGTTTCACTTCACCAAATGATACTTTATAAATGCAAATGCTGAACTTGTTACTAAAAATACTAAAATCACTGTATGTACCTATGCTTATAATATTTGAGGAGTTGTCTCAATTCCGCACGGATCCACTCATCAGATATGGTAACAATGGGACCACCTCGGAAGTATACGCAATAAAACCATTATTATTATTTTTAATCGGACTACCTACTCTGTAAAAAGTTATGCGTAGTCATAGGGGTCAAACTTAGAACCTTATTTTTTTATGTCGGTTAAAATACTAAGAAGTGTAATACTTTTCTGAAAACCGCATCGAAATCGGTTCAACCAAACGCGAGATTATCGCAGACAAACATACATACATACAGGTCAAACTGAGAAAATACTTTTTCTGAAGTCGGTTAAAAAAAAAGATAGTTTTTATGGGCGTTTTAGCCGTTTTTATTTCCAAGACTAAATGTTTCATCGGTTGGACAGAGTGTATGTGGGTAGGTAGGTATACCTTATTCCTGCCCTTATTATGGATCCTATCGATTAGTATAATAAAATAGTCCCTAAGTATTTATTATTTGCATTATTAGTTGCTTCGATTCCCTGAGTAAGCTTTTAAAAAACCATGAATCCATGAATACATCTTAAAGTTACCTAAACGAGCCATCCCAAGGATCTGAGTCCCGTTCACGACCAGTTAGGTAATGAATGGTCTCCACCCTATAGTAGGTACCTACGGGTGATTCGCACCACTCGCTCTATAGTACCTATACCCAATAGCAAAAATATTCTCATACTTTAATTTCATCTGTAACAGTCCTAAGCCTACCCAGTACCCACGGACATGAAGAATTTTAAAAATTATGTTTCGTATGTATCAGATTTAAAACAGTGAGTTAGGTAGGTACTGAGATGAGTAAAATAGTCGTATTTTCTAGTATTAGTTATAGTATGTATAGGTAGTATTATAGGTACCTACTCATTAAAACAATCACGTTGTGGTAGAGCCGCTTCTAAGTCTGTGCCTCCTGTGACAAGTGATACAACTCGAAAAACACGATTTTACAGGAGAGCGAAAACAAGTTTTAAAAAAATACTGCTCTTACATGAATATATTTTTTTAAAAATTGCTGCTGCTTTTTATATCATATAATATGACTTTATTACATGGTTTCACAAAAATATTGATAACTAGTATAGATTTTGAGATATTCGGAGAAACGTACTTTATGTATCATTTTACATTTCAGATTGAGCTCCATTTAGCTCGTGTAAGATGATACAACTCGAATTGTATTATATAACACATAAAAGTGTAAAAAAGGAGGTCTGGTGATGATTGATACAACTTTTTTTAATAAGGTGTAGGGAATTTAATAAGTAATCTTTCTTAAGAAGAACGGAAAACTCTGGTGACAAATGATACAACTCAAGTTATATCAAAAAACACGACTTTTTAAAGGTAAATGAAAATCGTGATTAATAATACAATTTTAGATATATCACTAGGCACAAAAAAAAGATTTTTTTTTATTTTTTTGAGTGTTTTAACTAGAGAAATAGCATTAAACACTCAAAATTGGAAAAAAAGTGGTTAATTGTATCATTTTACACGAATGTATCTTGGGAACTAGAAGGCCTAGGAACACGGGAGTTGGAGCAAAAGATGCGTTTTTTTTTTTAAGTTGATTCATGAAAAAAACCGCATTTTGCTACAACTCGAGTTGTATCACTTGTCACAGGAGGCACAGAAGTATCATCGACTGCTTGTCGTCTCCTATACAGGGTTATTGGTAAGTCGACCTATTCCCGTTAGGAGGTGATAGGGGTGACTATTTGCGATAATTTTGACCCCCATATGCATTATGCAAAAGTGAACCATTTTTGAGTTATCGCGATTTTTAGTTTTTTTTAAAATTAGTCGGAAATTCAACTTGAAAAATTTATTACAAAAAAAGTATCAATTTAAATCTTTTTTTTTCTTCTTATTTACAAAAACGATTAAACACTGGTTATTTTTCAATATTAAAACAATAATTATCGGCCCAAATTTAAAAAAGCGAGACCGAATACGAATTTTTTTCAATATTTTTTGCTGTCGCTTTCCACTAAAATGCCTTAAAAACAAAAAAAAACGTTATGAAACTTGGCTTGCAGATTATTTTAAAAACTTAACTGTTTTCTTAGCTCTCCAAAAATGCATAACAAGTAGGAAATTATTTGAAAAAAAACTGAAAAAAATCATCACAAAGGAAGCGGAGGGAAACTAAAGTCACAAATGCCACTTCAAAAAAAAAAAACATACCGAATTTAAATCAACTTTTTTATTTGCTTTTGTACAAAATGAACTTGTTTTTCTTATGCAATATTAAAAAAAAAAATCTGTACACGTTTGAGAATGCGAGACCGAAAACTAAAAAATACATGTTTTTTTATCAAACTCCAACAAAAATTACACGAAAACAGAAAAATTTACCAATACATTTGGCTGACTGAAATTAGTCTGACTAACTTAAAATAAAACTAAAAATCGCTTACTTTTTCCATAAGTTAATGTTGTTATTTGTGTTTACGAGTATAACAGTTAGTTTTAATAGCTCGTTAGAAAGCTGGAAAATGGTGTAATCTGCACGCCAAATGTATTGGTAAATTTTTCTGTTTTCGTGTAATGTATGTAGGAGTTTGATAAAAAAACATGACATGTATTTTTTAGTTTTCGGCCTCGCATTCTCAAACGTGTACCAGATAATATTTTTTTTAATATTGCATAAGAACAACAAGTTCATCTTGTACAAAAGCAAATACAAAAAGTTGATTTAAATTCGGTATGTTTATTAATTTTTATTTTTGAAGTGGCATTTGTGACTTTAGTTTCCGCCCGCTTCCTTTGTAATGATTTTTTTTTCAGTTTTTTTCAAATAATTTCCTACTTGTTATGCATTTTTGGAGAGCTAAGAAAACAGTTAAGTTTTTAAAATAATCTGCAAGCCAAGTTTCATAACGTTTTTTTTTGTTTTTGAGACAATTTAGTGGAAAGCGATCGCAAAAAATAATGAAAAAAATTCGTATTCCGTCTTGCTTTTTTAAATTGGGGCCGATAATTATTGTTTTAATATTGAGAAATAACCAGTGTTTAATCGTTTTTGTAAATCAAAAGAAAAAAAAAGATTTAAATTGATACTTTTCTTGTAATAAATTTTTCAAGTTGAATTTCCGACTAATTTTAAAAAAAACTAAAAATCGCGATAACTCAAAAATGGTTCACTTTTGCATAATGCATATAGGAGTCAAAATTATCGCAAATAGTCACCCCTATCACCTCCTAACGGGAATAGGTCGACTTACCAATAACCCTGTATGCAACTCATATAAGATTGATCGATTTAATTCCTGTCCTGGGTGCAGCGAGGGATTCAACCTCGCCCAAGACGAAAACAGCTTTATCCCAAAGGAAAGGAACTCTACTTTTCTCGCCTTTTGCTAGACAATAAAAAGCAAGGCTAGTTACTTATTAAAAACAACGTCAAATTTCAAATCACTTTCGCTTTCGCCACTCTAATTTTTTTTCAAACTATAATCTTTCAACTTCAACCTCCTGCTAACTCATACCATACTGCATCGTTTTCACTCGCGGCTTTTCTTTTATTTTCTTTGTTTTGCGTATAGGTATGGTTTGTAGTGTCCAGTTCGATTTTCAAACAATCGAGTTTCTATGGAATCCTATAGCCATATAGCAAAGGTTTCTATGGAACAATCTTACCTACGAATTCAAATCTCATTATTACCCGCCGGGTTATATTATTGTACTGAATCTCACTATAACCCGCTGGTTAGCCGATGGTTACAATGACTTGCGTCAACTGAGGTTTGCATGATATATAATTGGGCAATTTCGAGCATGTGGTGTGAAAAGCTTATGATTGTGCTGTATAGGGAAAATCGCTTAACGGCTCTGTAAAAGATATAAAAAGACAAAAATAAATTTTCACACCACCTGCTCGACAATGCCAAATTACATATCATGCAAAGCAAACCTTACGCAAACCAAGTCATTAAAGCCCTTGGCTTTAGCCGGGGTGTAATGTTGTACTGAATCTCATTATAACCCGCTGGGTTGTAATATTTTCACTTTTCATAGTTCTTATTACAATGGCCTTAAAGTCTAATTTCGTAATAAAAGATCAACTAATACTCGAAGGCCGGGCGCGGCGCCGCAGCCACCGCCACCATTTGAAAATCGAACATTTTCTAAAATCGAGCTGGCCACGGCAAGCTGAATGGAACACATTTGAAATTAAACAAAAGCCGCGAGTATTGTAAGACGCTGCAATAAAATACATTGGTGATAACTGCAAAGTTTTAATAGTAAATTGTGCATCAAGGGTAGTATGAAGGGAATTACTAACGAGAGTGTTAGAAGCCCGACGCCGAAGGCGGAGGGCTTTTAATGACTCGAGTTAGTAATCCCCTTACTGCCTGTGATACACACAATGGTTTTCATCACATTTGCGAGGAAAAAAACAAAGAGAAAACACTTTAACTCTGTAAAATATAAAGAAATAACTTTTGACGGACGGGAACGTAAATGGAAACGATATTGTTTTTGTGACCACAGATACTGCGTTTAGTTTCGACCTGGATTCGAGCCAGATTTAGCCAATTTGATAAAAATGTATAATTACTAAAATTAATGATAAATGTTGATATAAACTTGAAATAGGTAGAAAAATAATGAAGTTTAATGAAGCATATAGGTTTTGTGTAATGTAAGTTAGTCTATAGCTAATTTTTAAAGATGAAATTAGAAACCGATTTAATTTTTGGCTGAAAATTAAACCTCCTTAGTCAGAAATTATGTACGAAAGAGTTGCAAATTTTAAAAAGAAAGTCATTACTCCCTAGGGATGACAAACTCGCCATAATTCCCGCGGGAACAATTTAGGCCATTGTCCTTTTGTATACAGGCATGGAATAACACCATTTACGAGCAAGTGTGATGAAAATAAATATATCAAAATTGAAGAAAACATCTGTTAAAATGTCGAGTGACGAAAGTGATTTAACTCCGGAGTCCATTAAATCAATTTTCACTTTTAATTTTAATTTACTATAATAAAACGCTGTTTTTAGTAGACTTGCTTTTTTATTGTCTCGCAAAAGGTGAGAAAAGTAGAGTACACTCCTCGGGGATAAAGCTGTTTTCGTCTTGGGCGCGCTTGAACCCCTCACTGCGCTCAGGGGAGTCCTTCGTTACGTTCAGGATTCAATATCACGCCCGTGACATAAAACTGTGCTTTATCCCCTCGGTGTATAATCTACTATTATTCAGTAAGTAGGCCGCTCGGGCACTTTTACACGTGAAGAATCTAGCAGCGCTTCCCAAGAGGAGACCACTGCTGACAAGAAACGCCGCAAGAAACTCAGCAGTAAGTCATTATTTAAACATATTTCATAGTTACAATGGTACTACTTAGTCTAGCATTATATAAAGCTACAAATATTAAACTAAATTAAATATCAAATAACATGTGTAGTTCAGCAGGAAAACATGCCAAAAATCTTACGGGAGAGATAGAGAGAAAAGAAAAAAGAAAAAATAGAATCAACTACTTATATGTATATGAGATGGTGCAAGATGACCACATAAAAGTTTCGATATGTTTTTTTTGCATTTGAACAAATTATTATTGACTAAGTTTCGGGTTTAGGCCATTCATTTTTGTCTGTTTGCTGTGTTGGTGCCGGCTGAGAATAGCACCACCCCATCTCTTCCCGTGGGTGTCGTAAGAGGCGACTAAGGGATAAACCGGAGGATGGGCAGCAGCGTCCTCCGCAGACTACGTGGTATAACTGCGGTCGCCAACCCGCCTGCCAAGCGTAGCGACTACGGCATTTTTCCCCCCAACGGTGTGAATTTGCAAAAACAGCCCAGACCCCTGGTCCCCGGCGGCCCCGCTATTCCTGGCTCCGGTAGCGGCCATGGCAACGGCGGGGCGGGGGGTGCTTTAGGTAATCTTCGGCAGAGACTCGGCTACCAGAAACGACGACCTTTGGCCCTGGCAACATACAACTGCCGAACATTGCGGACCGACGATAAGTTAATGGAACTGGAGGAGGAATTGAGCAGGCTACGATGGGGAATCATAGGGTTGTCAGAAGTCCGTAGAGAGGGGGAGGATATGATAACCCTTAAGTCCGGTAACTTGCTCTATTTTCGGGAGGGCGACCACCAGTCCCAGAGAGGTGTGGGGTTTATCGTCCACAAGCCCCTCGTGAACAACGTGGTGAAGATCGAGTGTGTCGAGCAGGGTAGCGTACCTTGTACTCAGTATGACCCAACGATATTCGTTGAAGGTTATACAGGTATATGCTCCGACCGCGACACACTCCGACGATGAGGTGGAGGCTATGTACGAGGATGTTTCCAGAGCCATGCATAGCTCCAAAACTCACTTCACGGTTGTTATGGGGGACTTTAACGCAAAGCTGGGCAAACAAGACGGCGAAGAGCAGAGAGTGGGGAATTTTGGAGTGGGGCGTAGGAATCACCGGGGCCACCTCCTGGCCAGTTTTACGGAGAAGGAGGGACTCTATATGATGAACTCCTTCTTCAGAAAACGTGAGCATAGGAAGTGGACCTGGATGAGCCCTGATGGTGTAACAAGGAATGAGATAGACTTTATCATGTCGACGAAAAAGCACATATTCAATTATGTCTCCATGATCAGTGCGGTTAAAACCGGGAGTGATCACCGTATGGTACAAGGCTTATTGAATATCCAGTTCAAGCTTGGAAGGTCTCGAATGATGAATGATGATGTCCGCTCAGCTCCAAAACCCCGAGAGCTTTCAGCTCGAACTTCAAAATCGTTTCGAGTGCCTTGGTAGCGACTTGGGCGATTACAACGACGGGTTTTTGGAAGCTGTCCAAACGGTCGGGTCTAAGTTCTTCAAGATCCGCCGTAACAAAACCAGCAAGCTCTCGGACTCCACGCTTAGGCTCATGGAGGTGAGGCGCGAGATGATTCTGCAGTCCTCTGGTGACGCTTGTCATTATCGGCAGCTCAACAGACAGATCTCGAAGTCTCTGAAGCGTGATATACGCCGATTCAATACTAAAAGTATTGAAGAGGCTATTGAGCGTAACAGGGGCTCTAAGGTGTTAGCCAGGGACCTGTCTGTTGGCCAAAGCCAATTGATGAAGCTGAAGACCGACGACGGCAGAGTCATTTCATCCAAACCTGAGCTATTGGCCGAAGTTGAGAAGTTTTATGGACAGCTGTACACGACAACCCGAACACCCGTCCGAAATCTAGCTGAAGACCCGAGGGCTAGATTAACCCGACACTATACCGAAGATCTCCCCGACATCAGCCTGTACGAGATTAGTATGGCCCTCAGACAGCTTAAGAATAGCAAAGCCCCAGGTGAGGATGGAATTACAGCCGAACTCTTGAAGGCGGGTGGTAAACCCATCCTTAGGGGCCTTCAGACGCTGTTCAGCTCCGTACTCCACGAAGGGAGAACGCCGAAAGCATGGAACAGAGGTGTGGTAGTTCTCTTCTTCAAGAAAGGTAATAAAACTTTGCTGAAGAATTATAAACCCATCTCACTTCTGAGCCATGTTTACAAGCTGTTTTCGAGGGTCATCACAAATCGTCTCGCGCGCAGGTTTGACGATTTCCAGCCTTCCGAATAAGCCGGTTTCCGAAAAGGCTATAGTACCGTAGACCACATACATGCGTTGCGGCAGGTTATACAGAAGACCGAAGAGTATAACCTCCCCCTTTGCCTTGCATTTGTGGACTACGAGAAAGCCTTCGATTCGATCGAGACATGGGCCGTGCTGCAGTCTCTCCAGCGGTGCCAAGTTGACTATCGATATATCGAAGTGCTGAAGTGTCTGTACGAAAATGCCACTATGTACGTCCGAATACAGGACCAGAGCACGAAGCCTATTCCTCTGCAGCGGGGAGTCAGACCAAGGAGATGTGATCTCTCCGAAGCTGTTCACCGCTGCATTGGAGGATGCTTTTAAGGTTCTGGACTGGAAAGGACGAGGCATCAACATAAATGGTGAGTACATCATTCACCTTCGATTCACTGGTGATATCTTAGTCATGGCTGAGACCATGGAGGACCTCAGTGCAATGCTCGCTGACCTCAGTAGAGCTTCCGACCGAGTGGGCTTGAGAATGAACATGGAGAAGACGAAAGTCATGTCCAATGTCCATGTCGCGCCAACTCCCGTGATAGTCGGAAGCTCTGCGCTCGAAGTTGTTGACGACTATATTTACCTGGGACAAAACGACCGACCAAACGTGGGACGACGTGGGATAAAACGGCCAGTTAGGCAGGTCCAACTTTGAGAAAGAGGTCACTGTCGTATCCGACTCGGCTGGGCAGCGTTCGGGAAGCTTCGCAGCACCTTTTCGTCCAAATTACCGCAGTGTTTGAAGTCAAAAGTCTTTGACCAGTGTGTGTTGCCAGTGATGACTTACGGATCTGAGACGCGGGCGCTAACAATGGGCCTCATAAGGAAGCTCAAAGTCACTCAGAGGGCTATAGAGAGGGCTATGCTCGGGGTTTCTCTGCGTGATAGAATCAGAAATGATGATCTCCGCAGTAGAACTAAGGTTACCGACATAGCCCGAAGAATAGCTAAACTGAAGTGGCAGTGGGTGGGGCACATTGCTCGCACGACTGATGGCCGATGGGGTCATAAGGTTCTGGGGTGGCGTCCGCGGACCGGAAGACGAGCTGTAGGTAGGCCTCCAACAAGATGGAGTGACGACCTCGTCAGGATCGCGGGACCGCGGTGGATGCGAAAAGCACAAGACCAGTCTGAGTGGAAAGCCTTGGGGGAGGCCTATGTCCAGCAGTGGACGTCTTTCGGCTGACATGATGATGACGATAATGATTTTTGTCTGTTAGATAGTCCTCGACCCTATAATACGCACAAATATTTTTTAAGTGTGTCTTTGATAAGGCACCCGTCACCTTTTGACACGTAAATAAGTAGGTACGACAGTGAGTGATGCTTTATCCACATTTGATACGCGATATAGACGCAGCCATACTAGGCCCCATAAGACACAATTCGATACCGAGTTTTAAATTTAATCTAGCGCCATCTTCCGAGTTCGTATATAGAGAACTAAAAGTGTGTTTCTTTATTAACTTTTGTGTACAATCAAGCGCATATACATATATATACCGTAAAACCGTACAACACAACATTGCCCTTTGAACATAACTTTGCCCAATCGGTCACTTTTGAATATAACCGAAATAAAACAAAATATATGAAACGCACATATTTTTTCAATATGTGGTAGAAAGTTATATTGCTGACCACACCGAGCAACAGCTGAGCCACAAACATACTTTAGTCACTCGTCAGTCGGCTTCAAAGTTGGTAGTGTATTATGGTGGGCCAAAAAGATCGAAAAAACTTGTCTGAACGAAGGTGAATTTTCACCTGCGACGTCCCAACAGGTACTTTAGGATGTTATAACTTTATAGTAAGTAATCGCTACAGACTGTATATCTATTCATTTCTGAGTTATGGAGGTGGGCAATGCTATATGCATATTCCGGGAGTTCTGCTTTCAACTTTGCCCAGCACAATATTACCGTAAGGGTTGTCACTCAAGACGTAATGAAGGTTTATTCATTTTATTTTTGTTTATCTTTCAACATCACATAATTGTTTGTTTTAGAATGTCATTTGTTTGAATACTGTACACGCCACGCTATTTCTTTTAGTTTGTTGTTAAAAACAGATTATGTACAGTAAAAAAAAATATCTCTTGAATACATCTGAGATAATTTGATTTTATGTTTTTAATTCATAAAAAGCCGTTGCTTACTGAGCCCATTGTTTATATTCTAATAGATACCTACAGCTAAGATTAGACCATTTTCATTTATACAGTTTTAAACACGTAGGTACCTACCCTTCTTTAAGTTTCGACATAGTTGCTTAAAACCAAAAATTGACCACCCTAATCAAATCATTTTCATTTTTGTATGAAGGAGTCACTAAATCGATGCACAACTATACCCACTAAAGTCTGGTAGAGAACCCTACGGAAAAAAAGACATAATTGTATACAATTAGGTCATAGTTATTGTTTATTATAGACCTCAAAGGACCTGATGATAAAGTCAACAATGCCAAAGTTATTAGCGTTTATACAATACGGGACAATGTTGTAAAAAAACTTTTGTTTCTGCCCATCATTTTGAGCGGTATTGTCACCGTATTTTTGTAGAAGATTCTTAACAGACACCAAGAACAGCATGCAAAGAGTAAGTAGTACAGACATGTAATTCAAAAAGTTATGGTAAACGTTTCTTCTTCTTCTTCAAATTCCTCTCCACTACTAGAGGTTGGCAGTCAGCTCTGCATACAACTTCCTATCAAAACAATGTTTTCAAGCAACAACGTGACACCGTTAGTTTCAGTCACAACGTCGCTTCTGTAACGTTAATCTATGATCGCGTGCTTTTTTGTCTTGATCGCTCCAGTTATGGGACGGATATGGTTGTCCCTTTCCTTGATGACACATCATCATGACGTCACATTTGTTACATCAACAAACTGGAATAATTTTGTTTTGCTCTATAAAATGTAGAATATTGAATATTTTAAAATCCTTTAATTAAGTTTCTATGTAATAAACGGAGAATAAAATATTTCTCTCCCCTTAAAGCTCGTCCATTTTTTTCGATTTTTATATATATTGTAGATAATTATCATAAAAACAATCTCTGTACGTTTCACTTTCCAAGAATATATTTCATAGAATAAAACAAATTTAAAAACCAAAAAACCAGAAACCTAGGTACAGACCTAGGTCTGTATAATAACTACAACATATTTAAAAATAGTGAAAATCGGACTTGATTTAGGGGGTGAGAAAAATTTTCGCCCAGAGCTACATTTGTATGGATCTTTCTTGACAGCTACGCGATTTCAGCGGCTCTTCACAATACTCTTAAAACCGCATCTTTCAAGGGAAGTGCTCCGAACGCGCCCCTATTATTCCACTACCAGCTCCGGATTCCACATTCATACCTATACAACTCGTATAAATAAGTACAACTATAAATTCATTAACACAATCTTGATAGCTGGAAATTTTGGAAATCCTAACTTTCTGGTGCGTAGGGCCACGGTCATATTAAGAAGTAGACATTTCGGCCTATTTCCTATGTTTACACATACCCAAACAAAGGTACTTCCTGCCGCCTTCTGTCCCTCTGTAAGTAATAGCTAGCCCGGGAGATACTGACACAAAGGAGATAGGCAACAGTAGCCGTTACAC
This sequence comes from Acleris sparsana, assembly GCA_923062465.1. NCBI lineage: Eukaryota > Metazoa > Arthropoda > Insecta > Lepidoptera > Tortricidae > Acleris > Acleris sparsana. The sequence goes on along the minus strand of OV281285.1, from coordinate 67,432,267 downwards.
GAATCTAACTAAAACAATAATTAATGATGTATTTTTCACTTCTAATGCTCTTAAAATGTCACTTTACTCTCTGCACATCCGGGGTAAAGTTCCTTATTAATCCCTAGGGATTAATTTTTTTTTTTATTTACTTTCGAAAGCCCTAAACAACCAGTGACGGTGTTTGTGAATGGATAATTATCGCCATGTTCAGTGATTGTGTACAGACAGACGGTTTTAGGTCGTGAAAATAACCTTAAAATGACAACTGCGCAAAAATATAAAATAAATACGATTTAATTTCGTGAAACACGATTAATAATTAAGAATATGAATTTATTATTTATTTATTAAGGATTAATTCATTTTAATACGCATGTTCCAATTAATATTAAAATATTTTTCAAATTTGAACCTGTTGGCAAAATATGAAAGCATTTAAAGCGTCACTTTACAAAAAAATATAAAAGCAAAGGAAAAACCGCAGAACAAATTTGTAAGGAACTTTGTTATATCTTCAATCTTGGAATTTTGCATAGAACCAATTATATTTTATATTAAGAAACGTCATCTGCGCGCAAAAGCTTTCCTCAAAAGGAAGGTAAAATTGCCTAAATATTGGGTTCATCCCTTAAATACTCTTCGACAAGAAATCGGGCAATTTCATACCTTGTATATGCAACTAAGACATTATCCAGATAAGGCATTCGAATATTATCGAATGTCCATAGAATCATTTGATGTGTTGCTGAATTTAAAGGAAGGACTACATTACCAAGCAAAATACAAAACTTAGAACGTCTATATCTCCCGAAGAAAGGCTGAAAATATTGTAAATGAAACAAATTATCTATCAAATCGAATATTTATTAATCAAATCTTTAATTTTTTATTGAATTGAATTGTTATTCTACAATATTTCATCTATTTCCTCAATTGAGTGTGCTGTTTCAGTTACAGCTGATTGAATTGGACGAACTTGAGTTTCAATAGATTCGGGTGACTGTATGGTTGGATAGGAACTTGCACTGCTTGTATTCGAAGAATATGCTTGGTACACCGGCGATGACCCATCTGCTGTATATGTTGTAGGTGATTGTTCGTATCTACTATAGCCAGGATGGTTGTAAGAATACGTTTGATTAGGTGATATGTTGTATGGGTTACGATATTTTATTTTATAAATCAAATTCATCACTTCCAATCTGAACTCACAATTTTTTCTTTCATTCAGGCTCTTGATTTGCGGAAGTAAGGAAAGTAAAAAAATCAAATCGTGTCGGCATCTTCACCTTCTGTAGGTGATTGTTGCTTTTCATTCATTGCTGTAATCAAACTCTGTTGAAAGACTGTCATTTTAGGTTTTATTTTTATTTGTGAGATCCCTGGAACTTTATCAGTTTGAGGTTGAATCAAATTCTCAATTATAATTTGTTGTGAGTTTGCATTACTTGGTTGAGCGTTTGTATTTGTCGATAGTTCATCACAAGAATTTTCATTTTCGTTATTATCACCTACCGGAGCGCTTATGTTTCCCGATGTAAGCCGAGACTCTTTCACCACTTTCAAGAATCGCAGCAAATCAACGTTCGAGTTTTTACGTTTCTTAGGTGCAGCACTTCCCGTCCTTGCATTTTCTTTTTCTTTTTCTTTCATGTAATAATCTCTTAAATGCTTCCATTTCTTTTGAAGTTCATACACTGTAAAATTAAATAAATTATGTTAATTTGACCTCGTGCAATAGCTTTATTGACTATATATAACAAAATATATTTTTTTTTCCGTTAACCGAAAAAACGATTAACCGAAACTTTTTGATCTCGGTTAAAAACCGGTTTTTTATAACTTTCCCCGGTTATTAACCGAATTGGAACTTGCCCTTAAAAGACTGTAAATTGCCTCAATTAGATACCCCAGAATATTCTTCAGACTATAAAATGACGAATACTTATAGCGTGGAAAGGAAACGTATTCTTATTTTGTAAAAAACAAAAATACATACTCGATTTTTTCGTGTAGCGAATAGCAAGAAATTTTATTAATTTAATTTCTTCATTAACGTGCTGAACTACTGATACGATACACGAGCTACATGAAAAATTTACATTGCTGGAGCTAATTTATATAGTACTTATTCCCTATACTAATTGAACAGCTTTAAACATTAACCACCCCCACTCCGTATTAGTAATGCCGCGGCCGCGTTAAAAAAAAGAGCAGAGAGGGTTTGTTTGTTTACTATCGCATAAATAATACCCCACATATTATTATTATTAACATGGTCTTTCGTTATGCTTTTAAGAAATATGTTTTATTAAGTTGATTATTTATATAGTGTACGTTCTTACTTTCCAAGTAATAACTTGTCGATTCTTTTTTTTACCACCAAACCAAAAAGAAATGTTAAATTGTTAATTTCATATAAGTATAAGTAAATAACCAATATTTTAGTTACAAGTTTGTTAAACTTTTAAAATTTAAAATTGTACTTCTTCTATTAGTATAATTTAAGTTTTATAATTTAATTCGTCACTTGTTGATTTGTTTTCAAGTTTATAAAGATGATGAGAAGTTATTTATTTGCTTAAACATTTCTAAATATATTATAAATATATAAACATAAATAATCGTATGTATAATTAGTTTAGTACAGAGTAAATCATTAAAAAAAATACACCGTTTACACCAAAAGTAACTAAGAATAGTAAAATTATCGTGTAATTCTTCGATTTCAAATAGTTTGCAAAAAACCGGTTAAACACCGGTTAACCGGTTTTGAATCCGTCGAGGCGGTTATTAACCGGTTTTTTATTTTCGCCGGTTTTTGCATTCCCTGGCTCCGACACACACACGGGGTCATTTGGGTGACATAATCGAATAGGGCGGGTTTGACTACCGGGTAAAAGTAACTAATAAAGAGTTTTAATTCATAATATACAGACATCATTGGAACACTGTCCAAGATTGGTGCGTTTACCTTAGCACAAAAAAAATAGGAAAAATAATAATAATAATAGGTTGTTCAGCTATAGTTTAACTTTTTTCTGTTTCAGATATTTGTCTACCGGAATGAATTTTAACACTTTACCTCACGATTTTTTGATTGGACGATCGACTGTTGCAGAAATAATAAAAGAAACTTGTAAAGTAATTTGGAAAGTATTGCAACCACTAGAAATGCCCGAACCAGATAAGGAATTGTGGTTAAAAGTGGCAGAAGACTTCTATAAATACGCAAATTTTCCAAACTGTTAAGGAGCCGTGGATGGAAAACATATAAGAATAATTAACCCTCACAACAGCGGATCTACCTATTTTAACAATAAAAAGTTTTTTCAATTGTTCATATGGCAGTCGCAGATGCTAATTATTGCTTCATTTCTATCGATGTTGGATCTTTTGTAAAACAAGCTGATAGTAATGTATTTAGAAGTTCAAATTTCGGACAGAAACTTACCAAGACATGTTAGACCTACCGGAGGATAAATTACTCCCTGCCACCACTGGCCCAGCAATAACATATGTACTGGTAGCTGACGAGGCTTTCGCTTTACATAAACATGTTATGCGACCCTACCCCAATAAAACATTAGACATAGAACAACGTACGTTTAATTACCGCCTATCTCGTGCAAGGCGGTATGTGGAATGTACTTTCGGCATATTAACCAACAAATGGAGAGTTCTTCATACGGGCATACTTACTGAACCCGATTTTGCTACAGAGATAGTAAAAACAACATGTGTTCTTCATAACTTTGTACGGAGACGAGACGGTTTGAATAACAACGATGAATTGTTAACTTCTGATCTACCTACATTACCAAACTGTAATACATCTAGACTCTCTAATACCATAAATACGAGAGAATTGTTTAAAAAATATTTTATAGAAGAAGGTAAACTAGAATGGCAATATAACTTCATTTAGGTAGGGTGACTGATATAGTTATTGTGATTAGTTATGTAGTTTCAATTTATACATGCATACGAGTACCTACATAATACCTAAGGCAAATGAATAAAGTGACTCACCAAGTTCTCGCTGTTTTGCTTCTATTTCATTATCCCAATCGTCGTAAAATAATTTTACTATCTCTTCCCATGCTCGGTTTTTTGCAGATCTATCCGGCTTTGCTCTAGAGTCCCAAAGTCAAACTCTATTTTGCACTTCGACAATAAATCGTTCAGTGTCGAACATCCTGTGCGTGCGCCGTCGCCGCGACTTACCCGCCGAGTGTGGCGCAATTCTATGAAATACCTGGAATGCGACGTTGCCGATCATACGCCGACGGAAGATCGGTGCGCGGAGGACGGAGCAGACGCAGAGGTTTGAGCGGTCCGCCCGGAGCGACCGATCGTCCGCGACGGAACGACCGATCTTCCGCGTAGTGTGCCCGCTATTTGCAATTTATATGCACTAACATGTATTGGCGTACCGCCACGGAAGTTCGGCGACGGAATTTCCGTCTAGTGTGGCGCTGGCCTTATATTTTCGCCATTTCCGTCCGTCCGTCCGTCCGCAAGATTGCTCAGAAACCCTTAATCCCAGAAAGCTGAAAATTTGGCATGAATATACATATAAGTCACGCGAACAAAGTGCTAATGAAAATGTAGAAAAATATTTTTTTTACTAATATATTTAGTTAAGTTTGTCGACTGGTCTAATTTGTTTGTAGTAACGGCTTCAGAACCCTACACAGCATGGTCCGACCGACCGTCCGACATGCTCTTGCCCGGTTTTTGGTATTTATCTACTTACTGTGGTTGACATGGAGAAACGTTCATATCTGTGCTTCTCCAAAGACAAGCCCTATAATTTTAATACTGAAAATATTATACATAGTGATCTACAAAACGGCCTACAAATCATTAGTGTAACGGTTGGGCCCAAGACTCTATGGATGTTCGCCGATCTCCTTTTCCGGCCATTTGTACCTTCCCAGTGAGGCGACCATTCAGGGGACTAAGTAATTAGGTACCTAACGACGAAAACGAAAATGATGGTCATAGCGCTGGTACCGGCGACGGTCCAACCGCGTGGGCGTTAATCGAACGTGTCGGAAAAATTACGAGGGTCAAAGGTTGTTACACATTTTTAATTTACTTAACTGTAAACATAGATTGTTTTTAATATTACCTTTGTAACAATTAAACGGCTACCTACCTATACCATATATTATTGAGGTAATAGCTTACGTATGACATGCGGCATCCGACATGCATCTGAAAGAAAGATTGAAGCGTCACAACAATAAAATACTAATTCTAAACAAATATATTTTAAAACTAGACACTTTTCATCACACTTGCTCGTAAATGGTGTTATTCCATGCCTGTATACAGAAGGACAATGGCCTAAATTGTTCCCGCGGGAATTATGGCGAGTTTGTCATCCCTAGGGAGTAATGACTTTCTTTTTAAAATTTGCAACTCTTTCGTACATAATTTCTGACTAAGGAGGTTTAATTTTCAGCCAAAAATTAAATCGGTTTCTAATTTCATCTTTAAAAATTAGCTATAGACTAACTTACATTACACAAAACCTATATGCTTCATTAAACTTCATTATTTTTATACCTATTTCAAGTTTATATCAACATTTATCATTAATTTTAGTAATTATACATTTTTATCAAATTGGCTAAATCTGGCTCGAATCCAGGTCGAAACTAAACGCAGTTATTATCTGTGGTAGAGGTCACAAAAAAAAATCGTTTCCATATTTACGTTCCCGTTTGTCAAAAGTTATTTCTTTATATTTTGCAGAGTTAAAGTGTTTTCTCTTTGTTTTTTTTCCTCGCAAATGTGATGAAAACCATTGTGTGTATCACAGGCAGTAAGGGGATTACTAACTCGTGTCATTAAAAGCCCTCCGCCTTCGGCGTCGGGCTTCTAACACTCTCGTTAGTAATTCCCTTCATACTACCCTTGATGCACAATGTACTAGGGTAAGAGCACCAAAAGATGAACGATTAAGCGACTACACCAACTTTAGACAGTTTATATTCAGTTAAAGTAACAAGTTTCACCCTATTTAATTTTTTTATATGGTACTGTATATGGTCTAGATTGAAAATGACTATTATAAAGCCTGTTACTATATCTCCGTATTTTTCTAAAAATCATTGAAACCAAAAATGTACCGATTTGCCCAAAAGATGAACAGCGTGCCCTAATTCTGAACGGTTTGGGCCCAAAAGTTGAACTAACATAATAAAATACCTATGTCATTTTAATTCTATTCACTTTTAGCAATAAAATGCGAGTTAACGAAATATTCTTTATTTTTTAATTGTTTACATTTATTTAATATTACTTACGTACATAAGGTTCCTATTTTTTATGGTTATTTGTGTCATAAAAACAACGAATTAGTATTTTTTATCAATAATCATTAGCAAAACTACTTAGTTACTTATCTTTTTAAACAGATAAACCGACAAAAAGTGTTACTTTAACATTTATAATATTAGTAAACATTTCCATAAATACTACTAGTATACTACTACTAGTGTTCATATTATAAAACTATGCCTAAAAGTTGAACGACTGAATTTACTTAGTTCAATTTTAGGACACAGAATTTATAAAATGAACAAACAAAATCAATTAGGTGTTCACATATTGGAATAGAATCCAAAACATGAACTAGTAAATTTAATTCGTTCAAGTATTAGGCACACATTTTTTATTGAACAGTGATAGTTTTCATAGTATTTAAAACTCCAAAATCATTGGATTAGACATCAAAAGCTATGTTCATCTTTTGGTTTAAAGATACAAGAGCATTTAACGATCATTTTAAGTTCTAAATTTTCCATCTGTCATTTCAGTACGATTTATTAAGAAGCTTTAAAAAAAGTACGCCTTGCCTAGTAGCTGAACACCGTTCAAGTATTGGCTTAGGTATACATTTTTGAAACCATTACTTGAACGGCATATTTCTCGTTAACTAACAAGAAAAAAGAAATATCGTATAACTACAATAAAAGAGTGATTAATCAAGAATACATACCAAGCAAATCCTTCTAAGACTGACAATTATTGAATTTTATACGTAATTAAAAGCTTAAATTTGCAGAGCACTGTCCTTATGTATTTTCCCATACTATCGACGTTTTCGGCGAGAAGCTCCAGAACGACGACCGATCACGGCCAAAAAGAATATAATACTATGTTAAGATTTAATGGAGGTGTAAGCAAAGAGTTGCTGTTTAAGAAAAATAAATTCCGAACTATGTAATATTTGTCACGATTTAGTTATGTGATTATTTCGATCGAGCGTTCAGCTTTTGGGTGTCGTACATCTTTTGGTGCCCCTACCCTAATACTTACGGTAATTATAACGTAATTATAATATTTTGGCGCCACAAGTTTAGTCCTCCGTGTTGGCTGGATTTATTTACAGTTTATTAATCTGTAAAGATCACATAACTCCAGTTGAAATCTAAATACTCCAAAGCGAACTATGATACAGATCGTCACTATGTAGAACACGAAGAATAGTATCCAGACTTCTTTTAAGTAATCCAGCGTAGTGGGTTGTTGATTTAAATCCACCACGGCTTGACACTGGGGTCGTGGTCTACCCGTTCTTTGCCGGGGCAGCAAAGATTCCTCTTCAAGCCGCCGTACTGATAAAAATACGGTTTTCCTCTGTTTTTTTTAAATTAGTAATAACAATTAAAGATATAAGTGAAATAAAATAAATAAAGACGAAAAAGAAATTATTTTATAAAAAGGCGGCTCTTTAGCAATATTTGATAAATTTCTGCCAAGCAATTACTTTTGATCTTTTGACCGGGTCAATATCAGTATAGTATAATAAGTCATTTTTTCAACAAAAGTTAAATCTTGTTTTTTTTTTTATGGCAATCGTCTTTTAGGACAGTTCTGCCAGTATCACGTCAATAATAATTTAAACATATTAACGGTTTACAAAAAGTTATACATTTCAGTATCAATAAACAGAATTGCAGATCATACTTAGTTGTGAACATAAAGATTAGTAGGTACAAAGAAACACACACATTGTTAATATTCTCATTCCATGGACAGACACGTAATTAGTACATGATGGTGTATGAGATATTAGTAAAGTGCAGAACAAAAAATAATAATCACAATTTCAATTTGTTTTTCTCACAATAGCATGCAAGTATTTTATAAATACTAGGTAATTGTGGGTACATATTTACAAAAGGGTAGATATTTGTGTAGGGAGGGGTACATTATTAGAAATCAAACTGGAATATAACTGTGCACGGTCATACATAGGACAGGTTAAAAAAATATGATTTAAAGTTCCGTCATCTAATTAAGTAATCCACATTCGCAAATCGATGAATCTCGAACTTTGATCTTGGCAAGATGGACAGGTGAGCTACAGTGACCGAGTCTCATTCGGATTATTGATGAAGTCGACCTTTTGCTCAGACTCACCTTCGCGAACCAGACTTTGGCCGGAATAGCAGGCTGTAGTTTAGCGTAACTGGAAGCTTTCCTTTTACTTGTTAACCTCCATTGAGCATTCCAGGCCTCCCCGAGATATGTCCTGGGCAGCGATATAAGGTCATGGCAGAAGTTTTTAAAAGGGAATTTGTCACCGCAAATCACCGCTTCCCTTGCAAGCTGATCCGATTTCTCATTTCCAGTAATTCCTGAATGACCAGGAATCCAAGCAAGTACGACCTCGTATCCATTGGTAATGCAACAACGTATGGCATGCTTAATTTGATAAATAATGGGATTATGGAGTCTAGTGGAAAAAGGGTCTGACAACAAAGACTCGAGGGAGCTGCGGGAGTCTGAAAATACTATTGAACGATTAAGCTTTGCTATCTGGATGTATTCTATGCTTTTTAATATACCTATACACTCCCCCGTGTAGACGGATGTTTCAGGAGGGCACTTAATTTTTTGTACAATATTATATTGGGAATGATAAACACCGACTCCTACACAGCCCAAAGGAGACAGTTTCGAGGCGTCTGAGTATAACGTATGCCAACCATTCCAGTCTCTCTTTAGTTGTTCACAGAAGTACTCATTAGTAAATATATCATGTTTACAAATGTCGAAGTTGAGTACTACATGTGGTTGAAACGTAACAGTAAGATATGGATATTCATAAAGTGGAAGATTGCGTGAATGATAAGTAGGGTCTTTAATTGACTTAAACTTGCGTAAACTATTAACAAGACAAGGAGGAGGCTTATTTCTCCACAAGGGCTTATTGTGGAGGACTTCTTCTAAAAGGATTAGTTTTGGGTATATAGGATGCATGGAGTATTGTAAGGAACGAAATAGGAATCTGTCAGCAAGGAACTGTCGCCGTAAATCCAAAGGAGCGTCTAGGCATTCCACTTGGAGGGCATTTGTAGGACTAGATTTCATCGCACCACACATGATCCTTAAAGCCTTAGACTGGATAAGATCCAGTTTTCTAAATCCCAGTTTGCTTGCCGGTTCCAATAAAAATGTACCGTAATCTAAGACACTTCTTATCATTGCATTGTACAGTAATTTAAGGGAAAAGGGGTGTGCACCCCACCACACTCCTGCTAAGCATCTCAGGATGTTTAAATTTTTTTCACATTTAATACTGACATGTTCGCAGTGGGCCAAACCCGTGAGCTTTGTATCCAAGACCACTCCTAAAATTTTTACTTTAGACTTCACAGGTATTAAGTGATCTTTAATTGAGACCTCAACATTTGGGATTAATTTATTTTTAGAGAAAATAACTACGACACTTTTACTAGGGGAGATGTCCAAATTATGGTCCTCCAACCATCCACCCAATCTTTCCAGTGATTGTGAGAGCAAAGTGGCAGCTAACGAAATATTTTTATTTTCCGTGTATAAAAGGATGTCATCAGCGTATTGTAGGAGGTTACATTGCTCAGTATTGGTATCCAGATCATGGGTATATATATTATATTACAAGGGACTGAGTACAGAACCCTGTGGTAAGCCTTTCCAGATTTTCCTGGATGGGGAAATGGAAGGGTCATTGCCCCGAAATGTGATGTAACGCTCCGAAAGCAGAGCGATGACAAAACTGCCCAATCTTGCCGGCACTTTCAACTCTTGAAGTTTCTTCCTGAGAGTGGGAAGACGGACATTATCGTAGGCCGCTGTGATATCCAAAAATGCTCCCACAATTGAATGCTTACGTGAAAAGGCCAATCGAATGTCTGTAATAATAATCCCTAAACTATCAGTTGTACTCTTACCCTTCCTAAACCCAAATTGTGACTTTGCTAAAAACTCGTTACTTTCAATATGCCATTCTATCCTATTTTTGATTAAGTGTTCCATTAGCTTAACTAGAACTGAAGAAAGAGCAATGGGGCGGTAGGAGGTAGGATCATTGGGAACTTTATTAGCTTTGAGAATAGGGATAATTAACTGATATTTCCAAGACGACGGAATCACCCCTGGTACAAATATTACATTAACAAGTTCTAAATAGTACTCGAGAATCCCGTCACTAGAATGTTTTATAAAAGAGTAAGGGATTCCGTCCAAGCCCGGAGCGGAGTCCTTCACAGAGCTAAGAACATTTTTTAATTCGATAATCGTAAAAGGCGCATTAAGGGGATCAATAGATTCCAGTGTGTAATCAGAAATTATATCTTGCATGTCTGGGACATACTGAGGAGCCAGGGTGTCCATAAATGATTCCGCCCAAGCAGCAGTGCTTGGGTAAGGCTGAACCGGAGTATTCTTGGAACCCCTGAATCTGCGTATATTAGCCCACACCGTCCGGGCAGGAGTTAATGGGGAGATTGAGGTACAAAAGTTATTCCATCCATCACGCTTTTTACAATTAAGAAGCCGCTTTGTTTTAGCTGACACTTTACTGAGTGCTATATAATTTGCATCAATCAGATTACAACAATAAGTCTGTTCAGCAGACTTCCGATCTTTTATGGCTTTTGTACAATCACTATCCCACCACGGAGGTGAAGGGATTTTTCCAGTTGCAATATTTTTCTTTGGGAAAACTAAGTCGGCATTGTTTAAAAGTGTCTCCGTTAAGGCTCTCGAACAATCTTCAATATTACTCTTAGAAACTGATGGTAAACTTGGAACTAATTTAACTAATTCTTGCCTATAATAATCCCAGTCTGTATTTTGAAGTACATATTTAAGTAGAGGTTGGTTGGCAGTTATTTTTTTGTTTGAAATAAGTGGGAAACTGATTAGAATTGGGAAATGATCGCTTCCACGTGAAGAGTTATAAGTTTCCCACTCTAACTGGGAAGCCAGAGCTGGCGAGCATAAAGATAAGTCCACCGCACTAGTAAGTTCTGAAGGGCGAGTTCGTCTCGTAGCAGAACCCGTGTTCAAAATACACAAATTTAAATCATCAACTATGGTTAAGAGTTCTATACCTAAAGTCTCCATTTTACCACTACCCCATAAATGGTGATGACAATTAAAGTCACCAAGAATTAGGAGAGGAGAGGGAAGCGAACCCAACAAAGAGAATAAGTGGTTTAAAATAATGCTAGACGGATGGGGAATATATAAGGAAACAAAAGTAAACCCTTCAACACTCACGGCCACAATGTGTAGGCCATCTATACTACGCAACGGAATACATTTAAAAGGATAATTATTCTTAATAAGTAAAGCACATCCAGCGTATCCATCAAGCCTTGTGTCTCGAATAATGACATATCCCGGAACACGAAAATTCGAGTCCGGTTTTAACCAGATTTCCGAGATGGCGAAAATAATAGGGTTGTATTTATTTAAGAGAAAAAATAAGTCATGTTTTTTGCTAGTAATACTACGACAATTACATTGTATTACCACTTGATCCATGGTCAAAAGAAGAAATAAAAGAATTTAACAAAGGGGCAACGTGGGACATCATGTTGTTTGATGGTGAAGAAAAGACCCTCATTATGACCGTGAGTAATTGAATGATTACTGAAATAGGATTATCAGTAATAGGAGCATCTGTGTTCGCCGTTCCATTTACAGACGAGGGAAGGTCTTCATTGATGAGGGCCATATGAGCGGTTCTATCGTATCCCTTGCGGGGGGGTGGAGGGTTACGGGGTTTAGTAAACACCGTTTTTTTACGGGACATAACAGGTCTACTTAATATGGGATTATTAGCAGCTACACTGGCATATGACTTTTTCAAAACTGTGTGGGCTTTGTTAGCCTCTGAATACGAAGTATTGTCATCTGCCATAGTTTTCTTTATTTGACACTGTCTCATGTATTCCGGACAAGATTTACTGGTAGCAAAGTGACCTACCTCATTATGACAATTGATACACTTAGCCATGTCTTGCTCTACCGGGCACGTATCACCAGTGTGATCCTCACCGCAACGAAAGCAGCGTGGCTTCGACCTACATTTGTCTTTAGTATGTCCGAACCTACAACATTGGTAACATTGAACGGTAGGGAAAATGTAACGTTCTACGGGTAATGAATTGTAACCCGCGAAGACTCTGGAGGGTAGAATTTGTCCATCGAATGTCAAAAGGACAGTTTCCGATGGTACCCATTTGTATCCATTGCTGTCTATATTGTTTTTCTTATAATTTAGACGCCTTGCTTTAATAACTCGACCACACCCAACTGGGACCTGAATATTTACGGTGATTTCCTCTGGGAGCCACTCAGTAGGAATGCCTTTTACTATACCTACCCTGGTAATGTTGGACGATGGGATGAAAACTCTCAATTTTCCGTTTTTTAGCGTGTCTGACTGGGTAAAGTTGTTAGCATCAACTGCGCTGTGAAACGTCACTGCAACCCTATTGCGACCTAAGCCCTTTACACTTCCATTTACAACATTCGGAAATTGTCTGTGATGTTTTTGAAGACATATACCGAATGTGACCGGGTGTAAAGTTGCACCAGATTGCAGTGATGCTTCCTCGTGTTGAGCATGAACAACGTACGGACCGGGGTCGTTGCGCTCATATAGTACTCGGCTTGTGACCGACAGAGACGGAGTCAGCATTGTCGGTTGTGTTTGGGAAACTGGCGATTGGGGGCAGGCCTGTAAGTAAGTCGGTGGAGTAGGAACGCTTGGATTAGGTAGCGGCGGCATAGCCTGGCCGGCTGGTATGTCCGAGCATTGGGTTGCCTCCATTGCGGGTAGACCCGAAAAATAGCTCTTGGATAAAAGGATTCCTTCTCGTAGCTTTTCACCGTCAGAGCTCTCAGAGTTCGAGACGCGAGACAGCGAACTTGAGCGCGAACGTGAAATTGACCTTTCCTTGCGCTTACGCCTATTTCTTTTTCTTTTTTTTGCGGAGTCAGCAGAGTCAACCGTTTCAAACGCGCCCGGAGAAGGAACCAGGGGGTTCAAAAAGTTCGAGCCCCCTGGGTCGCCGGGGGTTTTATCCCCCATAACGGATGGTAGGCCAACTAACTTTTACATAAGTACAACAACAAACACATAAACTACTAACCACTTACCAAATAACACCCAAAACCACCACCGTAACACAAAAAATAACTCAGATCTGAAATTCTTTCCAAGACCAACAAATCACACGTCTACCCGCGATTGACGCTCCACCGGAAAAAAAAAGAAGTTAAATCTTAAATAAGGCAATCGATTTTAAGCAGCTAACGAACGAACGAGCGTAAGTCTTTGTAATAATCAGGCTAGTATTTATAAATCTTTAGCCTACCCTCTTTAGTGATACGAACCAAAACTAATTAATATATCTTTATTATACTAAAATAAAATCTATAAAATAAAGGAAAGATGTTTGGTTCTAGAATCCGTTTTTTTTTTCATATTTTTCGATTTACCTGCAACACGCCATCTAAGTAAGGCTAACGCCACGTAAGATCTTGTTGAACCACAAACGAGGAGATAGATGGCGTCACTTTGCCTCAGAGCATTATCTTTCGAAGTGCCCATGCATTTTTGCAGCCCACTGTACTGTACCTATAGGTCAGTAAAACTGAAGTCGGCAACTCACAATGTTTTTAACCAATAACCGACTTCAGTTGGACTGGCCTATAGGTACCTAGGTACAGTCGAATACAAAGAGATGTATCCACTTTTTCAACTTATTGCACTGTAATAAGGTCCAAAAGTGTATGAATCTCTTTTAGTCAACTGTACCATTTTAAAAGAAGTTTTTTCTGCGTTTATGAAGGCGGTATTTTGTTGTAACGTATAAAAGATGGCTAACCTGATCGTTGTCAACCAACATTGAAATCCAAAGGCAAAGTGTTGCCAGTCAGCCACATAATATATCCACTAGGGTAAGCGTAAGTGAATGAACCATTAAGAAGATTTTCGTCTTTAAATATATTATTAAACAAAATGGAAGCAGATACCAACAAATATTACTGTCGTTATCATTCAAGCAAGTGTTCTAGGTTGCTTATAACGTTTGTTTTATAATAATATTACAAAAATTTAAGTTATAGCTATTTCACGCCGAAAACACACCAAAACACCAGTCAATGAACATTAAAACACCAGTAAATGAACTAATGAAACCATTGAATGAACGATGTTTAATTGTTTAGGTACTATGATTTTTTCTTCGTTATAATATATTTTAAAAAAAAACTGCATAGTATTCATTGACATGCCACTTTTCGCCTGCAAAAAGCTGTAGGTATAATAGGTTCTTGTAAAATAATGATCGTTCATTAACTGGCTCTTAAATTTTACGCGAAACCAATTAATGAACAAGTCGTATTTATGGTAGTTTTAAATAAAAAACTATTATTATTGAACTTGTTTTTTTATTTAAAAGTATTTATTTATGGTAGTTCATTTTCTGGAAATTATAAACAAGTGAAAGAACTAACATTTTACGCATTTATGAGTTTATTAGAATATTGGCCACATGATGGACAAACAATGAACAGCTGTCTCTGATAAAGAAACTTTAATACAACAACGAAAACGTACAATATTGTAAAATAAGTAATTCACACGGTTCTAGTGAATGAACACCGCGGTTCATTAATTGGTTTTAGCGGTTTCTGTGATAGCAGAATTGGCAAAGTGTATTGTATTACAGTGTTTTGTGTGTTATAGAAATTTGGTGCAAAATACAGGGTTGGGCAGATTAAGTGTCCTAGTTAAAAAGAGCCATAAAATTAAAACAAGACAGATTTTTTTTAAATTTATCACGTTTTATTTTTAGCGTACTCTATACTTAAAAAAAACTAATTCATAAGTTCAAATAGCTCGCCATCAGCTTTAATAACTTGACGCATTCTTCCACAGAATGCATTGCACGCGGCACGCACTACCTCGTCTGGTATTTCACCCCATATCTTGACTAATCGATGCTTGAATGAGTTTAGATTCATGCCCTGTGTGCTCCCAATCTTGCTCAGCATGAAACCCCATATCGAAAAGTCCAAAGCATTCAAATCCGGCGATGATGCAGGCCATTCTTGCCAAGGTATATATTCTGTCAAATTTGTTCTACACCAATCTTGAGTGCGTTTAGCTTTGTGAGATGGGGCATTATCTTGTTGGAAGCAGTAATAGTCGTGTCCTTATAATTTTTGAGCATTTTCTAGCAAATGACCTTGTAACACGTTCTGGATGTAATAGTCTTGGTTAATTTTGACACCTCGATCAATAAACAGCAGCGGTAACTTGCCTCTAGGCGATATCGCATCCCATACCATGACAGCTGATGCACTCTGGAACCGTTGTACGGCTAATTTGTCCACAGGAATATCCTTCAATGAAGCACCATAGACACGATCGTTTTGTTGGTTGTGACTGTCTTATAACTGGAACATCTTATCATCGGAAAAAATAATATCATCGCCGTCGTGCCAAGCTAGCAATTCCCTACATTTTTTCACTCTAGCTTTTTTCTGGGCATCTGTTAACAGTGAATTTTTTGTTTTTTGTAGGCCTTTAGCCCAAGATCATATTATAAAATACGACTCATTGTTCGACGGGATATTTTCATATCTTTAGCAAGTTTGCTTGCACTTCGAGCAGGATTTCGTCTAATACGTTCACGAATATTTTTAATGATGTTTTTGGTGCGAACAGATGGCTTTTTCCCAGGTTTGGGCCTGATTTGTGAAGATCCCGTTCTTTTATAAAAAAAAATATCGATAAGAAGTTTTGAAATTGACAACATAATTTTTATTCCGTCTGGACGTTTTTTAAAGCCAGTACTTTAAGCATAATGACATCGTAGTATTGAACCTTTGTGGATGAAAAACGGAAAAACCATTAAAGTTGACAATTATTAAAATTGGTAGGTAGGCCTCTCTGTTAAATAATCTATGCTAACTCCAAAGATCTTTCATATACTACTAGATCGTGCACCGAAAAAAAAGGTTTAGCTATTATGAGATCTGTCTTCATACACTTAGGGTAGCTATTTCCTTATAAGTGGTAGCTAGACAAAAGCCGGTCCTGGCGAGAGGGCTCCCGCCGGGAGTGTGTCCTTGTCTGACGTGTTGCTAGCTCGATTAATCATTGGGTTTGATAGAAATGGTAGAAATTTTTATATTTTTCTTTTTTATGATTTACCAAAATGAATGATTCATAAATTTTGAAACGTATTTAAATATTATACAGTTCCTATAATTAATAATCAATTCGTTGTATTTTAATAATAATTCATTAATACTGAGTAAGAGTAGTAGGGGAGGGGGGGGCATAGCGGGGTAGCGGGGCATAGCGGGTTAGCGGTACTTTTTGGCGAAGGACGAACGGCATGGCAATTTGAATAAGGCTCCGTGATTGGTGTTTAGTCAGCGCGTGACCTCCGCGAGCTTCGCAGGCAGCCGATTGACGACGGTAAGAAATATTTAAAATATTTGCAAAACCTGTGTAATCCTTAAAAATATTGTTGATATTTGATTCACGTTCATTCTTTACCTTTATACTGTAGTCGTAAAGGTTTTTTTTGTGATTTGCGGCGGATCTGAAGGATTTTATATTTCAACAACTAAGTCTGCTTATAAACAAGGCAAGATGGCGGTCGTTAATGTTTCGATGTGACAGCACGTAGGGGCAAAGTGGGGTTAAAGTGATGGGGCATAGTGGGAACAAGCTTAATAGGTACCCCACTTTGCCCCCTAATTTTGCTTGATTTACCTTATGTGTTATTAATTGGTGCCTACCGTCGTTTGTTTCAGCTAAAACGGTTCGAACATATAAAAAGACGACGAATCAACACTCGTGGTCTTTAGAATCAATAAAAAGATGATAAAGCCAATCTCTTTACAATGTATGTTAATGATTCGTTGGGATTTAACGTTAAATTTAACTAATGATCTCCACAGTTACTGTTAGAAGTGATATTCTTTGATAATAAAGATTTAATTCGTTTAAAATAGTTGTTATAATTCACTACGGCACTAAACCCCTTCTCAAGCCCCACATTGCCCCTTTTCATACCCCACACTGCCCCATTTAGTACCCCACAATACCCCTTATGCTGCCCCACTTTACCCCAATATACGGGGCATAGCGGGACAAAACCCACTTTTGATAAAATTGATCATGTACCTAAATTTAATTATATTCGAGCAAAAAATAACATGCAGTATTATACCTTAGATACCAATAGTTAATTTAAGTTGCATTGCGTGTAAGTTATACACATGAATCCGAATCTAACTCCCTCTGTTCCTTAGCTTCCCCGCTTTGCCCCCCCCCTCCCCTACTCAAATGTTTGGGCCCGGCAA
Organism: Acleris sparsana; assembly: GCA_923062465.1. Classification (NCBI taxonomy): domain Eukaryota; kingdom Metazoa; phylum Arthropoda; class Insecta; order Lepidoptera; family Tortricidae; genus Acleris; species Acleris sparsana. Next base: position 67,414,594 of record OV281285.1, on the reverse strand, counting down.
TACTAAATATAAGATGGCGGTTTGCTCATTGAGTTATTTGAACTTGTTTTGTTGAGTTTTGTGGATAAGTTCTAGAATATGGTGAATTCTTGTTGTGTGACAGGGTGCAACAATGAATCATATCCTGGTAGCCGCTTTTCTTTCCACGGGTAAGTAAATCAAATCATTTAATGTAAAAAAATACACAAAAACAACAATCGTATTCTTTAGGATAACCATGAATTTTGTTGATCTAAGCTTTTTTACAATCTCGTTGTAGTACCTAGTTGGTTACTAAGTTCTGTTACTAAGGTTGATGCAAATAAAACTAACTTATGTTTATTTTTTAATTTCAATATGTATAAAAATTAAAAGCTTAATTAATATTCATTTTGAAAAACAATTAATCATTTTTCTTAGTTTCCGCAATTCCCGATACGATCTTTTAACATTCACAGCCGGCATCGATGAAATTACGCATGACTTTTCTGTAAATTTCATTTTTTGAAATCGCTTAAAAGTTAGTATTTGTTTACCAAAGAACTTTTTTTGTATAATATTATAAAAAATCCTATCTCTGTATATGTTTAGAGACCAAAATTATATTTCTCAACATGACTTAATTCCCACTTATGAAGCAAAAGATTTGGTGTGTTTTCGTATTTCTGCAAAATCATGTGAAATCTTAAAGTCGATTTAATGAGTCATCAAGATTGACCGGTGTCCAAACGGATCTTTAGTTGCTTTGAATACATTCGTATCAGAATTTAAAGCTAAAAGTCTGTTCAATATGTCACGCAAATTTGAACTCTCTACAGGAACTCTTACAAAAGTTGGGGCCGTTATCAGTATCATCGTCGTGCGTGATTTTAACTATGATATTATCGTCCGAAATGGGAATACTTCAAGCTCGTACATCAAATAATTGCAATAGTTCAGTATACATTATTTTTATTATTATTCTATATAAATCATAGTTTTGAGTAATATACAGGTTTATGCAAAACTGCTTTAAAAAATTTTTTAAATTGTAATTAATCTCAGTAACAGAACTTAGTAACCGACTAGGTAGGTAGAGTCTGGCAAACGAAAGCTGCCCACAAAAAAGGGCGGCAATTCAAAAATCAGCAGCTGGATAAGCTGGATTAGGCGATACTAAACGTAGTTGATATTATTTTATTTGTCAGAAATGTTAAATGATTGTATCTATCTTTCAACTATATATATTTACAATAAATTAGGTAGGTTAAGGTAGATAGCGTAGTTAGTTAGCATCAATATATCAGGATACTTACACAATCGTTTTTACAAGCAATTTATCCCGTGTTCTGTTTGGTCATGGTCACCTCATTAGAAAGGGACACACTACCAACGGAAGCCCTCTCGCTCGGACCGGTTTTTGCGCCGTAGTACACAGTCTAGTAGTATGAAAGGTCTTTGGCTAACTCCGGTTCCCTGACATGACAGCTTACTAGGGTTGACAATATTTTTGGCTTTGATAATTTATTATATTTTTTACGGGGTATTTTGCAACACGTTGTATATACCCGGGTGAATATTCGGCGTTTTAACCGCCGTCATTATTGTCTTCGCATATTATTCAAGATAAACTTTTTAATTGTCTTATGATTTTAAATGGAATTAATACTACCCCCGGGTCCGTTGACTTTGACATCAAAAGTTGCTGGTAAATATCATTATTTTCGTCAATATATTGATGACAACAATGACGGCGGTTGAAACGCCCAAATATTCACCCACCCAAGATACTCGAACGCAACTCAACACACTGCCACCGAACGCGAGTCGCTCTGCTCCGCTTAAGCTCCGCGCTTGTGTCACGCCATCTGACCGTTGATACAAGAATTAGGCACTCCGTCACAGAGAGCACTTCTTGGACTGCATGCATTACGCCCTCTGACCAATGAAACAAGAACTATACACTTAGGTCTTATTACACCATTCTGAATTAGTCACTGACAAGAGGGACGCCGCAATACAACAGATGTGTATGGAGATATCTCCATCCCATTCCAATGCTGTATTGCTGCTTCTCTCTTATTAGTGACTAATTCAGAAAGATGTAATAGGGCACAAACGTCAAAACTTGTACCTTTTGGTTATTCCGATGTCCTTTATCAAAATATTAATCAACTGGCGGACGCCCGCGACATTGTACGCGTAGAATTAGTTTCCCAGTACTCCCCCTTTTTTTCCCGTTGGGGGTCGATTTTCGGAAAATATTTTCTTAGTGCTCACTTACATCATGAAAGGAACACCTGTACCAAATTTCAAGTTTCTAGGTACAGTAGGTTCGGCTGTGCTGTGTGTTGATATGTCAGTCAGTCAGTCAGTTTCTCCTTTTATATATTTAGATACATATAAAATGCTTTGTCCTGAATGACTTACTGAATGACTGACTGACTGCTGATTGTAGAGACCTGAAACTTGGAGGCTGTGACGTAGGCATCCGATAAGAAAGGATTTTCCGAAATTGTACCCCTAAGGTGAAAAAAGGGGGCAAAGTTTGTATGGGACAGCGTGATTCGTGAAGACGTGTTTCGTACCTATTTTATTTAAATTCGTCTCCTAAGAGGGCGAAAAAGGAGAAGATAGTTATTTTGGGGTTGGTTTGCGCGAAGATGACATCAATACTCCTTAGTGCATTGGATTTACATTACGTTTTATTTTGACACGTGTTTAAATAGTAAATAAGATTTTTTGAAAAAAAAAATACACAGAAGCTTGTTGCAATGAAAATACCCAAACCGCTGAGTCTAAAGATTCCAAATTTGGTACATAGGTTCCTTATGTGACCCCCAACGGGAAGAAGTAGGGGAAGTACCGGGAAAGTAATTCTACGCGTACGAAGTCGCGGGCTTCCTCTAGTAACTAAAAAATTTTTTTTGTTGACTATTTTGTCTCGTAATTGAACCACTAGAATACCTATAAATGTATATAACTTTCATTTCTACATTTTAGCCCTGTAGAACTGTCCCCTAAAAAATCGATTTCTATTTTGTTCAATAACATTGAATGTTACTCGTACTTATAATACGTTATCAATTAGTTTATAAATGCGAAACAGCTCAATAATTTATATTATTTTGCTTATCTAATCCTGCACGCCGAAAATTTTACACCGGACATGTTCGTGTTCCATTACCGTGGTATTTTAGCATTTTAGCCATAACATTCTGCCGCGCAAATAATAACCACCGTTGACTTCACACTTAAAATACTTTAAATCCTGGAAATGCCTGGAAATGTCAATAATAGAGGGTAAAGCGATAAACGACATCTACGCGGATGAAGTCACGGGGAAAAGCTAGCATTAAATACTAGTATGTTGGTATTGACTACCTACCAAAAAATACTGATACTCGTTCGTATATCACCAAACACATAAATCTAAAAAAATTGCCGTTCTATTATGCAACTAAAAAAAATACGTACGTAACCTCGTCAGAAAGAAAACTTTATGGCTCGACTCAGAAGAAGAAAACATGACAATGTCGATCTGTCAAGGTTCGTGTCAAAACGTACTAGAAGTGGAATAACAATACAGGAACGAAAATAAAAGTGCTTATAAGAATTTCATCTAATCGGAAAAAGTAATGCGCACAATTTGTAACGGCGCGGCGCATAAAATGATCACTTCAGTGTTCAGTGAGTAAAATGCCGACAAATACCGCTTGGAAAATAGGATCCTCAGGTAAGTCGCTATAAGAGTGAAGGGGTATTTCTAAATGTTAGTAAAGTCATACTTACCTTTTTAAATCGGGCGAGATGGGTGATTAACGAATTTCCGTTCCATTTCTTTTCTACCTGCTTCAAGTAAAGTTTTTGAGTAGTTAATGCATAAGAATAAATAATATTAGGGGGCAAAGCGGGAAAGCTAAGGAACAGAGCGAGTTAGATTCGGATTCATCTGTATAACTTACACGCAATTCAACTTAAATTAACTATTGGTATCTAAGGTATAATACTGCATGTTATTTTTTGCTCGAATATAATTAAATTTAGGTACATGATCAATTTTATCAAAACTGGGTTTTGTCCCGCTATGCCCCGTATATTGGGGTAAAGTGGGGCAGCATAAGGGGCATTGTGGGGTACTAAATGGGGCAGTGTGGGATATGAAAAGGGGCAATGTGGGGCTTGAGAAGGGGTTTAGTGGCGTAGTGAATTATGACAACTATTATAAACGAATTAAATCTTTATTATCAAAGAATATCGCTTATAACAGTAACTGTAGAGATCATTAGTTAAATTTAACGTTAAATCCCAATGAATCATTAACATACATTGCACAGAGATTGGCTTTATCATCTTTTTATTGATTCTAAAGACCACGAGTGTTGATTCGTCGTCTTTTTATATGTTCGAACCGTTTTAGCTGAAACAAACGACGGTAGGCACCAATTAATAACACATAAGGTAAATCAAGCAAAATTAGGGGGCAAAGTGGGGTACCTATTAAGCTTGTTCCCACTATGCCCCATCACTTTAACCCCACTTTGCCCCTACGTGCTGTCACATTGAAACCTTAACGACCGCCATCTTGCCTTGTTTATAAGCAGACTTAGTTGTTGAAATATAAAATCCTTCAGATCCGCCGCAAATCACAAAAAAAATCCTTTACGACTACAGTATAAAGGTAAAGAATGAACGTGAATCAAATGTCAACAATATTTTTAAGGATTACACAGGTTTTGCAAATATTTTAAATATTTCTTACCGGCGTCAATCGGCTGCCTGCGAAGCTCGCGGAGGTCACGCGCTGACTAAACACCAATCACGGAGCCTTATTCAAATTGCCATGCCGTTCGTCCTTCGCCAAAAAGTACCGCTAACCTGCTATGCCCCGCTACCCCGCTATGCCCCCCCCCTCCCCTACGTGTGTATATCGATAAATACAATCAAAGTCAAAGTCTTAATATTTATTTCACTTGATTTTAGATCACTAAAATCTACCAAACAAGGCATGCGAAATTTAAAGATGAACTTTAGTCTAATTAATTATAGCTCATAATTAAAAAACTCCTGTAAACTATAAAAGCTCTTTTCAACTAGACACTTTTTTAAATTTAATTTAAACTTACGGAAAGTTAAATCTTTTAGGGTGTCTGGCAGTTTATTATAAATCTTTATACACATCACGTAACTGTTTTTATAGTGATAGTGATAGGTTTGATAATAGCACGAATAATTTATTTCTATATTGTGAACGCGCAGGGTTTTTATACATTTCTTTTGCTCGGTGAAACAGATTCCCATAATACAGTATTTAAAATATGATTATGAGTGATCTCTTCGAGACAACCATCGAATACCAAGTTTTTGGAAATTATGAATAGGATTTTTTTTTCTTTTAAAATAATTTGGGCATTTTGTAAGCCACTTGAATTTTTTTCGAAAGAAATTGCATGCAGAATTGCTTTTGATTGTTTTCATAGCAAATATCTATTTCACATTTTTTAAGAAATCAAATCGCTCTTTAGCTGTAATACCATGTGTTGTTTACCTCTACTTTTAGTCTTCTTTAATATGTTGTGTTCTATTATTTATCGATAAAATATGTACATTGGAAGTCGATAAACGAGAAGTCCCTATGACAGCTCGAAAATGCTACGAGAATTCCGACCTCTGCTTATCACCCTTTGGAAATATGTTATTTTGTGCGTTTTTGAAGGCGATTTTTGGTTCTTGGTTTTTTATTACATTTAATAATTATTTTTATTTTTTGTGATCATTATACCTATGCGTTTATGGAACTCTATTATTATATCCCACTTCTCAATTAATAAGAAACTATAGAATATTTCAATCTCGCCGCAAACAAAGGAAAGTCATAGTGTAGGTATATAACTATTTAAACCATTTTAATGTGCTTCGTAATAACTACGAGTGCCACACCGAAATGATCCGGAATTGAGTACCTACTTGGGATTGAGTCAGCATAAAACCTTTTTGTTACGTGAGTACTGGCCACTTGCAATCGAAATGATTAACACAATTAAAAAAAACTCGCTTTTTTTCGTCATGCCAGTTTCAATTTGACAAGTCGATAGATAAAATGGAGCTCACGCGTGAAAAATTCCGTGCTATAATTTGTCACAACTTTCGTCGATCTTAAGATGAATGGTTATCCAAGATGAATGTCTCGGTGAGCTTTTTTCCATATATAATGTGGAAGCACCAAGCCAAAGGACTATTTATCGCTGGTAGTCGGAGTTTCGACGAGGTCGTGCCTCTCTCAGTACCGTACCTTCTAGTGGTCAACCTAAAACAGCAGTAAAGCCTAAAAACGTGACGGCTGTGCAAAAAATTCTTCAAGATGATCGGTGATCGGTGTCGGTCTACTCTGAAACGCTTACATAACATCGTCTCAGGTGACGAATATTGGATTTATTCTTATGAACCTGAAAGAAAACATCAGTCGGCAGTTTGGGTCATCGAAAGTGAGGTGAAGCCAACGAAAGTGGTACGTTCCCGTAGCGTATCGAAGAAAATGGTCGCTTCGTTTGTTTTCCAAAAAGGACATGTGGCCACAATTCCGTTACAGGATCACAGGACGGTTACCGCCGATTGGTACACTACGGTTTGTTTGCCAGAAATGATGGCTGAACTCCGTAGAGGTAATGCTATACGCCGAATCATCTTACACCACGATAATGCAAGCTCCCATGGCGGTCGCAAAACAACGAGTTTTTGAACCTAGAAAATTTAGAGGTAATGTCTCATCCTCCGTATAGTCCCGACTTAAGCCCTAACGAATTTTTACATTCCCGAAAATTAAGGATTTGTTAAGTGGTCAGCGATTTCAAGACCCAGAAGCGTCATTAGAAGAGCCATCGGCCATTTTGGAATCGTCCACATCAGAGTCTAATTACTGTTTTAATAACTAATTCGAAAGAATGCAAAAGCGCATTGATTGCAAGAAAAATAATGAAATATATAGTTTAGGTATAACGTACTTGTAGTTTTTTTAATTCCCGATCATATCGGTATGCCCCTCGTATTCCAACCTAGTCACTCAACTATCTTAATCGCAATGTCTTATCGCCACGCTTGGATTAAGTGCCATTGAGGGGTTCCTGCATTCATCTGTGGTCTTAATTATCAGTTCTACTTCGCTGATATGATGATACTTTCTGTATGCAAATGCGAGAATTGTTACTGATCTGAACATAGAACCAAAATCGCTTTGAAGGTAATGTGTATGTATGCCTATAATATTTGAGGCGTTTCCTCATTTTCACGGATCATCACGGAGTTGGTGGTGCGTATACCATATTTAAGGAAAAAGTAATTTTCAAACTCTGTCTATAATTGACCGAGTAGTACCTACCTAATCGAGTAACGTAAGTAAAGTAAGTACCTATAAAAAACATTCAGTCATATTGAGGACCTCCTTCCGCCTTTTGAAAGTCAGTTAAATAAAAAACAATTCTGAACGATGGATCCATTTACCCGTAGGTAGTGTGTTCAGTAAAAGTTCGTTTACTTCCCGCCGGGCGGATTAGTGCAGCGGAAGGCCGTAAATCCCGCTAAGCGCGGTGTTTTTTTTAACTCCCGACGAAGTGATCCCGGTCATCCCCTTTTTTGTTTGATACTACCTAAACAAATTTCGCCTCTCACATTTGCCTGAGTCAACATTAGACAGTCACGACTTCCGATGCATGATAATTGCCTATTTGACATAGGTACTATTAGGTAGCGTCAATTACGAGGGGTGATCCAAAAGTAATGATAACTAAATACTTTTTGCATCGATATACAATAATGACATATAGCGTTACTGGCAGTAGAGACTCCTCAGTATTATTAAGAAAAAAATATATAAAAATATGTATTTGTCATTGAGTTTCAATTGTTTTTTCACGAGCGGTCGGAACAATAACGCAAAAATGGAGAAAATTGAGTTGAGAGCGGTTATTAAATACTTCTGTTTAAAAAAAATGAGTACTAAAGACATATATTCTGAATTAGTGGGGACACTAGGGAACTCTGCTCCTTCGTATTCCACAGTAGCACGCTGGTCGAAGGAGTTTAACTTAGGAAGAACATCCACTCAAGACGAACACCGCGAAGGCCGCCTTTCTACGGCCCTTACGGAATATAATGTAAAAAATATCAATGAACTCGTGTTAACAAATAGAAGAATGACTATCAGACATCTAGTTGAGCTCACGGGGATTTCGTATGGCAGTGTTCAAAGAATATTAACTGATGAACTACACACACATGAAAAAATTCTTCGCCCGTTGGTTACCTAGAATGTTAACGGCCGAACAAAAGGAAATACGACATAAGATTTCAAAGTGTAAGCTTGAAAAATTTCGAGCTTATCCCGAAACTTTTTTGCGTCGATTTGTCACCATGGATGAGTCTTGGATCCATCATTTTGATCCTGAGACAAAACAACAATCAATGACGTGGAAGCGACCCAGTTCCCCTACACCTAAGAAATTCAAGGTTGCAAGCTCAGCTGGGAAGATCATGGCTTCCGTGTTCTGGGATGCCGAAGGAATCATAATGATAGAATACCTCGAAAGAGGAACCACTATTACAGGCTCTTACTTCGTGCTGGTGTCCTCTTTCACCAGGACAATCCACCCCCCACAAGGCCGGTGTTGCGATGGCTGCTATTCGTGATGCAGGCTTCGAAGTGCTTGAACACCCCCCATATTCGCCAGATCTAGCCTCCAGCGAGTTCTATCTATTTCCACGCCTGAAGGAAGATCTTAGAGGTAAAAAATTTTTGGATGACTGAAATGATGGCCGCTGTGGAGGCATTTTTGACAAGTCAAGAAAAAACATTTTTTTTAAAGGGAATTCAAGGTCTAGGGAAACGATGGTCTAAGTGTGTAAACTTGCAAGGAGACTATGTTGAAAAATAAATTAGGTTTTTTTACATTTTTATGTGCCTTTCATTCTGATTATCATTACTTTTGGATCACCCCTCGTATGATAATGATAAATGAATACAACCGAAACTTGTATTAAAACTCAGAAAACGAGATGAAATTTGGATAAAATAATGCATTGTTCACACTCAAAAATAAATTGGTAGGCAGCTTCTTGTAAGATTGCGATTGTTATGAAAAATTGTGATTGTTACAGTCCGATTGAGAGTTTATTTGAAGTCGGTTAGTAAATAATCTTGATTCCACATTCCTACATGTAGGGTAGGGGCACCAAAAGATGAACGACACCCAAAAGCTGAACACTCGATCGAAATAATCACATAACTAAATCGTGACAAATATTACATAGTTCGGAATTTATTTTTCTTAAACAGCAACTCTTTGCTTACATCTCCATTAAATCTTAACATAGTATTATATTCTTTTTGGCCGTGATCGGTCGTCGTTCTGGAGCTTCCCGCCGAAAACGTCGATAGTATGGGAAAATAGATAAGGACAGTGCTCTCCAA